>CM070078.1:10892407-12272289 GCA_036250285.1 Pyrocoelia pectoralis
GGCTAGTATTAGTTCAATTCCTAGAGAAAAAGCTCATGTAATATATTAGATATCTTTTGGCAACGGAAAAATGTAATCCTTTTACAGAGAATTACATATATCTATATATAATGTTCTTTTTGTGTTACACTTAGTAGTTTCCGTAAACACTTCTTTCATTTTACTGCTTTAACTGCATAACTAAAAATTTGTCTTGAGCAGCAGCATCAATTCCCTCCCCCTAGGACGAAACCTTGCTATCTCACAATTTTATTTAGGCACAAAAGTAAGCACAAACTGGTATTCGCCCACACCCGTGCACCTGAATCGCGACCCTAAACCGACACATTCAGTTTTGGGGGTAGCACGACAAAAGACAGTATTGACAGAGCGTCTGTGCACTACTGCGGGTTGGTATCCCAAATATATTTTAAGGTTGTTCTTCTGACTGGGGATAGTCTAAAATTATATCGAATGATCTTTGGGTATACGGAAAAGCATCGTCTCTAACTTCAGTTTCAATTTTTTTCCCAATTGACTTTTCTGCTATACCATGGAATAAAACTCCTTGTAATTGATGAAAGAAATTCACTATTTTAGCCAATTTTATCCTTATGTTCGGAAAGCTCCACGACAACATGAAGATACATTGATTTCTGTGAGACAATCACTGAATTAGAGACAATCTATTGTTGGAGACAGTATTACTACATGGATTAACCGCTTTACTGTGCTAGTAGTAACCCATTTTATTTGAAAACTTGTACACGAATGGCGTAACCAAATTAAAAAGGTCAGGATCTGAACAATTACAAGATACCTAAATAGCGAATTTCAGGTAACTGAGTTTCGCAAAAAGTAATTTGCATTTGTAAAATGTGATAAATAGGTAACCAGAAAACTTGGCACGGCTGCTGCTACAGAAACAATTAAAATGAGAACCAAGCAACTATAATTGTTAGATACCATAATGCAGTAATGGTACATTGTTATTCTCATTTTAGCACTATCATCAATATTCAATCAAGCGCGTTTCCTCTGGAATGTATCCACTGTGGCGACCACTACACTTTTTCACCTTACCATCACCGATAATCCTCAGGTACTCATTTTATGGAGTGGAACTCACGAATGAAAGATGCCAACGTTGCTCTGGCGAAGCCGTGAATCGAACTGAACCATCTGCGTTCTAACCACTAACACTGCTATACACAAATAACCGCGCAAAACAACTCAGCAAGGAAAAAAGAATTTCAATCTCAAAGTAGATGATTGAAATGTCATCGAAAGAATCGAAAAAAATTGCTAATTATGAATAACTAAATAGAGAGGAATCAAAAGTACCCAAAAGATCAAAACATCCCTTTTCCCATTTTCTAGGATTTTCGTTTAAGAACCAGTCGATCAATGAAACCGTCATAGCTACTACTAATGCGGAAGGTAACATTCCACTTTGCTAAAAATTCCTCTAACAGACACTCAGTGTCGTCGAACCCATAAAACCCATGTTTCAGTGAGCAATCAAACTACAATTCTGATATCAAGACATCCTTTTTCCTCTTTATTAAATGTCAAGCAAGTCGAATTGAACGAGTACCTACTACATCCTGAATTGTTTCGAGAACACTGTAAAAAATGCATTTATTACCTTTAGAGTCCTTTTCCTTGAATGCAATGTTGTCTTTAAGCTCATACGTTATAAGGCATAAAATTTCAAGATGACGTGTCAACACACTCGTACTATATCTAGATGATCTTCTCGAATGGATTGTAACACACGTCAAGGTTAAGGTTTAGTAGATTCCTTGCTATCAACAATTTTTTGCAGTTAAACATTGCAAATACGTAACGGTATATAGGTTCGCCCAATAAGGGTTTGGATAATTCTAAAAAAATCCTATAACTTGTACCTAAATTGTTATTTTTAGGCGGCTTTTACGTAAATAGTTGTTTTACGTATCTTTTGAAATAGCCGTAAAGTATAACTTTTTTTTAACATCTGTCATAAACAACTTTACGGCCGCATTTACTTTACAACCGCTTTTTGTTGTCCAGGTGATGGAGCAAAGCATTCTGTAAGTGACATGAATAATCAAATATATGATTGTATTTGTCAGGTAACTGTCACTGTCAAAATTATGAATTTGATTTTTAAATTAAAGTTTATATCTTTTTGTGATAGTCGCCTAAAAAATGTTATGTGCACCTCGGTTAAAAGTTCTTTTTTAGCCTCATCTGATTTGTTAGCCTCGGCTTTCGCCTCGGCTGCAATCATCAGATTTGGCCAAAAAAGATCACTTTTAGAACCTTGATACACAAATAACTATTGTATGTCAAGGCGGCGAAAACACACTTTAACGTACGATGAGAAGAATATTGTCGCCGAGGCCGCTTGCGGCCGAGGTAGAACAATCTCGAGTGCGTTAAAGGTTTTCGCGGACAACATTTTTTGGGCAACCAAATATGATTTCGCCGGGCAATCTGTTTTATTAGATTAAGACAAAATTTAAAATTTAAATCAAAGTGGCTTTTACTTTAACGGCCGCTGCTATAGCAACGGCCGCGAAAACATATTTGGTTACCCAAAAAATTATGAAATGAAAATGTTTTTTATGAACGCAAAATTAGCAATTTGCGAGAGAAACAAGTCAATCGCTTTCAATTTATGAAGTTATGCCTGAAACCTAAGATATGAAAAATTGAAAAGATTTATGAAAGCTAGACTTCAATAGACATCCAATATCAAGAATATAGAAAAAAGTTTAATTCTGTCAAATGGAGCGAGTGACAAAGGATTATTAGTAAAAAAATGATTGCTCCTTTTAAAAAGATAAGAAGATTCTATTTAGATTTATTTCAAATAGCAAAAATGATGCGCTTCGTAATCTTTTATTTGGCGTAAGATTCGATTTACGAAATATTCAGTATGGATAGAATTTAAAAATAAAATCTATCACTAATTTTGTTTTTAATCAATTTATAGCTATCCTTTTTTCTCCTGCCTGGTTTGAAAAATATCCCCAATTTTTATTTAATTAACTCATTATAATTTGACCTATTCTGGCAGCCGTCATTACCTTCGTAATTAATTACAACAACGCATTAATGGCCATTAGTTATGTTGTCCAAATAATAGTGACCCTACTTTAGATTAATGTTTATGTTATTAACCCTTGTTGGTAAAGGTATAAGTCAACCTTTAAGGTTAAATTAAATCATATCGTAATTGCAGGCACACGCGTGACAAGCGGTGAAAGAAAATTTACACGTTTATAAATAAAATTGTTACTGAAATCATTTACAGTTTATAATTTTCATACGTACTATACGTGTAGACAAAAATTGTAAGTTTGCAAATGCACTTTATTTAGGAAATCAACTTAAAGAACAGGGCCTTAGAAGGCATGCAAGGAGCGACTTATGGTGTGGAGCAGTGGCGGCTCGTGACTTTAGAAATAGGTCTTCCGCGATAAGACCATGTCACAGTTACTAAAGTTGCCAAAGTTTCACCTACTTTCATAAGGGGTTTCGTGAGGTTAAAAGGAATCAAAAAAATAGTTTTGAAGTCAACAAGGACAAAATTGAGATCTATGTCTTATTTTATTATGTTCTAATAATAAAACACACACTGGATCATAAATTGGAAACATTAACATTGTAAAAAATTTAATTTGTCAACGTGTCCACAAAAAAACGAAAGATGAAACAATGCTTTATATTGAACCGCTCTTATTACTCGTTTTTGACTGCTAAACTGAAAGTGAAGAAACATAAAAATCTGTGTCAATCAACGCATCGACTGATCCAACTTAAGCTTTCTGTTGTCATGACAACCACTTAAAAGACGCCTTATAATTTGACGCAGCTTGTTTGTTCGGGTGTGCTTCAATTAAATACATTCTTAGTAGTAACTCGACTTATTTTTGACTTTGAATATAAAGCTTCAAATTTTTTTATTATTCGACGTGTAGTTTATAATAAATATGTAAAAATATCAACAGAATCGCTCAACTGTGTTGTAAAGAATCAAAAATGTCATGACATTGTTTGGTAACGATGTATAGTATGGCAACGACAAATAATGGTCATAAAAGCAATCATGTTTAATTCAAATCATCTTTAATTATAAACATGTAAGAGACATAAATGTTTATATACAAATGAAGCAGATACACATAAAATAGACGAAACGTGAGTAATGTAATTTTAAACATAACATGACGTTTGTCGGAATAATTACTTAAAATTGATGACAAGAGAGAAAGGCGTCTACATTCATGTACCTAAAACTAAATCTCATCAAGTTGATTAACTCATTTGTATGTGACAAGTTAAACTGTTAGATTGCAAATGGATGCTGTATTATGGAAATTTATTGTAATCTAACTTTTAGACATTGTTTAATACGCGAAGCGTGACTGTCGTTATTTAAGAAGTTTATTGCGAAAAGACAATTATGATGACATTATTATTCTTTCGGGGGATAAAAATGGCAATAAAAGTATCAAAAGGTACATTACAGCATTTCAACCCCATATAAAGATACTTAAAAAAGATGAACTATCATATAAAAACTAAAATACCTTAAAGTTTCTAGAAATCAAAATTTTATTACGTCTTGATGGCAGACACTTCGAAAATTATATAACTGCTATCGTTACCGAAATTATGATTTAAAAAGGATTTGAGGGAGGTCGTTACATACATGTTTAATACCAGTTATATTTGGTTAGATATTACTAAGTTTAATGACATTTATTAGGGTTAACCGGCGTACATAAGACAGACATTTTCTCTTAAATAGCTCATTAATAAGATAATAACCTATTAAGTGTTAGTATTAAAGTCTCAAAACCACAAACACAATGAGGTTCCTCTCCACAGAATTATTCCCAATTCATTTCATTCGCATTGCAAGTAATTCCACATTATTATCATTGTTTTACCACACGTTTCACTTAAAAATGATCCATAAAAGCATTTCCCCACAAAAATTTCCACTTTGTTTGATGATTTTTAAGCTACCTACTCATACGTTGTGATTAAAGGAAATATACTAAGTCCGCATTTCTCCTCGCGTTCATTTTATCATAAAATAAAATTTTCCACTTCGTGTGAAGACATTTCATCCTAAAGTAAAAATTTCCACTTTGGTCGAAGATTTTAAATAATGATAAATTTAGAACCTTGAAAATCGAAAACGTTTAATTTCATTCCTTTAAAGCTTATGTTTAGCGAAAACAGTTCCTTAAAAGCGCGTATTTGGGGGGGGGGGGGGGTAATGGGTTAATTACCCCTCCCAATGTTACGTTGGTATAATAAATATTACCTATTATAATCGGACAGTATCTTTTATATCTTCTAAACTTTATGTTTTTCTCTAGTGCATTTTTTATTACCCCTCCCAAACAAAATTTCTAGACACGCCGTTGGCTCCTTATTAAAGCATTAGATGTTTGGCGCATAATAATTTAATTCTTTTCAGCAGTTTAATAATTTGTGGTATTCGTAAAATTAATTATAAAGGCTGAATATTGTACAATATTTTTTAACAACAGAAATATGCCGTTTTTGTTCATGAGTAACAGCAGTTCATTGTTTCAAAGTAAAATAAGTTAAATCAATTAGGAATACACAGAGATTACAGCTCAGCTTATTATTATTACGGTCTTATTAACTCAAAAGAGAAATGGATTAAGAAGCCTCTCTATTTTAATCCCTCTCGACCTTGTTAATTTAAAATGGTTGGTGTATACTTATACGTCGCGTCGATGAAATAAAAATGGGGCATATTGCGTATTAAACGGGGAATGAGTTTTAAGTTATATAATTTAATATTCTAAAATTAGAGAAACAAACTTCTGCCTAACAAATTTTAAGTTCAGTATAAAATACATATTCCCAAACCACTTACGTACATCCTTATTTTCTATACGCCTGTCCTTGATGGATTTATTTGAGTAGGGTTATAGAAATCTACTTGGCAAGAGACTATAACCGGAACGGGGTGATGAATGACACTCGAATAACTGACAAAAGAGGATTGTGTAATTTAAATTTCGTTCTAGTTGGGAAATTCCCTGTCGCGGTTCTTTTTTTTTATTAAATTATTAAATTTTGAGTTTCAATTTGTGTTTGAATGATGATCCATTCCTTCGAAGTAAGTCCATGTGGATTTGAGGTTGTTAGAGAATTTGACTGAAATAACGTGGTGTGCCTTTTAACGACGGCTAAAATGGTGGGGGATGAATTATAAAGCAGTTTTCCACGCCAGTACTGACAGATTACATTAAGTTGAACGATAAATAACTACTTTTCTGTGGGAAATCTGTTGACAATATTAATGATCTGATTAGGTAACTAATATTATACAAGATTGCATCTCAACTCTGATAAAAGACAGAACATGAA
This sequence comes from Pyrocoelia pectoralis, assembly GCA_036250285.1. Classification (NCBI taxonomy): domain Eukaryota; kingdom Metazoa; phylum Arthropoda; class Insecta; order Coleoptera; family Lampyridae; genus Pyrocoelia; species Pyrocoelia pectoralis. Next base: position 10,898,798 of record CM070078.1, read on the forward strand.
AAATCCGTCATGAAAGTGCATTACCATTGGAAAACAATGCGATTAAAATTGAAATTGTAAAATGTAAAAGCAATCAACCGAAACGTTTGTTTTTTTCTATCAAAAATATGCCTTTTACTTTATTATATTTACGAAAAGAATTTTATAGACAAGAGTTGACACAGCTTTGTATGTTTTGTCCAGTTGGTATTAAAGGAAAACAATAAATATTACCCTTTTCAATACGTAATACTTTTATTTTTTTTTTAATGTTGATATAGCCAGATCAGCGATTTATCGCTATGCACGGCTTTTTTGTTAAACAGTTATGTACATACATAGAGCATACAATCCCTTATTGGCATGCATGTCGCACTAACACTTGAGTATTTATGATACACTTCACTGTTGTACTGAATTTTTATTGAGTTTATTCGCTTTCACTGCTTAGATAAATGTGTTGTGGGAGTATACGTTTTGTTCTTGTGTGGACATGTCTGTTGCCTGTGTGGAAGTTTTTGGCACCTTCGCATTGAGAGATGCTGTGGAAATATTTTTTGGAGAGATTCCTAATGTAATCGTCTATGGTGGGGATGTTTACTTTTCGGTGAAGTTTTCTCAGATGTGTTTTTGATGCTGCTCCCCACACTTGGGAGGGGTAAGTGAGTATAGGTCTAAGTATGGACTTTCTATTGATGATGGGGTAGTCTGGTATAGCTCTGCTTTACCTTCTTGTTGATGTGTATGGCCCATGAGAGTTTTTTGTCTAAATAAACGTCAAGGTATTTGATCGCACTATCTGCAGGATTCCATTCTATCCTTTCGTTGTCATTTATGATGTTTGGCGGATTATTTGGTCTGCGTAAAGTAAATATGTTTGCCTCTGTTTTGGTTACGTTGAGCTTTATGCACCATTTATTGAACCACTCGGTGATCACGTTAGTGCTGTCTTGTAGTTGTTGAGTAGCTTGGTGGATGTCGTTGTGTTGAGAGAGTAAGGCTGTATCATCAGCATACATTGCAACTGTGGCATTCAGGGGATCGGGTAGATCGTGGACAAATGTGTTAAACCATATTGGGTATTCATCCTTGTGGGGCTCCGGCTGTGGCAGTCGTATTTTTTGATAAGGTAGAATTTATTCTGATCTCAAATGAGCGATTTGTGAGAAATGACTTGGTAATACCAAAGAGAATTATATACTCTGTGGTAATACATAACAAGTAATCTGGTACCTTGCATTTAAGAATGTTATGCCAGGCTCGGACCCATGTACGTACATACATCTATTTTCAAGAGACCATATTTACACATTAATTCTATCACTGTGACTTCAACTTCTTAGCGGAGGCGGCACCTCTCCTTATTTTTTCAAATGGGGTATGTTGTGACACATCTTTGAAAGGCCATTAAATTTTCTTTAAAATCGATTGATAAAGTAATCGGACAACCCAGGTACGAAGATATGAAAGGGATCTTCTTTTTCTTCAAATGATCGGATCTTAATTTCACCGAAATTGAGTATGTTCTGAGTCAAATTTTTGAATGGGTTGAGGTTAATAGAAAAATTGAGCATGACAGTACTAGGTTACACATACTCAGAAACGGGTTTTCCACAATGTCATTTATGAGGGACTCGTAAGTTGAATATCGTACCGATGGTATCTTTCACCAAAATCTTATCTTATATAATGATTACATAAAAACTACCCCTAGTTGTTTGTTTACATTTTACTACTCGGTGTGTAATGTGAAAGATCTTTCAAAATGCTATTCGTATTATTTAAAAAAATCGATTAATTAACATTTTGTTTAGTACTGATGAATAGAAGTAGAATAGGGGCACATTCTCCCCTCCACTTTTTTCTGACGTCATGGTGTCAGAAGAGAAAGTGAAAGGAAGAATGTGCCCTGAGGGTGTGAAGGGGTGTGAAAGTAAGGTCAGTGGCCCAAGTGTCCCTCGCCTGAGGGTATTGTCTCCTCGTGGCGGTGTCCCTCGCCTGAGGGTGTTGTCTCCTCGTGGTTTCACCGTCTAGGTCTCTCTCTCTCTCTCTCTCTCTCTCTCTCTCTCTCTCTCTCTCTCTCTCTCTCTCTCTCTCTCTCTCTCTCTCTCTCTCTCTCATCGGTTCTCTACGCCTGCGGCTGTGAAGAGTTGTTACGTGTGTACTAATGTTAGTTACATGACAATTAATGACAAAATAAAAAAATTTTGTGTATGCTAAAAAGTAAAAGTGATTGGAAAATAATAATGCGTCTGTAATTAGGTTTTGGAAAAAATAAAAATGTTATGTACCTATGATGTTTTGGGAAAGTAAAAGGGTAATTTGGGTATGGAAAATGTTTTGTCACGATATGTTACGTGGGCAAACTTGAAAAGTAAAAGGTTATAGAATCTAGAATGACAATAATAATAATAAAATGCTTAGAGGAATGTGTACTATCTATTTTGAAAAATTAAGTTGAATAAAAAATGATAATGTAATTTGATAAGAAAATAGATGTATGGTATTAAAGTAAATTTTTACAAACCTAATTATAAAAAATGAGTTAAAGCGTAAAATTAAAATTGATTTAATTAAATTAACGTACGATTTTTGAAAAAAGTAACAAGACTACTGAAAAATAAAAAGTTAATGGTTGTACATTAAGAATGATAATATAACTTGATTAGAAAAATCTTTTTCTTTTTGATTTTGGCAAAACTTATTATAAAGCATCGTAAAATAAAAAAAAATTGCGATCATCTGTTGTAATAAACTGATTAAAAATATCTCTCTCAGTCTCTGATACAGTACTACTTAATTTTAAAAATTTAGAAAATCTTTTTGATTTGAATACGATATATATCTGTTACTACAACACACACACACACAATAATGAGCGATAGTCGCATAAAAAGAAAATTAAACGACAAGTACTTACCTGAACATTTTTTATATCCGATCGTAATAGTTAACTTACACTCGCAAAACACATTATTATTATTATTATTATTTAATTATTATTATTATTTAATTAAGGGTTCGTTTAAAACTAAAAATTTTTGCACCCCTTCACTGATCCGCTTTGAACGTTGTGGAGCGTTCTTACACTATCGACATTCGAATGCGAAATGCCTAATTTTCCCTTCACCACACTTAATTGGAGGGAGATTAATTAGTTTGGAAAAATACTTGTTACATAAATGCTGACGACAATGCGGTTACCTTTCACTAAAATAATTGTTAAGTTTTCCATAATGATTTTGTTGTTGCTGAGATAATGAGTGAAGGTAAATTTTTTGATTTTTTTAGTTTAAATAGCTATTCCGAATCTATTTTTTGCCAAGTGCTGTACAGTCTTCAAGTAACACCGTCGAATTGACTCCTTCAAATCGTTAGTGTAAGTAAATGTTTTTCTTCTTTTATATATATATGTAATAAATCTTATCACTGTTATAGAAAGATGGCAGAATGCAGCTTTTTTGATCTCCATATACTAAACGCAGCAACGTATTGCAAACCATACACGACCGCACGGAGTCTAGTTGTAGAGAAGAATCATCTCGTCGATGTAAGTGAAATTAAGATGTTTATTGTTACATGTATTAACTGATTTCATTTCGTTACAGCATCAGCTGAGGTCCGATACATATGCAATTATCGATATTCAGGGATTTTATGGAGATCAGAAACAGTTCATACCTAAGGAGGTAGCCGTTTCAACGAGTGACTGTATTTTAACAGGTTTTCTAATCAAACCACCTATACCGTATTCAGCATTGTCATCGGCTGTAAAACATACTACAAATTATATCGAAAGGGCTCTCCACGGATTACGGTGGAGTTCAGGGTATCTACCTTATAAAGAGTACGAAGCCAAAATCGTACATATTTTACAGCCATATAGTACAATTTACGTAAAGGGAAGTCAAAAATATGACATACTAAAAAAGTTTTTGAATAAAGCTGTTGTGGTGGATCTTGAAACAGTTGGGTGTCCCTCGCTTAAAAAGCTGAGAAAAGAAACAAAGACATTTCATTGTGCCAATCATCACATTGAAAATCCTATTTGTGCATTAGAGAATGTACTCCTAATGCAGAACTGGTTGAACGAGGAGGAGGAGGAGGAGGAGGAAAAAGCAGAACGTTTGAAGACAAAGGCTGTATTTAGGGGGATACGCGACGATACAACTAATTTAAGCTTTTCATTTCGCTGTAAAATGTGCAAAATAAAAGATTATATGTAAAATTTCATTCAGATCAGATCATTAAACATAAAAATTCTGTATTTTTCTTTTCAACACTGGTGAAAGCACTTCTTCGATAATCTGAATTCTTCTTTTGAACCGTGTGGAGTCTCGTGCGTATTGATGCCATATACCTTTTCGAGCTTGACGGTAGGCATAAGACCACAATACCATGTAATGCGTGGTATTTTGCTTCTCGTTAAATGAAACTCTTTTAACTGCTGAACTCGACGACGACATTGTGTCAATGTATCCGTTTCAAAATAACCAAAACAACTAATGTTCTTTCAGCAAGACAGATAGAATTAAAATGTATTTTCTTAGGTGGTGCTTATGTATTTATAGGAATAATTATGATTCAAAAATACCGAGGCTAATTATCCTTCTGTTAAAGTGATTATTATATGATTAGTTTAGGAATGTATGCATTGAAAGGAAAATATGTAATATGATAACGAGAAAGTTTACAATAGCATTAATTAGGTCCAAATAATATTTCAGATCTTAAAGTGTTTGTAAAAGATTTAAGATATTTTGCTATTTTGCATTAATTTTGTGTTACTTACATATCTTTTACGGCAATGCGACAGTGTAAGTTTTGGCTTACTTAGATTAATAAATAGTTGGACATTATTTTAAAAATAGGGTTGTTCTTTTAAAGTTAAAATGTCAAATATTTTAAAAGTTACACATATAAAAGAGAGCTGTAAAATGCAGTTATTATGATAAGTTTACATCCTCATTAAATACAAGTTAATATTTTTAAATAATATAAGTAATCTGTTATTTAAATCTTTAAAGTAAAACAAAGGTTTAAGATAAAACGCGAGGTACATTGCGCAGTTATGTTTAAATCAGTATTATCTGCATTTTTCTATTTTTACTATTATAGAGATTAGTCTTAAATGAAGTAAAAAAAATGTTTAAATTGCTTATCTAACATTTCTTCTCGTTACGTTTTATTAAAAATATTTCCATAATTTATTGAAAATTGGACGATTCCCTAATTACCTTATTTATAGGTAAAAGTTAAACTAATTAGAGAATGTTATTAGCGTCTACTGTAATTAACTGTCACATTTATATATGATAACAGGGTCTTTCAAAAGTTTATAAATATTCGTACTGATTTCATTATCGACATTTTACTGTTAACTAGTTAACTCTTCGTATAAAAGCGCATTACTCATATCAAAAATGCAGCACTTAAACGCAAGTGATATTAATACCGGCCGTACTTTGTAAGTATAAATATTTTTTATCAGTTTTATTTTTTAAACTGGAATGTTTTTCGCAGAGCAACGCCGTCCGATGAATCTGAGATGGTCTTACCATCGACAAGTCGTCAAAAGTAAGTTTTATCTACGACATAGCTAATCATTGAATTGTTAATCTTTTAGTACTGAAATGATCGAAACAACAGGAACTGCGACTGTTTTACCGGAACGTATTCAGTCAACACCGCCTCCGCAGACACAGCCACCACAACATTTTAGGAATATAAACGTTATACAAGAGTTGAACGAGAGACGTATTAAAAAGTTCAACACCACCTGTAGGAGCGTCCGTTTCAGCTTTAAGCATCCTACAGCTGTGGTTAATCCCTTATCTTACATGCAGGTATTATAAGCATATTTTTAAAAGGTGTCGACTCTAAAAGTTGTTCTAATTTACAGGATGCCTTTCAAGAACTTCTCACGTATATCATTAAAGATGCAGTACCGTCGGACCGTGTAGGGTTTACTCTTCGTAACCCACGTTTTCCTGAGAAGCCTATTGGACTTTCGTTTAGAAGGGTCGATCAATTATCTATTAGTGTTATAATGTCTGTACTGGAGAAAGTATTGCAGAGCAATGCAAGCTTTTTCGCCAGTGTTGCCAACAACAATATTTTAATTCCGCTGACTCTATTGAAAAAATCCGTTAGAAATCCGTTAATCTGCTCTTTTTTTCCGTCAATAAAATCCGTCAGAATATTTCGTCTGAATATACTTATCGTTATATACGGAAAATAATAATACCTACTTATAAATATGTACTAATAATCATATACCCAATCATATGCACAGTGCACACCCATTCTATTTCATTGACATAACAAACAATGCTAGGTTCTTTTAATAGAGTTAAGAAACTACAACAATTATTACGTTCGTTTCATTATCTAAGTTGTTCGAATACGTAGATGTATTTGCTGCCAACATGACGATAAAAATACGTTTTTATTCTATTTTATACGCATAAATGGATCGAAGATTCATTTGTAGGATTCCGCTAAAAATCCGTCAGCCGTTAAAATATATTTTGTCCCGTTTCATATGTACCTGGATCCGCTAGATTTGACGGGAAATCCGTCAAGTTGGCAACACTGTTTTTCGCTAGTGATGTTATGACACTGCAGATAGATAGGATTGTAGTGCCAACCGGTTATGGCAGGAAAAATGAACAGGTTTAAAGTTTGAAGATTTTTGTAAGGCAAAATTTCGAGGTTTCATCGTTGTTCCGGACATGCAAGATAACAACTGCCTAGCATATGCTTTAATTCTGACTATAACATATCGGCTCAACTCAATGATCCTATGTTAACCTTCATGAAAAATAAGAGGAGCCCTTTGTTACGACAACGAGCCATGCATCTTTGTCAGGTGAGCGGAGTTGATTTAAGTCAAGGTGGTAGTTACGAGCACATACAGGCATTTCAAAATTACTTGCATAAATATACGATAGTTGTTTACAATTAGCGTATAGGGAACAGCATTTATTTTGAGGGCCCCCCAAAAATCAGGAGCGAATCGTTTAAATTTAATGCTGGAAAATGAACATTATAACGTCATTACCAGCTTGACGTCTGCATTTACTTGTGGATACTTCTGCGTACCGTGTTGGTACCGCTATAACGATAAAAAACGTCACGCAAACTGCATGTATCAGTGTCCATGTTGTCATCAAAAACCGCCATGTTCTGTTCTAAACGCAAAAATTGTTTGTAACATTTGCCACAGGGATTTTCACGGTGAGACATGTCTTAGAAATCACCAGGAAAGCGGACTGTGTAAACAGCTGCGTAGATGTATGGAATGTTTGAGAAGCTTTTGGTTACTAGATACAGTAGATCATAAATGCTGACATGTTTATTGTAAGGTATGTAAAAAATATGCCCTCTTGGCCACTTTTGTTACATGCCTATAAATAAAGCTAAAGAATTAACAGCTGCAACTATGCCGTCACTGTTCATTTTTTACGATTTAGAGTGTATGCAAGAGAAGGCATATCAATCAATCCAAGATAGCCCTTCAATGGCTACGCTGGATTGAGCATTCGCAACAGATTTCCATTCAGAACGCCGGAAAGGCTCGAGATTAGTTTAGATTATAGACTTAGTTAGCTATTTAGTCCGTTAGTTAGCTAGTTGGTTAGAAAAACACATGTACATTTTGGAAAATCTCATTATAAGTTATCAAGCAATTAATTTATTCAAAAACAATTAGATAATGAAGTGTTTATTTATTTATTATTATACATATTATTATAATCAGTAATATAATACATTTTTTTCAATTTATTATATTTTATAATCAAATATATATTTTCCTAACTAACTAACTAACTATCCTATATCTTTACATCTAAGGGCTTCTTCTTCTTCTTCTTCTTCTTCTTCTTCTTCTTCTTCTTCTTCTTCTCTTCCTTCCTCTGTGACTCATCATTATCTACAGTTTTCTGATTTTTTTTATGAGATTCATTCTCATTCTCAATCTTCTTCACTACCTCGTCTTGAACGATTATATTGTAATAGTTTATCAACAAGTCATTAAAATCTCTAATGTCCTCTGGTGTTGGTTCGTAAACAGGCGAATGCATTATAATAATAATACCTACTCACTCACTCTATTGAAGAAGAAGAAGAAGATAACACAAACAATTTTATTTATTTTACTACACCTAGTACTACTATTATTACAGATATCAAGCTACTTTATAATTTTTAAATTTGTTGTTCGGCCAGAAGCCCCCTGACTACATAGAAACACAGCGCATGTCTTTAATTCATCATTGAATTTTTGCATATGGCCCGGTTGAATAAAAAAATTATAGAAACGCTCGGGTAATACGATTTTGAAATCCTCCGTTTCAGCCATCACCCTGTCGCCATATTTGGTTTTTATAATACTTATTTCGATGAGTCGATGCTTTCTTCCTACTACTAAGTCCTTAGTATTATTGTACGGCTTGAAATACGTATAGTTTGTCCCACGAGAGCTCGAGTGTGACTCATACCTAAAAACTATCCGAACGAAATAAATTAAAACGTTTGTCTTAGCTATCGTCTATAGGGCACTTTAATCCTCTAACCTCAAATGTACCAAAATATAAATTTAGTGTATTCTTATTTACCTGAACTATTCATGTTAACGGTAAATTTCATCCACCGCGATCGCGTTCGTTCTCAAAATATTTGAATACGTTCATTAGCATAATCTGCGATTGACTTTTTAACGATTTATTGTTAAGCGACATTATAAAGCAAATATAGGTTAACAATAACAATCAATTTGACAGTTAACAGCTGACACTACGATACAAACTCAACGTACGTTTATGTAATTTACAATGCCAATGTTAGAAGATATATTTTTTATATTCGCTCTCTTTTCCATTAGGTACTTTTTGTACGTATGACAAAGACAACCTAATAATTTGCGTTAATTCACACACCAATAACTAATGAGTCACACTCGAGCTCTCGTGGGACAAACTTTAGTTGCATTTAAAGCATCGAAATCAAAAAAGTCGGATTCTGCCATCTTTCTATAACAGTGAATAGAAGTATTATTACATATATATATAAAAGAAGAAAAAACATTTACTTACACTAACGATTTGAAGGAATCAATTCGACGGTGTTACTTGAAGACTGTACAGCACTTGGCAAAAAATAGATTCGGAATAGCTATTTAAACTAAAAAATTAAAAAATTTACCTTCACTCATTATCTCAGCAACAACAAAATCATTATGGAAAACTTAACAATTAATTTAGTGAAAGGTAATCGCATTGTCGTCAGCATTTATGTAACAAATATTTTTCCAAACTAATTAAGCTCCCTCCAATTAAGTGTGGTGAAGGGAAAATTAGGCATTCCGCATTCGAATGTCGATAGTGTAAGAACGCTCCACAACGTTCAAAGCGGATCAGTGAAGGGGTGCAAAATTTTAGTTTTAAACGAACCCTTAATTAAATAATAACTATAATTAAATAATAATAATAATAATGTGTTTTGCGAGTGTAAGTTAACTATTACGATCGGATATAAAAAATGTTCAGGTAAGTACTTGTCGTTTAATTTTCTTTTTATGCGACTATCGCTCATTATTGTGTGTGTGTGTTGTAGTAACAGATATATATCGTATTCAAATCAAAAAGATTTTCTAAATTTTTAAAATTAAGTAGTACTGTATCAGAGACTGAGAGATATTTTTAATCAGTTTATTACAACAGATGATCGCAATTTTTTAATTTTACGATGCTTTATAATAAGTTTTGCAAAAATCAAAAGAAAAAGATTTTTCTAATCAAGTTATATTATCATTCTTAATGTACAACCATTAACTTTTTATTTTTCAGTAGTCTTATTACTTTTTCAAAAATCGTACGTTAATTTAATTAAATCAATTTTTAATTTTACGCTTTAACTCATTTTTTATAATTAGGTTTGTAAAAATTTACTTTAATACCATACATCTATTTTTCTTATCAAATTACATTATCATTTTTCAAAATAGATAGTACACACTCCTCTAAACATTTTTCTTATTATTATTATTATTGTCATTCTAGATTCTATAACCTTAATATTTTTTAAATAAAAAAAATATTGCAGATTCTTTTAATCATTTTACGATTTAAAAGGAAAATACCCATAATTAGACTAAAACAACCTTTTACATTTACCCCATTATCTTTTTTAAAACAAACTACAAACTCATTATGGAAAAATTTAACGATTGAACGATACGTCACAAAACATTTTACGCACTAGAATATTTTTTCAAAAACCTTTCACAAATTTGTTTACATAGAATGTTTTAATAATAATTACATAAAAACTTTTAACACTTAACTAACTAATAATAATAACCTTTTACCATTCTGTGACGTGTTTTTTTCAATAAAATACTCAGTAGGCTTCGATAATAATAATAATATCCTTTACCTTCTATAATACATTCACCAAAAATGATATTAGAAGGGGACCAGTCAGTCTTAGTTTAACTATTGTCGAAATCAGAGGTGTATAGGAATACGTGTCAGTTTTTAAGTTTAATCAGAGGGTAAGTTTTATTATTGTTTAAATTCTCGCTATTAGTTTTATAAAAATCTACTAGCTTTTATTTTTTTTACCCATTTCAATAATCTTTTGTAGTTTTCAAAAACTGATTTTATTATTTTACTTTGTTTTCCATTCTTCACATGCACATGCCAATTTTGGAATCTGAATGTACAACCATTAATTTTTTATCTTCAGTAGCTTTTTTTTTACTTTTTTTACTTTTTGCAAAAATCGTACGTTAATTTAATTAATTAAATCAACCAATTTTAATTTTACGCTTTAACTCATTTTTATAAATCGTTTTGTAAAAAATTTACTTTAATACCAGACATCTATTTTTTCTAATCAAATTACATCATCCTTTTAAAATAGATAGTACAGCCTCGTCTAAGCATTTTTATTATTATTATTGTACTTTGGTTCTTATCAATACTCAGACTGAGCCTGATTAATTATTATTATTATTATTGTCATTCTATCGCATGCACAACATTTATTTTTATTTTGTCATTAATTGTCATGTAACTAACATTAGTACACACGTAACAACTCTTCACAGCCGCAGGCGTAGAACAGTAACAGATATATATCGTATTCAAATCAAAAAGATTTTCTAAATTTTTAAAATTAAGTAGTACTGTATCAGAGACTGAGAGAGATATTTTTAATCAGTTTATTACAACAGATGATCGCAATTTTTTTTATTTTACGATGTTTTATAATAAGTTTTGCCAAAATCAGAAAGAAAAAGATTTTTCTAATCAAGTTATATTATCATTCTTAATGTACAACCATTAACTTTTTTATTTTTCAGTAGTCTTGTTACTTTTTTCAAAAATCGTACGTTAATTTAATTAAATCAATTTTAATTTTACGCTTTAACTCATTTTTTATAATTAGGTTTGTAAAAATTTACTTTAATACCATACATCTATTTTCTTATCAAATTACATTATCATTTTTTATTCAACTTAATTTTTCAAAATAGATAGTACACATTCCTCTAAGCATTTTATTATTATTATTGTCATTCTAGATTCTATAACCTTTTACTTTTCAAGTTTGCTCACGTAACATATCGTGACAAAACATTTTCCATAACCAAATTACCCTTTTACTTTCCCAAAACATCATAGGTACATAACATTTTTATTTTTCCAAAACCTAATTACAGACGCATTATTATTTTCCAATCACTTTTACTTTTTAGCATACACAACATTTTTTTATTTTGTCATTAATTGTCATGTAACTAACATTAGTACACACGTAACAACTCTTCACAGCCGCAGGCGTAGAGAACCGATGAGAGAGAGAGAGAGAGAGAGAGAGAGAGAGAGAGAGAGAGAGAGAGAGAGAGAGAGAGAGAGAGAGAGACCTAGACGGTGAAACCACGAGGAGACAACACCCTCAGGCGAGGGACACCGCCACGAGGAGACAATACCCTCAGGCGAGGGACACTTGGGCCACTGACCTTACTTTCACACCCCTTCACACCCTCAGGGCACATTCTTCCTTTCACTTTCTCTTCTGACACCATGACGTCAGAAAAAAGTGGAGGGGAGAATGTGCCCCTATTCTACTAATAGAATTTTTAAAGAGCTTTCCAATGATATGTCACACATGGGGTAGTGCAATTTGGAGAACTATGGTGAGATGGCTGGAACCTAAGGGGTAGATTGCAGGGCCATAATGGTTCTCCCTCCATGTTCTAGAATTGGTTTCGAGAAATGTTACTTATCTCTTACAATTTCGAAGATATGAGATCTGGTAAGTTTTCCCATTGACACCTGATATTATACATTTTATTGTATATCTTGAATCAATTTATATTTTCTTAGTCTATTTACACAGTGGAAGAAAATCATTAAATTCTCAAGCTTGAAACGCTTAAAATCTTAAAATCTCTAGTTTAAAAGTCAACATGTAGGTACATTATCCGGAGTGTTGGAAGTTGGTAAGTAACTTTTTAACATTGGGTAAACGAACAGACCGAAACCATTTCAGTTTCTTAACTTTGCTTTTCGAACGACGCACGGTGCATTTATTTGGTGACTGAGCTTTATTTCAGACGATGAGAGATTGGAAACGATTGTGTGTACGGTTTTCAAGTTCCGAAATTCACACATTTTCACTTTTCCACCACGTCTATCCAAAAAACAGTATATGGATTTTGAATTAAGCCACGTAAGTGGTAATTAAACAGATGCAAGGCAGTTCTGTTGAAGTTTGAAGTTGAATAATGTTAGGCTTGCTCACGAAAAACAATGAATTAATACGAGGATTATTCAACAGAAATACGTTTACCTAGAAGTAGTAATGTATCTTTTCCAATTAATTTCGATGAAGTCTCCATTAACATTAAAGCATGGGTCCCATTATTGAAATAACTTATAGGTGCCCTAACAACAAACTCTACTTCACCCTAATTACTTTAATACTATTTCACATTTTCATATGATGCCTTTGTCGGAATTGATTACACAATTTAACCATAGCCTTGTGAAAAGCTCTTTACGCCCAATTCATCATGGAGAACCTTTTGGATTAAGGTCTTAGAAATGCCTAAAAATACCTCGATCTCACAAAGTTATAAAGAAATATTATGCTTAAGATTTTCTCGACTTGACAACTATGAAAGCTCACTGTTACTCAATCATATGTTCAATAAACTTTGGAGTTAAGTGAATTAACTATTAAGAACAGTTTTACGTATTGATTTTTCAGTATGTCCCCATATACAAAACTAAAAATACAATCCTCGTATGCGAATTTTACATTTGCACAGACCTCGGGTACCACAAAAGTTGATACAAGATATCCCTTACCCTTTTTAATAAGAAGGTTAGCTTTGTACGGTAGGTGAATGAAGAGATAAAGGTAATTTTTACATCGAAAGTTGTCCCCGTTCGAAGAAATATGATTTCTTAGTCATTATATTACATTTTCACGTGGAAAATAATTATTTTATTACTTTAAGTAAAATCAAATTATTATGGGCGTTTTAATTATGGCACCCCTGGCCTACGATGCGTACAGTGTTAGTGCGATATGCAATATTAAAGTACTCATTATTTTCTTTCACATATGACAAAATTAACGAACACATGAATATCTAACCTAGTTACCATTCCACAGTTTCAAATCATGCAAAATCTCTCATGGCCCTCAGGCAAAGATCGATCGAATCCAACAAATGAAATCGTTTAGATACGCGCTTCAGGCACTACTTTACTTTATGGCTTCGCTTTGCATAACTGCAAACGTACGACTTTAACAAACCCTACAATCGAACTCAACCTTCAAACGATGAAATTTCCACAATGCGTACGGACAGTATTTATAAAATGTTACCGTCATTTATTAAAATTCGCAAATACTACCATTACATATTGTAACTCAAAATTACAGCAAATGCCTACTTGAAGTCTATTCCATTCATATAGAGTAGGAAATTCATTGAATGATGGCTATATTTACCTTGTTTTTATTACTGGAATGATATTTCCTTAAGAGTTCAGTTGGAAGTAAAAATCTAACAATGGACAATAAAAAAAATAGGTCAAGATGCTTCTCTTAATTCAAGTGGAATTTATCAGTTAGTTTTGAGGATTAGAAAACGATAAGAAGATGGTAACGTTTCGAAGTCATAAAAGTACTTTTAAATATTACTGACAGTATTTTCTTTAAACTTCTTACGTTGTACTATTTTTTTTTCCTTTTCGAATACGTACCTATAGGGAACGTCAACAAAGTGGCGTACACGTCATCAGCGTTTGATGACGTTTACTTTTACAGTATTGTCAGATTGATCATCTCAACACTTTTAACAATAAAGCCTTCGGTACCACTTGTCTATCTATTACCGTTAACGAGATATGGATACATTTATATTTGACCTCAATTACCTTGATAACCATTCGTGACATCAACAAGTGAATTGCATATTCGTAATCAGCGCGAAAATTTACATAAAATTCATATATCATTTATATGGTACGTAGCACTACGGAAACGCGTGCGGCGGACACACAGACAGACAGACTTATTGAATTTAGTAACCAAACTTTTATGTTTGGTTGATGTGTCGGAAAGTGGAAAGTATTATGTGAAAGAATACACCACGTATACTACCTACCAACAATGCAAGCATCGGGATACATCAAATGAGCCTAAAAAGTGAGAAAAGTGAGCGCGGGGTGACAGAATAGAACTTCTTTTAAAATGTAACTTAAGTATAATAAAATCTCAACATCTAGTGCAATTTATGACAGGAAAATACTGAATACAGTCCACTCGCAATCAATTCATAACAGAATGTATATGTATAGAATGTGTCACACTGAAGATTTAAAATAGAACAAGAAAATTACTTTTATCCATCGCTAAAACAATCAGATTCAGTCAAAATAAAAATAAATCCACCGTTACTTGTTTATCGCGGTCACGTGCACGTAAAAGATTTCAATTCCAATACGTCTTCTTCCATTTATACGTGAAGTATCATTATAATACACGGCTTTTTCCAAAAACTTGTTATTGTGTATAGCTTTAGGCAGATTTAAATTAGATTTAGCGTAGTTTGAATCTTATTGCGTTTTTATGTTACATTAGGTGCGCTACTATTCCTAAATTTTAAGAACGGATGATTTTATCGCGTGATATCGATGGGGGTTGTTTTTTTTATAAAATGAAAGTGGGGAACATAATAGAAACGCAAAATTTGAAATAGACATACAAATATGTAACAAATTTGAACAATTTTACTTGAACTTCTTTCAGTAAAATTTAATGGTTAAAAATTCATACTTATATGAATTCACAGGGTTACTTTCAATTTGTACTTATAATAGTATATTTATATCGTGAATTTGTACTATACTGCCAAAATGAGAAGTTGATTGGAAGTAATAAACATTTGGAATGTTTTACGTCAACGTCATTACAGACTAATTTTGAATTCTTAAAAATTCAACGTAATGCATTTCTCTAACTCGATTTCTTTGGGCTCTATCCTTTAACTTTTGACTTCAAAGAAGGTTTTTATCAAATCACAAATCTGGGTTTAACAAAGTTATTTACGCAAACGAACTAAGTTGCACATGGAATTCTAAATGAGTATCGTAAATACAGGTCCCCTTATAATTCATAATCTCTAGTTATACCTGTGCATGTTACGGTCAAATCTTAAGAAAAATACTAATAGTATAAAAACAATGATTAATGTACGTTCGGATTGAAATAAGTGCCGTTTACACGAACGCATTACGAACTTTTCTATATATTTACACCAAAGCACATATATACGTGCTGTCAGTTCGTTTGTCAAATCCGGAATAGTATTGCAACCTTTTTCTTGCACATTTTAATGAATAATAATAAGATCCTAGATGTAATCTATTTGAGCAGTCAGATTCTGCAGTGCAGGAGAAATGGAAATGTGTACTTTAGAGTAGAAAATCCACCTCTATAATTATTCTGCTTTTCATATCAAGCAGGTAGAACTTAATTAATGGTCTAGACTCCTTTGTATCAGAATAGATAGTTGCCCATCGGACCCATAAGGAGGAGAATCGAATGCGTTTACAAATTGAGGCCCATCGTGGCCCAACCACGTGGTTTGGGCCACGTGAATTAGCGAAGTAAAAACACGGGAAATGGAGACATCTGGCTATCAGCCAAATAAGTACTAAGTAAGAAGTGAGATAAAATGCACGATAACAAAATGATAGAATAACTATGTACCTATTTCATCCAACTGCATAAAAAAGATTTAGAATGGGACCTTAGGTTGGTAGATTTAGCGCGTTTCGGCCACCTTTCTCTTCATCTTATTTAAATTTCTGCCTGCAACATAAGGTAATTACGCTCCGGCGTCTTACTTTTGCGTAATGTGGGCTTCAAATGTTGGTCAGTGAGGACGCCAAAATCTTTATTTTAGGTTTAAATTATATGTATAGTAAAGGAATTTATTATCATACTTTTAGACACGGCGGCGGTTAATGCGCAAAGAATAACATTTAGTTGAATTTTTGGATTTAGGGTAAGTCCTTATCATTTCATCATTTTCTAATATGTTCTAGAATTAAATTTCTAGTATTAAGTGCGAAATTAGTGTCTTCTGGAGGACAGTAAAGATAAAGTTACGCATCATCTGCGTAAAAGTGAAGATTAATATGGCTGACGTTATGACGTAGTGCGGTGAATAGTGGTCTAAGCACACTTCCTCGTGGAGCTTCTTCGGAAACGTAGCATAGATCAAATAACTATTTTACAGCTTGGTCCTCTGTGTTTTGTGAGATAAAAGGTCCGAAAATTACAAAAGAGTTTCCCTACATATACATATAGCCAAATCCATTACTATGTGATTTTTAATATTGAAGCAAGTTGAGACACTATGGTTGCTACGGAACCCCGACCAGTCTTTTATTGACCACAATTTCCATGATTTTAAATTTGTTGGAAAGATACTCCTCAGTTGACTATAATATGTAGCTTTTGAGATTTTAGGTACAGAATGAGCTTTTTCCATATAAGTAGTATAAGTTGCTAAAGAAAAATGTATATTTGGCAAGCATTCAAACGAGTACAGCTTCGATAAACTATTTATCAATCACCTTTATAACACAGAGAAGATAGTATTAATTCTTGAAAATTAAAGAAAGCGATGAACGTGAGTGATTAGGGAACGATAGCGACTTTTCGGTTTGGGCTCACATTAACAGTTTTTTTGGTTACAATCACAATGTTTTCAATTTGCATTCATTTCTAAATGTATGGCTTATAGCATAGACTAAAAGGAGTATTTAGTCTATGCTTATAGGTACGTACATTAGCAAACGCATCATCTCTGAACAGCCACACAAGCTGACACACTAATTTAGGTACCATTATATATTTGTAGCAATTAATTAATCAATTGTATGACATTAGCAAAGAATTTCAGTTCATTTTTTTCAATTTATGATTACATTTTCACTGATACTGATTTTCTCGGGATGGGACTAGTGGCCGCGAGACAAGTCGCTGCAAGTGGCCGTCGCGTCGCTGCCAGTACAACTTGACTTGAAATAAATAAATGGCTATAGTTTCATTTATTGAAAACAAATAAACTGATAGTGAAGTCGTTTAGGGACTATTCGCCGCCGCGGTACCGGTTCGCCTTCGCTGATTCGCCGTCACCGTTTCGCGGTTGGGACAGTTACCCGTTGGTCAAATTCGCCGTAGGGACGATTCGCCGTTAGAAGATGATTTAGAAGTATTCATCAAAATAATTTACTCTTAGTAAATTTAGGTTTAGTATATTTTTTTCAATTGATTCAAAAACGGAAATATGATACTAAACAGCATTTGAAACTTAAAAAATGCCAACCGAAGCGTATATTGCCACTCAGGCGCTTAGGTTAGAGGTAGGTTTAGTATATTTTTTTTCAATTGATACAAAAACGTGAATATTATCATACTAAGCAGTATTTGAAACTTAAAAAAAATGCCAACCTAAACGTATATTGCCACTCAGGCGCTTAGGTTAGAGGTAGGTTTAGTATAGTTTTTTTTCAATTGATAACAGTCCCTTAAGATTAAAAGTTATTTTCTATTTTTGATTTGTATGACGAATCGTTCCTACGGCGAATTTGACCAACGGCCAACTGTCCCGACGGCGAATCGCCGACGGCGAAATGACGACGGCGAATAGCCCTACACCCTTTTTAGAACCAGTTGGCGGCCACTTGTCTCGCGGCCAGTTGTCCTGTCGGCCACTTGTCTCGCGGCCACTCGGCCGCGGCCAGTTGTACTAGACCAGATTTTCTTGTGTGCTAAAGGGAAAAATACGTTTATTTGATTCATATGTTTGTGGGAGACTATTATAACATCCATTTGTTTAATTATTTAGAAATTTGGTTTATGCGCCGAGAAAGTTTATCTCTCTTTTCTTCTTATAAACAATCTAAACACACAATAGGTTAGAAGGGGGAGTGAAAGAAAAATAATGGATACGCCATTCCACGGATGTCGGCGACTGAGAGGCTTACCTCGTGATCGTTTTGCGTTGACAGCACAGAATTCAGTTATTTTATAGTCCATAACAACGTTTGCTGCAAAAGTCGTGGCCCTGAATTTTAAGCACTCTCTAGTTACTGTGAAATTGTATCCTGCATACTTATATTACAGAGGCTTTGGCGACGGAAATGAAATTTATAGCTACCAGATCCTATTATCTTTTCGTAATTTTTGTAAATTGTAATTCTCATTTAAAAGAAGTACTACCACCTGTTCATTTCTTTAACGTAATACAGATACAAGACCTATAAAAGTTGCATCTCTGAATATGCCATGAAGAAAAAGTACAACAATTATTAAAATTTAAATTATGTTTACTCCCACCCTCACCATTTTAGATTGCGTGGGTTTCTCGTGTTTGTATGCTGATAGGCTTCGTATTCATTACAACATAAATTATTGAGTGTTTGTTTACACGGAATATATTTTCCGCATTTGACATGGGTCTAACTCGCTTTAATTGGAGACAACATAGTATAGAGCTTGTGTTACATTATGATGTACCCCAAGTATAATAAGAGACATGGAAAATGGCCTTGAGCTTCTGATGTTAGATTATAATCTACTTTAGAGACAATTAGGCTATAATTTAACGTAGGTGTACGAATGTGCTTTATTTGTTCTGTTTGTTAGTGGAAAACAAATTTTCGTTGGATTCCACTCGTGGAATAACAATGTCGCATGTAATCGGTATTTTAGACTTTTCCGGTGATCGTTTCTCTTCAACGGTATACTAATGTGACGAAGCTGCCCGTGAAGTTGAAGTGAAACCCATTTTTTATTTGTAAGTGAAAAAATTATTATTTTTCTCTTTTCAATTTTTTTGCCAAAAGAAGTAGCTACAATATGAAACACGATGAAGTTCACTTTCACCTCTTTCATTTAATCGTGTCAGTTATGCACAAAACATGGCTTATTATTACTTCTTATAATACTCACTAAAGTTCACCACTTTTTTAGTTCGCTCTTATTATTGGTAATGAAAATTGTCTGAGACATAGCACTGTTTATGTCCTCAATCCATGATTGATTAAAACCTTTTTAAGTGTCCAAATGTTTGTTTGTGATTATAGCTCCTTTCCTTCAATAATAGTAGAGTGTTTCATTAGAAGTAAAAGTGGTACTTTGTGTAAAGAGCCTGTAGGCTTGCTCGACCAACTATGTAACAATCAAAAACTGTTCCTCCGAATAAAACTATTTTTTCAAACTTCGTAAACATAAACGTAAACCAACGTAAACGTAAACATATTGCTGGTCTAAGGATTCTTTGTTTCCCTAGCAACATCGTCCTTTCCATGAAATTCGTAAGAATAAGAGTATAACTCGCCCTCCTTTGAAGTTTGAAGAAAACATCCTTTCATCTTCTAAGATCCAACTGTATATTGCATTTTTCTTCAGCAAATTCTATATGGAGATCTAATTTAGCACTACTTCCTCTATGTCACCGCTATAGGAGTTGTACTTATGTTCTAGGACATGTATATCATGTAAGCTTTGGCTCAAATCGTTAGTGCCTTGGAATATTCTTTTTACAGTCATGGTGCGATGATTGCCTGTATGGAAGCTTTGCCATTCTTGATTAGTATACTACCTTCCATTGTATACCCACTGATGTTGAAGCTTGTGTTCTGACTGCCACCGAACAGTCTACACACGATATTTTTGTACCGTGCCTACAGGCATTGCTGATTCCTGAACTTGAAGCCTGGTAACTCAACACATTTGAGTTGTTAACAAAATATCTAATGTGATGGGATGCATATACCACTTGGAGTCTTACATAAAGAGAAGGACTTCGGAACAATTAAAAAACATAAAAAACATAAAAGACATTTACCTAGATTAAAGCAAAATTTAAGTGATGTTGTAATTTTTTCTAAGGAAAAACTGAGCAGCGATTGAATTTAAGGGTTGTGCGTAGTCTTAAGAGAGAAAAAGGAAATTTGACAGTTTATCATTGGAATAGCTGCATATTAGGCGAAAACGATTTTATTTTTGCATAATAATCAACATTACTGAACTTGAACGTAGTTTGTAATGTTCTTCTTTATAATCTTCTGTGAAGAAAACGAACTTCTCTTAGTATGTCAAAATTACTTTTATTTATAAGCGTTAGCAACTAATTTATGGCGAAATTTCAGTGGATATTTCTGTATCTCGACTTGCAATTCTTCTACGATTGGCCCCATATAGATTCTGGGTGCTTTAATCTGGGTTAAATCGAGAATCATTTGTGTAGCCCAGCATCGCCATAACCTACACCTACACAAAAAACCTTATAAAGCTTCTGTAAGAAAATTAATTAACCAGCAACACGTGGTTTTACATAACACTCACCTGAGGGGAAAAAACGGGTATGAAATTCACAAATTTAACAATCACTATCACATTAATGGTAACATTGTAATATAAATAAACATCAAACGCCGGATGGGCCAATGATGATATCGATTAATTATACGGAAACATATTTTTCAATCAACGTTAAACAAGACCGTTAAAGATGACCACAGACAAGTAAAGCTAACAAGAGGTGGCGCTGCAATAATACCAAACTTACAAAAATAAGAACATACTTGAATACAAGGTAACAACAAAATTACAGGAATTTATAACTTATTAAATCATTACGGAGGTCAGTGATCTCATTAACCATTTCTGGGTTATGTTTATGCTTGGTAATTTCTACAGATTCCAACACGTTGAGAAGGTGGCCTTTATTGCAGACAAATAAAATTTCAAAATCTAAATTCGGATTGAAAAAATGACCAGTGGAAAGGATGTGATCAGCAAAGGCGGATTTTTTATCGAGGTTGTTAGTCTTGATGGAATGAAAATGCTCTTTAAAACGGACTGAAAAGGGCCTACCGGTCTGGCCTATATAAAAGGATGGACATGAATGGCAAAGAAGTTTCTATATACCAGATTTTTGCACAATGTTGATCGGATCTTTGTTTGTGACTAAAGGAGTACCGAGAGAGTGGGAGTTGGAAAAAGAAATATGGATGTTATATTTTCTGAAAATGTTTTTCAATTTGTAAGAAAGGTTAGGGACAAACGTGAGGGAACGATAAACCAGGTTAGTATGATCATTACGATCAACCTTTTGGGGAATTAAGTTAGTAAGATTGCGGGGCCTTTGCATTTTTTGTAACAATTTGTGTACCTGATAAGTGGGATAACCATTGTTAGAAGCAATTTGGGAGATGATGTTAAGTTCTTGTTGAAAATTTTTATGTGCCATTGGGATAGAGATCAATCTACTGATGAGTGAATTAAGGCCGGCCAATTTGGGAGAATAAGGATGGATAGAATCAAAAGGGATGAAAGTGTCAGTCGTGGTAGGTTTGCAATATATGCTAAATTCATTGTTTTTGGTTAACTTGACATCCAAAAAGAGCAATTGATTATGAATTTCTTTTTCTGAAGTAAAATGTATATTGTGATGAATTTGATTGAGAAAATTTGAGAAGGAATTAATATTTTGTTCGTCTGGCGTATGAAAACAGATGATGTCGTTCACATATCTCCCCCAGAAGATGATATGGTCGTTGGAAAATTATGAAGTAGTGATGTGGGTTCTTTCTGGGTAATTCATGAAAATTTCCGACAGAATGGAAGAAAGGTTGGAGCCCATGACTAGACCATCAGTTTGAGAATAGAAATTGTTGTTAAAAAGAAAAGGTTTTGTTGAACGCTAAGATTAAGTAATGCTAGAATGCAATGAACTTGAGAGTCCGATAAATCAGAGAAATTCAGATATTCTGAAATGATCTTGATACAGTCTTTGGGAGGGATGCTGGGAAATAGGTGCATTACATCAAATGAAATCATAGTTTAGTGGTAAGATCAGCAGAATTTTTTATAGAATAACTGGTACCTTTGCACACTTTAGGCAGTCATTTGGAACTTGATACAATGATTTCAGTTCACTGTCAATTTTCTTTCTTGTTTCTCTCGTTGTTGCCATTTTCCGTTATTCAACATTTTACAACCAAGAACCCAAGATGAGAACCACACAATTTCGTTGAAATAACCAAGATGTAAAATATCCCTCTCATTGAAATATGCCACACAACCTTAGAACCTAACAACCCTTTTAATTCATTTTTATATTGTTTTAGAGATAACGACCTTGTTCGTATGTCAAGTCTATTGTGCAGCTTTATTTCAAAGTGCAATGAGGTGTTTTCGTATGACATAGAGGTGTCATGGTAATCTCGAAGTGAATGTCTTGTATTATTTAAAATTATGATACTTAATGTAAAGGATTACAATAAGTTACCTGTTAAAATTAAATAAGTTATTTTAAAAACAAATGTAAACGACACTTAGGAGAGAATTTAGATTGAAATCTAATTTATTATCGTTGTTAATTAGTATGTAAAGTACTAAATAAAGGGTTTAAAACTAAATTAAACCATTATCTAATGAAAGAGAAAGGTCTATAGTTGACTTTGCCATCAAAACAATCTGATTATCCGTCAGTAAACTTTGAATTATTTTTTGGTTAGGTACACAGTTTTAACGTTTATAAGGAAACTATTCGAATTCGGCCGATTGTTATCAAACAAATTGTATCCGAATTTGTCCCGTAATTAATAAAAAAACTACTAACGGGAATGCGAGAATTTGTAAATATGTAACAGAGTAGAAGAATTATTTAATACAAAACTATTTATTCGAATGAAACCAGGTAAAGAACAGTTTTCGTTGCCGATGTTCAATATAGGTAGTTACTCTTTGTCCAAATCCAGAAGGTCGTTTGTATCCGTTTATGTTTTGAATTGTTCCTCTGAATTGTTCACAATTGACACGATTTTCGGGAGTAAGAAAATTCCATCCAACCAACTTTTCTTGAATGGTTTGCTCCGAACTATGTAAAAATGTATTCTATTCAGTTTATTTTATTTTATTTTGTTTGAGTTTTTAGCTGCTGGTTCTCTATTAAGGTAGCTCCGTTCTCCAGTTTTCTATAGGCAAACTTTATTTCTTTAGCCCACGAGTTTAATGTGGAACAACACACTTGTGGAAAGTCTGGTCACTCGTCCCTCAGTCTTTGTTGTAGCTCCGCTATGGTTGGCAACTTTTTCTCCATATAACAATTTAATATCTAACGCCCATCAGAAAATCATCGATATTGATTTTTGGTCTGCCACTGTCTCGGTAGTACTTGCCCTTACTTCGTTGGACACCGGACACTTTTCGCTAAGTCTCAAGCATTGTAACTTGATTAAGCACATTTTCATGTATCTCTCTATCTATTTCATTATAAAAACCCATCATAACAATTTTGTAAAATAAACCTTCAAAGGCCTGTGATTAGTAGTACTTGTGAAGAAAATCGAGGCAATGTTGATTATATCCCGGAAGCCTTACAGTAATAAAAAAATGTAATTCCACATCGATACCTGTGTAAGTGTAACCGTTAAAAGTAAAAATATTAAATACGTTCATACTTTTACGTTTATACTATTGATTCTTACCACTCCACTTCTTTCACAAAATTTAGGTCACAAAAACAGTTCCTGCCTCCACTAATTCACTATGGAGAAAAATTAGCCTTGATTTTAATGAATTATATAGAATACTTCCTAGCACGAAATCCTGTATCGTGATGTGTACGGTTTAATGTAGTTGTAAAAGGGTCTGCATAATTATGGCGTCTTACCTTAGGATGACTTTTTAATGACACAACCTTCATTGAATGCTAAGAGCACACAAGTAATTAATACTCGTAAAGCCACCAGCGATGAAGTTCGTTCGGTAAACTTTAGTAATTAGTAAAGATCTTTAATTTAAAAGGCTTCATAAAGAAAATTAAGATAACGTAATTTTAAAATAAACTTCCACACGATTACGTTTTATACCAATTCGAAACTTTAATGGGCATATTTCGTGTTTAAGATACGTCACGCAGTTTTATACCAAATATGGTCAAGGGTGTTCGCTTCTGCAGGTATAATTGACATAGGTACGATGCACTCCTATTTCCATAAAAATTAGAATAAATCGATTGATTTCGTTCTACTTTAGTGCATTAATATTTACAATCGTAATTCATCGACCTACTTCCAAAACCCAATAAAATTGATTTACATGCTTTAAACGACGTACGGTGCATGACCCCAAAATTAAGGGCAAGTGTATGTTTGCTTAAGGAAAATCGTCTTCGACATCAATCAGCGGTTGTCATTTTTTTTTTCGCAAACTTTTCCTCCAATTGATTTATTAAGTAAGTATATAAAAATTTAATAAGAAGGTGTTTTCGATCTCGAATGTCAAACTTAAATTTAAGTTGATGGTAGGTAGTAAATTAATTCCTTCGAAAAACTTTTGTATTACTATCTACTAAAAGTGCGAGAGGATGTTGTATGAATAATTTACAAGGCGCATACTACATTTTTCAAATTGACAAAGAGGCGTCAGGATCAATAAAACCCAACATTATTCTCGTGTTTGAGAAATAAAAAAATCAAATTTCTGTTGTTCATAATCAATTCGTGGTACAAGAAAATATATATTATACCACAAATCGATATGCTAAATGGGTTAGTATGTCTCCTCATTTATAATTTATTCCATGAACCGTAAACATAAAAAATTACACACAAATTACCGGTTATAAGTAGACGATTCACGAGATATTTGTAATAATTATACAATACATTGGAACAGCACGAGACGTTCGAATTTGAATTATTAAATAATAGTGATTCCAATCGAGGGCAAAGACCGATTTCAAGTTTCTAGAGTTCTAAAATTATATTATTATTGATAAAACATGCAATTTGCAATGATTCAATTGAAACAAATATATTCTTACTACATTAGCCGTTAACCCAAGAATCCATAAATTTCGCAACAGAATAAAAGGAAAACGCGTAATAACTGATCGGTGGAAAGTTATTTGGCATTTCCGAGAGAAAATTACCTTCCGCGTTCGTCCTGTCTTTTTTTTCTTTCAGTTTCCGGAACGCCCATTATTAAAATAGTTTCTTCAATTTGCCTTCATTATACGATGAATGAATTGTCAATTTTTCTTTATCGGATCAGAATATTGAATATTTTATTTTCAATCCAGCCCATTTTTTATACAGATTTGTTGGAGTTTCGCAAATTCCTTTAAGTCCTCAAAAGTTCGGCAGATACACATATCACTTGAAAGGTAATATCTGTTGAGTTATATTCAATTGATTGATCACATATAAAGGCATTAAATCAATTTTCGTAGTAAATAGTATTATTTAGTTTATTCGCTCTAACTTCCACTAAATTTTGTTTTATTTCGAAATATAAATTAATTTAAAGGCAAGCAATTTGAAAAACCCCTACCATCCTCTAGGAGTAATGAGAGCTAATTTAAATAGCTCTTAGCTATTCCACAGATGTGGCTATTCATATGATAATAACAAAACTGCTATACATCCATCATGCACATGAGACAAGCCGTAAGTTTTTCTAACTTAAAGAACTGGAGGTCTGGAAATTATACCCTTCTCAATACCTACAGCGAATTTTTAAAATAAAAATTTATTTTTTATTTTTACAATAAAAATTCGCTTTATGGTTGTGCAAACAATAATTTAGAGATCGTTTTTAGATTTAACACTTGAAAATTACATTTCGGTTTCATTCGACAGAAATCCACGGAATTTAGGAAATAAGATAGACCTATGACTGAAGGTACACAAGTTCTAATTGGAAATGACCATGTAATATTGTATTTGAAAAGCTTACAACGTTCACTTACTAATCTATTACAAGAGATTTCGGAAAGCGAAGAATAAATACATTTGATGCTACCTAATGTTCTTCACATTTCTCCGTTTGTACTTTAAATACTTACGAATTATTAAAAATTGAAGATGGAGTTGCGACGGACACCTAGGTATATATGGACCACTCCCTCCACTCAGCATTCGATTGTTCCTTGTTTGCTCCCGTTTGTTCATATACTGATTCAATTTGCCATGCATACCAGATCAGATACTTAAATTAATGGTGGGGATAAGGGTTAAAACCTTTGAGAAAGATCCTTTCTCCAAGGTTAAAACTTAAGGCGTGCATGCGATTCTTCCTCGTTGGGGCTCAATTATTTTTAGATTTGTATGTTTGTGTTTGAATATTTAGGCAGTTTTTGTGTAGTTAAGGTTGGAGGGGGTGTGGACATGACGGCAATCCACAGTACCATCGAAACAAACAAAAAACAATCGAATGTGCACTGTACATACAGGGTGTCTCTAAAAGGTCTGTACAAAATCCTACCACATATTCGTGAGGTCGAAATAAGCCGATTTAAGCAAACTTACCTTATTCCAAAATTGCTTTGTTTCCTCTACAATGCATTTCTTATGGTTGAAATGGCTATAATTCTTTTCTCAGTATAGTTTTTAATTTTTTTTTGAAATAATAATAATTTTATGAACATTTTTAAGCAAAAAGGTTCTCTTGTGAAAATCTGCTAAAGTAAGCCGTTTTCAAGATATTCAGTTTTTAATGTTGGATGCCGTGCCGGAATATTCAAATTATTCTGAATAAAAAAAAGGTATGTTTGAGAATGAAATTCAAATTCAGATTTCGCATCCCAAAAAACCTCCGGACATAAATTTTTGAAGTAATTCGTTGAAAAATGTTCATACATTTAAAAATAAACGATTTTTATTTTTAAACTTTACCACCCTGTATCTAGGAAACAAAGCAATTTTGGAATAAGGTAAGTTTGCTTAAATCGGCTTATTTCGACCTCAGGAATATGTGGTAGGATTTTGTACAGACCTTTTAGAGACACCCTGTATACTACCGAAAATTGCGTCCCGTTAAAGCTCAAAAAATATCTGTATACCTCCCTTCCATTAATATATTTCTGTAGATTGTCGTTTTCATAAAAATACCCAGAAGTCCCGCCAACTTTGGCTTTGCCAAATAACGCATCGTCGAGTAGACTGAAGGCTGCGGAAAAATCGCACAATACCAAATTAAGTTAGCTAGATGTTGAAAGACTGTGGTGTCTTTAAACCTCTTCATAAAGTTTTAGGTTCACCGTTTAACCACTCTGTACTCATCTACCATCGAAAACAATTTGATGATGTCGGAAGAAACAGTAACAGCTAAAATTGGAAAAACTTTTGTTTTGCTTTCATATTAAACAACCATCTTGCTTCTTTAGCATTAAAAATTTCAATTTACAATGTTATATAACCCCCCTAAAAAATAGATAAAGAAAATTTTCACCTCATCTCTTCATACATAATTGGATCCTTGTAGTATTTATGATTAAGCCTACAAAGTTGGGCGAAACGTTAAATAAAAGAAAAACCAATAATTCCAACCTTGGTATTTATAAATACCAGAAGTTTTTCCAATTTTAGCTTTTACTTTTTCTTCCGACAAGACTTTCACTATTAAGTTCCTGAAAACCAGTGTTAATTCTTCACTGTTCAAAAGTTACTTTAATATACAACGTCTTCCGTATGTGTTTTATTTTTATTTATTTTTCTAAGAACGTAGCGTCACAATTACCGTGATTTTTTTTAAAATAATGATTCACACGACTTCTAGTTCTAACAGGATGGATCATACAGGGTGTCTCACGGTGACCGTCGGTTAGAAGTATATCAAGAACTGTAAAAGCTAGAAATTTGAAATTTGGCACATGCGACATGCCGTGTTTAATCTATTAAATAAAAATATTTTCCAAATGGCAGCACTTCCGGAAATACCGGAAGTGAGCATCAACTTCTTTATTTTAAATACAAACCAGGCAATTTTTTTTCACATTCTGATGTGTCATAAAATGGTTAGTAAGTATGCTTAAAATAATCGGTGTATCAATTTTGATTGTTGAGAAAAAAAATTTTTTTCACTGAAAAATGTCAAAATCTTGTTTAGGAAATAAAATTGAAAGTCGAAAGTGGTAAAAGTTAGGGAAATGGGATTTTAGGTTCTCAATGTCAAAAGATTGAGACACAATTGTCTGTAATGGATAATAAAAAATTGCCCGCGGTTACGTATCTATTTGACGTTATTTCCAGACTTAAGAAAAACTTT
Source organism: Pyrocoelia pectoralis (assembly GCA_036250285.1). NCBI lineage: Eukaryota > Metazoa > Arthropoda > Insecta > Coleoptera > Lampyridae > Pyrocoelia > Pyrocoelia pectoralis. Next base: position 10,927,445 of record CM070078.1, read on the forward strand.
AAAAAGTCTCTTTTTTTAAATGGAATGCCTATTTAATTATCGGCCCATTCGATGCAGAAATAAATTTCCTTTAAATTGATATACCATGTTCCTATACCTAAAATCAATGATTACAGAGTTATTTACATTTTTCTAATTAAATTTATAATTACATACTTTACAAAACATGGGTTGGCTTTGAAAATTTTCAAAAAATTTTTATTCAATTGTTTCTTATGATGACAGTTGTCAGTTAGCTATCAGTTTGAAAGTTTACGCTACATTTACCTTTGTTATCAGTGTTATCTGTTTGAATTTTGATTTTTGCGCTTAATATTTGTTTTTAATTGGGAAATATGGAATACACAAATGCTGATATTATAAATTTGTTTTACATTCATGACGAGTCTACTCGTATTACTTTTCGGACTTGCAGAACCTTTAACTATTGAATAAAGAATCACTCAACACTTTAACGAAAGATATCCGCATTTACCTACAATGACAGAACGAAAAATCAGGATGATTGAAAAGAATTTTCTAAATTTGGGCGAAGTAAATGCGCCACCAAGTTTGGCAAAGCCAATTGTCCCCAATGACGCTGCAGAAACCAATGTATTGGGATATTTTAATGTTTTCCCTGAAAGTTTTGTTCGTTCGGCGGAAAGAGACCTTGGATAGTCAAGAAGTTGCATAGATAGAATTTTAAATAATCATAAAAGCATAAGAAAAATTTGAATAAAAATTTTTTGAAAATTTTCAAAGCCAACCATGTTTTTTAAAGTATGTAATTATAAATTTAATTAGAAAAATGTAAATAACTCTGTAATCATTGATTTTAGGTATAGGAACATGGTATATCAATTTAAAGGAAATTTATTTCTGCATCGAATGGGCCGATAATTAAATAGGCATTCCATTTAAAAAAAGAGACTTTTTAAAGTTTTTCTTAAGTCTGGAAATAACGTCAAATAGATACTTAACCGCGGGCAATTTTTTATTATCCATTACAGACAATTGTGTCTCAATCTTTTGACATTGAGAACCTAAAATCCCATTTCCCTAACTCTTACCACTTTCGACTTTCAATTTTATTTCCTAAACAAGATTTTGACATTTTTCAGTGAAAAAATTTTTTTTTCTCAACAATCAAAATTGATACGCCGATTATTTTAAGCATACTTACTAACCATTTTATGACACATCAGAATGTGAAAAAAAATTGCCTGGTTTGTATTTAAAATAAAGAAGTTGATGCTCACTTCCGGTATTTCCGGAAGTGCTGCCATTTGGAAAATATTTTTATTTAATAGATTAAACACGGCATGTCGCATGTGCAAAATTTCAAATTTCTAGCTTTTACAGTTCTTGATATACTTCTAACCGACGGTCACCGTGAGACACCCTGTATAGTTCTCGAGCAATTTTGCAGAAGCTGTTAACGGGCCTCTTAATTTACTTACGAAAAGATGTTTCATGCTTCCCCTTGCACTTCTCCTAGGCTGAAGCAAAGCGTCATCTTTGATTCCTAGAAGGTCTCAAGGAGCCCATTGAATCGACAGAATTGCTCAAGATATGCTAACAACAGTAATAGGAAATTTTCAGGAATACCTTCATCGCTTAAAAAACTACATTATATGTGGGTTTAAAAAATAAAATCTTTCCTCATGTTTTGGAATGCATCTTGGAAATGTTGAACTCCATGCTTGGAATTGTATTAGTGGAGTGCGTTTTCGATTAAATTTTTGTGCATATTATCTTCATGGTTCTGTCCGGCGTCGGTTTTGTATTTGAAGGTGTTGAGCTCAAATATTGGAATTATCATATTCAATTCGTTATTTAAGTGTCTATTGCTTTCTAACTAGACTATTGGTAGTGGTGCTACCTTCCTCGAGACAAGACATCGACCTTTGTGAAAACAGACAACAAACGGAAACGGAATCTGGATAACAACTGTAACGAATCTGAAATTAAACGAAACCCGTGAACGAAACCATCATTATTTAGTAATCAGTAACCAGCAATTTTTCTGTTTACTGTAAAAGAAGGTAAAAGAGTATGAATACATTTGGTAAGTTGTTTCCAAAATAAAATAGTTTACATTTAAGCAATTTCTCATTGTTATTGTAAATTATTTTATTTTTTTTATTGTGCGTCAGCAGCTATGGCTATTGGCACCTGTGTCTCCTCTATTTCCATTTCCGTCCACACCATTTCAGAGGACAGAACATCATATCTTTCCAAGGAGACCAAGCTCCTCCAGGAATCGCTTCAAATTCTTCGCGTTGTGCACCTCATAATATTTGAAGTAATTTTAAAGAATAGGATTGTTAACATTATGGAGGAAAACAATCTATTTTGCCGTAATCAATATTGTTTTCGGAAAGATCTCTCTACAACAGCGGCAATACTTTAGTTTACTAAAGATGTGATACAGAGTTTAGAAACCCGTAGGATCTGCACGGGAACAGCTATCGACCAAACTAAAGCATTTGATCTTGTGTGTCACAATATACTGTTGGGAAAACTACAATCTTACAATTTTTCCACTCAAGGTGTGCAACTAATACGATCGTACTTGACCAATCGTCGAAAATTTGTGCGTTATAATAACTTAAATTCGCAGTGTCTTAGCATCACATTAGGAGTTCCACAAGGTTCCATAATAGGACCTATATTATTTTTAACTTATGTAAATGACATTCATATGCCAGATTCGAACAGTATCTTCACACTTTGCGATAACACAACAATGACTAATACTTATATCAAATGATACTGTTCAAAGTAGAAAACTAACAAGTAATGTTCTAACGGCAGTAAAAGGTGGATGGCCGCTAATAGATTAGTATTAAATGAAGGCAAGACGCAAATGATCCAATTTCCCTTGAAGAAGAGCAGTAAAACAAAAATTGCTTCCATAAACTTTCTAGGAGTGCATATTGACCCCAGGCTTACGTGGGGAGAACATGGAAATACAATGTGTGCCAAATTGGCGGTTGCATACTTGATAAGAAACCTATCTAACTATGCCTCCACAAAAGTGTTGAAATGCGTCTATTATATTTATGCTCATTCCGTCATCAGTTATGCGATTATTACGTGAGGCCATGCGGTAATAATGAAAAGAGTGTTTGCAATGCAAAGACGCTGTGTGCGAAGTATAGTGAACGCGGGCTACAGGGAGGACTGTCGTCATATTTTCAAGACATTAAAAATTCTTACTGCCCCATCCCAATACATTTTCGACTGTCTATCATTTATACAGAAGAACAGATGCGAAATGCAACTCAAATTTACAAAACAAGATTACGCTTAAAAACATCTCAAGCGGCCTATAATTACTGGGGCCCTATTTTTTATAATCGTCTGCCATCTTGCTTTCATTCGTTAACAGTGCAAACTTTCTCAAAAAAACTGAAAACTTTCCTGTGCAAAAACCCCATGTATAGCTTTGAAGAATTTTTAAATCATGATCTTAAACGTTAATACTTTGAGTTAACCTTTATAATTTTTTTACTGGCAGATCCGTTATGTGTGGCATTTTATTTTATTTTTTCTGTTCACCTTTTTTTTGCGGTGTTTGTCTCTGAATTTATATGTATTTATAGGCGTAAGATATTTATAGGTATTTATATATTTTTTTTTTGTTTTGATGTATTTATATGTATTCAAGTATTCAAGACGCGTGTACGCATTGATCAATGTACTAACACAACAAATAAATCGTATCGTATCGTACCTTAACAGATCTTTCAGTGCAACATCCTTTATGCCATACTTACTCCTTGTTTGTTCGAGTTGTGGACATTCCACCAGTATGTGTCTGACCGTTAGCCCTTTCTGACACCTTTCACACACTGGGGCAGCAATGCCTTTTAGAAGGTATGACCAACGAGTATAATATACTCTCTTTGGTATGACGAAGTGATTTTCGTGTGTCCTAATCTCAACCTGGTGATGATCACCTGTTCTTTGCGCGTCAACTGTTTCGTTTCGCAATCACTTACTGAATCCGGTCTCTGCCCATTCGTCTTGCCACTTATTGAGAAATTTGCCGGTCAGACTCGTTTTCATATGCTGCTTGTTCACTGGGGTACGTGGTCTCTCGTCCAAGGGGGATCATCTGGGACGTATGTCATTCCGCGGATTGGCAAGGCAAAGTCTAATCAGCTACTGAGAGAGGCGCATAAAGAATGGGGGTGTATCTCGCGTGTATTGGCGGGTCAATGTTCGTCGTCAGCATCGATCTCACCAGATTGTTGTTTCCCCATGTACGAACTTTAGCTACGTAAGAGGTGGCTAACATGGTTCGACCTTTTGAGTTATTAGGATCATTTGTTTCAAAGATACAAGGGTTAGATAAAAATTTTCATTTGGTTTATTTGTGACGAAGTTAGGATCATAGTGAATATTTAAACAGAGCGCCAGGAGTAATATCTTTTTTCTTATCCGTGTAGGTACAATTGTGAACAATATTATACCAAAGAGCTTTCTAATTCTTATAGCACGTGTTTCTCTAGCGTCATGTCTTTGCATTAACAAAATCACTGTAATCGACCATGTCATTGAATTGAGTTGATTCATAAGATTCATACATTTAATTATTTATCATTAGATTTGAAATGATCGAAGGTTCTACAGTACTGTCGGGATAAAAGATAAAATTTGTAGTTAGCTAAAGTAACATATAAATTCATATTATTTCATTACATATAATTTTATGATCTCTACAAAACTCTTCAACAAAATTGAATTAATTTCAAAAACTTCCAAATGCAAATAGGGAATGTTAAGTACTGATTTATACAACTTGCTGCTAAAAAAACATTCATTATCTTGTATAAATGTAAGAAAACGGCATTGCCATTTAATCAGAATGTAAACATATCCACATATTACATAAAATTATACATATGGTAGAAAGTTTTACTGAACATTTGCCTTTATCCATGCTTCGTTTACGAATGATTAAAACTTGCAACAAGTTTGGAACAAACCTACCAGACTTAAATTGTTGCAAAATGTTAAACGAAACGCTATTATATGTACTATCCTTTGGAATTTGTATGGCAAGAAATTGAAAAAGAGATTTGCTTTTATAAAGCTTGATTTACCTAGTTCTTGAATTAATTTACTCCCTTTTTATTATACAACTAACGTTTACACGACTTTCATCCTATCGTTTATTAAAGTTGAAAACAAGCTCGTGCGCAAACATATTTACTTTACTTGAAGTAAAATAATGAGAACGTTGAGTAATTAGTTTTAGTGTCAACTTTGCGTAATAGAAATGGATTAAGTAATTTTAAAGTTGCGATAGAAGTTTTCGATTAAAATTTTGATATTGTTTGTCTTGTTTCAGCGGATAGCAGCTTCCTATTAGCAAACGCTCAGATAGTGGATTTTCCTATAGTTTATTGCAACGAGGCCTTCTGCAAGATTTCGGGTTACAACAGAGCTGAAGTCATGCAAAAATCGTGTAGGTGCTGTTTTATGTTCGGAGAATTAACGGATAAGGAAACGATAACAAGAATTGATCATTGCCTTGAACATCAACTATACGATCAATTTGAAATACTCCTTTATAAAAAAAACAGTGAGTATTTATATATATTTCAGTCATTTTATTTAGGTTACAACTACTTTTTCCGATAATTTTGGACGTGTATGTTTGAGATTGCTGTATGTTCATTTTCAAATTATTTGTGTGTATTTAAGCACATAAAAAGCATTTTCTTGCTTTATATTGTTATTGCTTGATATACTAAGTGACGTTCCGCTTAAAATTTATTTAAAACCATCTAAGCAAGCGTACACATAATCAATTTCTGCTATCACAAACCCTTTTTCTTATTCATTTTCAATCCAAAGCGTGTGGAAAACGATACATCACTAAACCCTTGCTTTGAAAGTCGACGAGACCTAAATAGATAGATAAATGAGCAAGTTGTATATTAGATTAAGGAGTATGTGCAGAGTAAGAAAAACAGAAGTTAAATTAGGAAATTTAAATAAATTTTAAGTGGAACATAATTAATATGCATATATACCGTTTCACACCAAGTTATACCATATTATGTAAATCTGAAAATTGTGTGCTTATATTTAACACTCAAATTCACCTTAAACGTTCTGAAAATTACATTTACATCTTCCACTTATTTACATTTAATAAACAAATTTCTCACGACAAACAGAACACTATGCAATTTTTAACTTTAATTAATTGTTTACTTAAGCAAACATATTTTTGCGTACTTTAATACTATTTTTCTTTCGATCGTCAGTTTCTATTTTTTTCATTATAGGATTTTGTTACACAAATTGATACATAATGAATATATGTAGAAGCTTAGATTAAATTTTTTATAATATGTTATATATCGACATGATTTATTTTATATTTTTTGTAATGTATGTACGTCTGTCTGTGTGTTTGCATCGCCACGTCCGTGCGCACCGCGCATGTATACTGTATAGAAAACAAAGGTATGTAGAGCTTGCACCCTCTTAGAGAGAAAGAAAAACGTAATGCTTGAGTAGGTCTTGTGTTAGAGATTGATGGTGCTGGTATCGGTGTTACTAGATACTTACTTGTTGTTTGTTAATAGGTACCTATTTATCGGTGTTAGATGCGAACACATTCTCAGAATTTTTAACGGCTAATGCATTTGACTATTTTAATAATTTTTGCACTCAAAAGAGTTGTGTGAATACACAAAACACAGGTAACGGATATTAATGACACGTTACTTAAACGATGGTGGAGTTCAAATTACTTACTTAAATTTTCGATAATAGCTTGACAAATATAAAATTAAATTATGGAATATTGTTTTTAATTTTCAAGACGTTCTATTTTAAGTGCTCATTTAAAGATTCGAATTATAGTAGATCATCGTCCACGCACATCTTTGACCTGTTTTTCAACTATCGAGCATCCTCTCAACAATTTCCAGTTAATATATTATTTAATAAATTGAAGTCAGTTAATAATGTCGATGAAGTAACTTCATTTCACTCTTCAATCCCAAATGAATCAAGTGCTCTGTGGTTCAAGTTACACACCGAGTTATCCAGTCTAAGATACTTTAGGGCTTGTAATTTTCTATGTCATCTCAAGCCGAATTGTTACTGTTACTGTAATCCAGCATTCATATGATGCTAAAGCAATGCTAAATGATACGAAAATGTCGCCTTTAATCTTTCTCGCTCCAAGAGATGTGACAAACAACAACAATGTTATGAAACCTATATGAAAACCTTGCTTTTGTCTGAACATCATTCTGTAGAAAGACTGATTGGCCGCCATTAATGATACCTAGCCAAAAAAAAATATTAGAATCATCCGTAATACCGCCATTCCGTAAGCAAACATGCTATATTGTATTTAGTACTTACTACTAATGTGCCTTGTAAAAGTAAAATATAAGTATAAAGTATTCATTGCGTATTTCAGTTCTTGAATGAATAAACACATTAAGCTGTTATGGTTATCCCATATTGGCGATCGATCTCTGCAGATAATTTAATTATGTTTTCCTTCCTGCTGACATTATCTCACTTGCGGAAACTTTGTTCCCACAATTTGAGAAACAATCTAAATAAATAAATAAAGTTGAAGCCAAAATCCTATATATTTTAGACTGGCAATACAGAAACGCGTACAGACCTCGTTTGTTTATGTTCATCATTTCGACGCTTAGAATTATTGTCTAGGCAAGGGTGGCGGTAAGAACACAACAAGACACGGTACATTTCCTCATTAAGTTTGTGGTAAAAGTACTTTGGTTCGTTTTCAGTAGCCACGATGGTAATAGAATACGATAAGATACGTCAAATTTGAATAAAATTGGAAAATGAAAAACCGTACAAATGTTAATTTTCATAAGCTCGTCTGTAGGAAAATTTCAATTTTAATTTTGTTTCGTACCTTGTTGCGAATGGAAAATAATCAAATATCTTAAATCCTAATTTATGACGTTCATTATCTCGGCCGTTAGAGTTCAATCCTTGTTTAGTAAGGCGCACCCTTACGGCATATTTTTACGATAGATATCTTGTCACCTGTTATAATATAAAAAAAACCAAATATCCTGATCGTTTGTATAAAAGTTGCCAAATTGTCTGTGAAAGTTTCTCGCCTGTACAAACTTTGGTTTGCGAAGTAAGCAATTCTGGAATCTATCGTGCTCACACTCGACGTTTTTAAAGTTGTTACTTTCGATATCTCTACTTCATTGACTATTTGAGAAATCTTTAATCTCCAATCTATTTTCGAGTTTTCCTTCATTCTTGTCTGAATAAGTTTCTATTGATTCCTTGCCTCACAGGAATTTGTGAAATCACTATTTACATACATAACATGATGAAGTATCATCTCGGTATACAGTCGCCAATATTTTATTTTGGTCCATTTCCTTCTTAAGTAATGTATCTTATTACACTGCGATATTCGTGCCCTAAACTTTCGTGCCCTTAAACATCTACAAAAAATTGTACAAGTTTCAACTAAATTTGCCATATGGAGCGACAGCTGTTGACTGTTTATGGTTGTCATATGCTTCTTCCTTGGCAAGCTGTATTACACGAGCATCTTCTTTCATTATATAGCACATTGATCAAAAAGGCCCGGGCCTAACCACTAGATGGCGCCTCTAGCGAAATATCGGTACTCAATAGTGCGAACCTTCAACGCTGCTCCATCAACAACAACCATCAAACGTTGGTTTATTGATTTTAAACGTGGTCGTACAGCACATTCTGAACGTTTTGGAAGTCCAAATAGGCTGTCAATCCTGAAAACATCGAAGAAACCCTGAAAATTGTTATGGGTAATCGCAAAGTGAAGTTTCAAGAGATAGCTGACACCCTAAAGTTATCAAGAGGTAGTGTTTTCACTATTATACACGATCATTTGGGTATGAAAAGCTGTTTTCTAAATAGGTGCCGCGTTTGCTCACACCAGAACAAAAACAGCAACGAATTGATGAATTAGAGCGCTGTTTGGACACGTTCAAGCGGCAATAAGCCTGAGTTCTTGCGTCCGTACATCACAATGTACTCCACCATTACACTCCAGAATCGACAGTCACCTGATTGGCGGAGCAGTTTCCGAATTCAAAAAGATGCTCCGCAGCAAGAGATTTGACTCAGACGATGAAGTTATCGCAGAATCTGAAGCCTATTTTGAGGCCAAAGATTCTACAAGGCTTCTACAAGGGCGGCATCGAAAGGTTACAAAAGTGTTGGGATGATTGTATCGCCGCCAAAGGAGACTATGTTGATCAATAAAAAAGAATTTTCGGAGAAAATGTTGTTTTACTACTTAAGCTCGGGACTTTTTTATCTCTACAAGTTACAAGTGGTCTCTGTACCCTTCTAACGCAATCCACTTTGGAAATTTTCAATGGAAATTAGTGTCATCGGTGTAACATTTCAGGTATATACAGGGTATATCACGGAACCCGTTCATTAGAAGTTTCTGGACTCCCTTACTACTTATGAATTTGAAACTTTCAAGTTAAGGATAACCCATAGCCTTCTTTTGTTTTAAAATGTTGTCGATGTTGTACAACTTCCGGAAGGACCGGAAATCGCCATTCATCTTCTTATTTTAAATGGAACACCCTGTATATTATTGCATTTTTGAATTATACAATCGATTCTGCGTTACACTGTATTAGATTCTCCTATACCTATCTTCAACTGTTTTTGTGATACGATTTTGTTTTTTTAATTTGGGTTTTGCAGAGGGATGTTTAATAGTCCACCTTTTGCTCTTCTTTGAACGCAAAACATTCATACTTTACAAACACGAAGTAAAACCATAAGGGTTCACAAAATACATTTGCAAACCTATCACAGATTATACAGGGCGTTCAAAATTAGTGGCAAAGTTAAAAAACTTCAAACACCAAAAAGTCATTTTTTTCAAATGGAACACCCCGTATATTTTTACATATATGGAAGGTGATTTAATTTACTCATCGATAAACTATAAGTATCCCTATACCTATCTTTAGTTTTATTTATATGCTAAAACTTTTTAGAAAAGCATGATTTTGGCCCAGAGAGCAACGTAAAGGAACTACGAACGGAACATTAACACTTCCTAAAATAAAAATGCAAAGAACGCTTTTCAGCAACTTTCTCTATTTAACGCAGCTTACTCTTAAACTTATCGACTCTAGAACTTCTACATGAAAATACAGCAAGGTTCGTTTTCCAATCGTTCTTCGTTAAGATATACTGTCTCATCATTGTTAGGTATATTTCTTTTTGACATGTTGGCATACCTTTGCACATTCCTTTAAGGAGTTGAAGCGACTGCGTCGTTGGCACCCTTATAATATAAAGATGTTGAGCGAATAGAACTGAAGTAAAAACACTACTCTTGCTCCCTTTCTTTACGTTATTCTATACAGGCCTGTTATAGCACGGCGCATCTTTTCCTCCTACCACTGATGTCTGCGTCTGTAAAGGACACTTCTGGTTAATTAAGTTTAAAGTAGGGGAAAATCAGATTGATAATGGTCTTTAATTAAACGACTATGTATCTGGCGAAATTCTTATGAAATTTGTCAAGGTTTCTGCCATGGCTGTCGTAGAGTATTAAAACTCTTAAATTTGTAAATAGTGAATGGGCATTGTTTATAAGGAGGCATTTTCTTCTTAATAGACTAACAACGCAAACTCAAGGGTCGTAGCGTAGCCCATTTTCTGTAGGTGAAGCCTTGAACTTGAAAGATTAAAAAATTCTAACGCACATTGGAATATTTTCGTCGTTATTTTTATTGGAGTGCGAACCATATCTTTTTATTTAAATGAAAATCTATAATTTACTGTTTAAAGATAGCTGAAGAAAACCTTCGCCTTCATTTATTACGTCCCCTTATATCCAACTAAAACTTCTGCATGTGTTGGAAATTTTCACCGCCAAGTAGTTTATGGAAAAATCAATGAAGACGTTATAAAACATTACATACACTTGACCTTTCTTTGCCATCGCGATCGTTCTTAACGCCTAATCGCTTACTTTGTCGCTTTGGGAGTTTATAGCCACTTTCTGATAAGAGAAAATCTGTTTCACACCTTAAGGCAAATTCTTAAAACACTTAAAAAGCTATATCGAATCAAGGAGGAGGATTACATTTTACATTTAATGTCTCTATTTTGGAAGAGTTTTTATCTATCCGAACAATTGACGTAAGGGTAAGGTGACAAATAGCGAGTGGGTTTGAAGGTAATATTTATACGCTCTTATTTATTACGCTCAATAATGGCTCAGTTGTCTTTTAGTTTTTTCGTAACGGAGTTTCGATACTAGATTCATTCGTTTTATTCATTCATAGTAAATGGAGCTATTTATTATAAGTGCTTGAAGCCAAGTTTTGCAACATATTCAATACGACAAATCAGTTTTTACCATAACTTGCAGGAAAAGAGCCTATGTGTTCGTGCTAGGGTAGCATGTAGTGGAAAAAAAAACAAGAATATCACATCGAGTTTAATTAAAACTGGCTTCAGATAAACAATTGTACATGAAGGATAATTTGGTAATTGATCTGATCTAAGTATTGAAATTCTTTCATATCGTAATCACACTTGTAATATCTTTCTTAAGCTTATGCCTTCGAATTAAATTTGTAACTAAATCTCTTTAATATAAATTATTAGAATTCGTTGCTCATCTCGTCTCCTCCACAATTCCTAACAAATTGGAATGTTGAGGTATGTGATTGAATACCGATGATAACCTAAGAAGAGCATCATTAATTACAGCCTTATTAATAATCCAACAACCGTCTTCGTTTACGTAATTATTTTAGAGAAGGGGTTTTTAGTTATTAGGTTTATGAACCTTTCTTCAACTACTCTATTAAAATAATTCTCCTTGTCTAAAATAACTAATATAAGCCTTATTCGCTTTATAACGACAGTTACATACCACTCACCTTCACTCTACTTTTGAATCTATTTATTGCAATCAATGATGTTCAACATTTTCTTAATAAGTACAACATCGTATAGCTCGGCTTATAAAAGAGTACCTACATACTTTATCTGACAGGAAAGAAATGAAGTTAAACACGAACTCTCGCTTATTCTGGATCTAAATACTGGCAAAAATAACATCTTTTGACATCTGCGTTTTACTGTCCCGTGCATATACACTAACATATATCTTTAATGAAAATATTTAATACATTCTACAAAAAACTACCTATTGTTATTTATTTCTCGACATATTGTCCATAAAGATTGTGACATTTATCCCAACGTGACAGTAGTTTGAACATCCCTTAACGATAGTGTTGACTGTCAAGTAGTCTACAACTGTGTCTTGCAATTCCTGTTAATTCGCAAAGCGTTTCCCCGCCAAAAATTTCGTCAGGGGTCCGAATAAATAAAAATCGGAGGGGACCAAATCGGGGGTATATGGAGCATTTCCCACTTCCGCTGTGTCAACCACTCCTTGGTTTGATTTGACGTGTTCGGCCTTGAGCCATCGTGCAAAAGTTTAACTTCTTGTCGTAATCGTCCTGGCCTTTTCCTTCTAATGGCTGTTTTCAATTTCTGGAGAGTTTCACAGTATCTGTCGCTGTTAATGGTTGTGCGCGGTTCAAGGAATTCACAGAGCAATAAGCCTTCACTATTCCAGAAGACGGTGGGCATGGTTTTGCTGGCAGAGTTTTGAATATTTTGTTAACTGGGGAATCTGAATGTTTCCACATCGTGGACTGATGTGAACTCATAAACCCAGGTTTCATCTCCGGTAATGATCATTTCAATGTTGGTATCGGGTGAGATGTTAAAGTGACGCACTAATTCAATTGGTTTTGTGGTTCTCGGAGAGCATTTTCGGCACCCAGGGAGACGAAACTTTGCGAAAGTTTAGATCGCATATGATTTCATGGGCACAACTCTTAGAAATGCCAGTCATTTCCCTAATTTCACGAACTTTAATGCGACGATCTTCCCTAATCAAACCTTCAACAATTGAGCAGTTTTCTTCCGTGTGTGAGGTTCTTAGTCTGTCTCCGTTCTTCTCCGGATCGTCAATCAAGTCCGTTCGTCCATCTTTAAATTTTTTGTACCAAACGCTGACTTCTTTTCGGCTTAACACCTTCGGGCTATAAACGCCCTCTAATCTGCGATGAATTTCGCTCTGGTTAACTCCTTCGGCTTGCTTGCTTGCTTGCGATTACATACGTCATGTTTGTTTGCTTCCCGTGCGCTGCTATATTAAGTGTTACACACAACAACGCTCCAGACACTAGTACCACCTGTCTAGACATGCGTATGAAGGCAATATTTCGCTTGCAGTGTTTGTTTCATAGCCACCTGTACCTTTAAAATCGGACTGCCCTCGTACATAGGGGAAGTAACGTTATCGAAAAAAATCGAACTCGAGATTTTGATGAATCTCGTTTTTTACGCTAGCAGTAAATTCCCCTCATTAATGGAATAATTCTTAAAAGCTACCGACCCGTATCTTAACCTTCGGATGGCCAACCTATTTTTGGTTACACGGATGCTCAATCCAAGCGGACCCCAAGAATTTTTTCGCCCAGGACGCCCAGTGCCTCTATTTTATCTAGTTGTTCATTGTAAATTGAAGTATTTGTTTATAATAAGCATCAAAATATATCAGACTAAAAAGAATAACGAAAATTTGAATAAAGCTTTACACAAACTTAGATTTCGTTACATGGATGGCCAAGGTGGGGTCCAAGCGGACCCCAAGCAACAATTAATTAATTTCTAAAAAACGAAAAAATTTTGACGCAAAATCGTTATATGAGGGTATGTATAAATGATAAATATTCAGCTAGAAAGAACCTCAAACCGATTTTCTTGCTACTGAAATAGCTACGACACAAAAAATAGGTCTGGGGTCCGATTGGACCCCACCTTGGCCATCCGAAGGTTAAAATAATGGCGCACATAATTAAATTATCTACCTCAAATCAATACTTGATTGCGGGTTATTTTGTCCACCAGTTTACTGAGATTTATCTGCCCTAACAACACGAAACATTCCGCTTTTGTAAATATTAGATACCCGTTAAATATTATTTACAAAACCACATAAATGTGTCCCTTACAATTAGAATAAGTTAGCAGGTAACAGTCATGGTATTTGGCTGAGGGCTGTATCATTAAACTCCCTTCTTCGCTGGCTGTACACCCAAAATAAAACAAAAAACGAAATGAAAATGCTAAATTATGTTACACGAAATTATGACAACAATCTATGCCTCTCGTCGGAAAGTAGCTCAACCTAATCTGAATAGTCAACGCAAATTACAGTTGTTTATCTGGATTCCCCCCTGAATGATTGAGAAGAACATACTTATACCGCCACTCACGAACGGATTCCCGCCAATGCATAATACCGTCCGTTACTGGTTCTCGCTAATTCATGCTAATCTGTTTTAAAATTTTCTATCAACTCAATACGAGGAGCATCCAAAAAAGTCATCCATTTTAATGCATGTAACGTAATGCTATGCAGTTTGCATGCATACTCCTTTTACTCCCCCACGGTCATCGATTAGTCGCCTTATAGGATACGCAGGACCACTGCGGTTGGGTTATTCTTGCCCCCCCCCCCACCCCCAGGAGGATGACTAAATGCAACATTAAAATATTAATTGGTCAAGAATTCAAAAACAATCAAACATTTGCGCTTTTGTAGCGTACCCGATACAATTTTGAAATCAGAACAATCTTTCTTCCTCAAGCTTTTAACCATTTTTAGATCGCCTACCTTAGTTTACAATATTGGTTTTGAATATTTTACAGCATCCACTATGATTTTTTAAATGCAGGTAAAACAAACGTTTGAACAGAGGGAAATATTATCACACACATAACGAAGCGACTACTATTTAGTTCATCGTTTGTAATATTGCGGATAAATCAATCATAAGTTATTTATTTACTTTTCAGGAATAATAGTCAAGTGCATTAGTTGTGAAAAAATTGCAAACCTGTTGTAATAAATGTGCTTCTAAATTTTTGTTGGATATACTCGTATACTTTGCACAAAATTCGATAAAAAGTACATAGCCTTCCATGTACTAATACTAAAAATAACGCAATATTAATTACATCCAACCTCGCCATATTGATTAAATTGGCACACATTTATCCGGTAATAATTTATAATTGCCAAATGGAATTGGATGTTGGATCATTACATGTTTCAAATTACTTTTAAACATTAATGTTAATTAAACCTTTCAATAAAGAATTGCTATTTAAATAACTGTTTATTAAATTCATGTGATAATAAATAATGCACTGACACAATTTTGTTCTATTTATTTGTTTTCAGGCACTCCCCAAGGTACGTAGTTGATTTTCACTATTTGCTCTTCTACTTAACCCTTTGTTTTTGATCAGTTGTAGTAAAAACTTCCATACATCTTAAGAATCTCTAAATTACCTGTATGTAGTGATTAGTTATTTCCCTTGTAATGCGTTGTCAAAATAATTATATTTATTTATATAATAATGTTATTCCTACCATTATGCTTTTACATGTTTACAGACGGACATAAAATATGCTAGCACGTACGTAGACCGGAAAAACTAGTTTAACAAAAACAGTTTTAAAAGCATTAAAATTACACAATTAAAATTTTTACGATACCTACAAATTTTCACGTACACTCGCCGAGGGGAAAAATTAGATTTTGTTCATTTAAAAATACTCGCGTGCAAACCCCTCGGGATGCATGCAGGAATATGTGTACACGTTGTCGATATTTACACCGCAAGTTTATAGAAATTAATTTGAAACCTACTTTTCCATTTAGCCGCAAAATGTGCATGAGTTTATTTCACAGTCCAACGGTAGTGCTTTAAATCAAAATAAAGTGACATCATAAAGTCGGATATACGTCGCAATTTTAAACTTAAAATTAAAACTTTTCTGCCTTAGAAGTGGTTGTTTAAATATTGAAAAACAGGCCGAATTTGTTAGTATTAGTTACCCTTCTGAGATTCAGAGATCAAGTGAAGGGCTACTCGAAATCCCTTTGGAGTGTATACTCGATAAACGACTACAATCTTATCACTTTCCCTTATCCTTTGTATATATTTTTATCTTACGTCCATGTTAAAGGCAAAAAAAGGAGTACTTCTAAACCCATTTTATCTACGAAATTTTTATTGCGCAATTTTTACTTTTTATGATGCCATTTTAAGGCGTGACATACGAAAGAGAGCCTATTATTTATAACTCTTAAATTAAAAAGGTGCAAAAGTGTCTTTGCTCCAAAGCTTTTATTTCAACCCTACGAGCGACCATTGCAACGCCTAGTTTACCCTTGTTTGCTGACACATCAGTTATACAAATGACCCATTGGCAACTTATTTGAATGGAAGTTTTTATTGATGATTACATGGTACTTTGACAAGCAAACTAGGTATCCTGACGTGTTTTTTACCTTTGCACTGCAGCCTTGAGGTGCGTTGTAACGTTTATATTGCATTTGATTGAATTTTGAGTCGAAAATAGTTAAAGTTGCTTATTGCATTGATTTAAATACTCTTGATTATATTTTGACAACGTTCATTTGAAAATTCTTTCTCTATTTTTTTGCATTTAGGAGAACTATCGAGGTTTTTCACAAAACATTTTTACGTTATTACTTTAAAGTTTTATTCACGATTTGTGTATTGATTGGATCAAAATAATTCATGATGGCTCCAAAATCGAAAGATTTCAAGTTATTGGCATTTAGAAGTCGTAATATTTTAGAACAAATCAATAGTTTTATTAATTCGTTCGACAAGGAAATATCATTAATCTTTAATTAATCTTTAATTAAAACTTGAATTCGAGACGAATATAAATGTGTCAGAGCAGATGTCACTTTTTGGAGATGAGGCGCACAATTTTCCAACGATTCAGCAATTTTACAAAGATTTCGTGTCCATTTCAGTGACAGGTCAGTCTTTACATGACAAAGTCTAAATCACTTTCAAACGAAAGCTTAAATAGCACTCGATCTACTCCAAGTAAATCTAAGGAAAATGTTAAGCTTTCTACCATAAACCTTCCGATTTTCTCAGGAGAATAGGTACCAAGATTTTAGAGCGTTTTTCTAATCCTTTCAGGCTCTAGTCGACTCCAACGAAAAGTGATCTCAAATTGAGAAATTTTTATATTTAAAAAACTGTTTGAAAGGTCCTGCCCTCCAAACTTTAAGGGAAATTAAACCTTCTGAAACAAATTATTCCATCGCTATCGATCTCTTGAAAGGCACGATAATCGAAAATTGCTTATCTTCATCCATTTTGATTCATTGTTTGAAACACCAGGAATTGCTAATTGCGTGAATTTTACAATAATTTCGTTAAACATTTGCGCACTGTAGACAATGGAGGTATGTCAGCCCAAGAGTATAAAGATGCCGTTTTGGTATACATTGTTAAAAATAAAGTAGATTCTATCACTGCTACGGATTTTGCCAAACAATTTCCAAGGAAAATTCCTACTGTTGAACAGACATCCAAAATTTTGTCTACCAAGTGCAGCATTATCGATGACACTTCCAATGTCACAAAGGCTTCTACTTCTAATTCCTTGAAAAGGCCCAGTCAAAAGGGTTCTTACACTTTAACCCAAACTACACATTCTTGTGTCTTGTGTAAGGAACAACATTTCCTAAATCATTGTCCATCTTTTCTGGTCTTATCGATCAATTCTCGTTTCCACAAAGCCAAATCCTTGCGACTTTGTCTTGTGTGTCTTCGTCGTGACATTAAGTCCAAATGCACTTCTACTACGAATTGCAAAAATTGTCACCAACGTCATAATCATAATAGTTTACTTTGTTTCAAAGCTACGAATTCAAATAATTCAAAGCACGAAGCTGCTCGGCCTGGTTCTCCTCGTCAGAATTAATGAGTTCCGTAGCTCTTCTGTCTGTAATGCTGTTGCTGCTCCTGCTCCAGCTGTTGAGTTCCTTGTGATTTTTCAAGATCCTCTGAGGTCTTACTGTCCACTGTTCAAGTTAACGTCGTCAGTAGCAACAAGTTTTTTACTGTTAAGGGTGTTCTCGAATCAGGGTCCCAAAACAACCTTATATCCGAAAATCTTCAGATTGAACTCTTCTTGTAAATCAATCAACCTTACCCTCAAGGGCGTTAGCGAATCAGTATCAACCTGCTCGAGATACATTTCTGTGGAATTACGTTCTACAACCGGACGTTTCAAGACTGGTATCGATTGTTTAGTGGTTGCTAAAATTCCTGATCCGCTTCTTCGCGTTATGTTCAGTAAGGACCTCTTGGATATTCCTCCGAATTTACGTCTCGCTGATCGGTCCTATCATCAGCCAGACGACTTTGACATTTTGATTGGTTCATCGATGTATCATACCTTGTCTCGAAAGATTTATTTAGGCCCCTCGACGCCTACTTTAAAAAATACTCTTCTTGGTTAGAGATTATTGCAGGTGATTTACCTAATAATCTGCTTGCGCCCTCAAACTCGTATGATCGATCCTGCATCTGGTAAGTTTCAATATGTGCTCTGGAGAGACAATCCCGAGAAACCTCTCGACATTTATAATACTACTGTGTAATAAATAAAGATTTCTACTCGAAAGCAATCACGATGTTTCAGGTGCAAAATGCACAAAATTGTTGATTTGAAACATTTTATAACCGTAGCATAAAAGAGTTTTCGAGATATTATGGCCCGCCGGCATCTTGTTCTGGAGGCTACGTATCGGAACAAAACGTCAAAAAGTAGTTAAATATTTTGTTGACGCTTGTGTAGGTGCCATAATAAGAAAGTCCTTGTACTTGTAGAATGGTAAGCAAATGCCCGAAATTACAAGACAATAATATAGCATGTAGTCTTTGTTATTTATGAACATGAGGGAGTTATTTGAAACTACAGCTATTTACTGACAGTCGGTGTAAATCACTATAAACGATCTTATTTCTTATATACAATACAAAACATTGTAAAGAAAATGTAGAAAATTTATAGTTGATAACGTACAGTTTCATAAAGGGAAAACCTGCCATCATATTTGACAGATATTTTTTATTAACGCTCTTATTACACTTCCCCCAACATTCGTTCATCTGAGTGGGCAATTTTCTTTAAATGGCTCCTATATCCTGTTATGAGAATTTTATTTCGTTCAAATGAATTAAACTCATGCAGATTTGCAGCTGTTAACGTCTTTAACGTATTAATCTGTACAAAATATGTGGGAAAAATTTCACGTATCATTACGTACATCCACACCACATACTTAATTACATTAACTACTCATGGAACAAAACACGCACTCCTAAAATACTAGCTTAGATTTATACTTCGTATTCTATGATTTTATATTTATGAAATTTCCAAAACATCTTAAAGAAAATCCAACGTGTGGGCAACAGCACAATGATATCATAAAGCAACTTCTTGATTCCAGTATGTAAACAAAAATTTTGTTTAATAATAATACGCTTTTTGCTTAAATTTTTCATAATATTTAGTAAAAGCTTTGTAGTTTCATTAGTTCGGCGCTTTTAAAGCTAACGATACTTTAACAAACGCTTTTTGGCGAAATTTTTCTCTCATTAGATGAATTCTGTAGTTGCTCGTAAACAAAAGTGTGCACAATGCAATTACGCCAATTTAGATAAGCCGTTTTCGTTTACTCGTAGTTAAGTTAACTAAAAACAAATATCAAAGGTTATTGCATCGTTAAGGTACATAACAAAACCGCTTATAAATATTTAAATGTATCCTCTAAAACTACCGACGATGCGGTTGTTAATTTTAAGTTCAAAGTTAACGGGTTGATAAAACGGAAAATAAATACACGAGTTTAATCTCTCCAGTTTCAAATTCCATAAATATGCTAAATGTGAAATCGTAGGGGTTGCGTTATTGCATTCGAGAGCCAAGTGGATATGAATAAATGCGTGTTTGAGTAATAATAGTATGCGTGTAGGAATATTAAATCAATGTTTGCTTGCCAATTTAAGCAGCAAAGAGTATTTCACTACGTACGTTAAGAGTCTATGATTAAAATATGTTGGTAACGTCATGATCTGAGATAATGACTAAATACCAACAAAAAATTGGCTGCGAAGAGATGTTCTTTTATGAACTGGAGCACTTTCTAAATTCATATGCTAATGTCTCCAGTAAATAAATCAAGTTGAGCTGCTTTGAAATTTATCGATTATGTGCGTACGTGACAATATTACCTACTTTAAGGTAGTTAAACCTTAATTAAAAATCCTTAAGTGTAAAGAAAAAGCAGCCTGTAAGAAGTAAGGCCTATTTACTTTGCAGCTTCATCTCCCCTTCAGTCGTCTCTTGAACACTCTGTAGTCAATTCCTTCCACCCTTGATCTCATTGTTCAAACTTGGACACAAAATACTTTACACAGACGATATCCACCGGAAATTACTACAGCAACGCATGCTTTATTAACCATTCTATTTATTTATTATTTGTTATATACACATAATGTTTTAACAAAAGAAAAAAGAACTTCTATGTTCAAATTGTTCAATTTTTGTACAGTTATCTGTGAAACATGCGGACGATCATTATCATGCAACAATATTGGGCTCCATAATCAATGCTGGCTATTGTTAACATAATTTTTGATACATTTCATCAATTTGTTTACAATACTTTATTGCATCAATGGTTTCACCCATTTTTAAAAATGTTGTATAGTCAATCACACTATAGTCATAGAGCACCACACACTGTGACCATAACTTTTTTCTGATGAATTTTGGCTTTTGGGAAGTGTTCTGGTGGCTCGTCTTTGCCCAACCACTGGCCAGAACGTTTTCTGTTATCGTACATAATCCATTTTTCATCGGATGTCACAATGCGATGCAAGAATGGGTCATCTTTGTTACGCAACAGCAGTGATGAACAAATTTCAAAACGTGTAAATTTTTGCCTTTCGTTCAAATCTTTCAAGTTTCTTTGCCTTCCCAAACGTTTACTAACAGTAAAATGCTAACATCACATCCTTCGGCCATTTGTTGATCAGCTTCAACAATTTCCTTTAATTCAGCGTCCGTAATTTTTGTCAGCCGACCCCTACGGGGTTCATCATCAAGGGAAAAATTTCCTGAGCGAAATTTCTTGAACCAGCACTGTACTGTGCTTTCTCCAACACTATTGGCCCCCCAAACCTTTAATTAATTTTTCGAGCCCTTTCTGCAGCATTTTGACCCAATTTGAATTCATAGTAAAAATTGTCCGAAATTCTTCTATTGACATGATACAGTATTCAGTATCAAAGTTTGCTTGATGTCAAATAAGAATACAATCATCTTATAGAGCAGAAAATTTTCTACAGCTTAATTAGTTATTCAGGAAACTTGGATCAAAGATGTAACACCCTTAAAACTCTCAGAACTTCCCTAACAACGTAATATTACAGATTTGAATAGCATTTTTACGAGCTTTCAATAGATACTCACTTTGTAGTACCTAATCCTAAGTGTTTTTCATTTATTTAGTGATAAAGTTGAAAATTGTAAAAAAAATTTACTTTTTCGGAATTTGTAAAATAAATTAAGACAATACCTACCATAATTCACAGAAAAAGAAACAATCAATGCTAATTGCAGTAAAACTGTAAATCGATAAACGTAGCTTTGTATAAAACTAGCTGTTGCCAGCGACTTCGTCCGCGTGGACTTCGGTTAAAACGGTAAGTACTCTACATCCGTCCCTGGAAAGTACCCTACATCCGTCCTTGGGTTTCCATTTACATCTTTGCCAATTTTGATTCAAATCGGTCAAGCAGTTTAACCATGCGTCTTACTTAGTTTCTAACTGAAAGTCCAAATACCAATTTTTATGGATTTAATTTAAGAAATGACGGATTTCCATACAAACTTTCATCCCCTATTTTACCCCCTTAGGGGTTGAAGTTTGGAGAATCTGGTGTTATCTCTTGCCTAACATCATAAAAGGAACCTCTGTGCAAAACTTCAGCTATCTAGGTCCAAGGGTATGGGCTGGGCGTTGATGAGTCTGTGAGTCAGGACTTTCCTTTTTATATACAGGGTGGTGCGGGAGGAAATGGAAGTATTTGAAAGATATGTCCAGGAAGCTAAAATAAGCAAAATAAGCTCATATGTTCAAATCCGATTTTCATTTGTTTCGGAGATAATTAGGTTTTTCTTTTTATAAAGTTAATCAAATTTTTCAGAAGCAATACGTGCACATGGTAACATTCCAGTTTCGCCAGCACGTCTAAAAACATTTTGTAACACTTGCCTATTAGGAATTCTTCTATTCGGAAAACGACGTCGATACTCTTCTACTGAATGAACACAATTGCTATTACAAAATCCATAGACAAGCATCATATCTGCATATTCTCTATGTCTGAAAATATGAGACATTTTTGTAATCTTGTAAAACAACTACAACTGACACTTATTATGACATTAATCTAATTAATATTTTTTTTCCAAATTGGCAAATAGGACAACGTTGTCAAATTTAACTTGATTAACTTTTTAAAAAGAAAAACCTAATTATCTCTGAAGTAACTGAAAATCGGATTTGAACATATGAGCTTATTTAAGCTTCCTGGACATGTTTTTGAAATACTTCCATTTCCTCCCTAATCACCCTGTATATGTATAAATGAATTATAATGTCGATTTTGGTTGACTGTTTTCAAAAATAGCCGGAAAATATGATTATTTCATATACACTATTTAGTGTACGTATTTTTCTCGAAAATCGTTGCGGATGTGCATGAGGACTCTTATCAGAAGACAATTAAACTCGGTGTGATTGTATAAAATTAAAATACATATACTGTCCATTTGAAGAAAATGTAGTGCTTTGTAATTTGCCTCCATATTGTTTCTTTAATGGACATACAGAGTGACCGACGGGAATCTGACGTTTTTGAAATGAACATCACACAGTTATTTTTTAAGGAAAATTTTATTTTAATACACAAAATTGTTTGTCATTACATGCCATTTGAAGTCGAATATCACTTGTGAAAGATTAGGTCTGGTAAGTGGTGTCCATCCTCCTGAATGCAGTTTTCGAGCGTTCGCATTACACGAGTCGTCAGTTCACCAGCGATTGTAGCCATTTCTTTCCTAATTTCCTCCATCAGTTCTGCCAAGGTGAGGGGTAAATGAGAGTATACACGCGATTTCAGATTCCCCCACAAAGATAAGTCACAAGTGCTCAAGAAATCAGATGATCTCGGGCTATGGGATGTCGCCAAAACGTGAAATTAAACTTTCTGAGAACTTGCCTCGAACCACTTGCATGTACACACGAGCAGTGTGTGTGGTGGCACCATCGTGTTGGGAAAAAATATTTTCCAAATCTGGACGCAAAGAATTGTTCAGGATCTGCCCGTAACGTTTGGCATTCACTGTAACATGCCTTGTCCTCGAAAATAATGCCGAGTAGTTGCACACGAAACCGTTACACGCTCTAAGTATAGCGTTTTTTTCAGAGGACCAACACCGTAAATTCTGTTTATTAACATCTCCATTCAAATGGAAATGCGCCTTGTCACTGATGATAATCACTGCATTATCATTGTCTTACAAAGGCAAACTGCGCATAATCACTTTCCTCAAGTTTCTGAGCAATACATATCTTGTAAGGGTGAAATTTTAGGTCTTTGTGTAAAATTGTTCTTACAGTTCACGGCTCATTCTTAGTTCTCGCACGTGCTTACGTGCAGAACGCCCAGGGCTACGAGTCAGCGCTGCTCTCTCATGCTCGATGTTTTCTGATGATCTTGCTGTCTTAGTTGGACCCTAAAAATACCCACATCGACTAAAGACAAACTTTTCGTTTGAAAGCGGCATAACAAAGGCAAATTGTAGAAAATAGTACCTATACAAAACACGTTTCATAAGACCTTGAAGAACTCATTCATTAAAATAACTCGTGGCTACGCCACTCGTTTTTTAAACTTAAATTCGTGTTTCAAGATTGGTCTTATTCAATTCAATTCAATTTATTGCATTCTTACCAAAGAATCCTTGTTCTGATTCTAATAAACAAACAAATATAGGTACAAAAGAAAAACAAACTACATTCTAAAAACTTTCCCTACTCCTGCTGTCTTCATTTCACTCTTTCCCTCTAACAACCTCATGCATCCACTCCACTCACACTTCTCTCCCAGAATCGCGTTTCTCTTTTTTGATTGGTCTTAGTAAACTTGTTTTTTAATATACTATTATCGTTTAGGAAACGTGTGTGTATCTATACATATATTTTGATTTCGAAAATATTTGTAATTAAGCGGGATGATGTTATTCGCAAAGTTTTCGAACGCAATGGAATTGGATACAAAGTACAAACGAAGGGTTAGACAGTAACTACGTCATACAAAATTAAATTAGAATTTAACGAGAAATCAATTAATATAACAATATAGGTATTAATATTTTCGCTTAAAAGAGTTAAGGATTATGGAGTACCGGGCGAACGGAGTACACTACATAATTGAAAATCTTTGGTAGAGGTAACGGCAAATTTTTTGGTATAAGGTACACCGGGGTAAGTGGAAATATGGGGTAAGTGGAACCGAGGGCTAAAAAAATTGGATGAAATAGTATTATGAGCGTCATCTCTGAAAGAAGTACGTAAACAACACCAACGCAGGTAGTGAATGTGATTGCAGGTCACATTTCTGTCGCTATACATATTGCCGCACATATTTAACGTAAATGGTTGTTCCCACTCGCAATCAAGTACCGCATGGTAGTCGCAATTCGCAGTTTGTACTGAAAAATTAAAAAATAATAATATCGTTCCTGATGCTAAGTACTTAAACTAAATATATTAATACTGTTTTTAAGTAGAAAACATCAATTTTTTAAATTTGATAACGGTAAATCGATAGGTTCCACTTACCCCATCTTTGAGAGGGTTTGGGGCAAGTGGGAAAGTCTAATGTTTTATGTGGCCAAAGTCTTCAAATGTCCCTCAAGTGCTAGATATTTCGGTAGCTTCCAAAACTCAAATTGAATTCATTTTACCTGAACCAACCGGATTAAATACACAGCGTTATAAGGCAGAAAGCTTTAGTTTCATTTTCTATTTCTTTAGATATGTATAATGTTCGCTAACTTTTGAAAAATAAAATTTTATTACTTTTTAAATATCTCCTTTTATTTCCACTTACCCCGTGGGTAATTATAAGTAGTAATATGAGAAATTCAGGCACGGGTTCCACTTGCCCCGCTTGGCGGGGCAAGTGGAACCCAATGACGTTTACTAACGTTTCCATCCCCTAAATTTTTTTTATTCATATTGAAACTTATCTACTTATACTAACTTATGCAGGAAGGTCACACCCACTGTCTGCTCTGATTATATACAGCAATCTTTCAAAATAACGTTTCTAGGGGATAATAAACTTGAACTAGCTATTTTTTGGGTTCCACTTACCCCGGTGTACCTTATGCAGGAGATTCGGTTATAATAATGTCTTTTATGGCTTATTATAACCCAATCTCCTGCATATACTTAATTGAAAATATTTTCGGAAATTGCACCGTTTTCGCTACTGCAAAGAAATGAATAGACAGGTCCCTTTGTACTCTTAATTTAATCCATGTTTTTAATTGATCTTTTAAATTCAATTACTGTTATCATGATGGCAGTTAGAAATAAGTGTTACGTTATTAAACCTAATAAAAGAGATTATTAACTGAAATTAGGAATTAACTTTTGTATTGAGTCATAGTTAACGCCACATTTTCATTTCAGTATTCTGCATTAGTTTTTGTGTCCCTCCCTCGTTTTCTAAAACCGCACAAAAATGGAGCAGAATTTGTAAACAGTAAATCGTTAAGCAGAATAACAATGAAGACGAAATTTGTTTTCAATTCCACAAACCGCTTGGAAAAGCCTTCTTCGTATCCCTTAAAGATAAACTAAAGATTACTGTATCTCGCTCGTCTCGTATTCTACATTATCTATTAAATCTTTATTTAAGGAAGGTTCAAAATAGACCTTGAAAGCTCTGTATGTAGGTAAATATTGTCCTCTCGGTGATACCGTATCTTACACACAATGAAAATTAAAAAAAGGGGGTTTTTTAACGCTGGCGCTGTAATAGACATTCAAGTTGATACATAATTTAGTTGATGGCCCACTTCTCCATCACTATCTTTGCTTTTACCTATTAGTGATAGTCTTCTCTTTATAGACGAAGAATGTACGTAGATACTCAACTATTTCTATTGTTGTGTAGAAAACGGCTTATCTAAACTTAAATTCATACTAACTTTATATAATTCAATAATATATCAAAATTTTTAAAACAATAAAACATCTAGCGTGCTAAAAGGTATAGGTGCTAAACGGCGATAAGCGAATACATAAATAAATAATAATAATACTTAATGTACGTTTAAGAATAGTGCGATTCGACTTAGAAATTCTGCACGGCAAACTCGAATGCAGATATTTTAAATTGATACCACAATTCAACGGGGCAAAAAATGAATTGTAAATTTTTACAACTTATTACTCCGAAAATAATTTTCAAACGTTGTGATACCTGCACGCAAAATATATTTACACGACATTTTAGTGTCAAAGTTTGTTAGAAATCTCTTTTAAAAATTGACTCCTATTTAATAAGTTTTTGACGTCATATATGCGCATTGCGTGTCGTGCTGGTATAAAGTTAAAAAGAGAGAAAGTTATGTTTTTCTCCTTATCGTAATGGCATATTATTCTCCTTACTTTTAGTAGGTACTTTTAGATTTATCTGAATTTTGTAAGGTAGTTGAAGTTGTTTTTTTGTGCATGTTTACGCCTGTATTCGAAATATACTATTTTGGTTTATTATTTTTATTGTATTTTAACCCTAACCCAATACGAGTTGATATCTAAAGAAAATGCCTTTTATGTATTATTTAATAGTTGTGAAGCTTTACTCATTTCCAAGTGAATTCAGCTTCAGCGTTCCCTGCAAGTTGAATAGAGGAGCATGTTAGAAATTTGATGCATTGTGTTATATTAGAAAAGTAGAGTAATTCAAATAAATCAAGTAAAATCAGGTTCAAAGTTTTTAAACACTTCAGTATTATTTTTTGTTTTTTATGAAATGGAAAACAGACTTCTGTGCATTTGTAAGTTGGACTAATCAGATGCTTTCGGCGCTCTCGAGCTTTTCATTTATTAGTGACTACTGGTTCTTCTTCACAATCGCACTTGCTGGGAAATGTCCCTGGTATTTGGTTATACAATAACTGTTAACGACACCTTTATCTTCCCGTATTTTTTTGGCTTTTGCTGCCTTTATTCCCATTCTGCGTAGTCTGACAATGCATATACATACAGTTAATACCTTCTGGAATTCATGTCCACTAAGTACAGTCTACCACTTGTAGCTTGACTAAGTTTAACAGGTCTTCCAAATTCAGACAATAAGTATACTCAATTCCACTTTTTGCAACTTTCACTTTAGTGTTTGCGAAAGTTTTGCCAAATTACATTTTTGGCATATCATAAACGCTATAAAATGAGAGTATCTTACTGTAAAGCGTAACACTGGATCGATTCCATTTTATTAAGGCACACAAACGGTTTATTAACACGCCCCATTTTAGCAGGAAACATTAAGTAAAAGTTTGTAGGATCAAAAAAGTTAAAAAATTTTCTACCACTTTTCCACGAAAACTGGTGTCCTCAAAGGAGTTTAGTGGAGTGCACAAGATAAGTAAAATCTTATATAGATAAGAACGACAGACTACCTACTCAATTTCGAGTCAAGCTGCTATGAACCATTGACACACCGAGATCATCGTTTAAACGTGGAAGTTTGTAACACCACCAACAAAGAGCTTCATTTCTTCACTAGTGGTGCAAAATGTAGAAATTGCATAGAAATTGATCTTATTTGTGATAAGCAAATTCTGACAATATGCCCAGAGACGAGTTGATTCAATCTAAGCGTAACGTGTAACAATTTGAGGTTTACGTCATCCTACTTAAACTGATCCTGAAACGTTTAAGTACAAGGAAGGATAGGTTTTTCATGAAGCGAGTTGGACGAAAGAAACAAATACAAAAAGGAGAAAATGGTACACTGCCAAAACGATGCTCTCCGCACGATAACCAGCATGCGTACTCATTAGGAGGTTCTACAGAATTAGTCCTGTACTCTATTGTAGGGAAGAGTAAACGTTCAACTTTAGAAAGATTCATAGGCATAGAAGAGTTCTTTGGCAAAACAACCTGCAGCAACAATAGAAACCGCGCAATAGTAAGAGGATGCCCCGTAGAGAGAAACTAATTACAGATAGTCTCTTCCATTGTCCTAAATTACGATACACTGCGGTGATTAACCCTACGTTTTGTTACGCAGTAATCGTCCAGAGCCATGCTTTGTACAACTATAACATCTCCTCATCGTAACTTCTTAAACTCCTTCCACTGGATCTCTATGTGCTATCTTCATAGCAACTTTACAGCTGACAACAAAAGCACTATGGGGGGGGGGGGGGGTACTCCTTTTACAATATCTCATTTCCCATCTTCTCACGAGTGGAAACAGCGAAAGGAATACGCAGTCCAAAGAACTGAAATTTCATATCACTCTACCACTAAGCAATCTTCCAACTCTATGCCAAACAGACTTTTAGGAATCACGCTTAGTGGAAGCGATGGCCTCATACTTAAACAATGGATAATGCAAAAAAATTGTATACTTACACCTTCCAAGCACTAGGCCGCTGCTTTTCCTTTTAATCCAGAACTCAGAACTACTTGCCATAATTCATCTTAGGTGAATTGCATACATTCCATTCGCAAAAAGAAATCGTCAAATGAAAATGAAACCGCATTGTCTAAAACATGTTACTTCTTTCTTGAATGCATTGTCCAAAAACCTGTTTTCTTTCCAAATTCCAGCAAAAGTTCTCTCTTATACAGAATTATCAAATGTTACAGCCGTGCATAGTACTGTACTACCCTCTATAGTCCAAGAGGCGACTGAAAATTTGTATGGGGAACGAGTGGATGGGATTTAGAAGTTTACAATACTGCAGTAGTGCGCCCTAAACTCGAAACCCATGGTCGGCCGATCACGGTCCCTGGCGGTAATAAGTAATTACGCTAATTCTTTATTGGGGCAATGGTGCGATTGTGGTGACCAAGTGGACGGTTTTTTTTCACTAATTTGTTTTTTATGATCCAAAGAATGTAAAATGCTCGGTCAGCCGACCCCCACCCCTGGTGATAGCCTTGGCCGACCATTTACAGCAATGCAATTTTTAGTGCCTAGCCTCCTCCAAGGAGTGACCAGGTCGGCCTTGGTCTATTCAAAAGAACAAAATTTTTCCTTTCATAGAACCTCGGTCGGCCGAAGAAAGTTTTCGGCTATTAGTTGCCGTAGCTAATTCAAAAAGTTAAAATTTTATACCTTGACGCTGGCCGGCTTCTGGAAATTTCCCACCACTACACTCAAGCTGGCGTGCTGCATGCCGCCTGTGCGATTCCAAGGCCGATCTGCTAAATTCGTGTGTGAGGAAAGGCATTTGCAATGTTGCAAATGGTCGGCCAAGGCTATCGTCAGGGGTGGGGGTCGGCCTACCGGGCATTTTAGACTCTCCAGATTACAATAAACAAATGAGTTTAAAAACCAACCGTCCACTCTATCACCACAATCCCCTCAGTGGCCCCCACGACAATTAGTGTAATTGCTCATTACCGTCAGGAACCGTGATCGGCCGACCAGCGGTTTCGAGTTTAGGGCATATTATTGCATTATTGTAGACTGCTAAATCCCGTCCACTCGTTCCCCACAGAAATTTGCAGTCGTCTCTTGGACTACTACGTTAAATCGTGGATAAGCGACTGATTTTATTTTTACAAAATTGCCTCTAAGAAGTCATCAACGTTAGTCGGAGGTTCAAGACCCTTTTCAGAATTTTTTTTCTTTTTTTCATTCTTGAGATAAAGAACATGTAAAATCGAAGAGGAAATTTGTAGATAATGTACATTTTACAGAAATACTGAAATAGTTGAAATGGAGAAACTAATGGAAAATTGGAGAACGAAGGACAACCAAAATATCACAAACGTTTATGAACAGATTTTAATAATAGCGTGGTAAAGCATTCGTATTATTAAAATGATTTAATTAATCAACTAGTTTCGTCTCGCCTACGTCATTCGCAGCTCATACTCAAAAGTAATTAATCCTTTGAAGAGTTTGATAGTTCTGCCGATCATGATGCGAACGAGAGTAAAATGACCAGAGCACACGTCTTACATGAACTTCTTACAAAAGTATCAATAGAGTGGGTAACATACACTATTGAATGTAGGAGAATATAGTAACGGCTGGTCGCATATTTCCTTGAAGACAAAATATGATTCGTCACTACATGCGATAGTATCTCACATCATTAAGCCGCGCCAGTTACTCCATAAACACACTATTCCGTAGAAAATTTGACAGTATTCCCATTTCTCGGTACACAGAGGTCTTTGAATCTAAAAGGCCAGATGCGGCCAGTTGAATGCTTATTTTTACACTTTTTCTGTTAGTGGCACTTTGGAATTTTTTGAACGTGCACAAGGAAGTCACTTTTGATTTGGGAAAATTTTGTTGGAATGTGAGCGAAGTTGAAGGTTTTTGTCCACCTTACGAATCTCGATTGCTTGCATCCACACCGGGTAGAATTCGCCCTTAGCACATTTTGAAACAGAAATTAGTCTGTCTGGAATAGATTACCCATCTATTAATGAGTATCTTTTTGTAATAAACCCCAAAATTCATATTTTTCAGTATTATGCGTTGAATACGCTTATAATAATCCTAATTGCAAGTTCAATATTGTTGTTTATTAAACTTTAATTAATATAAAGGGTAAATTTTAGCAAAGTTGGTTTAATTAAAATTCGAAATTCATGTTAGATTTTACCCGAAAACTGGAAAACTGATTTTACCTGAATGTAGTAGCACAAAGCATAGGAAGCCTTGAGCGAATATAGCGATATGATATAATTATTTAGCAATTACACATTTTTTATAGAAACACCGCTATGGCTGCTCCTTCAGATTTCACCTATAAAAAACGAACGAGATTTGGTTGTACTTTTTCTACTTACTTTTCGAGACATAACGGCATTGAAGCAACCTATCGAAACGGACGATGCAAAAGGAGGTTAGTATTAGACGTAATTTAAATTTACCCGAAGTAAAAACGATTTTGTTGAATTTTAGGTTTATCAAAATTCGCAAAGTTGGCACGTTCAGTTACGAGAAGCCGATCAGTTCTTGTTTCTCAGTTTTCATCGCATATACCGAATTTAAAGGATACAACGAAGCAATCGCATCTGGCACAAGTCAGTAGTATGAAACCATTTCAAAATCGTTAGAGACTAATATTTGCCTTTTTTTTTCCTTTTCTCATGCTGCTTTCGGGAAATTGTACTTGAAAATTTTATTTTATTAATGTTGATATTGATAGATGATGAGTTTAAGTGCAGATATTATGCCTCAATACCGACAAGAAGCGCCGAAAACGCCTCCGCATATTTTATTACATTACTGCGCCTTTAAAGCCATTTGGGATTGGATTATTTTATGCCTAACATTTTATACAGCAATTATGGTACCATATAATGTCGCCTTCAAAAACAAGACTTCCGAAGATGTATCACTTTTGGTCGTAGATTCTATAGTTGATGTGATATTTTTTATAGACATCGTTTTAAATTTTCACACTACATTTGTTGGTCCAGGAGGTGAAGTTGTTTCAGACCCTAAAATAATAAGGATGAACTACTTGAGAAGCTGGTTCGTCATCGATTTACTAAGCTGTTTACCTTATGATGTATTTAATGCCTTTGATCACGACGAAGATGTAAGTTTACTTTTACTTATAAAGCTTGCGGTTACTTTAAAGACACCGCCACATACATAGTTTACTCGCAACAATTTTCCAAAGAATTTCTGACAGGAAATGTTCTGCATAGAAGCTTGTCATAAACCTATCTTTTAGCCATAAAATCTCCAAAATGAACTAATACATTAAATTGCACTAATTGTGTTGGTATTTTATGTAAGTAGAATAGGGACACATTCTCCCCTCCACTTTTTTCTGACGTCATGGTGTCAGAAGAGAAAGTGAAAGGAAGAATGTGCCCTGAGGGTGTGAAGGGGTGTGAAAGTAAGGTCAGTGTCCCTCGCCTGAGGGTATTGTCTCCTCGTGGCGGTGTCCCTCGCCTGAGGGTGTTGTCTCCTCGTGGTTTCACCGTCTAGGTCTCTCTCTCTCTCTCTCTCTCTCTCTCTCTCTCTCTCTCTCTCTCTCTCTCTCTCTCTCTCTCTCTCTCTCTCTCTCTCTCTCTCTCTCTCTCTCTCTCTCTCTCTCTCTCTCTCTCTCTCTCTCTCTCTCTCTCTCTCTCTCTCTCTCTCATCGGTTCTCTACGCCTGCGGCTGTGAAGAGTTGTTACGTGTGTACTAATGTTAGTTACATGACAATTAATGACAAAATGAAAAAATGTTGTGTATGCTAAAAGTAAAAGTGATTGGAAAATAATAATGCGTCTGTAATTAGGTTTTGGAAAAATAAAATGTTATGTACCTATGATGTTTTGGGAAAGTAAAAGGGTAATTTGGTTATGGAAAATGTTTTGTCACGATATGTTACGCGAGCAAACTTGAAAAGTAAAAGGTTATAGAATCTAGAATGACAATAATAATAATAATAATAAAATGCTTAGAGGAATGTGTACTATCTATTTTGAAAAATTAAGTTGAATAAAAAATGATAATGTAATTTGATAAGAAAATAGATGTATGATATTAAAGTAAATTTTTACAAACCTAATTATAAAAAATGAGTTAAAGCGTAAAATTAAAATTGATTTAATTAAATTAACGTACGATTTTTGAAAAAAGTAACAAGACTACTGAAAAATAAAAAGTTAATGGTTGTACATTAAGAATGATAATATAACTTGATTAGAAAATCTTTTTCTTTTTGATTTTGGCAAAACTTATTATAAAGCATCGTAAAATAAAAAAATTGCGATCATCTGTTGTAATAAACTGATTAAAAATATCTCTCTCAGTCTCTGATACAGTACTACTTAATTTTAAAAATTTAGAAAATCTTTTTGATTTGAATACGATATATATCTGTTACTACAACACACACACACACAATAATGAGCGATAGTCGCATAAAAAGAAAATTAAACGACAAGTACTTACCTGAACATTTTTTATATCCGATCGTAATAGTTAACTTACACTCGCAAAACACATTATTATTATTATTATTATTTAATTATTATTATTATTTAATTAAGGGTTCGTTTAAAACTAAAAATTTTTGCACCCCTTCACTGATCCGCTTTGAACGTTGTGGAGCGTTCTTACACTATCGACATTCGAATGCGAAATGCCTAATTTTCCCTTCACCACACTTAATTGGAGGGAAATTAATTAGTTTGGAAAAATACTTGTTACATAAATGCTGACGACAATGCGGTTACCTTTCACTAAAATAATTGTTAAGTTTTCCATAATGATTTTGTTGTTGCTGAGATAATGAGTGAAGGTAAATTTTTTTGATTTTTTAGTTTAAATAGCTATTCCGAATCTATTTTTTGCCAAGTGTTGTACAGTCTTCAAGTAACACCGTCGAATTGATTCCTTCAAATCGTTAGTGTAAGTAAATGTTTTTCTTCTTTTATATATATATGTAATAAATCTTATCACTGTTATAGAAAGATGGCAGAATGCAGCTTTTTTGATCTCCATATACTAAACGCAGCAACGTATTGCAAACCATACACGACCGCACGGAGTCTAGTTGTAGAGAAGAATCATCTCGTCGATGTAAGTGAAATTAAGATGTTTATTGTTACATGTATTAACTGATTTCATTTCGTTACAGCATCAGCTGAGGTCCGATACATATGCAATTATCGATATTCAGGGATTTTATGGAGATCAGAAACAGTTCATACCTAAGGAGGTAGCCGTTTCAACGAGTGACTGTATTTTAACAGGTTTTCTAATCAAACCACCTATACCGTATTCAGCATTGTCATCGGCTGCAAAACATACTACAAATTATATCGAAAGGGCTCTCCACGGATTACGGTGGAGTTCAGGGTATCTACCTTATAAAGAGTACGAAGCCAAAATCGTACATATTTTACAGCCATATAGTACAATTTACGTAAAGGGAAGTCAAAAATATGACATACTAAAAAAGTTTTTGAATAAAGCTGTTGTGGTGGATCTTGAAACAGTTGGGTGTCCCTCGCTTAAAAAGCTGAGAAAAGAAACAAAGACATTTCATTGTGCCAATCATCACATTGAAAATCCTATTTGTGCATTAGAGAATGTACTCCTATTGCAGAACTGGTTGAACGAGGAGGAGGAGGAGGAGGAGGAAAAAGCAGAACGTTTGAAGACAAAGGCTGTATTTAGGGGGATACGCGACGATACAACTAATTTAAGCTTTTCATTTCGCTGTAAAATGTGCAAAATAAAAGATTATATGTAAAATTTCATTCAGATCAGATCATTAAACATAAAAATTCTGTATTTTACTTTTCAACACTGGTGAAAGCACTTCTTCGATAACCTGAATTCTTCTTTTGAACCGTGTGGAGTCTCGTGCGTATTGATGCCATATACCTTTTCGAGCTTGACGGTAGGCATAAGACCACAATACCATGTAATGCGTGGTATTTTGCTTCTCGTTAAATGAAACTCTTTTAACTGCTGAACTCGACGACGACATTGTGTCAATGTATCCGTTTCAAAATAACCAAAACAACTAATGTTCTTTCAGCAAGACAGATAGAATTAAAATGTATTTTCTTAGGTGGTGCTTATGTATTTATAGGAATAATTATGATTCAAAAATACCGAGGCTAATTATCCTTCTGTTAAAGTGATTATTATATGATTAGTTTAGGAATGTATGCATTGAAAGGAAAATATGTAATATGATAACGATAAAGTTTACAATAGCATTAATTAGGTCCAAATAATATTTCAGATCTTAAAGTGTTTGTAAAAGATTTAAGATATTTTGCTATTTTGCATTAATTTTGTGTTACTTACATATCTTTTTACGGCAATGCGACAGTGTAAGTTTTGGCTTACTTAGATTAATAAATAGTTGGAAATTATTTTAAAAATAGGGTTGTTCTTTTAAAGTTAAAAGCGAATCGTTTAAATTTAATGCTGGAAAATGAACATTATAACGTCATTACCAGCTTGACGTCTGCATTTACTTGTGGATACTTCTGCGTACCGTGTTGGTACCGCTATAACGATAAAAAACGTCACGCAAACTGCATGTATCAGTGTCCATGTTGTCATCAAAAACCGCCATGTTCTGTTCTAAACGCAAAAATTGTTTGTAACATTTGCCACAGGGATTTTCACGGTGAGACATGTCTTAGAAATCACCAGGAAAGCGGACTGTGTAAACAGCTGCGTAGATGTATGGAATGTTTGGGAAGCTTTTGGTTACTAGATACAGTAGATCATAAATGCTGACATGTTTATTGTAAGGTATGTAAAAAATATGCCCTCTTGGCCACTTTTGTTACATGCCTATAAATAAATAAAGCTAAAGAATTAACAGCTGCAACTATGCCGTCACTGTTCATTTTTTACGATTTAGAGTGTATGCAAGAGAAGGCATATCAATCCAAGATAGCCCTTCAATGGCTACGCTGGATTGAGCATTCGCAACAGATTTCCATTCAGAACGCCGGAAAGGCTCGAGATTAGTTTAGATTATAGACTTAGTTAGCTATTTAGTCCGTTAGTTAGCTAGTTGGTTAGAAAAACACATGTACATTTTGGAAAATCTCATTATAAGTTATCAAGCAATTAATTTATTCAAAAACAATTAGATAATGAAGTGTTTATTTATTTATTATTATACATATTATTATAATCAGTAATATAATACATTTTTTCAATTTATTATATTTTATAATCAAATATATATTTTCCTAACTAACTAACTAACTATCCTATATCTTTACATCTAAGGGCTTCTTCTTCTTCTTCTTCTTCTTCTTCTTCTTCTTCTTCTTCTTCTTCTCTTCCTTCCTCTGTGACTCATCATTATCTACAGTTTTCTGATTTTTTTTATGAGATTCATTCTCATTCTCAATCTTCTCCACTACCTCGTCTTGAACGATTATATTGTAATAGTTTATCAACAAGTCATTAAAATCTCTAATGTCCTCTGGTGTTGGTTCGTAAACAGGCGAATGCATTATAATAATAATACCTACTCACTCACTCTATTGAAGAAGAAGAAGAAGATAACACAAACAATTTTATTTATTTTACTACACCTAGTACTACTATTATTACAGATATCAAGCTACTTTATAATTTTTAAATTTGTTGTTCGGCCAGAAGCCCCCTGACTACATAGAAACACAGCGCATGTCTTTAATTCATCATTGAATTTTTGCATATGGCCCGGTTGAATAAAAAAATTATAGAAACGCTCGGGTAATACGATTTTGAAATCCTCCGTTTCAGCCATCACCCTGTCGCCATATTTGGTTTTTATAATACTTATTTCGATGAGTCGATGCTTTCTTCCTACTACTAAGTCCTTAGTATTATTGTACGGCTTGAAATACGTAGTTGCATTTAAAGCATCGAAATCAAAAAAGTCGGATTCTGCCATCTTTCTATAACAGTGAATAGAAGTATTATTACATATATATATAAAAGAAGAAAAAACATTTACTTACACTAACGATTTGAAGGAATCAATTCGACGGTGTTACTTGAAGACTGTACAGCACTTGGCAAAAAATAGATTCGGAATAGCTATTTAAACTAAAAAATTAAAAAATTTACCTTCACTCATTATCTCAGCAACAACAAAATCATTATGGAAAACTTAACAATTAATTTAGTGAAAGGTAACCGCATTGTCGTCAGCATTTATGTAACAAATATTTTTCCAAACTAATTAAGCTCCTTCCAATTAAGTGTGGTGAAGGGAAAATTAGGCATTCCGCATTCGAATATCGATAGTGTAAGAACGCTCCACAACGTTCAAAGCGGATCAGTGAAGGGGTGCAAAATTTTAGTTTTAAACGAACCCTTAATTAAATAATAACTATAATTAAATAATAATAATAATAATGTGTTTTGCGAGTGTAAGTTAACTATTACGATCGGATATAAAAAATGTTCAGGTAAGTACTTGTTTAATTTTCTTTTTATGCGACTATCGCTCATTATTTTGTGTGTGTGTTGTAGTAACAGATATATATCGTATTTCAAATCAAAAAGATTTTCTAAATTTTTAAAATTAAGTAGTACTGTATCAGAGACTGAGAGATATTTTTAATCAGTTTATTACAACAGATGATCGCAATTTTTTAATTTTACGATGCTTTATAATAAGTTTTGCAAAAATCAAAAGAAAAAGATTTTTCTAATCAAGTTATATTATCATTCTTAATGTACAACCATTAACTTTTTATTTTTCAGTAGTCTTATTACTTTTTCAAAAATCGTACGTTAATTTAATTAAATCAATTTTTAATTTTACGCTTTAACTCATTTTTTATAATTAGGTTTGTAAAAATTTACTTTAATACCATACATCTATTTTTCTTATCAAATTACATTATCATTTTTCAAAATAGATAGTACACATTCCTCTAAACATTTTTCTTATTATTATTATTGTCATTCTAGATTCTATAACCTTAATATTTTTTAAATAAAAAAATATTGCAGATTCTTTTAATCATTTTACGATTTAAAAGGAAAATACCCATAATTAGACTAAAACAACCTTTTACATTTACCCCATTATCTTTTTTAAAACAAACTACAAACTCATTATGGAAAAATTTAACGATTGAACGATACGTCACAAAACATTTTACGCACTAGAATATTTTTTCAAAAACCTTTCACAAATTTGTTTACATAGAATGTTTTAATAATAATTACATAAAAACTTTTAACACTTAACTAACTAATAATAATAACCTTTTACCATTCTGTGACGTGTTTTTTTCAATAAAATACTCAGTAGGCTTCGATAATAATAATATCCTTTACCTTCTATAATACATTCACCAAAAATGATATTAGAAGGGGACCAGTCAGTCTTAGTTTAACTATTGTCGAAATCAGAGGTGTATAGGAATACGTGTCAGTTTTTAAGTTTAATCAGAGGGT
Organism: Pyrocoelia pectoralis; assembly: GCA_036250285.1. Classification (NCBI taxonomy): domain Eukaryota; kingdom Metazoa; phylum Arthropoda; class Insecta; order Coleoptera; family Lampyridae; genus Pyrocoelia; species Pyrocoelia pectoralis. The sequence goes on from CM070078.1 coordinate 10,965,680, forward strand.
AAGTTTTATTATTGTTTAAATTCTCGCTATTAGTTTTATAAAAATCTACTAGCTTTTATTTTTTTTTACCCATTTCAATAATCTTTTGTAGTTTTCAAAAACTGATTTTATTATTTTACTTTGTTTTCCATTCTTCACATGCACATGCCAATTTTGGAATCTGAATCTGAATGTACAACCATTAATTTTTTACTTTTTGCAAAAATCGTACGTTAATTTAATTAATTAAATCAACCAATTTTAATTTTACGCTTTAACTCATTTTTATAAATCGTTTTGTAAAAAATTTACTTTAATACCAGACATCTATTTTTTCTAAATCAAATTACATCATCCTTTTAAAATAGATAGTACAGCCTCGTCTAAGCATTTTTATTATTATTATTGTACTTTGGTTCTTATCAATACTCAGACTGAGCCTGATTAATTATTATTATTATTATTGTCATTCTATCGCATGCACAACATTTATTTTTATTTTGTCATTAATTGTCATGTAACTAACATTAGTACACACGTAACAACTCTTCACAGCCGCAGGCGTAAAACAGTAACAGATATATATCGTATTCAAATCAAAAAGATTTTCTAAATTTTTAAAATTAAGTAGTACTGTATCAGAGACTGAGAGAGATATTTTTAATCAGTTTATTACAACAGATGATCGCAATTTTTTTATTTTACGATGCTTTATAATAAGTTTTGCCAAAATCAAAAAGAAAAAGATTTTTCTAATCAAGTTATATTATCATTCTTAATGTACAACCATTAACTTTTTATTTTTCAGTAGTCTTGTTACTTTTTTCAAAAATCGTACGTTAATTTAATTAAATCAATTTTAATTTTACGCTTTAACTCATTTTTTATAATTAGGTTTGTAAAAATTTACTTTAATATCATACATCTATTTTCTTATCAAATTACATTATCATTTTTTATTCAACTTAATTTTTCAAAATAGATAGTACACATTCCTCTAAGCATTTTATTATTATTATTATTATTGTCATTCTAGATTCTATAACCTTTTACTTTTCAAGTTTGCTCGCGTAACATATCGTGACAAAACATTTTCCATAACCAAATTACCCTTTTACTTTCCCAAAACATCATAGGTACATAACATTTTTATTTTTCCAAAACCTAATTACAGACGCATTATTATTTTCCAATCACTTTTACTTTTTAGCATACACAACATTTTTTCATTTTGTCATTAATTGTCATGTAACTAACATTAGTACACACGTAACAACTCTTCACAGCCGCAGGCGTAGAGAACCGATGAGAGAGAGAGAGAGAGAGAGAGAGAGAGAGAGGAGAGAGAGAGAGAGAGAGAGAGAGAGAGAGAGAGAGAGAGAGAGACCTAGACGGTGAAACCACGAGGAGACAACACCCTCAGGCGAGGGACACCGCCACGAGGAGACAATACCCTCAGGCGAGGGACACTGACCTTACTTTCACACCCCTTCACACCCTCAGGGCACATTCTTCCTTTCACTTTCTCTTCTGACACCATGACGTCAGAAAAAAGTGGAGGGGAGAATGTGTCCCTATTCTACTTATGTATGAATAAATATAGTCCAGAACTAGAATAAATTTCCCCAAACGTTGTACTTTCACACAAATCGTCGACGTCGGTATGTAAATCATTAACGAGGAATCTACATTTTGTATTCGACCGCATAGATGATTATCTTAGAAATGCAAAACGGAAAATAAACACCTTATTTAATTATACAAATCCACACCCTCTAAATCATTCCACTCTCACAAAATCGAAGCAACCGACGATGAAATCGATCGCAAAATACCAAAATCTCCTTAACCATTTATACTATATGTATGTATATTTGGATGAACGGAAAGGGCCAATAGATTCCTCAAAGCGTTACCTATTATATTGGAAGCTTTCCAAATACCAAATAAATTACACGGAAATATAAATTTATGTTACGTTTGTTTGTATACAAAACAACCCTTTCTCTTATAATCTCACTTTTTACATAAATACATAGTATAACACTAACAAAGTGGAATTAATAGGTACGATTATGTCAAAATTTTATTAACCAAGCAAGCTGTATTACATATTAAGGAGAGTACGTGTTGACACTAATTCTCTTGGAATATTTGCCGCAGTGGATAGCTTGGCTTAAGGTGGCAGATTGTGTGATAAACCTTTCCTATGTTATACAACCCCGTGTACAAGTGATGTGGTCAAGCTGTTTGAACCAAGCTCTTTTCTAAGCATTGCCCGTATCTCTATTTTAGCCGTGTCAGATATTATTTCACACAGCGGCGACTCTGCTCCGCTCCTGTCAATGGGTTTATCGCTTACAGGTCATGTCCCTTTACACGCAAGCTGATTGAATCAACAAGTTTATGCATGCATACCCTAGGTGTCCACACCAAGCTACGTGCGCCTAGCGCATGTTTAGCATTTGTGTGCATCTGAGAGCTAGCCCTAAGGTTATCACATCTGAGTCTTCAACGTGCTTTCATTTTTCAAAACTTGCAAGTTCCTGGGATGAATATGTAACCCATATTTAGAATACGTTTTATGTTAGATGTAATGAACCTTTGTTGTTCTCTTCCATGCATTCTTTCTAAGTTCATTGACAATATAATTTACCCACTAGACTGTAAGTTAAATGGATATGTAAATAGTTTCTTTTTTTTCCAAGTGAATTGGGGCCCCCTTTACATAGAGGCCCCTCGAAAATGCGACCTTTGGATTAGCCATTGTGCACAGCGAAACAAACGATGCCCAGATTCCTATGCAGAGCTGTTCAAAATACCGGACAAAAGTATTTCAATTATCAAATATCAAATACATACCATCTAACTAAAGTATTTGCAGCTTCAAATACCAAATACTTGGAAAGGAAAAGATTTGAAGTACCAAATACTTGAACAAATCCAAATACAACGAGCAAGTATTTCAAATACCAAGCACCAAATACTAAGATTAAAAAGGATTTCAAATAAAGTACCTACTTCAAATACTGAAATCATTTTTCAATTACTTTTATTTCAAATACTTGCAGCTCTGTTCGTTATGCCTTCTTTACTTTATGTCACTTGCAAGAAGTTGATTAAGATGATTGAAACAGATGAAATTTTACATTCGCGGGCGTTATAAAAAATAACGTCAGTTGCTATCTAAAATCCGGTTTTCATGTAAAGAGGCGTTATTTAGTCATTAATGTTTCTTGTTTCAGAGTTGTTATGGTGAAATAATACGGTGGTATGACATAAAATATTATTAAGCAAACTTCATGAACCACTTACGCAGTTACGCTGAACATTAATTAATTATCAATAATCCCACGAAAACTGCTGAAGAATTAACCAGTTAATTTGTTTCTCGGATACAAAATCACAAAACCTTTCCGATGATCATTTATTAAATTATTTGTAAAGTTGAATTTAAACGGGTGGGATTAAATTAGTTACTTGATAAGTTACAAGTGCCAAGAGTTGAATTAGGTAATTAAGACAGGTGGATTAATGAAAGATTTCTGCTTAGTTTCCACGTGTGTTTGAATCCATTAATTAATTAATCGTTAAACATAAACTAGATCATGTGGATCGATCAATTAATAGATTAAATAAATTGACAGGAAAAACAACGGACCATGAGGAAAAATTATTTTAAAGTAGAAAAATTAACCCTTGACGGGGGTCTCCCATGGGGAGAATAAGACATACCTACGTTTATGTTTAACGATTAATTAATTAATGGATTCAAACACTGAAACACACGTGGGAACCAACCAGAAATGTTTCATTAATCCACCTTTCTTAATTAATTCAACTCTTACCACTTGTAACTTATCAAGTAATTAATTTAATCCCGCCCGTTTAAATGACATTTCTGGTTGGTTGTTTTTCCTGACAATTTATTTAATCTATCATGATGAAAGTCCAACGCTCTTAAAGGGGTAAATTATGAATTAATTTATGAGCTTCGTGTGAAACCCCTTTTAAGTTTTATCTATTTTAACTTGTGATTATTGTTATTATTTACTTATTGTACTTAATTCATAATTTAACAATTAAGTGTTCCCCTCAGCTCAGCTGTTAATTCTAATATGTCACGATAAATAATAATTATTCGAACTATATAGTCTCTGGCTTGAAAATGGGAACAGTGTATCCCGAAACATGTCGCCACATTAATATTACTTAATTCGAATTAAGGTTGAAGGGGAATGTTGTGTGTTATTTGATTTATTTATTTAATCTATTGATCGATCCATATGATCTAGTTTATGTTTACCGATTAATTAATTAATGGATTCAAACACACACGTGGGAACCAACCAGAAATGACAAAGTCGATTGGTCTTATTCAATTATGTCAATCTTTCATTAATCCACCTTTCTTAATTAATTCAAATTCACAAATAATTTAATAATTTAATAAATGATCATGGGGAAGGTTTTGTGATTTTGTATACGAGAATTACGATTCCCCCATTTGGAGATTCACACCAACATCAACGATTATGGACTCTATTAATTTCAGTTAATTTGTGATGGTCAGCTGATCTCCCAACTATTCGCCTACTTTCCTTGCCCATGAACGAAGAGAACAAAACATTAATGTAATCTTTGATACATTGAAGATCCATTATTACAATCTCACTTTTTCATCCCAAAGGGATAAAAAAGGGTCACTCGCTCTTGTTTGTCGGAGAAACTCTCTTTTGAACCCTCCCAAAGAAAGAGAATGTCTTATAGTTTTTAATATGGAGGAGGTTTTTGGTACATTGTCGATTTTTGAACAAAGATCATGTGGCCCTTCCGTAAACTACAGTACCGGCCCAACTGATGGTATTAAAACCATCATTGTTCCAAACAGCAGAAACTGGTTGAATGCCAATTTTGGGCATTAGTATCTTTTAATTTGTGCCTTAAATGCTAAGTTTCGAGATAGTGTGCACACATAAGGCGGCGGAGCTACATTTGCCCTTAGTATTACACATAGATATAGTTAATCCTTTCTTGTGGGAAAACAGGGAAGATTTAATTTCAATTATGTTACTCACTTGACTAAAATCGTTGGATCAGATTTGCGGTTCGTCAAACCCGGAAAGTACGATTGTAACTCTTTAGAGTAATTTCTTCCTTCCGGGTTCATTTTCTCCTTCGTATATTGGGTGCAAAATAATCTAATCCTGAAATTAGAATTCGTCGTCCGTCCCATGTATAAGTGTAAATTGCTTTTCCTGTAACCGTATAAAATGGTCATCAATAAGATAACCTGTCACATAATTGATATGCATAGTTCAACTGAGTTTCACTTATATCTAAAATACCGCAACAAGCAAGACGTTTTCGCTATGCAGAAATGTTCAGCTGTTAAACTTCCATTGACTTAAAGCTACTTACTACAGGGTCGAAGATTTCTCGAGTTTCTAAATTGCGTTTTCTTATAACTACGCCAACATAAATAAGATAAGAGGAAAAACGAGGATTATGAAAGCTGCATGTAGCCACATTTCGATTAATATAACGTCATAGCTATCAATTTTAGTTATACGAGTATTTACGGCTAACACCATTATACCGGGAGTTCGTTCTCAAAGTCGAACATAGGGATCTAACATGGTATTGAACGTTTTTGCTAATTGTTGCTCGCCTATTTAACTTAGAGAAAAGGCAATAGTATCAACAGAAAGAAAAAATTATTACGATTCAAATAATCCTACTAGCAAGACTAAAGTGCGATTTATTCTTTTAAAATACTAACTTAAAGTATGACACTTTTGTATTGTAGTATTAAAATTAACGGCAAAGAAATCTCGAACTCTTCTGAAATTAGCGTCACCATGAAAGGTTTTCACTATAAAAACCCTTTCTTCGTTGGTATAGGTATTCATTATTAGATAAATAAACTTTAATACGTGGTTTAACGTTAAATTCGTATTGACAAACAAACAGTACAAAAAAACAATTGCTGTAAAATTTTAAAATCAAGGGAATGCTATTTACACAATTTCATACTTTAAGTTAGTATTTTAAAAGAATAAATCGCACTTTTAGTCTTGCCAGTAGCATTATTTGAATCGCAATAATTTTCTCTTTCTGTTGATGTTATTACCTTGTCTCTAAGTTAAATAGGCGAGCAACAATTGGCAAAAACGTTCAATACCATGTTAAATCCCTATGTTCGACTTTGAGAACGAACTCCCGGTATAAGCTTTTAAATTTATAGAAAAAATCAAACTTAAACTTTTTATCTTGTCCTCGATTTGATCCTTCTAAAGTTCTTCTTTATGTTTCAGGGGATCGGAAGCTTATTTAGCGCGTTAAAAGTTGTTCGTCTCCTAAGATTGGGTAGAGTTGTACGAAAACTTGATAGATATTTAGAATATGGTGCGGCTATGTTGATATTGCTACTTTGTTTTTATATGTTAGTAGCCCATTGGCTTGCTTGTATTTGGTATTCTATCGGACGATCTGATGCTGATAATGGTGTACAGTATAGCTGGCTGTGGAAACTCGCCAACGTTACACAAAGCCCTTATTCGTACGAATACCAAAACAATAACTCCGATAGCGCTGTTCTTACAAATGGGCCCTCGAGAAAAGCCATGTATGTAACAGCTCTTTATTTTACTATGACGTGTATGACTTCGGTGGGATTTGGAAATGTAGCAGCGGAAACCGACAACGAAAGGATTTTTACTATTTGTATGATGATAATTGCCGGTAAGTAACTATTTTTTATTATACACGATAAACTTTTACTTTATGTGTAAGATGCGAATATATCCCTTAGTAGATAATGACATTTTTATGTGTAAGTTAGTTAGTAGGTCTAGTATTTACGCTCAGAAAAATAAGGACTTCATAACAAAGTCGGATTTCATGAAGACCATTTTTTTTCCTTTACTCTTTGTTATTTGAGATAAAAATAACCGTAAAGTCAATTGAAAGGACGGAAGCGTTATGACGGTTTCTTTAATAATAAAAAAAAATTCATCTGCCAGAAAAATAATTCAATTGCTAATGCTGCTTGCGGTTGGAGCTTATAAGAAAATAATTTTGCGAAAACAATAGGACCCAATACAATTAAAATTATTACACTTTGAGAATGCACGCAAGAGGTAGGACTTATACTCCTAAATTGTGATTAATCGCACATTTTACGATCATCGCCCTTAGATATTTTAAGGGTAGTTTATAAATAGCCTATTTCAGGGTTACTATACCATAAATTATTATGAAACTTAGTTTACCACTTATAGCGGGAATATTTTGCATATATTTTTGGGGCGTACGTCAATGTCCCGCAAAGTAAAGGGCACACAGATCTAATCTAATAATAAACTTAAGAGAATGTATATACTATATAATATAAAGCCATAAAACAAAATTTAATTTTCCAGTAGAGCTTTCAGAAGGATTATTTAATTACGAAAGGATCTCCTTTATATCACTCCACAGTGCTTAACCGACAACAATGTCTCACTTTGTGTACATTTTAACTGTCATTTTAATTACGTAATTATCTTTGTAGAAATTAATACCAATTTAAGGTGGACTTTGGTCGACAAATCAACTCTGACAATAATAAAAGTTGGGCTTTAAAAATGTAATTGCTTACATATAAAACAATTGGTTTTCTCATAAACACAACCTATTACCATTGAAAACTGGGAAATTATAACATTTTAATACAAATTTTTGAATAGCAACCACCAATTTGCATAAAAACTGTACGCAATTTCTAGATTGAGATAAAAGTTTATTTAGTTTTTCAATTACAAAGTCAAAACTATCCTTACAAGTAAGTTTTTACATTTAAATGGAAATGGACATATTTACATTATTGGCGGTTCAATACCGTTTCCTTTCGCGTCGCCATTTAATGGTTCATTTTGTCAACCTTGTAAGACCAAACTCTACCCTATCACCCCTAATCATGGCTGACAACTAATGAAATCCAATCCACTAGATTCGCGTAAATCCAGGTTTGTACCCCCTGTGATTTGGTGATTTTTTTTTTATAAGATAGAACACTAGCAACCCCTATTCCATTCTCTCGACGTAAATCCCCTCTAGAACGTCTCTTTTAAGAGTTTGTGGATGGTTCCATGCTCACAAAGAGGGTTAAGGTTAAACGTAATAAACACTCTCAACCTCCCCTTCAACAGGAGTAAAATGTTGACATAGTTTAAATCGTTCCTCGTTGTAATTCTTTATAAACGTAGGCAACGAAAAATGTCTTACAAAAGGTATTGGATTAAATGGCGACATATTTCGAAATCAAACTGATTTCATTATCAATTCCAGGGGGGGGGGGGTAAGATTAAGGTTGATTAAGGCTAAAAACAATAGATTAATTTATTATAACACACCTGAGGGGAAACTCGTGAAAATTTAACATTAATTAATGAATTAAAACTAGGTAAAGTAACTCAAACTATTTTTCAATACTTTAACTAGGTACTTACTTTTAATATCATAATTAATGTTAAATTTTTACGAGTTTCCCCTCAGGTTTGTCAATCATTTGTTAGTTATAATTGATCTATTGTCTTTAGCCTTCATTAATCTTAATCTTCACTCCCCATTGGGCTTGATAATGAAATCAGTTTGATTTCGAAACCTGTCTTAATTTGCCATTTAATCAATACCTTTTGTAAAAAAAATTTTCGTTGCCTACGTTTATAAAGAATTATAACGAGGAACGATTTAAATTATGTCAACATTTTATTCCTGCCGATTTGCATCGTCTAAAAACATAACCTTCATTCATTTCTTCATTAGGGGAGGTTGAGAAGTGTTTTATTAAGTTTACGTCTCTTTTATTGTCATCAAAACGGTTTTACAGAAGTAATACACCTTTTGATTTAAGCATTCGTTTAGGAGTTAGTGGGTAGTATTGAATTAAAGCGGAAATCTTCTTGTAAGTCACATGACTGCTTGAAGCGAGTTACTAGGATCAATTGAAAACGTACGATGGAAGTGGCAACCTAAGAAGAAATTTTTGAAACTACATTTTTTCAGAAGAAGTGAGATTTTGATTCGAGATATTAAATATTCGTACGATATCATTATTTTAAGTCGAAGATTTTCATCACAGTGCAATTGAACGTTCTACAAGAACATTCAACGCAAGACAATCAGGTGATTGCTTATCCTGGATGCTAGAGTGGATTCCTCGGTTCCCCCATCCGATTGCTTTATTTTTTTTATGCGGAATATGATATATCCAAATTCACGAATGGATCTAAAAAAAATGGAAATGGAATTTACACCAAAGAACTGAATTTGCATATCATTCAATCGCTAGGAAAACTCTCAGCAGTATTGATATGAATAACGTTTAATCTAAATAAAGTCCTTGTGGAGATCAAAATAAGCAGAACTGTCGATGAGACGAGGGCCCCAACTTACCTCTAGACTGGTTTACGAGTGTCACTATGTACTATAGCAAACAATAATGCCTTTGAGAATGTATGGAACTGGAGTAAAGTAAGCTCTAGCTCAAAGATGTTAATGATAACTATACATAACGTAGCAAAACGCATTATATTTGATTTTAATTACTATCAAAGTATTAATTAATAACGTATGGTAACCATGAAAGGCAGGCGTATAATCAATCATTTGACGAACTTTAACCTATTTCATTTCAACAAACTTTCAATAGCAGATTGCACATTTTAAAGAATTTGTCTTACTCTACTGTGAGTAGGGTGTATTTTATCGGAAGGGAAGAACAATATTTGTGAACGTTCATCCCCTATCCTGTTAAAAATGCCTAGCAGCTTATTACCTATATATAACAACGTACATTTTATGTAAGTGCCTTATTTTACTTCTGATTACTTTAAATGAAAGTCACTCCACCTAAATGTATATAGGGCTACCACTAAATCAATTACATTAAAAAATTTCAGCTATCGTGATCGAATAAATTTCAATTATTCCCTAATTGATAATCCTGGGAACGTCACAAGCCCAAAAAGCAATAATATTTCACACAGAAACGAAGATAATTATTCAATAAATAAAGATATACTTGTATAGAAAACTAGAAATAGAAACAAAGGAACTTGAATTACAGTAAGTATATGAATAAAGCATAAACGCAAATGAAAGATTAAATGAATAGGTCTGTGGTGCTCTATATTTTCATTGCCTTAAAATCTTATATCTTTTAAGTAAATAATTTTTATCAATCCATATAATAAAGTTAGTATGACGATTTTCCTTTTTTCACATGGCATGACCCCCACAAACTATATTATTATTTATAACCTTGCAAAAAGGAAATGTAAAATTATACCAAAAAAACATAATTCGTACTTTTTGTTCGGGGTTAAGGTTAGAAAAACAAAGATTTAAAACTCCCAGACCACCGTAAATTGCGGAAGGTAATATTGAGGTCACTAAGTTATTGTTTGCGTTCAGCTCTGAGTAAAAGGCAACCACTATAAACTTTTCCTTTGTGAAATTGTGAAAGTTTGATTAAACGTTGACTGATATCCATCACAAGTACTTGTTTCTGCAATGTTTATCTTTCAGCTCTTCTTTATGCCACCATCTTCGGTCACGTAACCACTATAATACAGCAGATGACAAGCGCAACTGCTAAATATCACGATATGCTCAATAATGTAAGGGAGTTTATGAAACTACACGAAGTTCCTAAAGCTTTATCAGAGAGGGTAATGGATTACGTAGTCTCGACGTGGGCAATGACAAAAGGATTAGACCAGGACAAGGTAAACTTAATTAATCTTCTACCGTGTATTCAAACAGATGGTTTTACTATATTTTTCTTCTTGTTTTTTTTTTGTAAAAATTGTAATCCATGTAAACAACACACTTTATTTTAAAAATTGATATGTAAATTTCTGCTGTAGGTATTGAACTTTTGCCCGAAAGATATGAAAGCGGATATATGTGTTCATTTGAACCGAAAAGTTTTCAACGAACATCCGGCGTTCCGGCTTGCATCGGATGGCTGCCTTAGGGCATTAGCAATGCATTTTACAATGTCGCATTCTGCTCCGGGTGATTTGCTATACCACACCGGGGAGTCTATCGATTCGTTATGTTTTATAGTCACCGGTTCGTTAGAAGTAATTCAAGATGATGAAGTAGTAGCAATACTAGGTAAGGATTTAGAGCGTATGCTTCCCAATTATAATTTGTGGTATTCAGGTAAAGGTGATGTATTTGGTGATTCATTTTGGAAGGATAATGCAGTGGGACAATCGGCGGCGAATGTTCGTGCTTTAACATATTGTGATCTTCATATGATTAAAAGGGACAAGTTGTTAGAAGTGTTAGATTTTTATCATGCGTTTGCAAATAGCTTTGCTAGAAACTTAATTTTAACGTACAATTTGAGACATCGATTAATATTTCGTAAGGTAGCCGATGTTAAAAAGGAAAAAGAGTTAGCGGAAAAACGAAAAAATGAACCACAGTTAGATCAAAGCCAACATCATTTAGTGCGGAAAATATTTTCTAAGTTTAGAGGTGATAGAACACAACATACCCCGCCCGCGGCGCATCCTACTACCGACGTGGAAAAGGGTGAGGAAGGGGACAAGCCAATAGTGCGAGTAACGTCGGCCGCAAAATTATCATCTGTTGCCGAGAAAGACGATAGCAGCGGCGGAAGCATAACCACGAAGGTTTCACGTCCTCCTACTGCACGTACGAGTAAATGGGGACGTTTGTTAGGGTCCGCCAGTCTTGACTCCGCTTCAGATTCGTCAACGCAACCGCCGACGTTTACACGTAGTTTAAGTGCCAGAGATGCCTCAAAAGACCGACCAAGTTCGTCGTCATCCGGAAGTACGGCAGGACAACAAACAGTTGGAGGTTCCGGAAATAAGGTATTTCCGAAACTTCAAAAAATGTCTACCACTTCCAGCCCCGGAATAATAAGACAAGACACGATAGAGGAAATAGTCGAAATCGAAACTCCTCGTCTTAGAAATTTAAGTTTACGTAAAATGGAAAGTTACGACGGTGGACTAAGAGATCCTGCAGTTGCTCATTTTTATCAACAACCCGTCCCCGATACTATAGCGCCTCCAGAGTACAAAGAACTAATGACAAATATTATGGATTTTAAAGTAGACGTAAAACTCGAAATTCAACGATTAAATCAAAAAATGGGAAGAATGGAAGAGTTACTTTCAGAATTACTAAAGAAAGTTAGTGCGGAAAGTGGTTCAAGTTCGCAATCTCCTCAAGGTGATTCGGATGTTCAAAAGAAAAAGTCTTCCACTTTAACTCCGGAACGGCCTACGGAATTGGTACCGGGTTCGTCAGAAAGTACGGGATTAGGACCTATAATACTTAGAAAAAGAAGATCGAAAACCAGAATGAAAGGAACCGCTCCGCAAATACCTACGCCACCAGGAGGAGGAAGAATCGCGTCCCCCGAAAGCTTGACGGCGAGTCCAACTGAAACGACTAGGATGCTGGACGAGCCCGCGCAGACGCCGTCCTCAAGAAAGACCAAAGAATTTGTTTAATATTAGTTAACTAATAAACTAAGTTAAGGAATATTGTAAAGCAACTAGTTTGACGCCTGCCACTAAATTAGATAGCTGATGAATAAATAATTCTAACGTTATTTTAACACTTTTACTAAATTCTGTAAATAATCAGCTTTAGAATGAAGTTAGGTCAAACAATTTCGTATAATCATTAAATTAATGATAGTTACGAAATTTGTGCAAATGATGCCTTGTACCTGCGCTAAGGAAGGGTAGTCTTTTAATCACGCTTGAAGCGCTATCTTTTACTAAAAACACCAATCAATCTTAACGCAATTTTAAATTTTAACGGCAACTATTGCCGCTTTCACCATTGTTTCCTTTACTAAACGATTCTAATGTACATTTCTCTGGCAAATAACATAATTCTTCCTACACGGCATCAACCCTCTTCTACCTTATTTTTCTGTGATATTATATAGAAAAACTCTACGGAGAAAATTATATAACGATGTAAAAAATGTATTAAAAATAATGATTGTACAAGAAACTTTGTTAAACGTTTGCCAGTCAAATCTGCAATTATTAGCAATATTGACCTAATTCTAAAACATGTAGGATAAGGCACGAGTTGAGGTAACCTTTTTAAAAACCTCGATGGGTATTGTTCTATTCAATTTACCTACGTTTTGCTTGTAAGTGAAAATTGTAACTGAGTTGTGTCAAAATTGCGAAAATTACACTTTCGTACTTTTTCTATTATAACTAGGTATGATTTAAGAAGACTGTCAAGTTTTTACTTTGTAATAAATTATAGCCGCATAATTTATTGTCGATGTAGTTGTTTGTTGCAAGTTTGTATATTTTTATCACTAATTAATACATTCAATATGGATGGCGATAAATATGTGTTATCGAGTTGATTTCAGGTTTGGGCTTTTGAGTAAAAAAACCACTTTATTGTGTACAAAGGATTTTTTGCAAAACAAATGTAAATATTGGGTGCGGTAGAGAGCCTAGTTCTTTGTAAATAAAAATTACACAATAACAGTGAAGTTTTCTTTTCTATTCACCATTCCTTTATAAACTCTGTAATGAATCGAAAAGCTTTTTATTTGGTTAGTAATATGAATTCTCCCTTTTTATAGTAACACGAAATTAGATACAGAAAGAACCATATCTGCATGTATAACAGAAGAGAAATCCCGTAAATATACTCTTGCAATACTTGGTGATTTAAAACCGACGACTTTAATAAAAATTCTTATTCATCCAGTGGCGGATTTAGGGGGGGGGGGGGGGGCTTTAAGGGCTGGTGCCCAGGGTGGCAAAAATTAGGGGGCGGCAAAATTACGGGGCACCAAAATTAATTGAAGGAATCTTATTGAAAAAAATTGCTAAACAATGGAAAATAAAATTGAAGTAGAAATACAGGTCAATACGAACTACAATTTAGATAAAAATCCCAAACATCGTTTACGCTCGAGCTTATTTAAATATGGTCCTAATCAGATGGGTTATCCTATTTGGCCACTGGCCACATGCTTTCTAAGAATTTGCATGACCATTTGCCGCTTTTCGTCGTCCAGAATAGTATGTTTTATTGTTTTATTAATGAAATAAATGCTACATATTTATTTTTAATAAAAAATGTTTTCTGGACTTCAGACTTGCATAAATACCTAAGGTCTATTCCTGTGGTGAGGGATGTGATGGGGCGGCACTTTTCTTGTGCCGCTAGGTGGCAGAAGCATAAATACGTATCTGTATTCATCACTTAAGCTATCAATAATTGTAATGGCCGCCTAATGGGATCCTAAAGCCATATTACACAACTATACAGGGTGGGCCAACAGTACAGGAATGGAAGATTATGGGTTTATTAATGGAACCCCCTATATATTACTGCATATTTGGATTCCTTGGTCAATAATTCTAGTGCGTCACAAGCGGATCCTTTAGGCGCAATTCGTCATTTTTACAAAAAGTAGGTAGATGTCTAAAAGAATTGAACATTGCAGGGATCATAAAACTTAGAAGGCCGTGACTATGCGGTGTTACTAAGCATGAAATGTACTAGCGTAGATCGGACGGTCACATCCGAATTCTTCTTGTGTTCGGAAATATTACTACGTCAACTTTCAAAATTTCTATCAAAGGTAACTTGATTTTTTCAAATGGCACGGCCAATTTTTCTTTATGGCATCAAATGTAAAATTTTATTATGAGTTTGTCGGTATCTATCTCCGGTAGATTTCTTGTAATTTCACATTTTCTGGTTAATTTGCTGTATTTTTCAATTTTCAGGTCCTATTAGTATCTATAAGTAGGCCATGAAAGATAAAATAATGCTTACACTTAACTTCACTTTGACATTAACATTATGTATTGTAATAATAATAATACGTATTGACTATTCATTATAAAACATTATTTATTAAGTAGGAAAACATATAAATACAAGAACCAATATTATGAGATAAAATAAAAATTAAAAAAACCAATAAAATTATTATTCTAATGTATATTCAAATAAATGTCTACCACCTTGTTCTATGCAAACTTGGATTCCTTGCCATCGTGTTGATCAATCCCATTCGATCCACTTTGCACCAAATGTATTACTGTTACTTACAACACCTGTGCGATGTGGGGGTGCTCCATCTTGCTGAAAATACATGTCGCTAATTTAAGTGAGCGATACATATTCAAGGAGTCCACTTAATTAATTTTCGAGGAATTTAGAATACCTTCGAAGAAAAAGGGACCAACAACAGAAGTGCCGAATGTGCTTGCCCAGACAATAATCGACCGTTCCTCTTAATTATGAACTCGGAAATAGTGAGGGTTAACATCTGACAAATAATGAAAATGATGGTGATTAACAAATCCATTGCGGTGAAAGGCACACTCGTCTGTAAATATGATCTTATCAAAAAATTCTTCTTCTATTCTTCTATTGCAAAAATTAATTCTAGTTTGAAAATCAGTCTCCAAGAGCTCTTGGTGAAGTTGAATGTTGGTTTACCTTTCACGGCCTACTACATACCGATAGAAACTGAAAATTGAAAAATACAACAAATTAACCAGAAAATGTGAGATTACTAGAAATCTACGGCAGATAGATGCCGACAAACTCATATCGTTGGAAAGGTAATAAAATTTTACATTTGATGGCATAAAGAAA
Source organism: Pyrocoelia pectoralis (assembly GCA_036250285.1). Lineage (NCBI taxonomy): Eukaryota > Metazoa > Arthropoda > Insecta > Coleoptera > Lampyridae > Pyrocoelia > Pyrocoelia pectoralis. The sequence goes on from CM070078.1 coordinate 10,981,355, forward strand.
AATTGGCCCTGCCATTTCAAAAATCAAGTTACCTTTGAGGAAAATGTAAATTGACGTAGTAATTTCTCCGAACACAAGAAGAATTCGGATTCGACCGCTCGGTCTACGCTAGTACATTTCATGCTTAGTAACATCGCATAGTCACGGCCCTCTACCTTTTTGAGATCCCTGCGATATTCAATTTTTTTTAGACATCTACTTTTTGTAACAATGACGAATTGCGGCTACACGATCCGCTTTAAGTACTATGTGTGACGCACTAGAATTGACCAAGGAATCCAAATATGCAATAATATATAGGGGGTTCCATTTGAAAAAATGCAACTTTGATGTAAATGTATTGCGATTCAAGTGAAAATATTTTAGGTTTGTAGCCTTAAGGATAGCCGACCACATCCCAGCAACGAACTTTAGAAATGTTCGTTAATAAACCCACAATCTTCCATCCCCGCATTGTTGGCCCACCCTGTATTGTCTATTTGTATTATTACTGTCTTAGACTTGAAGGGTGGAAGGCACTTTGACAAAATTTATGTTGAATATTACACTTGTCATACATATAAATAATTGTAAATATAAATATATACCTACAAATATAGGCCACAGACTACATAAACACATATTAACTTCAAGAATTACAAGTATTATATACATCTCCATACAGAGAGTCATAATTAAAGTAAGTAGGTACTACTGATTTATTGCATATTATTGTGCGAAGACATACCTACGTCAATGAAATAAATAGTATGGAAAATTGAGCAACATAACAATAAATATAATTATATTAACTATGGATGCAGTGGACTAACAGTTTAGACTAGACGGGTCATCGACAAGAAACTCCTTTACTGCATATAGTAGGCTTTGTTTACTAGAAAGATTTTTAATTTTGCTTTCAGTTGTTCCCTCTCGAGGACTCTTATTTGAAAAGGCAGGCGATTAAATATTTTGTTTGCACTGTTCATAGGACTATTCAGTGTTCTGCTCAACCTGCACTGTTCGATTCTTATATCTCTTCTGTTTCTTGTGAAGTGGTCGTGAACATCTGATTGCAGTTGAAGCTGCTTCATGTTATTTTTTACATATAAGATACCTTGTAATATAAATAAATACTGAATGTAACATAAGAATTTTTAGCTGTTTGTAAGTCTCTTTACAATTCTCCCTATAATTCAATGAGTACTTATAAAATTCTAATTACTCTCCGTTGTAGGCTAGACACTCTTTTAGATGTGACGCAGTTTCCCCATACTAAAGTAGCGTAACTTAGAATCGAGTGAATTAGAGCATAGTAAGCGGTGATTAGAATATGTTTCGATACAATTATCGTATAGCCTTCGTAAGACGTGTATAATGTATATGTATTGTGGTCTGGTGAGAAAAGTAACTTATGTGGTTTATTTTTATTACTGCTGAGTTCATTTAGCGTGAACCAGTTCATTGCCAAATTTTCAACTTTCTTCTGGAGAGTATGGACTTCCATAACGCTATGCTGTTTCATTATCAGAGTTGTATCATCTGCATATAAAATACAGTCTGCATGTACATTGATATAGTTAGGGAAATCATTTATGTATATAGTAATCAGCAGTGGACCCGAGATAGATCCTTGCGGCACAAGTGCGGTACGAGATGGAATGACCGTCATTCCATCTCGTACCACACTTGTATTCAGTAACGTTTACCATAATTTAACTTCATCCGTTTTAATCATGGCCCTTCAGGCACATCCTCGGGTCTCTTTGTAGAGAATCCCTTTAAGTTTATTTATTAACTTCTGGTGATTCAACGTCCATATGTTTGGTTCGTTGACATATTTTACTTAACTTAAGTGTCTCCCTTCAGTATTTGTAATCTTCGAAACTAAGCTTGATAATGGAATTAGCTAATTCCGAAACATGTCGCTCATAGAACATCATTTTCATCGTTTTAAGTACATATGTAATCGACTTTCGTCTTCATCTTTATTAAACTATTTAAGGGGAAGGTTGTGCGTAATTTACATACCTATATTAGAAAATAGTTATTTCGCTCATGACGTCAACGTAATTTAACCCTTTACTGCGGGCTCGCATATACCTACGTGAATTTTAAATGTTGATTTTACCTTATAATTCTATAATCGTACATTTATTTAATACTGTAATCCCCATACTGAGTTGTGCAAAACCCACTGCGTGCCTATAAGAAAGCATACATTTTGCACGATTCCCGCACGTTCGGCTCACCCTTGTTTAGTGAAGAAATAGTTTTTTTGAAATCTCATCACGTAATTAAAATCCCTACGATTTCATTTGCAATCACTGTATAGATTCAATCTTTCGTAATTCGCGTTTCAATTGTAACAGCGTTATCTGCTGTTATGTACATTATTAGGACATTCAGGAATTTGAGAAGACATTCTGGACTAATAAACGTTCATACAATTATTTTAAACAACGCGTGACATTCAGCATAACTTCGACATCTAGTGAAAATCCTACAAAAGCGTTTCAATTTTCAGCAGTACAACTGTAAAAGTTGTGTCGTTTCACTATTTCACGGTAGAGGTCCTGACGGTGTCTACGGTCATATAAGGTCTACATAATTATATTTAACATCAATTACCGCCCATACTTCCTTATCGTGATCTAAATTATTATTAGCGTGAATTATGTGTCGGGTTACCAGAAGCCTTTAAAAATAATATTCTTGTATTTTCTTCTAAATAGTTTGTGATATTGCACAAACATTTTATCTTCATTTCACTGCACATGATTTAACAATAATTGTAATAACAAAGAACTTTCATCTAAATTTTAATTTTGTGTCATTCCACTCAATCTAATGTGTTTTCGTATATCTGAAATATGACAGAGAAAAGTTTATTCTACCTCAGTATTCTTCAACATAAATTTTCGAGTACTTTCACTTTTGTTTAGTGACACGTTGTAAGAGTTGTAATAAGTTATATAAGCCGTCAAGAAACCTTGCAGATCTAAAGTCGTGATAAGAGATTTAAAATCAACAATCAATTGGATTTACATTCGTACCTATGCAATTATTCTAATTATTACTCGAAACAACAGAACAAAATCGAAGCGCACTCTAAAAGTTACCCCAATATTTTTACAACAGCAAATTAAATTAACTTTCAACAAGCTACCGTAAGTGCACAAATGGACAACGAGGCACGTCTCTTTATACATATAATTAAATACTTTCGTAAAAGATACCCATAATAGTATTGTGCTCTCCCGCAATGTTTCTACAATGAATAATGATTTGGAAGAGCTACCTAGTATTGGAATACGTAAGAAAGAGCGTTGTTATTACTGTGCTTTTATGGTGCATCAATTTTATAGCCCAGTCTTAATTTATTACAGTGACAAATCTGCTGTATAACTCACCTTTGATATATGTAGTTGGGTTTTGACATTAAATGATATCAGTTAAACTACAGATGTAGGTATACTTTGCATCATTAACAGGGTAGGTATTCTACTAATGTATGTAACACGTGAAGATTAATGTATGAGTGATGAGATGTCTGAAGTTCATAGCAATTGTATTATTTCATCTTATAATTAAATGTACAATATACGAGACGTGTTCAGTTGATAAAAATTTATTAAAAATTATATTTATAAATAATTACAACCATAATTATGGCACAGGTCCCATTATTTTAACAAGCAATGTATACTTTGCTCATAGAATTCTTGTGCCTGCTACTTCAAGAATTCTTTTACAGCATTTTTCATTTCTGCGTCTGACTGAAAACGACAACTTTTTTAGTAGCCCAAAGATATGAAAATCACAAGGTGATAAATCAGGACTATAGGGTAGATTTTGGTGCAGATTTTCTCTCGCTACCTTGGCGACATGAGGTCAAGCAACATCACCTTGTCTACAGAACGTTGTAGTTGAAACTTTTTAGTGGTGCCGAGTTGTGGTTCAAAATAATGACACCTCCTTTCATCGACAGCAAAATAAAGTCATTACCATTTTAGCTGTACGCCCTGGGGTGTTGAAAATACAAGCCCATTCGTAAGCATCTTTGGTTCTCGGCCAAAGACGAAGCAATTCACTGTGAAAATACTTGCCGTAGCCACATATGACATATTATGGACAGATCCTACGACACTTCAACATTTTCTGAAATTTCTCTGATTGAATTTCGACAACTTGCTCTAATTTTTGTCTGTAGCGCAATGTAGGTACCAGGTCACAGTTTATTATTTGTCCTCTATTTTCCATTCCTAAATTGGCAGCATTTCTTAACAGTTGATTATGCAATACATTCGCGTATCATACGGCGTATGAATTTTCAGTGGACTAAACATTTGAAATTTACTATAACAATAATTCAATGATCGTTCGGTATACAAATTTTATCAAAATTCCCCTCAACAATTACGTAAATTAAGCCTTCAAAGTCAGGTGAGTAAACTTTTTTAGTAGAATTAAATTATTACATAAAAAATTCAAATTTGTTAACATTGTTAAATTAAAAATTTTATCATATGAATCCGATGTATTATCATGCGAAACACACTCTTTATATCAATGATTTAAACTTATAAGGTAAAAGCAGAACCGTATCCAGAATTGCACTCACAATACGAGATATAAAAGTATAAAATTGTAACTATAGGGTTCAATTTAGATGAATTAATTAACTAAATTCAAATAAATTGTATTGATTACCTACACTATAATCGTTGAATGAAACTGCTATAATACGTGATCTGCTCATCTCTTTGTGAGCAGAATTGCTTGGAACTTAACGCATATTATTTGTCATGTTTCAAGGAGATTTACATTGTTCTTTGTCAAATTCTAAAATAAAATATCTTTACGCTCTTTTCCAAGGGGAAACATTAAAAAGCAATTTAAATTAATTACATAACGCCTAGGATACAAACCGCATAATTGACATACCTATCCAAATAATTGGCAGCCATAATTCATGTAACAATTTCATCTAGGTTACATTTCTCGCATTGTGGTTGGTCATGGTTGATGCTATAGAAGTTTTTTTTAATTTGAGATTGTTTTAGAACATGGAACATTTTATATTTACCCAACAACATTATATTCATTTTTATATTGTTGGTTAAAACCATTTTTTAATTATTTTATGCATAATTGTTTTATATTAAGTGGGTAAGTAATTGTGAAAACAACTATAATAAGTTTTTTCTACTCCCATACTTTAATCGACTCATTAAGTGTGCTTAGCTTGTATCTAAATGATATTCATTTCGATACAGATTTTCATTATAAAACGAGTCAAATTAGCCAATAGCTGTCAAGCATTTTACTTGATCGCCATAGTTACAGGAGTTGTTGATATTTGTCAAAAATTTTGTTCGTTCATTGCAAGAAGTTGAAAAATTTTATTTGCATATATTAATAATAACTTGTAATAATGAGTGATAAAAGTAATAGTGATGATGAAATAACGTCAACACCACCCGACATTACGGAAAAAGCTATGGTGGCAACAAATAATTTGTTACCGGAAAAATCGAGAAAAATTTATGAAAAATTTTACAATCAATTTATGGAATGGAGAACTAAAAACAATATTGCTTCGTATTCTGAGAATGTGTTAATTGTTTACTTTGAAGAACTATCAAATAAAATAAAATCGCCAAGCTTATGGACACGCTACTCAATACTTAAGTCTACTCTGAATATTAAAAACCAAATTAATATAGCACAATATCCAAAATTGCACGCGTTATTAAAACGTAAATCAGAAGGGTATAACGGAAAGAAATCTAAAACGTTTTCACCAAATGAAATAAAAACCTTTATTAATGAGGCACCGGACAGTAATTACCTTCTGACAAAAGTAAGTAAGTGAATTGAAATTTGTTACTGATCATAATTTTTTTGATTTACTGTAGGTAGTATTAATTTTTGGTATTATGGGAGCGTGTCGAAGACATGAAATGCATTCGTTGAAATTTAATGATGTAAGTGATTTAAAAACACTCATTTTGGTTACGATACGGGACACAAAAACAAAAACAACAAGGAAGTTTACCATAACAGGCAAATATTATGATGTATGTAAAAAGTACATGGTCAATGTTCAAATAAATACTACAATAATAATATTAAAATTCAACTATGGGCCAGAGATGTCGTTCCGGCGGTATAAATTAGTGAATTCATTTTTATTTTTCGCGGTAACCTGATAATACTCGGCCACAGTGCAAAAGCTGTTCTCTTTCAAGAGTTTGTTTAGTTTTGCTTTAAAAGTGTTAATAGTTGCAGAACATTTGATATCGTCAGGTTGGGAATTAAAAATATTCCAACCATTGAAAATGAGGTTTTTTTGGAAGAGTGAGGTTTTATGAGAGTTTGCAGGAATGTCTTTTTTGTGCCTTGTATTATATTGATGATTGGTTGTGCCAAAAAGGGATCTATGCGCATACACAAAGATGGAAAGCCATCTACTAAGGACCCCAGAATCATGGGAGTATCATCATCTGCTGAATCACCAGAAAGATCAGTATCAGTGGAATAAACAGAAAGTTTGAGTTTAAGTGCATGAGGAAAAGTATGGAACATTCTAAATCACATTCAATTTTGTAAAAGAAGTGCCAAGTTCATGAAGTTACAAGAAACACTCGTGCCCTTTATACATGCCCTATAGAATTACTGATGCTGTTATCCTTACAGTATATTTGATAAAGAGTCCTTCTCACCATACTCCTTGTAATGTCGTACAATTCCTTTTTGTAGGAAAAGAGTAAAAGTGGTCATACGTTGCGAAAAAGTTTTCCAAATCTTAAAAGTGAGAAAAACGTGGAGAAGTGGGCGAATTTTGCTTTGGAACAACATGCCTTCCAAGTGCGACAATTTTTGGTTAGTAAAAATATCACGATTCTTGATCATACAGTTTGCTCACATGATCTTGCACCGACTGATTTTTCCTATTTAAGAACATCTTTGTTAAGAAGACCCTCTTTGAAGATGACCACCACTATTTGTAGACACTGTGTCAGACCTCGTGGATAGTTGTCTGTTTAGGGTTGTTGAAGGTTGTGTAATGGACATCGCTTTGGTTAGATAGTTTAAAATAATTCTGAACATGTTGACCTTCTAGCTTGAAGAATGTAAAACGGAGCGTTCCCATTGTATTTGATATTCCGTTGCAGTTAGAGATGTGCCGCATAGATCACTTTTGGAAAATAAAAGCCCCTTGGTATTTCTTCCTTATTATTTATAAAAAGGTGGTGACTAAATTGAATACTCTTCACAAAGTATGAATTTGCACTTTCTAATGAATTCGGCCCCTCTGTGATAAAAAGAGCAGTTTTCAAAAACAAGACAAGTTATTTAAATATACGTAGGTATTACCATTATAGGTATTTATGAGTTGGAATAATAAGACGTGAAGCAAATAAAAATCCAACGGGAGAGCAAGAAAATACAGAAAAAGCACAATTAGAAGATGATAAAGAAGAGTGTGAGCACAAAACTCATAAAAAGGCAATATAAAACTTATCATCGCACCGTTCAGGTCATTTATCGGAAAGTAGTTTCCTTTATAAAATGTAAACGCAAAATTGATTCTAATTGGTTACTGCTTGGAAGGAATCGTTACGAAGAAAGATTACTTATAAAAGTTTGTCAAAAAGGTAAAATATCATATTTTCGTAAATAAACAAATTATTTATCACATTACGTTACTTTAGTCGTAGAGGGTGTGGAAAAACAAGAGATAAGAGAATGTAAAGAAAATAACCTCCCCAGATATTCACAAATGAGTTTTTCATATGATAAGACCATAACTTTTATATTGTTTCTCACAGTTCGGCCTAACTTGTTACTTTCAAATTTCGTTTTTAATAACTTGAGTACAACTTAAATCTTAATTAGCTGGAAACAATTTCATGTTTATAGAGATTTTGAATAGAGTAGATGGAAGAACGTTTCATTGAATGCAATGAAAATAGCGCAGGAAGATAATAAAATTACCTACCACGAACGTCGTTTAAAATAAAATGTGGTAAGGAACAGTACAAAATTCTGACACTTGTTAGAATATATTTCACCTTGCACATTGAAACGGTACTTAAAGCAGTTAAAAATAATCCAAGTTTACTACCTGCTGTTTTCTCATTTGTAAAAACATAATTACTGTACAACAGACTTTTGCTTTACTAACAAGTAACAAAGTGCTGAAATATTCAATGTAATTAGGACACGAGATACAATCTTTAAAAGTAACTAAGTACGAGTAAGATAATTTTACGCAAATGACGTTTATTGCGATCTCATTTTTAAACGTGAACTTTATAATCTAAAAGAAAATCATTTGAAAATTAATTCGTATGAATTATAAAATAATTAAAAATTGGTAATTAGAGATGTTATCAAATACCAAATTTATATGCGTTGGTGGTAATTTATCGTGTAAGCCGAATCCGTATTTTTACCTAACATTTAAATTTTGTGTCACATAATGTTCGTAGGTGTAACCCCGTAATGATCCTGCTGCAATTACTTTTTCCTAAATGGCTTTAATACTGTACTGACACGAAAACTTCTATAAATATTCAAACCTTGAATTTGTTGTTTCTTTGTTTAAATATAGCTAATTCCTGAGTAGCTACCGTTTAGCTAAGCGAGATACATTAATTGTACTTAACATTTTTATTTTAAAAAAGAACGCATTGTTCTTTAAATAGGACTCTAATAGCCAATTTATGCAAAAGTTAACATTAATCACTTTTATTCTAGTTTAATGTTGAATATACTCGTAACACTTATCTATGTCGGTATTTAATCAAAAAGTCGTTCAATATGATGTTAAGAAAATTTATTTTCTCTTTTTTTAAAAATATATATATGTTAAAAATAAATGTTTGTAAACTTACAACATTTAAACGCAACGCTTTTAAACCATGCAAAGTCTAAATAAAGTATATCAATTAAAATTGCCTCCCCCCTTATTTTATGTGCACGCAGATGTTAGGGTAAATTATCTACTTGTTATTATTATAATTAAATTATTTAAATTTGAAACATATTACCTACTAATTGGCTTATTTCAAAATGCTGAATGGCTTTGCAATTGCGCCTTTATTGCGGTTAATCAGTGCTAATAAATAGTTAATATCATTATTTTATTTCTACAGAATTGTAGTATGCTCGTTTGTAATTTAATTTAAAAAAATTATTCTTTCGATCGGGTAATGTGACAATGAACACTTACAAAAAGCACACAGGAGCTGTTCAGGAATAAGTGGTCTGACAAGTTCTCTCTGTCGGCTCCGTTTCACCACTTTTAATGGTTCTATATTGGCAGAGAAGGGGGGGGGGGGGGCTGTGAAGGGAGGTACCGTAGTATTGGGGATAAAAACTTCTCTACTAATTAAGTTTATAGCAGCAGTTCTTATATTAGTTATTCAAATTGTTTAACACCGTTAGAGCAATTAAACCAACAAGGTGTGGTAATCTGAGCTTTGGTAATTTTTCAAAAATTATAGACCAAAATGGAACAATAGGTTTTAAAAATCCTCCTGTCCCTCTGTATTTTTTGGAATGTATGTATTCAGAAGACATAAGTAGTCTAGGTGCCACCCAATCATCCGGGCCACTAATAGTGATAATTATTGTTACAGTACAATTCCGTTCTTTGAGTTTTTGACATAGAATTTGTTGTGGGTAAATTTTAATTTAAGTAAACGGTGCGGTGGTTAAAAACCATGCTTAATAGTTTTTGACGTTTAATTCTGTTATGTTCATCCATTTTTAAGGAATTTCTGGACTCGGTTTAACGTAAAAAATTAATAAACGGCGCGGCGTATCGTTTATTTTCGTGAACCGTTTTTTTCCCTCGTAAAACACACTATAATTTTATATGGAAATGTCAACGTGTGCTTTTCTCATTCTATCATGTAATGGTTAGATTCGCAAAAGCCTAAACTGTTCTACCCGTTTATGGACTTGATCATAGTTGTCGAGTACGTTCATTTGTGCAGAAACTCGATATGATAGCACCACAGTGACATATTGAATACGGAATTATTAATTTTCAGTGACTTAGAGCAGACATACAAACAGTAATTTATTAAGCAAGACGATAACGAGATCGACAGTGACATGCATATGTTTTTAATGCCCAACGAAAAAGCAAATGAACTACTAAACTTGTCACTAGTGCATGTGCTTCATCGGTTTAGAGTGGCATGCTTTGAATAATTATTCATGTGAATATACTGAATGGAAGAATTTCAAAAATTAAGGATCAATACAATAGTACAATTCAATCTTCCAATTTGTGCCCGAAAGTACAATATTATGTCAATGATTCCAAATCGTCAGTGTTCATCCTACTCCTACATCATCTAAACTCTAAAGAATAAATTAAGCTAATAAACCAAATCAAATCAAATCATTTATTGTGCAATAAAGTACATATAGAAATTTTTCTGCACTTGTCACGTAAAACAAGTTTAATAAAACAAGAAAAACAGTAATAATAAATATTTTTGGGTTCCGTCTCTCACTTTACCTTACCCGCCTGCTGTGGAAGTACTCTTCAATTGTGTATGGGTTAATAGATGCTAGTAAACTTTTTAATTTGAGTTTGAATATCGTAATATTATTAGAATTTTTTATTTCGTCATCCAAGGTAGGTATTGAAAAGTTTGCAGCCCAAATAATAAATTTTTTTTGTAGAATGTCGTACGATGTTTATCCGGCCTTAGTATATTTTTTGATCTGGTGATAATTATAAATAAATTGTAGCCGCTCCCTTTGTGGAGTCGAAGTAGGTACCTAATTATATAGCTGCAATTACAGGAGAATTCCGGATCATTTTTTTTAAGGCTTTGATAAAGGTTACACCAAATCAAGAAACAACGGTCGCTTATTCCACTGTGCTACTTCATTAATTTCCATAATGTCCTTACATTGAGTGTTTCTTACTTATAGTGGTTGCTGTGAATTGGTGCCCAGTACTGGATCACAAAATTGTTTCTCTAAAATCCGACTAAGCAGTTAATCGTCTATTAACCCTATTAAATTGCTCTTTGGTAATTCTTCCAAATGAAATATAGTGATTCTTCTTATAGTGAATGATCTGGTTGTGAAAATAGAAGAACACAAACAGCCTTTTCAGATACTTTGAAAGTAAATATCGCTAAAAGAAAATATAGCAAAAAAATTGTTATAATATTTACGCACGTTAATTAGAAGTTATATGATAAATGAAATACAACTCTAAAAATGGACAAAATCAAGTATAATAACAAAATGTGGTTTACAGTTGCAAGTAAACATTGCTGTTCGAGCTTTAACAATATCGATTGAGATAAAAATTATAATGCTGGGTAAAGTTTACAAATAATTTAATTCTGTTTGTATAAATATAAACTATAGGTACTTGGTAAAGTTTCACTGCCGACGTTGATTAATATGTGAAATTTTATACGATGGAATTTAATAGTGTCAAAATTTGTGGTAGAATATTTCTAAATTAGTAATAGGCTAGAATATATAATAAGCAATATAGCACAGAGCGTATGCGTAGTCATTATTCATCAACTAATTACCATTAATGTCTTTACATACATAGTTCATGATGTTACCAGTTTACTGCCTGTCTATATTTGCAGATATATTGCAAAAGGCTTTAACACGACACATGCATAATTCATACGTCAGTCATCTTTCGCTTAATCTACGTACTTGTTCTGAAACATCTTTTAATAAACCTTGAAATCTACTCCTGACCCTTCTGTAATTTATAGTCAACTGACATAATGTTGGTTATTTTGCTAAAATAGTCGATGCAAGTAAAACCTTTCTTCTTCGTTCCTACTCAATAGCCTTTGTACATACTGTTCCCGTTACCGTAGTAAAAGTTGTCTATAGTAGGTACTAGATTTTATATTTATCAAAGTCTCTTATAGAGTTGGCGTTTTACTTCATGTAGTCAACGTATTTTATGTGTTGTCTTATTTAATGTCATCATCAAATTTGAAGATTGTTTATGGGGTCCACCAAGGTGGCTCTCATCATAATTTCTTCATAAAAATGTAAAAGACTGCCAAAGTGAATATACTCATTTATATTCTTTTCCAATTTCCTCACTCTGCAACGGCAGTGTGGCAATAAGTAATACTGGAATCGACCTTACCTTAACTTTGTTGTTGGCGGGGCACTAAACATAGTAAAGCGGCTTTAAAATTCGCGCTGATTGAAAGCCATTCATAAATTGCTGACTAACTCCATCCCTTTGTGTATCAATAAACACCTTTGAGATTTAAGCACTGAATCCAATGGTTTTGCAAAAGCTATTACTGCCACCTGAGCTGAGATTCTAGATTTCTCTGCTAGTACTCAACCTCAAAAACGTTCAAAGGGTGTGTGCTTTCGCTCCACTACATGTATATTTTAGAAGTAGCTTTTGAAATGTATCTTGTTGAAAATTTGAAGAGTCGCCTTATACAAAATGTTCAATACATTTTTAAATCAGTGATTTTTAAATGTAGTAGAACACCTACATTTTTAAGAAAACCTTGCGTATTGCAAGGTTTGTGTCGTTCTATTCTTTCTTTATACTTTTTGGCAAGTGAGTAAGATATTAGAAACCAACTTGCTCGAGTGAGTTCTATAATGTTAACCAACTGAACCAAGTATGAACTGGCGTCGTAGTTCCTAGAAAGATTCTTTGGATTTATTCATCACAATATTTATGGCACTTACGTGAATCTCCCTATAGTTTACAGTTTCAAGAACCAATTTTAATGAATCCGGGCAATATTTTTTCTTCTGATTCTCTATGCTACCCTTCTCTTTTACAGGATTCAAGGGGCACCTACCCTACATTTGCAATAATATGTGTCTAATACCTTACTGATAATCTTAAATAAAGATTGGAATGAAAAGCTCATATTTAGATACTCAAGTATTCAATTTGTCCTTGGGCGGCGGTAGGGGGGGGGAGGGGCAATGAAGAGCATTTGCCCCCCTTTGGATCCAAATTGGGAATATAAATTAAACTAAATGAAGTTAGTTCAATTTGTTTTGATTTTTTACAAGAATTGTGTCATTTTTCGTCCGAGTTTAAGAAGAAGAGTTTTTGAGTCTTTCGTAATAACTAATAACATTTGATAAAAATTTCAAGGAATTTCAGGAGAACGCGAAAAAGGATATGGCCTCAGAATGGAACTGTGAATCTACGCTGAAGGGTATGAATTTTAGAAAAATTATTGAGGCCGAAGGTACTCGTAATCACTGAACAGTTGAACAATTTTAAAAAAATTGAATCAAATTATTTATACTAGGGCTGGTCCCAATAGGTTCCCGCACTGCGACCTTTTGGTCTATTGTGCTCCCCGGTGTTGTCTACCCTTCAAGAATACCTGTATCTTTCACAAAGTCCAGCATTTTAGTAGGGCGCTACCGCTAACCGAAAGCATTATACAACGGCCACCTGATACACCCCATCAGTCCAACTAACAATAAGTTTTATAAGACAAGAACCAACCATATTACAAGAGAATACCTATACTGTAATTCAGATACGAACATACCTACTTGTCCCTTATACATCATCCATTAATAATCATACTAATTAAAAAATACCATTTGCTTCTGCCGCATAACCAACTGTATTAATTAATCGCCGGAATCCTGTCACAACCTTAATTAACTCGTTACATCCACTCTCATTTACATATTCACATGATTAGCTACTAGGCTTTATTGCCGAAGAGATAGTTATTGTAAAATTACTATCCTATCATAAAACTATTCATTGCACTATCACCCGTATACACCACCTGCCAGACTTACCAATCATAACGCCGTCCTGCCATTACTCCAAATAATTACCAACCTCAAATAAAATTCGCTTACTTTTATATAAGGTAAAGAGCGCGATCGTATATCACAAAGCGAGATACTACCGAAGATGTCTTTCCGATTCAACGGTCAGGGTTGAGCTATTACAACCATATAAACTGAATGTCTACATTTTATTGAATACCATTAAAATTAATGATTGAATATTTAGCTTTACGACGAGCAACAAGGTAGAGATTAGTAAAAGAAAGCAAAACTATCCTCGCTTTTCAACCTACCCTACCCTACCACCTTTCTTCCCTTTTTCACAGTAATTACCGTCTTACATTTAGTTGTACACCAATGTAGTAATATACCTACACACGATGTTCGGCTCACTATGTTCTCATTTTGATTAAAGCCACCTTTTCGTTTTCCACTATAATAGGTCACTAGTTCATTTCCTTGGGGCCGATCCTTCTTTCCAATTCCTTTCATTGGTAACTATCGATGGTAACCAAAATTGGCTTTTATCTTCCTCGATCTTTCCACAGACAAATAGTAGATAAAATTTCTTACAGTTGAGTTAATCTGTTCCGCATCTCCGTTACAACTAGTAACTTTTCAGCAATTTTGACGTGGGCCGATTGGATTTACGGTAACATTGTTCAAGTCTTCTGTTTCTGCCATCCTTAATATTTATTCCCTCTTAAAAATCAACATGGTTGAGCACTTTATGCTCTCCTACCAATCGAGGTATTTGTTTTGTATTGTTTGCAGTGTTTGTTTTAAAAAAAATTTTGTTTCTTTGTTTAGTATCCTGGTATTTTATATCTTTCTGGATGTTTAGGTTTTCATCAACTGGTATGGGTGCCTAGTTTATGTTTATGTTTATGCCTTCCACAAGTTTCCTAATTGTTATTGTTGTGGCAATAAGTATTTATAAATCTCATATCTGGCTTTAGTATTAGACACCGAAACGGACATTCATGAGCGCACCTAGGTCTAAGTACCTACATACTAATCATTCGCAAATAATTAAGCTATAAAGTTAATTTGCTCACCACAGAAATGACACAATTATATTTGAAGAGTAACGCCTTACGGTGTAGTACTTATATCTAATTAATTCAACTTGTGGGGCAATTTGGCAAATTTATATTTCTAAATAAGACACAAAGGACAGGCACGCGCAAACGCGATATTATCAAATTGCTTGTGCCTTACATTGAGTGCCTACTTTCCGGAAGCGTAACATTCTGTAGAATACGAAAACAAATATTAACTTGCAAATGTAAGCCACAAATACGTATATCTACCATACACAAATGGATAGGTGCGTTTAATTTATTGAACCTTAGGGGAATTGGGTAAAAGGATTAATTTAGATTGCTTTATTTAATAATAAAATTTTGAAAACATCCCACAAGTTCACGAACCATATCACTAACTTAAAAAAGTACCTTTTAACCGCCATAACAATATTATTTTCAAGACTATGTTGTAATGCAAATATAGATGAACAACGTTATGTGGTAAATTTATGCTTAAACATGTACAAAATCCAGAAAGTTTTGTGTAAATAGGTATAAAATTTAAGTTACCCCCGAGACCTGTTTATTGATCAATTTTGGTTGACGCTTTAGTGTGTGAGAACGTACCTTCCCATTTTGAAGCGTTACTAATTACAAATATGTGTTTATGAATAGTTGGTAAATTATCCATTATATGTATAAAGTTAATAACAATAACTTGAAACGACATAACTGTTCACGTAATATAATAAAACCGGAAAACCCTGAATATAGCCGCATTATAAACTTTGTACTAAGTTAATTTCAATAAAGCTTGCTCCTGTGACAATAAAATGAAGTTAGTTTTATCCAAAGGTATTTGTTTTAATAATACTTCAATATTTAAAATGGTACATCATTCTGTATAATATTTGTTACAATCGCTTTCAAAAATGCAGGAAGAGCGAATGTGTTTTTGTCCACTTCAAAAGGTTAATATATAATAATAATCTCGTAAAGAAGAAGGTTTTTCCATTCATTTTATTAGATTTCTCCTTTTCAAATCAATTCTACATTTTTACTTTACTTGCCTCGTGTTTGGTGTGCCGCTTATTTTGTCTGTGCTTTTACTTTCATCCGTTATTCGTTATATGACCATATATTATTACGATGTGACCATCCTTATGATATTTCATTCCCAAGGTATACTTTAACACACTTACACATCTTGATGTCTCAATTTATGGACTGTTATTATTTCAATCGATAACTTCGTGAAACTACTGTTTCTTTACTGAAATGGATAAAATGATGCAAAGCGCTAAAGTTGACGAAAAAATGTTAAAAACACGTTCACTTCTGTAAATTCTACACGAGGTACATCCCAAATAAATAACTAATATTTGACGGCTAGGAAAAACTTCTATTACATATCCCAGGAAGAAAAGGAAGTCACAGATATTTTCAGGCAGGCAGATCCAATTAACAATAATTGGTTCAATTATCTAAACCAACGAGAAACAATGTTTTCGAAAGGCTGCGTTTGCTGCGAAACCCCCATCCAATTTTTGCTGTTCAATCTGTCCATGTTACAACTATCGTGGTTGAATGTTTCGAGGATTTGTTTGAATTGTAAAAAACAATTTCGTGCGAGGAGTGTGAATAGTGATTTCGTTTTTATTTATCAAGGTGAACATTTTTTTTTAAAGCTGAGTCTCGGCCATATTGAAGCACTCACTCTCAGAAAGATTGTGGGATTGTTGCAGTAATTTCAGCTCGACTTCACCGTCCTAAAAATAACTCTTCATGCTTCATTGAAGCTCCATATTGTTAAGATAACGTATTGACGTTAATTTTTCAAATTGGCTTAATAATGGGAGCAGTTTGCCCCCGAAACATGTAGCAATTTTATCGCCGATCATCAATGTCCTTTAATTATGAATATCAAATTGTTCAACTTTTAATTATCAACAACGGAATTTTAACCATTTCAATTATTAATCAATTAAAGTTAATACCTTGACGTTTCTGCACCATATTGGTCTAAAGAAATAAATATATATCTATCTATCTATCTATCTAAGGGGAGGCTGAGAGTTTTCTTTTGATTCATTGGGCTATTTATTATGTAGATGTCCTCGGCACGTCTCACACTTACTTTCACTGTGAGATCAATATTAATAACCACGTCCTCGGCAAATTCTTCATCTGTCACCTCTTGTATGCTGATTAGTTTATCCATAATTTTCTTTAAAATTTTATTGCACTTTTCATTACTACCACCTTTAATATGGAATTGAAATTACTGAAATTTAAGGTTTGATTCCAAATTCCTTTACTTTCGTCGTCATTGGGAACCGTGTAGTTTTCAAATTGGGGAAGTTTTAGCAGTTTGAATACTGTGATACATGCGATACAACTGAAGAAACGTGCTTAATGTGGGATGATCTTTGGTACTGTCTGCTTGTCGTATTGTACCAAAACATCTCTATAAAAATAATGTAACCAACTGGCTCAATTATCGTAGTTTTGGCATCAGAACTATTTACCCAAAAATCTTGTACACCCACAATTTTCATATTTTCTACATTGGGACTAATTCATTTTTAATTTAAACGGTTCACAGAAATGTTCATTTAATCCACAATTCAATTCAACTTTGGATCAGTATTATTTCACTGTTGAGATACACGGGAGTGGTAAAATCCCATCAATTCCCAAAAATTTGTAACTAGCAGGTCTCTTGATCATATTCTTGATGTGAACAAAAATTGTTAACATTTAAGGTCATTTGGTGAGGTATACCTTTTCAGCGGTATTTTCCTTAGATTATGCAGTCTACTACAGTCCTTTTCTAGTAGTACTTAGTCTTTATTTGCTCTTATACCGGGAGTTCGTTCTCAAAGTCGAACATAGGGATTTAACATGGTATTGAACGTTTTTGCCAATTGTTGCTCGCCTATTTAACTTAGAGACAAGGTAATGACATCAACAGAAAGAGAAAATTATTGCGATTCAAATAATGCTACTGGCAAGACTAAAAGTGCGATTTATTCTTTTAAAATACTAACTTAAAGTATGAAATTGTGTAAATAGCATTCCCTTGATTTTAAAATTTTACAGCAATTGTTTTTTGTACTGTTGGTTTGTCAATACAAATTTAACGTTAAACCACGTATTAAAGTTTATTTATCTAATAATGAATACCTATACCAACGAAGAAAGGGTTTTTATGGTGAAAACCTTTCATGGTGACGCTAATTTCAGAAGAGTTCGAGATTTCTTTGCCGTTAATTTTAATACTACAATAAAAAAGTGTCATACTTTAAGTTAGTATTTTAAAAGAATAAATCGCACTTTAGTCTTGCTAGTAGGATTATTTGAATCGTAATAATTTTTTCTTTCTGTTGATACTATTGCCTTTTCTCTAAGTTAAATAGGCGAGCAACAATTAGCAAAAACGTTCAATACCATGTTAGATCCCTATGTTCGACTTTGAGAACGAACTCCCGGTATAATAATTTGCAAAGATCCTTATTACTAATCACGTGCCTATTTACATTTCATTTTAACATATTTACATCCCTTCCACTGTTAGTTTCTCCCTACTCCTCCATACTTCTTCCATCCACTTCACCACTCTGCCTTTCTCGTGTAATATTTCCTCTACTTTCCTTTTCATCCTCCCTTAACTCCCTGAACTCTCTTAGCATATGTGACACTTTCTCCGCCCTTTCCCCACACAGTCTGCACTTTCTTTCTTTTTCCTTTCTCCAATACTTATTGTCCATCTCCTCGTTCCCACATCTGAACCTCGCCACTATTCTCTTTTTTCCTATTCAGGTATTCTGGTATCCCTTCTCCCTTGATGTTGTTGTAATTCTCGTTATACCTGGACTCTTTTATTTTTGTCCATCCCTCCTGCTTTTGTACGTCCCTGTCCCTTCTTTCTTCAAGTACCCATTCCTTTTATAATATTCCTCCCTACTTTCTTGTCGGTACTTCACCCTTCCCTCTTTTATCTCTTTCCAGCACTCTTACTATTTTGCTTCCCTCTCTTCTACTGATTGCTTCCGCGTACCCCACTGCCCTCCCTCCTGTCTCTACTCTTATTTTTGCTACCTGTACTTCCTCCCTCACCACATACCCCGGCATGTCTCTGTCCAACACCAGCACCCATTTCCAATATTTTACTTGTAGTTCCTCCACCTCCTTTTGTTCCTTCCATCCCCACAATTCCGCCCCGTATAGTACCACACCAGTCCATTCCGAACAACCTTTCTCCCATACTCCACACTTGTCCTATTAGTTTGTTCCCTTTTCTTACTCTTTCTTTTATATGTTCCTTCTCCGTGTTGTCCAGCCTTAAAGTCTTCCCCAGGTACGTGAACTCCTTCACCTGGTCTATCTCTTTTTCCACCCATTTCTACTCCTCCGTTTTCCTTCTCCCGCCGGCCTTCCTGAATATCATCACCTTAGTTTTTTGTATGTTTATATCTAGCTCCTTTCTTTTCAGGTGTCTTCCTAACGTATCCATAATTTCTCTCATTCCTTTTTCTTCTTTCGCTACCAATGCCAGATGGTCCGTATACGCAAGGGACTATATCTTCAGCCTCCCGACCACCACTCCACCAGCATGCTGTCCTTTCAGTGTTTCTTCTAGGTCCCCTATATATGTTGCATATAGCGTGGGGCTCAGTGGGCATCCTTGTCTCAGTCCTTTCCTTGTCACGAATTCTTCACTCATCTCTCCATTCACCTTCACCTTATTCCTCGTTTCCACATATATTTCCCCCATCCTTTTTACTAACCTTTCGTTTATTTTGTTTCTTCTCAGGTATTCCCATAACTTTTCCCTATTAACCTTATCAAATGTCCCAAATAATGCTATCATTTTCCCGCTTTTCCTTCCTATCTCCTTATTCACCATATATTTAATTATGTATACGTTATCCATTGCTCTTCTACCTTTGCAAACATTCAACATTTGCAAATATCTTCTTAATTCTAAAGACGTAAGATATCTTGAAATCCGATTTTTATAAGGGGAACTGCGCATTCCGCCATTCGGTATACATAGGTCAAAAATTTACAATTTCGATGTTGGATACAAAGAACGTTAGTGTTATAAACATAAACAGAGAAAAAGTTCGCCAAACATTTATTAGAACACATGATCCATGACCTTGACAGAGCAACATCAATTTTATACATTTTTGCAATATAAAATATAAAATCCAAGTTAGAAGTTATTGAGGCTTTCAATGAGGAAATTGTCATTGATTCGCCATCGATCAGAACCAAAATTGTTAACCTTTTAGGTCATTTGGTGAGGTATACCTTTTCAGTCGTATTTTCCTTAGACTATGCAGTAAATACTTTACTACGTATAATATCTTTCACAGCACTGCACTGATACACGCACAATTTATTCTTATTGTTTTATTTTGCATTGTTAATGAATATGCAGCTGCTGTGTTCAGATCATTGTTTGATTATACTGTGCAAGGCAAAGTTAGTGCCTGCAATTTATCATCCGCAAATTTGTTACTGTTTATTTCCGCTAAAATAACGAACGGAATTGTAACTATACAAGTTGTTCGCCAGAAATCAACAGAAAAGCGCCTTACTGTAGTAATTAGAATCTGTCAAAAATTTAGGGTACATCAACACAAGTAATGACATGCTAAAACTCTTCACCACACAGTTTCCTGTGCAAATTGTTACAACCAATCGACAATAGTTTTGAAAAAGAATAAAACGAGACAGGGCCGTCTTTACCAGGGGGTGCAAGGGGTGCTGGGCACGCGGGCGCCGGACCTTTGGGGGCGCAAGGTGACCACTATACAGGGTGTCCCGGGACTAATGAGAAAAATATTGAATCTTCCGTATGAGTAAATCAAATAAAATAGTACATAGCATTACTTTTTTTCTTGACCAGGGGGCGCAGGTTGATTTTGGCACCCCGGCGCCATTTGTGCTTGAGACGGCCTGAAACGAGGTACTGTTAAAAGTATTGCTAAAATAAATACAAACTGAATTATTTTGCGTTGCGAGATGTAAATTATGCATCATTAGTCAAATTAATCAATATAGCTTAAAACTTCTTTAGAGTTTAGCGGTATC
Source organism: Pyrocoelia pectoralis (assembly GCA_036250285.1). Classification (NCBI taxonomy): domain Eukaryota; kingdom Metazoa; phylum Arthropoda; class Insecta; order Coleoptera; family Lampyridae; genus Pyrocoelia; species Pyrocoelia pectoralis. The sequence goes on from CM070078.1 coordinate 11,002,297, forward strand.
AATTTCCATAATCTCTTATAATTCATTTCAATTATTATTAATTTTATTTCCTTTTCTGAATTTCGTTTATATCACATCATTTATGTTATTGTTATAATCCTGACATCGGTCGACTACATACATTTTGATTCAACCGGCTTTGTAACACTTTCCCCGTTATCTTTATAGCTTCATTTTCGACTAAAACGAACATCAACACAGAATTTCAACTTGAAAATCGTTAATTTTTAGAGTTTAGTAATAATATTTAAACAGCCTCATTGGACCATAAATAATCTTAAATGGTTAAATTTAAATTTCTGTTTTGTATTCGATGCAAATGTAATCTGATATATGTAAATGTGTTTTAATTTATAGAATGAAATATATTTCGTAAATACGATCCACTTCAAATACGTTATTGTAGGTAAACAAAATCGTAAAAATTTTCGTAATTTTATTATCACATTATGTGCCCGTTTTACAAAAGGGTAAATTTATATAAAACGGTTCTTTCGGAAAGTTTACGTTTTGAGTACTTTTACGATATTTCAAATTATCTGTTTACAAAAAAAAATTCACTAGGGAAGAAGCTGTCAGTTTTCCTAAGTGAAGCTGACTTAGTTTTAATTTGGCGTTTTATTAAAATTGATTGAACATTAAAATCAACTTTATCGTTCCAATTTCGTGCAAATCAATACAACGCAAGCGGAGCGGAACTTTGTACACTCTTGCTAAGTTATTCGAGTGTCTGCATATGAAAATAGTGTAATGGTATTTAAATTATATAGATGAAGTTATAAGATAACTAAAAACAAACTAAGCTCCGACACTTTACATAAACGCTAGAGCTGCGGTAGCATATAATACCCAAAACAGGAATTATCGATCCTGGCAACTACTCGTACTGGAACAGGATCTGGAGGTTTTGACATGATGATCCCTCTAACAATAATTTACAACATGCCGTTATCAACTTGCATTACCAAAGGTTTCCTGCACAGATAATATTGGTATTTAGTGCCGATACAGAGATTACAAATTATACTAGTTTCAAGGGTTGCTTGCCTTATTTAAACCCACACTAAAATGCACGCTTCAAATATTTATTTCATTATGATAAATTTCACAAAAGTCTTGTGTAAACAATCAGAAATGAAAATGCTTTGTTCTCTTGGAAACTCTGAGTTAACATTAATTCAGGGAAAGAGCGCGTAGATAGGCAAGGATAAAGCAATTAAACTTACTGCAACTAAAAGTTTTCACTGTCCTGCAATACTGAAAGTCAAACACGTGGAATAAAGTGCGTTCATAAATTTTATTGTTTACGTGTTACCGCACTGATTTAGTTAAACATTATGAATATGTTCTCTACATAAACGTAGAGTTCAGATTTTAATGACGTTCACATTTTTTGAGTTACTCTTGGCTACAAAACGTACAAAGTACAATTAATGAAAAGAGTAATTGTAAAAATTTTTGTATTTAACGCGTAATTACTTAGTCTTTACAAGTATGTTCTTGTTTACACTTCAAACGTGGTGATCAATTAATAATAATTAAATTCTGAACCGTTATAGGGTTTTGTACCCGTAACTATTGATTAAATTCAGCAGAGCGTTATACACACTTTCTAAATACACTAATCTGTGTATAAGCATTTTTTCTATTCCCTAACGCACTAAAAATTTTTTTGAATTATCTCATCAACATACCTTGACATAGACAACCCTTTGTGTGCATTAACTTTGTATAATTAATTATTGCTTGCAAAAGGGAAAGTGAAATAGGTTTTTCCATGTGCCGAATTCACGAAACGTAATCACATGACAGCGTTATAAAAAATGCGAGTAAGTAAGAAAGTTCTAGAAGACGAAATGAGCAAATGATCCATTCGGACAACTGGGTGCAACCAATAGGAGCGGTAATCTTACAAAATAGATGCGCCTATCACGTGATGAATCTTGGCTAATTGGGCAATAAACAATAATTAGTCTTAGAATGTATCTTAGGAATAAGTAACCTAAGTATATAAGAATAGAATGTGTTGACTTGCAAAGACAAATATTGCAACTATCACTATCCTGTGGGATCCTAAGATTCCTTTAAATTTTCGTTTATTCTACGTAGGGTCGTTATTGACAATAATAATTTTTCATCTGTAATTGGCATAATTGGAAAGTCGAAACCAGTCGCTAAGCTAATCTTAATTGTTTAAGTATCAATCAACGTCATTCATACGCCATCTAGTCAAAAATCATTTATACAATAAACCAAATTAAGGGGGAGGTTTCGTGAATTTATTTCTCTCAATGTCTTGCCATTGAAATGGCAGCGAGTTATTATTATCCAATGCGGTTGATCAGCAAACAAACACTAATAAATTGAAACCATAGCATTGTTTTGGTGTTGTCATTGATAATAATTAGTTCTATTAACATTTTCTACCTGTAAATATTGGTTTTAGTTTATTTTTACTCCACGCCTACAGACCATCAGATTTCTGATACCGACGTACGAGTAAGTTAGGAAATCTGAAGGGAGATGGCTTATAACAAAACCATCATGATATTGGAGGAATTATTATGAATGACCTATGCATCCACTTAGTCGAACTAGGAACGGAACAGTGCTAAGAAAATATGAGTTAATAAGTTTAATGACCTGATCCGAAGTGAGTGTTGTGGTTTTTGGCGGATTTGATCTGATGCAACAATTACCTGTAGTTCAGGAAGAGAAAGGACTATTTTGATACCGTAACCATGAATCAACATGGGGAAAACGCCCCGAGACAATAGACGGAAGAAACCCGAAGTCGTATGCGAAGTCATCATTACCAAATATACAACAAAAATATGACCTGAATCAAGGCCACCTCCTGAATGCGATGAAAAATGGGAGAATCGAAAGTCAGCCAACTAGACCTATTTACAATAACCTGCGGATAAAATACAATGCTATATTCACTAAAAGGTACTGAACTAGCTGGTCAGTTTACAAGATAATCCTGAGAATCCATAAACCAGGCAATCGGGAGATACTCTTCAAATTCTAGTGTAACATGTATAAGACCATCCTCTCCAAAAAGGCCACTCACGTTGATGCTCAAAACGTCACAACTTCTACTAGGTGTATATGGCGACGATATCGTGTTGATTGCTAAAACGGGAAATGAGATGAGGGGGATGATGAGGATAGCCAAGGGGTTTTAAGACAAAAGAGGGGATAAAACCAAGATCGAACTTTTTCAAAAAAGTAGGGGTGGCGCGAAGGACGGTGGATGGAAGTGGGGGGAGGAGGAGATAGAAGGTGTGGGGAAGGTTAAATATCTGATGGAAGAGGTGAAGGGAGAAAAATGAGAGTGCAGGCAGGCGAAATGGCGATGAGGTACGAGGAGGGCCTGGAAAGGAGTAGAGAGGGGGGAGCTGTTGCAATGTTGCTGGGAAGAGGTCAGAATGGCAGGGGCTACTATTACGAACGGGGCGGATATGAGACGAACGAGGTACGGAGGAGAGAGAGGGAGGGTTTGGTGATACAATGAGGGAAGAGATATTAGAGAGGGATAGAGGGGGAATGGTCCAGGAAAGGCAAGGAAAAGTAAAGGATGGAAGATATAATGAGAAATATGCGATAATAATGGAAAGTGGTATGAGTACGAGGAGGAAGAGATTGATCGCAAGATACAGATGCCGAAATGAGGAGAGGGAAGGAAAATAAATACTGGTGGGACGATAATAGACGGTTATGTAGACTATGTGGGCATAGGTTGGGAAAGTATTGGGCATATGTTAGATGAGTGTGAGGAACTGCGGACGGAGAGAAGATGTTAGAGGGATATCTTAAATGAGGGAGAGGAAGGGTTGGGGTGGATGGAGGTGGAGGAAAGAAGAAGAGTAGTGATGGAGATGGAGCGGGAAAGAGGGGCATAAAACAAAGAAAGAAAAAGAAGAATTTTATTGTAAATTTTGCTGTTGCTTTGGCTTATGCTTATATATTTTAGGGGGGGGGGGGGGGGGGGTTGCATAAGGAATCTTTGCAATGTAAATATTTTATAATGCAAATAAAGACTACTATACCATTATTTTACTAGTCTCCTTGTATGCAAAAAAACTATTTAAAAAGAAAAGAAATTCTGTTTTTGAATATTATCCATTTTAAACGAATTCCAAAATATGTTTGATTGAAGAATACAGCTGACAATAAACGACCTACAACATCACTACCAAATTGTGTTTGTTAAGCGAAGGGTACAATAAATATGAAGAAACTAGGTAATCAATTAGGTTGTGGAACTCCATTCGTAGTTATATTACCTATAATAACAAATAATTCCACTAAATTCAAAAGAAATTGAGAAAGACGTCAATTGTACTTAATTGTGCTAATTTTTTCTTAATCATACAATAAAATGGAAGCGATGGTAAAGAGCAATGAGAATAATTGGTGTTTAAAAACACTTTCGCATCATTGCCTTTGCGAATAACATTTAAAACAAATTAAACATGTGAACAAAGAAATTTATAGTTATTTCAGTAATGATCATTTGAAACAAGCCGTAAGCAGTCATAAAATCTGAATAACGCCAACATTATATGAGATCAAAAGTAAAAATAAGAGAAAAAGTTCGTATCAAAGCGTAATGTGGTGGGTATAACATTTTCTAAAGAAGTACAACCTCGAATTGGACAATATTCAGACCGTTCGTTATAATTTTCTTTGTATACCTATTTCTATAAATTCTTGGTCAATTAAACAAAGCTTTTATCAAATAAAAGTAATTATTCGTTTTTATTTCATTAAAAAGCTCATGTTTATGTTCGAATAAAGCTCGACTTAAATATAAATTTAATAACAACCGCGCTTCAAAGTGTTATTTGTTAACGAAAAATAGATAACGCGGATGGAAGATCCTTTATGGAAAATGAGGACGGAATAAAATAAGAAAAAGCGATACATATTTCAAAGAAAAAGGTTTGGTTTAGCATCAAAAGCAGAACTTTAACCTTTTAGTTATCAAATACATAATATTATTAAATATTTTATCCCCATCAGGCAATCTCTATTAATTAGAACCTTTAAATTTTGTGAACCCTCTAGTATCGTATCGTATTAAACATGTATGCGAATACCCATTAGTAATTCCATCTCCGCTAACTTGGTGCCAACACTGCCAACATACTGAACCTCTGTTTGTGTAGCAATATCTCTAATGTAGCCCAATTCGGTTGCGAACACGATAACTTTGTGTGCGACAGGATAATCGTCAAGGACAAAAAGGACGATCGCTTTCGTAGCGTTTGTCTACTAACAGGTTATATTCTACACGCTACCTCATATAAAACAATCCCGAGTAACGAATTGGATTGCTGCGGATAACTAAAACGATTTGGACACTGGTTTTGTTTATGTAAATCATGTTAAACGTTTAATACTAAATGAAAAAAAAATTTAGTACACCAAATTCACCATCCCGTTATAAACTTTATTACGTAGTCGGTTTATCTTATGACTAAAATTACACTTCGCCAAGATCGATATTTCCAAGACACTTGCCTATATTATTTAACCTATAGCATGCGCCATTTTACAACTCTCATAGTTAACTCTTATTTAATTATAGTTTTAGGTATTGCGTGGTTCTACTCATTAAAGGTGTACATACTTTCTATTGTCTCCAGCGCATCATCACCTATTACCAAATTCGATTAACAAAGAATACAGTGGTAGCTGAAAACTCCTTTGTGCTCGGAGGGTTATGTTAACCCCATTTGTGGAAATAAAGTATTTTAGGCAGAAGGAATAATCTTGCCGGTCCTATAGTCTTTAGTAAATGTAAAAATATGAATTTTTTTTAGAAAAAAAATTTTATGCGTAAATAAAAAGTGTTGTATAGTTTTGTATAGCATAAATAAAGTTTTGTATAATTAAAATTACAACAAAAATAATTTAAAAATTTAGATGCATATACAGGTGGATTATATTTGATTTCTAGCTGATTGAAACCGCAAACCAGTATACAGGGTGTTTCAGACGACCCGTACCGCCCAACGATCTCGCGAAATACAAAACGCATTTAAAAAAGAAAAAATACGTCTAACAAATGTTTTAAGACTCTATTGTTTGATAGTAATAGGATGTCCAGATTTTAATTCTGTGTTAAAAAATAGGAACTTTTTGTTTGAAACATTTTTTGAAGTTCGTGACAGATGGCGCTATGATCGCCGAAAGAAGTTTTTCCGATTAGGTACCTATGCTAATTTGATGTCAGTTTTGTTAAGTGACAATCAAAAATGTTAATGCTTTGTAAAAGGAAAGAGGGGGAGTTTTGTTAACCCCCCCCCCTTCCCCACACCGCCACTTCACCTCTACGGCCCATAACCTAGGATGGGAAAACGCAACCATTTTAGATTTAAACAACTGTTCAATTATACCACGATTGAAGAAGTTAAATTTTGTACATTTTTTTTGTCTTTGATGGAAAATAGAAAAAAAAATTTGAAATACTTTGACTCCACGAGTAAAGAACTAAGAACACATTGACATTCGAGATACCTACTAAAATTAGAGGTGAAGTGGCGCGGGGGGGGGGGGGGGGGGGGGGGTAAATAAAGCTCCCCCTCTTCCCTTTTACAAAGCATTAACATTTTTGATTGTCCCTTAACAAAACTGACATCAAATTAGCATAGGTAATCGGAAAAACTTCTTTCGGCGATCATGTCACGAACTTCAAAAAATGTTTCAAACAAAAAGTTGCTATTTGTTAACGCAGAATTCAAATCTGCATAATAAACTGGGGGGTGCTATTTAAGATTAAGAAGTTACCCCCCTCTCCTACCCCCCGGGGGTGGGAGTGGGGACATCCTATTACTATCAAACAATAGAGTCTTAAAAAATTTTTAGATGTATTTTTTCTTTTTTCAATACGTTTTGAATTTCGCGAGATATTTGGGCGGTACGGGTGGTCTGAAACATCCTGTATATTAGTACAGTATAGTATATTTATTTGCATTATAAAAATTATATACATTGCAAAGATTCCTTATACAACCCTCCCCCAAAATATATAAGCATAAGGCAAAACAACAACAAAAAATTCGTAATAATAGCCCCTGTCATCCTGACCATACTTTAGCCTGCCCTTCTTCACCTCTAACCAGCAACATTGCAACAGCTCCCTCTTCGCCATCTCCCTGCCTGCACTCTCATTTTGTCTCCCTTTGCCTCCTCCATCACAATATAACCAGGGGTCTCCCTCTCCGACCAGTATATACAACGTGCCCATGGTAAGGATGAACAGCATGGGGATCTTGAAAACGGTCAGAGATACGAAAGCGGTTAAATTAGAGAAAAGTTGTATAATTTAGAGCATGTAGTTTGCAAATGTTCATTATTGTTTATCGTTTTAGAGATTTAAAATAAAATGCGATTTTTTGGGTTTTTCTTTTTTCGTAATTCCTTCGTTTATTTTAAAAGGTTTTTGAAAACCAAAGATACTTCTTCATTGTCACTTTTTCAATGCTATTAGATGGCGTTTTCAAATTTTTTATTCCACGTTTCGTCTCCGAGGAACCATCATCAACTTTATTTTTTTATATCGTCGCAACCAACGAAACACCCTGTATTCGATACTATTTTTTATTACGAATTTAACGATATATTTACACATTATGGTTTTGAAGCTAACTTTTAACAAATATTCGGATGAATTTTAGTATTTGAAGATATTTTTTGAAGTGCCAATTTAACAACTCCGATCTTTTAAACCTATTTAATTAAAGTTAAATAATTACAATAACTGTTCAAATAGGTTTGCCATTATTTTCTGGACACAGGTTTACTGGGTTTACTGAAATTTTTCTTAATAATTAGCTTCAAAACTGTCTTTTGTGTCAAAACTGACAAAATTGTCACAGGGTCGCTGTTTGTTTCCGAAGCGGTGATGTAAAAACTAATCAAAAAACATGACAAAAGTTTGGCTTCTAATTAGTCTCGTGACATTCGTGTAATGCCCCTGCGACGTACTATTCCCAAGAATGCAATGTGCGACAAAATCGTCTCTAGCGTCCATAAAAATCAAATTTCATTTACAATATACTAAAATTTCGTACCATTTCAGCCAGTAGTTTTGCTTTTATGTAACTCTAAACTTATATATAGCATCGTAAACCCAAAGAACCCACTTTGCATCGTGCGCCCGTACAAAAACGGTCCAAAAAAGAGTTGTTACACCTATACAGAAATAAACAGGCTTTAATGTAACACCAACCCCATTAAAATCGGCCCAACGGTTACTTTTATACGCCGACAATAGTCTTTGAAGTACCTATATCAACAGTCGGAAATTTTAGCCAACACCCCCCTTAAACGTAAGGTTTTCGGATCGTTCCTGATTTCGTCTGTTCTCAAAGTTAAAACTTTTCTTTGTTTGAAGGAAAATTCGGAAGATGAAGTTTCGGCTACTACGAAGCAATATTTTGATGACTTCAGTATCGCTGGACCAATTATGTGGATATTCAAGAAGAATATGTTGAAAAATTGAAATAAAGCATTTGCGATAATTCATATTGTTCATTTAGTGTCTCACGTCCCGTCAAATCGTCTTAGTAGTTAACAGAATCCCTGCAAAAAGCTATCACCTTTAGGGCTTGAAGAAAATGAAACCGTACGTGGAAGCCTTCTTCTGTACATTGAGACACTGGAAGTGGTTCAGTCGAGGTAAATTCGTAGAAAGGTGCAATAATCTACTGTCTAATAATAATAATAATAATATTCTTAAACGAGGATAGGGTGAGTTACCCTCATTTACAGGAACTTCAATTGAAAAACAAAAACATAACCGAATTAGCAATAATTTTCCAAACAGCAAAATATCTGGAAAGGAATAAATAAACAGTTTGACTAAAATTAAGTTTTTACAGTTTTCAGATTTCAAGACGTTTCAGATAAACCAGCCTCAATTTTTAATCTCAGCCCCTAAACTGTTCAGTAAGAGATAGTAAAATTTGATTCTGATATTCGCATCTAAAATGAACGTCTGGGACTGTGATTCCTAATTAAAATTTTTAATATGGGTATTGTGAGTGTAAGGGATTGTTCGCCGGTATTGATTTTTTGATGAAAATGTATCCCTCTAAAAACCGAAGTTTGCGTATTTTAGTTGTAATAACAAACAAGTTATACAGGGTGAGTTCTTTTAAGTTCACCCCAAACCTGCGCTAGATTAATAAGCGAAATCGTGTTTCTTTCTGCCTTTTGCTGTTATGAATTCTTGACACCGCACGACCACCGGTACTATCAAAATAAACGCAACAGTTAAGTTGTTAAAAATTTTAAGAAGGCAAAGTTTTCGTAGAACTTTTTTTTTTCTTTGAAATTTATCCCGCAGTTAAGGAATACGTACAAGATGTATTATGGCCGGGTATGTGTTATTTTCATTGTTCCTATGACTGCAGTAGGGGATATAATTACTTATAATGACAATCGTACATCTAATAGCGCAATTACTAAGCTTTGTCGACGCGTAACAGCTGCACGTTTATTGGCACAAGCTTTCACATATTAATAAGTATATTACCTTGTGGTTAAATTTAATAACAATAAGTATACGTTAATAAAATTAACTTAGTAAGTTGAATTGAAAGTAATTACTTAAACGACTATAAATAAATTTGTGTAATCGTGATCGTAGCGTCTGTGCTTGAAAAGCTCTTTGTTAATTATTGTGTGGAAAACGTAGCAAAGGGAAACATAATAATCGCCTGAAAGTTTCACGAAAATGATGCGCATGAATATAAAAAATGACACCGTAACTCTGCTAATGTATGTTTTAACAGTTCGCCATGAAATATGACCAACCAGTTGCCCGTGATTAATTGATTGTATAATTTAAAGCACAAATTACAAGATTGCGGGATAGTTGCTGATGGCGCCAGCAGAATGTTCAGTAGTCGATAAAACATCAACATCAAATTACCTCCGGAATCCGGAACAAACTGATGTTCAACTCCGGTCAGGTTTTTATTTATCGATCTTTAATGTGAGAAACACTCACAAAGTCAACCTTTTCATTTTTAACCCTCTATTGCATGAATTATGGATTTTAAATTTTTTCATTTGGAAAAATTATATTTTGCAATCAAAGACTGTTGCATAAATATTGCTTTTTTAGGTTTTCTTTGTAAATTTTATTTTTTTCTAGCAAAAAAAAAATATGTTCCCGAGTGGGAACATTATGCATATGGGTAACAAGTGAGACCAATACCTTCTTGTGTTGGGGGTTGTTTTATAATCGACATCTTAGCGTTATCCCAATGAATTGTTGTCGATCTTTATTGGGTGTCGTTATGGGTTTAGTAGGTTATGTTTTGGCGCTATACAGCATCAAAAAATGTATCAGAAATAAAATATTTGAAAATTTTATACAGGGTGTTCAGTTAGAGAATCTCTGTTGGTAATAAATTGATACCTCCACAACCTCCAAATTGGGTTCTGTCAGTATGAGTTTCAGTAGAGGTAACATTCCAAGTCGGATAATTAGATTTACTCTTCAAAGTAGCTGACTGAGGCTGACCACAACGATCTTAGTAACTGTGATAGTGGTATATCATCATCATCACTGTGAAAATAGTCTTCAATAGCATTATTGATGAGCTGCTTCATTCTTTAATAGTCCATAAAATTTTATTGGATCCATATCAACGATACTTTATTTTGGAAATTCACTTGTCGAGACTTCTTTCCATGCACAATGTCCCTCATTGGGAACATAGCTAAATAAACAATTTCTATCAACAAATTTGACGATATAGTATAATGGGTGCAGAAGAGGTAAAAGTAAAGGTATTTTGTCACCCTTTATAATTTTTATAACAATCATTTACCTATATAAACAATATGATAAGCTTCCCAATTAGGTCAACTTAGGTTATCCTAAGAAAGGCGCCAACATTCCAAACAATATTTATTTTCAACTGAAATGTGTGGCGCCACTTATTGGAGAGTAGCGCAAACGGTTGTTTGATGTTCCCGTTTGAGTACATTATGCGTTGTTAGAACGAATTTTGTATGGCAAGAATGTTCTTTTAATTCAAAGCTTGTGTTCCCATTCGGGAACAACATGCAATAGAGGGTTAAGATTTTTTTGTGAAACGTGATTATACTTCCCTTATTGGTCTTTTAATTAACTTAGTTCAACTGAAGAGTGCGTCAAGGAAACTTTTCTCTCTCAAACAGTGAAAAATAATAACGATTCCGAAGCACAATAGTAACTTATCAAACTTTTAACTTTCAATAAAACATCCCCAAGTTCGGCTATACATTAAATATATTTGTGTTGCGTTATGTGCACGATTCCGGAAAGTCCGCGGGACACTTCCGGAAACACTTCAAATATATTGTTTTCGAGAAAGAACCTGGAAAATTGTTCTAAAAACACGCATAACATTTTATGATATTTAAACACCTTTACGGTAATTATTATAAAACTGTTTTTGATGATTGGCCGTTTGTTTATTAAATGAGCTTTCTTGTTGAAACTTTTCCTATAACAATATAATCTTATTTTCTGAGCTTACATAAGGAATGTTTACGATCTTTTTATATCTAGTTGAGAAACTGGTGGCACAAAAAAGAAAATTTACGATGATAAAAAATCTAATATTTTTCTGTATATCACGTTTTTTTAACAAAAAGGAGCGTTTTTAATTCGTATCACCGTATGGTATTAAATATTGATGTGTGCGAGCCTAAGATATGATACCGACTAAAAAACTTACTTACATGATTAAGTTGATCCTTATACATCGGGTCACCTAGCCTTTCAATAACGTTTTTCAGTTCAACGAATTTTCATGCACGAATATGTTTATACACTGTTTTTTGACCTTATTTTACGAACACTGTCTTTCCCTTAAATTTAAGGTAGGTACGTCCTTTTAAATAATGCATTATCCTCCATTCCTTTTCAGATTGACAAGAAACTTGATACGTACCAGTTCTATAAAGTTTTTTTCGAAATAAGATTATCTCCATTTTTGCAAAGTAACTTATTTCCGTTTATTATTGACTACTTTCAATAAAAACTCGCCAAACTTTGCGAAATATAAGTTAAGCTCGGCAAAGCTTGTGATAGTATCAAGTATAAAAATCACTGCTGCAAATCGCTACATTTTAATTATAGATTAAGGGTTGAATTCTTCTTAGTTCATATGATTACCTACAATCGCGCATTGTACCAATTTAGTGCGTATTTGTTACCACGCATCCCCCTATGTGTAGGTAATAGAAGAGCGTTAGAAATTATTTTCCACGTTAAATTATTCGAGTTTTATTCTGTTTAGTATTTATGTCATCAAACAATATTTCGTAAAATTGACTACAATTCTCGTGTTATAATTAATTCTCTGCAAACGTACGTTGTGGAACTCCATAAATAATTATAATAATGACAAGTAATTCCATTTGAAAATGTCGAAACGCGTTGGGTTCTAATTAAAATAAACATTTTAGTGGAATTACTTGTCATTATCGTAATGAATTCTCCTGTTATTTACTGAATTTGAAATGTATCTATATGCCTGCTTCACAAAAATTACATCTGCCTTTTAATAATTGTTTCCTTTTCCTTCATATTTTAATTGTCTACTGCCATCCTCAAGATGGGTAGAGTTACGTAGAAGAACAGATTGTGTGATGCGTAACACCTCTCAGTAAAAACTCTTTGAGTATAACGGTGCTGTGTTATATAACTTAATATGGTAGTTTAGTTATGTATGTAATAAGAATAAGGTTGTTAAATAAACACGATTTACATACACACGCCTGTAGAAAGGAGGAGAAATTATATTTTCTTAGTGTTCTAGTTTTGCAACATTTTGCTTTTCATTTGCTTTTTAAATGAAGCAATGTTTTAGTGAGTACTAAAAGGCTCTAAGCGGAAATTTAATATACCTACTAACAGCTAAGAATTCAACAGAACTTGCACTAATGCATGAACGAATATCCTCATGTTACGTGTTCTCATGCACTGTGACTCTTCTCTAAACAAAGTATGTAACAGCTAACTCGATAATGTTATGCAGTATACAGGAAAGTAAAAGATAAATTGATGCTCCATTTTAAAGGTATAAAAATAATATAATGTGGGGCTACATTTACTCTCTTGTTAGCATTAGAAAAACAACGTAAACAAAGATTTCTTCCACAGGTTTGCTTTGAGTTCTTGAAAACTAATGTGCGCTTGCCTATATTGATTAAATTTGAATTAGTTTGTGTGGCATGAGAGGTTCTTGAATATATAGAGATAAATTCTAGTTAACGCCCCTCAAAGAAAAGTTTATTTCAAATGTTGATAAAATACGTAACGTGGGAGACGAAATATAATAAAACAGTGTGGAATAAACATTAGGTACCATTAGTTCAGGAGTTTACAGCTATTTTACGATCGTGACTAATAAATAAACTATTTTACAGCGATGCTTCATCTCCTGGCCGTTGCGGTTGCGATAAGTTAATAATGTGTTCACAATGTATCAATAAACAATTAACGTGAAGTGATCGCTAATGAAGAAGAACGTTGGTGAAACAGTGGGAAAGATAAGCAAATCTTCCTTGGTGAAGAATATTTTTAATAAAGAAAGTGGAGATTTCGTAATAATCAAGAATAAGAAAAAGAAGACTATCTAGAAGAAGAAGAAGCAGCTTACGTTCAGAACTGGTTATTTTATGTTTTTAGTAGACAAACATTAAATAGGTTCTCATTTGAAGATTATCCAAATTCCATTTTCACCATCATTTAAGTTTTAATTTGTTACAAAAACGTATACCGCGTTGTTTATTATACTAAACCCAATAAATCTATTAAATTATAATTATTATTTTTTAAAAATATAGAAATTAACAAATAAAATTTAATTGAATTTAAATAACATACAACTAATAATACGATGTAAATAATAATAAAAAGTGTCTTGACTTTGTTACGTTAACTTTTGACTTGTAACTAAATTTTAAAGTAAGTAAGTAAGTAAGTAATTTATTTTTTAGGTTTAACCACCTAATAAGTATATAAATTTTTACATGACAATATACATTTTTTTTTAACACTTAATACTAACAAATATAAACAATGTATAATTTATGATAAAGATAACAAGTCATTTAGTTATTATTTCGTAGATAAGTTTTTATTTTTATTTTAAATATTCTTAACGAAGATGCATGTTGTATCTCTTCCGGTAGCTCATTATATTTTTTAAATCCAACTGAGAAGAAGGATTTCGTTGTACTTGTTTTGTTTGCATTGCCAATGTATAGTAAGTTAGATTGTCGCGTATTGTACGAATGAATTTGATGTACATACGTTATAAATTTTTGAAAATAAGGGGGACTTAGATTATTTAATATTTTGTAAATAAATGTGAGTAAAAAAAGTAATTGACGTTTATCAACATTAAACCAATTCAATGCATCCAGCATAAATCCAATAGGGGTGTATTTATTACATCTTAATATCATCCTCATACCCCTATTTTGTAAGGTTTGTAAAGAAGTTTTACATGCTTTATTACTAAAATACAATATACTAGCGCAGTAATCAAAATGGGGTTGAATTATGGAGTTATATACTGTTAGTGTTACATAAGGAGAGATTTTCTTAGCCGCTCTCGACAGAATATACAATTTGCTGATTATTTTATTTTTAACATAGTTAAAGTGTTTTGTAAAAGATAAGCTTGAATCAAGCAAAAAACCTAAGTATTTTATTTCGCTAACAATCTTAATTTTTTTACTATTAATACAAATTGATATATTCTCGGTGTTAATTTTACAATACCTATGTCTTGTGGTGACTATTAGTGCATTAGTTTTATTAACATTAACTGCTAGTTTATTTTGTATAAAATATCTTTCTAGTTTTTTTAGTTCTACATTCATTTTATTTACAGCAACATTTAAATCCTCAGCGTATATCGCTAGTAAAGTATCGTCAGCGAATAAATTCACAAAATCAAAATGACAAGGATGGATCATATCATTAATATAAATTAAAAATAATAGCGGTCCCAGGACACTACCTTGGGGCACGCCATGCTTATTAACTAGAGTTGAGGAAAAAACCTCATTGATTTTCACTTTTTGGGTGCGACCACTTAAGAAATTTACCAACCAAGCTAACACTCTTCCACCAATACCTACTAATTTTAGCTTTTCTAATAGGATATTGCGATCTATTGTTTCAAAGGCTCGTTGAAAATCAACGAATACTGCAACAATATACTTATCTTTATCAATTATATTTTTCCAATTAGCAATAGTCAGTTGTAACGACGTTTCGCATGAGTGACCTTTACGAAACCCTGATTGGTTGTGTATTAGCAAATTGTTTTTATTAATATAGTCATTAAGTTGATTATATACTGATATCTCTATTAGTTTTTCAACGGTAGGCAGTGTGTTGATTGGTCTAAAATTACAAGCTAAATTCGTATTTTTAATTTTTTCAATGGGTATAATAGTAGAACATTTCAGTTCCGAAGGGATTATCCCATTTTGCAAAGACGAATTAATTAGATCTACAATAGTGCCAGCTAGAGGTTCGATTGCATGTTTTAAAATTTGTGGACATAATACATCATATATGTTGCTCTTGTTTGCTAATTTCCCTACGATATGTTTTAGGTCCCTAATTGAAATATACTGGAAGTTATCAATATTGCAATTGGGTTGAACAAAATTAGAAGGTTTATTCCAAGGAATATATCCAAGACTATTTACAATTTCATCAATACTGTTAATAAAATACTTATTAAAACTTTCCGCCGTTTCTAAATCAGATTTACAAGAGTTACTGCCATTATTATCGAAAATTATATTTTTATCAAATTTCGCAGGTTGTTGGGGTTTAATAATAGTCTTCAATATTTTCCACAAGTTGTTATTATTGTTTTTATTGTTTTGAATTTGGTTTTCGTAGTACTTTATTTCCTTTTTTCTACGAGTATGAACAGATTTATTTCTAAGATACTTGTATTCGCTCCATAGGAGTTCCTTATCTATCTGGTCGCTACAAACTTTAAATTTCCAAAACACATGGTCCCTTTCCTTATTTAATTCCCGTAATTCATGGTCATACCATGGGATTTTTGTAATTTTTAGATTATTAGATCGCATTGGAGCAACTTCATTTACAACTTTAGTTACACTTTCGATTAAGTTATCATATATCATCTGACATTGTGATAGATTTATATTTTGAAAATTGAAATTGCATAATTTTTCGTTAATTAGTTTAAGGTTAGAGATATTTAAGTTAAAATGACAAATCTTTTTGTAACAAATGATAAATTGCTTTTATTTTTTGTAACTGGTTGTAAAATGATATTTATTGTGGAAAAATAAGACAAAGAACAGCAAAGAACGTCTATTTATTATAAATATTTACAATGCAATTGTCAAATTTCATTGCTGCACCTTCTGAAACCGGTATTGATGGCATCAGTGATTTACTGGAGCCCTTACGAGCGTTTCTGTACCTTTTAAAACCGGCCCTGATAGCAGCGGTAATTTTTTTGGGGAACTTACCGGCGACACCGACACATTAGTACATTTTCGCTACTTTGGCCAAGAATATTTTCGGAAATTGTTTTCTTATTTTCTATCGACTCTTCAACATATGCTTCGGCAACCGTGGAGTACCTCCATCCTCCATGGCGTTTTTATGTCAATAAATCCGCCCCAGCAAGGCCAGCAAGGTTGCCGAAGATCGTATTATTCGGGACTTTGCAAATGTCTCCACCCAACTGGCTTAGGGGGGGGGGGGGAGGTAATTTTAAAAAAAGTATCGGGTATCGGTCCCTTCCACGACTCTCCAGTAGTTTTGGAAAAATTCACCGTCATAGATCGCCGACTAGATTCACCAAGAATAAAAATAAATAAGCGAACGAAAAATTCTTGGGGGGGGGGGGGATTACCCAATCCCCCCCCCCCAAACCGCCACTGGTATATTTTCTCACGATTTCAACCAACCCTTTTGTAATCACAAACGTTCTTGACCTTTTGGTTTTAGTATCAGATATACAAATTTTGAAGCAAGATCCTAAATCCTCAACATTGTCTATAAGAAGTTCGTCCTTAAGAAGTTCGTCCTTCCGGCAACCACCTGATACTCGAACAATCAAGATTACCTATAAAAATACGGACAAACTTCGTACAAAATCATTTATTGAGATTCCTGTTAATTTACCTTTAATGCCAAATACATTTGGTCGTCAGCTTGCAGTAAAAAGTTGTTAAAATCTTCTTTTGTCAATACTTTAGATTTTTTAGAACGATATCCCTCACCTTGTCTTTTCAAGAACGCAATTAAATTCGAAAAATTTTTGATGTCCACATTATGCTTTATTGAAATTGTCGCCCTTAGTATAGAGTACATACTCCATAAAGTGGATGCTTGGATTTGCTTGCAAAATATGCCCGAATAACTTTCTCCTTGGCTTCTTTCACTTTTTTCCCATCACACCATGTTTTGAAACGTTGATACCTACGCACATTCATACACTTGCCTTGATTTTTCGGGTAACAATGATGCAATAGCTGCATTTGCATCGTGTTCAATATCCAAATCTTCGGAAGAACTTATTTTGATTCGATTCGAAAACCTTTACAATTTTCAAAAGAATTCGTTGCTATTGAAATAAATTGCAATAGCAACGGATTTTCTGGATGTTTAGATACGACTCATCAGCAATTTATACAAGAAAAATTTTGTTCATTCATTCATTTTGCAACAAAACGCGAAAAATCTTGTATAAAACACGAGACAAAACGCTTTTTACCACGTATTAAAGTTTATTTATCTAATAATAAATAATAATGAATACCAACGAAGAAATGGTTTTTGTGGTGAAAATCTTTTAATATGGTGGCGCTAATTTCAGAAAAGTTAGAGATTTGTTTGCCGTTAATTTTAATAGTTACAATACCATTTGTCAAATTCGTATTGACAAACAGTATTTTTAAAGAATAAATCGCACTTTTAGTCTTACCAGTAGTTGGTATTATTTGAATCGCAATAATTTTCTCTTTCTGTTGATTCTATTGCCTTTTCTCTAAGTTAAATAGGCGAGCAACAATAAGAAAAAACGTTCAATACGATGTTAAATTCCTATGTTCGACTTTTAGAACGAACTCCCGATATAATAAGTATAAGTGATGCACGCAACACAACGAAAAAAGATTTTAAAAAGGTACAAAATTTTCCACTACGTACACAATCACAAATTTCTTATTGGCATGGAAATTGAAAATTAATAAGTCGATATCCACTAATTTATTGCTTTAATAATTTAAAAATGAAAGATTTTCCTTTTACGTGTGCGAGATCCTTTCGTTCTTAGATTTTTCGAGGAAAATTTGAAATGTTTATGACTGACTGCAAAGCTTTTATAAAAGTAGGGTGTGTAATCCTATTTACTCTAACGATATAGGATTTTCGCAACAAAAATAATTATAATAAATAGTAATCAAAACGTGTTTAAAAAATGAATTAACTAATAAGTGCGTAATGAGAAGGATAAATCCGTAAACGTACAGGTGTATCTTTTTTCCAAGATTCTCTTTTAACAGATTGTTTCCTTTTTTATTTTTCCCTCACTTATAACGAGGAGAGTAAAACTTGCTACGTCTAAAGCTTTGCTTCGAAATCAATTCAGATAATATCACTCGTTTCAACTTCATTTTTGATAGAGGGTTTAGTTTGAGGTTCAATTTATTCAACTGTAACCGTCTTTCATACTGAAAACCCGCCATAATCTGAGTCATTTATACAAAATAAATCGTTCATGGTATACATTATACGCAACCCAAATATAAAATGTATGATAAAAACCTATTTCGTACGTGAAATTACTTAATAGTGTTACTTTACGTTATATTAGATAAGAAATACAAAACGGTAGTTAAAAAATTTATTATAAGTACACTTAATTGTGGCAAAAATGGCGTTATAAAATATAACCTCTTTAATCTAATCTATTTAAATTAAGTTTGAAAAGTTTTAGATTTCTTTATTCTAAATTTATACCGTGATGGTTTCGATCAATACTAAAACCGCATGACCCTTTCTAATAAGCAAACTAAATAAATTAAACTGGTATAAAATTATTTAACCCGACACAAAGTAAAGATAAAAGTTGTTAACCATTTTAATTTATTTTCGTGCACGTAATTTTTGAACAATATATTTAAAGAACTAAATCGATTATAATCTATTATCTGTTTAGCACGCTATAAATTATAAACGGTGATTACTTTCATAATAAAAATAATTTAGTAAATTGTAAATAAAGAAAGGGGAGAGAAAGGTGAAATTGTAAATAACCGAATATAACGAAAGAAGCCGAGCGCATATTTACCTCGTATACGATCAAATCTGGATGCTTTTACTCCAATTTTCTGAATTGAGAAAAGCGGTACTTTGCTTGTGAAAGTAATAACGTTATGCTTTTCATATGTTATGTATTACTGAAAAATAGAGCATAGTGGAGTACTTACTGATATCTAAATAATTTTAGAACGTGTGGTAGATTTAATACAGATGGAAGAGAGGTCTGTTAATTGATATAGTAATTTATGGAATAGGCGGCGAAAAGGATTCATGTTATATAAATAATGCAGATGTTGGATCTGAAAATGAAATAACGTGCCGATAAGTGGGCATATAATATCATGGACTTATAAAACACCGGCATTTTAATCTTATAAATGTATATGCATTAGTGTTCAATAACAGTCATTTGGGCCCGCGCCACGGTAGCGTCTACGCAAAAGTTGTTCTCATGCCAACCATTTTTGTTTCCGTCACTCCAATATGTTTCAAATATGAACATCTCCCTTTATGGAATACCGGGTTTATCGATTACCATCCATCCTGTTTCAACCTACCGCCATGTACATCCGCAGTTGTCCTTCTTATCACAACTTGACTTCGCTCGAAGCCAAATATTTTTTTTTATTTCAAAACAAAACCGTTATCTGACAAACATTTGACAATTTAGGATTTATTTTCGATTATTTTTAGGCCGTTTTTATCTGATATATATTTTAGACTTGTTGAGTGTTCGAGGTAGCGTTAAATCGTTATCGATACATTTTATGGTGATTATTAACCCTTTCCGAGGTTTAACGATAAAATCTAAATAATGGAGAGATTGTAATCGATCCTTTTGCTTTATATTAATCGGTTATTTCCCATCATAACTGAAAATTTAATTTGTCCGTCGCTCAATGCGAAACCAGACGGTAATCTAAGTAAATTCCCGTGCGTAAAACTTCGAAAATGAATACAGAGTGAAAATTAGGTTTTACACAAAGTTAACTATAAACTTATTACTCTTAGAAATATCACGAAAGCAAAATCGCAAATTTATTCCTCTTGAAATAGCGGATCGTTGTAAGGACATATGAGACCCTTTTTCAACTAGGATAACAGAGAATTAGGGATGAGTGACATTCGGTGGCAGAAAGTCGAGTTGAAAAGAAATATTCGGAATGTAACATTTTACTTATAACAAAACATTTGTAATTACTTTTGCCGTGCTGTGAAATATATTTTATAAAAGATGACTCGAGTAAATAAATATTCCTAACGTTAATATTATTGATGAAAAACCTTAAATAAATTGGCGTAAAGTTTTCTCTCGTTTCTTTTTATTGAAAAATATTGTCGTTTCTGTATAGAATTTCTCATTCGTCGTCGGTAGACGAAACGTTTAAAAGTGGAAGCCTATATTGAAAGGTGCAATACCTTTTCGTTTTCCACTTATTTAAATTTGAAATGCTCCTATACCAATTTATTAATTAATCTTACAAGAAATACCGCGAAATCTTTTTACAATTATGATATAATATCAACTGAAAACATCAAATACTGAATAGAAAAGTAATAAAACACTCATTAAGGTGTTACTGACACAAATCACTTCGCAAAGTATTTCGTCGTGCTTTTCTCTGTCTGTTTCATAATATTGATCTTTGATTTTATATAATTCCCTTGTGCGCTAAGGGGTGCAACTGCCTCATCATGATTCCATCTCCCTCTCACTACTCTGCGTTAGTTGGGGATGTCACAATATGCGCGGCCCAGTAGTTTTCCGATAATGAACGGTAGTTAAATAATGTAAAACTGAAAATCGGCACAGTTGCTGTGTTGGTTCTGGACAACATATCAAAGCTCCCCCTCCCCCTAGGTTTCGCTATGAGCTTCCTAAAATTTAAGGATCTGGAAGTCCTAGAAATCTGGAAAAGTGTTTGTAACTACAGAAAGTGATCTCACGACTGACGTTCAATGCTGTTTTTGGTGTTAAACGATAGAGAAAATACTCAGGTAGAATTAGTTATTTAGTTATTAAGTCAACTCTTCAGCCCCTAGGGAAGCTTAAATCGGGTAAAATTGGATGATGATCTACCGCCTTTGAATTCAAAGAGCCGTATCTTCGAAACACTGCTAACACGCGTCGTCCTTTTCCTGTATAGGCAGGTTATTAGAACATTCTCAGCCTTTACAGCTACGAAGTTATTTCTCCAAATCCCAAACTATTGGGCTAAACCAAAACACACCCCCGTTCAGGTGGCCCCCCACCACGCGAGAATTAAAAAATGATAGCTCTGAATTCGAAGCTATTTATGAGCTTTCAAAATCCGCAAGAATGAAATTTTGAGCTCGATCCCCGTAGCAGGAATTTTAATTTTAAAGTGGTTCACTCAGCCCCCCACCTCTTAAAAACAGCAACGGAGGATCGCGTATAGGCGCATAATTAGGAGCTCTTAAACTAGTGTAGTCTCGATTTTCGAGCTCCACCCCTTAGCTTATAACAACCCCAAAACTAGTTTCGCCGAAGAGGTAACTCATAGAAAATACCATTAAATCTATAGTTCCAGCGTTACTAGGATACAAAAATATGTAACACTTCATTTCCATGTTGCAACCCCTTAGCAGGAATTTCACCCCTTGTGCCAAATACACAAGAGGCAACTGTGTTAAAGAATCGAGAAACGAATCATTTTATGACGGTAGATTATCCTCCGATTTAGGAGCTTTCGAAATACGTATAAACTGACTTTAGAGTTGCAACCCCTTAGCAGGAAAACCAGCTCTTGTACCAACAAGAGGTATAGGTAACTATGTTAAAGAATCGAGGAACGGATCAATTTATGACGGTGAATCATCTTTCGGTTTAGGAGCTTACTAAATATGTATAAACTGAGTTTCGAGTTGCACCCCCTTAGCAGAAAACCACCCCTTCTGCCAAACACGCAAGAGGGAACTACGTATGTTAAATAATCGAGAAACGAATTATTTTATGAAAGTGTATTATTATTTTTATTATTATTTATGAGGGTATTGTGATTTATTCTTTTAAAATACTTATAATTATACAGGGTGATTCATTAAGAATGTCCAATCTCTGAACTGTAGATTCCAGACCTCGAAATATAATGATTCTGCCCAACATGCCTTATACAAATATTGATAGTTTCCGAGATACCGGGTGTTTAAAGTTTAAATATGAATTTTGATTTTCGCAATAACTTTCTATTTTTTCACAATATCTTTTTGAAAATTGGAAGTTTTACCTTTTTTTGCATGAGGATTGCCAATTTGGACTCTAATTTAGCATTGCTAATAGAGGGCGCTAGTTATACTTGGTTGTGTTTAGTAAATCTAAGCAAAAATTTTTTTCGGCTGAACTATTAGCAAACTAATAATAAAATATGGAAAAGCGTTAGATTCTACAAAAAAAAGTTACTCTTGTTTGATTCGTGTAACTCGATCAGTTATCGAGTTATTTGCTTCTAAACAGTTCAATAAATTTTAATTAAAAAAAAAAATTTATTCTCTAAATGTGTAACAACAATAAACTATTATTTATGATCCGTTTTCGCAAAGATCTCTTCATATCAAATAACCCTTGTCTATTATTTTTAATCACATTAATTAATTGTTATTGCGAAAATCAAAATTCATATTTAAACTTTAAACACCCGGTATCTCGGAAACTAGCAATATTTGTATAAGGCATGTTGGGCAGAATCATCATATTTTGAGGTCTGGAATCTACAATTCAGAGATTGGACATTCTTAATGAATCACCCTGTATAGGTTATACATTTGCGGCCGGTTTTATAAAAGCATAAGTAGTTAACTATATCGTCAACTAACAATGTGATCAATTGATTACGTGATCAAATTTGTTTTGCGTTGTATAAAAATTCCACCACCAACTTCAATGCACTTTTGACTTCTTTTGATAACACCACGTGTAGCGTAACGAGGGCGTTCTTTTATGAGGGCTGTACTATTCATAATCCGAACCATCAGATTGTGTTTACTTTTTCTTTGCAGCTCGCCTTTCAACCATTCCCACAGGCAAAAACTAAAAGGGGTAAGGTCCGGGAACTTGGTGGCCAAGAAACTTGACCGTATTTACCGATCCATTTTCCGAGAAATGTTAGGTTTAGATGATGTGTCACCTGACGACTAGAATGTGCAGGAGCCCCGTCATGCTGGGAGAACATACGCATTCTTGTAGCCAAGGGAATCTCCTCCAATAATGCTGGAAGCTCATTTTCAAGAAAGTATAGATAACGGGGTCCTGTAAGACGATGCGATAACACAACAGGTCCAATCAATTGATTGTCCATCAAGCCACACCATACATTTACAGAAAAGCCTTCTTGAAAATGTGTCTCCACAATGGCATGTGGGTTGTCTTCGGACCACTGATGTGAATTACGAATGTTATTGATGCAGTCACGAGTGATCAGTGAAGATTACAAATGGGATTACTTGGCTATTTTCAAGTATCCAACGACAAAATTCCAATCGTCTATCTGTATCTCCTTCTCGAAGGTGTTGAATGAGCTGTTAGCTTGGCGCAATATTATCGCAATATAGAGAAATTTGGGTAACATTTTTTGGAACATTTGCACATTTCAAAAGGGGTTCACAAAAATTTGTAAGGGCCTTCTGGAATGATTATTGCAGTTTTTTATAAAGTGGGAATTTATAGGGATTTGGTAATAGGTCGAAACGAGGTCAAGTAATGTAATCCGACAACTTCTCAATTAAATCTTCAGTAACCAGTCATGGAAATTTATCTTGCAGCAATTCTTAAAGAAAATGTTAATTGGTTACGATGTTGATTTTGTAATATAGTGTTACTTGCAGGAACGACAGTATTGGTTACAGGTACTCACCCTGATATACATGTGCTGCACTGCTGGAAATAAACGCTGCTGTATGTTATACATGTCACTTACTTACGGTACAAGAACCACTATGTGTGGATGAAAAATTAATGACATGTACGTAGTTACTTAAGTGTGTAATGAAATATATTATTATAATAATTATTGTGAAATAAAAACCCACGAAACGAACATAACAAATTGGCGACGAGAATTGAGATTTTTGTTGTATACTTACCGAACCGATTACCGCAAGGTAAGATTACACGAAGTAGTTACTGATTACGGTTACAATAATTAATTGGACAGCATTTTTGTGAACTTTACATTACGTTGCAATCGGCGTTCAATTCAATTACCTACGAAAAACAAATTACGTTCCATTACGCACGTGGTAAAATTTTTGTAAGGTTAGGTTACAGTATCTTGTGTTTCCTCGAACCCTTGATTCCATTATTCAGGGGCCTGTTATCCAAAAAGCCTTGATAGCCCTCTAGGCGGATCCTGTATCCTTCTTTAATTAAGAAATTCGCATTTTACACCATTACATTTTTCATTACGAAAATGGAACAGCTGTTACAAAATTTAACATCAGTTTTACAAAATATGCAAGAGACGCAGTTACAAATATTAAACCAAGCAAATCCACAACAATCGCAATTACGCTATACAAAACCAGATTTACATGGGGTGAATTTACAACCATTCGATGAAAGCAACGAATCGTTTAATACTTACATCCAAAGACTGGAAAACCACTTAAGTTTACGTGGCATTACAGATGAAACTCCAGAGGCTGATAAGAAAAAAGTACACATTTTTCTAAATTATTTGGGGCCAAAGATGTACCAAACGCTCTCAAATATTACATCACCGGATTCGCCCAGCTCTAAAACATATACAGAGGTTGTGCAATTATTAAAAATGCATATATGTCCACCACCGAGTGAAATTGCAGAACAGCATCGATTTTCCTTACGGGTACAGCATGAGGGTGAATCGATAGCAAATTTTGTTGCGGAACTAAAACGATTAACTACTAATTGTAATTTTAAATGTATGGAGTGTGACAAACCTACTTTAAGCACTCATCTCAGATCACAATTCATAAAGGGTATTCGTGACAATGACATACGGGAACGGTTGCTACAACAAACTGCTCCCACATTTACATTCGAAAAAGCTGTCGAATTAGCATTGTCGATAGAAATGTCCAAATGTGAAAGCAAACAAATACAAAGCACCTCAAGCCAAATAAATCACGTTGGTAAAATTGAGGGAAGTGGTAAATTTTCGAATAAGGGAAAGAAATTCGAAAAGAAAAATCATAGTAGTTCAAAATCTTTCGGTATAGCTTCTTTATTTGGGAAATGTTTCAGATGTGGCGATCACAGCCACAATGCCAATGACTGCTTTGCTAAGGAAAAAACTTGTAAAAAGTGTGGGGTCAAAGGCCATTTAGCAATTGTTTGTCTAAAATCAGCCAATCATGAAAAAGTAGCTAACAAAAAGGCAAATACGCGGAAACAACATCAAGTTGATGTTGAATCAAATTCAGAGGATGGTGCTGATATTTATTCAATTCATGCGTTAAATATTTACAAGACAAACGACATTAACAACGATAAATTTTTACTAACAGTAAATATTGATAGTACACCAACAAAAATGGAGCTTGATACAGGAGCTGCCATTACTTCCATGTCATTACGACAATTTACAAAAATATGTCCCAATAAAAGGTTATTACCAACTTCAATTAAGTTACGTACGTATACTGGAGAAATTATTAAACCAGTTGGCATAGCAAATGTACAAATTGCTTATGAAAATCAAATACAACATGGTGATATTTACATTATAGACCAGAACGTGGATGCAATTTTTGGCAGAGATTGGTTAAAAAGAATTAAGCTGAATTGGTATTATATCAAAAATGTTTCCTGTTACGATACAAGCAAGAAATTAAGCACTCTGCTCGATGATTACAAGGACTTATTTGTGGACGAAATTGGCAAAATTCCTGACTACAAATGTTCTATAAAATTAATGGATGAATCAGTTACACCAATTTTTATGAAAGCGCGACCAGTGCCATACGCACTAAAAACTCGTGTTGAAGAAGAAATTCTACGACTGGAAAAAGCAGATATCATAGAAAAGGTGACACACTCAACCTGGGGTTCTGCAGTAGTTCCAGTAATTAAGAAGAATGGGAAATTACGCCTATGCGCTGATTACAAAGGCACAATAAATAAGCATATCCAGAATGACAACTATCCTATACCCAGGATACAAGACATTTTTGCCAGTATGGAAGGGGGAAAATATTTCTGCTCGCTGGATATCAGTCAAGCATACCTTCATATGGAAGTCGACAAAGAAACTGCAATGTTGCAAGCAATTTCAACACATCTAGGTATTTACAAGGTAAAACGCCTTATGTTTGGAGTAAAAATAGCACCAAACTGTTGGCAGCGTTTTATGGACCAGCTACTAAGTGGATTAGAAGGAGTTACTTGCTTCTTCGATGATATTAAAGTCTAAGGTTCAACGTATCAAGAAACAATCCACCGGTTGAAGGAAACCTTCGACAGATTACGTGCCAGTGGCTTACATTTAAACAAAAGGAAATGTGAGTTCTTCAAGAAATCAATTAAGTATTTGGGTCATGTGATTGATGAATCAGGACTACATGCCATGCCGGACAAAATCGATTCCATCAAAAATGCTCCACGACCTAAAGATGTGCAGGGGGTACGTAGGTTGCTGGGGTTGATAAATTACTATCACCGGTTCCTGCCTAACGTGTCTTCAAAACTGGCACCCTTATATGCATTGCTTGTCAAGAATGCAAAATTTGAATGGTCAGAGGACTGCGAAAAATCATTCCGTGACATTAAGGAAGAAATCGTCAGTCCAAAGGTACTTACACATTTTAATATGGCATTACCGTTAGTTTTAGCTACCGATGCGGGACCGGAGGGATTAGGTGCCGTACTATCTCACAGGTATTCAGATGGAACCGAGAGACCAATTGCCTTCGCGTCACGTTCCCTGTCAAAAAGTGAAAAATCATACAGTCACATAAACAAAGAAGCAACAGCAATAGTTTGGGGACTTAAACATTTTTTCCAATATTGTTACGGCCGAAAATTCATTCTTGTTACGGATAATAAACCGCTTACTGCAATTTTCCATCCAACCAAGGAAATGCCCGCTACATCCGCCACCAGGATGTTGCATTACGCCAATTTTCTCTCTGGATTTGATTACCAAATCGAGTACAGGCGAAGTGAGAATCATGCAAATGCTGACTATCTTTCAAGATTTCCTTTACCTACAGAAATAGATCGAAGTGGAATTAATTCAGAATCAGTTCTACAAATTCACCAGATTGACCTACTTCCAGTAACACAGAAGGAAATTAAAAACCATACATTAAAGGATCCAGAACTTAAACATTTGTATTTATCTTTACAGGCTGGTAACACCTTACCAACAGGTTATTCGCAAGCCGAATTTGAATTGTTGGATGGGTGTATCTTTAAGGGAATACGGGTTGTGATACCAAAAACGTTGCAACAGAAAATATTACAGGAACTTCATAGTGCTCATGTTGGCATAGTGAAAATGAAAGCACTCGCACGTAGTTATGTATGGTGGAAAGGAATCGACTCGGATATTGAGGCACTGAACAAAAATTGTTTACATTGCTCTAGTGTAGCGAATTCACCTACCAAGGTATACCATCCATGGGAATTCACCATAAATGCATCGCACCTTACCATCCAGCGACAAACGGACAAGCTGAACGGTATGTCCAAGTTGTAAAAAAAGGATTGCGCAGTATGCTGAACGAACCAGGAGATCTACATTTTAAATTGTGTCAACTCTTATTGCAATATAGGAAATTACCAAATTCAAGCACAGGTATAAGCCCGGCGGAATTAATGTTTAAAAGACCGATAAGGACCAAGATTAATTTAGTTAAACGAAACGTAAAATCAGAACAAGATAATAAAGGCATAAATATACGTATGGCTCGGAAATTCAACATCGGGGACAAAGTCCAAGTTAGGTGTTACACTAATAAGGCATACAAATGGAGATATGGAGTGGTAGCATCGCAAACTGGGAATTTACATTTATGGTAGATGGAATTATACATAGCCACCATGTTGACCAGATGAAGCTGACCGCAGTAGAGAATCGGCAATATGTTCCACCCGAAGAGGTACAGGTGCCACTAGCAAAACCAAGTAGCGAACCACCTAATTCAGAAATAGAACCCGAGGGATTACCAGTACACCAACGAAATCATGAGTCAAACGAAGAGATACCAATTGTGGAGGAAACGATACCTACAAGTTCATCGGAAGTGCCAATTGTACTTCAACAGGAATCGACTACTCTAAGAAGATCTACTCGGACAAGGAAACCACCGAACAGATTAAACTTGTAATACTTATTATTTTATTTGATAGTTAGATACATTGTATGCCCTTGTTGTTCATGTTCATGTTGCTTGATTGACATTGTAAATTGTAATGATTTACTCTCCTTGGGGAAGAGTGTTATATATGTCACTTACTTACGGTACAAGAGCCACTATGTGTGGATGAAAAATTAATGACATGTACGTAGTTACTTAAGTGTGTAATGAAATATATTATTATAATAATTATTGTGAAATAAAAACCCACGAAACGAACATAACACTGTACACGACTTCTTCCGTCATTTTACTACCTTTTCTTCTCATTAAGAGCTACCAACACTAGACGATTTTTCTCTCTTGGTTTCGCCACGATTCTGTTCATACTTGTGATATACGGAGAAGGGCATACACAATCACTCTAAACGAATAATTATTTAACACTAGCATCACCTTGTAACAAAAACGTATATCTATATGAATATACTATCAAAACAAAACTAGTTTAAGTGTCAAAGGGGTTACACGACACATATCTCTATAGTTTCCAAGGATGGCCTCACTTCTGAGCTACATGTACTTATTCAGTTTTATGCCCTTTGTTCTATGCACTAGTGGTAACTAAATTTTTTAATCCTTTGTATCGATTTTGTTTATAGCCACCCCATTATGCGTAAAAAAAGTATCTTTATGCCTTGAACAGGATGAATACGTCAAATTAAAATAATTTTCATTTATGTATAACTTGCTAACGTCAATGTAATGTAAAAACACAGATTGGACTCAAACAAATGTACAGGATGGGCAACTAAGAAAGGGGGCCGGCCATAACTTAGAAACTATTTGAGATTACGCAGTGAAGTAAAAAATCTTATAATAAATGAGACCAAGAGAAAATGCTGGAAATTATTTTCACTTTCCTACCATTGCGGCCAGAGGGCGTTTCACTCATTTCAATTTGAAATTCCCATTTTTTGGCCAATTTTCTTCAGTAATCTATTTAAAAAATATATTCATTGTAAACTAAGTGATCAATATGTAAAACTTTGTTTAATGAATTTTTACGATTACTGTCAAAATAAAGGGAGGCTAAATTACGTGTTACCTACTGGAAAAAATCGTGTAACTTCGAAACGGGTTGCTTGAATTTGTCAAGATTGGTCTAGATGTAAAGAGAATAATTGATATTACCAAAAAAATCCAAAACCACAACAATTTCTTATCTCCTTCTACCAATAGAGGGCGCAACTTGTCGAAGGGACAAACACGGTCGACTTTTCTAAAAAAATTCAAATGGTACCAAATATTTTTTCCACTGCTATTGAAAGGAAAACTAATAAAGGAGTAGGTAATTACAAAAAAAAATTATGTCTGTAGCTTTTATAGAACCGAAGATATAGTCAAAAACGTAGTAATATAACGGGCAATTTGAGCTATAAACAAATCGTACAAAGTTTAACTTTGAGATTTAAATTTGTATTCCCTTCTAATATTCAAATAAGAAAAAGCAGCTATTCAAATTTATTTAATGGGAAATTATTGCAAAGCAATTTGAAATGCACCACTCGTTTACAAATATATACATGATGTGCATTTCAGTAAACCATAAAAGTAGTAGGTACTCAAAGTTGTTTGCCACGACTAAAGTTGCTAACCAACAAACTTTTAATCGCTTATAATTAAGTTCTCCTGTTAATGTGTATCTGGAAAAAACCTACTGAGTTTATTTCGAGGAAATAAGTTGAATGAGATATAATCACGTTTCGAATACGCGTTTCTTTTTGTTTGGAGTGCAAAATTTCGTACTTCAATTGTTAATTAACAATTTAAAATTAATCCGTAAAAGAAAATGTTTCTTGTAGAATTTTCGTTAAATCGACAATGGAAAACTCGTGTCTCGTGTCTAGACCAATAAAGTTAAACTACAACCATGTCACCACCCTAGACAGTGGCGTTTTTAATTTACAGCAATATTTAAAAACAAAAGTATTGTTTGCAAATGATGCACACTGCTAAATAAGCTTGAGAAGTTTTATAATATCCGTTCCTAGTTAATACGTATTCAAAAGTATTTTTCATTTACGTTTTATCCTTTGACATACATTTTTATTCGTTAAAATGCATTCAGTATCTTCTTCAGAAAACATAAAAATCAATATTTAATGAAAAATCATCAATCGGAATGGCATAACACAACGATATCTCGATACAAATTTGAGAAAGAATGGAAGGAGATTTATCAATTTCTTTGTTCAATTTCATTGAAGGAGACTACTAGCTTTAAAATAGGGGAAACCATAAACTAAGCTCGTGGAACGTTAATATTTCTTTAGGAACGGGGTTTACTCCCTGCGTTTATCTCTGTCAACACATAATTAGTGGGAGTTCTTTATTTTAACTAAAACATTATTCAAATTATTTTAACTGATACTATCTTTTGTTGAGATTTTAGGTTATTCAAGTTCGTAATCTCATCAATTAAATCAAAATCATAATTTTTTAAGCACTATAATATTAATAACTTAGGAATTAGTGAAATTCGACTTGCAAATTAAAAATCAAATATTTCAACTTAAAATTCGTATAGGAAGATCTTACATCTTTCTTTAAGAAGGTAAGACGTTACATTAATTTTAGTTTAAATAATACATTATAATGTAATTATATTGTGTACTTGAAAGTTTGTTGTAGCATATTAAACAAGTTTATACTTGTCTACTTCTAGATGGGCAAAATTCCAACTTAATAACTGTTCTGCAGTATTTCATTATCAACTACTGTAAACGTATAACTTACATTTCGTCATGTTAAAAATCTGGCAGATTATACCGTAAATGAAAAAAAAACTAGAGCGGTATTTTTAAATGTAATGAATTTTCAAATTTAATGGGTGTAATTAGAAATGAACACACCGTAGCAGCATCTTGTAATAATATCTTAGAAACGTCGAGTACCTAACATTTAAATATACCGTAGGTACTCTCATATTTCCTAGTTTCCTTTGTTACTGTTTTACCTGTTCGCGCAACCCCTAGCTTAGACATGGTACTTACTGACCGGAGAGACAAAATTATTGAGTGTTCCGAACGTCACCATCGCTTCATGTAGTTGAGTTAGAATACAGTCCACTCAATAATAAATGCGCTAAATTACTTTTAATCAAGTTATTTCAACCCCTGGCGCTCTGTAGAAGCATTTGAACGTCATAGAGGTTGGTACCAAACCAAAGAACAGCAGCGGTACGAACGCTTCGTCTACGATACAATTAAGAAAAAATACTCCAGGTTTTCCACGATTTAAAAGCATATTTATTAATCTAAAAATAGATAAAGTTAGTCTCTTTTGCTAATAATAACTTTAAAACCTGCCAATTTGTCAAATTTTGCAGCATTTTCCCGCTGGTACTCTCTCTTGGTACCATAAACCATCATTTCGGGGCCGATAATGGCTTCTTGCTTGCACAAACTGTATCGCCTTCACGAGACTGCCCTTTTCATTAATGTGAAGTCTTTTAACCCCAGTCCAATTCACGTGTCTCGTCGTCACCATGGCAAATGGTTCTACCATAACTAAGATAGCGCGTGCGTCATTAATTCTTAATATCTGCCAAATCTATCCGTTAAAAGTCACAATTTTGGATATACATAATTTATTCAACTCATCTTCCAAGATTCAATAAAAATAATAATAAACTATTAACAAATAACGAAATGTTCTGTGATAATTAAATTTCCCCCCTTAACATGTCGTAGCTAATTATTTAATACGGTAGATACTTTCATACTCAATTTACCTAATTCATTTCATCTTGTAAATCCTGTTGATGACGATTGTCAGAACTAACCACTACTCTATTAGTAAAAAAAACTAATAAAAACATAAGGTTCGTGAGTTGTATACTTATTGTTCTTGTTGACCTCTTCCTCGCCATCACCATTATCTAGTGAATTTCAGCCTCTGTATGCAAAAGCCAAATGGCTTGGGGGTGCCACTTTCTTCCAAGATTCCATATGTTTCACCTTTTGGGTAGTTGAATCGTTGAAGTGTACGCAAAAGCCTCTGTAACTCGAACGATGTTCGGGCAGGGCACGGCACGCATATTATAGGACAGTGATCATATCTAAATTACAAAGGCACTGTGCTAAGTGACTAATACGAAGACGTCTGAAGCTCAAAGAAGTCGGTGTTAGAGGTAGGCAATATAGTCCTAATGGATGAATTTAGAAAGGTATTTCAAGAGCAGTTGGGAACGTGGTCACACAATGTATTAGACAGGTGGCTTTAATACGACTACTATTCATCCACGCTGAGGGTATCGTGGGCTGGAGGCTGTAACACTTTAAAATGCTGCCTTATCTTCACAATTCCGGGCGTCTGTCTACCCAAAGTTAGCACAACTGCAAGTCACTTATAATGCAAGACGACTGTCAGAGAATACATACATCCGATGGATCAGCCACAAACCAGAACAGTAGTTTGGTGTTTAGATGTATATGTGGTAGCTTTCCCAGTTTACATGGAGATATATCACTGTACGGAGTACACATATAGTTGAAGCGGAACAATCCCCAAAGAAGAAATCTCAACTTATAGACGTCTCATCTGACCTGTTTCAAGAAGATGTAGTGAGCTTCAAATGGACATCCCCAGAAATTGATGAACCAGTCAAGACGTACTTGGTCACTTCAGATAATTGGTTCATGTTGGTTACCCTGCAAACAACGATGCGTTTACATTAAGTCCAGCCTTCACCACATCGTCAAGGTTTTTAATATCCGGTACATCCAAAACAGTCTGGACACTAAATGGTAAAATCATGGACCCTTCGAAATTCAACTACTCTAACACGATTAATGTTCTCTCCGTGGTCTTTTTTAAACCACCGTGAAATCGACAACTGCCGTCAATTTTCAGTTGGTCACCACGAGTTCAATCTGTGAACAGCCTGTTTACCAGCTCGTGTGGTTTACAACGAAAACAGGAAGAACAACAGTGTAGGGAGGTATCCGGTCATTTCCCCGCCGAAAAAATCCCGCCGGTCAATTGCCCGCCGGTAAATTGTTCGCCTGGTAATAACCCCGCGCGGTGAAATGTTCGCCGGTAAAATGTCCGCCATGACAAAACCCGTCGGTCATTTGCCCGCCGCTGTAGGCAAAATGATTCCCCTGATATTCCCCTATTTTTGTGATAAAGATCCACTTACATATGTACCTACGTTATGTGCAGCCAGTGGCGGATTATGCGCTCAGGAGGCGTAAGATGAATTTGAGGCCGCTGTTTACTGTAAATTAAAATATGCTAAATTCAAAAAAGAAGACTGTATTAATAAACCAGACATTGCTATGTTTAACAAAAGAACCGTTATATATAAATTTATAAAATATTTTCGACGGCCATTTTAAGCACTTCCCGATGGCATTTTGACATCCTTTACAGACCTACGGCACTATACATGAATACTCGCCTGCTACTATCTCTTGTTTCAACCTCGTTCTTAACACGTAAATGTTGTACAATTTTCTATGCTTAGTCCCCCACTAAAGCGCCTAGGTTATTTGCAGGTTTAGTATATTTTTTTTCAATTGATACTAAAATAGTGGCATGACACACAGGTTTACAAAACTGAAGTTATTTAAAAAAGAACTTTCTTAATTGTTTATTTTTTCAAAAATTACGGCGGGAAATTGACCGACGGGATTTTGTCATGGCGGGCATTTTACCGGCGAACATTTCACCGCGCGGGGTTTTTACCAGGCGAACAATTTACCGGCGGGCAATTGACCGGCGGGATTTTTTCGGCGGGGAAATGACCGTGAACCGGTTATTATACATTGTTTGAAATTTTATTTTTGATAGTAATATTATAAATCTAAATAGGTACTTACTTCCTTAACTAATTAGTAATCTAATTGTAATTAGTTAAAGCTCTTCATAAATACACACTTTCATATTCTTTCGAAAAAACCGTTTACAGAAAATATTATTAAAATTCATGTTATTCTTTGTTTAGGGCGTTAAATTTCAATACATGAAACATTACTATATTATTGTAAAATAGACTCAACAAATATGGTACTTTCACAAGCCGGACGTACTAATTACGTAAGTAGAATAACATCAATAAAATATTTGTACTTGCAAATTTGGAATTTTTTGCAGTTAATTAACAGCTACCATCAAAAGTGTTATCATATAGGATCCCAAAAGAAAAAATAAATAAAAGATTTTATAAGATTTTAATATAAATATCGTATAGAAACAAATTTTTAAACGCATATTTGAGGGCATATTTTTAGTATTTTTCGTGCATATTTGTATGCATATTTCAAGGTTTTTTAGTGCATAACTATTCGAAACCTACTTATTATTGACCACATACGAAACAGAACATAAAAAAGAAACGAATACGTTTTGGGTATTAGAAAGAGCTCTGAAACGATATCTCAAGGATTATTGTTTCTTACTAAACTGTGTGCTCACAAATTCGATAAATAGCGACATTTCAGACAAAAAGAAAGTTTTAGGCACTAATGGGTTAAATCTGCATAATCATTAGGTACTTGGCGAAAGCAATAACACTGATTGATCGTTTATTTACAATGCTACAACGGTTACCATCTACCATAATTCAGTTTCATAGATATTGGAAAAACCTACTAAAAGTTTCCTAGTCACTTAAACGAAAACTCCACATCAAGGATAGTCTCAGGATTTGAAGCACCAGAGGCAATCGTCCTTCTAAAATTCCACATTAGAAACGAAAATGCAAGTAAAAATGACATAATAAATGCCATTTTCCTTATGTGGAAAATAAATGGGCTGTTTTATTGAAACTTACTTGTAGGATTCCATACTTGTAAAAGTAATGTTATCTTATAAAATTGAAGTAATGACAGTAACGTAAACAAAACCTTGCACAATAAAATGGTTACATCTGTTCAAATAATAATATACTTTTAATCAGAAGTGCGCGAATTTGAGGAAAATTTATAAAACGAAACGGCACAATCTCGATAGCGTTTGAGGATATTCGAGACCAGTGTTTGCATATCAGCTATAATGAAAAAAGTATGGCCTTCGGCATAATTTTGTGACTTGCATAACTTTTAAATTCATGCTTCCATGTAAAAATTCATTAATTCGCATATGAACATCCATATTTACATCTACCAACTCGTCGAGACTTTTTACATATATGCAATTCATTTAAATACTAAATAGTAATATAATTATCTCGCTTATTCGATTTTCCTGTTGCATTTACTTTCAATACAACTTCCATTTCATCTCTACCTGGGTGACATCATGTTACAGTATTTTTGACTGGTTACAATTTAGCACAAAAAAGTAATAGTATAATCAGTAAAAAAGGCGTGAAACTTGCATTGGCGTCTTTATCCTGTAATTCAGATCTTACACGTCATGTAACGTACATTTCAATTATACCTAACTGTTTGTATGTGCTCTCCAATTATCAACATAAATTGAGTAATGAGTAATTTTGACGTACACTATTCATCTTAAGTAAATCTATCTACAGAACGCTTGTAAATGTTGCATTATGTGTACCTATTTAAAGTGTAACTTGTATAACCACTACCTACGAAAGAGCTATTCAGAGTATTCCAGAATATTTCAAGCAGTTGACAGCTTGACGTACGGTTGACATAGACGTACAAAGTCGGCATTATTAAAATATTGTAATGATTACATTAGCAGATTAAATGGTAGAACTATAAGTAGTATGTTATTATAAATATTAATCAACCAAGTCAATCAAGTTTTATATCACATAACGTTGTATGTATGCGGATTTAATTTGGTTTGTTATCTCGCTGCCAAGTCTACTTGTAAACACTTTCTCAAGAAGGAACTAATTGGGAATGGGAAGCAAAACTTGTTCTTATTGATTTTAGGAGCATCTCCGATGACATAATAATATCTAACAAGTTATTTGTAAAATGAGGTCGGATAAGGTGGCACGTAATTGTAATGAATGGCTTTACAGTCATCTAATACCTACTTATAAATTAATGAGAAATTTGAAGTTAATATAGCATTTTTACAAATACAAGTATAAAAAAAACAAGTTAATGTAGCAACCAGTATTGAAATTGTAAAAGCTATTCCTAAGTAACACACTTGTACTACAAAAATGTGAACAAATGTACAAACTATGACGAAAAGTGCCGCACAACATGAAAACATTATGATTCTGTTACCACAGAATAAAACACATGTGTTTTATTCTGTGCTGTTACGTTGCTGAAATGTTGATCGTAATATTTGGATAATGTAAATATTGAAATTACTCAGTACGTTGCATCTTCCTGCACGTTAAACTTAACAAACACATTTCCTAAATTCGCTTTAATAATACGGATTACATTATGAGTACAGATTGTTTTAATCCATGTATGTCACTAGTAACGCCCCTATTATTCATTTACCCTTACATGAAACCTCCTACTATTTAAACGGTCCCGATTCCTGGTCAACGTCACCCCTTTCTTTACATTTTCTAATAGCCACTTTGTATAAGTAGTTAAATTATGTGACAAATAGTCAGTTATTTATTAGCTTATTACCAACTTGTACTGGAAATTCAAAAAGATTTGTTCGTTAATTATAAACTACACTCACCGGCAAAATAATCGATCCACTCAAAAAATTGATTTTTTTTTTGCTCATTAATAACTTTTTTATTTTAAATTCTTGTTGCATCTGAATTGTTTGACTCAGTTACTATTGTAGCTAAAGATATCTTGCTCACGACACTTGGAAGATAACAATTAAATGTATTTTTTAAACCATCAAAAGGACGTACAGCAGAATAACTAGTTATATTGTCCGTTTTATGTACGGAGACGTCATTGCAGATAATTTGCTGTTTCTCCATGCTCTTTCAGGATGTGACACAGCTCACAATATGGGTAAATTTAAATTTCTGATAGTGCTAGAGAAACATCAAAAGTTAGCAAGTGGAACAGCGTTGTTTCTCAACAAAGAGAGTTGATCCTGCTTTTCTCACTGTCATTGGTGAACGTTTTTTCATCTCTTTATGTCGTGGTAATAAAGATGATAATTCTCTTGACAGCCTATGATACAAACAATTCGCCAAGTCAGTGACAAAGAGTACATTTTATTTATCTTCACTTCCTCCAACACAAGATATAGCCCGATTCCACAGCTTCCGAGTCTACCATCAGGTCCCGTCCGCGCCCCCAGACTCTATCTCATAGGTGGTGGGGAAAAGAGTCAATGTTTAATCAATAACAATGTTGCATTATTAATAATTAAACAGATTATGATGAAAAAAATGAGAAGATGATTAAAAATTATGGCGAATCATTAATATTTATGTAGCATTATGAGTACTGAAGAATGTTCGTTTCGCAGCGCTGTAGAACCTTTAACTAATGAATAAAATTAAAAAAGGATATAATAAAAATAAATTCCTTAAAAATCCCTCTATAAAAATGTTTTGATATGATTTTTTTGTAAAATGATCAGAAAAAAAGTTATAACGACCAATAGAACAATTTTTCTCAGATTTTCATCGATTTTCGCTTATAATTTTGTTATTTTTGGTTCTACGACTAAAAGTTACTGAATCAAAATTTTAGATCATTTTATTCGCAACAAAAATATTTTGATTTTTTTTGTGAGACCTACAGTTTGTCATATAAACCATAAAAAACATTTGTACCCCTTTTTCCACGATGGCGGGCGTGGAACAAGGGTTCCAACCCCACAAACTTGTATTTAACTTTATACTAACCCCTCCTTGATATCTAAAAAATAAAATTGCGTCCTCTGACAAACGCAACCCCAAATGTAACTTTTCAATGGACTAAATTAATTTCACGAAATCTGAATGCCAAAAATTAGTAAAAACAATATCGAACCGCAGAAATGGATTTATGGTAAAGTCATAATACATAATATAATATTAATAGCGAATATCTTCTGAGATGAACAAATTAATTAAAGTTATTAAACCATAAAAATACTTAATGTTAGCAGAAAGAAGGGGTAGGATAAGGGAGGGAAGGTAGAATGGGAAATATGAGGAGAGAATGGCAGAAGAAGTGCCGGGATATTTAAATAGAGGCCTCTAAGTAGGAGTAGCAAGATTCAGGTGTGGGAATGAGGAAAATCTATATGTTTCACCGGATTGGTAGAACAATGAAAAAAGAACGCGCAAGTTATGTGGGGAGGGATGGGAGACTGTGGAACAGCTACTAGAGATGTGTGTGGAGTTGAGAGAAGAGGAAAAAAGCTGGAGGGAGATTTTAGGACGAGGAGGGGAAGGAATAAACTGGATGGTGAGGATGGAGAAAAGAAGAAGGGAAGAGAGGAGTGAGACAAGGAGAGGGAGAGTGAAATGTAAATAGAAAAAGGGCAAATGTTATATTTAAGTTAGGATCTTTGTTAAAATTATTTATAAATAACAAATAAAGAATACATACATAATATTAGTGTAAATTCTTTACCAAAGTCATAGTATAAAATTTATTGCAATTTCACCAACTGTGCCAACACTTCTGGGACGGAGCTCGTCCTAAAATTATATAAAAACCTACAATTAATATCACCACCACACAATAGAGTATCAATTTCAATAATGGTGGTTGGAATTTGTAATTACACTAAATGGTGAACCCAGTATAGTAACAAATTCATGCCCCTTCATTTGAGTACTAATTCATACAGTATTCCTGAGGGTACCTCAGTGTCATAATTCTTTTCCCCCTTGAAACAGATGTTTGAAGATTATTTTGGAGGGTTTTGAACCATGTGAAATTTAAAATCATGAACCAAATTGAACGGTAAAATCATAAACTTCGAGACATTACACACCTCTAAGATATGAAGTAACCAGTGCTACGCAGCTTCAATGCAGACTTGGAGTCACGTCTTACATTTCTCTTTGACCTGCTTTATGGTTCAATTGCCACTGTGTATAACTTCGATTTTGTATTTATTCAGAATAAGACATTGAACGTTCCAAAACGCGGCAACCTCTACGTTTTTGCTTTTCGAAGCTTAGGCAAAGTGACTGTTACCAAAGAGTATATAATCTTTGGTGTTACCATTCCATCGCCATCTTGGACTCGGTGACAAAATGGCGAATTCACGTTCATCGCCGTTCGTAGCGTCAGTAATGAAATTTCGTACCCGTCTTGCACAAACTTTACAGAACTCTTCATGACATAAAACAAAAGCCATGACAACGGTAATGACTCAAGCTAGGATAATTAGGCAAAATGCCTTTTCTTATAAATGGAGAAACGTAAGGCAGAGGCAAACCCTAATTAAAATCCGTTTTAGAAAATGTACTTTCCAAAAATGCAAACTTTATTTTTATTTAAAAATTTTATTTGTTTTTTTATTTTTAATTTTTTTTAAATAAAAATGAACAACTGTGGAAGCTTTCATTATTAAACTTTATTTTGCCTTTTTTGGTTTTTTTTGTTTTTTTTAGTTTTTTTGCCTTTTTTACCTAATTTTTTGTTATTTTTTCCTATTTAGTACCTTTTCTGTCAATTTTTTTTAAATTTTTTGTAATATAAGTATTTCTTAATTTTAAAATTTTATATAAATTTTTTGGGAAATGTCTAAGAAAGCATATTGTTTGAAAGCCGAAAGGGAAAGGAATTTGGTGTACAAACTGAAAACAAACTTTCTGTTTAATATTTAAAAGCCTCCGATGAGTCATTCTCATTACTTTGCAATATTTCCCATTGTATTATTGCACCTACATTCAGTCTTTGTTGATACTGCGTCCCTTAAACATTGTCCCGACGTATTTTTAAATTATCCAGGAAACTTAGTGAAAAAGAATGCCAGCGAGTACTAAGTATAACCAGTGAATAAAGTTGGATTCCCATCTATCAACTGTATATTACATTTTTCAAATACTTAAATGTTTATTTTTCTATACATGGCTTTAATATGTATGTGTTGATTTTAAGGCTTTTTTCTCGACAGTTTTTGCTTCTCCGTGCCTCTTGGATGCTTTTTTTGATTATTTTTTGTGCCTTTTCGCCTGCCTTTTTTGAACTTTTATTTTGCCTAACTATCCTAGCTTTAGTAATGACAGATCACATAGTCTATTACAATGGCGGTTTTTATTTCATCAAATATTTCAGCGTCGGGAGTAATATTCCGGTTTAAATTCGAATAGGTCCTACCTAATGATATTTTCAATTTCACCCTATCATTTTTGTTTTAGTGCCACTCGGATCAACATCTGTGCGGTGGTTAAGTTTGTATTAGGTAAGTTTCAAAATTGAGTCTGAAAACTTTTTGCTCAAACAGTAAGTTTCAGACACACTTTAAAAATATATTCACGAAAAATTATGCTGAGATGCAATAGTTCAAATCATATAAACTTGTGACAATTTTGTTAAAAACCTCTTTTCTTTCACAATACATACATAGTAAAATCGTTGTCACACTTCATTTTTGAAGCGTGAACGGCTTCGCTTTAAACAGCTTCAGATAGTAGATTTATTATTACATATTGATTTACGCTAGTTTATGTTCAATAAAGGAAAGCATCTTAAATAACAATAAATTGGAGAGCATATTACATCATTAGGTTACAGACTAACGGTTGTGTTGGTATCAAATTTTGACATATTTAATGGATATTGTACCTAATCCCATTTTTATTACATACCAAAGTGATTATCAATCAATATTTCTGTTACAATCAAATTATTAAAACGGCCTCACAATAATTTCCCTTAATGCTAAAAAAGTAATAAGATTTCAAATTAAACGGTTCCAGTTAATGTAAGTAAATTAGATTCACTCGTAATACCGTTATAGTAATTAATTGATCGTTTCTAATTTTCAAGTAACAGTTGTTTTATAAATTACATTTTTCCAAAATACGAAAACAAATTGCTTTATTTACAATTGCGTTTAATGACAAATGTTCACCTTTTAGTGCTTCTGTCGAATATATTTACTTGTTTATGTAGCGGTCTTATGGGGTTACTAACCCACGAACAGAAATCGCGAAGGTCGTTCATTGCCTTTATAAAGCCGTGTGCTAAACATTCGTATTGCTCTTAAAATTACATTCGTTATTTCCAACTAGTTTAAGTATCCTCTTTATTTATTTGTATGCACGTTACATTACTAAATATATGCCACTTTATGTCATACATAAACCGTGTGTGTCCACATCTAGGTGAAAGTGCTAACAACTCTAAATACAAACGTTAATTAACGGTATAGCTAGTCGCGTAACGCTTTGCTAATTTGCAAAGCAGATTAACTGAATGCAAACTTTCGTTGAAAGTAAAATTGACATTCAACCATATTTTACAGCAATTTATAAAAACGTAAATGTGGACATATAAATAATTACAAAATTATTGGAATGAGAAGTAAGACTGTTCGGAAAATTTTGTTTAATTTACTTCAAGTCAACTAAACTCTACACACAAATATAAGAAGGATCTTACAAATTCCGTTAAAACTATATGGCGATCATGCACGGCAGGTTCCTATAAAACATGTCTGAACGCAGATGCTATTAATAAATCATTTAAAAGTCAGCTGTGGTGAAGTCTGAATGTGCTTTGGTTTACCATATTTATTTATTCCACAATAATTTGTAATAAACCGATTTTCTAGCCGTAATTTGATCATACAATCTTGTATTGACGAAAAGGATACAGAAACAACACAACAAACTCTATAAGAATAACGTCGATTCGATTACCTGTCATGTCAGTTCCCCGTGGTCCTAATTCAAAAATATAATTGTAAACATGTTTGTAATACGTAAATTTGCATTAAAAAGCCCCAAAATTGTAATTCTAAGAAGCAAGGATAATAATTATCATAAACTACCGCACGATTTAGTGGGGAAAAGAACAAGTTTACGAAACTATATAAATGTTATACTTCAGAATTAAACGCTACACTGAAAAAGCGCTCATTAAAAAGTTTAAACTGAAATAAATTTATTAATTTCATTAAAAATTCAACTTCTCGAGATATTTGCACCTTAATAATTAAAATCTAGTAACAAAAGAGCGACGATGACTAAAATACTCGTCTTCATTTAACGTTCTATATAACTGCTATCAATTTTAAGTTAAAGCAACATAAAGTGTGCTAATTATATACACTCTTTCATTAATTAACGGATATGGCGAATTTAAAAAGCGAAATTCAATTCATCCGGTGAAACTTTGTTACTCTCTTGCTTTTATGAAGATGGCGCAGCAATAAGGATTTAGATTGTACCATAATTATACCATTGAATAACGATATTCATATTCGTTATTCAATGATAATACGTAACGTCAACATACATTTTGGAGTACATATTATATCGTTCATTCGCTCTATTCATGGCATAGAAAATTCTATTACATTTTTCTGAGACGATGATGTAAAATAATAAAAATGGTACTTTAATTCTTTACAATTGATATTCAACGTCGTAGTTTATGACGTGAATCCGAGAATTCGATTGATGTTGCTCATAATTAGATCAAATTTTAGTTTCCCAATTCAGGATTCAGTTGCACGGAAACTCGCGATTTATTTAATGACATAGTATTTACCTGACCTTTACTTTAGAAAAGTATCTGTTATCGTTAGAAATTTCAATTTTCCTAAAATCCAACTAACGTATATGTAGTGCACTCTGCCATTTACGCAGAATCATCGCACAAATTCATTCTAATAAGGAACTGAAACACTTGTGACCTTATGGCACAAATTCATGTGGTTTTGTTCTCTTTATAGTCAACTGCTGTAGAGTCGGTTCAGCAACTGAAGAACTTTAGACTGCATATGATGTTGCAGCCTTACTTCAGATCTAACAACGATCTTATCTATCTTCGTAGCTAGCGAATTACTCCAACCTCTGTGGTTATATTTATTCCTGACATACCAAGGGGTATTTTGTTTTGAAATGCCTGAGTAACTTTAGCATTCTAGTTATTGGCTACCATAAGACCACAGCGTTAAGCATTAGGATTTTATTTTCCATTGATCTAATAAATG
The DNA here is from genome assembly GCA_036250285.1 of Pyrocoelia pectoralis. Classification (NCBI taxonomy): domain Eukaryota; kingdom Metazoa; phylum Arthropoda; class Insecta; order Coleoptera; family Lampyridae; genus Pyrocoelia; species Pyrocoelia pectoralis. Next base: position 11,046,002 of record CM070078.1, read on the forward strand.
GTTGTGGAACAGCAGAGGTATTCAGGTGGACCAGTCTCGGGTTCTGGGCGAGGCAATCAAGCGACTGCTTATCCTAGAAGGACGATCTGACTCACACATCCCTCGATTCATACAAGGGAAAAACTACCACATCTTCTTTGATGCGGAAGTGGAATCCCAACCAGACATATCCATCTTCACGGATGGATCTAAAACAATGCAAGAAACAGGCACCGGAATTTATTCCATAGAACTGAACTTCCATATCAGTCAACCACTAGGCAAAATTTCGACTGTTCTTCAGGCAGAACTAGTAGGAATAACGCTTAGTGCAAAAACACCTCTTCTGCACAGCATTAAGAATAAAATAATCAGGATCTCCAGTGACAGCAGAGCCGCTCTGTAGGCACTGTGTCAATACAAAATCACCTCTAGGCTGGTTTCCGAGTGTCACCAAGCACTAGAGCAAGTGACAAACAGCAATACTCTCGTATGGGTCAAAGGGCATGCTGGAGCAATAGTCAATGAAAAAGCCTGGCCTCAAATCAACTGTTTTATGGCCCAGAGCCGGCTCTTCCACTTTCAGTATCAACTGTAAACAACTTAATAACTCAAGGCACTCAATCCCAACACAAGGCAAGGTGGAAGTTGATGTCAGACCGCCGTCACGCAAGGAAATCCTTCAGAGGGCCACCTCGTAGCCTGGTGCGTTTTTGCACAGGGCTATCTAGAGAGAACCTGCGGCTACTCGTGGGCATACTTTCTGGGCACTGTAAAACAATCACATGCACGACATGGGCTTAGTCGAATACACATCCTGCAGAGGATGACTTGAGTGACGTTGGGGGGTCGGGCGGCTCTGATCAGGGAGGTGGAACAAAAGGTTCAAATAGGTGGCCTAAGCGCGCGTGGACTGTGAACCACCCTCCCATCGTAATCCAGAATCTATTGATGGCTCATGGTGTCTTCGTAATATCCAGTTGAATTTTTTGAATTTGATTTCCATCTTCCTGACGAAAAAGATATTATTAATTCTACCTGCAGCTGATGGGTGCAAAGGTTCGGGTATTTTTCTTACGTAACTCTAAGTAAAGTAAAGTAAAGTAAAGTAATTTATTCAGTTTACACACAATTAAAGTTATAACTACGTCAATAAGAATTTAGGATTAGCTCATATATTCACTAACACTATAGTAGGCATTATCAATCAGTATTTGCTTAACCCTATAGATAAACCTATTCGAGGGAAGTCCCCTAACATCCAGTGGAAGTTTGTTAAAAAACTGCACACCATAATAATTTACTGCATCCCTACTTCTATCTATTCTGTGGTAATCCACCACGTAATTATGTTTGTTCCTGGTATCATACGCATGAGTATCCTGAACCCTTCTGTATTCTCCAACATTTAATTTCACATGTTTTAAACATTCAAGTATATACATAGATGGTACAGTTAATATCTTGAGTTCCTTGAATTTACTTCTAACGTCTTCTCTATATTCGCTATTAGAATATATCGAACTACTCTTCTCTGTAAGCCAAATATTTTTTGGAGGTGCGACGAGTGCCCCCAGACCAATATAGCATAAGCGAAGATAGATTTGAATAGAGAGTGGTACACCATCATTACAACTCTGAGAGACGTTATATTCCTTAGGATGCGTATCAGGTAGACGATTTTTACCAACTTAGAAGCCACAAAATCTACATGTGCTTCCCACGTCATCTTTGCATCCAGTATTACTCCCAAAAATTTAACATGATGTTCAAATACGGTAGGAACATTTTTTAAAGTAAATATGATAGATTGAGTTTTCTCCTTATTCTGACTTAGGTTATTGTTGTAGAACCACTTAGCTACTGTATCTTGGGCCTCAATCATCAAATGTATAAGTACGTTGCAGTCATTGTGCGAGGTAATAAGAGTTGTATCATCAGCGAACATTATACATTTTGTTTTCTGATCATTTATCGGTAGATCGTTGATGTATATAAGAAAGCGAATGGGCCCAACGGTTGAGCCTTGCGGCACCCCATATGTCAGAGGTTTCTTAGAAGATAGTTGTCCGTTGTGGTAGACTTAGAGAAGAATTAGACCATCATTCCCGCGTTTACACGTACAATGCCGTTGTTACTAGGGCACTAGGGGGAATGTATATTACTCTAGCCAGGAGTCTTTTTAATGTGCAATAGACAACAAGATGTCGGGAAAAATTGCAATTTGCATTTTCGACATTTAAAGCCATTTCTGGAGATGATTCAAGCAAACCTATAAAAGAATTTATTTTGGTTTTAGCGTTTTGGAAGGGAGAACGTTGACACGAGCCGAATGAAGGGAAGGGAAGGGAAACAGGCAAAACTATTTTCAATCGCTACCCAAAATTTCTCCAAAAAGGGGTCCCCTTTATTTAATAGTTAAAATTGAGATATTTTATATTTCTTTTCAAATTAATGACAATTATTGAATACCTTCTTGAATATTATTATCATTAATTGACAAACAAATCTTTATGTTAGCACTGAATAAAAATTCGAATCATTTTTTACTATAATTGTGTGATTTAAAACATGTATTTCTTTAGTAGTTTTTCTAATATTGCTGACTTACTGTTGTAAGCAAAACAATTTTGTTAGAGATTTGTACTATAAAAAACTTAGAGAATATAAAGTTACCTGAAGTATTCAAACTTTCTTGAACTCCGATTGTAAATTCAACTACATACCTCTACCTCATTATACCGCAATCTCAGCTATATTAAACTACACAAATCTGAAAATATTTAATTACATAAAAATAAAATGTTACGGAAGTTATTAAAATACAAGAATTCGTCTTTGAAGTTTACGTAGACGTAGTAAATAAAAGTAATTAAGTATGTCAGCAATTTTCTCTTGCAGTTAGGTCATCATACAATACGAGACCGTTAGCAATTTAAACCTAACCAACTAAAAACTGTAAAATACATGGAAAAAGTAACTAATTGGACCACATTTTTGTTTTCAAGTATGTATACATGAATACATTAAATTTGCAAGAGAGTAACTACGAGTTTTGGGGTCTCTTTACTTTTCTTACATAAATTGAGTAAAGCGATTAAATCGGACACCACATTTATAAAAATATTAATTGAGTACAAGAGCATATTATTCAAACATAATTGAAATGAAATTATTATTACTACATTACATAATTAATTCTCACTTAACTAACTTTCTAGTACCACACTAGACATTTATGCTATTATATACTTTTGCAAGGTGGTAACTGAATACAAAGGGAATCAAAGGCATTCCGGTAATACCTACCTAAATTTTAAGGATACCTAGTTTCTACTAAAATTTACTAATTAGCATACGAACGCATTTCGGTAAAAGCTCAAAGCTCAAAACATTCTTGTATTTCCGTTTAATAATAATAATCGATTATTGTCATTAACTCATTAACCATGAAAATGGTATCGATAGTGTCAAAACAAGGTAACATGTAAGTAAATATCATACAAATACAATGATGGGACCAATATGTAAAAAAATAAAAACAATAAGAAAACAATTAAAAACAGAAAAAAATAACGCTAATAACAATTCACTAACATACATTAATTATAAATTCTACAGTGCACGGATTAATAGATAGTAAAGTTGTGGTGATCCATAAGGTTGGACGTTAGTTCTCCAAATAGGGGTAAAGTGATGAGACAATATGGTCAAAAACACAAAACCTCCCCCATAAGTTTTTATTTGGTTAAAATTTAAAGTTGGTTGAAAAAACTAAAATCAAGCCTCATTGAGGATGTAGAACTTGATTGATTACAAAATCAAGCTAATGAGTGTTATTAGACTTGAGATTGAAGTTAATTAAATTTAGATTATGTGAAAATTAAAATTCAAGCTAATAAGTGTTATTAGACTTGAGATAAAGATACTTGATTTAAATTATGTGAAAATTACGTGAAATTACAAATTACGTGAAATTACGACATGTTTCGCCAATTACAAATTGGCATCCTCAGGCTAGAACAGTTAATATTAAGCATAACCTAATACACATTTTGTAAAGTACTTACTAAGTGTTTTAATTAAGAAAAGTGGTTGAAATTTGATGGATGATGGAGGCGGATGACGTGCGATGAAGTTATAATATAATAATTAAATTAATAGATAGTAGTTCATTTAATAGATGTTCATTTGTTTAGTATCCTTTGTTTTTTTATGCAACTAAATATGTTGAGAAGGTGCCATTTATATTAATAAATGTCTGTATATATTAATTTTTGTTTAAATATCATCACAGTATCACATTTTTTTATCTCGTCACTAAGGGAGTTAAATAATTTACAGCTCAGAAAATAAAAAATTTTTTTGATAAAATGCGATACGATGCTTGTCTGGTCTTAATATGTTCCAGCTTTTAAGTAGTTAGATTGTAATTAATTCCAGGGTTAACCAATGCCATCGGTCAACCCTTAATAATTGCTGGGACTAGTCACTACTAGCACATCTGTGCTACTAGGTAGGCTAAATTGAACACTTAACCACTGAAGAATACCTAATGGTAAAGTTTATGTGCACTTGTATACCAAAACATTAATAAGATAAATCTATAAAACTCCATTAAAATAGAGGGTACGCTTGACTATTTGGCATTTACATAATTTGGAATTACATTTTTTGTTGCAATCACAGTTAATCAAGCCGTCCTCAAACTTAGAATCCTTGTTCAGAAACCCTTATTTATGCTTATGCTTAATATCTATAGCCCTACGTGAGCTTTTTTCCTGTGTTTATCAAATATAAACTCGTTTGACTAATTCCTATGTGATAGGCACCATTTCCCTACAGTATGTAGGATCCATAACCTTCACTCCAGATGTTGGCGTTATTTTTTTACATCCACAAAAAAATTGTTTTTTCCAAATTGTTATTTTATTAATCACTGGAAAACGACATAACTTTCAACTCTTCAGTGATTTGTTTGGGGAATTAATTTCAAATTTCGAATTGTAAAACTTAAGAGCTGCAATATTTTTAGGAAATTGTTTGCTGGTACTACTACGGTCTTTATTTACAATCGTCGTGAAATCACAATTTTTATCAGGCAAGCCTTATTAGTGTGTTAATATGTGCATATCGAGCAAATAAATTTGTGCGCGTCCTTAAATATCTACCAGGGATCACTTTGCCAGACCTCATATCTTCCAAACTGTAACAGGTAAGTAAAATTTCTCGAAAACGTTTGTAGAACATTAAGTGGGGAACAAATATGACTCATTTAGAAATCTTCTGTAACTCACCCCTTAGCCTCCAGCCGTCCCACCCCTATATTTTTTAATTGCACTACTACATGTGTAATATATTGGAAAAATAGATTATTCTTTAAATAATACGAAAAATAGTATTTAAATCAATTTTGTATTTGTATTGCATTGTATTGTATTGATATCAAATCAATTTTATATTGAATGCCTGTCAGCACAAAACAGCATTATTCCAAAATAATCTGAATTATTTAAGGTGTAAGATTTTGAGTGCCCTCCCAAATTACATAAAAGCTCTAAGCGACATACACAAGCTTAAAACAGAACTTTAAATATACTTACTATCCAAAAAAGAATTATTTGAACACTAGGTATATGGGTGAACCGTGTACACATTATGTCATTATGTTTTTTTCTTTTAAGGATTGTAGCAATATTTCACAATTCACCTATATTGCATTTCTTTTAAGCATAACGACAATATTATTGATTACTTTGTCATACATCTTGTACAGCAAAGTGCCTGCAATAAAATAAACATTATTATTATTATGACAGAAATAGCTTAGATTAAATGCAGCTTATTCGATCAAATACAATCTACCATCTACGATGCGGGGCCGGATTAACGGGAGGAGGGCTAGGGGGCTACACCCCCGGCACCCATTACATAAGATGCTCCCATTGTAAAAAAATTTTTAGTAAAAAGAAATAAATTAATGTATTTGTTTATTTAAAATATTTATCTAATCTTGTAATTATATTTAAAAACTCATAACCTTCCCCATGATGATTATTTTACTATGACAGTGAGTTAAAGGGTTGATGTACAAAGCAGCAGTGAGATGTTTCGATATGTTGACAATATCATCAGGCTAACGTAGGTAGAGATATTATAAACATTGCGTGATTAATACAATTTACATGGTGATTACAATTCAAGTAATAAAACACAAGCAGATGGAATATTAAAAATCAAAAAGGACAAACGATTGGTAATCGAACAAACGATCCTAATTATCTAATTATTTACTTGTATATTTATTTACTTACTTTATATTCATTTTATTTTATTTTAATGTTTATCGTGTAAAATAATGTCGAAGGGCCCCTAGTTTCTTTGTTAAACATATCGCAGTCTCCATTTTGACACATCACAAAACAAATCCAAAGGAGGCTTTGTTGACATTATATGGCAAGAAGCGCAAGAGTAACTGTTCAATGTCACATCATCAGTGGAATTCTTTGGCGCTAATTTTTTTCCGGATCTACTAGCAGCTTTGTAACAGCTTACACCATTCCACCACTGTCTCTAACTAGGTAGGTACCTTGAATTTGACTCAGGGTCTCATTCATATCTACAGACGAGGATATTGAAAGAACATTAGGGATTCGTGTAAAATCCTTAAATCCATCAATCAGACTCATGTGACTTGAATTACCCTCACACTGCGAGTATTTTCGCTACCACTTTAACTCTAGTTCGTTATAGTGACACCATCAACAGGAGGTTTTGTAAACAGTTTAAGTAAGCGAATTGATTGATAAATTCATGGGATAAAATAATGAAATGTCAAATTTCATCCAATCAGAACGGTTAGGGTTAGTTTAACTCCGCATGAAATATTTAACGCTATTGTAAAAGCTTTATTGGATCGGCTGTAAATGTAAAGCGTAAATCAATACATTTGTTTCTTAACAGATTGTTTTTTAGTACCTGAAACAGAATCCCTCAATATTATACCTACTACCTCGAGATATAAGATTTTTGTAGGAAGTAAACCACTTTCTCTTGAAACTAACCGTGTTAACTCTATCCCCATGAGCCTTAACTTATATGAAACTTCTGATATGAGGAAATCATTCACTTCCGTTTAAGGGTTAGTGACTTACAATTGCGATACATATTTAAAATATTTTATTCTGCCTATAACAAAATTATAAATTCATCTCAGAATTTTTCAAATATTTACAAACGGGATGCAATAAGCGAAAGTGGAGAAAGTCAAGAATAATCCGAGGAACATGACGACATTGTTAGCTAATGATGTGGCGCGTAGCCTTTATAATCTGGTAGGCACCGCATAAATGTTGCTCTATGGCGACTTGCGGCTGCTTAGGGTTCTTGCTACGATAACTTTACTAAGACAGTATTCGAAAAGGGTTAATAACTTACCGCCGTTGTTCCAGAAACTTGGATAGAATTAAACTTTTCTGCGATGTACGTAGAAAATAATTGTGTCCTCTAAATTGCAAAAAGATTAAAATGAGTTGTTTGACAAAGTTCTATTTAAATATGTAATTTTGTACTTTATTTCTGTTATATGCTTCTGACATATTTTATATACTGGAGTTCCATTTAAACCAAAGCTGGAAACGAGATAAAAATGAACAATCGCATTCTCGTGTGACATTTGCTTGACGTGTAAGGTTATTTCTGTCGCACTGCAAGGTAATAAATAATTTGATTTTCTAAATATACAATAAATTTTAAACTGTTCTACTCCCGTATTTGTTACCTTATGACGGTTTAATTACATTTGAAAAGTTTTAATTCCTGTTAAGTTGAGCTCTATCATTATTACATTTCAAGTCTTCAATTGGTGATCACTCTGATCAGCATGTACAAGTACATAGATTGATCGGATCGCTGGAATCTTCTTAATAAGTTACTCCTACCGAAATATGTCCTACAGTTCTAACAAAAAGGGCTGTAAATCAGGAATAGTTGCATTGCAGTAGAATATATTGGTTTAGATCAAACTGCCCGTAACTCTTTCGCTAGTATGGTCAGTATGGTTAGGGAAGGGATCTCCGACATTTAACACCTTTCCCTTTCTTCTGGCAACCTCTAATCTATAACTATTCCTTAACAAATTCTTTAGCTACATCCAGAGGCGGACTTTGCCGCCCCTAGGCTGGAAATATTTTGCCGCCCCTTATCTACAATTATTTCCGCTATTTGTTTCCACTGCTGGAAAACACTTTTCCACTGTATGATCGATGTGTCGTATAGTGATATATGAATGTATTTGTATGTACAATATTGTATTTATTCATATGATTTTAATTTGCCTAGATTTCATTTTGTAATTTTTTTAACTCCAACATTTGCCGCCCCCTAAAATTTGCCGCCCTAGGCTATAGCCTTTCTGGCCTTATGGTAAATCCGACTCTGGCTACATCTAGTTATTTAACGCAGGTATAAAATGGCAACCGTAGATAAATAAAATTTTTTGCTATTTAATAACAATTTCAATTCACATTTTGCTCTCCACTACAGTTTGAACCTATTTCTCTCACTCCATCATAATTTTTATTTTGCCTGTATTCCGGCCAATGTTTTAAAAATGTTGTACTTGATTATAGTCTACAAGACATGCAGAGGTTTTTATCAAGGATATTTTTTTTTGTGAAATGTAAGATAAACTTTTTCTCCATTTGTGTAAAATTATTTGGTACACACTGTATATTTACAAACATAAATGTCAAGTCAAATGATGAGTTGGCCCCTGTTCTTAGTTTGTCAGAGTCAAATTGGTTTAGTTATTTTTACGGTTAGACATTGATTGGTAAATGGATTATAATCTTATGATGGTTCAAAGCCAAGTTGAAAAACAGTTTTGAACTGAACTAGAAACAGTTTTGAACTGAACTAGAAACAGTTTTGAACTGAACTAGACCTTGGGATTTCAGTACATCTGTATAATGATTTGTGTATTATATTATACTGCGTTCCAAAAAAAAGTGCAACACCTTGAACCCATTCACCGATTTCATTGAAATTTTCACAGAATGTATGGGTCGATTATATTGACAAATGATTCAGAATCGTAGAAGCAATAGTTTTGTTTTTTGTAGCATAACAACGATAAAACTAAAGAAAATGTTTTGTGTCCGTTCTTGTTAATTTAATGCTACATTTTCAGCAATATCAAAGTTAAGTACACTACTGAGGTAAACTGCAACTGTTAATATGCCCAGAGTTCGCCCACCACCACGGTGGGGCAGATAATTGACATGAAAAATCAAGGAGTTTTTTTCGCGTAATTGCAACACAAGTTCGTTGTAATGCAACAACTGCAATGCGAGTGTGGCGTAGATGCAATCAGGAACACAATGGTAGTCGCCGAATTGGATCTGGTCGTTTGTGAGCCTCTACTGTTCGTGAAGATCAACGTCTGCAGTGCTAAATTTCAAAAAATACTGATTATAGACGAATTCGGTCCTTTGGGCTTCGTTCGTATCGTCCTTTCTTAACCCTTCCCTTATCGGCTCATTATCGGGCTCGAAGACTAGAATGGCGCAACGAGCGAAGAAACTGGGAGCAAGAATGGCAACATGTAGCAAGTCCCGATTTTGTCTTTGGGCTCATGATGACCGTAAGAGGGTTAGGTGCTTTCGAGGAGAAAGGCGAAATCCAGAGTTCCTCGTCGAGCGACTGGCCGTACTCCTGGATTGATGGTGTGGGGAGCAATATGTCATGGCAGCAAGCCACCGTTGGTATTTATTGAGGGTACTTTCACAGCTGCATCTTATGTCTCAAATGTGCTGGAACCCGTTTGCCTTTCATATCTTCGGGGGATCAACGCACCACTTTTCCAGCGGGATAATGCGCGTCCTCATAGCGCTAGGACTTCGATACAGTTTCTCGAAGATACCAGTGTTGACGTGCTGCCGTGGTCCGCGCGTTCTCCTGACTTATCTCCCATCGAACATGTGTGGATATAATGGGACAACAGTTACTGCGTGTACCTAATACCAACTACCGGCACTCATTCACTCTATGAGGCATGCTTTCTATCAGGTGGTCGATAGTCTCTTGTGAGAAGTCATCCCATGCCTGCTGTATGGTCACATGGAGATCCTCCAAGTTGTTAGGGGATAACACCATGTGACCATACAGCAGGCATGACCTCTCACAAGAGACTATCGACCACCTGATAGAAAGCATGCCTCGTAGAGTGATGAGTGCCGGGTAAATGATGGAGGATCAACACATTATTAATTTTTATTTTTAAGTTTTATGTTACAATATTCAAACTTTAATCATTTGTATTTCTCGTTAAAGCACATATTCTGTGAAATGTTTAATAAAATCGGTTCAATGTGTTGCACATTTTTGTAACGCAGTATATATTGATTTATTTAAATTAAGTGTCACTTATTTTAGACTATGGAGCTGCAAATAACTACACAACTTAGAAAATGAGAAATTTTATGACTAAAATTGAAACAATTGACCCCTTAAGTGTTAATATTGCTAACGGTACTGCTATGAAAGCATATGAAAAAAGAATTATTGCAATTGTATGCTGGTCATACACTAATAAAAATTGAAGTATGTACTTACTCTTACTCGATAAATTACAATTCAATTTACTATATGTACAAAAAATGTATTCACACAAATTTTTACAGTATTATCAAAGACTTGGTATTATTTAAAAATGATGTAAATGTTCCATGTAAATAAGCAAGAAAACAGTTTTGTAGCCAAAACAGAAGATGATGTTCTAGTGCTCGTCGCATAGGAAAACTTTTACATTTTGACCTGTGGAGACCAACAAAGACTTCAATTCTCGCAGGTGAGAAATATTATTTATCTGTAACAGACTATTTTTCACATTTTAGTTCCTTAACAGGATAGGAAAAGTGAATATGAATTTCTTTTAAAGCTCATGTACAAAAATTGTATTCTCAATCAATCCATGTGGGAAGAATACGCATGGACCGTGGAAGCAAACTTTAAAAAATTCTGTAATGAAAACGGGATAAGTCGAGAATTTACATGCAGCCATACAGCTCAACAAAATGGAGTCTCTAAGAGACTAAATTTCACTACATTAAATAAAGTACGAGCCGTGTTGATCGACTCAACATATCTGTGGATCCTGAAGAATAAGACTCAAGTAGCGTATAACCGATTTTTAAATGAAACGAAAATGATTGAATGAACCTCATCTAATGCCAGAAACAATGTTAATTGATTTTGAAATGATAAGGGTTAACGCTATACCTACCTAAACATGGAAAGCAATCTTCATTACTACTATCGGAGTAAAAATGCAAGGCCTCTGACTTTAAGTGGTCACAACGAAAAAATTGAGGGGTGAAATTTCTTCATTTTTGGGCAGTACATGAGTCATTTATATATGTTTCACATGTGTAAAAATCAAATTGGTAGACTCAGTTGTTTAACTTTTATTTTAATTTACAGCAATAAAAACGCTGTATTTAGTATTTTCCTGGCTGACGGTCAGTTTTAACTTATCATAAAATTGTTATTGTTTCAAAAATTGTTACCAAATTTACAAATGTTGTACCACACACACTTCTGAAAAGTCGACAGCCAATAAATATTGATTATTCATATAATTAACTGGTTTTATAAGCCCTAACCGAAAATTTGATTATTTTGCAATATACGGTAACTAAAGAAAAATTCTTGTTTTAAATGCTAAATTTGTATTACTCAAATCGGGCTGCATTATTGCTTTATTGAAAACAAAATTTGTTTTCTTGTAATTCAAAGTAAATGTTATAATTATCGCGAAAGAAAGACGCACATATTCCTGCGAGAGGTAATCTACAACATCGTAAATCGTGAGCGGCAAACCACAACAATGTGATTATTCTTTAGCATTGTACAAAACCATGCGCTTCATAGCAATAGTGTACGACACCATCGTCCAGCTCGTACCGCACTTCGCCCCGCAAATCCAATCATCCATCCTTTTTTCAAATTTCTTTTAAACAAAACATGATACATGGCATTATTTTTGTGAATCGTGTTAGACCACAATATAATTGCTTTAACCTTGTTATGTTACTGTCAATATTATTAATAAATAATATCGAACGTTCAGGTACTGAGTTACACAAGATGTCGTTTTTTCATTATAGCTTTAAGACTAATAAACCAATTGGCCTCAAAAGCATCTCACACCGACAAAAAAGTATACACTTGTCAAATATATAAGTGCGACTTAAGTCATAATTAGCGCTTTTTCGCACATAAATTAATACAGAAAATTAACGATGTGTTGCAAAAATCTAAAACTATACACCTTTTTGTAGGAATACATGATCTTTTAAATGCACTTTATTTCATTAAATTATGATTGCTAATTACTGAGATAGAAGCTTCTAAAGTCAGAGGCCTTGCATTTTTACTCCGATAGTAGCGTGAGCAGTAAGATTTTTCTTCTTCCGCAGTCAAAACTTTCTGTTTTTATTTCGTTTCACACACATTTAATTAATTGAAGTGCTTGGAGATCCAGTAAAGTGAATGCATTAGTAATGTGTGAAGGTTGTTCATCATATATGTATAGTTATAAACGGAAATTAGGATATTAATAATTTGCGCAGTGTAACAGAATACAATGTAATTAAAAGCCATGTAACACACTCGTTTATAGAATCACTGATACAAATCGCTCATTACGCTTTATACAAATAACCTATGTTTATAGAACAATATTGTCCTTTTTTTATATTGACATTTTAAACGTTAAATATTAACGTATGGTGTTTTGTATTATAATTAGATGTTTCTTTTTTAGTACTAGACTAGCTAATATTACCTAAACAAAGCTGAAAATAAATTCATTTCAAATTCGGTGTAAGTCGATAAACCATTAATTTGTAAAATTGGTGCGGATAGATAGAAATTATTATATTTGAAACCAAACACGTACAGTTAGTTATTATTGATCGGTTATCAAAATAAAATTAATTTGTTTGTCTACCAGTTAGCGGTATTAGACAGCTAATTTAGATTGTTTATTACATGAAAGTTAAACTTGTGCACTATAATGAAAATTCCTTTTTTATACATATTATTACGGTTCAGTATCGATTGCGTTATATTATAAAATGATGAATACTGATTGAACATTTATACACACACGAAAAAAAACAAGTCTCTCACTGCCTTATTTCTGTATTTTTCAGTCAAACAAGCACAAACGTAACTTGGTTTTAACAATTCAATAGAGCAAAAAAGAAATGAAAATTAAATTCTTTGTGAAAGCTAAGGTTAAGTTTTTTGTCCCTCTAGCAAGACGAAATGCTAGAATGGTTCTCAGCATGCTGTCCACAAAATTATTAAAGGCTTATTGGTGTAGGTTACCCCATTCTTCAGGTGCACCCAAAATTGGGTTTGCTTGAATTTCGTTGATAGTTAAATGGCATTTTGCACAACTAAAGTACATACACTTGATTTCTTATTAAATATTATGACCATTAAATATTACAATCCTTAAATATTATGTATAAGGCTTACTTTCTTTCTGATAGTGGAGAGTTTGTTGTGTGCAGTGCCGATTTGGAAATTGTTGATGGTAAGTAAAGTAAGTGAACACACCTCTTATAAAATAGACCTATAGTATAATTGCAAATTATTATTTAACTTTGTCATAGTTTTCGTGTACAGGATACCCTTTGTTGAAAATAATTTTGCTCTTCCTATAAATGACCTACATAACATCATTTTGGTTTGGTACAATGTTGATATTCAATCGATAATAATGTATGGTCATTGTACCGTATTTTGGTAATGGGGGTACTGTCCTATTATACTCCAAACAGGTGTTTGTACAGCTCCCGATGGTTATCTTTAGGGCTTTTACAAAATTAATTCCTACTTCGAATTTCTTTACCAATTAAGCCAATTATAGCTCTTTATTTATTACATACGGATACAAAAAGAAGCTACAATATTTACAAATTAACATATGAAGTAAAATAATAATTAGCTTACGGTTTTTTTCACCCTTCTTACTCGCCTAATGGTAAATTACAATAAAATTGCGTTGCTTATTAGTTAAAATAAAAACTAACGATCAATTAATTTTTACCGGACCAGATGACCGCACCACTTTAATGTAAAATAATAATTCTGTGCTAGAAAATGATAATATCCTTTTCCTAATCCGTAACACAAACTGCAATCTCTTTAAACATTTAAGTGTTTACAACTATAATAAAAAATACCATAGGTACCATAAGTGGCGCAATAAAATTATTGTAACGGTTTTAAAATTGTTACATCATCAGCGAATAACTGTCCAAACGTGTCCAATTTAATAAATTTTTATTGTGGTTTTTGGTGTTTGTAGTGTTGTGTTCAACGACCACAAGAGATCTAGTTATCGAAATATGTTTCTTGAAAAATTGCACGCAGTCCACTATCGACCCAGCACTTTTTTTTAAACAATAATAATAATAATATTTATTGACCATAGAACAAAAGAGTAAGGCAACTAATACAACATGGTATAATACTATAAATTATATTGCAATACTAAAAAAACAAATAAACATCGTAAATAATATGTAATACTAGTAAATAATCATAGTCATAAATAAAATAAAAAAAAAACAAGACAAAAAAAACGTGTTATGTTTAAAAGAGACAAATCGGCATTGCCCCCTGAATTCTTGGAATTAAGGTAAGTACCGTGCATTTTTGTACATTTAGCAAATACATTTTATATTGTTTTTGGAAAATTAGCTTTGATTTTATATGGAACATATTTTTAAATTTATTTAATATATTAGGAGCCACATATTCGAAACATTTTCTGTATTTACAGCTCTTATAACTTAAACATAGTAAATAAAGTTGGACCCAGTATACTTCCTTGTGGTACTCCACAATCTACAGCAACCTCGCTAGATACAGTGTTTTCAATTTTAAATACTTGGGAGCGATCGGGGAGATAATTTTTAAACCATACGATACTTTGCGAAGAAAATCCATAAAAAGTAAAATTTAGGCAATATCAATTCGTAGTTAATACTGCCAAAGGCTTTACTATAGTCCAACAATGTGAGACTGCATATCTACTTTTACGTATAACACTACAACGATTTTCAAATTTTTTCCTCTTTTTATATCTAGGCTTGCACAACCTTACGGTTCTTTGTGAATAGACGTTAACATGACTTGTTTGAGCCATAAGAGAAAGTAATAGGTTTTGGAGCTGTTGGCAGTAGCGTCGTGATTCGGCGAATCGTTGGTGCTCATGCTGTTCTGTTGTTTATGGATTACTTAAGCCACAAGTTATATCTGTGCTTACAGAGTCGTACTGGACAGGCGGAATACCGGGAAAATCCCCGAAGAGCCCACATCGTATGGTTAAATATCTAATTAATTATTGACAATATCGTTGTGTAAAGGAAAGTATATAAAGGCGCAATCTGTTAGAAAATTGCGTTCCACGTCAATTCTGCTCCCCCCTTCGCCCACCCACGCCGGGCTACGAATGAACAACCGTGCAAATTTCTGGTTCGTAAAATATTTTCGCGAAAACTTTTTTTTTGAATAATTTGAGTCGATAATTTCAAAAATAATCATTTATTTTTCCTTTATATTACAAGGAGCATTGAAATACAGGGTGTCTCACGGTGACCGTCGGTTAGAAGTATATCAAGAACTGTAAAAGCTAGAAATTTGAAATTTTGCACATGCGACATGGAGTGTTTAATCTATTAAATAAAAATATTTTCCAAATGGCAGCACTTCCGGAAATACCGGAAGTGAGCATCAACTTCTTTATTTTAAATACAAACCAGGCAATTTTTTTTCACATTCTGATGTGTCATAAAATGTTTAGTAAGTATGCTTAAAATAATCGGCGTATCAATTTTGATTGTTGAGAAAAAAAAATTTTTTCGCTGAAAAATGTCAAAATCTTGTTTAGGAAATAAAATTGAAAGTCGAAAGTGGTAAAAGTTAGGGAAATGGGATTTTAGGTTCTCAATGTCAAAAGATTGAGACACAATGGTCTGTAATGGATAATAAAAAATTCCCCGCGGTTACTGATCTATTTGACGTTATTTCCAAACTTTAAAAAGTCTCTTTTTTTAAATGGAATGCCTATTTAATTATCGGCCCATTCGATGCAGAAATAAATTTCCTTTAAATTGATATACCATGTTCCTATACCTAAAATCAATGATTACAGCGTTATTTACATTTTTCTAATTAAATTTATAATTACATACTTTACAAAACATGGTTGGCTTTGAAAATTTTCAAAAAATTTTTATTCAAATGTTTCTTATGCTTTTATGATTATTTAAAATTCTATCTATGCAACTTCTTGACTATCCAAGGTCTCTTTCCGCCGAAGGAACAGAAAAAATTTAAATATCCCAATACATTGATTTCTGCAGCGTCATTGGGGACAATTGGCTTTGCCAAACTTCGTGGCGCATTTACTTCGCCCAAATTTAGAAAATTCTTTTCAATCATCCTGATTTTTCGTTCTGTCATTCTAGGTAAATGCGGATATCTTTCGTTAAAGTGTTGAGTGATTCTTTATTCAATAGTTAAAGGTTCTGCAGGTCCGAAAAGTAATACGAGCAGACTCGCCATGAATGTAAAACAAATTTAGAATATCAGCGTTTGTGTATTCCATATTTCCCAATTAAAAACAAATATTAAGCGCAAAAATCAAAATTCAAACAGATAACACTGATAACAAACGTAAATGTAGCGTAAACTTTCAAACTGATAGCTAACTGACAACTGTCATCATAAGAAACAATTGAATAAAAATTTTTTGAAAATTTTCAAAGCCAACCAGGTTTTGTAAAGTATGTAATTATAAATTTAAATAGAAAAATGTAAATAACTCTGTAATCATTGATTTTAGGTATAGGAACATGGTATATCAATTTAAAGGAAATTTATTTCTGCATCGAGTGGCCCGATAATTAAATAGGCATTCCATTTAAAAAAAGAGACTTTTTAAAGTTTTTCTTAAGTCTGGAAATAACGTCAAATAGATACGTAACCGCGGGCAATTTTTTATAATCCATCACAGATAATTGTGTCTCAATCTTTTGACATTGAGAACCTAAAATCCCATTTCCCTAACTTTTACCACTTTCGACTTTCAATTTTATTTCCTAAACAAGATTTTGACATTTTTCAGTGAAAAAAAATTTTTTCCTCAACAATCAAAATTGATACGCCGATTATTTTAAGCATACTTACTAAATATTTTATGACACATCAGAATGTGAAAAAAAATTACCTGGTTTGTATTTAAAATAAAGAAGTTGATGCTCACTTCCGGTATTTCCGGAAGTGCTGCCATTTGGAAAATATTTTTATGTAATAGATTAAACACTCCATGTCGCATGTGCAAAATTTCAAATTTCTAGCTTTTACAGTTCTTGATATACTTCTAACCGACGGTCACCGTGAGACACCCTGTATAAACCAAAATACGGCTGAACCTTTTTCTTTAAGGCGGTTCTCCATGCGTTGCACGCTTCTACAAAAATTCGCCTTTCCGTTGAAAATATATGAGTGCTATACACTTAAAAACTACTAAAATAATTAGGAAAAGGCTAGTTGTATAGTCGGCTTAAGACATTTTGAAGCCAAAAAGATAAAACATTAGTAGAAAACAATCTTTATTATAAATTATAAATTGTTAATATTTGTTAGTATTAAGTGTTAAAAAATGTATATTGTCATGTTAAGATTTATATACTTATTGGGTGGTTAAACCTAAAAAATAAATTAATTACTTACAATTGAAATAATTAGGAAGGCTAATTGTATAATAGTCGTCTTAAGATTTTGAAGCAAAAAACATAAAAAATTAGTAGAAAACGAAACAATTTTCTCGTTGTGTTGCGTTTCTGGTCTTGCCATAAATTTTTCAATAATACTATTTATTTTGATATAAAAACTATATATTTATAAACTATAGACACGTACCTAGGGCAAACCTGTGTCACTTATTGCAAATAATAGATGGTAAGTACGTTTTATCTTGTGCCTTCAAAGTTCACCTAGAATTATTTCGTTTTCTGCTCATTTTGTACATTTTTGGCTTTAAAATTACACAAATTGTCTCAAGACGAGTATACAACTAGCCTTCCTAATTATTTCAGTTGTTTTTTAGTATACTTAATGATGGAGAAGATTTTTTGAAATCCATTGTGACCGGTGGTGGGACGTGGGGAAATGAACCGACAATCACAACAATGGATCCACACAAATTCTCCAAAGAAACCCAAAAATGTATGGCAACTGCTTTTTTGGGACCAAAAAGGCGTGTTGCTTGTGAATTTTATGCACATTCTTATTGTGAAATTTTGCGACGCTTACGGAGCTATTCAAAACACAAGACGAGGCATACTGACTTCTGAAATTGTTCTGATCTATGACAATGCCCGTCCTCAGAGTGCTTGCGTAACCCAACGGCTCCTTGAGCAATTTAAATGGGACATTTTCGAGCATCCGCCATATAGTACCGACTTAGCGCCGAGTTACTTCCATCTTTTCCCTGAATTGAAGATGTGGTTTGAGAGCTGCGGTCCAAACTGACGAAGAGCTCAAAGAAACCGCGTCACAACTCACTTCAAATCATTGGCGGCAACATTTTATGAAGAGAGTATTGCAAAGTTCACAGATATGACATACCTCAATCATCAAGGCAATTACTGAGAGAAGTAGGTAAGCTTAATTGTGCATTACTTTTTGATAAAACGATGTTTCTCTGTCCTGACCATACCTAGCACACCTTGAGCATCCGCTACAAACACGAATGTAAAGCATTTTTTCCAGAAAATTTAGTATAATATTGTGTCTGCATGTCGCATTCTTTAACATTACCATCTTTTATATTAATAATCATGAACGCATGTGTGAATGTGGCAGCAATGATTTATATTAATTAACACGAAATTATCAGGAGAGATAAAAATAGAAAATAAATACGTAACTTGATAATGTTATATAACTCTAAAAGAACCAAAATGACGCACAAGCATGCCTGGAAAAATATAGGAACCGAATTCAACGTATGGATTTTGTCCCAATCGGTTTTTTATAAAATTCCGATTCCGAATTCAATGAGCTTTATTAATCATTTTATAATAATAATAATAATAATAATCCTTTATAGGATTCCCTAATTTCCTTAATAACATTTTTTTACGCGCGAAATTTTTTTGGTGTGCACTCAATGCATCAACTGTATAGAGTTCGCTCTGTGTATATGAGAAAGTCGAATAAGGTCTACTCTAACAATTGCTGACAGGTCGTTGCGGCTAGACATAGGATTTTTAGATAATATGGAATTACTACGAAAAGTGTACAGGAGAAGAGAAAAAAATATCTATAAAAGTGTAAGAAATAAGGAGTGCGGTAAATTTCGTAAGAAAGAAGAGAGCGAAAGAAAATCTGAAAACCTGCACGTAATCTATAGAGTAGAATTTCATTTTTATTAAACGTGAATTCTCGCGTATTGAAGAAATTTATATCAGTACATAAGTATAAGTTGATTACATTAGCGATTACATATTTTTAAGGATTTTAATCTACTTTCGAAAATGAGAACAAAGGAAATCTAAATGTTTGTTAATGTGAGAAATCGCCAGATAAATACGATGTCGAACTACCTAAATTACCTTTTGTTAAATTATCCTCGTTGATAGGAATTTAACGTGTTAATTATTGAGGATGATAAATTCTAGACATCATGTATTCGTATAACATTTCACAAATGGAAGATATGTTGCTGAGAAATATTATACGCGGGGAAATTCGGTATTTCAAATTAGGGAATAGCTGCCTTAATTATTTTTGGGTGGCTTAATGCTTCCCTTTTCTACATTGTTTTACAAAATAATCCCAGTTTTCACATAAACAATTTATACGCCAAAGTAAAAGTAATCTTCTCGCCATTCCGTTTGATGAAATGCATTCAAATTAACATGTCGCGCGGCACCATATTTAGTGTATAAATATTTGTAAGCTCGTAATATTTAAAGGGAATAGTGAAATGGGATAAATTTCAATTTAATTAACTCATTTACACAACCGCATTAAATTTTGTAATTTTATCTCTCTTTATCATTCTTTTATTTGGTTATTCATAGAAACAACGAGCAACATGCACACCATCAAACATCAAACAGTTCACGAATCCCTAAACCTACGCTACCGACCTCTTTGTAACATACACAACAATGCGAGAAAAGCGGAGTTTTTAGAACTTCCTGAAAACAAAACAATATGATTGTGTAAAGGGCGAGGATAGAACGTGAAGTGGTAAAATAATCTAAATTTTGTGTCGTAAAGGGGTGATATACGGTAGTTTATCGCACCACACATTCAGGTCATTTGTTGGCCGATATAATACCAACCATGGTATAACATAAATGTTTTTATTGATTGCGGTAGGTGAATCAAAATTATACTCGGGATAACTAATTGAGATTATAATTATACAACTTCCAAGCGTCGTTAATTAAAACCGTAAACCCACACGCTCAAGACGTATTACTTAGGAGCAATTAATAATGTATCAATCCAGTTTTATCACACTTCACTAAAAAGCTTCCATAAATTTGATCAATCGATAAACGATACGTACAATTTTCGTTTCATTTTTAATTCAACAGGCGGTATTTTAAATTAATAGAATAGAATTGGTCTACATTTTGTAGGTCTATAGAAAACTGAGCGTTCAGTCATCAAATCGATTAGATCTGGAGTGGAACTAGAATGAGACGGAAATAGAACTGGCGCACTGTAAATTTAACAGTGCATAACGCTGTATGTGACATGAAGTTTTAAAACATAAATTTGTGTACATATGTTTAATTTACAATTTTAGCTTTCATGCACTAACTCTATAATGAATAGTAAATATTTTCCCACTGTAAAATTAGAGTTTATTTTTATGTTTGTTAATGTAGCATGATTGATTTAATATTTATCGTTAAATGAAATATACGAAATTACATCTTTTTAATACATTTAAAAGATTTGAATTTGAAATATTCAGTCATCGCGCGTCTATTATTTTTCAGTTCGTGTGACGCGCTGTGCTGTGTGCTTTATTAAGTTTTAGGCTTTTAGAAGCAATTTTAATTAAGTAAACAAAAGTTTAACGAAACTAATGAAATGCAAACCACACCTTTCTGCTTATGCTAATACACCTTTCGAAATGACGGCTAAGTTGTCCCAGTAAATCTTAAAAATACGGAAAATTAATAATTTATATGTGAATAATTCAGCAGGTCAGCGAGACATGCGCATAAATTTTTTGGGCTTCCACTTGAATATTATTATCTAAAATAGATGGGATTTTGTGAGATGTGAATAGTCCAAAGCTCCAAAAAGTTGGTGTATTTTACATTTAGTGAAACTGAAATGTTGTGGATTTTACTTACTGCTAAGCAGGATCGACGCAAGGCAGGTTCAGCGCCTTTGGCGGAACCCGGCCCCGCGTTTTGAAAGGCTCCACGGTTTACGAAAGTTACGCAATTAAAAAACAGATTTTGTTTAACTTTTTACCATTAACTGGGATTAACAGATGCGAGACATTTTTAGTACTTAGTGATAATTCAGTTTAAAGGAGTGACAAAAATCATCAAAGTTAAAAAATCCAAACGCTTTCAGAGAAATGTACTTTTTTAGAGAAATTAAACTACAACAATAGTTTTTGTCATACATGTACCTACATGATTATAGAGGCTACTCTGTGCGGTCTGATGCAATTAGCTCTCAGAGTAACCGATGAATGGTGTAAGGAACACTCCTTGTCCATTAACCCGATAAAAACGGAGGTAGTTCTCTTCCCAAGAAAAAGATGAATAGTGGGCCTTCGAGTTCCTATGCTCGTGCAAAAACATCTCCAATTTTCAAAGTCGGTAAAGTATCTAGACATCACACTTGACAACAAACTGAATTGGAGTAGGTAAGCATGTCCAGCTCAAAGCGGGAAAAGCAAATAGGGCCTTCTGGAAATTGCGCCGCGCAATTCGATGACTTTGGGGCCCATGCCCAAAAGCTGTCCTGTGGCTGTACACTGCTGTGATTAGACCTATGCTCTGCTATGGAGTAATCCTGCTGTGGCCTAGAACCAGACTTTTCAGCCCGACTGGCTTCAAAACAGGTGTTTTATTGTGCAGAACCGGCACTTTCACTTACAGTATCAACTGTAAACAACACAAGGCATCCAAGCCCAGCACAAGGCTAGGTGTTAGATTGCCGTCATGCGAGAGGGGCCTTCAGAGAACCATCCCCAGTGATTCACCAAGCCAAGTAGCTTGACTTAAAATATGATAGTTTGGCTTGAGCTTGAGAGGCAAGCTTTTTAAGAAGAAAAGCTTGGCTTGGCTTGATATTTGCGAATGCAGGCTTGGCTTGGTTACCAAGCTTTCCCAAGTTTTATCAAGCTGTTTCAAACTTAGCCTTGCTCCTCCCGTAAGAGTAGTGAGGTTGGAACACATTGCGCATTACGTCATACATATATATAGCTCATTGTCGGACTTTCGCAGTATTACTCAACTGCTGGTTAGTGGGCGATTATTAAACTATGAGTTCTAACAAATTATCTGACAATTCCGAAGAACCGTTATGTAGAACGTACATTTTCCAAAATATCTACACATTCACATTTTCTAATTTATAGTTTTTATCATTTTTCACTTCGTACAAATCAAAAACCGTTGCAAGACATCACCTGATAGCCGTATCATTTTACAATTAAAAACTAGTGTTACAGCGTGGCGTGCAACAGATTTTGTACAAGGTACCGTTGCGCCCATTGCGATTTTGAGAAATATATTCCTATATATCAACCGGTACATTCTTTTTACAATGATTTTAGGTAAAATATTCTTTTCTTACTAAATCGAGTCAACATACCTATTAAACTAATGGTATATTTTGTTTGAGTAGAGCACAGACTATGTCAAATATACCCTGAATTACACGTAGGTACTTCTTTTATACCGAATGAATATATTTTATGGTAGAATGCAAAATCGTCAGCTGGATCTTCTAAGAATTATGTTCCATGGAACAGCAAAAAAATGCTTAGAAGTATAATCTTGAAATCTTAGGAAAAGCTTGAAAGCTTGACTTGGAAAGCTTGATAACTCAAGCTTTTCCACAGATAAGCTTGGCTTGGTTTTTTGTAGGCTTAACTTGATTATGTGTCAAGCTTTAAAAATTCAAGCCAATCCCGTGAATCCCTAACCATCCCGTAGCCTGGTGCGTTTTTTCACAGGGGTATCAATAAAGAACCTGCGGCCACTTGTGGACATCCTTTCTGGGCATCGTAAACTAAACAGCATATGTACCGCATGCGCCTGGTAGAATCATCATCTTGTAGAGGATGTTACATAGACGAGGAGACGGCACACCACATACTTTGTGAGTGTTCCACACTTGTCCAACTGAGACGATCCATGTTGAGGGTATCCTGGCCAGACAATATATCCAGCATCCTCAGGTTCATCTCACGATGGCTTGAGGGGTCGGACGACTCTAGTCGGGGAGCTAGTACAAAGGGCCCGAACTTGAGGGTTATGTACGCGTGGACTACGTCCACCCTCCTCTCGTATTCCAGAATCTAGAATCCATGATTATAGATTTTGTACTTTCATTGAATTCTGGTTGGAAACATTGCCCTTTTAACATTATGATCTACGTCTACCTCGCTAACTTTATACGTGACAAACCTTTCTTTCACGCTGGTGGAAGTGTGAAATGTGTCCCATGAATGATAATTGACAGGTACTGAAACTGCCAAAGTAATGCCATTCCGATAATGACACAACATTTTAGAGGAAAGTTGGTGGTGGAGCACCAAAAGGTATACTTTTGATGCCATTTTAAATATGCGTCTAGTCCAGCCAAGCATCGAGATATGGAAAATGTTTTGCCCCCACACCTTGCTTTACCCTCTTTACGTCTCCCCTACACTTTTCTTGAAGGAATTATACGCCCTTTGAAACATGCTACAATTTACAAACAATTTTGTAGATTTTGAAATTTTAACTTTCTTCCTATTCTTAAATATCTATTTGATACAAGTAAATAAATTATGCATTAAATAGTTCGCTATACTTCACTTGAAGTAGTAGTTTACTTGCTTGAATACGAAAAATTAACTCCTAACACCTGGCACATCCGGCACGCACCAATTTGTATCAATCTATTGATCCTAATTAAACAACAAATACTTGCATAACAACGTTAAATAGCACATAAATACAATTATGCCCATCAGTGTAAATATTTGTCTACATAACAGTTCCACAACCATTTTTTTGTATATAACCGATTAGTGATTTTTATTTGCCAAAGCCTTTGATAAGATTAATCATTCACTGTTGATTCATGAACGTGATCAAATTAGGTAGTAGTCCTTTACGAAACTTCGAACGCAGAATTGAACATGTAGTTTATAATGGTTTCACATCTAATCTCTATATGTCGTCGTCTGGTGTACCATAAGGTTCTAACCTGGGGCCTTTGATTTTGAAGTAAAAGAGTCATATTTCTGATTCAAGAACCGTTGAAAGAGTTATATATAGTCAAAGATCTGGCATTAGAACCTTATGGGCCGTATTCAGTGAGAGTAATTTAATAACAACAATTTCCCAATATCCAATCCCTAAATTTTTAGATACGAGTACAATCTATTTAAAGGGATACAACAAATGCATGTAGAAAATGACATATATTTGGCATAATGCTTTATTACATAAGGTTTTTTAATAATAATAATAGGATTTATTGTCCAACAGCTACATAGCCAACATCAAAAATACATTTACATATGTGATATAGGTAAGAGAGTAACAATTAACACAATTTTGAAATAGCTACGCTCATGGACGTAATTAAAGTATTGTAACAATAATAATAATAGAAACTAACTCTATGTAACTAACAACATACAACCCACATACTAACTGAAATGAAATAGTAATGGTAACAATAAAAAAAAGAAGAAAAAAAAGCAAAACTTAGAACATCTACAATAATAATTTGATTTCTTCTAAGTCAATCGTGTGTCTCTGAATTATTCTGGTATAATTTTGATTGTAATTAATACATCCATGCAGATGGCTAATCAGCGATTTTCCCTAAAAAATAAGTTAATCGATATCCTTACTAAGTAATATATGACGTATAGGTGAGCAATTCAAATACCCAAACAATTCTTTAACATTGAAGAATTGAAATGCCATTGACCAAGCTGCCAGTTAGTGATGTAGCGGTAGGCATGTACGGTTAGATATTTAGATTAATGAGGTTGTTTGTCTTCCTTATCCTGATACCATTGGATACCATTGAAGATGATAGCTTGGATAGCGAAACACATACCACAATTAAGGGTATTTTGTAATTAATTTTTCTGTGTTTCTCCCTTGCAAGTTTCAAGTTCCAGATTTTAATACATAACATTAACAGAAAGCAATTAATAAAACAACTTAAAACCTCCTCTTAGACAATGAATATTTAATGAAATCAAAAAAAATATTCATTGTCTAAGGGGAGGTTTTAAGTTGTTTTATTAATTTAATTACTACCCCTTTGTGAACCTCTGACTCTACCATGGATTTATTAACAGAAAGCATTTGTAGGTCATACTTTGAATAGTCCTGTTGTACGAAACTGCAAACAATGCAATACTAACGATGTCATTGACCTCGGGTTGTTGAACCCATTAGATGCTTTTTACAAATAGCTTGCGATAACTCCACCAGTGACCTTCAGGGCATTCCCTAATCGCTTCAGCGACTTTTGGCCCAAAGACGAGGGAATTATAACCATTTAAATTTCCCAAACCAAAAATCCTAGACTTAATATCTCACCACCACCGGGAGCTAAGAGGATGGATAATCATCCCAAAATACTTGCTTTGGTTCACAAAATAAAAGGGAAGGCAAGCCTTTCAACGCAGGCTGTGGAACAAAAATATAACGACGCGGTATAAGCCAAACAATTCAAGGTCCAGTGCCAATTTGTCGGTACTTCAAATATTTTTCGTAATATTCGACTTTAAAGTCGAAAGTATCAAATTTTGTCTTTTTGATAAGGGAATTTTTTTATATTATCGTTACTGCGGTATTCGAAATTCGTTCTGTAATCCGGGAATTTCAATTAGTTATTACTAATATGTACCAGATTTCTAAGTTCAGAATACAAAAAATATGTTCGTGTAAAACACATATTAAATTTAAATTGAACATGCTTTAAAGTAAGAGACTGCACCATCTCCGATTTGGTGCAACCGGAATGGAACAAATTAAAGTTACAGCGATCGAAGTGAGGAACTTCAATTACATAAGAATTTCTCTGTGTAGCTTATTGAATATACCGTGCTGAACCACCAGCCAATAAGCCGATTTTTACAGTAGTTGTAATGTAATAAAGTATGAAGTAATATGGAAATTAGGCAAAAACATATTTAAGCAAAACGAGGGGTTCTAATAAGTGCATCCTTTTTATCAGTTTCAATAACAAAATGCCTTCTCTCTCCACTTTTGCTGTTTAATCGATTTATCTTCGTGCTTAATTTGTCTCAGTTAAACCGAGTTTTTAGCTCAATAGGTATAAAAAATACAAATATTGTTCAATATTACTTTGATTGATCATTCAGCAACGGTTAAGCCTTGCCAATCTTATAATTTTGGTTAGTGTAGGTGATGACATTTCCTTAAACAGTTAATCCTATCATTGCTTAATGACGTGCAGCAACAATCACCGTCACTTCTTGTCTTAATCCATACTATTTGCATTAAATTGCAATTTTAACAAGGTACCTATATGGATGAGAGCATTAAATAAGATTTACGGGCTGTAATAATAATGGCGTAGGTACGTATGAACGCTAGAACCTCTTCATTATTAATTCAACGGCACGTGAGTGTTTAGTGCACAGAATGTAAAAAGTACATGGATTTCTAAACAATTATTTTTCGATACTTCGTCAGGTGATAATAAAAGTTTAACTTGCATTCTTTGCATAATTTTTGTTAATGTAATGTATGATGGTTTTAAATAAAAAATAATCCACTGGCATGGCAAGTCACACTGTGACTTAGTATTATTAGTTTGTGGGTTCAGTCTGAACATTCTTTTCTTTATACATATAATATTAATTTTCTTTCAACCTGCGTTTTTCTAGAAGTGTTTGAACTTGTAAGTTTTTTGATCTACGTTTATCTGTTTTTGCAATTTCTGTATTGTATGAACGTATGTTTATCTATCCGAATTTTCTCTTCTCTATTGAGAATACAGAAATGCAACGAAATAAAATTTATTTATTTAAGTTTTATTTTCTAATATAATGTTAATGCACTTTATATATTATTTGACCAGCATCAGAGAATTAAATTTTTTTCTTAATTTATGTATATCTATTAATATACAGGATGGGCCAACGAAAAGCACAAGAACAAAATTAACCCTTGTTTTGTTTAAAAATTTAAGAGTTGTTTACCCTGTACCTAAGGGATGAAACAGTGTTACCAAATGGCAGTAAAAGTACCTAGCTTCTCTAAAAAAAAACAATTGACCTGTACGACGTACGAGCTTCTTTGAGTTTTGAAATACCTCAAACTCTTTCCTCATTTTCCATGTTTGCAACTTCAATTGTTTAATTAAAAATAAAAAAAGTAGTGCACTGAATTCAGGAAAGAAAGACTTTTCAAATGGCGTATCACTTCCCCATCATCCCTATTTAAATTTTAGGGGTTGTTCTCAGCGCTAAAGGATGAGATCACTTAAGGTTGAAAATCATGGCAAAAGTTGTCACCCTTGATATAAAAATTGACGTGTTTTTGCGTTTCTCAAAAAAAAATTTTTTTCTAGCCAGAAACCCGTCTGTTACCTTTTCGTTGGCCCGCCCTGTATAATAGCCATACGGATCAGGACCATGTTCGCAACTACTCCAAATCAGACTATGATTGATCTGAGTCTGGCCTCAGTGAGCATCTCTGACTGTATAGTGAACTGGTAAATTACTCTAAGTGCCACTATGTGCCACATCATACATTGATTTCTTTAGAATAATGCGAAGAGGTTACCTTTATCCCGAAGTTACGGATATTCTCTTACACAAACATCTCTTTGGCGAAAGCTAAGAGAGCCCTCATCCCGGAGGAGGAAGGGGAGCTTACTTCTGATTGCTTTAGGAGTTTGTAATGGTGCACAGCAGCGGTTGAAAACTAGAAAATTCATCTTTAAAAACTGTTCAACAAAACAAGGAAAAGCCGACTGGAAGGCTTGTAAGACAAACGTAAGACAATATAATAAGAGCATTAGGAGCGTACTTGTCAAATGGCGACCTTACAGTGAAGTCCTATCACAAATCCTGTATAACACACTTAATATTCCAGCTGACGTATGCGGAAACGGAAAAATTTGAGGTTACTGTATGCAGTGTCATACAATCTGATTTCAGACTTACTGAACCATGGTGTGAGAAACAGTTCTTCCCCGTTAACCCCGGAAAAGACTTTCGAGATCTATTGCTATTCCAAAGATACTTCCAGTTGTCAGAGTCAGTGAAGTCTATTACGGTTGGCAACAAACTGAACTGGAGCAAGTATATCCACCTCAAAGTGGTAGAACCAAAAACAGTCTGCGGTGATTAGACCTATGTTTTATTACGGATCAACAGTTTGGCAAAATGCGGAAAACCTCTACAGCTCCCAGTCTTCCACTGGATCTCCACTTGAAAAAGTGGCCCTTGCGAATGTGCATCTGGTCACTAAACTAAACTAGTAGCACATGACAAGCACTGTATGGGCTTGATCGAATCAAATAGAGGGAAGTACCATAAAGTATCGGAATTTTGAGGCCTGCGTAGCGTAGACAATGCCCACGCTCCTATCTTAATTCAGAATCCTGAATTTATACATAATTGAGTACGGTGTATTCTTGGCAAAAAATTATGCTAACTATTGTTTAACATTAAGTTTTGCTCCACGTTCGAAGTGTGATTTTTCGAATTCTGCAATTATTGCTTATTATAATCAACTGAAGATAAGTACACATGAAACTCTTGTATTGGTGGCACATAGGAAATTGTGGGTTTTATAAAGAACCATAATTAAATTGTAATGCTTTAAATTAAATTTAAAATTTGCATACATAAAGTTGCACATTGTTTAACGGATATGGGTATAATTAAGCCAAAAAAAGGTTGTAACATTTTTATTATTCACAGTTATTAAAACCTGACAAAGCAACAGAAACGACTCCCACTGAGATTTTGGCTATTATTAATTATAATAATGCTAGTGTAAATTTACTCTGCCATTCCCAAACGATCACGTTAAAGGGGGTTCTATTAAATTACACGGCCGTTATGTATAAATTGTAAATAATCTCAAACATATAAAATCTAACGCACATTTTTTAGGATAATTTAATGTTATAGTTGTAATAGAAGACTGTCAAGTATAATGTTCTTGGTATATTCGTGTAACGTGCAACACCTTTCATTTCATTAACATAAATGTATGCTGTTCTAAAAGCGCCAGTTCTATAATTCGTTTGCGCAACTTAATTAGCATAAATTTGTGCATTGTCATTATACAACCTAAATTAAAAATATATTCGTTTTTATTACATCGTAATGTCATATCCCGCCTATTACGATGTAGTTTTAATTAATTATCTTGAGCTTCTCTACTTCTTGAACTAGTTCGGTCCTTCCGTCTTTTACTTAGAACATTGCTCGAATTTTCTTTCTCATAAACTACAACTGTTAGTTATGTTATTACAAACATTAACAAGAATGTTAACGGGTTTGCTACGTCAATTAAAGGTAGACATAAGGGTAAAATTACCAGAAACAGATTCAAAAATATGTATTGGAAATAATTGCGGTACATAATGTCCGTTTGGCTTATTTCATCATCCGTTCGATTCGATTCGGACCAAAAATTTCTTCTGCATAAACGCCATATTAGCTGGCTATTATGTCACAAGAACATTATTTCTACGGCAGAAAAATGAAAATGACTTCACCAATTGCTTCTATCACGATTCGCACCATTTCAAGAGGTGGGGTCGCCCTTTTATATAAAATATTACTCAATTGCAATTGTTCAACCAAGAATTCTGACATACAATAAGATGGGTCGATTTTTCAAAAATCATTTCCGTCTAGTTTTAGTTATTGAAACGGCCGGCGTGGCGGTTGAGTACACAAATTCATTACATTATTCGGTTTTGATAACTTTTTCGAAATTAGGAACGTTGTACAATTATCACAATACTCCATGTCCTAATTTACATTACGACTAATTGATGTAATAATAGGAAGCTTTTATACTATCTTCCCACAAGTTTTTATTAAAGGATAAACAATTCCTCAGATCACGGTTAACCAAAGATTTAATTAGACTTGTTGTATAAATTGGTGCTGGTTTATCTAATTATATTAAGAGTAGATGACCTGAAATTAGCACACGTTTTCCTGGACTAATTAATTCATTTCTCTGGCCAATATCCCAAAATTCATGAGATTTTACATGGCTTAAAAAAATAAAGGAGTATGTACTACCAAAAGGACAATCGTTCTTTATTTAGTACCAAATAACATTTTTAACTGTAGTTTACCACATTGAGATCTTACCATTAGTTAAATACTGTAAATGACAAGGTTATCAACTCTTGGTCCTCAAGATGGGCGAACTAACACTATAATGAAGATTACACTGCTTTCTGCAGTGCATATTGCCAACATAAAGGCAATATTAACAAAATCCATGTGAGAAAGTCAATATGGTAAAATATGGATTGTAGATGTAGATTAGTAAATACTTATTGCAGCCAGTGTCGTATCTGAGAATATTATTTTATTACTATCGTCCCAACGTTGTTATGTTTACAATCTCCCACTTCCTCTCACTATTTAACCACTTAATATTGATTACACCAGTATCAACAGAACATCCATGGAAAACAGAAATAATTAGATGCAACTGCAAAGAAAGCCTTCGATAGTTCGATTTGTTGCGTTCATGTTGACTGTAGAGAACGCCCATACGTTGTAAATTAAGAGGGGGTGGGAAAATACAAGCAATCGGTTTTTT
Organism: Pyrocoelia pectoralis; assembly: GCA_036250285.1. Lineage (NCBI taxonomy): Eukaryota > Metazoa > Arthropoda > Insecta > Coleoptera > Lampyridae > Pyrocoelia > Pyrocoelia pectoralis. The sequence goes on from CM070078.1 coordinate 11,077,135, forward strand.
AATCGTTTAATCACTATCATAGGTACCTAAAGTTGTATCATAGGAAATTATTTAATTTGAAAATCATCGCCTCTTAAAAATATTCCATGAACGGCAACTTGCTTTCGGGAGATTAATTTAATTTTATTTCACATTTGCTTTTTTGTTGCTTTACAGTTAGGTCGTATCGATTTATTTATTCTGCTACCAACGACGCATTAGGATTTTACTGAGGCCGTTAATAAATAATAAAAGAGAAGGTTTCTATTGATCATACACAAGTCAGAAAAACAGGTGCCGTTGCATTGTAAAATATTGTGTTACTCGTAATACCTACTGATAGAACTACACGAAAAACGCTGAAATTTTCCAAAGTATCACTCATTTATTCTTATTTCTGTCCAAAACGCATGAATAATAAACAATCTAAGTACACTCCTGTATACGTGTAAGTTTAACCCCCCACGAACTATAGCATTTTTATAACTATATATCGCGTCGTTATTTAGTAATTAGGTGGCCAACAAAAGATTTCCCAGTTCAATTACGTTTACATTATTAAAACTAAGCATACCCATCAATTTAAAATCCTTTTCGGGCTGACCCATATCTTCTGTCAATTTAACACGGTAACTGAATAAAAATCATTCCTTAACTATTTAGCGGACAAGAGTAAACACGTGAATAATTAACATCAACAGGAGTTATAATTAATTCACCCCTAATGAAAACGGGAAAAAAATGATCGATTTCAGTTACGATTTCGTTTAAATATGCAAAAAGGATTAAAAGTACCTGAATTAGTAAAATAAACGTGGTTGGTGGTTGTGTAAATTGAATTATAATGGATGAGCATAATTTTTCTTCTCCTTAACGTGATAACATTAATATTGAATTATTTACATTAGGAAAAAAAATGAACTTTGTTGTGATATTCCTGAAAGGATATGAATGTAGTTTATCACTGACATATCTATCGAAACTCTTATCCCTGCTATAAAGCGTTGCAGAATTGTAGAGGAAGCAAAGAGGGTGGAAAATGGAATAACCTATGGAGTCAGGAACGAACTTTTATATCTCGGATGTGTGGTCCTATAAGTTGTGTAAACCTTATAAATTTATAGAACCGTTTTTATTGCCGTCATTTTTAAATTTGTACATAAAAGGTTTTCTTTTGTTGCGTCTTCCGATTTTGTGAATTTATAAATCTCCCAGATAGATATGTATTATAAACTTGAATGTAAGATAACACAAGGACGGATGCTACTCTAACACTCTGACGTACATCACTTTTTTCAAAATTGAAATTGCGTGAAAAATGTTGTAGGATATATAATAAAAGAGAAAGTTATTGAACACGTTCATGTAAACCCTAAATCGGGAAATTATCCTGGAAAATTATTAATATCGGAAAACTGCTCTATCCCCTGCTAAAGTATGTAAGGCGAAATCTTTACTATTCTACTTTATTGTTGGTTTTACGAGCTGTGAAGTTACCGGGTTTCTATCTGACTAAAATTTAAATCATCTAATTTCGTTTACTCATTTTGATGCTGTAAAAAATAAGTGATTACACCATTACCTTGATTACATTGTAGAAATACAAGCTTTTGTAATTACTGCTGACATATGCACACGAAATGTACTTACACATAATTGAGACAGAAGCATAATATGCAGTGTTCTTATTACTGCAGTGTTTCCGACACTTAAATGCGGTTCATTTTATGTGGGAAAATATACTGATTAATTCAAAATTTAATTTACGGCAGTTATAAAGGTAGAAAAAGACTCCCTCATTACAAATAAACGCTCGTATCACTATCCAGTTTTATGACTCTTCGTTACAGTTAAATGTGTTTCTACGAAATTTATTCGCAGAAATGAACAGGATTAATCAGCTTCATAACAAAATTTAGATGAAAATTTCAAGTATCTACGTAAGTAAATGTAGCGACATACAAACTAGTCTGAGAAAATTAGTGATTATAATAGTCGTTTTTGAGAGACAGTTATAAAACAAATATCAAGTCGTGTCGCTCATTCACAGTTTACGAATATCGTGTGTTATCAAATCAGTCCAAAAGCTTTAAAGGCAGGTTCACAGTTTTACATTGTACGATTTGCATAACAGATAAATGTGTCGCGCAAATGGTATGAAATCGGAAAATGTTTCCCCAGTTTTCGCTACGTATTCATTTAACTAAATTTCAAATGAAAAGGCATACCGTTGTACACAAATATGGAAGAGCTAGTCATGTGGTCTGTTTTGGCATTCTGTTTAATGAAAAAAAGTAAAGACGATTAAAAATTCAAGTTTTTAAAGTGATCAAAATTCACCCATATCCGTATCATCGAAAAATTACAAACATAATCATGGGTTGGAGAGATTATAATCTAAAAAAAGATAAGAATACTAGTGTGGCACAGATAATTGGCATGTAGGCATATTTCAGTAAAGATACCCTACTGCATTTAAATAATTTCCACTTAATGCTGATTTCTTAACAATCCATCTTCCTCTTTAAGTGATTTTTGCATTTAAGAACGGGAGTTCCACCTATTTAAAGCAGAAGCAGAAAATGCTGGAAAAAGTAAATTCCTTATCTAAAAATAATTAATTTTGTGCAGGTAAATTTTGAAAGATTATTATAGGAGTCCATTCTTCCAAAGGGGTGGTTTAATAAGATTGAAAAAAATTCTCCGGATGCTCAATTGATCAAGGCCAAAATTACTAAGACCCTTAAGTCACATAAGCACGATCACTCAAGATGCAACACTACCAGCCATTCATCTAATCAGCCCCAGGTCTACCATAATGTGCACCAAGGCGGATAAGGGTAACTGTCTCGTCGTGCTGAATAAGTCAGATTATAATATGAAAGTTCTGGAATTTATTGATAAACCAGGCTTTTCGAGCCTTGCTGTCAACCCTACACTTAAATTTTCAAAAATTAATATTTAATTAATATTAATTACAAATCTCTTCTTTTGATGAATCCTGTCTGTCCATTGTTATATGGTCTCCCTAAGATTCATAAAGCAGAGGTCCCTATAAGACCGGTTGTCAGCTTCACTGACACTCCCGTCTCAAGAATCACGGCTTGGCTTAATTCCTTTCTAAAACATTACATCAACTTTGAACGCACCTTCTCCTTAAAGAATTCGTTTACCTTACCGAATTCATGACCATATCATTTTTTGGGGAAGATATGTAGAGGACGTTATTTGTTTACATACGGCCAGCGATACTGAAATCAATGATTTTCTTCAATTTATCAATGACATTCATCCTAAAATTAAATTCGCGATGGAAAATGAGGTTAACAACAATCTTCCTTTTCTTGATGTTCTGTCACATAGAATCCCTTCGATTATTGAATTCAGTATCTATCGCAAACTAACGACTACCGACAATTTCATTTGCTTCACAGACTTTTCAACATCCCTATGTCCCCTTCCCATTTCAATAACGAGCTTAACATCATTCGTCAAATTGCGGTTAATAATGATTATTCTGTCCAGCTGGTTGAGAAACTTGCTCATAAAATTAAAAATTCGCGTAATATGACCATTTTGGTCCCCCTCAAGCCATACGTCTCTGATGTTATTTATAAATCTCTTCCATTTTATCCCAAAATTTCCTATTCGATCCAGAACATATTTAAATCCCAGAATATTCATATTTCGTTTTCTAATCAACAGACTTTACGTTCCTCCATCGTCAGAAATCCTCTCAACGCCTCCGGCGTGTATCCGCTAAACTGTAATTCTTGTAACTCCTCTTACATAGGACAGACAGGAAGAGCTTTTATTGCGAGATTCTAAGAACATGTTAATGCCATAAAAAACAATAATTCCGATCTCTGCTCTGCCGGAACATATCTTAACTACCGGGAACACCTTTGATTCAAAAAATGATTTTCGTATTTTACATAAATGTAAGAAAGGCCCGCTTCTCCATAGTCTTGAAACGTTCGTAGTTAGTCGTCATAAACATCATCCCGGGCTACTTAATGAAGTGGTTGATTTTCAAAACTTTATGATGACTTAATGTCCTTGGGTTTTTTCGGTTTACCCTTGTCCGCCCTGGTTAAGTTAGTTGCCTGCTTACATTCCCTGCTATTCACTCATTTCATCGTCGCACTTGCTGTCACCTTAGTTTTCTTCATAATTTAATTCATCATTTTCCATCATGGCCCTTCAGGCAATACTTTAGTCTTTCTTCAGCACCATTTTAATTTAGTGTTCATATACTGTGATTTCGTGGAAAACGTTTTGTGAAAAAGTTATGTCATTTGTAATTTACACTTAAGTGTTTGCCTTCAGAGATAGAGCATTTATTGTTCTATGGTCGTACACATATAGTTTGTTATTAAAAAATCACCTTTGACATTCGAATTAATTGAAATGATTTGCTTCTCATTTTAACCACATTGTTAATATTCATTAATTGACCATTAATCAGTGCCACGTCGAGCATACTTCGACAAACGTTAAAGTATTACTTAAGCTTGTGTGTGTTTTGATAATAATTAAAAAGGGCTGGAGGAAAATTTTTAATTATGTTTTATTAGTACAAAAATGCATTATCGGGAGAATGTGAGATTACTGAACACGACTTCACGTCGATAGCTGCTGATATTAATTGTTCTAGATGAGGACTCCTGCATGCGTTTCGATCTTTGATATTAATTGTTGGAGATCATCAGACGCTGCAACCACATCTTTTAACTCATGAACGCCAAAACCAAACCAAACAAGAGTATCTCGCCTTCTGATTCGGGTTGTAATTCGATAATTATTAGCCCACTCAACACTATCTTTGCCCTTACATGTTCTGCACAAATTGAGTGGACTAAGATCGACCTTTCCCCTATTTTCCTAAAAAACCAGTTCCTTCTAGTCATGGCCAAAATCGGTCTTGGTCTTGCAGTCTTATCTTGGTATCGCAAGACTTGCGAGACCAAGACCAAGACCAAGATAGCAACACCAATAGCAAGACCAAGACCAAGACTCAAAGTTGCAAGACCAAGACTGGATGCAAGACCAGCTCTGCAAGAACAAGACTATCTCGCAAGACTCTTCAGTTTTTTTCTTATTAGGAACGATTATATTTTTTATACCACACATAAAAAACATTTGTTTGCAAATGAAATATGTAGTGCATATTCTTTAATATTTGTGAATTATCGCCATCTACAGATGCAGTTGTAGATGACTTAAGTATTAAAAATCCGAAACATGCCGCGTCTATTATAATTTATGTGGGTTAGACAGAATTTTTTACTCTTTTTCTTAACAAGACATTGACTTCCAATGTGCAGTTTCAACATAAATATATTTTTTTAATTGTCATCGCAATACTGAAACATAAGTTAGTAAAAAAATATTCTTGATCGTGAATTAAATAATTAATTGGTATTTAATTTTAAAATAAATTAAGTTATTATAATTTACTTTGATCATTAAACCCAATACCAATTCTTATTCTCTGCAATAATCTAATTTAGTAGCATTTAGTGCCACAAAATCTCGACTAATTTGAGATCTTTCATAAGTACGGTGTAAAAATGCAAGACTGCAAGAGTCTTGCGTGCAATACCAAGAACAAGACCAATTGGTGCAAGACCAAGACCAAGACCAAGACCGAGATTAAGGATATCAATGCAAGACCACGAGCAAGACCAATTGGTGCAAGACAAGACCAAGACCAAGACCTATGTGGTCTTGTCTTGGTCTTGCGTTTGGCCACGAGCAAGACCAATTGGTGCAAGACAAGACCAAGACCAAGACCTATGTGGTCTTGTCTTGGTCTTGCGTTTGGCCATCACTAGTTCCTTCAGATCAGGAGTCCTTGCAATGCAATGAAGAAGTCCATGGGTACTAACCTTTTTATAAGGAACATTTGCGCCAGGAAACCTATTGATAATTCGCGCATTTTGTTGAGGTGCTCCATCTTGTTGGTAAATATGGTTTTGACGAACATTGAGGAGAACATTTTCAAGCAGTTCTTGATAAAATATTAAAATACCTTTCAGTGTTAACCTGTCATCATAAAAATGAGGTGCACACCGCACGTTTACACCATTTCTTAAATGGTCACCAAACACTAACAACGTGTCAACTTTTTCGTTGAAATTCATTTCAATAAATAATTAATTCTTTCTAATAATAATTTTTTATACATAACAATAGAGGCTTTTGACTATTATTTCGTTTTCGTTTGTTACTAAATTCCCAGTTGATTAAAATTTATACCGTTGTAATCGTATAAAAATTCTCTATCCTGTATGAGAAAACTTTCGGTTAACCTGGAACTATTTATTTCCTATTTCATTGTGGTAATAAAATTATGTCAAGCATTTGCCATGTCCCTCCGTTTCAAAATTGATTTCCGTGCAATCTATGTTAACACATGCTTGAGTCAATTGAGCCAATCCGTCTATATTTTGTAAATTTAAAGAAAGAAATGTCATGTAGAATTGTAAATACTTTTCATTTATTTCCATAGGAGCGCAATTTATACGAGATAACATAATCCCTAATAATATTAAATTTGGATGCTAATTTATTTATCGTGGCAACTATAATTCAGATCAATTCTTGTTTATGTTTAATGGGTAATATTTGTTCCAAAAATGTAGCATACGCTACTAGAGCGCTCCGCGCGCTCATCGATTTTAGATGAAACACGTGATTTACCCTGAAATGAAGTCCAAACGGCATTTTCATATTGAAAAACTAATTACATCAAAACGGTAAAATTAGATACAAAGAACCACTTGCTAAAGATACTTACAGTTTGATTAATAATAATTAATTTGTTCCTCTAATCGTTATAATAGACCGTCACGGTGGGATGCTTTGTATAAAATTACCGCTAAAGCGATAGAGCACATGAAAATAAGAAGGTAATTAAGTAAGTGAAGTACCTAAACTTGTAAGGCATTGTGTTATTAACATTCATAATCACTTTAATTGTGTCCATTCATTCACCACCATCATCTCTGTTAACTACTGACATCACAACAATTCATTCGATCGATTTGCAGCAACCATACCTATCCGGGAATTATTAGCTTAATTAATTTTAAACTTTTAATAATTATTAATTCTAGTTAGCAACTCGATAAAAATAATAACCGTTACTGCAACGTTTACTAATACAGTTTTCAATTAAATTAATCTGGTGTGCTTTCAAAATTATTCAGCTATCTGCACGCTTATTACTTGATGGATACTGAATAAAAGTTCATAAACATTGTTAATTTACTTATTCAGTTTTACTAAAATGTTTGTGAAGCTTTAATCAAGTTACAGAACTTTTTTGTATTTTAGATTACAATTTAAAAGTGGGCGTTATTTGATAAAGGAATTTGATTATTTAGTAGTTCATGCAGATGAATTTTTTTTTCTTTATAAGAGTAATTGAAATTACCTCCCGTTCGCGTAGTACATCAATTAATATAATTAATTAAAAAAGGTTCAAATTAATAGTGATTTTGGATTACTTTCGTCAGATGCAGCACAAATCCGGGAAGCTTATTTGCATTTTACAAGTTGGGCATGAAAATATTAAATGCATATGTATTACTCGACCGTGGTTATGATTCAAATTAATAATAATGATGATTTATTTCATAATTTAAAGTATTCCGTGCACACAAAAAATGCATCGAAAGCGATAAAATAATTGTCACAGATTACATAAAGGTTACAAAAAGGTATTTACTTACATGACTTCACAAACAAAAAATATTCTTGTAGTGAATAAAAGCAATTCGCTACCAGCAATTCTTTTAAATTTTTTTAAAGTTTTTCTGGGGTGAGTAATACCTCAGTACTACATACACTTTTTAGAACGGTATAAGCGTATAAAAACACCTACGGAGTTTTAAGCAAACATTGTCTATGTATGGTGTCCAAGATAGATGAAAATCGAGAGTGATACCTAGAATTTTTGTGAATGAAGAGCATGGTAAACCCAAAATTGATGGTATATTATTAGTATTCCGTGCATGCCTGAAATCAACTATATCAGTCTTACCGTGATTTATAATTAAATTGTTATCCTTACACCAGTTACACATTTTGTCAAATATGATTTGTGTTTGCTTTATCACGTTAGGTATACTTGCAGACTTAATTAAAATATTAGTGTCATCGGCGTAAGACGTAACGAATATAGTATTCCGGTTAGTCTGGTCTATTAGAAATTCTGGAAGGTCATTAACAAAAATTATAAACAAAGTTGGGCCAAGTATGGAACCCTGGGGGACTCCCGATGTAACAGAAACACACGTACTTCTTTTTCCCGAAGCCATTTCCACAATTTGAGTCCGTTTGATAGATATGAATGAAATAGGTTTAATGCGCCACCACGAACACCAGTGTTGCAATTTCTTTAAAAGTAAAGTATGATCCACCTTATCAAAGGCCGATAATAGGTCAACGAACAATCCGACTGTATACTGTCCACTATCCACAGCGGAGACGACTTCGGATACAAATTGGCACAAGGCGGTGTCGGTCGATTTATTCCTTACGAAGCCATGTTGATAGCAGTTAATTATATTGATACGTTGTAGGTATTGCGTTAGCTGATGATTAATGGCGTATTCAAAGACCTTACCTTAGAGAAACACGTGAGCAAACTGATGGGCCTGTAATTACCGATACAGTGGGGGTCATTTTTCTTAAACAAAGGTTTAATCACCGAACATTTAAGTTGAGTAGGAAAGACGCCGGTTATAAATCGAGTAGATTAATATTAAAATCTCCTCCTACAATTAATGATCTATTTATGCCCATGATGTCATTAAGCAGATTCGCAAGGAGATCGAAAAAGATCATAAAGATCGATAAATAGCTAGAAGGGCTATATTAGTATCCATTATAGTAAACCCACAAAATTCAAAAATACCTTCACAAGGTGTGGTTGTGGTTTGTAAAGTTTTTAATGTTAGATCGCACGAAGCCGGACATTAGGGCGCCGCCGATAGGGCGCGACCGAAAGGGCGCGGCCGTTAGGGCGCGAGGACATAAGGGCGCGAGGAAATAAGGGCGCGAAGACATAAGGGCGCGAGGACATAAGGGCGCGAGGACATAAGGGCGCGGGGACATAAGGGCGCGAGGACAATAGGGCGCGGGAAAAATAAAACTTGTAAATTTTTCGTTGTTCAGACGCAAACTGTAAGTGCTGTAGTATATGATCTTCAACATAACAATAAAAAAGTAGGCACATAAAATCATCATCAGTAAAGTAAAAATAGTTTTATTCAAAAATATTATTAGTATTACCTATAAGGGTGTTTAAAAAAGATGCGGCAATATTAAAGGGGGTGATTGCCCAGGTCATTTTATACAAAAAAGTTCCTATAAACGCTTTCCGAAAACGCTTCGTTACCGATCTACAGCGTGTTGAAGTTTAATTTAAAAAAAGAGTAAAAATTGGATTTTTCCAAAACGGCTTGAGATATCATAATGAAATTTTAGGCGTGTTAATAGCTGTGGGAGACACATACTTTGCAATACAACACGATGTTTCAGTCGTACCAGTTGCGCGCGTATTGCCACGTCACAGGCTTTCAAGAAAAATATTTTTGTACGCATGATAAATGGATATGACCTAAAATGTTTTTTTTTACTAAAAAACGGTACGTCGTACGATAAAAAGTTAAGAGAGCTTTTTTCTTCACAATTGAACAAACTATAAAAACATATTTTTATTTTTACAGAAATCAGCGGCGTCCTATTTTTTTCTTGAAAAATACCCTGTGACGTGCCAATACGCGCGCAACTGGTACGACTGAAACATCGTGTTGTATTGCAAAGTATGTGTCTGCCACAGCTATTAACACGCCTAAAATTTCATTATGATATCTCAAGCCGTTTTGGAAAAATCCAATTTTTACTCTTTTTTTAAATTAAACTTCAACACGCTGTAGATCGGTAACGAAGCGTTTTCGGAAAGCGTTTATAGGAACTTTTTTGTATAAAATGACCTGGGCAATCACCCCCTTTAATATTGCCGCATCTTTTTTAAACACCCTTATAGGTAATACTAATAATATTTTTGAATAAAACTATTTTTACTTTACTGATGATGGTTTTATTAAGTACCTAGGTGCCTAATTTTTTATGTTGAAGATCATATACTACAGCACTTAACAGTTTGCGTCTGAATAACGAAAAATTTACAAAATTTACAAGTTTTATTTTTCCCGCGCCCTTATGTCCCCGCGCCCTTATGTCCTCGCGCCCTTATGTCCTCGCGCCCTTATGCCTTCGCGCCCTTATGTCCTCGCGCCCTTATGTCCTCGCGCCCTAACGGCCGCGCCCTTTCGGTCGCGCCCTATCGGCGGCGCCCTAATGTCCTAGACCGTAGATCGCAAGAGTTTCTTTGAAATATAGCAACTCCTCCACCATTTTTCATAATGGAGCTACTAAATGACGATACTAATGAATAATTACTTATAGATAATAATCGGTGTAATTTGTCACGACATTGCCAGTGCTCAGTATGGAGAATGAAATCTAAATTATATTGGTTTGTGATTAGTTCCAAATCGAGGATTTTATTGGACAGGCATTGCATATTCTGATGGAAGAGTGTTAATGAGTTGTAGGAGTCCTTGAACAAATCATACATATTCTGTAAAAAAAAAACGATTCCCTAACTGTTCACAGTTACCAGTTCTTCGATATCTAAAAAAGAATTACTGGAAGCATTACATTTAATCAAGGTTAAGTTGGAGTTGGCTGGAATAGACATCTTATTATTATTACAAATAGGATTGGTCAAATGATATTTACAAACAAACCATACCAACTTTGACTTACCTTTATTATTTAAATGTAACCGGTTAAGAGTTTTATGTCTAGAACCTAAAAATCGATTTACATCAATAAATTTGACAGACTCGCTATAATTGTTAGCAATAAATTGAAACTGATAATTTGGCTTGTACGCTAAGTTATTCAAATACCTATAATTACAATGATAAACATATCGGAACAGTTACAAACAAACAATTTGTATGCGAGAATACGGCCACTGTTTTTTCGATACTGTCATCACTCATCACTAATATAATTCTTGACTAAAGAGTCATTTGTTCCCGCCATTATAATAACATGGTTACCTTTATTGAAGTCGAGAGTTAAACCAAGTAAATCAATGGTGGTTTGTTCAAAGGTAGCGTTAGGCTTGAATATACATAATATTGAGTAATTTGGGGAAAGCCTATCCCGAAATTGATTGGCTAAGTTCCTACCATGACTGTCTGCTAATATTAAAATTCTGGGCGTCGTTTTCTGGGCTGAGCTTTACTTTTGCGATACATGGATACTCGAAACAAATGTAGGTGATGTTGAAACATGATTAAATTGTATGGGTGGAAGTATTTCTTTGAGTTCTTCAAATAAAGATTTATTTGTAACGTTCTGGATAGAATTTATTTTTTGTTACATACTACATCATGTTTTTCCCTCATCTTAATTAAATTAGATCCCGCAAGTTAATTCACAGTCGGGGACGAGTGGGTTTGTGCAGCTATATTTCTTACATCAACAGCGGTTTGATAACATTTGTCAGATCGAGACGCTGTTACAGCATCTACTGGTGGAAAACTGTTACATCGGTAAGCAACATCAGATTGTGTGCACTTAAGAGCGACGTCAACGAATCGATGAGATTTTAGTTCGAGCATACATTTAAAGTTTGTTTTGTTCATCTTTAATCGCTTGGTAATTCTAACCAGCTGTAAAATGTTTTCAAAACAACGTATATGTTTATAGTTTAAGCAACTGTGTATAATAATAATAGTTGGATACTTTTCTATTCACGTTATGGAGTGTGAATTAATTACTACAGTGATAAGTTGTACCATATGATAACTTCTCAAACATGAGAAGTGGGGTCTGCAGTGCAACTTGCATTCCGAGAGTAGTACAGCAAAGTGAGCATTGTTCTGATTCGGAATCGGACGATGTTAGTAAATTGTGCTATTCTTCCTGGACGCTATGGTCAAGTGACGTAGCACAATTTCTCTTAGGAAAGCCCAGGCAGTCACTGATCGTTTACGTATTCAATTACTTTTTCTCGTTTGTGATGCCGAAAGACATCACTCATCTTTAGATATGAAAATCATTTTGTGAAAACTGGAAATTTCAGGAGTCCATAACCCTTGATGTATCGTATCGTTTTCCACATCAGAAAAAGCAATGCAAAGAAGTCAAATAAAATAATTTGTGTTGAGGTATTGAAAAAGATTCAATACAGCCATACCTTCATAGGAAATTTAGTTATAGGTTATCCTTGTACACTTTCAACTAATTACTGAAAATATCCTTTCGCATTTGTACATTACATTGGAACTGCAGGATACTTTATCTTTTGTTACTTCAGTTAATATTAACTTGGTAATCTGAAAAAAAACTTCAAGTAAAAACTACTGACGAAATAGAAGACAATGTGATAAAGTAAAACGAAACACAAGCATTTTCTGTCCTGTATAGAAGATTAAAATAACACCCAATTCTCAGCGTTATTAGAGAGTAATATACCGTGAATCCTTTACTAGCGTGTCGCCTTTGGTGTTCGTGTCGAATGACGACCTTCACGGATCCAGTACCCAGTTTAGCGGATATCTGTCATTTTACGAATTCTTGTCCAAAAAAGGCTTTGTTGTCCGAATTACTGATGACTAAGTTACAAATAAAATAAAACGGTATTGCATTGACTGAATTAGTCGAATGAAAGTATAAGTACGTATTTTAAAAGGGACCAATCAATATTGATTGTTGTACTATGGTAACGAATGTATGGTCTTGGGTCTTAACTTTCACCATATAGATATTTAAATAGTGCATTGTTCCTAAAAAAAAGAAACGTAAAAGTTAAAAAATTTAATTACAATCATCAGGTGGAAGTTACCTAATATTTTGTTGTTCGTTATGATCAAAATTGTAATAAAGGTTTTATATTCGGCATCACCACTTTCATTTACTCTTGTACTTAACCGCGGGCTGTAAAAAAAATGTTGATGTGTTTTAATTAATTTGCGCTTTCCACACATTACACATTCAGAAACCGTGCGTGTCGACGATTACTTCGTTAAATTTCATTGTTGTAATTTATACACTTCATTGATTGCGACACAGAAGTATTAAAATTTTAAACAGTTTTGTTTTTAGCGAACCTTAAAGTATATTCCGGAATATATAATGTTCAGGAACACATTTTTTCCACCATTTGAAAAGTGTTTACTCTCGGGTTGAATAAGTTATCGCAATTAGAGGATTTTCCTGGACTGCTGATAAAATATCTCGCTTTATTTTGTATTATTCAACATATCTCCCTAGATTATTAAAAATAACGGTTTTTCCTGGCAGCTAAATCATACTTCGCCCAGTCTTATGCCATACAGTGAGCTATTTGCATTCTTTACTTCATTATAGTTGTATTTGCACTCCTTCTAACGAGCGATCTGCCACTTTACTCTTCTACTCAAATTATTCTGCAAGAGATGCTGTAGGTAGTAACTAATGGTGAAAATTTATCTGACATATAAACATTTCTGTAGAACAACCATATTGATCCATGTATAAAACGCGTAAAATTAATACTCAGTTCGCAACTTTAATAAATGGAAGACTTTAGTAAATCAACGCTTTTTATTTTGTGAAAATTATACTAACAAAAGCTCATATTTGTCATTTGTAATGGGCATTAACAATAGGGGATATCAAACATAATTAATAAATGAGTAGCTTCACAAGGAACATTAGTATTTGACTTTATAGCAGTGCAAAAGTGCATGTTCTTCCCCTATAATTAAACGTTTCAACCTTCATCTTCAACTATCTTTCACTTTATAGCCTTACAGTGCACGATCTCTAAATAATAATTAGGATACTGGGATGAATTCTTAGCTGCTGATCTTAATTAGTACTTAAAGTATCCGACTGTCTATAATGTAAATGTCGTTCACTTCTTTCTTCAATTTTCAATACATCCTGAAGTAATTTTTTCTCCCACATTTCGCTCTCGTGTTCTTCAAAATTCGCATTCGTTTTTACTAATAGCTTGGCCTGTATATTGACCATAACGAAAGTCTAATATTACAAATTTGCACGGACGCTAATTTTGGTTTCTTGATTTTTCACCACAACTGCTTCATGATCATCTGCATTATTGACAAATTCGTCTCTTCTAAAACCCGTGATTAAATGGGAAATTCGTACAGTGAATTCGAATGTTATCGTTACAGTTAAGTGGAACTTGAACTTTAATTATTTTGGTAATCGTTTTTTACATGAAGGTAAGATCTTTCACTTTTAACGTTTGAGAATTTGTCCCAATGCTGTTGAAGTGGTAGGTATAGTATAACATAGCCTTTGAAAAATTTAATTTGAGTATAGCTTATTAGGAATTGAATCGAGACCTTGGTGGATTTAACGTTTTTTGAAAAAGTTTATCCCTCATTCTAGAAAGGTTACGAAACCTCTCTCATTCAGTGTCTCTCAAGAAATGCAATATTTTCTCCTTTGTCTCCTCCTTGATCCTATCTATTGTCAGTGTTTTATGCAATGGATGAATGGATTCTATTTTAAGCCGAAAAGAAAACTAAGAAGTAACTATTGCTTGAATTATTGTAAAGGCCGAGTATACGGTATTAAAAGGAAGAAAGGGACGAAACAATCTAAAAGAATTAATTATTCAAGTATATTAATCGTTTTAGGACTCTTATTGAGCTTGCAGTCCATCTATTACGACTAATTATTATTATTATTAACGTTAATTTCGTATAGTAATGTCCTACATTGTGAGTATCCGATTCATCCAGGTTGCTCAACATCGTGTTTAAAAGGGTGCTTATCAATTTCAATATGATCGTATTTATTCCGCGCCGTTAACTGCGTTAGCCAACGTCCCCTTTATGTTTTATGACCTCAATTCAAACATATTTACATATGATGATAGTAATTGGTATGGTCTTTTGTTTGAACTATGAAAACCAACCTTACGACATTCTATGTTGTACTAACATTCAAATGCAAAAAAATACCTTCCAGTTTGTTGATTAACTTGGAAAACCTACCCAATCTTTTATATAATTATACTGTTGGTTTCTTTTTCATAGGTAAAATCCAGAAAATAAGACACGAAGCCTCTCCTTACATCGTTTAATATACAATATTTAGTTACGTTGTAAAAAAGTTGATGACGAGCGATGAAATGAGATGAAGTTTTGTTATGTTTTTAAGATAAGGTGCCGCAGCACCTGACACGTGAGCCAATGCAAAACTCACAAAGTAAAATTTTTTGAAAAAGAATACCAGGGTTTATTTAAAAACTATCTGGGACCATTACATCCTTGGGATTCTTTTTCATGTTATTAATTTTAGAGGTTAACCATTTAGGAGATAACTTGGCACTGGTATTCGGTCATTTCCCCGCCGAAAAAATCCCGCCGGTCAATTGCCCGCCGGTAAATTGTTCGCGTGGTAAAAACCCCGCGCGGTGAAATGTTCGCCGGTAAAATGCCCGCCATGACAAAATCCCGTCGGTCATTTGCCCGCCGCTGTAGGCAAAATGATTCCCCTGATATTCTCCTATTTTTGTGATAAAGATCCACTTACATATGTACCTACGTTATGTGCAGCCAGTGGCGGATTATGCGCTCAGGAGGCGTAAGATGAATTTGAGGCCGCTGTTTACTGTAAATTAAAATATGCTAAATTCAAAAAAGAAGACTGTATTAATAAACCAGACATTGCCATGTTTAACAAAAGAACAGTTATATATAAATTTATAAAATATTTTCGACGGCCATTTTAAGCACTTCCCGATGGCATTTTGACATCCTTTACAGACCTACGGCACTATACATGAATACTCGCCTGCTACTATCTCTTGTTTCAACCTCGTTCTTAACACGTAAATGTTGTACCATTTTCTACGCTTATTCCCCCACTAAAGCGCCTAGGTTATTTGCAGGTTTAGTATATTTTTTTTCAATTGATACTAAAATAGTGGCATGACACACAGGTTTACAAAACTGAAGTTATTTAAAAAAGAACTTTCTTAATTGCTTATTTTTTCAAAAATTACGGCGGGAAATTGACCGACGGGATTTTGTCATGGCGGGCATTTTACCGGCGAAGATTTCACCGCGCGGGATTTTTACCAGGCGAACAATTTACCGGCGGGCAATTGACCGGGGGATTTTTTCGGCGGGGAAATGACCGTGAACCCTTGGCACTTTTATTTGAATATTTATGATCCTTTCCTGGAAAATAGAACACTGTCAACTTATGAGAATAATGGAGCAGATTAATTTCTCTTTTTAGGCAAATACATTTCAATACTTGCAGCTGTATCTGTAACTAATGCATCAAATTAAACGCGTTACTTTGAAAACACTGATAGGATGTTACACAATCCAAAAGGGGTTCGCAAAAATTAGCAATGACCTTCTACAGTAATAATTGCCGTGTTTTTTAATACAATCAGAATTTACAGGGATTTGGCACTAGCTTGAAGCGAGATCAAGTGATGTAAAATAGGGGTGGAAAATTTATCTTTAACGGTTAATTTATTTAAAGCGATATAATTAACCACCTTTTATTTTTTACCTCTCTTTCTTTCCACCAACATATAGCTCATAAAGTTTTATCTAAGAACGCTCCTATAATCATGCTCCTTAGAGTAGCTTTGTCCTTTTCTGCCGTTCGATACGGCCCAAAAGCTTCTGTCATACGATAATTTAAGGTCTAACAAATTTTTCATCAGTTACGAACATTATTTAAGCAAAGCTAATGTTTATTTAAGGATTCAGGCTAATTTTAACTAAATTATTTTTAATAACTAATCGTTCTTAACTGTGTAATTATCTTCGAAAAACGTTCAGCTTATTAGATGTCATAAATTAATGCAATTGCTACTTAAATCGATACATGCGTCAGGTGGTTGATTATTATTTTTATCAGTCAATTCTATGTTCCTGAAAAATTTCAATTTTCCATTAATATTTACGTTAATCAAAATTCCCTCTTGTTTAAAGGATTAAACTCAGGAATAATAGTGTTACTTACAGTAACAACAATATTGCTTGCCCCTGGTATACATGGGTTACATATAGTTGGCAAAAAAAGTGCACCAGCGATGGTGTACACGACTTCTTCAGGTGCTATACTACCTCTTCTTCTGAAGAAAACCTACTAGCAGTAGACAATGAAGAATACCGCTTTTTCTCCCTTGGTTTCGGTACATTTCTGATGTTTGGAGAGGAGCACACTACCTTTACCATGTAAAAAACGTGTATATACTATTAACACAGAACTTGTTTGGAGTCACGCGACGCCCTTCTTATGTGCCGTTTCCAGGACTGGCATCGCATCGCTTGGAAAATATTTAGTAGGCCAGATGCAAGAAGTGCCCCTTATTAAACGAGTTCAGGAAAGCATAATCTATAATAATTGAAAATGAAATGAAATTCTTTTTTAACTAAAACAAACGGTGGATACACATTAATTAAAGATATATTCAACTTATCACAATATACATTTAAAAAATTACAATTATGGCAACGGAACTTCGGTTAAGAATGCGCTATTGTATCTTTTGCAACCCTCAACCCCCTTAAAGATTATAATATTACCCCTACTTGCGAAGTTTTGTAAAGTAATCTCTAATTTTTGTTTCGACAATGCTAGGGCTTTTGTATTGCTTGATTCCATTGATTTCTGTAGCTTTTTGAAGCCGACAGAAGACATTTTCATGTGATTATTGATTTAATACCTATGCGTTCTAATAGTACACTTCTACGTTACTCGCGCCCCGTTTGTTTTTTCTTCATCTTATACTATAATCGCTAAAATTGTATGCATCAAGACAACTATGTTTTGAGAGACAACTGTCCCGCTTAAATGATCTATTTTAAGAAGCAATTTTAGTGGAAGGCCACTTATTGACTATAATGTTCTAATGTAGCTCGACATTAACAGATGCAGTAGACATTTATCGCCTAATTTTTAAAAGTTTATCTGGCGCTACAAGTCATAGTCGATATAAATTTCAAATGGCGCCAGAAAATCTTTCTAGCTTAAAGCTCGTTAAAGGATTTTTTTCTAATTATTTATTCAAAAACAAATAGTTAAGTATCACGCAAAAAATGTACGCCGAATAAAACGCTTTTCCTAATGTATTAATTATTCAAACGTATAATTAATCGTTTTAATAGCTTCATTAAGTTATAATGGACGTAAACACTAAGTATCACATGTGTTTACTCCATAAAAGTTTTCCTCGTCTTTTTATAGTTGTTGATTAAAGTAGGTCAACTGCAAACGAGAGTCAGTCGATGTGATATAATGTAACAAAGATGTAACTTGCGAAAAGTGTAAAATATTTTTCATAACGTTCGTGTTTGTCTTCACTTTGTTTAAACCTAAATACTTGTGATTTGGTTACTTTTATTACTTTCCGAGAAATAAAAACATAATAAGGTGATATAACTCACTGGTAGTGTTACACTGGTTCCTTAATAAGAAAATTCTCTAACAACTACAGGTTTTATTTACGGAGCGACGTGCTTTGGTTAAATAAAGAATAAGCACACCTACTGAGAACTCGTATTTTTTCTTTTATTTGCATATCATTTTAAATGGGTAAATTTAGTGAAAAAAATCAAAGCTCACTCAAATAAGTTAATCGAAATATTTTGCACACGGCTCTATACTTACATGCAATTAACCGCCACTATGATAAGCGATGATCAAGCAGCTGTTTCCGGTTATTACGTCACATCCGAGATACGCGCCGTTACACTTATACCAACTTCAATGTGAATGGCTTGTTTAAAATTATAATTACCTTTAAATTTGCAAAGCTTGTCGCAAACTTTAATTTCATTTAACTTATCCGCATTGATTTCTTACATCTCATTCTCATTATAATAAACAAAATTTCAAGTAAAATTACGCTATTGCCATCAGGTGGTCATGCACGTGTGTTTATGCATAATGTAGGTGTTTTGTGTGTTTGTCAGTCTATCATGTTTACATTTTTATTGGTTTATTTGCATTTTGTAGACGGTTGTTGATTTTATACGGGTGCTTACATATATTAATTTTCTTTTTCAGCTAACGTACCATGTTAGTACTTTTTTAGGTTTCCAAATTTATTCCGTTTACGGATAAGTGACTTTTAACTGCTTAGACTCGCGTTGAATTTTTTATAAAGCCAAATATCCCCCTTATTAATCGTGCACTCGAACGCCATTAAATTTGTTTTGTGCATTACTAACCGTGCTCTTTATTGAAAATTATGTTCTTTTCTTTTTAAAACTGTAATAGCAATTCAGATTAGTTTTACTTTCGATTTTGTGTAAACACGCTTCGCGTGTCCTTTGCTATACTTAATCTGATTGTATGTCAATCACCGATGAGCAAATTAATTCCGATTCATTCTTCACTCTTCCATAGGGTAAAACTGGAGTATTTAATAATAATAACAATGATAATCTTATATTTAGGGATAGGTAGAGCCATAAAGGCTATTGGTCCTTTTTTTTACCGAGCTTTTTAATTAATGTCTTTCGGCCAAAGGTTCAGGTAGATATTCAGTGCTCTGCGGCACGCAAAAATTAGGGATTCACGGGCTTGGCTTAAATTTTTAAAGCTTGACATAAAATCAAGACAAGCCTACAAAATACCAAGTCAAACTTAACTATTATCCAAGCCACGCTTATTTGTGAAAAATGTTGCGTTATCAAGTTTTTCCCAAGCTTTCAAGCTTATACTTCTAAGCATTTTTTTACTACGAAGGGGGTGACGGAAAATCTCTAAATCACGAAAAAATTTTGGAGGAAAAAAAAGTAAAAAAAGATCGTTTATCTCTCCTTTCCCACCCCCAAAAAAGGCATTGCAGTTGGGAATGAAATTTGCAATTTGAGAATAATTTTTTATCGAGAATCCAAAACTGCAACACTTCCAACTTTCTATGCGCTGTAACATCGACCAACGCAGTTACTCACATGGCAATCGCGTTTTGATACTCTACCCTCTATATTTTAAGGGTAGACAATTTGTTAATGAAACGCTCTTTATGTCGGTTTTTTGATTTCGTCGGAATGAAATTATTTCACTGCGCGTTCACGAAGTAGAAATGAAGATAATCAAACAACGTAATAGACTACCTATTTTACAACACCGATATTTAGGTTGCATTGACTATTGTTAGTTAATTAGTTGTTTTCAACTCTGTTGAAAGTTTAAAATAGATACCGTGTCATGTATATATCACTTTACGTTTTATTGTGCACTTTCGACACAATTATTTTGAATTTAGTTAATTGAGAGTGTCTGTATTTTACCGTAGTTAGTTAGACATAACAACCAGTTTAATATGATCGATAGCGAATGGTATTCCGTTCATGCTCAAAAGCAACTCGACTTGTAATTTGGCCAAAAACTGTCATTAATTAAGTCAAACTTAAGTATTATCCAAGCCAAGCTTATTTGTGAAAAAGCTTGAGTTATTAAGCTTTTCCAAGTCAAACTTTTCCCAAGCTTTCAAGCTTATACTTCTAAGCATTTTTTTACTACGGAAAGGGAGACGGACAATCTCTAAATCACGAAAAAATGTTGGAGGAAAAAAAAATAAAAAAATATTGTTTATCTCCCCCTTTCCGCCCCCAAAAAAGGCGTTGAAATTAGGGGTAAAATTTGTAATTTGAGAATAGTTTTTTATGGAGAATCCAAAAGTGCAATAAAAAATAGGTGTTCCCATTTAAGTTTTTAAAACTCACCCCCGCTCGACTCCCCCGATGTTTACGTATCATGAATCAATAGGTTTCAAGAAATAAACGAAACGTGTTTTTTCCTTTTTATAATTGGATGTGTCGTTCTCGAGATATTCAAGGGTGTATATTTTGACTTTAATGGCGTCCTGACGGCGAACAGGTGATCCGATCAAAAAATTTACCAGATATTTGGAATCAGCAAACAATTTCCTATAAGATGACACCACTTCCAACTTTCTATACGCTGTAACATCGACCAACGCACAGACACACAGACATCCGGACGAATTTAGTAACCAACTTTTTGAAGTTGGTTGAAAATCGCCTACTTAAGCACTCAACGGTGACTAAAACTAACCACTAACCGCAGTTGAGTAATACTGCGACAGTCCGACAATGAGCTATACACGTATGACGTAATGCGCAATGTGTTCCAACGTCACTATTCTTACGCGAGGAGCAAGAAGTTTGAAAAAGCTTGATAACCAAGCCAAGCCTACTAGCATGCGCAAGCATAAAGCCAAACCAAGCTTCTCTTCTTAAAAAGCTCGCCTTTCATGTCCAAGCCAAGCTATTATTTTTTTCAAGTCAAGCTACTTGGGTTGGTGAATCCCTGCCAAATATCGGAGTTTCTTGTTGATTCTCGTCTGGTGAGATTTGCTTTCATTATTTAGTTTAAAGAACATACACAGACTCATTCTGATTTAAAACCTTACTTTCCAACTCACCAACAATATTTGAAGGCTCTCGGTCTTTCCATGCTGAGTGCGCACGTGCATTGCGTTAAACTCTTTCTGAATGGAAAGTCATTATTAAAAGTAATACAACAGGTGTGCAGGTGCATTTTTAAATTTAATTTCTGAGTTTTTACTGTGGATTGCTCGGTTTAAATGTCGCAAGTACGGGGTTTCCATAATTCCTTTGAGCAGTTAATTTGGATTGTATTTAATTCGGAAAAATTGATATTTTGGATTTTCTTTACCGATTTTAAAACTTTCTAGGTATCAGCATACTACAGGGGAAAGCCCTAAATCGGAGACTTGTAAGTGTCAAAATGAAAAAGGGGCGGATCAGCGAAAGAAGGGTCAGGTCAGGTCCTTGGTGGATTTTTTTAAGAGGAAGAGGGAAAGCGGGGAAAAGGGAAGTATAAGCGAAGATAAGAAAAACAAGCTAACAAGGAGATCTGCGAGTAGGGGCGAGGGAGCAGAAGCAGAGAAATCGAGCATAGAAGAAATAGGTATGGAGGTGATACTTAAGAAGCTTGATAGTAGAAGAAGAAAATGAAGGCAATAAGGAATGAGGTGGAGAACTTAAGAAGATAAGAGAGAGATAAAGAAGAACAATGAGATAAAGAAAATTAGAGAGGAGCAAGAAAAGAAGGAGAAGGATTTGAGGGAGGAAAGGAAGAATATATGGAACGAGATAAGCAAAATGAAAGGGGCGATGGAAAAGAAGGGAAGAATTGAATTTTCAACATACTAAAATGTACCATTTGAGTCAGTAGTTTTGTTTTTATCTACCTCTAAACTTAGCTATGGCGTCGCAAACCCCAAAAAACGGGCACTTTGCACTGTTCGGCCGTAGGAATGGTCCATTTAAAAAAAAGTTGCTACACCTAAACAACGTACAAATAAATAGGTTTTAATTTGACACAAAGCTCATTCGAATCGGCCCAATGGTTATTTTTTTATTCAACTTCAAACTCGAGTATATTAATACTTTTTGTGCCGGCAGTAAGGCCAAGGTTCGTATTATTTCGACTCTATATGTATTGCTGTGTCTTCCTGTTTCAGTGTAAATCGGCAAATATACGAAGCCAACGAGTAATCACAAATAAATGGAGAACTTAATTCATCTTTAGGTTATCAATATTCACTAAACAACAGAAAATTAAATGAATGTTTAGCAGATATTAATTCTAAATTAATTCCAGCAATTTATTAAGCTGTATATTTTGGTAAAAAAGGATACCCTATGTGTCAAATATACGTAAAATTCATGTTGATGTTTTTCAAAATTAGCTTTACCTATGCATAATAAATGCAACATTGTGAAAATCTGTATATTTAACATATTTGATATATACATATTTATTAGTAATTCCGGTATTGACCCTATACACATGAAATAGTTATATCAAAAATCAATATTGCCTTAATAGTAATTAGTTAATATAGGTGTCATTCTCATACCTACCTTTAATATAGGTACAACATCAAACACTAATCATTAATTTATATTGGTATATTTTCGATAATGGCGCTACACAGATTTAACACGTAGGTATCGTAAAAATTAATATTGTTTGAATAATCGTTATTGAATTTACATTGTTTTAATCTACATCGGAATAATCAACATTGACTAATTGTAATTTAATTTATTTATTTTTGTCTCCTCTTCGTTTAATCAACAGATTAGAACTCGGCTGATTTCGGCGTTGGCGTTGTTGTCCAGTTTCGGCGATGTGTCCAACAGTTCGTTTCGACGTTGTGTCCATGTTTCGGAATTGTGTCCATTCGGCGAAATGTCCAGGTCCCTTAGATACGAGTACCTATTTATGGAAACATCAAAATTTTCAGCTGCTTTTAATGTATTTCTTCAGTATTAAGCTGGAATTTAATACTGCATCACTTTTACTTGCGAATAGTCGAAGTTCGATTCATAATTTACATTCAATCCGTGACACCGAATTCATAATTTAACGTTTACATAACAAATACTACGATACAGCAGCTTCAATCCCTGAATGAATGGTAGAACCATTGAACTAAGTATTCTAGGCGCTAAAATATAGTTTTTGCTTTGTATCAACCATAGTCATATTATGTACATGTACCTACATGTAATTTTGACGACTGCTAGTAGACTTATTTAATCGTATACGGTTATATGTAAGCATTCATTTGAAAGGATTAGAGTTAAATAGCTGACTAAATAGGTGGATTATTTTATTCACGAAACAGGTAGTAGAATATAAGCTCACAGTGTGGCGTTGTAGAAGAATAGCCTCAAAGTTAGTAACGCGATTAGTCAAATTTAATAATTATGGACTTACTACAATTTCAACCACTACAACTCAAGTTCAATGGCTTTGCATTCCGAAGGTGTTTTAAAGTGTTCATTTCATATTATCTGTGTTTCTCGAGCTTCTGCGAGCACCTCACTTATTGATTCGCTGTAATACATTCAACTTTTAGTTACTTCAGAGTGGGAAGAGTCAATATGGTTTCACTATTGAGTTTATCAACGCTATATCCCCGTTACTCCGCGAGTTGACCCATTATAAATATATGTAATTAATTAAATTGATTATCATAGCGTCGTAATAGATGTCTCTCAAGGTTACTGCGACAACGTTTATTTCATTAGGTTGTGCTACTGCTACTTCTTGCTGATTTCTAATTTTATAGGAAGAGAGTTTCTACAGCGTGCATATAGTACGAATAATAACAGTTCCGCATAACTCAGTCATGATAATTTTAATTTTAGTTACAGAATTGCATATTTCCCAGAAGAGGGAATGAAACAAAAGTGTTATGTTCGTTACACGTTTAGAAATCATTATGCTAAAAATATTACAATGGAATAGTAATGTGAATAGAGATGGTATTGAAATATTTTCGTGTTGTTTTAATATTGGATTACAAGTAACCACGTTTTTTAGTAATGTTTTTCCACGAAATCTTCACTTAATGTCACTAAATTGGAATTTCACAACATTTGAATGGAAAGACATCATTATACCAATGAACAGTATGTTTTACGCTTCGAACATATAACAAAAGGAAGGAATATCCCTATAGTTTAGTAGATGGTACAATGTAACGGAAGTTACGCAGGCTATACGTCACAGTGACGTAACAGTAAATCATTTGTGATTGGTCAAACGGGTGTAGCGTGCAGTTTGTCGATTTAAAATTAAAACATTACCAGTAGCGTAGAATTCATTATACGGTTAAGAACATAGAGAATGTGCAAAAAATTAGAAATATGCATACCAAATTAATTATGTTTAAAGGGCAATAAAATTTAAAAAAAAATTTATGCATTTTATTTTGTTTACAGCAGGCGCGTAAACATACAAATGTTGGATTTACGACCCTGCTTAACAGTACACCAATGACTCTTCGGAATACGTCACAGTAGGTAGCCATATTGGTAAACCATTAATGTTACTCATTTTGCCTTATACATGTTCCTTCCTTTTGTTATATGTTCGAAGGTTTTACGGTACGATGACAAGGATGTGGCGCGCATCAGGAAATTGGAGAATAAGGGAAATAGACTAGTGGGGAGTGGGTGAAAGAGTATTTGGGAAGGATATGGAGAAGAGAAAATTGATTTTTGACAAGTTGGTAAAGAGTGTGATGGGGTACGAAGCGGAGATCTAGGGATGGAAGGAGTGGGAGAAAATGGAAAAAATACAGGAAAAGTACTATGGACGTTGGGGTTGGATAGAGAGACGCTAGGGTATATCGTGGAGGAGGAAACAAATGCAGAAAAAATAAAGATCCCGGCAGGAAAGAGAGCAGTGAAATATGAGAAGGAGATTACAACATGGCATTCATTGAAGAGAATAACGCTCAGAAAAACATTAAAATTTATGGTCTGATTCTGTGCTGTTTTGCTAAATCGGACGTTATTTCTACGAGCAAGAATTACTTTTAAGGAAATTGAAAATCTTTTGCCATCAAATACAAATTAAAAAGACAATGTTATTTTAATGGTATTTTAATACCAAAGGATAATTAGCACATTACGTCAAAATTAAAATTCACGAAAGAACCGGGAAAATGTGACGGAAGTAACAGCGCCGTAACGATTCTCACTATTTGACCTCATTTTCGCAAAATATACCCTTTATTTTTCGTCGAAAAGTTTGAAAAAGTAAACCAAACATAAATAAATTTATCATTCATGTTGAGAAACACCGCTTAGTTCAATTATGATAACAAAACAAATTTAGATATATTTGAAAACAGAGGTATCCGCACACAACGCATTTGCTAAATGGTCCTGCGGATTTAAAGATGGCTTGCTTTATTTGCAATTTTCTCTACAAGTAAAATATAGTGTAATGTATGTTTCCATTTTACATCTCTAATAAAAGCTCGCGGTTAGAACTAAAAATCAGTTCCGCTTTTCATTTCTTACTGAACTTTATTCTTTTCTCGTTCATTCTACCTCGTTGTTTTTCATGGAACATTACTAATCGATAACTGTTGCAGGAGACGTGTATGTTGAATTGAAATTGCGGACTCCCTATTTATGAAATTGAAAATACCTGTATGTTTTTTAAAGGGGTGCTAATTTCCACTGGCATTTCTATTGAAAAGCTAAAATCTCGCAACAAAAGCTCACAACATTCTTGCAAACTGTAACCCTCACAGTTGCATGTCAGTTACTTACATGGCAATCGCGTTTTGATACTCTATATTTTAAGGGTAGACAATTTGTTAATGAAACGCTCTTTATGTCGGTTTTTTGATTTCGTCGGAATGAAATTATTTCACTGCGCGTTCACGAAGTAGAAATGAAGATAATCAAACAACGTAATAGACTACCTATTTTACAACACCGTTATTTAGGTTGCATTGACTATTGTTAGTTAATTAGTTGTTTTCAACTCTGTTGAAAGTTTAAAATAAATACCGTGTCACTTTACGTTTTATTGTGCACTTTCGACACAATTATTTTGAATTTAGTTAATTGAGAGTGTTTGTATTTTACCGTAGTTAGTTAGACATAACAACCAGTTTAATATGATCGATAGCGAATGGTATTCCGTTCATGCTCAAAAGCAACTCGACTTGTAATTTGGCCAAAAACACGTCATTAATTAAGTTGACTTTATCTACACCAATGGACTAGGGATAATAGTTATAGACACTGCGCACTATTAATTTAGGATATTCTGACACTGCCTATTCTGGAAAACCCTGCCTCAGTAAAATATATGGACTTAAAAAGGATTTGAAATCGTCGTTACTCAAAACGCATAGGTACATATCTTAGGTGTGATTTGTACGTTTTATACCAACATAAGCAACGAAAATAATACTACAAATAGTAACTAAGTATAGTAAAATTTTGACAATTTTCTAATTAATCTGCCGAGGTTGTTGCATATTCTGTAAAATCTGCTACCGGATTTGTCCAGTTTGATCTCAACAACGAAGATATGAGGTCTGGTAAGTTTTCCAATTGATACTTGGTATGCGTGATGTTCCTGTGAAGAAACGCTTTCACCGCTTGTCACGAGTATCAATGCTTTTCTTCTGCACCTCAAAGAACTTGCACAATATGGATTTGGTCTGCTAGAATAAAAAGAAAGGTAGTCGATATTGTTTCAAATGTGCAAAAACTCGACTCATTGTAACGATTACCGATTATTCTGGATTGAGGTGGAAGGGTGGCCATAGCCTACATGCACCTAGGATTAATATCCTGACCCTTTGAGTTACCTCGCCGATTAGAGTCGCCCGACATCAAACCGTCACTTAATTCAACCTACACGTGAGAATGCTAGCATTTATGGTCAGCCAACACGTACCTTTTCGCCTAAATGCAGGACATTTGCAAAGAACGTGGAGGCACTGATGCACAAAGTTTGTCGAAAATCGCCAGGGATTGTAGTAGGTTTTCAAATTCTGACTACATTCGTTCGTTCAAATACTCAAATCTCGAATCTGTGAAGATGAAAATAAACGCTCAAACCCGTATGTTTTCTTTTTCACATTTGCCTAGTAGTATCTTCACTGCAATTTTATTCGCGATTCTGAAGTGGCTTGTACTCTTATTCTTTCAAATGGTAAAGAAAATTACACATTCATTCCAATGGTAAGAATCCTATTTAATCAATCAAGACCCTAAAGTCCTTCGACTTAGATCCCCTTGATTTCTTTCTATGATGGCGTTAATGAAGCATTTGTAACTAAGGAACCCCAACAAATTATATTAGATGGGCTTCGCAACATGTTTGAAATTGCTGCGCCGTTGCATGGAGACAAGACGTTTCATAAACTAACAAGCAAATAGTAATTGATTATAAAAAAATCAACAATAATTCCACTCAATTTTTATTTTTAAATAAAACCAAATATATAAATAAATAAATAAATGGTGGTTTTCAGGTTTCCGCGGGTGTTGTTTATGAAGTTGGTATCTTATTTTTCTGGGTTCGAAGCCGAGTTAATTCCCTTTAAGGTGATTCCTGATAAATAAATGTAAATATACCAAAGATTTCCTTGAGATTGTATCTTGGCAAATCTTTTTTAATGAATTTGTCACCCTTGATAATAAAATGTGAGTTGAATTACCTGTTATTTTTATAATTTCTTTTGGAATACCACAACGTAAGTTTAGACAGAATTAATTAAATAATAAGGAACATGAAAGGGTTGAAACAGGACTGTCCGCTGAGCCCCAATTTCTTTGCGATGTACATAGATGACATGGAGGAAGTATTGAGGAGGAACAAAAGTGGTGGTATAGTGATAGGAGGAAGAAAGGTATGGGCCCTGGCTTACGCCGATGATGTGGTGCTGGTGCCGAGAAAGAAAGAAAGAAGAAGAAATGAGGAGCATGATGAGGGTGGTGAAAAGATATATGGAGAAAATCGAGTTGGAAGTAAACACAAAAAAGTCAAAAATAGTGGAATTCCAGAAGAAGAGGAGAGGAAAGAGGGCGGTATGGAAGTGGGGGGAGGAGGATATAGAAAGTGTAGATAAGGTCACGTACTTGGGATACAGAATAAGTTATAATAACAGGGACAATACTGGTAAAGAAAGGAAATGGAATTGTGGCAAAGGTGGATGAGAGAAGATGTGTGGAAAAGGAAGTGGTTCTTCGACAGGCTGATAAAAAGTGTAGTGTTGTAGGAGGCGGAAGTGTGGGGATGGGTGGAAAGGGAACAGATAGAAAGAATACAAGTGAAATACTGGAGAGGGGTGCTAGGGCTTGAAAGGGAAGGTCCGGGGTATGTAGTGGAGGAGGAGACGAAACTTGAAAAAATTAGAACTGTGGCGGGGAAGAGAGCGACGGACTTCGAGGAAAGGATGGGAAGGCGGGAGGAAGGGGGATCTTGAGAAGCTGTTGGAAAGAGGTGAAGAATAAGAAGATAACATATGGACAGGAAGGAACACGGTGTTTTTACGAGAGAGGCGGATACGCGAGAGAGGAGGTAGAGAGGGGAAGAGATGGGGGGGGGGTGGGGATAGCTGGGGATATAATAAGAAGAGATGTGGATGTGCAAATGCAGGAGAGCACGATGAAAATTAATGCAGGGAGATATATCGAGAAATACGGGGAGTTGGTGACAAAAGATATACCGAGGTACCTAAGCGGCGAGGCCAGTCTAAGAAGGAAAAGGATAGTGGCACGGTTCAGAGTTGGTAACGAAGAAAGGGATAATAAGTATTAGTGGGAGGAGGAAATGAGAGTATGCAGGCTGTGTGGCAGTGCCGGATTTAGGGGGGGGCTTTAAGGGCTCGTGCCCAGGGTGGCAAAAATTAGGGGGCGGCAAAATTACGGAGCACAAAAATTAATTGAAGGAATCTTTTTGAAAAAAATTGGAAAACAATGGAAAATAAAATTGAAGTAGAAATACGTCAATACGAGCTATTATTTTACGTGATAAAAATCCCAAACATCAGTTTATTCAGTCGGACTCATTTAAATATGGTCCTAATCAGATGCATAATCCTATTTAGCCACAGACTTTCTAAGATTTGCATGACCATTTGCCACTTCTCGTCGTCCAGATGTTATAGTATGTTTTATTAAATTGCAATATGCCGAAAATGAAATAAATTCGAATAAATTTGAAGATTACATACTACATGTTTCGACAAAATTAAGAATAATTCTTAATATTGTCGAAACAGGTAGTATGTAATCTTCAAATTTATTCTTCAAGTTGCAACTTTAATCAACTTCAGCTTTAACTTCAATATATGTATTTGTCTATGGCGAAGGTTTTGTGAAGTTATTTCCTACATTCTACGTTCTACCCCATTTTGTGTTCTGATTAACACCCTGATGTATCCAATCAATTTGAAATAAATTCTATTTATTTTTAATAAAAAATGTTTTCTGGACTTCAGACTTCCATAAATAAGTTCTGTTCCTGTGATGAGGGATGTGATGGGGCGGCAGTTTTCTTGTGCCCCTAGGCGGCAGAATCATAAATACGCCTCTGCTGTGTGGGGAGAGAAGGGAGACGATAGGGCATATGGTGGAGGAATGTGGTGAGCTAAGGGAACAGGAGGAAGGGTGGAAGGGAGTGTTAAGTGAAGGTGGAGAAGGGATAGAGTGGATGGAAAGTAGGAAAAGGAAAGGGTGGTAGACCAATGGGAAGGAGAAGTGGAATAGGCAGGTACTGTGTAATTAGGTAGAAGGGTAAACTTTGGTAGTGGAGTTTGCTAGAGGTTAGAAGATTAGTAGATCTGGTGGGGGTAGAATAGTGTAGAATAAGGCTTTGGTTTTATCTTTGTTGTTCGGGTTTTCTAGAGGTAAAGAATAAGAATACTTGTAGGATGTTTTTCTAAAGATACAATAAATTGATGCTTGATTGATTGATTGAATTAAATAATAATTAATTAAATTTATTCATTTTCTGATTGCTTGTAAAAGAACGCAAACGTGTTTTAACATTGCAATCAGAAGTTCAACCTCTACAAGGTGGTGATTTGATTAACTCCACATGCATGAGCAATGAGCATATTAGTTTACAGTCAGAAAATATACTCACCAACAAACGTGGGTTGTTCCTCGATAGACATGTGCAAAAATTACGGATGCACTCCAACCTGGTGTGGGATGCATGGTCATTAATTTATAAATACCACAGCATTCTCATGCTGTAAGAGTTAGATAACCACGTTAAGTATGTTACATAATGTATCTCTCAAGCTAAAAAATATAATCTAGCATTAGAATTGTAAGAAATGTTGTCTGCTGGTTGACCAGTAACTTGGACGAATTTGGGTATAAAGAAGAGTTCCTTCCCTTGACTTCTAGCTTTGAACTGAACTAAACATCTAGTTCACACACACAGTTCAGCAGTAGAGAGATATCAAGCATCAATCCATGCATGATGTAGACCTTAGATTAGGAAAGCGCACACACAAGTTTCAACTATGATCAATTGACATGGTCACCATAGGCGACGCACTATTGGTGGAACTATATAAAAGAAGGTGACATTATCTTAAAAATTAATTTAATGCAATTTTGATTTATTTTGCATTGGTAGTTAGTAAATGAACCATGAAATGCGAAACAAACAGAATGTTATGGAAATCTCTCCAAATTTCCATCTTTTGGATCAATTTGCAGCGTTTATTACTTTAGAGGATTTGAGAATTTTACCTACGCTACTGGAAAAATGGGGTTCGAAACTCCACGCGTCATAAATATGTATTTAAAATATCACTTTCCTTATTGTTAGCACATTTATTCGAATCCACACATTCTAATGATAACTATATTGTGTATATGTTTCATTTAAACTTTTGCTTTTGGTAATAATCTAGTTGAAATGAAAACACGAATTAATGTCAGCTGTGAAATGAAATCCCTGGCTCTTTTGTCTCCGTACGACTGTTGCATGATAACCATTCACATACAACCATTGTCTGCGGATCACTTTCACTTCTTTATTTAAACACTTTTGCAATAGAAACAACAACATTCACAATGACTCCTACGCGTTGTTTGACTCCAAAGTAATGGCGACCGCTTGAATTCAATCACACTTGCGAGTGTATGCGTACATAGGACGTGCGCTATCCACTCTCTTTCCTAATCTACGATGTAGACAACACTCGCAGGCCATGGTACGAACTGTCGCGCAAAACCTTTTTAAGTTCTTTATCCAAATAATCCAAATGGAGAGGAAATCACAAGTATTCACGTATGCTAGTATTAACCTCCTGATCTGGTAGTAAATAAGATCTGCTTCATTAAGATTACGGCTATGGTGGCAGCAAGGAGAATACAAGACCAAACTGTATTTTTCCGAAGAATCCGAATCTGGTATATCCTTACAAGTACTCATCACATCCGACAGTTGGTGTATAGTAGAATCTTAACTTCATTCAGTTATTATTGTCTACTGTGGTGTCAATGGATTTTTCATTTTGTCACAAAAATTTAAAACTGTTTGCGCAAATATACATATAAATATGCCATTATTGATAAAGTAACATCATTATTTGCTTTAAAATTGGTTCTTTTTCATAAGATTGCCCTACCAATCAATTGGTGTCATTTATAGAATAGCGAATTCACCTATGCTGCATCCTCCGTTTGGCATATAATTTTTTTTAATTCGTGAACGTTGTGAATGACTTCCCAATTCAAATGCATGTCTTTCGCCTGCACTTCGTAACTAAATGAAATCTTAGACAACAATATTGTATGTATGAGCAATTGCAGGATATATTTGGTACAAACCATGGAATTAAGTACAATACACATTCAAAATAAATATTTGAATGTCAGTATCCAGTATACAATTTGTGATACTTTCAAGGTAAGGTCACGTAAAACAACGTTAATTATAATATTTTAACAACGAAACTACAACGGCTCAATTTACTCACATCGAGAAGCTGGGATATTGGTTTACTGTTTTTATGATCGCATAAAGTAAACCTTTTGCGTTTAATGGTATATGAATTACATAATAATTAAAATTAATGTTTTATAATATTCACATTTTATAACTACGTTTAAGAAATAATAATTATATCGTGATATTTAAGGCAGGTCGAGGACCTAAACAAATAGTCACCTACATAAGTAGTTGGCAATAAGAAAAAGTAAAACTAGTTAATAGCAAAATTCTTAAAAATATTCATAACTTTCATTCCCAACAATAACTTTCACTGCCAAGCAATTCTAAAATGCTCTTAAAATTTTCTTTTTAATATGTAAAAGTCTACTGTAAAAGATTTCTTTGATTTCAAAGGGAGTTTGAGCATTAAACGATATCTGTTTGAAGTGTAGTCCTCTTAAAAGGGATTTACAACTCCTCGAGATGCAGTTCCGCTAAATTCTATTACAAAACTGGAAACATTTTTATACTAAGTTTACAATCATTGCGAAATGAACGTAATCGGATACATATTATTTATTTCCTACTTAATAATCGTGCGGGTAATTGAATAGCACGTGTTTCTCAAGGTTGGTAATAATAACATGCAAAACCTTTTTTTTTCTAATAAGAGAATAACGCGTATCCTTTTATGAAGTAGTACATAATTTGTAAAATTTTGAAATTGACTAAGGTGAACCTTTGGTAATTGAATTTGTTTTGTTCTAACAAGTCCTTATATATTATGCTGTCAACGGGAAGGTGCGGTTAACGTTGACCTTTATATGGGTTCATTGTCAATTTTTCTGTATCCGGTTTTTTACGAGGCGAATGTAAAGAGTGTAACAATCGAAAGAATTTCTGTTACAAACTAAACTTAATCGACCAATTTTTCTTGGTGCTTCCAATTTAGTCAACAACGGTCCTATATGCTAACACCATAAATCGTCGCAGAGTAGACATAACTGATTAGAAAAACTTAATATTAACAGCCACGTCACGTATTTATTGTAGATAAAATACACATATAAAACTTTGTTTCGAGTGAAATCGGAAAATGGAACAATAACTTTTCCGTTTCCGCACTGTTAGACGATCAAAAAATATCTAGTACCTATCTTCAAACAAACAAAATGATGATTTAAAAGTGTCTTCGTAACCATATAACAATAATTAATATCTATTGATTTCTCTAGAGGTAGGTATTTGAAGTGCTTACTGTCTAACCGAGTTTGTTATGGGATACCGATTGTATTATTAATCACGGACCATCTTAAATATCCGACCCCCAATTGCCTTAGGGAGAGCGGCTTCCCCTTTGTAAGCAAATATGAGATGCTTTCCGAAATTACCGACGGAGTATAATTATATGCTAATTCATTTCGCTTTTTGCTTCTGTCAAATTAGTAAAACAAAATAAAGGTAATAACTGTAACAAAAAGTATGCGGACGTATAAATAATAAATGATATTCGGTAGAATTAAAATTCTATTCAGATTTGATAGAGACAGTTATTCTTGCTGCTATGAATCGATTGATTTAATAAAAAAAAGCCGTTCATCAATGTCATACTTTCAAATACAAATTCTAAAATAATTGATACTTTAATAAACTATTCCAATAACAGTTACTTTTTGCAAATTAGACAAATATTTTATGATTGCAAAAGTACTGTTGTTAAGTTTGGAAAATTCGTCAGGCTACCAAATCATTACGAATTGTCCATATTGTGAAAATCTGCTAAGAGAAACAGTAAGATCAACTGGAATATTGTTGAGAAAACAAATTATTTCTCATACTCCGCTAGCCGTATGGAAAGAATTATCGGTTACAAATTCAAAAAAAGTTGGAATCCAACCTGGTGACTTTGTGTAAAAATAAAATTAAAACCCACATCAAAGCAAATTCCTAAGCTTTCAGTATAATTTCAATGCCATTTGTAACTGTAGTACCTATATTTAACAATGGCCTGAATAAGAAAAATGCTAAATTCATCCTGCTTTCAACTAAAATAATTATAGCCTCTTCTTATTTGTTTATGAAACGGTTAATACACAAAGGCGAACCGTGTGTAGCGAAAAATAAAACTATTACCTATACGAAGTATTCATGAATGGAAACAGTGGATAGGTGGTACTATGTGGTAGTGGTTCAGTAATCTAATTTTGTCAAGGAAAAGTGTCAACTAAAAACTGGATTCGTCCACAATAATCCCATTGAAGGGAAAAAAATCAGAAAAAAAACATTATCTACATTATCTTTCACAATGTTTGAAATTATTCTGAGGCTGTTTAATCCGTTTTTGATTAGGTGGATACGTCACTATAACATTCGACACAACAAGCTAATGCCTTTTTTGTATAAAAAAACATTGAAAGATCTTTCCGGTTTCTTCGAAACTGACAAAGAAGAATTAAACCCTATCAACCCTATAAACTTATCAAATCCTTGAAGAACGTAGAAGATTCCATATTATTGGATTACTCTATACAGAGCAATACCAACGAAACACGATTGATTGACTTACAAATTGTGATTGATACGGTCAAATTGCTATTAATAATGTACTAAACGAAATACCAATAGAAGGCTATTAGAGATACAGTAATGGTGAAACGTATTAACGTATAAGTTTTCTTGGTGTTAGAAACTAAATACAAGCTTGGATCGTGTGAACTCTCTATTACGACATTGAATAGAAACCCTTACTACAAACCCCTCATTATAAAAGGATTAAGAAGGAACTACGCATGAGAAGGAGGGATGGATGGTGAGACATAGTACAAATATGGCATATCCAATATTTCTAAGTGAAAAAACGTTCAACAAATGTTATATCTACTTCCACAAGTTAAGTTAAATTTTCTTCCCACTTATATTAATTAAATACATCAATATCATGTAATGAGACATGATAGACGATGAACCTATGCGCTTACGTTACGTGTTCAATCATGACCTCCAAGCTGGTCTTATTGAACAGCTTTTGATAGTAGATAATATTGTTTACGTACAGTAGGGGATTATTAATCCCGTAACTATAGCTATGCGCCTTTGTACTAACTTTAAAATGCACTAAGAGAAGCCCTTTTATCCGAAAATTATAATTCCTGTGTGATTAGTTACTTATATTGAAGAAACTTCATGGGAGATATCATTATACAGAGTGGGCCAACAGTGCGGGGATGGAAGATTGTGGGTTTATTAACGAAGATTTCCAAAGTTTGTTGCTGGGATATGCTGGTCAGGTACCCTTCAGGCTACAAACCTAAAATATTTTCACTTGACTCGCAATACATTTACAGGGTCATTCATATCAAAGTTGCATTTTTTAAAATTGAAAAATACAGCAAATTAACCAGAAAATGTGAAATTACAAGAAATCTACGGGAGATAGACGCCGACAAACTCATATCGTTGGAAAGGTAATAAAATTTTACATTTGATACCATAAAAAAAAATTGGACGTGCCATTTGAAAAAATCAAGTTACCTTTGATAGAAATTTTATAAATTGACGTAGTAATTTCTTCGAACACAAGAAGAATTGGGATTTGACCGTCCGGTCTACGCTAGTACATTTCATGCTTTAGTGACATCGCATAGTCACGACCTTCTAAGTTTTGTGATCCCTGCGATATTCAATTTTTTTAGACATCTACTTTTTGCAAAAATAACGAATTGCCGCCTAAACGATTCGTTTTAGGTAGTATATGTGATACATGAAGTCGCACTAGAATTGACCAACGAATTCAAATATGCAATAATATATAGGGAGTTCCATTTCAAAAAATGCAACTTTGATATAAATCACCCTGTATACCTATGTATTGCGATTGAAGTGAAAATATTTTAGGTTTGTAGCCTTAAGGGTATCTGACCATATCCCAGCAACAAACTTTAGAAATGTTCGTTAATAAACAACAATCTTCCAACCCCGCACTGTTGGCCCACCCTTCTGCTTCTGCTTCTTCCAGGGGTTGGACAAATCCCGGATTACATTAATCCAAAATCCGGGATTTGGATTACGGATTGCAATCCATAATCCGCAATCCCTACAATCATAATTGAGTCAGGGACACAACGCCGAATGGACACAACGCCGAATGGACACAACGCCGAAACTTGGACACAACGTCGAAACGAATTGTTGGACACATCGCCGAAACTGGACACAACGCCGAAATCAGCCGTTGGACACAACGCCGAAAAAGGACACAACGCCGAAATGAGTAGTTGGACATATTGCCGAATGTGGACACAACGTCGAAAAGCAAAAATGGACGTTGCATAGATCGGAAATCGGACGTCAAAGCCGAAGTTTCACAACATCGAAACAGCTTAATGGACGTATCGTCGATTGGACACTACGCCGAAACCTCTTTCTGCATTAATTTTAATTATTAGGCCAACGACTTGTCCGTTTATATTAAAAGACTGTACAAACTTGGGAAATTTAGAAAATTCTACGAGCATTACACTATTTTGCTTTCATTCAGTACATTAGGTATATTCCATTTTCGAACGTCAATTACCTTAATTATGACAAAAGTGATGTAAATTTAAATACAATATTGTTTCAATGAGTAGTCAGACTATCGAATGTTAATAATAGGTAAGTACATGTTTTCTTTTGAAAATGATATGAAAAATTAGTGCCGTACGCACACTAATAGTTTATTGGTTCGATTCATTTTTCGATTTATCCTAGTCACCGTAAGCGACGTTTATAGGAAGCAAAGTGCTCCCTTTTCCGATTCAAAGATTGGTCAGAATTTTCCTACGTAATTTTTGTTAAAAAAACTTTAAAAAATACTTAAAAAATAAACAATATCAAGATGAACTAATTCATAATAATGTACTATTAAAAATGTATAGTAGAATATTTAAAAAAAAGGAGACTAACACATAAATCAACATTTGACACTTGACAGCAATAAAATATATACATAGGTATTAAGGTATTTATTATTTTCTAATATTTTATAGTAGGTACCAAGAAGAGTCAGTTATGTTAGTACTAGTCGCACATATTGCTCAACTTTAATTCGGTCAATATTGGACAGATGGAATGATCAACTGTTCTAATTACAGTGACTCTATTACAAACAGTGACGACAAGCGTGGTATCGATTTTTATTGGTCGTGGTATATTTTGCCTCATAATGGCGGCCTGACTGTGTTTACCTTTGATCAGCGTGTAATTTTTATTTGAATTTGGCACGTTGCTAGGATACCACCTTTGAGTCCATAGAAACCCGCCCA
Source organism: Pyrocoelia pectoralis (assembly GCA_036250285.1). Taxonomy (NCBI): domain Eukaryota; kingdom Metazoa; phylum Arthropoda; class Insecta; order Coleoptera; family Lampyridae; genus Pyrocoelia; species Pyrocoelia pectoralis. The sequence continues at coordinate 11,114,793 of CM070078.1, forward strand.
AAATTTTGCCTCCTAATGGCGGATGGGTGGAGCTAATCGCTGCTTGTCGTCACTGTTTGTAATAGTCACTGTAGTTCTAATAGGCGATGTCCTCTCCAGTGGATGGAATTTAAATAAAAGTATCAACAAGTATTCGAGTCTTTATCAATCACGAATTAGAATATTCGAAAAAAGGCCAAAAGAATGGTTACCTTGGAGTATGTCTTATAAAGTTATAAATAATATAGACTTTACGTCTTCGCTATTCGCAGCAGCAGCATCCATCATTGAATATCTAAGTAATAAAGAATCTTTCTTTTCCACATCGGGTAGATGGTTATGCTCTTCGCCGGTTTTTATGAATTGATGTTTATTGCAACATGTCTTGCCATTTTCAATACATAGGTACTAAATCTCGTTTTCCGTTGTTGGTTTTATTTTTTCTATAAAGAAATCCATGTCAGAGCGGAGGTTTCCACGGCCAGTCCAGAGACTGTCGGGGTAGGACCGTGTCAGTGTTGAAAAAGTCAACGTTTGGCCCACTTTCGTAAGGGGCTTCATCAGGACAAAATCAAAACAATAATAAAAATAAAAGCAACAATAAAAATAAGAAATCCATCTTCTGATGCAAGACACGTGTAATACATAGCACCACGTCTCTTTGTGGACACCGTAATATGTTCCATTATTCCAAATATGTAGGTACTGAAAACGATAGGACCAGATCACTCTAGCATTGACTAAACACTCAATCAACGCTCTATAATGGCCATTTGCACCGTAAAAATTCAGTAACACGTAAAGTTAAGCAGAACTTAAATGCCATGGCAACGATTATTGAAACAATGATTGCTATGGTATTTAAGCTGTACTTAACTATAAGCATACCTGCATACCTTAATTTGTAAGGTACCTAAGTATTATGTATTTATGTACAATTGGGGCAACAAAAAATGGGACACTATGGTTTTACAAGTTCAATGGTCATATGTACCTACTTTAAGTATTATCTGACCTTCGCGATTAAACAACACTTAAATTTGTTTAGTCAGGTACTACTTAAAGTAGATATGCCCATTGAACTTGTAAAACCATAGTGTCCCATTTTTTGTTGCCCCAACTGTACCTACTTAAAAAATGCAAAGTAACACTGCAAAGCGTCGCTTGAAATAAAATTGTGTAATGGTGAAAATGTCTTATAGGTACTTTACGGGTGTAGCGTGTAACAAATTAAATACAGTCGGCACCTAATACTTTATTTTCAAAATGCCGCCTTTATTTATGGTGCGGATTACAATAACAGGGCTTTGATTGACAGAAAATCTTTAATCCTTTTAAGTGCAGGAGGCATATTTAAGATTTTCGTAAACTTAGGAAGTCGTAAGTGACCCTGACCACTGACCACAACCCTACGAAATACTAAGAATTGCATACCTGCCGGCTGTACTTTAGGGATTACCGATAGACACTATTTTTCCGTTAGATTTCTAAAAATAATCATTACTAGACAACAGAAATGTTCAAGTTGGATATTTAAGTAATTGTTGAAAATTATATGTAGGGCGGAAACGTGGAACGAAACGAGAAAACTCATAAATATAATATGATACAAGCATTCGTTAATAAATAATGCCTGAGAAATATTATGCAAGATATTGTGGCTGTCTCATATTAGTCATATAATGGAATTCTGCAGTGGGTGTCTCCTTATGATATTCGTGGAGTCTTCTTGAGGGGTTGTTGCATGGTTTAATGAAACAATATACTTATACTTCATTAAGTCGACGTTTCGGCTAGTTGTCCTAGCCTTTATCGAGGCATCAGAAGAGTTAGTGTTTCAAAAAACGTTAAGAATGAGTTACGATTTTTTGAAACACTAACCCAATGTAAGCAATAAAATTTGTGGTAAATAGTTTTAAATACTACCTGCTTTATTACATTTCTGGGAACCTGATTTTTCAGACAGGTTTTGTTAAGTTAAGGTAAGAATTATTTCAAGATAAAAATAATAAATTATCATTTACTCCATTTAGCATTTAATTAGCCGGGAATCAATCATATATGAAAATCAGGCTTAAGTAGTACAACATAATATTCAATTCGTTCCAATATTCTGAGATACATATGACGTCATATGACTATAAATAATGTATATAATCAGAACTTTTTTAATTACTTTTAGAAAGAAATTTCGATTATATATCCCATCGCGAGGTTTCGGCGTAGTGTCCAATAGACGATATGTCCATTAAGCTGTTTCGATGTTGTGAGACTTCGGCTTCGACGCCCGATTTCCGATCTATGCAGCGTCAATTTTTGCTTTTCGGCGTTGTGTCCACATTCGGCAATATGTCCAAGTACTAATTTCGGCGTTGTGTCCTTTTTCGGCGTTGTGTCCAACGGCTGATTTCGGCGTTGTGTCCAGTTTCGGCGATGTGTCCAACAATTCGTTTCGACGTTGTGTCCAAGTTTCGGCGTTGTGTCCATTCGGCGTTATGTCCATTCGGCGAAGTGTCCAGGTCCCTCATAATTGACCATGTAATCCGTAATCCGTAATCCCGACAATCATATTATTGACTACGTAATCCGTAATCCAGCTTTACTAAAATTGCGGATTTTGTGGATTACATTCACACATTCTACCAACACAAATAAAACAAATGATGTTAAATTGGGAAATTATTTGAGCGTGGTTTTTGTCTCACTTTCCCCCCAGACCTGCTTAGTCAGAGCAGTGCAGTGGATTGAGCAAAGCAGAAATAAACAGTTGCATTTTTAATGAATGTACCATACTCCATACTATACGTTCGTTGCGGTGCGTTAAACTAAATATAATAAAATGGCTACAGTTGTATAATGTATACAATTGTTTGATTATTCACAGTAGGTATTTACTGTTTTGCTTCACCCAAGTCTATAATCTGTGACTAATTTAACATGACGCTAATTGTATGTGTAATCCGTAATCCTTAATCCAACGCGAACCTAATTATGTGTGTAATCCGTAATCCAACATGAACCAAATTTATGTGTAATCCGTAATCCCTAATCCAACATGAGCCACATTTATGTGTAATCCGTAATCCGTAATCCAACATGAACCAAATTTATGTGTAATCCGTAATCCGTAATCCAAACGCTAAAATCTTGGGATTACCAACCCCTGGCTTCTTCATACTTTTCACTTTGAGGTACTTTCAGTTGCGTTCAGCCCCTAGGAATATGTGTACCAATAGTCAATTGATTTACTTCCTCTGCCCAGAAAATTTTTCATTAGCTGTTGCGGTCTCCTCAAGGTGTTGAAACTTATTCAAGGTTTTAGTAGAAAGTGAAAATGAATTTTGAAAAGCGAAACTTTTCATTCAATTTTCGTGGTCAATATTAAATAAAGCCATGGAACTTGGACTAATCATAAAAAGTATAAGCGAAGAGCAACTTAGGAAACATAAGACACAATCCGCAATTGAGTCCTGCATTTCTAAGCATAAGATAACTGAATTATTATTATTATTTTATTATTATTATTATTATTATTATTATTATTATTATTATTATTGTTACTAGGGGTGGTCCCAATAGATTCCCGCACTGCGACCTTTTGGTCTATTGTGCTCGCCGGTGTTATCTACCCTTCAAGAATACCTGTATCTTTCACAAAGTCCAGGATTTTAGTAGGGCGAATCTTCGTTACTTCCTCTTGTGTAATCTTTTCATTTCCAAGTGCCTTTATGAATGCGTTACATTAGCAACTAACGTGATAGGGCGATTCATCTACCTCACCACAACCCCTGCATATCGGGCTATCGGTCAGTCCCATGTTGTGCAGGTGTTTGTTCAGACGACAGTGACCCGTGACCATTTCGTAAGTTTTATCTTCGTCCTGCTTAACTTTAAGATGGGCGCAGTTAGGTCCCCGTTTAGGGTTTCCAGGAAGATCTTTTAAAGACTCTGTCCTGGGATTTTCGACCAATGTCTGCAATGCTCTTTCGTGAGTATTGCCTAAATCTCCATTTATGAATAGTATATTGCTTAATTTTGGGCAACTCCAAAATTAAAAGATAGAACGAACCAAAAAAAGATATTTATTAGAGTAACCTAAGCTTAATTTGTTCAGGTATTACTATCAAATTAAATAATAATTTGAGAAATACCTTTTAAAATGCTTTTGTTTCTACAAAATTTTAATCATAATATCGAAAAATTTGTTAAAATAAAAAAACTATGATTTTAAAGTAAGTCTATGTTAGCTTTACATATTTAACTGATGATTATATTGATAAATTAATTTGAACATTCTACTCCTAAGTTTTGAAGCCGAAAAAAATGTAGTTTTTAGACTGTTTGGGGTCTGGACACAACGGCCACTGGACACAACGGCCACACAGAATTTAGTATGCCCATATCGGCCACACTGGACACATCAGCCAAACGTGATGTGTGGACACAACGGCCACCTTGGACGTAACGGCCACAGTTCTAGCTGGACACGATGGCCACCTTGGACACTACGGCCACATATCAGATACGTAGATTGACACTAAAGCGCCTAGGTTATTTGCAGATTTAGTATTTTTTTTTCAATTGATACAAAACATAATGTTAAACTTAAACGTAGATTGACACTTAAGCGCCTAGGTTATTTGCAGATTTAGTATATTTTTTTCTTATAAATAGAAAACTCCTATTATTTGTGAAATCTTTATCGCAAACATTACCTTACAATTGTGTGGCCGTAGTGTCCAGTGGCCGTTATGTCCAAGGTGGCCGTTGTGTCCAGCTAGAGCTGTGGCCGTTACGTCCAAGGTGGCCGTTGTGTCCACACATCACGTTTGGCCGATGTGTCCAGTGTGGCCGATATGGGCATACTAAATTCTGTGTGGCCGTTGTGTCCAGTGTCCGTTGTGTCCTGGACCCACTTGTTTGATTTGTAGGTTGCAATTCTAGAGCTACTGACGTTACGAACTTAACAAACATGAAATAAAATGCCCCACAAATACTAAAAAATATTTGTTTATCTTTTATATCTTTTAGAGAGAATTAATTTAAATATTTTACTTAATTATGGCTTATTGATTGATTTTGCTTCTTTAAATGTCGCATATATGTATTACATGCCAAGGTTTAGCGTTGTCATACAACTTTATTTTAGGAGGAAATCTGGAATATAGAAAACTTGCACTTTGTTTGTTGAAAATGTATGACCCACCTTTGATATAGAATATCCGAGTCTACCTCTAAAGTGCACTAATTCTAACCTGTTACAGTTTTTCCCTGATTCCAACGTTTTTCTATTTAACGTAGCATTATTTTAAGAAAAGCAACTCATGAAGAAAGAGAGTGATGATACAGGCAGACCCCGTCTGTTAATTAAATCAACATTTAGAAAATCGTCACGACTGACGAAATTGGGATTTCTTCAGATGAGCAACAGGCAACTATTTGGATATTGGAAGGTAACTCGAATTCTTAAAAACACCGTTCGATAAAAACCTTCCATCACTGCCTTCGTTTACGTTATTAAGCGTTCGTCCATTCACAGGATCGTAGTCGTTTACTAAAATTCGTCAAGTTTTAAACTTGTTAAATTTGTTCATCAACAAGATAACATTACAAATCATTGACTATTTTAGGTGAAAAGACGTCGCACCGTAAAGTTCATTTTGTAAAGCTTTGAAACGAAGTTCATATCGATGGAAAAACTGTGAAGAATTTTTGTATTCGTTTTTATAACTTACAATGTATTATAAGTTTATCAATTTAAAATTTAAATTTCATGTGTTACCATTATAGTAAGTTTTAATTGCGCAACTAAAACTATTTAAACAACGAAACGTTCGGCTTTACTAATTCAAACTTCGTATAAGTTGACCACATGAAAACGCCAATAGGCGTAGTATTATTAAAGTTGAAGCACACTTAATTGATCTTGAAATTACATCATATTGCCCTATTGATACTGTAAATTACATTTGCGTAAAACGGCATCAAGTATGTAAACGGAGGTGTATAATAAATAACCCTTTTTCGAAAACCATTGAAATTGTGACCCATCATCCACTGCGATTAATTTTATAAGGAAAAAAATCAATGTTTCAGCAGATATACGCTCTCCCATTCTTCGTGCAATATTATATTAACCCAATTCCGTACAAAAAAGTAAGTGTATTCTCACACTTTCGAACGTAAAAACATTAAAAAATAATTAATACCTACGAAAAAATAATATTGAAGAAGAGAGAAAACACAGTTACTGCATAATTACTTTAGGTATTAGGTATAACTGCTTTAATTTTGGGACAAGTTAAGAAATTGCATAAGCACATTTCTGTCATCGTAAATTTTCAAAATTAGGCGGATAAATGGCATCTAACATATAACATTCTTCCAAACGATAGAACCAATAATTACATATCTAAAAATGAAGTGCGATACATCCGACGATTGCAAACATTTTGAGAAGGGTTGTTTATAAACCCAAAAATGTAATTTAATTTTTCATAGGCAGTTAGAAAGCATCATGATTACAATCAATAAGTTATTAACGATTGATTAAAATATAAATAAATATTAATATCAGGTAAGTAAGCTTCATTGTCTATTAACTATTATTATCGATTTAAAGCTGATTATCAATTGATTAAAATTTAAGGGAATGTTAATGTCAGTAAGTATATTTTGGCGATTGAATCGGATCACCAGCTATATGGTGATCGTGTCAAATAAACAATAAAGTTTTGGAAGTTGTGAAAACAACCAACATTTCTATTTACAAATATGTACAAGTTTTAACAGGCGGTAGGTATGTTGGTCAGTCGCCGGAAGGTAGACTGGTTCTGGAATGCAGGCTGACGGGTCGATGTATACGGACTGGTCGGTGTTGGTTGCTTTCGTTGGCGGCTATGACTTCTGACTGACTTCTGTGGGTAACAGCGTTCGCTTATAAAGGATTCTGGCCGGTGTCGACGCGTTGCCATTGGTCGGCCAATGGGAATCAATCGTTGCTCTTCAGTACGTAAGCGACTGTCTACCGGGATACTGTGGTCGCCACATATATCTTTAAATAAGTTGATGATACTCAGACAACTGGCGACAAACAATGGTTGTGTTACCCCTTGCACTTAATTGATAGACTAGCTTCCAAAATTAAACGCTCCCTGAACCCAACTCTTTTAACCCCAGCTAAATCAAAGTTTCAGAACTGCATTTCTAGATCTCTCACCTTCTACCCTCGTATCTCTTACAAGCTAAGTAATATTTTCAAACGCCCCAATATCCTAATCTCCTTTTTCTAATAAAGATACTTTACATGCTGCCCTGGTGAATAACAAAGGTAAGCGCAACAAATTAAACAATTCAGGCTTATCCAACTCCTGCCCTGCCCTTTACATTGGTCAAATGGGCAGGTCATTTGTTACTCGTTTTAACGAACACGCCATCTCCATAAAGAATACTAATCTAGGTTAGTTTTCATCCTTTGCCGAACACATACATACTCAACGCGCGTCATTGCTTCAACCCTAATATTTATTTCCGTATCCCACACATTTGTAATAAAGGCTTGGAAATTCTCGAAATTACTAAGAAGAAACGATTTTATAAGTACACTCTGTATATAACTTATAAGTAACTTTCTTAGTACCTACTGTCATATTTTCACCCAACCACATTTGGTATCTTTGCCACACGCACATTTCAATTTTGTTTTAGTTATTTTGTAAAAATTCTCTCAGATAATTTAACCGTTTATGGATATCTCGTTGGGAGCCCCCTTAAGTTTAACTAGATATAAGCTTCACAGATTTTTTGAATGTTTTATTATTTTACTTTGTGTTGACCTCTTCATTCTTCACTGAAGGTGAGGGCGGTTGAGAAACCTACTAATACATAACTGTTTGTTATTTCAGTCATCACCTCACATTTTAATGTCATTCATTGAGGTCAATCATGTTGATTTTTGCTTTATAATGGAAGCAGTTGTCCCCGAAACATGTCGCATAAGTGTTCATGAATGTAAATAATCTTCATCCATCACTTTTAATTAAAGAACTTATAAAGGGGAGGGTGACAGTGTTTTTATCATTTTATTTAATTAGTTTCTTTTTCGTAATATTCGTTCATTGCATTTCTTTATTTTCACTTCATCCACAAAACCATCAGTTTTGGTTCATATCGATTAATTACCGTACTTTATTCCACATATTTGTTCAGCGTACGTAATATTTCTTTTGCAGATTATTCCTCCGACTACTTCAAGACCAACAAACACAATTGGAACGCTAACGTTATCTCACTACGTAACAAAAATTGGAAGCACTATTAGAACGACGATCTGTTCTCAACAATATCGTCTTCCGCTTGTTTCTCAAGCAATAGAACTCGATAGAATTTTTATATTTTCTAATTCTTGTTTCAAATAAAATAAAAATAAACTCTACCAAAACTAGTGATAGTATTATAATTATTCTTTGAGTGAAAAGAACAAATTACTATTATTCATTATTTGATTCCGGTAAACGTTCCTTCATTTCCAATTTGTGGGGCGTTATTGGGAATAACTCTTTACTGAATTAGATATTGTAATATGCAGAGATCGATGTTCATCAGGAGATTTTCATTTGCTTCATTCATTGTATAGTAACAAGAATCACTAGGGGATGCTAAGATTTTACAATCCCCAAAGAAAATACTGTTTTGGAATTTTTCAACCTTCCACAAAGCATAGAAAAATTGAAAGAAAAACTCTAAACCTCCCCTTTTAAACAATTTATTTATAAGAAGACGTATGAAGAATATGATGAAGAAATGAAACGTTATGTTTTTTGGATAAGTACAAAATTACTGAAACTATCGACTATCGATAGGTATAAAATGTTGACGGGTGTAGCATGAGAAGTGGCAAACTTTCGGCTTAAGTATTAGACATTAGATGGCGCACTTAGAAATAAAGACAACTAGTATACAGGGTGAGACGTAAAACTTGTTAAATACAAATCGAGCTTATGTAATCCTGACGAAAGTCAGTGATTTCATTTAAAAGGATAAGGTCGTTTTTAAATATAGAAGTTTCAAAGTTTTCCAAAACATTAAGACGAAAACCTTTTTTTGCAAAAATGGATGATTTTAAAATCGGAGTGGGAATCAAAAGAGTGACCAGTAGTGAGGATGTGTTCTGCGAACGTGGACTTATGAGTGAGGTTGTTATTTTTGATGGCAAGAAAATGTTCTTTGAAGCGGGTGCGAAAGGGTCTGCCTGTCTGGCCAATGTAAAACGAAGAGCAGGAGTGACAGTGGAGTTGGTAAATACCGGATTTGTCAAGTTTCTCGATGTAATCTTTGTGATTAACGAGGATAGTTCTCAGAGTGTCTTTATTAGCAAAGGATGTGTTAATATTATGTCTCCTAAATATATTCTTGAGGGTGTGGGAAATCTGAGGGTAGAAAGTAAGAGACCTGTATTGAAAGATATTGGAAGAATTGATAGAAGTCAGGTGAGTGGGATTAATCGAACGTTTAATTTTATTGAGTAATTTTTCCAAAAGGGGCATATGGCATTGTTGAACGCTATTTGTTGAATTCGGCTTGAAAAAAGGCGGGGGACATTGAAATGGAAATAAATTCAATTTTTTTGGTGTGTTTGTGAAGAAGAATATCAAGAAAAGGGAGCTGATTATTATTTTCAGGTTCTGAAGTGGAATTAATATGAGGGTGAGTTTGATTAAGATAAGCAATGAAAAGGTTGACTTTGAGCGCCATCCCCTGTGTGTACACAAAGTTCTAAAGGGGAGGTTTAGAGTTTTTCTTTCAATTTACCACTGAACCCCATTTTGAGTATACGAACTTCGAAAAATGTCAGTGCATAGAAAGTCCACGATTACTAAAAATTGTTGCATTGCACAGATCCGGACCACAGAGCTACAATGCCCATTATTTTTAGGTGTACATTTCATCTTTAGTATATTTATAGGAATGTATTTCCACATACCTTTGAAGTACTTAATTTTAGTAGTTCTAATACTAGAAAATAAACATTTTTGTCTGCATCAAAAAAATTCAGTCCGTGTAACTATCCTGACTGCAATGATCTAAATTCTCATTCTCCTTTCCATCATTAATAATGCGTGATGATATTTTGAGGATAAAGTTGAAGAGATAGTCATCGTCACATTTGCCTTTGTTGCTTATCCTTAACTGTATCTTGTTAAGAGATGATTTGCGGAGACCTATTGACTGACTGATGTATATTCTGGAACAGGGTACTTTACCGCATCTGCGTAATTAAAGACGGTTAAATAAAGATATTGCCTAAAAGTCTCTCTTTTGAAGGTTTTTCATGTGCTTTATAAAATTTGAAAAGATAAGGTAGATTCTGACTTCCAACTCTGCTGTAACTAACACAACCACAAAATTCATTATTAAAGACGCAAAGCTCGACTAAAGCTTTCCAATCAAAGACACGTGGTTTTCATAAACAACCATCACTGATGTTAACGTATTTTAGCATTTTGTACATTTTGACGGCATTCGAGCCAAATTTTGTGTGGAATTTAACAATAAGCCTTTGTTTCATATTATTTCACCGCATTAAATGTCTATCTTTGACAATTATCGGAATCTGTTTATTGGATTACTACTAGTTTTATTCAAAGCGATTACATATATTTTTTTAGGAAAGTCTGTCGATATTATGTTAGTTTATTAACTGCAAATAACGTTAATAATACATTCGATATAGCTAGTCATAGAGTGTTACTAGAACCACACACCCGCTGAAATAATAGTTGTCGATATCTACGAATCCTATGCTAGTTCATGAGATCGATATAATATACAGAATTAAGTAACTGAAGACATGCTATAAATTTCTAACTATTGTATTCCCTTCCACGCTTTCAAAAACGCTTGAATGAAGCTTTTCCCGGTAGACGTACACAGAAATCGCGTTTAAGAAATTTTAATAAAGCAAACCTGAAAATTATGCCCTATAAAATGAAAGATTAAAGGATGTAGATGTAACATGAAAATTACGTAAATAACGTGTTGCCGCCGTGTAATGTAATATTGTAATAATATAATAGCACACTGAGCAAAAGAGGGCAACTGTTGCTGCCGTTAAATGCGTAAAAATGTCTTTGTTTCATTTAACTCCGAAATTTTTAATTTCAGAAGTTTTTACATTTTTCACAACACATATATTAATCACTTGAATATTGAGGTAACTAAAGCGTATAACCATGAATAAACAATACTTTCATTTGTAAACGTGTAGATGCAAATTGAACTTGAGCGAACGAGGGGTTATAAAATAAGGCGACAGAATGCCTGTAGCGGGAAACGAAAGTATAACGAACTTAAAGCCAGAAAGAAAAGAGAAATTAAAAAATTAAAATGAAAAAGATCGTTTGTAACTCTTTAAAGAAAAGTAAGTTCAGTGATATTTAAAATCTTTCTTTCACCATGCTTAAATTAACATTTAATTTTCAAATAAATGTTTACAATCTTTCTTAATGAATTATGAAACCACTATTTTCATTATCATTTCATATCAAGTTCGCGTTCGTTAATTACCGCTTCAACAGGATATTACATACACCAACCGGTAAAGTACGCAGGTGGACCAACATCGACATTCCCACAAACGCTCCCCACATTAATGAACTTGTTAGCATAATAGTTTCTGTGAATTTAGTTCGGGTACAAACAAATCATACAAAACGACGTTATATTTAACGGTAGCGCTTGTTTTGTGTAAGTATATAACAATTTAAAAGAATTTTCTTTCTACTCCGCAAGGAACAAAGAATCAGTCGCATTTGTCATATTAAGGTTAGAAATTAATGTTACCACAGTCTTTTAAACTTGGAAAATGATTTTTGTTGGAAACTCTGCATGAAACTAATCTTACTCGAGTCGCTTAAATGAAACTTTCAATCTGTGGTAATTAAATGTACCTTTTGTGTCTTTAGAGATGTTTGTATTTGCTACATCACTCAAAGATAGACTTTCATAACTTAATAAATAAACTTAGCGAATTACAAATACAAACAAAACAGTTATAAGATATAATTTTAAATGTCAAGACTGATTAAAAAGTCGCTTTATGATGACTCAGTACACTTAAATAAATCGTGCTCAAACCAAAAAGCTCAATTTACATGTATAGGTAAGCTTCATCTTCGTGCTCGTGCCTTAATAACAATTTTCTAGTTAATATGTTACAGTATATCAATTTTACATATTGGGATGGATTTCTTTCCGCCTCCAATTAATTATTAGTTTTGCAGTTTTACAGAATATTTCCCCATAGATTGTTTGGTAATCTTCCTTTCTTCTCTGGTGCGCCCCTTCCTCCGGGTTGTGTTGCACAGTTCGCTTTCTCAATTTTAAATCTATTGTAACGATGCCTTGTCTGACTTAATTTATTTACCATTTCATTATTAATTAATTATATAAGCCTGATGATGACAACACCGTTTGTCGAAACTTGTCGCTCTTAATTTTAAATCTATTCTATTTTTTATTTGATGTCAATGTAAACATTCAAAGGGGAAGGTCTAGTTGGCTTCACATCTCTTATTATCATCTACCCCCGTTTGAGGAATCAGCTTATGGATTCAACGAATAATGTAGGTAACACCCAACTATTTTAGATGGTAGGGCTTAGGTATTGTACCTTACGGGAAGGTCTTAATGAAGTTGCGTTGAAAAAACATTTTTTGTGTTATATTAAATCCATGTACACATAAATTTAATGTTATTTGTCTATTATGTAGTGCGGCACCATCATCCTTCGTTCTTCCAATGCCGATTTTGATTTAGTTTTAGATAACATAAACATAAAAGAATTTTAGGCCATGTATAAAACTTTGAAAACGTAAAAATAATAAGATTTTCATATGAAGAATGATCGGTATGAACCAAGTCCAATTTCAGTGACAAACCTCAAATGAAAGCAGCCAAAAAATGGACATATAACAAAATTAGATCCCCAATACTTACGGTGTTTCTTACAAAACATAGACGATCTTGTAATGGCCCCTGCAATGTTGAGGTTTTTCAAAGTAGAACATTCTATCTGTACCATGGCAATTTTCTTGAAAACAAAATGTATGACAACATTTAAAATACCATTAGATGGAAACTAGTAGTTGTCGAACAAATAATTGGTGATGCAGAAACAGAAGTAAGGCAACAAACGGCGAAAGCGATAAGAATAGCAGCCTGCCTAAATGACACGTTGTGGAGAAATAAACATATAGGGATAGAAGCCAAACCAAGAATTTACAAATCCACAATAAGACCAATAATGACATATAAGGTGCTACGAAGAATGGCTGGAAAGACATTATGGGACAGAGAAAAGAGTGAAGATAGAAGAAGGATGTGTAAAGTGGAAAATATTAATGAATGAGTATTACACAGAAAACACGAATGGAACGAACACATTAACCAGATGGATGAACAACGAATCATCAAAACAACAAGAGACAAATCACCAGTGGGCGGAAGAAGTATAGGAAAACCGCGAAAAAGATAGAATGATAATCTCAACGCAAACGAGACAGCGGCTTAGGTGACGAAGAAAGAACGGGTAAGATGCCTATTTTGAAGACGGAAGAAGAAGAAGAAGAAGAAGTATGAGTAGGCCAATATAAGTTCAAAAATAAGTTGATTTTGGTATGCGATGGTTGCCCGAATCAAAAAATCGCGTTGTCATGCCGAAATTGATTGCAGCAGCAGAGCGCTTGGTGACGAAATATCGTCAGAATGTCCTTGTGAAGCTTTAAATATGAACCATGGTCTGCATGTAATATTGTCTATGACAAAACTACAAAAGGGTTACCAAAGCAACTAACTACAGAAGTGAAACAACGAAGGAAATGCACTTCTGGCAAGGATTGTTACTGAGGATGGATTGTGGGAAACTGAAGCCCTCTCCACGCCTGGAAAATCCGTCGATAGAGAAATCCCAGCTTATTAGAGAACGCGACTTAAAAAATGTATGAAATAAAAATTAATCCAGCATTCTTGGCGTTGATCGGTAATATGTTCAAAACCGCAAATGAGCGAAAGTATGGGCTTTGCTCAATGAGCTTTCCTTTGCCTAAATAAGATAGGTAGCCAAGGCCTTACTGGAGGGGTTTATACAAATATGACATACAATTTTTGGCAATATTACCTATTAAATTTTTAGTCAATCATATAGAATAAAAAACAGACAAAGAATTTTATAAAAATTTGAATGATCTGACCGCTGAAAAACGGGCGCACGATGAGAACTAAAATCCGATGATGTGGATTATATGAGTAGAAATTTGATTACAACTTGTTTTTTGGTCTATAATATATATTTTTATGTGCTATTTGTAATAAAATTTAAGTTTACGATAGTAAAACTATTTAATTTTTTCCTAAAATTCCCAAAATGCAAACCCGAAAACTTCCGAAAAATAAAACAAAGGCACTTTCTCGTTCATTATTTATTGATCTTGTTCATACATCCATCGTTCTGATTCGAATCGACCAATGAGGGCACTGCGAATCAGAATCACCAAAATGTCATCCGAAAAGCCCCCTAACGGCATAACCCCGATTCAGCGGCCCCCTATTCAGCGGTCTCCGTTTCAGCGGTCACCGTTTCGGCGGTGCTCCCTTTCAGGGCTCCCCATTTCCGCGGTGCCCCGTTTCAGCGGTTCCCATTTCGGCGGTGCCCCGTTTCAGCGGACCCCATTTTAGCAAGAAAGTGGACGTAGTTGCGTTAGCATAAAAATGAATGAACTTATTAAGTACTTTGGTTGTTCAGAAAAAAGAATAATGGTTGTCACAACATGTAATTATTGGTTATATTCTATATGAATAAGTTAATTTTAATTAATGTAGTTCACATGTTAATACTTTCAAATCAATTTTTTGATGGAGTAAACCGGGTGCTTTTTTCGCGGCGTCCTTTTGACGACCTGTTTGCCTTTTTGTCGTAGATTCGTTTTGTACAGTGCATACCGATTCAAATGGTGCTTAAAAATCAAAAATTCTAAGCGCTTTTGAAGACAAACGAGGGAAACCGAAAAATTCATTTTTGAATAGGTATTTGATTTATTGTAAAAGGTACAAGAATTTTTTAATCAGAAAGTTACAGCTTTTTGGCAAAAAATACCTTTTGAGATAAAAGAAATACTTATAGTAAAGTAATTACAAACAATTTCGTAAGGGTAAAAGGATGGAAGCTCATCGTTTAAAGTTATTTTTTCAACATTATGCTTTATCGTTAATTATAAGTTACTACGAAGCAGTGCAAAGGGGCTCCGAAAAAGATATACCACCGAAACGGGGACCGCTGAAGCGGGTGACCGCTAAAATGGGAACCGCTGTAACGGGTGGCCGCTGAAACGGGGGCTGCTGAAACGGGACCGCTGAAACGGGGACCGCCGATTCGGTAACCGCTGAATCGAGGTGCAACCCTCCTAACATTCCAAAGGAATCAAAATATAACTTTGTAAAAGATAAAACAAGTACTGGAAAAAGAAATTAGAAGAATCTATCGAGGAATGTGGATAAAAACGGTCTCTTATGAATAAGAATTAGAATTCCAAATTCTTGAGTATTCTGTATTTCACTTGACGTGGTTATTGGCTATTTCTAAAACACAAGAAGCGATTGAAAAATCAACATTATCTACAAAAACATTTTTTGATAAGCAATATACGGTTCTTATATGTCGTTTATGAACATGCTAAACGAGAAAAAAGTTTTAAAGCTCTAGCACTGGGCCATATTGTATTTAATTAACGTAATTCTAGAAAATTGGGCATTAATTTTAATTTTCTTTACACCGTTAATTCTAATTTCAGAACACAGATGCAGTGAAAATCATATTTGTTACCACTAACAGATGTTTTTTGTTCAGTTTGGTCCACCTGTTTAAAACAAGCAGGTCTTAATTTACGGTTTCGCACGTCTGATGTATCTTACAGGTGGCTCATAAATGACTGTTCAATCGGTCATCGCCAACTCGTAAAGACAGAAAGACCACCACGGATGCTGTTACTACGGCTTTTCCTTTGTACGAAATTGTATTAATAAAAATTCTCAGTAAAGGCTAACTTTGTTTATAGCGCTGATCTATTATCTCTTTAAGAGCTCTTTCTATAAATGCCATTTACCGCTTTATTATTTCGTCTTAGTACCGTTAATGTGTAGTAGATTAATAATGTATAATTACTATCGAATTTTGAAATTTGAAAGGTCACTCGAAAAATGTATTTGAAATCGTACTGTTGAATTGTAGTAGAAAATAAGGTTACATGCCAACGGAAATATAAAAATAACCAAATAAAAATATGTAAAGCTGCTTCGCATTTAGAGTATGTGATTACGAATACATGCAATAAAATGATTCCGTTTTGTGTATTTGTCTGCCTCAAGCAAAGAATTTGTTACGTTTTCCACAATACTTAATAATTTAACATTTATATAACTGCAAGTCATTTGCTGTAATTAACAGAACGAAGGTTTAAAACCCCAAAAAGATTATAAGCTAAAAAATTACACCAAACCCCGACATAAAAGTGTAATTATTGCATTCATTTAACTTTATGCTTTACAGACAATTGTAATGTACGGTTTTAACATGGGTTTAAATTGAGATTAAAAAAACCTGAATAATTTATATTGATTATTCCTTTCTAGTGGATTGTAACTGATGCAATCCTAACAATGTAACGTAGTGAATAAATTGAGCTCGTACTTAGCAAGAACGCGTGTTTTATATCCCACAAACATCGACCCTTTAAATCTTGGTAGTTACAGAAGATCAAATGCTCTTGTTGAAACGTGAATTTATTAATTACAAACTTAAATTGTACGCACGTCTCTTTCCATTCACACATTTCGTTCTGTTTACAATTCCGCTTCGAACTAAGATTGCTACTGCAAAATTCTCAAAGCCCGAAACCGACAAAGTAAAGCAAACCGTAGCAAAAGTATTGAACATTGCAGACAGACCGGTTCAATTTTAACTTCATTCCTTTTGAAGTACTATAGGGTTTTGTTAGAAGAATATTAAAAATCCTCTTCGTATGAAATAACTGAAATTCTTTTTAAATATATTTCGTATAAATATGTTGTTTGAATATTTTGATGTATATCAAATTACTATACATTTTGTTAGATTGAGGCTAGATACGCAATTGTGCGACAAATTTGAATACGTTTCCCATTAAATAAAGCAAGTTTGTAAGCAGAGGGAAAATTTTATACAAAAGTATTGTTGTAACAGTCCTATAACCTTTTTTATTACAGTTTATGAGTCAATTGCTTTCAGTAAAATTATTTAAATTCCTTTGTAAAACTGTTTTAGAAAATAAATTTTTCACAACATTTTCACATACTTAAAATGAGCTGTTTCTCTTATTGAGAATTGTGCAGCAAGTAGTTCTACATATTTGAATAAACTCAAAAATTGTACTAATATTGTTACTAAATATTCTAGTATTGTTCTCTTAACGCCCTTTTACCAAGAAACTGCAAAATATGAGAGCTTTAATTTTTGTATATCGTATACTTTCTCCATCATTTTTATTGGACAATTATTTTGGTTAATCTATAAATATACAGTGTTCCCAGTTTCATACCGGATACATGGCAGTGAAAATAAAATGCTAAAAACGATAAAAAGCATTTTTTCTTTGTTTTCCTTTAGGGCGACCCAGTTAGCAAATTTGTTTCCTTATCTATATATTTGTTTAATTATCAATTTCTTTTGTTACTTAGTTAAACAAGCTATAACATAATTGAAAAAAAAAATAGTGCGGCGGCCTTTTTTGGAGAAAATATATTTACATTTAAATAGAGCTTTAGAAAACAATTGCTTACAGCTTAAAACAAAAAAACTGCTTTCGAATGCTCTAACTTTAGATATAAAAATAATACGTTTAAAAAGCCCGAATCTTTAATATTGCTTTCAATTTGATTTATTTATTTATTCATTTGTGTACTAACATAACGGTAACCCTAATAGCTAGCGATTTTGGACCTAAGCAAAACAAATAGAAAGTTACAAGTGCCAGACGTATATAAACTTTAGGTGAAACAATTTCGTGCAGTAAGAAAGACCGTCAACAAACAAGAAAGAAGTGAAAACCCATCTGGGAAAGTCAAATATGCAATTAAATCGGTTGTATTTGGTAAGGAAATTTGTACATAGTTTGTTTATGAGAATTGTAGCCGCTTTTCGTCAAAAACAATAACTTTTATACAATAAAAGTTTCTTACTCATCCATACACTCGAAGCAAATTTCATATAACCATATACCAAAGAGTTAAACAAATATTAGCTCTTTTCGTTTTATACAGCCATAGGGTTAGTCAAAGTCAAATCACGTGATTGGAGTGACCTGCGTCATAAGATTTTTTATTATCTCAGGTTAATATAAAACGAATGTTGACCTAAAATGGAACATTCTCGTTGAGCATGTCACTCTGAGGCACCCCTGGGGCAGATATAAAGTTTTAAAACGAATAGGGTTTTTGGGAACTGGGTGAAAGTTTTTTTATAAAACGAATTGTGTATTATTGACTAAGTCAACCACAAACTCTAAAACGAAAAGAGCTATTGTTAAAGAGGAGATGACGTAAGTATCTGATATTGAAACCTAATATTCTTAAACTTTTTTGAGAATAATTTTCATGTTACACTGAAAGGTCACAGATTTGTGTGATTAATTATTGGGAGTGTTAAGCTTGGATTGGGTTGATAATCGCGAGTAATTTGTTGTACTTGCCTTTAGTAGCGACGCCCCTGACCTTGACCGAACTGTTGTGGACGGCTAGAGTTTTTATATGAATAATGATGAAGAGTATGTTTATATAATTTATAAATTAGAATACCCTGCGAGCCATAGTTTCTATACCATCAACAAAGTGAGATGATTACAGAAAACTGAAATAGAATTACACAGAAAAACAACATCAAGAATTAATAATAAATAAATGGGTACTACATTATATGTATTCATAAGTTACGTCATAGTATTCGTTTCTGAGGCAAGAAGGACGATCTTTTTTCTTGTTTTTTTTAGCGTTGGCTTCCCTCACAGGGGGCTCAAGCCATTATTCTTCTGGGGGTTTTTTATTCGCTTCTCTACTTTTTCTGGATTCCCTCTCTCTTGTTTTGATAATTAATTTCTTTTCTATTAGTCAGCTGACCTTCCTCAATTTAAACTCATTCTCCAGCGTCGGCTGGATGATATTTTGACGTTCCATAACTTCACCAATCTTCAGAGCGAGCCACCACCTCGCCGCATTTTACATGCCCTTGTCAATCCTGTTCTTTCCACCTGTCTCTTTCTAAACTTGTGTAAAATACGTTCGGTTTTCTCTGTGATCCGCTGTGAACTGTGTCGTAAAATAATTAATCTCCCGGGTTTCCATCTTATCCACTCAATCATAGTCGGGATTGTGCCCGCGAGTCCCTTCTGCTTCCATATTCCTCTCATTGTCGTTAGTTAGACCTCAGTGTAACATACACGAAATTTATACACCTTCGAAGTTTAATAATTATTTCATTTAAATATAGATAGACTCTTAAAACATAGTACTGCTTTGATCTTAGTATCAATCGATTGTACAGTGATTAGTAATAGTGCTCACCAGTGTAATTGCTCTAACTATCCAGGAGAAACAATAAAATTAATTGTGCGGGGACGATGTGTTATTCTATTATCAATAACAGGTAAACACAAATAAATTTTGTTGACCCCTACTTATCTCTGCAGACATATACTGCGATAGGAAATATATCTACCCCGATTAAGCAGACAAATAATAAAAAACCGAAACTATTAATCAATCAATTAAATAAAGTTTCAACCAGTCTATCTTAGCTAAATAAAAATGGCAACGTGTGGTAAATGTAAACAGATAGTAAATAGGAACAAATCAATTCAATGTTCCGCCTGCACGCACATTTTTCATATCGCAATAACATGTTCAAATACTGAACTAGAAGACATTACCTATTTAAAAAACGAACATAAATTAAAAGAGTGGAAGTGCCCTGATTGTATAGCGAACAGAAGGAAAAGTATTGCTGATTTTCAGCCAAAAAATGTTGATTTGGAAAATGAATCCTATACTACAATAAGCGAACCGATAGCAACTACTTCACTATCCCCCGCTGATTTGGAAGCCATAGGTCTAGTGGTAATGAGTAAGATTAACTCGGTACTTCCACCCAATTTCAAAACCGAATTCAATGATCTAAAGAAAGCAGTGGAATTTATATCCGATGAATACGATAATTTTAAACAAGAACTACACGAAAATAAGCAAGAAGTTCAGGAATTAAAAAATGAACTAAAAAACCAAAAAACTGAAAACTCAAACCTTAAAAATGAAATAATATCACTTCAAAATTACTCCCGTAGGGATAATATTGTAATCCAAGGAATCAATGTAACGCCCAATGAAGCTGTCTCGGCAATTTTTAATGAAATGTCTGCCGCCATAGGCAGTACCCTGAAATTTGAAAATTTGAGTACTGCCCATAGAATACCTTCCAGAGCCAACGGTGCAATAAAGCCAATTGTAGTCAAATTTATAAAAGCGGAAGACAAAATTCAATGGCTATCTAAGTTCAAAACGGCCTCCCTTCAAGAACCTCAGTATCCTGGAATATCTACAAAGAGAATTAATAAAAACCTCCCCGAAGGAAGAGTCCAGGTACACCAACAACTTGCTCCCGGTTTCGCTGCCTTGTTGGCGAGAACCAAGCGGTTAGCTAGGGACAAAGGCTACCGATTTATCTGGGTTCGAGAAGATAAAATATTGGTAAAGCGTGATGAGAGCAGTATGAACATTATCGTAATTCGTAGTGACCAGGATGTGAATAAGCTTTAAATCACACTTATAAACAGATTTACTTTTTTCAATTTTCTTACAATAATTGTTAGTTTTTGTTAAATGATTAGTGAAGATTTGGACCTTACTTTGCTAGATACTCTAGAGTTTGATAACGTTCTAAGTTATAACAAGTGTAATAATTTAATTTTGAATAATTTTAATGTCAACTGTTTATACCTAAACATAAGAAGTTTAAAAGCAAATTTTGACAGTTTTCTGATAACTTTACAAGATATGAGAATACGTCCTGATGTGATAGTCCTAGCAGAAGCATGGCTATCCGGCGGTATCTTGGAAGGTCTGTATAGCATAGAGGGTTACATTAACTACTTTACTTCTAATAATTTTAATCAAAATAGCGGCATGGTGATATACGTTAAAAGTAATGTGTACAACGTTGAGTTCGAGGAGTTGGCACTATCTTTATGTAATTGTGTAATTGTTACTGTCCAAATAGCCAACAATCAGTCTCTTAAAATTCTCGCTGTATACAGGTCATCAAGCTCCGTGGTAAATGAAGCATTTCTTAATGACCTGGGTAGTGTTATTAATGTAAGAAAAGATAATTTAATTTTAATTGGTGATATTAACATTTGCCTCAAAGCTAAACCAAATAAAAATCAGGAAGGGTATTTAAACATGATGTCCTCAAATGGCTTAATGTCTTTAAGTAACAAACCTACTAGAGTAACTTTACACTCCTCAACTATAATAGATCATGTGTTTGCACATGCCAATATTGCTCAATATATCACTTCTTTTGTTTTGCAAATTGACATCTCTGATCATTTTTTAATTGGTTTTAATTATAATGTTGGTGCAATACCTAAAACTGATAAGAGATATACTGTTAGAAAACTAGACTATGAAATTTTAGATAATGAGCTTAAACATATAAATTGGACCCAGGCAATGTCAGAACTAGATGCAAACAGCTGTGCCGAAAATATCGTTTCTCTCCTTCAGAATGCTATTGCAGCGGCAACTAGTTCTGTCAGTAAAAATAGTAAGAAGCTCCTTAAATTGAAACCATGGATTACCCACGGCTTGGTGGTATCGATCCGAATTAAATCTAAAATGAGCAAAAAGCTTACACAGCAACCTTTTAATCAACACCTAAAAGATTATTATAAACGTTACTGTAGTACATTAAGAACTTTGATAAGTAAAAGGAAAAATGACTATTATAGTAAACAGTTTTCAGATGTTGCTAGTGATGTCAAAAAAACTTGGAAACTGGTAAACCAAGTAATTAAAGGTAGTGTGAAAAGCAGGGATATAAAAGAACTACATATAGGAGATACTGTTGTAAGGGGACAGCAGGGATGTGCTGAAATATTTAATATCCATTTTGCCAGTGTAGGTAAGAAATTGGCCTCAAACCTTGGATACCGTCCTCGCCCTGAACCGGACCCACCCCCCGAGCTTAGAAAGTGGGTGAGATTCTCTAATGTTAGTCATACACAAGTTAATAAAATTATAATGGACCTGAGGGGGGGCTCCGGCCCAGGCTGGGACGGCATCACCGTGAAGGTATTAAAAAAATATAATGATGTGCTATCGCACCCTCTTGCTTATCTAGCCAACCTTAGTTTTAAATCCGGCAAATTCCCAAACTGTTTAAAAAAAGCAGTAATAGTCCCTTTATTTAAGAAAGGAAGCACCAAGGAGCTGTCAAATTATAGACCGATTTCAATGTTATCTAATATTAGTAAAATTTTAGAAAAAATAGTAAAGCTTCAACTCAATGATTACTTAGAATTTGAACATATTATCCCATATAATCAATTTGGTTTTAAAAAAGGTATAAGTACTCAGGATGCCTTAGAGCAATTTGCCAGTAATTTATACTTATCTCTGGACTCGTCTAAGAAAGCTATTGCTATTTTTCTCGATCTCGCTAAGGCGTTCGACTCTGTTCCACATTCTGGTTTGGTTGAGGTTTTGAAGCGATCAGGAATCAGTGGCACAGTTCTAGATTGGTTTAGGAGTTATTTAGATAAGAGGGAACAAATGTGTAAAGTAGGCTCCTGCTTGAGTCACACTACAACCACGGAATTTTCTATCCCGCAAGGTACGGTTCTCGGACCAGTTTTATTTTCGGTCTACACGGCCGAATTCTGTAAGTTGCAATTGCGGGGAGGAAGAATAATTTCATATGCGGATGATACGGTGTTGTTTTTTGAGGATGAGAATTGGGGCAAAGTCCACGAATTGGCGGGTTCGGGAATTGCAGTTGTTTCAAAATGGATGAAAAGTAATTGCCTAACTTTAAATTTAGAAAAATCGAAATACATGACTTTCTCTTTAACAAAAAAAAATATGCCCACGGAGTCAAAAATAATCATTCACGAAGAAATGTGTACACCTACTACTTGTGCTTGCACGGCTTTAGAAAGAGTCCATCAGTTGCGATATCTAGGGGTAATTATTGATGACAGGCTTAAATGGGAACATCAAATCAAAAACGTAACAATAAAAATTAGACAAATGTTTCAAGCTTTTTTATTTTTGAGAAAAACGGTAAGCGTTAAAATCTTGAGGATAATATATTTTGCAATGGTGCAGTCCCACCTGCAGTACTGTATTGTTGGGTGGGGAGGCACCTTTCAATCTTCGTTAAACCCCATCAGATCTGCACAAAACACCATTTTAAAAATCATTTGCAAGAAAAGTAAATTTGACTCTCCTGCACCTTTATATAACTGCCTAGAATTATTAACATTCGACAAACTGTACAAATACAATGTTTTATTAATGTTAAAAAAAACAAATACACAAGTTTGACCTAACTGGTACTAGTCAGGATTTGGGCAGAAACGAAGGTCCCAGGACTAGATATAACTCCAGCGTTAATATCAAGACAGTAAGGGTAAATACCTCTACCGCCCAATGCTTCTGGAGGTACAGGTCAATAGCATTTTTTAACAGCTTGCCTGACACGATAAAACATAATATCTTAGAGGCAACTTACAACAATTGGAAATCCTTGTTAAAAAGACACTTTTCCAGCATTAACTACTAATACTTTAATCTTTTTTAAATTTTCTTTCATTTTTATATGTTATATGTTATATTTTTATATTTTGTTTTATATACAAGATTTGTTTTATTTATAATTTTGATATTGATTTAGCGTTTAACTAGGTTTAATTAGGTTGAACTAAGTTCAATTAAGAGTACTATGTAATTTTTGTATTTTTAACTTCAACTATAATAAGTACCGACCACTCCTGCCCACACCACAGGCATTTTATGCCAAAGTGGGCAGTAATTTCCAGAATGTATATACAGTGTGTCTGCTTAAGTTCGCACCATATGGAAAACTTTTTTATTATTAATTTTACGAAAAAAAGTTATTCTTTATAAAAAGTTCTGCATGTTCTAAAATTTAAAATACAATCATCAGATATTAATTTTTTCCAGTCGTGTAGGCGGTTTGTCAAAAAATATGAATTTTGCTCAAGAGTAAAGCACCTTTATTTTTGACAATATCGAAAATTGTTATTAAAAAAAGTTAATCAGAACTAAAAACTACGTTCAAATATGCAATTACATCCTGCTAGTTACAAATTTTTTTTTACAACTTTTTCTCAATTTACTACCTACCGATACTGATACGATTTCCGTTCCGTTCAAAAACCTCATTGCCAAACATTTCTTGATATAACACAAATCATTTCTTTATCAGTGCATCCAAGATTTCATGTAACTACACTTACATTTGCATTGTTATTGTAGACAAAAATAGGAAATCGGTAGGTAGTAATTTGAGAAAAAGTTGTAAAAAAAATTTTTAACCATCAGGATGTAATTGCATATTTGAACGTAGTTTTTAGTTCTGATCAACTTCTTTTAATAACAATTTTCGATTTTGTCAAAAATAAAGGTACTTTACTCTTGAGCAAAATTCATATTTTTTGACAAACCGCGTACACGACTGAAAAAATTTAATATCTGATGATTGTATTTTGAATTTTAGAACATGCAGAACTTTTTATAAAGAATAACTTTTTTTTGTAAAATTAATAATAAAAAAGTTTTCCATATGGTGCGAACTTAAGCAGACACACTGTATATCATATTATAAATAATATAATAAATGGAAATAATATCAAAAAAAAAAAAAAAAAATTGCCTCCTTACTTATAGGTATCACGTATGTGTCCACCGTGACTGTTTTGTAAACTTCGCGTTCCCTTGCTGTCTATCATTGGCGACCAGTGTAATATTGTCAGGGTAAGCTGCTATTTCAACTTCCCGTGGCAAAGACAGTCTCAGTACAACGTCTATGCGGCGTTCGACAGAATAGGTCCCAAAGCAGACCCTTGCTGTGCCCCCCCCCCTCCAACGGTTCTATTATTATTTTTGCAAGTATGGCATTGAAGGCATTACGCACGTCCAATGAGACGAGAATAGCCTGATGCCTAGTTCTCCAAATTCTCCACCTCGTAAGTCTATAAGGAACGTACGCGCATGTAAATTAAAAGTTTCAACTTCCTTTGACAAGGAAAAAAACAAATCTCTTTTTGGTTTGACGTTTTGCAAATATCACCACCCCGCCATAACAGATTTATCCATAAAAATCTTTAATCTTTCTACAATGCTTTGATGATGCTTGTTGATGATTTATGATTTACCATCTACGTCGTATTAACGTCCTAGTTCGATTTAAGGAGTAAAGCATCGTGTAGTACATGTAACAATATACTTGATGACTTTCGATAGAAAAATATGAGTAAAAAGTAGTAAACTTGAAGCAAGTTAAGTATGACGTTCTACAAAATAATTCTAAAGTATCTTTCCTACAATTATTGCTTGCACAAGAAGCAAAATGTGTTAATAATTATGGTTGTATACGTACAATGACAATATACACTTGAAACAATTTACCTGCGACGCTACTGAAATTCTTGAATTGCCGCGGGTAGAATATTTGAAAACGGACGAATGCGCATCTGACCTCAAAATCATCTTTAATTGCGTGAGCTGTACCTATCCATTAACGCGAGAAAAAGGAATAGTTCTATCATGTAACAACAATATTCCAAAAACATAGCTGAAAGAGCTGAAAACTTGCAGCTTTTTGAACTAAAACACTGCAAACACCAATAACCACAAAAAATATGTTATCAATTATGCTGATGTGCTAAAACATGAAAGTACAAAAAAATATGAAATAAATTACGAAAACGTTCAATAATAAAATTGGTAACTTAGTGATCGGCAAATATTTTTCCAAAGAGCGTAATAAAGGTTGACACTGTCGCTTCACATCGATTTTTGTTACCGCTACAGTTGAAATTTGGCTTCACATAAATAAATTGTCGAAAAGGGAATTAGGATCCCTACAGCTTTTGAAATCAGAGAGTAACATATTTTTGATTGATATACGAAACTCGTTTAAATCGGAGGACCAAATTCTGTTTTTAGGTCTTCCTTGAAAAGGGACAAGAAATCTTGTGGAACAACAACTTTATTATATAAACCTCCTTTGAAGGTCCCTGAATTGGGGAAAACACGTTTATTAGATATCTGCGAGGAGTTTCCAAACTTTATTATAGTTCACGCATTTGTGCAATTCGGAGAAACAATGTTGACCGTCATCCTCATTGATTTTTCAAATTCATGCTGTTGGCGTTTTCCTAAACGCCGTAACGTTCTTCATCAAAAGCTTCAAAATGTGAATGTTAGTGCCTTGCAGAGGTAGATTGAAATCATGCAGTTTGCAAATATATCACACACACACGTTAGTTTCAGCAAAACCTTCTTGTCGTAAAGTGTGAATTTCTTGGCGTAGCTCGAACGTACATGATATGATAAGACGTTAGAATTTTGAATATTCTGGCTTTGAGTGGTCTAGTTTTTATGTAGTGTCACGTCGGCGGTGATTTGTTGCAAATAAGCGTCTTCAACCCTCCATAGCGACCTTTTCAGAAGAGAAGTCCTTCAACATTATGGTCCAGAGACTAGCTTTAACTCGATTTCATTGTAGAAATTTTTGGTTTAGATTATCTAAAAATATTCAGTGTGTTGTGAGTATTTGCTTGTAGAATTTCAACTAGTACTATTTTGACTCAAAGTTTAGATACATTTGGGGGATTTGAAAGTGTATATTATTAATAATATTCGTTCAATTCTCATAACAGCACATATTTTACAGAGCAACTGTGGCGCATGTTCGAGTGTTAACATGATACAAACCATCATCAGAGAGGACATTGCCGTGAGCATAGGCATCATTCGGGGGTGCTAGTAGCCACCCCAGAATTGAGGAGTCCAGTACAACTTCAAAATAAGCTAAAATTTAATTAATAGAAAGTTTAGATATGGGCTCGCTTGTGGTGGAACAAATCTTATTTCCTAGATCGTCAATGAATCTTAAAGCTTCTTCACACCAGGGACCCAAAGTTTCAACTGCTAAAGGCGCGAAATCAAAATTCTGATTAATGAGACCTTCGTATTTTTCTGTCTTTCGCTTGGCTCCCAATTCAGTCACAGATCTAGTACATAAGCTAGAAGAACTAAGATAAGATGGGGCTAGAGAATCTAAACAGGACGAATCCCATATGAAATGTTGACCTTTAGACCAAGGGACTAATGGCATACCATCAGGTCTCTTTCCATCTTCATGAAACAGACCAGGTGACTCCAATACCGAAGGAAATTTAGCAGTTTGAAGGGCATCATAGACAATATTATTTAATTCGCTATGACGTGAATGTCTTCCTATGCTCTTTATACAACTTAACCCGTGTATTCCATCAGTATTGACTTTCTGTCCACATTGACATTGAGGTCAAACCGAAGCGCTAATGAGATACGAAAAGAATTGTTATCCAACATTGTTCCTAAAAATCGGGAAGAAAGGACCGTTAGTCAACCATTGGATTCAGGTTTCTGGGCTGCAATCAGTCGAGGCTGATCTTTTTGATCACAGAACGGAATACTAGGTACTCATTATGGATTCAATTTTTAGGTTATCCCAATTGGATTGTAAATTAGGAATAAATGGTAACTCCAGGCCATCAGCTATCTATTTTTCAGTTCCTTCCTTGTAGACAGTTCATCAGCTCATCAGAAGATAATTTTACCATGTGTTTGACGAGGTGGTTAACTGAACATGATGAACTGAGGAACGCAATAACTAATAAATTATATCTATAATCGTCTTAATAAACCTTGTATAATCGTCATCTTATGAAAATGCTTGTGTGTGAACGATATTATTGTACATTAGTTTAGTTAATAACTTGTTGTAAAAATAATTTCAAAAAGCTTCAAAACCTAACAAATTTAAAGCCAGTTTTTAAAATGTTTCCCGGGGAGGATCTTTGGATTCCCCTTTCAACCCCAGGTCATCCGGTAAGTTTTGCCACCCCAGTTAAAAAGCTGAAATGACGCCCCTGACCGTGACTGATACTGAACTACTGCTGAAACATAAGTTGAATAAATACATAGAAAGGTAATATTGTCGTTGTGGTTATTTCATATCTAAAGCTCGATGAAATCGACCAGCTTTTATTCATTAAAATCATTTATGCACATTTGTCATACCCTCTAAATGTACGACGCTCTGCATTGGCAATGTTTTCAGGACAGGTGAAATTCCAATGTTAAATACCAGCACAATAGGTATAGTGTATGCAACATCAATACGGTCGTCATTAAAGGTTTTGATTGAGTAAAATCGATTCATTTCATCTACCACAATGGCTACAAATATTTAATGTGTATATCGTATTTGTTTCACATACTTATACGCGTTATACTTAATTAATTAAACGTTAAATTGAATATTATTGATATAATCTTACACCGTCTAAACAAAGGATTAAAAAATTTACAAAAGCGGTTCAAAACGCGAAAAATAGTACTTAAGCATGGCTCCAATGTACCAAATATTAACAGTTCTTTTATAATTAATTTATATTATAACTATTTTAATTAACACAAACTAATGTCAGATTTTTATCACATTTTTTAAATATAATGAATACTTTCAAACACATAATTTGAACCTGATGGAAACTGTATGTGCGGTATGTAAAACCTGCAATAATTCTCACCGTTACAAAAAAAAAATGTTTCGCGTCTCGATTTTGTGCTTGTTTTACGTCAAAATTAAAGTTAAAATTCAATCAGATTATCCGTATGAACGTTTTGGGAAAATAATTTTATTTGTTTCACTGAAAAGTTGAAACACTCGCGTAATAAAGCACGAAAACCTTTGAAAATATTATCTCACATATTTTCGGTATATCCTACTAAATTAGAATCAGGTAGGTATTTATTTTACTACTACATAAAAAGGAAATAAGGAAAGAAGTATAAAATATTATTCATATTTACTGAAGCTCAGTTTTTACTTCCGTTTAACACTACTTCATTTTACTATTTTGTTATGCAAATGTAAACTCTTCCTTATCATAAAAAACGGTAAACACCGATTTACTATTCACAGTAAACCACTCGCGTTTCACTTTATATGTACTATATTTTAGTCCTTACAAAATCTCGACATCTACTGTTTGTACCGCTATACATGTAGTTTAATAATAATTTTCTAGATGCACCTTGATTTTTATACATCTATTTTGATCCCATTAGATGGGAAAGAGGAAAAATATTATGATAGTGTCTAAGTTCCTATTGTGGCTAAGGAATGGAAGTCCAGATGTTGCTCTAAGCACTGTACCACATACCCATTATCTAATTACGCTATTTACTATTTCATTATTCACGAGTAGATATTTCAATACTACATTATGTTAGAAAATAAATTTCGAGTCTACATCGTCTAATGTTGAAGGGTTTGATTATTATCAGTTGACTGTTTTTAAATTCATTCCTTTGAAAAAGGACATCATGCACGTGGTTCGTACTGCTATAAATCTTGTTTTGAATAACATTTGTGAATGAGGGTAAATAATAATACATTTTTTGGAAATACACGCGTTTTCGAAATACACTGCAGTCAAATGATTCTTAAATAACTAAATGTACTTCCCTTAGAAATATTATTATTTGAAATCTTAGTTCTGTATGTGATTTATTGTCACCTTTGTGTTATAGTTGTGGCAAATATGCTTTAATTATATTATTATTATATTATATTATTTAATTATCGAATGTGCATGTTTTGCACGAAGATATGTGTAAGTAAACAGGGTAGACATACTAATGCACCTATAAAACGTCATTCCATAAATTTTAGAAGCTTACAATAAAAGTTTGTAAGCCACCTCTCAACGAGGCCATATCGATTTCTGATAATCGTAAGCACCAACCCACTTTGTTTTTGTGTTCATTAATGCATAATATGCAAATAGCCTTGTTCGAATGGAAAAAGAAAAGAAATCGTGTTTCATTCAACCCCTGCCTACAGAGGTCGGAGGCTTTCCAGAACCACTTGATTCAGATTACGGAAATATAGCGATGGTTATACGGGGATGGGTTCGGAAAAAGAGGAATGGCACAACCACTGTCATCATCAGCATGGGGAGTTTTCCATTAGAGTAGAAACCAGGATAGGCGTAGTAGAGAACCTCGAAGAATACCGTAGAGAGAGTATCAGATTCCAGCTTAGCACTTGAGCGGAGTATCACGAGAACTCTGGAAGAAGACTGTAACACATTTACCAGCTTTGGAAAGAGAAAGACTTTAAGATGATTTTGAGTGGTGTTCTATGGGGGTCGCATGGGGAGGCGACCACGACCATATCAGAAATCCTTTCCGTAAGTCAATAACTCTTGAACCGGAAACTTTTAAAGGTATTTCTCATTTTAACTTCGCTTTGAAACTCTAGGTAAACATCAACGCATTAATGTGGAATCAGTGTCCCATCTGATGAGGCTTAAGCCAATTACAGTGTCTACGTCGAAACAGAAAATTAGACCTTTGAAAATTGCACAAAGTACTTAAACTTCGTTGCCCATTCTACAACTCGAAAGAGATAGTCTCTTTCGAGTCATTTTTGACAGATGCGTCACCCAATGCAAGGTCAGTCTCGTATCTTTGGGAGTTTCGAGAATCCGTGTTATACCGGCCCAAATCTTTCTAATGAAGCGACCTAAAATTCATTTTGGGTTTTTGATTAGGATATTTATTATTTATTAAGTATTCATTATTTATTAAATATCAAATTTTATTGCACATAACCTAAATAATATAATATACATAATAATAAAAAAAAAATAGTACCTAGATCACAAAAAGAAAATTTCGTCTAGCGCAGCAGAAAAAGGAAGGGTACCTAAAACACTAGTACAATTCCCTCTCTGAATCGCGAGACTTAATCTTTGGATTAAGTAATGTCTTGACTTAGGTTCACCGGTAGTCTGATAAATCTTAGTTCCGAGTTCATTAATAAAAGTAAGAGTCTCAGTGCTAAATGATCCAAGCGTTTCCACACTCACAGCCACAAAATGATTATTATTATTATTATTTATTGTTTATTACTTGATAATTTATTGTTTATTATTTATTATACAATTGCAAAACATACATTTTGTTACGCTCAATCAAGGAAATTGCCTAATTCGCGGATTGGGCAAAAAATTATCCATTCGTGAAATCGGCAGACTGTTTGCAGATTTCATGAAATAAGCAAAATTGTTTTCTGTTTTGCCTATTTCACGAAAAAGGCACACCTTCTTAGTGCAATGGTGAGAGATAAAAACAAAAGTAAAATACAACAGTATAAAAATCCTGTACCTACGATAAAGGCAGACCTGTTCAGTGCAATGGTGAAAGATAAAAAGAAAAGTAAACTACAATTAATAGTATGGAAATACTGTATTGCAATGCAATAATAATGAAAACATACAAGGTACATCGTCTATAGAAAGGTTAGGTTAGGTTAATTTTTAATTTTAAATAATTAGAGTACCGTACAACACACTACACCACTCATCAAAACATTGACATAACCTCAAACTTGAATTAGAGGTATGAAAACATTCACACGATGAAGGTTAGCACTTTTGCAGCAAGAAAGGGCTAGTCTCTGTGCCCATTTTGTGAACTAGGCAGCGTTAAAGTTGCCGGATTCACAAAATAAGCAACACCTCTGCCGAGTACGTGAACTAGGCAGAGCAACTGTTGCCGATTGCACAAAATAGGCAACGCTACTGCCTAGCCTAGTACATGAAAAAGCAACTCGCTTGCCGATTTAACGAAATTAGGCAAATTTTTGCCCATTTCACGTAATAGGCGATTTCATAGATTGGGCGTAACACAGACGACGGTCAATTCGTGATTTAATGCATACATGACGTCATCGGGATAAGTTAAACGAATGAACTATAGATCCTAAATTCAGAAATATTTACTATGATGGGAAAGCTGTTAAACCCTTAACAGAGTTACAACCAAAACACAAGATAATTTTGAGTGAGGAAAACAGCCCATCACAGCACACAGAGGTAGTTGAAGTAAATGAAAATATTAGGTTGAATAAAGGGTTATTCTGGATTCAGGATTACGATGGGAGGGTGGTCCCTTTGTGCAACCTCCCTGATTAGAGTCGTCCGACCCTACAACGTCACTCAAACCATCCCACACGTGAAATAAATTTGAGGATGCTGGAAGAGGAAGCGGCCCTAATCGTAGCCATCTCCGGCCAGGACTCCCCCTTCATGCCTCGTATCAGTTCGACAAGTATGGGACACTCAAAGTATGTGGTGTGCCATCTGTGTAACATCCCTTACAGGATGGTGATTCGACCAAGCCCATGCAGTGCATGTGCTTATTTAATTTGCAGTGTCCAGAAAGTATACCTACAAGTCGTCGCAGTTTCTTCCTTGACAGACCTGTGAAGTGACAGTCTAACATCAAATCCCACCTGGCCTTGTGTTGAGCTTGGGTGTCTTGAGTTGTTAAGTTGTTTGCAGTTGATGCTGTAAATGGAAGACCCGGCTCTGGAACATAAAACGGTTGTTATGAGGCCAGTCGAGCTAACTTATCGGCTTTTTCATTCGTTATTGTTCCAGCATGCCCCTTAACCCAAACAAGCTCAGTGGTGTTGCTAATTGTCACATACGTGGTGACATTCGGAAACCAGTCTAGATGTAATTTTGCATTGACCTAGTGCCTGCAGAACGGCTCTGTTGTCATTGGAAATTCTGATTATTTTCTTCCTTATGTTGTGCATAAGAATTGTTTTTGCACTAAGCGTTATTCCTACTAGTTCGGAACAGTCGGAATTTTGATTAGAGGTTGACCGATATGGAAGTTCAGTTCTTTAGAGTAAACTCCGGTGCCTGTTCCTTCCATTGTTTTAGATCCATCCGTGAAGAAGGATATGTCAATTGGGATGCTGGATGCTGCATCAACGTAGATGTAGTAGTTTTTCCGTAGTATAAATTGAAGGATGACGGAGCCAGATCGCCCTTCTAGGATAGGCACTCGCTTGATTGCCTCACCCAGAATTCGAGAGTGGCCCACCTCAATACCTCTGATTATTAAAGATATGTACTTTGTGTTATAATTAAATATCGAACCCAAGGGCGTACGCAGCTTTTTGACTAGGGGGGGGGGGGGGGGGGGGGGGGGGGCAAAAAATAAAATTGTTTGGAAACGTGTTTAATATTTAGTGGCAATGTTGTTACCCCACAATTCTTTTCAATACATTTAAGCATCATACAATTCCCCTTGGGTACAAATACTGTTTATTTAGAAGAAAGGCCAGGAAATGCTTAATTTCTCCTGAAATGATATGACCAGTAATAAATTTTAATATTTAGTACAATTCGTTTTGCGGCCAGGGGGGGGGGGGGCATCGGCCCCCCCTTGCCCCACCTTGCGTACGCCCTTGATCGAACCTACAGTAAGTAAATATGAAAACATAACAGTAGTAGATCCTAAGATTAAATTAGAAATTTATTATTGTTTCTAGTTTTCTATTTTGTTTATCTGTTTAATAATGTCACAAAATTTGAAAGATTCTAAAAAAAGACTTATTCAATTCATATAAAAATGAAAGCTTCCACAGTTGTTCATTTTAATTAAAAGTTATTTATTTTGGGTTAACTGTGTAGGTAATGTTTTTTATTAATTATTTCCAAACGTTTCGAACACCACTTACAGGTGCCTTCTTCAGTGGTTAAAAATTAAACGAAAAGAAAACTGACAAATGGTACAATTAAAACTAAATTGTCAACTTATTTACTTATTTACTTATTCAATTCCATTATTTTGGCAATAATTGCCTAACATCCATCATTTAATAATAGCTATATGTGCGCAAAAAACTTAAAATTCAATTATACTTGGGGAATTATGTAACTTGTGCCTGAATTTTGTTCCACATTGCACCAATAAAAAAAAGGTTGACATGTACAGTGGAAAACTTTTTACTGTCGTTTCTTTCAGATATTTTGATCATCTAGTAACAAAAATTCTTATATCATTATTTATACGTAGATTTCAATGAAATTTGAGTTATTTTATTGAACTACTTTATTGGTGAAGATTCTACTGATTCAAGCAACTGTTTTTAGTAGACTTACAAGGAATTTGTGATTACAGTGCTAATACACCTAGTAAACTGCAGTAAACTTGTTGTAGGATACAATATGAACATTACAGTACAGTAACTTCCTTAAGAAAGTAATCTCGACGCCCTTCTTACGCTTTTAAATCCTTCGGTATGATAATATGAGTAGATGCAGTTAATGGCACGTTACACAAACTTTTACGCAATAAAATCGCAACAGAAAATATTATGGTTGACCTCGTTGCAGTTTATTTTACTAGTGTCGTAAGGAAACAGGGGGTTTATAATTGTATTTTCTTTTTATGCCAACATAAATCATTTGTAATTTTTTGTGAAACTGTAAAATGTTGTTCTTAACATATTAAGTTGTAATATTATTATGTTTAGGGGGTTACGCCACTGCGTCTCACTAAACGCTTAAATTCGTTGAAAGAATTGAATAACGGTACTTCATGGAACAGAAATCTATAAAACCCATTTTCCACACGTCTACAACAAAACAAACATAAAAGTCCACTTTATCCGATAAACTAATATTTTCATTTAAGATTCAATAATATCGTAATATAGGTACTAATAAATCAATTTCAGATAGATTTAAATCTTTATATAAATACAACAAGCGCTCTTCTTTTCTAACATATAGAAAG
The DNA here is from genome assembly GCA_036250285.1 of Pyrocoelia pectoralis. Classification (NCBI taxonomy): domain Eukaryota; kingdom Metazoa; phylum Arthropoda; class Insecta; order Coleoptera; family Lampyridae; genus Pyrocoelia; species Pyrocoelia pectoralis. Next base: position 11,149,815 of record CM070078.1, read on the forward strand.
AGTGGTACGCCCTTAGTTGTACTTTTTTTTATTGTGTAAAGCCACCCTACAGTTCCTGCCAGCTGTGTCTTTAAAGCGCGTGTACAGGTCTGTGACTACCTGTAAATAAGGTCGACCACCGATTTTGGAATTTCTATGGCAGCAAGCAAGGGAGCTGTAGAGGGACTACGAACATATGCAGATGTGTCAGAAATATGTTCTTTCAAGAACTGGCTGGCCACGCGCCAAGACATCAAACAAGCATAATGTTTATATGAGGCTAGACGGATTGAGGTTGAATACGATCATCTTGATTTACTTTTTTTTATTTCTCGCTTTATGTAACTTATTGATTTTCAAAGCATTATATGTAAATTTTTTTATCTCAAAAATTAAAATAACAATGATTCAAATTTAACGTTAAATTATTTTCGACAAAACGCGATTCGTATCTAAAAATTGCTGCGACTTTCTATATTCCATTTCACCATCTATCAATATGTAGAATTTCGACATTAATACAAAGTAAGGAAGCGATTACGGTCAAGTTAATAAAATTAGAAATGCTTAACACACGCTGTTCATAGACTTCGTGTTTTGTGTATAAACATAACGTTATTGTATTGAGTTCCACCAGTGGCGGATCTGAAAGGTAACATAGCAACCAACATTGTCTTCGTCTCAAATGCCTCTAAACATACATTTAATAGGTAAAATATATCTACAGGCAAATTAATATACAGTAGAAATCTATTTGGTGATGATAGATAAACTCGGACATTATGTAATAATTTATTGAAACATTCTTTATTCTCAGAGCTTGCTTTATTTTCGTAATATATTTCGCTTAAACAGTTCGAAACATTATAAATACGTAAGAATCGTCCATAACTTACAAGTTAATTGGAAGCCTATTGCCGATTTGGCTCTTTATTTTTATATAAGGACTTCTGCTAAAATATAGTTGGCAAAAGTTTAATAAAAGTTTGTCGTTTTCATTGATTTAAAGGATTAACGTTATAGCTTGTGTTTGTTTCGTGTTGCTTCGATGTCATTTCCAGTAGAGGGAATAAAATTTAAATGCCAATTGATTAAAAATGGGGGTAAACTAACAGGTGGACTATACGGGGTGTTACTGAAAAATGAGTACAAAGAAATAAAATGAAAATAAATCATTCCGAGGATTAATAACATAATTTTTATTTCGAAAACGGTGCGTCAGAACAAAAAAGCCCAAGCAACAGTTTTTAAGTAGAATTAGTCCGGACTGAAGATAACGACACTAAAAATGAGTGGTGTACAGTTTTTTCGATAAACATAGACTTGTTGGCACGAACGCCACTGAAATAATTGCTATAGAAAACAATTTTGTACATGTGATGTGACCTTTATGAAAAAATGTAAAATAAAGTATAGAAGACAGAAAAGCTTACACAACCCGTACCATGAACACGGAGCATTCCCGGGCCTATGTTTATATGAACTTTTTTTCGTATTTTGAGATGTAGAATCTGTCCTTAAATTGTCCTCACCACATTATGTAACACCCCGTATATACTTACCCTAATTTAAACATACTAAAGATACAAATGAGCAATATAAATATTATCCCAAGTAATTTATTTTTATTTTTCAAAATATTCCTCTCGATGCACTCGATGTTAATTAAAGCGACATCATATAGCCGTTTAATAATGATCAGATACAAGTTTATCAAAATATTGCTCCGTTGCAGCAATAACTTGCTCGTCCACCTTAAATTTCTTTCAGACAAGAGAAAGCTTCAACTTCTGGAACAAATCAAAGACACACGGCACTACATTTGGCGAATAGAGTAGGTGGAGCCCAATTTTCTCCTCAACTTGCTTGAAAATGTGCACTATTGTGATTGAAGAACACACTTCTCCTGGACATTCTTGGTAAATAACTGCTGCCCTTTGTCCAAAAGATATGTGCAATTGATAGTTTGGACCTTTGTGAAGTAATCAATTTGTAGTATCCCTTTCGCACCCAGAAAAGGTCGCGGTAACATGAACCCGGTCGACGAACACGACTTCGCCTTCTTGGAAGGACGACTGCGACAGTGCCACGATACTTCTACTGTTGAGACTACCGTTTTGATTCTAAACAACAACCAATACAAAAATTTGACTGGCCTTTTATTGTAAAGCTTGAAATTCTTACTAAATATTCGCGTCCCTTCAAAATATGATGTACCTACGCGCTCTTGCTGCAATACCTAGATTCCTGGCTATTTCACGCTAAACGGCATCCATGATCGATTATCTCTGGAGCTGTTACCGCTTTTAAAGGTCCGGGGCATTCATCATCTTCGAGACTGTATAGCTACATATCAGCCAAAATTTTAGCCGGGTTCATCTTAATAAATATATAGTCTGCATTTCCGTGTCTTCTTTAACTGTTATTTTTAAACTAAATGTCTAAAGACATCAATACTTCGACTAACATCATAAAAAATAGCGCGCTACTTAGAAATAATGGCTATTTAATTATCTACAAGGTGCTATTTTGAAAATAACTAACGCTACAATACACGATCTCAGTCGCAGTTATCTTTTTGCATCGTCATAAACTCATAACATAAGCAATAGTTTTCTGTTTGTTAAAGTTGCCCACAGTACAATGTAACGTGAAAATACTTAAGTACTATCGACGAACGCTTAGATGAACGTCAACCGGCAGCAGAGTTAGAAAGAGGAAATACAACTGGTTAATCGACATAATTAGTGAACCAATAATTGGTTATGGTCAAACTCTAGCTACAGAGAATGTTAAGGAATATTGTCTTTGTTTTGAAGGATGAAAGGAAATGTTATCAGTTCGTTCTCTACTTTGGATAGGGTCACTTGATGTCTTTGTAATGGTTGTATCATCGATATATAGTGTAAAAGTACTATTCAAATATGGCATATAAATGTCATTAACATAAATTAAAAATAATAATGGTCCTATTATGGAACCTTGTGGAACTCCGAGTGTAATGTTACGATATTCCGAATCTAAGTTATTATATCGCACAAATTGTCGACGATTGGTAAAATAAGATCGTATTATCTGCACTTTGACTGGAGAAATTGTAAAATTGTAATTTTTTCAACAAAATATTATGACATACTAGTAATTAATAGGGCAGAATAATCCGAAATGTCGGATAGATGCGGACACTCCTGACAAAAGCACCAAATCTTGTTTACAAACTACTTATACCTATAGTATCGGATTTTGAGTGGGATCCACTTTATTCCACCAACCACATCGCGGCCATCTTGAAAAATGGTACCCAAAAACCATTTAAATACAGAATATCAAAATTTTCTCTGTAACCGTTCCTCTAACAAAATATACATATCTGTACGTTTTTAAGGGTTTTAAATTCTCTACTAAATATGCCCATATATCGTGTTTTAATTGGATTAGGTGTAAGAACGTGGTATCCATATCCATTATAGGCCAAGTAAACACATTAGTGGCAACGACCCATAAACCCAGCAAAACTTGCTTTTTCTAATCTACCTACACCTGAATATTTTTTATTTATATTTCATACGAGTGTGACCTGCAATACCAACCAATTTGTGCAGCTTCATCACAACGACCGTGTTTTAACATGCAACTTAATAATTGAATAACATATTAAAGTAACATTTTTAATGCAAACTAAAATAAAATTGTTACAAATGACTAAATTGCATGTTATACAGTATACAAATACAATGACATGATTAGGTCAGAACACAGTTGCAACTGTACTGTTCTCTACACTTCCAGTCTTACTTTTTACATATATACATGTTGCAGTAGGTACAGCCGTTATCACTCTTACAGTTACACTTCAAGAGCTCGCTGCAGGCTTTCGATGCAATTGGTAGCGTATTCCAAACAAGAACCCATAATTGTGTCTTTCCATTGAGAGTCCAGCCCCAACATTCTGGAGTAGGTAAACGTTGTTCACTTTGGTCGCTGGTGCACCATATTCCACACTAGTATTGTGTCCTCTTTGAGTGCTGAGCTAATGCATCTTGGGTTGGTGGTAATGTCTCCAAAATCTTTCCCTTTTGACAAAATAATTCTCGTCTGGCACCATTGGCTGTAACTAAAAAATGTAGGATTAGTGCAGCAGGGTTTTCAAGAAAATGAAATTATCGATGGGTGCAAAGCTCCATTTCGGTTCCACAATTTAATTCAATTTCCTGACTTAGGTAAGAGGTTCACGCCAGGCTTCAAGCAAAAAAGTGTCTCTCGCCGAAGCTGCAGTGCTTTAACAAAGTGAAAAAATTGTAAAACGAAACTACTCAGGAGGACCTACCGTTCTTGTATTTACATTTATTTGTCAACTGTTCTGAGTGCTTTTTACAGTTCCAAGGAATTCGACAGCTGTGAGAAGTTTATCTGATGCTTACGGTGCTTCTTAAAAACACCCAACAATATCAAAAATTTGGCGTAACCTGATCGCATCGTCGGCTTAAACTAAAAAAAACTTTGAACTAATATTGGAGCTTCGTATCCTGTGCATACCTGGCGCCCAACAAATTATGAACTTGTCGGATCTCGAGGTTCGTTATTCACTGGAAGACACGTTTTCCCCGACTAAATATCCATTTACTCACCACTGTTCTACAAACCTCAGTTTCTGGGATTTGCTTCTTCAATTCTATTACTTTAAATCAATAGTGTTGCTCAGCCATCACGATTGCTGACCAGTTTAAAAAGAATTCAGAACATAAAAGAAAACAACATAAATTTTCTATAATGCTTCACATCAATGCATTAAGTGAGATAGTAAAATTCCTGAAGATTAATACACCAATAAAATGGCATCGTTTTCTTTTACTACTTACAGTTGTAATTTTTGTACAATTTACAGCAATTAAAGCGTCATCGTTGAAGCTTTCCTCTCAGAGGTAAAAGAAACGGTAAGGTACCGTGTAACTAAAAATAAGCTTGCTTATTATTATGGAAGAATAAAAATTCAATTTAAAACAAGTCCTATAATGCTTGCTGTTTCGCGCTTAAAACTCGTTTCTACAGATCTGAAATACCTGTTAGCATCTTTAGTCAGGTAAATAATACCTTGTATGCATACAAAAAAGTACGACATCATTATTGGACACTTAACCACGTAAATCTTTACGAAACAACTAAATCTGATGAATTTTCAATTTCTTTTTTTAATGCCACGTAAACATTCGTAATCAGCCCTTTTTACCCATGAACGTAGTAGGTAGTCTAAATTAAGAGTAATTTTAAATGAAATTAGTGGTGGTATTAAATTACTTTTATGCCGCTTAAAATGGCTTAATTTAAAAGATATAAAAATCAAAACGTCCAAAAGCAGTTAATAAAGATACAAGTTTAAATAAAATCATTTAAAAGCATATAAATGAACATAAAAATTGTAGATATTTCAAATTCTAACGTATGAATTTTACGTTGAATTCTTGTTTGGCATTTAGTTAATCGAAAACGATGCTAAAGCAACTTCATTAGGCTGCCTTCAATTAAAATCAGTGATGCTAGTAGCTTTTCAAAGACTTTAAAAGTTCTAAGAAAGGCTTCGGCGGTATATTTTTAAAGTAATCAATAAAAGTTTTTGATGTAAGTATAAATTGAATATGGTATACATAAATTAATTTATGTGCGATATACTTTTCCAAGTTAATGAAACTTAAATTTTCCGTACACTGTAGAAATTCCAACCGAAATCGTTTAAATAACTTTTTTTTTGTTATAGCGTTAGCCGGCTTTCAAAGATGTGTAATCAATCGTGGCCCACACATGTTTAAAGTCTGAGAGTTCTTTTCTGTCTGTCACAGGCAATTAGCGCTATATATCTGCTTTGTTACTAAATATTAGGGTGATTAAACAACTATTATAACAAAATATATACACACATGCCATAATAGTTATTTCAATATAAGTGCCAAAGTAGTGGAGGGCGTATTTGGGTGTTTAAAGACAAATTACTTTTATATATTGACCACCCACAGTGTAAAATGCCAAAGACCTCTTAAGAGTATAACATGTCGCAATCTCGAATGCGATTATTTACCACCAAAATTTTAAAAAAGGGATTTTGATACTATACTGTAATAAATAAAAGACAATTTTCAGCATGAACCATTGTCCCATAATATTATGCAGCCTCCATGTTTTTTGATTTAATATTGTTGCCGATGCTGCCTTCTCAATTTCTAATTTACAAATGTTAGAAATCGGAATGGTGTTCTTTTCGTTAATCAGAAGAAATTAATGTTCTTGTCATTGATAGTTCACGGTATTCTTTATATCAATGAGGTATCACCTATTACATAATTGAATTAACAAAAAAGTATAGTTACAACTCCGTTAATCTTGTAGGTATACAACTGCCTTAAATTCCTAGGTATAATCAGATTTTGTCCACTTCAATTTACAATTGGTTGTTTTACTTGATGATTTCGTCACTATACCAGTATACTTGAATAATCATTGTACCAGTTACCACAACAGAACGTAAGTAATATACCTAAATTTGTTCGAAGGAAAACGACTATCATAATATCATATGCCTCATTCTGACACATAAGGGTTTTTTATAGACACAGGTAAGAGAATATAAGAAGAATATATTTAGAAAACAGAAACCTAAGTACATAAAAGGTTGCAAACATTAGAAGTAATGCTTCTTGTGTTTGCTTGTCGAATTATTCAGCTTGTACGAAAACTCAGCGAAACGTTTTCACTAAATTAAAATTTAAAACCGTTGTATGTACATAATTTCTGCCAAATAGAAAGACGTATTAAGATTAGGTTGAAAGGGGCTTTGGCCCGTTAAAATCAAAACATTGAGATAATTTCGGACTAACCCAGCATTTGAAAATCATGCAATAAATAATATGTCGTGGAATGTTAACAATATGTTCGAAGTTGACTGTTACAAAAGCTTAGAGATCAACAAAAATAAAGTTTCCTAATGAATAATGAACATCAAGGACCCTTGATTAGTAATGTAGAGTGGACAAATATTACAAATGTTTAAGCAGGTGTATAACGTTGACTTATTTTTATAAGGGTTTAGACATTCAAAGGAGGGTGATCGAACTCACCAACTTGCAATTACTGGGACCAAGGATAGAGATTAACAAGTGCTTGGGGTAGTTGTTGACAAAAACGGCACCTACATCCAACATGTCAGGTATGCAGCAGAGCGGGCTACAAAGGCATTCGAGCCGCTGTCCAGACTGATACCAAATAAGGATGGAGTACAAAGGCTCATCGCAATCAGAGTCGCATCCGCCTACCGTACTGTGGCGCTCAAAGATGTGTTGGTGATTACGGGGATTCCCCCTGCCCGGATAGTAGTGATGGCCAGGATCCTGAAGTGCGACAAGAAGCGAGTTTGCGACGAATGGCAGAAACTATGGAATGAAAGAGATTCATGGACTAAGGTACTGATCCCGGATATTAGAAAGTGGAACTGCAGAAGATATGGAGAGGTGAACTATCCTCAGTTTATGACCGACCATGGCGAGAACGGCGGATACCTGCACAGAATAGGGAGAAGAGACGGCGATAGGAGTATCGACTGCGGGGTGGAGGACGATAAAAGGCTTGCCGTCTTTGTGTGCGGAAGGTGGGGGGGGGGGGGGGGGGGGGCTGAAAAGCCGGCGCCAGAGTGGAGTGCGACATAGCCCACAACAATATTTTTGGGCTGATGTGCAAAGGGGAAGAAGAGTGGACGTGCATAGCTGCATTAATATAGACGATTTACCGAACAAGAGAAGCTGAGGGTAGACAAATGTGAGGGCTGCAACATAGCAGCGTGGACAGGAACTAGGCCAACATCCAGGTAGCGAACAACTGCCATCGGGCTTTTCACGGCTGCGAAGAATGCCTACGGGTAATGCCCGACCGTGCCACTTGGTTAGAGAGAGGAAAGGGTTTTAGTGGGTAAACCTTACCAAGATGGAAGGGAGTCCCACACACCGCCGCTATAGAGCCGAGCGGGGGAGCTTATAAAAGTTTCCCATACCTCGATTCGAAACATTCAAAAAGCTTACTGTTTCTAATGATTTGAACGACGTTGATAGACTTTGAGAACAAGGGATATGTGGGATATGGTTCTTTGCAAATTTGAATAGAAATGATTCAGGATTAAATTCACTCTCAATCCAATTATTCTGTTGGACAATGTAGATGAGAGCTTTGTCCTCGAAATTTGTTTATGATTATTTTCGATTTTTGGTTTCTCGCTTATTACTATGAGGTTGCGGCAGGTCTGATTCCGTTCAATAACGATTAAATTACTGAAATAAATGTAGATAGTTTTATATATGTATAAACACTTTTCACTTTTCGAATATGATGAAATTGACACTCACAAGTATTTCTTAAGCTCTGATGTGGGCGTATCGTAGCTTAATAAACTTTATGAACTCGTCATTTATTTATTACAGTGCAAGTTTATACACAATGTTTAGTGTAACCACTGAAATATAAGCAACCTGGAACGCGCACGGTGCATTTAACCTGTAGGAAATAAACCGAGCGTGCGATAGCAATAACGAAGGGTCATTGTGTCCTTGTTGTACTCATTCACAGTTAAGCTGTTGAAGCATTTTCATTGTTTTACGATTAATCAAACTAGTTTTTTATTACGTATACGATACAATAAAAAAAAATGAGTAAGACACAGACCGAATGTCCCTACAATAATTCCCTTTCTGTCGGCTCGGCTGTAAGTTAAGCGTAAGCGTTCCAGGTTGCTTATATTTCAGTGAGTGTAACTGAGATAATTGTAGACCTTTAAGCCCCAACTCATCCGGACAATAAAAAGAAATACTGATGATAATCTTGTCTATGTTTCCTATATTTTTTTAGTTTACAATGTACAACTGATGTTTCTTCGTTGAAAAAAAACGACTTTGGTTTCAAGATAAACTCGCTAAGTTTTTTTAGGTTTTTTGGAAATTTGTTACTGATAATTGCTTTGCTGCTTTGGTGCAAAATTTATATGAAATGCGATGAATAATTTGCGCAATATACTCTCTACCTTTAAATGATTTACACCAAACTTAATATGTGGTCTGATCCTTAAAACGTTAGATTCCGTCTCATTCAATTGATTGTGTGCATTCCTGTTAAGAAAACTCGCTCCTCCTTCACATTATTTTTTTCCTTAACCAGTTACCACCCCTAGCCGTTTAGGTATTATTTTCTTTGAGCCTTCGGAATTTGGTCAGTACCTCTTTGTTAAAATATGGGGCCCGCGGTTTAATCTACAATCAACAATGGTCCACAACTCAATAGAAGATATTTAATACTTAACCTAATACAGAAACCATGGGTCAATTTCACAAAACTAGTAAATTCAATGCTAGTCCCAGTTTTGAGGAATATGTTTGGTGAACTGTAAGACGATCCTACCATAGATGAATGACTTTTGTGCGATTAACTTCATCGGTTATAAGCATATTGATAAATGAAAAATGATTTGATTTCGACCCTTGGCTATCAAGAGACAAGATCACATTATTGGTGTATTGATTGTGTGTGAGGTTCCATGTGTCGATTTACGCATTTTTCATTGAAACGAAAATAATAATTTGACGTGTTCTTTGAAAATTAGTGATATTGATTAAAAAATAATCATGGATATATTAATACTCTAATGCGGATAACGAAAGGCCTACAAATTCCAAATGAACAGAATTCACAATTTGGAATGTGCGTCAGGTTCCAACGAAAATTGCACGAAAACCTTGTGTGAATGAGAAATATACAATGTAAGTATGTATTAATTGTTATAAGGTAGTAATAATTATAATCAATATGTATAATATGTATGGTCGTGAGAAAACCAAGTGAATATATGTACCGGGTGGCCAAATAAGCGAGGTAAGCGGCTGTATCTCAGGACCTGCTCATCTGACAACAATGGAATTTTTTTTATTATTATAAATGTGGCCATAAAAAAACTCTGGAAATTATTTTCGAGTTCCTAGGATGGCCGCTAGGGGGCGTATTTGGTATAATAGTTCATAAAAGCTTAATTTTCTCGCTTAAAGTCCCAATGAAGTGGGTCTGAAAATATTGTCATGGCAATCTACGATCATTTTTGAATAAAAAACCTTACATCAATTTTTTTGACAGCTGTCAAATAAAGTGGTGGGGGAAGGTTTTACCCCGAAAAAGAAAAATGCTTGTAGTGTCAGTTTGGCTTGGCCGATTTTACTGAAACAACTTTTGATTAAAAGAGCATTTTTGGAAGTATTTTTCTATAAAAATAAAACAACAATATATTTTTCCATTGTTCTGCGAGAGGGCGTTGATTTATAACTTACCCTATTTCTTTAAATATCTCTAAAAAGTTAAATGAAATCATATATTTTTTTCTTACGATAATAAGTAGAGCACTAAAAACTAAAAAAATAGTGAAAACCGCAAAACGATATTTAAACATTTTTGTTAATACCTTCGTTATAAATAGAGATATCGTTTTGCGGTTTTCACTATTTTTTTTAGTTTTTAGTGCTCTACTTATTATCGTAAGAAAAAATATATGATTTCATTTAACTTTTTAGAGATATTTAAAGAAATAGGGTAAGTTATAAATCAACGCCCTCTCGCAGAACAATGGAAAAATATATTGTTGTTTTATTTTTATAGAAAAATACTTCCAAAAATGCTCTTTTAATCAAAAGTTGTTTCAGTAAAATCGGCCAAGCCAAACTGACACTACAAGCATTTTTCTTTTTCGGGGTAAAACCTTCCCCCACCACTTTATTTGACAGCTGTCAAAAAAATTGATGTAAGGTTTTTTATTCAAAAATGATCGTAGATTGCCATGACAATATTTTCAGACCCACTTCATTGGGACTTTAAGCGAGAAAATTAAGCTTTTATGAACTATTATACCAAATACGCCCCCTAGCGGCCATCCTAGGAACTCGAAAATAATTTCCAGAGTTTTTGTATGGCCACATTTATGATAATAAAAAAAATTTCATTGTTGTCAGATGAGCAAGTCATGAGATACAGCCGCTTACCTCGCTTATTTGGCCACCCGGTACAAGTTAATTTTTTATACGCATTTCTGTAACACAGCAATTTTTATGTTGTTTGTGTGTATATTTTGTGCAGTGCAGCTTGTCTATCGTTTTAGTTTTTATTAGTGAACCACGGCAAAATACTATAATATAAATATTGATGTAGGTACGAGTCTTCTAGCTAACTTTGTAACCCTTGGTACTAAATCGGTACAGAGTAAGTATATGTACGGTACTTCGTGATTATTGAAACAATTGTTCTATTGGTAACAATCAGGAATCAAACGACCTTGAAATAAGTATTACACAACGAATCTGTAATATGGGGTTTAATACCACCAGAATGAAGCCTACACAATGCCATTTACGACTCTCATGAAGTATGGAAGGCAATGTACTCGAGACCATGTCGGGTCGGATGTAGTTTTTAACCCTCTCCATGAAATCGTCCAAACACGCTCCAAGATTGCATCCTTACGAATAGCGTTATTCAAAGTCCTCCGAATTACGGAGCTTGTCAGTATATACACGAGTTACACGACCATTAAATACCTCTACAGGAAAAATCACAAATTGACAGGTCTAGAAATTGAGGGAGCCACAGGACATCTCCAAAACGTGAAATCACTTGCATTCTCGTAGCGAAATCCTCAGGCGTTTCAAAATATCAAATAAAACTTCATCAAGAAGATATTGATCTTACGCATTGAAATCAGAAAGCTCAGGGAGGTAATCATCCAGACCCAATTGCACTGGTGAAAACAAACCATTCTGGAGAATTATTTTTCAATTTAGTTGGTAAAAAAGACAGAAAACTTAATAATTTAAATGTTTTTTTACCAACTTCACAAATTAATTTCGTAATAGCCTAGATTTATACCATTCGTCATACATATATATATTAAGTTTGAACTGTCTTATCATTTATTTAGAGTACTAAAACCGATACGAATGAGCGTAATTGTGGCGTCGCCTCGAGCTTCGTTGAGTTGAAGTTGCTTTTAATGATAATTGGCAGCGAACTGCAATTCTCAACGTTATTAAATCACATATTTATATGTGACAGAAATAAGTTTTCGAAAAGGTAATAACAGATCGTTATAAAGTAAAAAGCTAGTCGCATTACACCAGTGCAAGCAAATCCTTTTAAATCCTCAAGAATCCGCAACAAAACATTTTGTAAGATGAGATAAGAATTTCATGAGAATATCTTGAATTTTTACGTTAAATGCTTCAAAATGAATTTCTACACTTTTATTTAGTTTAAACTAGAACTCGTAAGTCTATTTTATTAAAACTCCGATACCTTTTGTAAACGAACTTGATCAAGAAAAGAAAATGTATGTAAAATATTTAATTGCAGCTGTTGACTAGAAATTTTAACTCAAAAGGGAAATGGTGGGTTAACAATACGGAAAGCAATAAACCAAAGTTAATCTTTTTACGAAAAAACAAAGGGAAAGTCAACATGCCACTTCATTTTTCCATTAAAATTTCATAAACGTTTACAAAGTACTCTATATAAATAAAATATTATTAGGTTACAAATTTTTCCTTTTAAATTCAATAAAATTAATAAGAAAATTTCTTTTAGCAACATTAAATCTTTTTATTTTCTAAATAAAATGTTATATTACGTCTGATGTGTAAGTAGCAAGCGACGTCAAGCAGTTCGATTTCTCAACCCCGCTTTTCTGCGATTTGTCTGGGGAGGAGGGTTCCAAGTCGAACTACAACCCCGCATGCTCTCTTTCGCATCAAATTTATTATCTCTTGTGATGAAAGAAAACTGGTTTCGGTAAATACGCATAAAGCGTGCAATAAAATGTGTTTTCCGAGGGTCCATAACACACTGCTATTTCAAATATATATTTCAATTCATTATTTGTAGATATTATTAAAAGTTTTTAAATCTACTAATTTCCCAACTTTTACACTTATTTTCAGGTTTAAAAATACACAAAGGGAAATGAAACGTCGAAAACTGTGAAAAATGTAATTGTGACGTATTTCGAGTGGTTCTAGGTTTTCCATGTTTCTACACAACTCACATTTTACTTTGATATACTCTTTAGTACCTCTATTAATCATTCACCCCTTTTTTTTATTTTAACGTGTTTTGTGCTCTGTTTTCTCACGTATTTCATTGTCGATACTTTCTACTTTTCATTTGTTCATTTTCAGAATTTTCCAATTACGGACAAAGTGAATTGATTCTCATGGCTTTTATCGATTTATGTATTGTAGCGAATATGTATTTGTCTACAGTTTTTATTCCACTATAGATTCTGTTTCGCCTATGTTTACAGACATAGATATTCGTAACTATTTCCGCTTGACTTCCATATTTCATTATTTCATTGTTTTATAATTGGTATTCTTCTCATATTTTTATTGTTAGCAATTTTAGATTATTTATGACCGTTGCCGACCAATATTATAATCCTACGTTTACTAGTCATACATTTTATATTCTTTGTCCTAACCTGAACGTACATCCCACATTACTTCTGTACTTTGTATACGTATGCCGGTGATTCATTGCTAAGAGTAGAATGTCTAAAGTTTCTTTGGTTCATCAGTTAGGATCTTCTGAAGCAATTCTGGTATTGAGGTGCCGTTTTGTGAGAAAGAAAAAGAAAAAGATTACGTACTGTAATTATAATAGTTTCCACTAATTAAAATTTTCTATTTTTGCATCTGTCAAAGTTTATGTTTACTATCATTTTGACTTTTTTGGTCAAAAATAGGTTTTTCCTAAGTACGATCTCCGATTTTGCTCCGATGAGTTAGAACGGCATGACTGTGGTATTTTTATGTTGTCAAATAAGGGTTATTTTCTGCTAATTATTATAATAAAATTTTATTTCAAAATAATTTCTTTTGGACTTGAAAAAGCCTCAAGGAGGTAAAACGTTGTCAAAGTATTAAATAAAACTATTACAATATTGGCAGAAAATAACCCTTATTTGACTACATTAAAATTTCATATTTAGTACTTCATTTACATACAGAAAATTTGAAAAATACTATAATTTCCAATAGAAACTTGTAGGCAACTTAACATAAATGATGTATCATTAGCCAAGGAAAAAATGAACATCACTTCATGCACTATATTGACTATATCGTAAAACTATTCATTAATGTTTACCTGAAACGAAAATAAATAAACTAAAATAATGTAACCCTTAATAACGAGGAAAATAAACACTCAACCCCCCCCCTTTTTTGTAAATATATTAAATTTCAGTTAAATGTTGGCGCAACATGTTTCGGGTGAACCCCATTTTCAAGCCGATATAACAATCGTCTAATTATATAAAATTATTTTCTACAAATAGATGATATTAATATTATTGTTTGTGTAACAAAGCACTCGCCTTAGAAGATTACAGGATGATTAATTAATACTAACAGTAAAGTTAACACATTAAAATGGAAAATCGAAAAATGCGATAAATTCCAAAAATCACAATATTTTATAATAAAATAACGAGATCCCCTACAAAGGGGATCCAGGATGTGCCAGAAGGGCCATGAAAAACGAAGATGAATTAAAATTATGAAAATTGACGATGATAACAAGTGAGAGTAAATGAATGAAAATTATGAGAGCAAACAGCAATGGTACCAACCGGAGACCAGGGGAAAAATGAAATAACCAACAAAAGTTATATACAAAGTGAACTGATTTGAAAGGTTTGAAAGTCAACGACTTCATTGAGCAAGGCGGGGTTCTCTTTGTTGCGGGATATCTCAAACATTTCCAGACTATTAAGGAGATGACCTTTTTTACATCTATGTAGTATTTGGAAATGGAAATTTTGATCATAACACGGATTTCCAAATACTACATAGATGTAAAAAAGGTCATCTCCTTAATAGTAATAAATAGTAATAAAAAAGGGGGAGGTTGAGTGTTTATTTTCCTCGTTATCATCATAAACCCCTTCGTGAAGTTCGAATTCTCCATAATGTAACCCTTAATGTTCTATGAAATACACAGCTTGTCAGAAAATTAACCTCAATGCAGCCAAATAAACAATTAATTTGCATCGGTATGTTCATATCATTAACATCTGATAATTTGCTCTCCTCGTGTTGCCCAGTTGTCTAACCAAATGTCAAATTTGTCAGACTTTCATGTAGAGAATTATAAAAATAAGCACTTACATTATACATTTTATATAGAGGATTATGTGTTTTGACAAACATAACAATATTGAGGGATCACATGGTGTCGTATAATTCCAATAATGCAATAATAATCGGTATTTCATATGTGAATATACTTAATACACATTAAACAACATTTATTTGATTTACATAAATAACTATTTTTCATTTGTATACAGGGTGTCTCACGGTGACCGTCGGTTAGAAGTATATCAAGAACTGTAAAAGCTAGAAATTTGAAATTTTGCACATGCGACATGGAGTGTTTAATCTATTAAATAAAAATATTTTCCAAATGGCAGCACTTCCGGAAATACCGGAAGTGACCATCAACTTCTTTATTTTAAATACAAACCAGGCAATTTTTTTTCACATTCTGATGTGTTATAAAATGTTTAGTAAGTATGCTTAAAATAATCGGCGTATCAATTATGATTGTTGAGAAAAAAATTTTTTTTCACTGAAAAATGTCAAAATCGTGTTTAGGAAATAAAATTGAAAGTCGAAAGTGGTAAAAGTTAGGGAAATGGGATTTTAGGTTCTCAATGTCAAAAGATTGAGACACAATTGGCTGTCGTGGATTATAAAAAATTTCACGCGGTTACGTATCTATTTGACGTTATATCCAGACTTAAGAAAAGCTTTAAAAAGTCTCTTTTTTTAAATGGAATGCCTATTTAATTATCGGCTTATTCGATGCAGAAATAAATTTCCTTTAAATTGATATACCATGTTCCTATACCTAAAATTAATGATTACAGAGTTATTTACATTTTTCTAATTAAATTTATAATTACATACTTTACAAAACATGGCTGGCTTTGAAAATGTTAAAAAAAATTTTATTCAATTGTTTCTTATGATGACAGTTGTCAGTTAGTTATCAGTTTGAAAGTTTACGCTACATTTACGTTTGTTATCAGTGTTATCTGTTTGAATTTTGATTTTTGCGCTTAACATTTGTTTTTAATTGGGAAATATGGAATACACAAACGCTGATATTCTAAATTTGTTTTACATTCATGGCGAGTCTGCTCTTATTACTTTTCAGACTTGCAGAACCTTTAACTATTGAATAAAGAATCACTCAACACTTTAACGAAAGATATCCGCATTTACTTACAATGACAGAACGAAAAATCAGGATGATTGAAAAGAATTTTCTAAATTTGGGCGAAGTAAATGCGCCACGAACTTTGGCAAAGCCAATTGTCTCCAATAACGCTGCAGAAACCAATGTATTGGGATATTTTAATGTTTTTCCTGAAAGTTCTATTCGTTCGGCGGAAAGAGACCTTGGATAGTCAAGAAGTTGCATAGATAGAATTTTAAATAATCATAAAAGCATAAGAAACATTTGAATAAAAATTTTTTGAAAATTTTCAAAGCCAACCATGTTTTGTAATGTATGTAATTATAAATTTAATTAGAAAAATGTAAATAACTCTGTAATCATTGATTTTAGGTATAGGAACATGGTATATCAATTTAAAGGAAATTTATTTCTGCATCGAATGGGCCGATAATTAAATAGGCATTCCATTTAAAAAAAGAGACTTTTTAAAGTTTTTCTTAAGCCTGGAAATAATGTCAAATAGATACTTAACCGCGTGCAATTTTTTATTATCCATTACAGACAATTGTGTCTCAATCTTTTGACATTGTGAACCTAAAATCCCATTTCCCTAACTTTTACCACTTTCGACTTTCAATTTTATTTCCTAAACACGATTTTGACATTTTTCAGTGAAAAAAAAATTTTTTCTCAACAATCAAAATTGATACGCCGATTATTTTAAGCATACTTACTAAACATTTTATAACACATCAGAATGTGAAAAAAAATTGCCTGGTTTGTATTTAAAATAAAGAAGTTGATGGTCACTTCCGGTATTTCCGGAAGTGCTGCCATTTGGAAAATATTTTTATTTAATAGATTAAACACTCCATGTCGCATGTGCAAAATTTCAAATTTCTAGCTTTTACAGTTCTTGATATACTTCTAACCGACGGTCACCGTGAGACACCCTGTATGTAACTAATGATTTTAAACACGTTCCTTAGTTTCCTTCTATCTAAAATGAATGAAATAAAGTAAAGGAAACGTTAAAATTTGAGAAACGAAGGTACCTTGCAAATAGGAGAAATATAAATCTTTTATGAAAATTGTTTACTTGCTCGAAGAGCAAATATGTACAGTAAAACATGAGGAAGTGGTAAACGACCGCAGGTACTCGACGTTTTAACTGATATCACAGGGATGTATACATACTATACATTATGTGCTAATATCTAATCAAAGTACACTGAAAAGTCCATAAATTGCTGTTTGGTTATTGCTATATTTAGGTGATTTTGAAAGGGCGGAAAAGATTGGTCAAGTGAAATGCACAATATTGTTATGTTATACGTAGTTTAAAAATAAATATTTTAAATGTGATTCAGAATGATGTGGGTACCTTGTTATAAACGGTAAAGGGCCATAGAGACAAACATTAACCAACTTTTGAAAATCATTTTGTACATTATTAATAGGTGTATCATTTCCACGAATTTTCACTGAAAATCTATGTTCTATATCACAATAAAAGCCATGCAACAAAATACCTTTTCCCTACACTTTTCCTTTTTATCCAATTGTTACTTCATCTCAGCTTATTTACTTTGCTTCAGTCCTTCAGTTCAACAGGTAATTGTCTATCATAAAATGGCTTGTCAAATTTGAAAACCGTCAGAGTGGTTTCAAATGGAAAGTAATTACGGCACATAACAATGACATAACATGTTTTTAGGTTAGGTCTACGTATAATTAGTATTTTCCAATAATAGAAACATTTAACATCACTCTGTAAATGGCTTTGATTGCATTACGAATGATTTGAATAGATGTATATGCGTAAGTGAAACAATCACAAGTAATTCTATTATACTGAAAGGCCTAATCATTTTAATTTTATACAAACTGGACCGATGTGCAAACATTATTAATATTCATTGGGACGAATTAATATACATACTTGCTACTTAATTTCAATAAATAAATTCTTTTTTATGCCTTTTTGGGCCCGCAACTGTTCTACGCATTGTTGATAACGGACTATGGGGTATTAAATTGGATAATCACTTACCTAGGTGACATAATTTTTTCTAATCCCTAATAATTAGATACCTATATTATAGAGAATGAACAAAAGCTGTTTTTGGTAGGTTTGGACAATTAAATTTATTTAAACAATCAGGATGTTTCATTATCGATTGTAACAACGTTTATTCTTCGGTAGTTCTTTCGCTATCATTATCTCCACATCTTGTTGCATTTTCTGCATTTACCGTATTGTTGTAAATATTCTTAAAGTTCAATTCTTATCATTCCGATCTTTATGTATTTCTCGGTTTGCTGTTTGTGTTGTTTCTTGTCTTATTCGTTCTTCATTGGTTAATCACACATAATTGTATCAGTACGTCTACCAGTCACAGGACACAGTAGGAAGGGTCCTTTTACCCTGCAATTTTTTTACCTCCAACCATTTCGAATAACAGTCCATGACCGCTAAATATCTTTTCACTCAAACATATCAGCTGTAATTTTATTTAATGGTCTTTCAGAAATTGTATGCGCAATTTAGGTTTACTTTCTGATATTTTTCGTAAATTAAACATTTGTTTATGGTCTCAATACATTTATTTAGCGCATGGCCAAAAAAGACTTGATTTTGATAATAATACTTAATGATTTATTTGCACCTAGATAACTTCCATGGGCTACCTTCATCATCTCTTGGTACTAGTGACTTTAGGACTATTAGCATATTAGCATTATGTGACCAGTTTCAGTTCAGTTATGTTTGGTTTTTAGGTTTTCATGTAATAAATTACCAAGAAAGAAGTGTTTTATGGAAAAGCTCCTATAATCACGCTCTCAAATAACACGAACTTGTAAGATATCTTGAAAACGTTTACCCCCACTGTTAATATATGCATCTACCCCTCTCTTTATGTTTCAGAAAACTGCCTGTAGTTGTGCTTGGGTAATGTTTTGAACAAGTGGAAGTTGACAATATTGACATATAAATAGCTAAGGAAGTTAATATCACAGAGAGGTCCTTGCATAAGGTGGTACCTAACTAGATATTGACAACCTGAACCATGGTAGATAATTTTTCTGGGTCACTCATTTTTGATAACCCTGGATATAAGTTATTGGCTCTCATAAATTACTCTAATTTAATGTTTCTTTTCTCGGACGCTTCTTGCTTTCTCTACTTATCTTTCAATTATCTTAATGTTTTTATTAAGATCCTGGGCATCCAGACGAAGTCTCAAACTACTCAACTCATTAAAATTTTGCCATTAGTTATGGTTTGATTATTGTGAGAACCCCTCGTCGTGACTTTACAGCATTAGGCTTTAAACTTATTTTATAACTCTCAGGGAAGTTTCCTATTCGCGTAAGTAATTTTCCATGTTATTCAATAAATGTTACATATGGTTACTCTCTTACTCAACTCTAACCCTAGGATTGGTACAAAATAAACACAATTATAAAGTTCTACGTTTTACTTCCCTATTTATGGGTATATCTGAAGAACACCAGTTCAATTATTGTTTTCAGTTTCAATTTTCAGGTGATATTCACATATCTCACATATTTCAATTCTTTTAAAAAATTTTCTTGCATTAAGCATGCGCTCAGCTCCTGTGCCACTTTTGAATCTAATTGAATTTTAGTTTTCACCAAACTTACTTTGTGGAATTCCATAATTATTGATTGTAATAATTTGTAATCAATAACAAAGTTTTTCTATAGATAACAAAATTCCTGTTAAAGATGATGACACGTATCTTATGTGTTGATGACTATGTGCAAGTGAAAACTTTATGAAGGAAGAATCACCGTAACATAATATGTTAAACTTTTATGCAATTAAACACGTGTCATAGTACCTTTGGATTACGCAAACGATATAATAGTGCACAGGAGGCAGGATACACAGATAACAACACTGAGAGAATTTCAGCTTTTGGGTGCAAAAAAATATAAACGAAATAAGAAAATCCAGTTTTGGAACAAAATCAGAACTACATTACTGAAATATTGAAATGTACTTATTCTTCCTGTTATTTGTAGGTATGTACTGAAAATCCTGAAGATAAGAAAACGACATCCCATCAAGGTGAACATTATCTATGTTATGTTAGTTGATAGCAGATTTATTAATCATTGTGAGGTAAGGTTAGTACTGTCTTTGTCTAACGTTTATTATTAACAAGTAGTTAACGACTAATTAAGTAAGTAATTTTAAAAGCTTCCTATCATTTTACCAAATGACTGGTGATAAGATACATTTTTCTTGTTAGTTGACATGAAACGCGGGTCATTGACACTTATCATCGTGATAAATGTTTTATCATAATTATAACATACACTCAAGTATTTACATCCACCTCTTAGAAACGACACAACACTTTTAAACTAAAAATACAGTTACTTAATTTTCGGTGTAAAATCGAAACTCTTTGTCACATACCGTTATAAGCAAACGCACGAAATCTATTTTAACCCATTAACGGCGAAATTTTTTTTTGTCAAGTGCAATTGCATATGGGAATTGTATGTGTTCAATGTTTATTATTCAGGCAAAAAAAATTCAAATTTCATAGTAATATAATTTTTATTTACAAAAAACCAGCGTTACCATATGGTAACGCTAGCCAGATGAAGGGTCAAAGATATGAGATTCTCAAAAATCAATCTTTTATTTGGTATGGAATATGAGATTACATTCTATGCATAACCCAACGCCACATTTTATACACATGCTTGGGACACTTGATGAACAACCCTCCCCAGCACATCTGCGTCTCTTTTTACCTTCAGTATGGACCAGAAGGTGGTTTTTTCATCATAGCGCACATCGTCAGACACTCTGTTGACACTAACGCTGCTCCTACTCCTACATGTGGATGGCCTCCCAGCACCGCATAGTGGTTTTCCGCTGGGTTTTCCGAACATGGCCAGAACACTTTGGACGATTTCTTATATGCCTAAATTTATCCCTCCTCATTGAACTTATGACCATGATATTTCCTAAATCATTTTTCGAATCCCAGTAGAAATCTCTGCCTGGCAGTGTATTGTAACCACTGAGAATCAGAATGGCTATAGCACATCGCATTTCATCAGGAGTAATTTTTGGGTCGGGCTGATTGCAAAATAATGCATATAATTTCGATTCTTCAACGAGGAATGAAATTATTTCGTCATCAATGAACTTTTCGAACAACTCACGAGGGGTTAGGTTTTTGAATTCATCATAGTTCCTAACCGGAAATACGTTTGCTCTAGGCATCACATCTCCGTCAACCTACGTAATGTCTTCTTTCCCTGGTCGACCTGCAGCTGCATTTTCACCATCCTCACCATCAACGAAACGAACTTCAGCCAGTGCTGTAAGTTGCCTTCTGCTCAGGTTGTCTAGCAAACCACCTTCTTCTTCATCCCCAGAGTCTTCGTCCGTCAAAACATTTTCCGCAGCAGGTGGCTCTATGAAGATTTCATCTGGGTCCAAATCAGTGCTTATTCTAGTGTATGTCCTCGCCTGTACAGGAAATTGCCATTTTTGATATCACATTACGCTAGCGTTACCGTACGGTAACAGTAAAAAATAAGGGCGATTTACCGGGAAACTATAAGAGGAACAACTAATTTGAAAACAAATACATGAAGATTAGAGTATATTCTACGGAATTTAGAAGTAGCCCACGGAGAAAATTACTCATACAAAAAATAAGATGCTTACACAAATCTTATGTCCATGATTTTCTAGAGCTAAAAATTTGTCCTAAAACAACACACTGATAATAGATTTCTATGGTTTCTGATTACTTTGCAACAATATCACTTCACACTATGGACCACTTGCACGCAATAAACTGCAAGAATGCAGTTCTTATTCGGAGTAAACAAAGTGTAGGAAGTGAAAATACGTGCGCCTGTCGGTGTTACCATATGGGTACGCTAGCCGTTAAAGGGTTAACTAAAATATTATGCATCTTAAACACATTTAATGAAAAATATAAATGGGAAGGTTAGATTATATCCGTTCCTTAATTATTCGATTAAGTAAGATGTTCGGAAACCTAATTCATTCAATTAGCTAGCATGAGGTGGTATCTATAATAACATGCAAATTGAAATACTTACTGTATTTGTTGAGCTTTAATTACTTATTTCTATTTCTATATAGTATAATCGGTTGATCCAATTTCATTAATATTTATTAGGATCGAAGACCAAATGCTACCTGTCTATTACTATGACAACAGTTAAATTAGAATGTGGACCAAACATGTGTTAACAACTTTTATGACATGTTATTAAAAAAAATTGAAATAGATTTAATTCAGTTGAGTTATTTGACGGCGTTAGTGATGTATTTATGGGTCAGTAGCAGTTTCGCTGATCATGGGCCAGGAATTTGTAACTAGTCGGCCGACTCCTTGTTTCCAC
The DNA here is from genome assembly GCA_036250285.1 of Pyrocoelia pectoralis. Taxonomy (NCBI): domain Eukaryota; kingdom Metazoa; phylum Arthropoda; class Insecta; order Coleoptera; family Lampyridae; genus Pyrocoelia; species Pyrocoelia pectoralis. The sequence continues at coordinate 11,172,531 of CM070078.1, forward strand.
TGCGATGCTATGAAGTAATCTAATAATCTATATTTTTAAACGGTGTTATGTAATAAAATCAAGCTTCTCAATGTACAGTACATTTTTTAAAACAACTTATGTATCTAAAGCTAAAAATTCGGTACCTATACGGAAGGATTACGTCAAATACTTTTTGTGCTTATTAAAACATTACTATCGATACAAATTGCTGATACCATTGATTCACTCAACGATGATACCTAGTAGTGGAATGTTAGTGGTAAAGCTTATAATTCAGTAATTTTCTATGAATAATTGGATTATGAGTATAGGTTCTCATTAAACTTAAATGAGCAATTTTAGTTTGTATGTATACCGGAATTTGTAAAATTTTTACTGTAAGCACTAAAAGATATAATATATGTAGTTGAGAACATGAATGATATTCAATTTCAATTTATATATCTACGCCACGTAGTATTTTAGAAAGATGATTGTAAATATATTGGTCGTGTCACCGCTCGATGTGAATTAAGAAGCACACTCAACGTCACCATCATCTTGATTTATATTACCTGCAACAATAGGAGATAAAGAATAAAATAATGTCGTATTCTAGTAGTATAGTGACTAAACATCAAATACAAATTCTTAAACAGCGAGGCTTAGTTCATGAGATGGTGATTATGATATACATACACAATGCAACAATTTGATCCTAATTAACGTAATTATGAATTTTCATTAAAAAATGAATTTTTAAATACTGTAGTGTAGAGTATTCATTAATACGAATATAGTTTGTCCCACGAGAGCTCGAGTGTGACTCATTAGTTATTGGTGTGTGAATTAACGCAAATAATTAGGTTGTCTTTGTCATACTTACAAAAAGTACCTAATGGAAAAGAGAGAGAATATAAAAAATATATCTTCTAACATTGTCATTGTAAATTACGTAAACGTACGTTGAGTTTGTATCGTAGTGTCAGCTGTTAGCTGTCAAATTGATTGTTATTGTTAACCTATATTTGCTGTATGATGTCGCTTACCAATAAATCGTTAAAAATTCAATCGCAGATTATGCAATGAACGTACTCAAGTATTTTGAGAACGAACGCGATCGCACTGGATCAAATTTACCGTTAACATGAATAGTTCAGGTAAATAAGAGGACACTAAATTTATATTTTGGTACATTTGGGGTTAGAAGATTAAAATGCCCTATAGAAGATAGCTAAGACAAACGTTTTAATTTATATCGTTCGGATAGTTTTTAGGTATGAGTCATACTCGAGCTCTCGTGGGACAAACTATACAAATAAGGAATTATGGGTATAGGTACTAATAAAATAACAAGCGGGATACCACAGGGGTCAATTCTAGGGCCAACTTTATGTAATATATACTGCGACGAAATACTAAAACGGAAGGTCCCAAAAGAGGTACAACTGATAGGGTTCGCGGACGACTTGACGATGATGGTAACAGGCGACACCGCACGAGAAATCGACCGGAAAGTGACGGTGGCGGTCTCGGCGATCGAGGAGGAACTAAAAAGGTTGCGGCTAAAACTGGCACCGCAGAAGACGGAGGCAGTAATGCTAAAAAGGGAGAAGAAAAATAAAAAAGTTGACGATAAGGATAGAAGGCGAAACCGTGGAAACTGCAGAGGCGCTGAAGTACCTAGGAGTATGGATAGACAAGGATATGAGAATGAAGGAACACGTGAGACGGACTGCCGAAAAGGCAGAGAGCTGTAGTCAAGCCCTGTATAAACTTATGCCTAAAGTAGCGGGGCCAAGCAGTGAAAAAAGAAAAGTAGTGGCTAGCGCGGTAGGGTCGATATTATTATATGGAGCACCGACGTGGTGCGGGGCTCTCAGATGGACAAAGTATAAAGAAATGGACGAACGGATGCAAAGAAAACTTGAACTAAGCGTAACACGGCGTACTGCACCGTGTCGACGGAAGGAGTTATGATAAGGGTCAGGATGATCCCCATAGCAAACTTGCGGAGGAAAGGAAAAGGCTATACGGAGGAAAGTGAGCAGATAAATTACAAATAAGAGACGAAACCATCGCAAAATGGCAGCAGGAATGGACGGCATCAGAAAAGGGAATATGGACACATAGGTTGATACCTGATGTAAAAAGATGAATGTCACAAAAAAATGACACAAATTACTATACAACTCAATACTTGAGGGGACATGGTAGCTAGAAAGAATACCTGCAGAAAAGGGAATATGGACACATAGGTTGATACCTGATGTAAAAAGATGGATGTCACAAAAAAAATGACACAAATTACTATACAACTCAATACTTGAGCGGACATGGTAGCTAGAAAGAATACCTGCAGAAAAGGGAATATGGACACATAAGTTGATACCTGATGTAAAAAGATGAATGTCACAAAAAAATGACACAAATTACTATACAACTCAATACTTGAGCGGACATGGTAGCTAGAAAGAATACCTGCACAAAAGGGAATATGGACACATAAGTTGATACCTGATGTAAAAAGATGGATGTCACAAAAAAAATGACACAAATTACTATACAACTCAATACTTGAGCGGACATGGTAGCTGCAAAGAATACCTGCAGAAGATAAAAAAAGGAACGAGGCGGAGTGTGAGTACTGCGGAAATTGGACCGTAGATAACGCGTAGCACCTGCTGCAATGCGGATGATGGGAAAAGGAAAATCAAGAGTTGGAGAGAAGTATAAAGGGGAAATTAAGCGCTGAAAGCTTCTTAGAAAAAACGGAGAAGTACTGGAGTGCAATATCACAAAAAATAACAGGGATAATGAAGAGCAAAGAAGAGGAAGATAGAGAGGCGTACGGATAGACAGACCACCGGTGCAACGAAGGAATGCCAATGGCGATACCGTTGCACTCGGCGAGGTGAGAAGAGCGGGAAGGGTTTTAGTGGATAATGGACATCCTGGACCATCAAAAACGGTAACAACTCCAGAAATAATAATTGATCAACTAGATGATGTCGTTTTGAGTGACCACCGATCGTTGACATTTCAACATAACACATGCACCACATTTTTCCACGTTGAATTAAGCATGTCTATGCTGCCAGCAAGTTGAGTGCCGTGACTATTGAATTCTGACCAAAAACGTAAAATGACGTGAATCTCTAGTGACAATTTGAAGATTTTTAACAAAAATCCAGACAAACTTTTTTGTCGTTTTGACGCAAAGAGCCACCAAACTACATATCAAATTCCTTGCCTTCACAAGCAGAGTATTGCATTGTAACAAAATTGTTATTGAAAGAACAATTCCAAGTAGTCTAATCATGGATGGACTATGTTTGATAGTCAAAGATAATATATTTTTACATAGACCAGTTATATTACATTAAAATAATCCTCTACATGGAAATAACCCTTGAAATGAGAACTATGCGGATTTACAATACCAATACATAGATAATATATCACATTAATATCGTGCATGCCTTGCTATGAACGCTATTTGAACATGGTGGCTCATTGTTCACCCTTTTAAGTTAGTGAAATCCATTAATGTAGTGATTAACTCATGTTCTATCGTACTTGGGACTGAATTATTGATGAATTTATTGATTTCAACCATCTCCATTAGTTTGAGGGTTGTTCTGTTCTTTAAAATAGAAACATTGTCAAAATCAAAGTGGTGGTTATGGAAATGATTAGCTAACGCACATCTTGTTTTTTTTTGTTTTAATGTCACTTTTGTGAGTACTTAGGCGTGATTTTAACCAACACGTTGTTAGGCCAATATGGATATTAGAACAATTTGCACATGGAGATTAAAGACCAAATACTTGCATCAACCTATTTAATTAAATATTTAAAAAGGCATTGGAGAACGACAAAAGGACAGAGGGAAAACTCTTGAACTCCAAAGCCGGAAAGAAGTGTCAGGTAATAAGTTACAAGCTCTTTATTTCAATATTTAATGTACAGGTAATTAGTGAAGTATCGTCCAATTAACGATTTAAGAGATGAATGTATAAGCAGAACTACGGTGACTTAATTACAACAATTAGTTAACTGTAAGGATGTTTTCTATAAATGGGAACCAAATTAAGTAAATTGTTCTGAATATCAACAGCATAAATTCATGAATGAAATGTGATTTCACCTCTGAGTGGTAATTAGGTTAACGTGGGTTTATTAATCGATCAGACGTATTGAGACGGAGGGAAAATTCCGGAGAAGATCTCGGAAGAAATCCCTCTAAGTGGGAGTTTTTATAGGTTTTTAACAATCAATTACTGATGGAAGTGTTTGATTTACGGTTTGGTAAGGTGAGAAGAAGTGAAAGTATAATAATTATATTGTGGGTAGACTTGTTAACCCCTTGAAATCAATTACTTTCATATTAACTAATAAAATTGGCGTATTATGTTGAATAAATCTTATATCATCAATGGTTTCAGGCATTTATTATAACTAAATTAACTCAGTTGTTTAAATAATTTATTTTTCTAAAATTGTCTTGGAAAATATTATTTTATAGTGAAGAAATTTTCCTCTCTCAATTATTTAGTGCAGGAAAAAAGAATTCAATAAACTTGGTGTTGTAAATGCAAATGAAATTTCATGAAATTTTTTTTAATTACATGTCGTTTTAGAACAAAATTTGTATAAACACGAGAAGAAAATATTTTTTCAACTCTTACTCAATAGACACAATCCCTGCAGGCTTGTGTGTCAAACTTGAGCTCGAGTTGAAAAAAGCTTTCTTTCTTTTCTAGTTGTACAAATAACTATTTTAATACTTTACTTGACAGTATGTGTTTTCTGTTTTAATGTTTAGAGCATAAAATAATTATCTGAAATGAACATAAAAGTATTCTTGGTGCACACCATAAAACAACCAAAATAAACAATGTTATGTCCCTTGTTTTTCTATTAGAACCACCCCAATAACTATTCTTATGCGCAAAAGTCTTTTAACTATTTTATGTAATAAAAGGATTACGGTTCGCGTAAACGAAACTGAAGAAGTACTGGCCCTTTAAAGAGAATGTTTAATATATAAACTAGGAAGCGTATAATCGAAATAAAGGTAACATTCCTATTTAATGAATGTTAATAATCAAATAACTTATGGAAACTAAATTTCTTTGTACTGACACAGACTAAGGGGAAGATACTCGTTTAAAGGACAAAGAAAATAAATGCGGCTTTATAAATCTCTCCAGTGAATTTGAATGCAATATCAGCCGGCCGGCGTTGAAAATGCACAAGAACAGAAGAACGACAGATTAAATAATAATAGAAGCCTCAAAACTTTCTTAGGTAATTTTTAATTTCAACGTTAGCTTTAAACATGTCATTCAATTTAACAACGAAAGGTTCAAAATTATGAAAACACGATAAAATTATTTCTGTATTTCACTTCAATATAGTATAAACTGCACGCAATAGACTGTTTTCATCAGATATACGATGATGGCTACATAAAATATTATCTACACTACTTGAAATACGCATACAAATTTCCATTTGAGAAAATTGCATTTTCAATACAATAATCGAATAGAGCTTGTTGTTTTGCTTATACTGAAAGCTGAAACTGAATATTGTGTGAGCTTAAAATGAAGAGAATAGAGAAAGGATATTTTAGGCGAGGTATTTGGGTTCTTGCCCTCGAATCACTAAAATCGTCATTGCTATTGCGCACTAGGAGATATTATAAACTTACAAGGGGATTGCACTGTAGTAGGTACATAATTTCTTTATTGCATTCTGTTTAAAAGTGCTTTATAACCGTATGAACCCTAAAGAATACGATTAAAATTCACCTTTAAACGTGTTTGTTTAAAAAACTCTTTATTAAATGACTTTAGAGTAGCTATCAACAGCAGACATCAATTTTATAAAATAAAAAAAACTAATTTTAACGGACAACATTAAATGTGATAGTTGCTTGTAGCGCTATAGGGAAAATATTTTAGTGCTAATACATTTAAGTCTGCACGCAACGAAATGAAATTACCTCCATATATATAATTTTGATATTCTAAGTAGTACGTTTTTATATAAGTTTTAAACTAACCCAAAACAACCCTTAATCTAATATAGCTGTCAAAAACATTCAACATTATTGTTTTAGATCAATTAATTTACTTGAGCACAGAAGATGGGCATCGCACCAGGCACTATAAAACAATCAATCAAATCAAGATATATAGTTACAAAAAGAGAAAAGTAAAGTTGCATGTACGTGTAATTTAAGTATCAATTTTCTATAAACATATTTTGTTACTCCATAAATAATTGTAAGTAATTAAATAAATAATTTGTACATTGTAATTTCACTTTATTTGAAATAAAACCCCACACGTTTCGACACTATTTATCATTATCATTATTATTATCTGTTACCGTAGATAGTATCAAAACGCGTTGGATTCTATTTAAAATATACATTTAAGAGGAAGTAATTATAATTTAGGCAATTGAGTATGAAGGTGTTATTCGAACAAGGGACTTTTTGCAACGAATTCGTTCGGAGATAGTAATTGGTAACACTTTACGACGCTCATGACGGAAAACACATAACTGAGTCCACGAATATAATGCGACTATTATAAAATGCTTTTTGGGATTCAAGATAAAGTCGCTTTTATCATATTACGTGTTAAAATTCAACACTTCACTAAGTATATCATCCATAATATCTCACATGTATCATAATTTAATTATAGTGTATAACTATCTAGTGATCTATCTCATATCATGTATACATTAATTTTAATTGATTTGAGTAAAAGGTGAAAATTTTACTACGAATTGATCATTGAAAATATTGCCCAAATTTCTAAATTACAACATTAAAGGTCTTGAGAGCATCATGGATGGTTCTAACTCTCAAAGGACGTAAGGGATAAATATCGATTGAAATCAAACACTCGACCTCCCCTTCTCATGAGATCTTATAAGCTGTGATAGATTGTTAGAGAACTGCTTACTACAAGAATCGAAGTAAGATACCATACTCCAGTATTTTTCTAGACTAAATTAGAAGTGAAAGCGAAGTATTCTTTCAAAATTGGGTTTTCCTGGAGAAATCTGAAGAGAAAACCCTCTCCACATTTCCAATTGGTAAAGGTGTGAATGCGATTAAAGTATTAACCCATTTTCCTTAGCAACACAATCACATTGTTATAATAGTAATGTTTATAGCAAAATACTTACATCACCTGTTGATATGTAAATTATACGAGTACAATTACGTCAAAGATCCAAAACTTAATTAAATAATGTAACTAACACTTGTTATGCGATGTTCTCCTCGTGACTATAATTACGACATAAAAAGCAAACTTTTTCTAACAAATTTTTTTCAAAACAGACATACCGGCAAGCACATGCTTTTACATAGTACTTAATTACGGAGCTTTATTTCGGTTTACCGTGTGAAAAGAAAGGTTCTCTCTATGTAATATTAAACCCTTACATGTATAGGCATTGCAAGGATATCGCGTGGTGCACCAATTAGCAGCAAAAGTGCTTTTTACCCACACAAATTTTGTATAGAAAAGGAATATTACGTGACATTTTTTTATTCACAAATTCACACACTTTTATGGTCAGATCTCAATGTTATTATTTCTATTTTGTATTTAATTCTAGATAAACATCTTTTTCATCTAAATTTCTTATTATAAAGCAACTTATTGATTGCAGCCACTTGATACACAAGGAAAACATTTAATTCTGACAAATGTAAATTAAAATTTTAATATTTATAATGTACTGCGGTGAACAGGGCTTTTTGAAGTAGATTTTAAGTAAAATGTGTCTTTGATTAAGTAACCAATGAACTCGAGTCATTTTTTATAATCAAGTAATGCCAATTTTTTTTAATTACCTTATAAACGATTCACACATATCTCTCCAAATGGAGCTTTACTGTGTACAAACTAATGCTTCAAAAAGTATTTCCAATAATTAGTAGTAAATGTCTCAGTGAGTTTAGTTATAAATGCGTGATAAACACCACTAAATAATCTTCACTAATTTAAATATAGAAAACATTAATTTTAGTAGAAAGTTGCCATTTTAAATTAGTTACGGTTTATTCCATGCTCATGCATTTATGTAAATCTAAAAATAATGCCTATATTTTAATTTTTCTTCAAATTAATTGACGCTTAGAGATTTAAACAGATAGGTACTATACTACCAATCCAATCAACCCTTGCAACTATGGAAAGTCAACAGAAATGCGTTTCGTTGTATAAATGTAGACAGAGCGAAATACGGAATACCTACTCATCGTAGCTAAACTGAAAATTTGCATAAAAATGACTTCTTACTTAAAACAGAAAATTGTATCGTGTGAAAACCATAACGAAAGTTGGATAGGCGACAAAGGAGTAAGAAATCGAAATTCCATCTTTCAGTAAAAAATACAAATGTGAAGGAAAAAAGTTCTTTTAACTAAATCACGAATTACCGAAAATTTGTCACGCATAAATACATTAATGTTTACAAGTTTGTTGAAAATGTTGGTCAATCCAATTTCCACGTAGAATACACGGTTTTCCAATTACTTCATTACTTATGAAAATCCGGATGATTTTTCAATTCTGTACCTACGTTAAGTCCAAATTTTGCGTTTTTGGGATAAATATGTTAAGTCCCTTAAAAAATCTTATAGCTTCCATTTCTATATCAACATTTCTCTACAGTGTTTTACTTCAAAGTTAATGTTTTGTAAACTATTTTAAGTCCCTCGATTATTCCGTGAAATATGTTAAGTTCGGTTATCATTGTGTGTTGTGAAAATTTACGTGAAATATATTGTCAAAATCGATTAATTTCACCTCGCTTTATGGAGATGCTACGTATTAAATTCTATTCTGTTCTGCCGTAATTTTAGAAACAGTATAATGAGCTATCATAGTTATACTAATTCTGAATTACAAGCCAGTACTTAGTATTCTTTGGTGTTACACAAAAACCGTATACCAGCTCACAAATTTCTATAGAAACGATGTTAGCATAAGTACTTGTTGGAGTTAACATAGCTTAACCATACAAATTGTGACTAAACACCTCTAGATAATTCGAAACTTCTAAACAATCTACTGCAAATATCTGAAGTAGGCTTCACACAACTCCGACAAAAAGGCAAATATTTGAAACAGTTTCGCATATAGCTGGTGAAAATCACTTACGACCATCATCACCATTAAACTTGGCAGAAAATAAATTGTCAGATTTTGATAATGACAATGATATTGCTGATCGTACTACTATGGGGACACTACAAGTGAAACAGATGGTGACGAAGAAGCAGGAGGTGTGCAGAAAAAGAAGAGCAAATCCTAAAACTTGGAAGAGAAATGTTGGAAAACGTAACAGACATTCAGAAAATACAACGGATAGCCACAAAAAATTCAGAAAATAATGTGTAAAGTCTCCATGTCATACCAGTTGTAAATTGAAGTGTAGTACATGAGGAAGCACGCGAGAGTGAAAAAATGAGAAAAATCATTGGACGTTAGGAGACAGTTCGTTGTTTCAAGTGTTGCACAAGTACCAGTGCAAAGGATAAGACAAGAAACGGGACAGGGGGAAAGGTAAAAGAACATTCACTAATAAATACAACTTTCCAATAAATGCCAGTAAGGTAAAATCCCGTAGAACATTGGCTAAAAATTGCATTATTACCACAACATTAATACATTGCATTTCAGTTTTCGATGTACAACCATTATTCGCCCAATATTGATTAACACGTTAGCACTCAATATTGTTACTACAATGTTTATCCATGATATACTTAATATAAATTCAATAATGGAAAAATCTAACATAGATCAATGTTTGAATGATGTGATGTTATCACATTTAACCCAACGTTGTTACTGTAACATTTATCCAACGTAGCACCAGTATTTATTTCCAACGTTGTATTAAAAAATATTGGCTTAAAATTGATGTATCGATGTCTATACAATATTGACTTTACTATATCCCACGAATGTAAATCCAATAATGAAATATAATTATGTGGATGTGAACATTGATAGATATAAGTAAATATTGGAATGTTATCACTTGCTAATATTCCATTACTGTAGAGCACCAATATTGATTTCATGCAACTATAATTTAATTGGTTCAACATTGGGCCAATATTAATACACGATATTTGCTCAATATTGATGCTTTCCCTGAGAAAGTATATAAGACATTCTTTCTGAATACCTTAAGTATATCGCAACAGACCGTGACACGGTGGAATTGTTAGTTCTGATAAGAGGAGGAAACATGCTCTTCCAATAAATATAATTTGGGAAGAAATCTACAGAAACACGGAGCGAGAGAGAGAGAAAGATGATTAGAAAATAAAGTAATGTCCACGAATCTTTATTAGTTAAGATTTGAGAATATCACTTTTGTTCTCAAGCTAAGCTAAATCACTTTTTGGAAAAACTTCTTTAGATTTTTCCCAACTTGACATATGCTCAAACCAAAGATTTATCGAAATGGAAACGTTTGGCCCAGATTAAGTGCTCAGCAGCAACCCATTTCTCTTCTCTAAAAACGTTCAAAACGTTCTCCTGTAAAATTAGCATTTTGTACATAACATATTTTGCTTCTGAAGTACAATGTTGCATTCAAATAGTAATATGCATTATGCGCAATTATTAAAATATTAATTTCCCGATAAATGATCAACGGATCAGTAAGATCGCACATCACTGGGTTTCATTTTCTTGAAGCTCCCAGGTGGAGGAGGAAGTAGGAAAGAAATATTCATGAAAATCGCGTAAGATCTAGCTTGAACATTTATTCAACTCGAATGTTACTCGTTCAGGTAAAAAAATGGATTACTAAAAACATAGGAATAGTTTTTCCACTACCGTGTAAAAATATACTGTCAGATTACCATGTTACAAAAATGTAAAATGTTGGTGGATCGTTTAAATGAAATGATGATAATATAAATTCAGCAATCTTAAAATAAATAAGAATTTTAGTTAATTGCTATTTAAAAACGTAATTAGGAAGTGTACAAGTCATTTAATACAAACAACGGGTACCACCGAAATAGAACTGAAACACACATTCGTGCTGAATTGTAAATAAAACAATTTACTACAATGTTTCAACACCTTTTCGGCCGGAGAGGATGGACTTTCAAAAGTTGATGAAAACAGTTGCATACAATTCAAAGTTTCCGCATAGTTTCTTATTGCGGAACGTTGCCACTTTATTACGATTTTATCAAGACGGTGGAAATAAATTGCATTTCTTTCTTTGCTATTTGGAATAACAGTTAAATAAAAGGATTGCTAAAAGTATAAATTTTAAAATCAAAGCTCGTAAGGACAGGATGTTTCAGGTGAACGCCAATCCCTTTTAAATCTATTGAAAGGTGACCCAGTTAAACGTAATAGATACCTCTTTACGAGAATTTTGAATTAAAAGGCCTGGATGCGTGCCGCTTATATATCTAAAAAAAGGAAATGCGCGTTCGAGGAAAAAAGGCGAAATTAGCTTTATAACCAGTATACTTTACAAAATTAAATTTCATCGTCGAAATACAGTATTCTACAATAATACATATGTACCTGTATCTTAAGTTTATAAAAAGAATCTTGAACGACTTTAAAAATGAGGAAGTGTTATAAAATTTAATAACGTCTTATTTATTCAACCGTAAAACGCGGCTTTTACATTTTTACAAGCCTCTATAAGTAATCATATTTCTCGTAATCGCGACAAAAATTTTATAAGCTCACTCTATTTTATTGTTATTAGATCCGGATTAAAGTACTACACGCAGAATAGCCTTTATGAGCTGGGTTTAGGTAATCGAAGGGATCAAAATGACCCGACAAACGATTTAATAAACTTTTCTACTGCAAGACGTAGTTTTCAAGTTGAAATTTAACGCCACTTAATATAAATTTAAACTTTTCTAAAAGAAGGAATAGATTCGAATTTGTCGATAACTAATAAAATCGTAACGTTACTCCTTTTGTTAGCGACAGTTTCGTGTGTTAGGAGAAACCTCCTTCGTTAGCATTGATTTGTGTGGTATACTTCATTTAACAAAAGTTTAAATGGAAATTAGTAACTATCTGCCTCCATACAAATCTAAGACCCTACTACTTATGAACCGATTCTATTGAAGCCTTTAGACTAACTCCTGTTTTATGTACATATCAAATAATTTGTAAGTAAAGCAAATTTCCTTACCACTGAAACGAATTTACTTGAAATATCTTATTTTAAACATAATGTATAGACATAGCAACGCTCGTTCTCTAAGCACAAAATTCTGGTATGTTTTGTTTTGATGATTATCATCATATCATAATCATTGATTCTTGATATTTTCCTTATCCCATTCTTAACGCTTCTAAGTTTTTAACCTTTTAATGACACTCTCGCTGCTAATTTATAACCGGTTTTTCTATAAGAATTTGTTCGTTACCCACCAAAACTACTGTTTACGGAAGAAAAAAACACTATTAGTGTGCTTGATTCACCTGTCGTTTTTAATTACATTAGACGAGAATCCGTTGCATTATAGTCATAGACACAGTGTGTAGACGTGAAGAACCTGTCCTCGCAGAGATCGTCTACTTGCTTGCCAAAAATTTCTTAACTGGTAATTTTTCGATCAATAAGTAATAATAGTCAGGAATCAGCACTGCGAAATTCGATCATTTTATTCATGTACTGTGCACTCGAAGATATACATTTTAAAAAATATGTACAATGTGGGGAATGACCTTACGCAGTGGTTTTCGACCTTTTTAAATCCACGGCTCCCTTGACAAACTACAAAGTTGTCGCGGCGCCCCTGTTAATTTTTAAGCAAGCAGTCGAACCCTAAAATATTTAAAAAAATTATGGGTCATTCATTCATCGCCATGTTAAATGTTGTTTTTGTAAATTGAAAAAAAAGAAAAGAAAAACAATTTTTAAATAATAAAAGCATAATTTGAAAATTCAACACAAGCAAAGTGCACCTTGAAACATCAGATTTCTCATTATTTATTTATTTCTTATATTCTTCTAATCTTACAAACAAACAAAAATAAATCACATTTACTCGCGGCGCACCGGGGCGCCATGGCGCACCGGTTGAAAACCACTGACCTTACGGATTAAAATCCGGAGGGCTCCATTAAATTCGTGATTGCAAAAAAAATAAAAAAATATTTTCCGATTATTTTGAATGATCTTAAAAAAACTTTTTTGTGTTTAACTCGCGATTGTGACGCCATTTTTTAATATTTTTTCAAAATTCTTTTACCATTAGAACGTCTAATGACTGTAGATTTTAACAGTATATAAGTACAAAAGATTATTTTTTTTATATAGAATTTGTCAGAGTATTTAAAAGGAGGGACGGTACCAAAACTGAGAAGGTTTTTGGTGAAAAAAGATTTTCACTATTGATAATGGTTTACGAGATATGATTTTTCTGTCCATATGATGCCAAAGTAATGTCAAATGATACGAAAATGCAACCGTACAGTGATCCAATACGGCCGCTGCCAAGGGAACCTCTCATTGTACGAAAATGCGGCCGTAAAGTAATCCAATACGGCCGCTGCCAAGGGCAACCGCCAAAGTAACTTAGCAACGATCTCGAATCAAGCGGCTTAGGTAGTTGTCAAACGTCACTTCAAAGACGTCACGCACTAGCAGGAAATAGAATTGTTTTATCCATATGGACAAAAAATGTAATATTTGCCTCGCCCGTCAAGTGTTAATACGGCCTAAACCGCCAGTCGGCCTCGGTTTCGGTTCAGCCGGCAAACGGCGGTTGCGGCCGTATTGACGTCCCAGCTGGTCTCTAGTTATCGAAGTCACAGCTTCAACAATTCAATGTCGTAGATCTTCAAGAGTGTCAGGCGCTATTTAACATTGTAAACTTTTCTCTTTCAATGAACGTTGGAATCATGTTTCTATCTTTTGTAGTTTGGAAGAAATAAATGTTTGAAGAAATCTGTTCTTTCTTTTTGAATAACCCTGTATAAGAATAAAACTTTTAAGTACAAACACGGTGACCACTATGCAGACAGTAGTCCTGGAGGCTTTCATAAACTCTCCACCTTTGTGCATGGGGGTGGAGGCAGAGACCATGAAGGATGCACATAAGGGTGCTGTCCAAGTCATAACGGAATAATTTTCGAAATAAAGGCCTGATCACAAATCTTATCGGAGTCGGAGGAGACACTCAATGATAACTGACTGTGAACAAGATTAGAGGCTTTGGGGTATAAAAGGTAAACGGGGGCCACCTTACTCAATAAAGTTAATATGGATATCCAGGCATCCTCCAATATTAAAGGGCAACTCAAAAAATGGAAGGTCGAAAAATATGTTTCATGTAACCTCAACTTGCGCGTGTAATTGCGCATGAATCGGCAAGGAGAGAAATAATAAAAACCATGCTTGAAAATCAATTGAGGAGTAGGAAGAAACACCACTCTACCATGCGACGGCAAGGTATGCAACATCTTAAGAGAAAGGTTCTTTAGTGAAAAGAAATTATACTCAAGACCATTACAAAATCCTTCGAAGAAACATTTCTTCCTGAACTACAACAAGCAACAGCATTTTATGTGTGACGTTGTTAATCACCTAACCATTTCGTTAATATAATTTTGTACGGGGTGATCTTCCTTAACTGTAAGCTGTCAAATGCTGTTTTGTGTTGTGGCGAAGTACGCTTTACTGAAGTAGAACCATTTAGCAAATATAATAGAGACGGAAACGCAATAAAGAAAAGTAATGTAATGTCTGACTTCTTCTGTGTTTTATTTTCTATTATCCTTTAAAAAATACATTATATTAATAAGGTGATTTTCCTTGTCCAAATTTGTTAACAGCATTGAAACGTGACTTATTAATTATTATAAAGTACGTAAATGTTCATATAATCTTTAATAATTTAGCCTGCAACCCGGATCCGAACAAAGGTTTGTCAATTTTTATGCATAAAATGAAAAAGACGTTTACAAACACTACAAACGCGAGTGATAAATGAAACGAACCATAAATCCCTATTAATTTAATTAAGAACAAATCTTAGTGAATGTCGGTCTTTAATATTGCGTAAAGGGCATCATAAGATTATGTTTTTTGTGAAAATTTGCAGAAAATAGTGATCTGTTTAATACCTAACTAAACTTCCCAAAATATGCATAGTTTCAGCTCTATCCATTCGTGAATAAATATTCTACTTATTTTATTAGGAAATGGGCTCATTTACGATTTTTTTTTTATTGGCCCAATCGAAAGATTGTACAATTTTATGAGTCCCTGCAAAAAACAAAAATTTTTCAGGACGTACAAATAACTTTAAAATAATAAAAACCTGAACGCTCGAGCTTCGCGCGAAATTGCACTGTGACGTCACTACATGGAAATTCATAGTTCGGCAGCATACGATACGTGAGGTTCGTTATACCCTTGTTAATAAACGTCGACTGTTTCTTATCGAAATTAATTTTTTTGTTATAAAGATTATCTAGGTATTTATTGGATATTGCCATGGCAGATACAGGAAGAAGAAAATAGTTATAAATACTGTATTCATCAAATCCAAAACTCGTAATAACTTCAACTTAGCGCCTAGTACATTTTAAATTTTCTCCTACGTAAATAAATGACTACCTGCACATTATAAAAATCCAAACAACTTTGTACCCTATCGTTTGCGAGGTTTGCAATTTGTTTAGTACTTATTTACATGTTAAAGAAAAATTTTCTAAGGTCTAAATAACTCTGGGTGGTTACTGGTTAGATTATACTATTCTGCAAGGATTTGTTTCAATACAGTTTTTAGTTTACTACTATAAGCTTTGTTTCTTAATAATGAGTGTATTTTACCGACAAATACGTTCTCACGCTGTCTAAATTTAACTACCTACGTTGATGTAGCCCTAGAGTAGATAGCGTAGAAATCCAAAAATGTACCAGATTGTGTGTAATGTTAACTCCTATGCAGCTATGAATATTTTTTAAAGATTATATACAACTTTGCAAGGTTGAGGTGCCGTGGAGCCATTATTTAATTTACTACGGGACAAGAAATCTAATTTTCAGCTTTAACTGTGACATAATAATATGTAAAATATTAACTTAGTTTTACATTTTAACTCCTCTCATTTCTGTACTTATAAAATCGTGACTTTTATTAAAATATTCCATGACCATAAATAAGTCTACTTCCGGTAGATTTGAAGAGTCACCTTTAATAAAATTTGCTTCACACATGTTTCTTAAAACAAACAATTTATTATAAAATACAAAACCGCTTCGAAATGGCACAAAAACGATGGCTTGTGATAATGAAAATGCGTTAAAATGTACAGTTGCAATACCGACGATTCACGGTCAAACATTTTGTGACGTCACAACTCTCGGCGTCTGTACCGAGAAGCGCTCGTATTTAAAATGTAATAACTTGTGAACGGCTTATCGGATTGATTTGAAATTTTCAGGATTATTTAGTGTTTAAGGACTTTATATGTAAAACAATTTTGAGCCACATCCACTCTTCATTAAATGAGCCCATTGTATTCTCTTTTACGGCCCTTCATAAACTAATTTATATATAAAAGTAGGCACTGCAGCTTTTACCAGCTGTCTATTTTTAAGGTGGGTGCTGATAAATCGCCTCTTTCTCATGTACTCCTGATTGTTGGGAATGATAGAGAAGGTGCGAATGCGTAAGGGTGCTTGTGGAGGAGAAAAAGCGGTGAATTTCATCTCAACTTAATGTAAACTGGTGTTTTCTTTGTGTCTTTAATTACGGAAATAATTTGAAATATTCCCAATTTAATTATGATGACATTAAAAGTAACTAAGTGGAATCCAATTTTGATACATACGTTAAACGTACTGAGCGGCGTTCCTTTATAAAGAAGTAAAGCAAACTCTTTAATGAAGGGTTTGAATTAATTACTCTTTCAAAATTTTCTGAAACAAACTTCATCCGTTTACTGAAGAAAATTGAATGGAAAAAATATGAGTAGACTTTCTTAATTCGTATGTAGGTTAAAGTTATAATAATATGTCAAGAATGGATTATATGCTAAGTTCCACGCTGTCGGTTAGTAAGTAGAGTCGCATGCTTACCGGTTGAGCTGGAACGGAGAATATAACAACCCCGTTTTCAGGGAGACATGGGAAATATATGTATTGGGGTTCTAAAGAAGAAAGTAAAATAAGGACGGAAAATACTTTTGAATTTTGTAGAAGCTTTTCAAAGAAAACGAAATAATCTTATTTCAAATAAAATATTTGCAATTCCTCAACTACTTTACCTACACGTCGACATATAAATGTTATGTTAATAACTAATGTAGCGTTACGTTACTGAAAAATTACATTAACCCCCATTTATAAACGTCATTCGATAATGTAGAGATGGAAATATAAAAATGTTAATCTCAGCTCATTGGATATAAATTTAGAAAACCCTAAAGTTCTCTAAAATTGGAGAACGTATTGGGGTGACGAATGTTAAAAAAAAGGAACGGACAAAATGAAACGATTTCATAAACCCCATTTACATAACAGCTTTGTATATGGCGTTTATTTTCCTTTAATCTATAAAAACGATAACAAATAGAAATTTTAGGCAACAGTAAATAACTAAACAAAGCTCACAAAACTCAACTCAATCATTTTCAGTTCACATTCACATTCCGTGACAAGTTTTAAATCAGTTACTTATGTGACGAACATTCTGAGTATATGTTGCCGATATTAGAAAAATTATGATCTAAATTCAACCCCTTACCAATTTTTAGTGGAAAGATTGTAAATAAAACTGATGCATGAAATAAGACTGACGAAGAATGGTGCATATGTATAACGGTAAACATTTTAATATAATTATAGCTATTTATGATATGAGTGTTAAAAGTACTGTTTTATTTTGTTCGTGAAATTGCTCCACTCGCTTCGCTCGTTTCGCAAACTTTTCAGTCACAAAATAAAATAGTACTTTTAACACTCACATCATAAATAGCTATTTTGTGTTCCTAACTAGGTAAGTTGTTTTGGCAATGAGGAAAATTTAGGAAAATGTAACTTTCCTCGTTCATTTTACAAAAGAAAATACTATTTTCTAAGGCAGTTTTAGAAGAACAAAATTTGTTGTTTAACATGGTCCTTCGAAGATGGTAATAGTGATGGTATATAAGATTGCAGGCAGAGCAACTAGTAATACCCAGATTAGCGCCTTGATGATGGTATTACGAAGGATGTGGCATAATACACCAAACTGAAACATTAGATTGTCCATAAAGTTACATAATACCATCATACCCATGCATCAACTCAAATGGGTGTACCCAAAATACGATAAATGCATTGGGACGGTTGGTAAATAACAACAATCTGTATGACTATGACTTAAAAACATCGAACTAAAATTATGTCCAGCACTAATTACGGCATTACGGGGATATAGGTGCATAAAGTCGGTTGCAACTGTAGATATCAAAATAGAAATGCTAGAGGAGGAGGGGTTGGCATTTTTGCAATATACATTATATGAAACCTCAGGCTATATTGAGATAGGAAAAAAATATGAAACGTTCACCCAGCAGAGATATGACTTGTGCATATAGGAATACTTTGGAATTGCTTGGTATGACCACTGGTATGATCCAAATTGCAAATGAACCTACAAGAACAACATGTACTTCCTGTATACTTAGCCATCATATTATTACCTCTAATACTAACTTTGTCTCATTAGCGTGTGTAAAAGCGATGATATATCTGACCATGACATTATAGAATGCCATATCTTATTGAAAATAAAAATTGATTCTCCTCGCGCACTGTCCTGCATGGATTTTGATCATATTTTATTCTTTAGTGACTTCGAAAACTTCAATTTAGACCCAATCTTTTATGTAAATGATAATCATACGGGTACAGTTCTAATGTGTATAACAAGCATGCATAGATAAAAAAAGTATTAATTAATAAAATTTTCATACCCTGGATTAAAGATAACATAAAATTTATTATGTCACAGAGAAAAAAGCTTATTTTCAAACTAAATTTAATACGTTAAATCCTAAAAATAACTAGAAATTGTTAAAAACAACAAAAAGTGGTGAAAACCCTGCAAACTAATCAACTCCCAGTGGAATTAGGATATAAGCAAGTATCTTAAAAACCACGTACCCCAAAATATATAGGCTGATATGAAAAGGACTACATTCTATAAAAATAACACTAAAACTAACTTCTCGGAGTCATAAACGTTTAAACTTTTTATCATAGATATCATTTCTGAGCTTAAAAGTAATGCCCAAAGTATCAATTTAAAAATGATTCAGTTTTGCGATCTACACATAAATCTCAAGAAATATATATTGCATATAATAAATTCTTGTTTATTGAACAATTACTTTCCTGTGACATGGAAGCAAACGTTAATTATTCTAATTATTAAAAGATCCAATCCTACAAATTAGAATCAAGCAGTACCTTACAGGAAAGGAAAACTATTCATGGAACGTTGAAGGTAGACATTTAAAAATAAATAATATAAATAAAAATAATTTGGGTCATGTTTTCTGCAACTCTACCTGTATTTTAATGAGAGATGGTAGTTTGGAAGTGTGAACTGAGGGTTCATAAAGATGAGAGCTAATTTTAAGTTATAGAGGGTAGCTTTTCTGTCCAATAATGGAAAGTTCATGATATATTAGCAAAAAAATCAAAATGTTACACCCATAAATCAGCATTACATGAAATCTTGTGACGTTGAAAGCTCACAATAAACGCATGTTCATGCTCGTGTCTATATCATAAGCATAACAAACGTTACACAAGGGCCTAATGATTACTTTGGCAGTCATAAACTCCTTTTGGAAACTAAGGGATGTAGTAATTCGCGTAACGGGTGCAATAAAAGAAAAGCGCCACGAAAAATATCCGTTCAACCCATCTAAGGAATTTGAGAAGGAAATACATTTCCTATTGTATACGATGAAAGGGTAATTGACTCGAACATTATAAATTATACAGGGTTTTTCAACGAAAAGGAGCCACCCTTTATAACTTCTAACAGAATCAAAATTTGAAAAATCGGCGATACCCGTCTATAATAATGTCGAGGGGGACACTTTTTGACATAAGTTTGAGATTTCATACCTTAACCCCCTGGGTCCCACAAACATACCCTTAATTTTTTTAAATGGCAACATGGGTCATGTGATACGTCATTTGAAAGGTCTTTTGATATCTTGCATTACTGCGTTTAAAATTTTAAAATCGTTCAATTCGTTTGTGAGATATTTTAATTTAAAGTTTTAGAGAACTGATATAATTTTCTTCAAAATGGTTGTTTTTTATTTATTTTTTTGCTTTTATAGTCAAGATAAATTGATACGAAATTCATTGTATTAAACTTTTTTTTATTTACATGGAAATAAAACTTAAAATAAATTAAAAAGTCAGTAATACTTTTATATTGCATTATTATAACGACAAATTATATCAGTTCTCTAAAACTTTAAATTAAAATATCTCACAAACGAATTGAACGATTTTAAAATTTTAAACGCAGTAATGCAAGATATCAAAAGACCTTTCAAATGACGTATCACATGACCCATGTTGCCATTTAAAAAAATTAAGGGTATGTTTGTGGGACCCAGGGGGTTAAGGTATGAAATCTCAAACTTATGTCAAAAAGTGTCCCCCTCGATATTATTATAGACGGGTATCGCCGATTTTTCAAATTTTGATTCTGTTAGAAGTTATAAAGGGTGGCTCCTTTTCGTTGAAAAACCCTGTATATCCGGTCTTGGCTTATCTGTGTGCGATAAACAATTGAAGACTGTGGCACTTATACAAACTTATGATGGCTTGAATTGTCAAAGGTTAAGTGAGGGGCCATGTGGAATGGCATCCTGCGATTAATGGTACCAAAACTCAAAAGATGTTTACAATGATACGCAGAAAGTCTTCATTTGCAACCTCAATGGTTTATTGGGTAAAATTTAAGAAAGGGACAAAAAGTATTGAAGGCGATCCTCGACTAGAAGAGATCCCAGAGCGATTAGGGATGAAACAGTTCCTACAGTTTTTACCCAATGCGCAAGTAAAGTTATTGAACTGGAGATTTCATGGGTATCAGTTTTAAAAATAATGACAACCAATGTTTGTGCTATATCCGCGAGGACAATCGTAACGAAAATTCAATAATTACACCTTTATCCCTTAATTGTCAGAATTAATTTAGAATTTGGAGACACGGATTGTTATGATTTAGAAATAAAAGATCAGAAGAAACAAATCCAAATAAGCTAGCGTAAATAACCAAGGAATGTGGGCAAAGGGGGAATGATCCTGATGACAATTCTTGAGATGATACCATCAAAATATTTGAACATTCTGCACATTCACCTAAGCTGGCACTTTTTCCTATTTCCAATTCGAAAATTTAAGCACTAATTAGAAAGTCCAATTTTTCCTTAATGAAGCCAACGCCCGTGGGGCCATAAATTTAGATAACAGCAAAAAATTAACACCTGTATAACGATGGAATAAAGGAAAAGGGGTTCATAATTGCAGGGTTTCTTGAATAGTATATAACTCTAGGAAGTACTAAGGACTTTGACTTTTAATTTCAAAAAGATGTGTTCGTGCCTAGTGATGAAATTGCCCTTATCTAAGCAAGCTGGGTAATTAATCTCTCTGGATTTCTAAACTATCACTCAACGCCATTCATTTACGTAAAGAAAATTTCTTCTAGCGTTCTAGCGCCCTGAAGATGACAACGTAGTTAGTCGTCGAAACTTGTAGCTTGTAGCCTAACTTATGTTTAACTAATTGTTCAACGTCACTAAATTTAAATCTATGGGGAAAGATTTAGTGTTATTCATCGATTGACCTAACAATTGTTCCTCCCCATTTTGAGCTTCACTACATAATCAATATTAACTCAAAGCCTCAAATCTTCACTTTCAAGTATTGATTTTAACGAAGACAATGGTAGCAACTAATTTAAAATTTTAGGACTTGTATTTATCATGCTTCAATGTAAAGCATTCCACACTTTTGGAGGAATTTCCATTTTATTGTAATAATCTTATATTATAAGTAAATGCGTATCGTTTCACTTCACTTCTCTTCAAGAAACACGTACTATTTTTACATTTTCCTTCTAATTACAAGCGGCTCTTTTGCGTACCTATATGAGAAAATGCGTGATATCTTAAATCAGTTTTTGGGTAGTTAAAAAATTTTACACTTTGAATGTGGCACCCAGGATGTAATTAGGCGTACGTACTACGTAAAAGAACTCTGTTAAATTTGGCATAATTAATCAAGTTTTTTATTATAATTTGAATAATACATTTTAACAAAAATAATTACTACACAAGCTTCGTGAATTATAAGTAGTTCGATAATAATCTACAGTTCTACACAGTCTTGTTATTGTCTCAGTACCGGTTCAGTTGTAATTTGTTACTCTAGTGACTGATGAGAGTCAACTTTTTAAGAAACAGTCAGTACTTCTATTTTAGAAACAACAATTTACAAAGTAACTGATAATCTAAGTTTTCTGTTTAGTTTCTTTCGTTAAATCTACCACCATATCCAATAGTTAACATAGGAGATCTTTTCCAACTCAGAGTTGCATTATTCTGGCAACGCCGCGGCTGCACAAATGACAACTAGATGTTCTACGAAAATAATAACATTTATTGCATTATCACACTTCATGTAGTGATTATAATTACACAAGTTCATTTCCTTTCCTCGTCTGACTTATCTCAGTGTTGGTGGTCTGTACGACTCGTTTCATGTAATTTATTCAACAATCAAACCACAATGCTACTGTTAGTATTTTAAAAGGAAGCATAACATTTACATTATCCATTTTCATTTATTTATACTATTATTTATCTAGAACTATCTGCAATTGTAATTCTTGATACCTGCTGCTAATTGAATATTATGATTATTTTTGAACCTACACGATACAAACGTATGATATTAGGTTAATGGGAAGGAAGTTAGAAAGTAATAACGACATTTCGTTTGTCATGAGTGTGAATATTTTTTTGTTTAGAAACTTTTTCACTCAGATTATAAATCGCTATTGTGAAAGTTTGCCGTCAAGTAACTGTAAATAATATAAATCATTGAAGTACTACGTATTTGTTCAATTTGAATAACTATAATCACAGACATTTCTCATTTTTATATCATCAACTAAATGAAGTGTAAACAATTTTCATATTCTCCTCATCGTTTCGGCCAAATTGGTACAGTGTCTTCGAGTGTATGGTTCTTCTTTACATACATTCTTATGGAAAACCTAGAATATAATAGATTAGTTTTTACCACATTTCCCAAATTCAAATCTACGTATAAGCCCTTAATTGTAATTGTTGTAATCGTTTATTTAATCCCCCCCCCCCCCCCTAAATTGAAGAGACAAAATTAAAAATAGGAAACTGGAAAAAGTAAACCTACAGTAAGGGTTACAGTTCCTTCGTTTAATAAATAATATAAATTAGAAACGGACAACGGTGGTATCCAAAACTAGCAATAAGTACAATTTCTTTAAAAAAACTCTAGTCATCATCTCGCCTTTAATTTGAAACTGATTCTCTAAACAGTCTAAACTGACACAATATCTTTTTCCAACAAATTTGTAACCTATTAGGACTACTTTAGGCCTTCCACTAAAATTGATGGGTAGGGCTCCAAAAGTTACTGAAACTGTTGTGTAAAACATTATTTTTTTAATACATTAGCCTATGTGTTACTATTATTGTTATCATTGTTATTAGATATTTCCATGGACAATGTCCTCAAAAAAATAAAACAATTTAGACAAGCAGAAACCTTAAATTTAAATGAAGGAGCACATGAAAAGAGAATTGAAGATAGTTAATGGCCCATAAAATTATTTAAGGATTTTTAGCAAAACAACTACCCCGAATTATTAATGGCTGTAAGCAAAGTGAAACGGTTTCTTTTAAAAAAGAATTTGTCGTATACAGAAGTCATGAAAAGGGTGAATTTAATTCGTCATAATAAATCGCTTGTCAATCCAAGGGAAATAGGTCAGAGATAACTGTAACGGGCGTTATTTTTGATTAAATTAAATTAATTACTTTTTACTTTTCAAGTTTGTATATATAGAAAATGTTTTTAGAAAAGTGAGTAAGTTTTCAATGATAGATTTAGAAAAGTGAAGCAGAACGGATAGTATAAAAGCACAAGTGTCTTATCTGGAATGTGCAGAATAAGATAACAGCTTATAAAAGTGTATATGAAGGGAGCGGGGAAGTGAGTGTTAGTGGACAAGTTAGTTATAATAAGGCTGTAGTAGCGGAAGGTGCTCAAGTAAAGACTCGCACCAGAATTCTGAATTTATTAAGAGATTTTGCGGAACAAAGCGGAAAGGTACCTAAAAGGTACCCTCAAGTGCGATTAAAAGTGTCACTAAGGTGATTTAGAAGCGAAATTACGTTTTAATAAACAGATTTATATCGGCGTATATGAACCAAAGGTGCATTTAATGTGCGTGAACTGTTAATGAACTCGAAGTAGTGGAATTGAAATATCGAAACGTGAAAACGGAGCTACCTCAATAAATAAGGGTGAGCTTCCGAAGTTAGTTTACCAGGGAAAATCCTCAAGGGGTAAAACGCTCGCTTAGTCGTTTTAGTATCGCTTAGTTGTTTTAATATCGCTTTATCGTAAGAGTAGTCGCGTTTTAGTTGTGAATGAGAGACCCGCTTTGTGTTAAATTTTAACTTTTCCAAGTGAATTTGACCCCAGTGAGAAGAAGAATTTTAAGGCAACTTATCGTCAAGCGACCCATGAATCGAGCGGCCGTTGGAAGGTACTACGAGAAGACTACGTTATCGCAATAAGGTAGAGAAACATTAAGGTACTGTACCAAAGTTTTATTTACGTATTGATTTGAACTAATAGTGAAGAAAAACTGAATTTTATGCGTAGTATTTATAGTATTGAGTTCGGATTAAAATAAAAATATAAGCGAAATTGAAATCTAAGCGGATGTAAAGTAGCATTTTTTAATCTTGATGTCAACGCCTTGCTAGCAAGCGATAAAATTTACCTAGTTCATATTTTGTGTAGGTAGAAATTAAGTTTATTTTTTTTGGAGTTGTGCATTTTGTTTCATTTTGAATAACTTTGTAATAAATTGATTTTGTTCTTGATTTTATGGAATTTTTCAATGATTCTTACCTAAGTGTAAGGAAAGTAAAAACGTATTTTTCATAAAGTTTGACGCTAAATGAAAGGTTAAGGACCCCATCACATGTACTTGAGTGATCATAAATAAGCGTTGCATGTAACTAAAATCACTGTCTTCCAAATTAATCGATGATAGCATTTTTAATAAGATCGAACCTGAGTAAATTGAAAAAGCTTTACCAAATTTATATTTAATCCTTTTTATCCCTACTGAGCTAGCCTGGGAAGGAAAAGTACGAAAAAGGTAGGTCCAAGCGTACTGCCAAGATAGCAAAATTATCGAACATTTTAACCACGAACCTGAAGAAGTTTATCAACATGTTTGTAACTTCCGTTACAAATGGCGCCCAACGTGGGGCTCGATTAACGCCCTGAAACCAATAGTCTCATGCTCATCTGAAAACAAAGTTTAAGAAAAAGAAATTAAACCAGTGGCGTAGCACGAAAAAATTAAACAAAGAAAAAAAGAAAAAATTGAAAAGAAAACAGAAACGTATAAAAATTAAAGAATTATTTTATGGAATTACGATCCGGTTTTAAGAAGGCTCCTAGAATAATTGAAACGATTAAAATGGCCAACGTTCAAGACAGCGAAAATATTATCTTCAGTGAAGAACGTCAAGAAATTATGGAAGACCAACAAGCACGAACACAAACGATGGACATGTCTATGTTAGCGCAATTAATCCAAAAGGGACAAGAAGAAATGAAAGAAGGACAAAGAAGACAAGAAAGGAATATGGAGCAATTACGACACGAAATAAGAAGCCAAAGGCAAGAATGCGAAAGGAGATTTAACATCCAAGAAAAGAAAATTGAAGATTTAAACCAACAACACGTGGGATTCACGCAGCAAGTAGATTACGAATTTCAGAAAATGGATCAGAAATTTATTAGGAATGAAAGAATCGTCGAACAAAATATGAAAGTTCTAGACAACAAAGTAGAAAGAAATACCGAAGAGATCGAAACGATCAAAGAGAAAATTAAGGAAGAGAAAACGACGGCCAGCCCCAATGCTACCACGGTGATTTACAAGACCGAAGGAGTAGGGGCACAGAAACCGAAGAAATTCGATGGAAGTTCGAGAAGTGTGCACCCCGTGAATTTTGTGAAGTCATTAGAAAATTATTGGATGAATATGCACTTACAAGAAGAGCAAAAGATGAACATCATGGAGGATTATTTAGAAGGTTGTGCGAAAGCATGGGCCGATCTGCACCAAGGCCAATGGAGAGACTTTAGAGAATTAAAGAACAAATTTTTACAACAGTTTTGGGCAACCGAAAAACAGAATAAAATTAGACATCGACTGAACACACCAAGGCTGTATGAGGCAAGAAATGGTACCTATACAGACCACGTATGGTACTGGGTCTCGAAGACCGCACACCTAGAACCGAGAATAAACGAAGACCAGTTGATAGAAGCACTAGTGGGTCATTTCCCAAGAGACGTGCAAATGGTACTGTATGCTGCCCAGGCCAAAACCATCAAGAATTTAACAGAAATTCTCGAAAAAATACAAGAGACCAACCGAGATTGGCGAAGAGATTCATCAAGACAAGAATCGCAAGGCCGCGACCAGCGAAACAGTCAAAACCGAAATAATTACCAACATAATGACAGAAGGAATGCGAACCACGTGAATTACAGAAGAGGAAGGGGAGGCCACTATGGACCACCCGGAAGATATTACGAAGATCGTCGACGACATGAAGAGGCTGAAGAACGTCGGCCAGACAGCGAGGCGGAAAACTAGATTCGACTGGACGAGGAGCTCCACTTGTCCAGCGGCAACAGCGGGAGCAACAACAATTAATTAATTTCGTCAAAGTATTTTATAACCAATGCAAAACCACACAAAAATTAGAAGAAAATCAGGTACAGGCTCAAGAAGAAACCGCAAGTATTACAGAAGAGTCCGATATCGAAGGAATTGGTGATAACAGCGAAGAAGAAGAGAACACTTACCAACCAATGGTCTTAGGAAAGATGGAGGGGGTGACTCAACAATTTTTAGTAGATACAGGGAGTCAAATAAGCCTCATGTCCGAAGAATTATATAAACAACTTGAACCTAAAAATGCAATAATGTTACCCACCAAGGGGTTAACAATACAGGGAGTGAATGGAAGAATCTCCAAAGTGACAAAACACGTCCTCATGAGGATTGAAGTGGGTGAAAGCGACCACGACCACGGTTTTTACGTAGTAAAAGGAATTAATCCGCCCATTATTCTTGGAGTTGATTGGATGTACGAGAAGAGAGCCACTATAGATGTCAAAGAAAAGCGAATGAAGTTTATGCATGAAGAAGCCGACTATTACGTGAAGTTTAAGGAAAACGGTTCTCGTATGTATAAGTCTCGTAATATGACGATATGTGGAACCAGAAACCGAAAAAAGAAGAAGAAAGGGAAGAGATATAGGAGAAGAAAAAGAAGAAAGAAAAATTTAAAAAGATATGTTGTGTCAGAACAACCCAATCGTACAGTAAACTTACAGGCAGCTACCTCTGTCTAACCCAACCCACATATTACCTTAATTTCCTTGTATCCATTTGGAAAACTTTCAGTTTCACTGAGGGTGTTTGTATATAGTGTTAAATTTGTTATATGATGTATAAACCTAAACTCTAAGTATGTTGTTTTCGATTCAACCGTTCAGTTGTCTCAAAAACAAGAGGGGGTACTGTAACGGGCGTTATTTTTGATTAAATTAAATTAATTACTTTTTACTTTTCAAGTTTGTATATATAGAAAATGTTTTTAGAAAAGTGAGTAAGTTTTCAATGATAGATTTAGAAAAGTGAAGCAGAACGGATAGTATAAAAGCACAAGTGTCTTATCTGGAATGTGCAGAATAAGATAACAGCTTATAAAAGTGTATATGAAGGGAGCGGGGAAGTGAGTGTTAGTGGACAAGTTAGTTATAATAAGGCTGTAGTAGCGGAAGGTGCTCAAGTAAAGACTCGCACCAGAATTCTGAATTTATTAAGAGATTTTGCGGAACAAAGCGGAAAGGTACCTAAAAGGTACCCTCAAGTGCGATTAAAAGTGTCACTAAGGTGATTTAGAAGCGAAATTACGTTTTAATAAACAGATTTATATCGGCGTATATGAACCAAAGGTGCATTTAATGTGCGTGAACTGTTAATGAACTCGAAGTAGTGGAATTGAAATATCGAAACGTGAAAACGGAGCTACCTCAATAAATAAGGGTGAGCTTCCGAAGTTAGTTTACCAGGGAAAATCCTCAAGGGGTAAAACGCTCGCTTAGTCGTTTTAGTATCGCTTAGTTGTTTTAATATCGCTTTATCGTAAGAGTAGTCGCGTTTTAGTTGTGAATGAGAGACCCGCTTTGTGTTAAATTTTAACTTTTCCAAGTGAATTTGACCCCAGTGAGAAGAAGAATTTTAAGGCAACTTATCGTCAAGCGACCCATGAATCGAGCGGCCGTTGGAAGGTACTACGAGAAGACTACGTTATCGCAATAAGGTAGAGAAACATTAAGGTACTGTACCAAAGTTTTATTTACGTATTGATTTGAACTAATAGTGAAGAAAAACTGAATTTTATGCGTAGTATTTATAGTATTGAGTTCGGATTAAAATAAAAATATAAGCGAAATTGAAATCTAAGCGGATGTAAAGTAGCATTTTTTAATCTTGATGTCAACGCCTTGCTAGCAAGCGATAAAATTTACCTAGTTCATATTTTGTGTAGGTAGAAATTAAGTTTATTTTTTTTGGAGTTGTGCATTTTGTTTCATTTTGAATAACTTTGTAATAAATTGATTTTGTTCTTGATTTTATGGAATTTTTCAATGATTCTTACCTAAGTGTAAGGAAAGTAAAAACGTATTTTTCATAAAGTTTGACGCTAAATGAAAGGTTAAGGACCCCATCACATGTACTTGAGTGATCATAAATAAGCGTTGCATGTAACTAAAATCACTGTCTTCCAAATTAATCGATGATAGCATTTTTAATAAGATCGAACCTGAGTAAATTGAAAAAGCTTTACCAAATTTATATTTAATCCTTTTTATCCCTACTGAGCTAGCCTGGGAAGGAAAAGTACGAAAAAGGTAGGTCCAAGCGTACTGCCAAGATAGCAAAATTATCGAACATTTTAACCACGAACCTGAAGAAGTTTATCAACATGTTTGTAACTTCCGTTACATAACCGAGAAGAACGAAATAAATGTCCATGTAAAACAAATCGATCGAAAATCCATTTTATTAAGCATCTACCCTTCATTAATTAATGACAATTATTTGTAAGCAACACATTATAGCATTTTCTCAATTTCGAATGTTTTTCTTTCGATCGTAAACAATTCCATTAACATTTAACAACAAAAAAAAAGCAAATACTTAATTAAGTTCCCCGCTCTCTTGAGCATGTTGAAATGGAGAATAAGAGTTATAATCGAAATCTCAATTTTTAACTGTCAAACCCATAAAATATAAAGCCTTTTGTAGTTTTCCTGTCAAATAAAGTTTTCATCGTTATTCAAGTGTAAGTTATTACTTTTTAAGAAGGAAATACATACTTCAGTACTATTGTTAATGATTTAGCGTTTGTTTAATATTTATAGCGATATTTATCTTTCAAATTAAATCAATACCTATAAAATTTAATTTTACGGCTCATAGACAGCTAATACGTGTTTAACATTATTGACTTACCAGATAATTTTATAATGCAGGTATGTAAATTATAATTAACGCTTAAATACTTTTATGGAAGTTTAAGACTGTTTACCTTTTCGACTTTACACGATTACTAAACCACGGCATTTTCATTTTTCGTATCAACTACAATGTATGTATTAATATAAAATTTCTAACGGGTTTATAAAACCACATTTTATTAACAAGAATAATCGTCAACACTTGATAATATAAACGTACTACATACTTTGCACAATGCGCTATTTGTACTGAAACGCAACTTTTTAACACTTTTATTGAAATCATTTTTCGAAACAGGCAACTTTTGTTGTGGAATTTATTAAGCTACATTTACTATTTCCGTAAAATAATGTTTAGTAAAGGAATGCCTGACACCTTCCCTATACATATAGATATAATAAATCACTTAAAAGATAGTCGATAAGTGGAATTTCAACCAAATGATACGGTTTAGCACTTCCTTTAAAACAGGATACTTAGCACTGTGCCACTGTATATGTAATGCAATACTTCCATAGTAATTATTTTATTGTCATTTGTATAATGACATCGTCGTACATACATCAATTACAATAGTATAGGTACACATATAGAAAAATTGAGTCTGTGACAGGAATTCGAACTCTGCTGTTACCTGAAAAGTGTCCTCAATAAAATAAATACAGACCTATAGAATTTGAAGCTTGTGGTAGCTCAGTTGGCAGAGCACTGCTCTAAGTAGGGTACTAGCCCTGAGTTCAAATCCGCATCAAAGACCAATTCTTTCTATATTCCATACTATTGTTCTTATTCTTATTAATGGAAACATTAACAACTATGTAGAAAAACGGACTTATGTTTCACCACTGTCAAGATTTAAAGGCAAAACTAATGTGTTATTGTAAATAATGTTCAAATTTAATTACAAATATAAAATTAAAATAATTTCCCTAGGCCATGAAGCAAACACTTTGCTTAATGTTGTATCTTAGCAATTCTATTTAATTAATCACGCATAGTATTGAAACGCGTCGGGTTACATTTAAAATAAAAAATTAGTGAAATTACTTGTATTTATTATTATAATTAATGATGGTGTTCCACAAAGTAAATTTAGAAAAAATTAATTCAGTGTTCAAATGTTTATTTGAGTTTATTTAACGTAAAACATTCAAACTTCAATTATTCTAAGGGAAGAAGCGTGCATGTTAATTAGAAATTTACCGTGATGGGGACACTATTGTCTGCACTGTACAAACTGAATATACGACAAAAAGGATGTGGCAAAAGGACACGGACAAAAGGACGGCCCGAAAAAAGGACGCTGAAACGGAGCACCGCCGAAACGGGGACCGCTGAAACGGAGCACCGCTGAAACGGGATCTCTGAAACGGAGATCGCTGAATCGGCTGAATAGGAGTTACTTCTAGCCCTTTCTGAAAGTAACTTTCACATTGTGCTGAGTACGAATTTTCTCTATATTTGTATTTTGAATATTCTTCCTCATTCTTCCGAGATGTAATGGACGTTCGTATATAAAATAATTACATAACCGGTATTTGGGGGTGCAATGACATTTAGTATTTAGTATTTAACGCCATTTTGGGATTTTAAAAAACTACTGCCACTCTTCTAAAGATTTTAGAGCTGCTTCTTTATACATCTTCAATGGTTCCGTTTGGTGATTGAAAGAGATATTTAAGATTTTGAATGAAGTACAGCTTGAAGAATATGTAATATTTACTTACACAACCCTCAAAAGACAATTTAAGGTCGCATGCCTCCATGTCAGTTATTTTGTTTACTCTATTATTTTCACCGTAAATATACATTATTTATAAGAGGAAACATGTTGTACCTCGCACGGGGATAGCGCTAGACGAAAAATTACAAGACCTTGTAAAGTACTTGAACTTGAAGTACGGCGCATGTTACTGTGACTTATTACTGTACCCAATATTCATTTCATTCGTCCATTTATAATTAGTACAACACTTCATCCTCATTAACACCAGCATGTTGATCATCATACTAGAAAATTTGGCTCCAATTTAAAAAAACCGACATTACCAACTGCGCTGCAGGTTTTACGAATTGTTTAAGGTTGAATTTAATATTCATTTTTAATTTTGCATTTATGTGTATTTTATTTAATTAGTTTTGTTATGCATGCGATATTTCAAGCAAGGACAAGTCGCTATTCGAATTTCCGTGTCTAAAGCGGTGGTGGTCCTTTCTATGAATTTTGTACCCTATTGCATTTTATGGGTGGTGGCCAAATTTTCCATAAATTTCGCTTTTTTGAACGCTTTAGCCGACGAACCGACAGACCCCTTCAAAGCACAGTAGTTTAACGTTTACGATTGATATAATTAAACGAAATTAACGGTAAATGTGAAAGCTAAATGTTATAACACCTGTAACGTGTTTATGAATGAATATGTTAATTGAAAATATATCGTAAGCGTCGCATATTTTAAATATTAGAGCCAGATGCACCTGGGAGAAATTCAATAAATATGTGTTTAAATATAATTAATAATAATAATTAATGTTGATTATATGTAGATCGGATTGTAACCCCCCTTCCAAAGCTTCTGATTATTCCGACAATATTTACAATGTGTTTTTATGATTTCGTACATTGCGCCAAATCTTTTTTGAACTGTGAAAAGCGGACCTATCAAATTGTTTTTCCTATTCATACACTCGTGTATTTTAACCTTAGTGTACTCGAGATATTCCACTTTTCCGGTTTTACTATTCACGTCTCACATCTAGACAACTTTCAGATGTTCTGTGATAATGTTACAGCATTATACTCTGTTGAAAAATGAAACGAAGTAATAAATCATCCCCAAATAAAACACTAATCATACCTTTTCGTTTACACGATCTATAAGTGCTTTGCAACTATTAGCGTAGAATTTAAATGATGAAATACCTATACCTCTGAAGGCAACAAGCAAGCCGATGAGTTAGCCCGACTGGCCTCACATGTTTTGTGGTCCAGAACCGGCTCTTCAACTTAACAGTATAACTCAAGACACCCAAGCCCAGCACAAGGGTAGATGAAACTTGATGTTAGACTGCCGTCATGCGAGAGAGATCTTCAGAGGACCATCTCGTGGCCTGGCGCGTTTTTGCACAGGGCTATCAAGAAAGAACCTGCGGCTACTTTCTGAGTACTGTAAACTAAAAACAACTTAATAACTAAAGACATCCAATCCCAGCGTAAGGCTAGGTGGGACTTGATATCAGAGACTGTCGTCATGCGAGAAAGACCTTCAGAAGACCATCTCGTAGCTTTGTAGCTGTACGTTTTCTGTTTTTACGCATAATCTAAACGATACGTAAGAAGCTGACCGTTTGCTAGAAAGTTTTTTGGGTGTGATGAAGTAGGTAGCTTCTGTGTCTAGTTCTTCATTTATCACGCCGTCTTTCAGAGTGTCAAATCATCGAACACGCGAGTGCAGTTACAAAATAGGGCAGGTCATGCAAAATTCCATTGTAGCCATGCAATTGCATAGACGCGTGCTTTCTAGTGCAATGTCCAAAGATTGCTCATTTTGAGCGTATACGTTTACTTTCTACTGCTCTTCATTAACCAGATGCAAATTACAATCTCAAATTGTTTAGAGCAATATTCTTCAATGATTTTGCAGTACATAATTTTATATGGCTGCACTCACTTCCACTTTATGAAACCTTTTTTTGACGAAAGAGATTTCTGCACGTAATGATATTAAAGGTTTTACTTTCAACGAATGCACGCGCATTCGAGTTGTCTACAATAACGGAACAAGAATTTTAATCACAGACTAACGTACCGTACTGCATCTACAATATCACTAGTAACCTTTTTTTTTGTCAGTCCGTCATAGTGCGGATATCATCAGGTTCAGGCTGCTTTTTGCGGAAGTATCAACGAACTATTACAAAATTCAATTTAAACGTGATAAAATTCAAACGGAATGAACTGTATTTATTTATAGGGAAATAAATATTCATAACCATTCTTCCATCTGTCTTTCTAATTATGATTAAATTAAATAATTAGTAAGTATATTTATTTATATAAATCACGCAATACTATAAGTCACTTTAATTTAAATAAAACTAATACACCACTTTTCATTTAATTTCCATTGTAATTAAAAGAAATCACGAGTGTAAAAGAAAAACCACGAACACTAGATGAAGCAATTGGAATTGTAACTACGCTACATTCGAACTAAAAGGAAATGTCGGAATTTCCGGTTGAACTACTTGCTATAATGATTACATACGACTTGCTATGAAGCTCTATTTTCTAAAGTGTAACCTTACAACTTACAAAAAAAAATTACAACGTTTTACTATGTATACGAAAAAAAAGATGTTCAGTGGCTCTATATTGTGAACAATAAGACTGTAAACAACATATAAATTTTCCGAATTATACGTATAAAAGATTATCTCTGTCTGAACCATTATTTTTGGCATGCTAAAGTGTTTTAGCACATCTAGACTCAGTTGTAGATTACAACCACTCTAAGTTTAAGTGAGCGCAAAATAATTGTTGGTACATTTGCTTTCTCCTCATATAAATTCTTTTACAAGTTACAATGCTTACTTATGCTTTTGTACGTTTGGTAGACTCGTTAAGAGCACGCGTCATTTACTAAATTCTGTGTCGAATGAAATTATAAAACAGGAATCTGTGTTTGCTAAGAAAGAGTTTATTAATAGAATCGGTGTCGTTTTGTGTAATGTACTTAACGGAAGTTAATGCTTGATTAAACATAAACATATAATTCTCACAGAAGCTTTTTACTTAAATCCTGTTCAAGGTTAGACATTGATTCGTGTTCGATCTGTCGGAAATCAAATACCTGTTTTCCTACAGCATAAAACTGCCATTACAATTTTTTTAATCAAAATTCTCGTGAAATTTCGCGTCAAGGAGCACATTTTTTAGCGTCCAAAATTAATAGCAAGTGATCTTATACAAGGAATATAATAATTGTATTGCAATTTGTGAACTAGTTCAATATTGTAAACATTACATTTACCAACAATCATAGTTGGTACATTAACCAATTCGTTCCCATTTTTCGAATCGTGATCAGATCCCTAACACTGCTCCTTTTTCAAAGAAACCAGCCCATAAAACTGAACTGGAAGTATTGTTAATGCTGTCAAGATAATTAGTTTTCGGCTTATACTCGTTATATTTGTTCCACAGTCTGCGTTGAAAGGCTTACCTTGTGATCCAAAACAAGGATTATTGGCATGATTATCCATGCTCTTAGCTCCCTAGTTATCTTGACAGTTGGAGGAACCGCGAAAGTCTCAAATTATTTATTGTTGTAATAAACAGTTTAAATTGCCAAACCAGCTCACGGAGGCTGTTATTGAGTTATTGGGTACAGTCGCAGACCAAACGCTGTATTGTATTAGTCTTCATTTATTATTAAAATGGTAGATTAATTTCTTCCTTCTCTACGAAATGGTATCAGTAGAATGAGTTTTCTTTGATCGTCCGGAGTTTGCAGATTAGGTAAGTATATACAATAATTTGCCATGTTTCTATACATATAACTATTTTATTAAACTAATTCTGAACCTTTCGGTCATGAAATAAATTCTTGTTGTAACTTAACAACTTTTGTTTAATTTTTAATCATTTACAATCTATATCCTTTAGTAATGCTAATGACACATGATGGCGTAATGCATTTTCATACATATTTTGAAATATATCATATTTATAATAACATCAATATAAACACCGATCACAGCTTATTCATCTGTTCATTGTAGTCCAACCCGAAGATGGATGAAATAACGATAATTGCGTCAGCTGTGGCGCTCAAGAAGATGGAAAAAAGCAGGCAAAGAAAAGTGTGGATGAAAACACTCGAGTCATGGAACTTACTACTGAACCACATGACTACCGCAATTTTTTGCGAATGGATGAACAGCTGTTTCAAGAGCTGGTTGCATTAGTTTCGCCATTAATAAAAGGGCAGGATACTAAAAGTTATTGCTTCCAAAAAATCAGGCAGTGATCCAGATTCGGTTTATGTCCCATCGTCATGGATATATAATGCTCTTAAATTTTTGGAAGAATCGTCAGCCCCAGTTGGATATAATCAGAACAGCCCCAGAGACGAGGTAAGTTCAGATTACAAATAAAAACAACATTAAATAATGATCGTTTATATATCAATACATTGGTCCAAAATTAAATTAACATTACATTGTAGTTAGTCGATATATTACCTAATTTTTAATCAGTTATAATTACGAAGTCACGAAACTTATCTCTCGCCTTCTTTGCATCCATGTTGCAGTTTCTAGCCCTCGTCTGTTGCAAATTGGTTAGGAGATTAGGTTGCATAACTTCTTGATCATTCAGCTTACCATATCCTGAGACTTCGTCAGACAGAAAATTATGCAAATAACAACACGTTTCAGTTACAAGTCTAGCTTTTTTTGGACTAAGATGAATGGGTTTATGAAATACACCAAACCTAGTCGCTAATATTCCAAACGCGTTTTCAACATTTACTCTAGTGGAGGAGAGAATTCTATTGAAATTCTGAGTAGCTGAGTCAGTTCCTAGTGGATATGGTTTCAGCAAATTAGGTTTTAGAGCAAAACCATCATCGGTCAAAAATACAAATGGAAATTTTTCTGAAGTATTTGGGAGCGAAGCAGGTGGTGGTAGGTTTAATTGACTGTTGTTAAACATTCGTCCAAATTCAGAATAAAAAAGCACCGCTCCATCTGATAGTCTTCCGTTTGTACCTATGTCCACCATAATAAACTTTTTTTTTGCATCTACCACTGCTAGCAAGACAATGCTGAAGAATCCTTTATAATTAAAATACAATGATCCTGACGAAGCTGGTTTTATAATAGCGATATGTTTGCCATCGATTGCTCCCAGGCAATTTGGAAATTTTTTTTCAAACTCCTTAGAAATTTTTAACCAGTCATCGGTGCTTGATGGAAACTGAAACATAAACATACACAATATTATTATTAGCGTTTAACAATAAAATAAAATAAATATAAATTCAGTAATTGATTAATAATATGTAATAATAATAAACAACGGTTTTTATGTGTTTCTGTTTTAGGAAAAATCAGCTGCTCCAGAGGACGAGAGTATTGTGGATGAGAGTGTTGTCGATGAGAATGTACAGCCATCCTCACACCCCATTTCAGAGCCATCAGATTTAAATACAGGGCATTCTTTTAGGTCAATTAAATCGCCACCTGTACCAACCGGCTCAAGAAAAAGACCTGTAGGTCCCATACCTAAACAGAATGAGCTCTTAACTCTAGCATGTAAGTACATCAAAGAGTCGAGTAATGAAAGTACCTGCATCAATGATGAGTATGACAACATAGCCAAGGTTTGGGCGGAAATGCATAGAAATCTACAACCACGGCAACGTATTTTTGCTGAAAAAGCAATAAACGACATACTTTTTGAAGCAAGTTTGGAGCAACTAAAAAAGGACTCCGTAAAAATAAATGAAGTAGCCAACTTAACAGAACGGCAAAATGTATAGTTCGGCCGCTGGATCTTTACCGATGTATGTTCACATACAACGACGTGCGTATCTGTCATTCGACTACTTCATTACTAAAAACAAACAAGGACAAACTGACTGAGATTTGCAGTTTGTCTTTTTTTATTTTTAGTAATAAAGTAGTCGAATGAGAGATACGCACGTCGTTGTATGTGAACATATAAATCGGTAAAGATCCAGCGGCCGAACTATATATAGCTCTGCAGGTTCATCATATAAAACCACTTCACATTCTGACAGCACCATGTCATCAGAACCCTTTTCGCCAATGAATAGCAACAACCAGGGTGTGCAGAGTGAATCTCCGATCCTTCCTGAAGAAGGTTATCCGCAGGATGATGATCATGAGCATAACCTAACAACATTTTTTTCCTCATATACAAACTTGTTTTAATTCTTATTTTTTAGATTTTTTTTTATCCACGTGGTTAAGTAATAAAAGCTTTTCGATGTTTGTGCCTATTTTACAAGAATTACAATTATTTTGAATGGTGGAAGTTTTATGCAATAAAATAATGCTTATGTTGACTTGGAATTTAAAATTAAATTTATACCTACTTAGATGTATTCTATACTTATTAATGCTTACCTTCATATAATCCTTCAAAACATAGATTAGAGCTTCACATGTCTCCATAACGACATAGCTGATTGTACGTGGACCAAGGAGTGCGGAAAACTTCAGATCCTCGAAATGTCTACCCTTTGCGAGATACCGCAGAGTAACAGCAAGCTTTTCCTCAACTGGAACAGCTTCTCGCATGATGGTATCTTGTCGTTTCAAGTAAGGTTCAATCATTTTTAATAGTTTAACAAAATTAATATTATCCTTTCTAAAATAATTGAAAAAATCACTTTCATCTGTGATAACAATTTCTTTAAGCAACTCTACATGTCCGTAACGTTCTTTTTTCTTTAACCAATCTTTAATCCATCGCGTTCGTTGAACGTTTCGCCTTGTAGCAACAAAAAGTAACAATGCTATAGATACTTTTTTCTTTTTATTCATTTTGTTTAAGTAAAAATACAAATAGGTACAACTATATACTGCAGTACTAACCAAGTGAACAGCAACAACGATAATGAGGTTAAATTATGAGAAATATTGGCAAGAATATTGGATCAATATATTGACCGTCTGCTGTTGAACAAATATTGATGTTGTTTGACGGAAATATATTGATCTTCCTTTATTGATCAATACATTGACCGTGTGCGGCCCGCTGTTTTCCGTGTTCTTTTTTGAAATGTTCAATCTTGTTGAAACACTAACATTATTCGTTGGACGGCTTCATTGCACCTATATGAAAGGGCGACCAGAAATTAATGTCTACAGTTCATTTAAAAATATCTCGAGGCGCCCATTTACATCAAATTCTTTTTAAATCATAATGAGATAACGTAATCTTCCAAGTGAAATTCCTTTGATATTGATATTTAAAATGGTTGTGTTTTCATATCAATTTAAGAAAGCTCTTAGATATTCGATATACGTTAATGCGTTATGTCTGTGTACAAGTACATTAGTTCTTAACAGTAAGCGCCTTAAAACACTGCTAACTAGATATTTATTTATTTATATTTTATATAAATATGTATAGTATTTATGTTTAAAGCTGAGTACTGAGTTGAGCATTTTTCCCTCGCTAACTATTGTGCGTGTCACGTAACTTTTATATTTATGCGCGAAAACCACAGGATCACATAGC
Source organism: Pyrocoelia pectoralis (assembly GCA_036250285.1). Taxonomy (NCBI): domain Eukaryota; kingdom Metazoa; phylum Arthropoda; class Insecta; order Coleoptera; family Lampyridae; genus Pyrocoelia; species Pyrocoelia pectoralis. The sequence goes on from CM070078.1 coordinate 11,211,758, forward strand.
AAGAGAGCAAAATGTTGCGCAGTAATTCTATTAGTACAATCAGTGCAGCCTATAAATACTATTTCTTAATAAAAAGCGGAAGAAACGTTAGGAGGTTACAAATCTATTATAAGAGGATGCAACGACACTGAGATAGATTTACTAGGACAAGAAGATTGTATTAGACACTTTTTGTACGAATGTCAAGAGCAGATTTTGTCATTTTAATTAATAAAATTGTGAAAAATAATACTCATCTTAGGCAAGCGTAATGTTTTCAGCGTGCAGGTCACCTTAAATTAAAATGAATATCACCGCGATCGTTCCGGGAATAAATTGTAAGTATTAACGTAAACATAGAGAAAAGATACAGCAATTTGCTCATAAAGAAATAAACAGACTGGAGTTTGTGGGTGTCGTAAGGACTGGGAAAAAGTATTGCGTCAGATGTAATGGGATGATTATATTATGTAGGATAATTACATGAGCGACTATGTAGTTTTATATGCTTCCTACAACGTTGCATCTTTTTGGACTGATTGAACACAGATTACAGATGAATCCTGTCATTTTGCTGAAGGATGTGTTTCAACTTGAATGTCGGCTGAGTACCTTTTAGATTCTTCAGCACTGTCCTTAGATTGTGTCCATTCGATATCAATATTTAAGGAAACCTATCACTAAATCTCTTTTTTCGTTAACCGTTTATTAATTTTGATATTAATGAATTATTTTATTTAAAAAAGGATGTATTAATAGACGTCATTAATACACTCTTTTGTCTTTTCCATTAAGTAACTGTTATTTTAATATAGACATTATAGGTTTTTTCGTAAAGATCTCAACTTTTAGTTGGTAACAAACTCGAACATGCATTGTTTGCACTTGCCAATACTGCAGCAGGTAATTCAGCAAGGTTTTCTAGCTCCATAGCTGTACAATTACGAATTTACAATCACTTTTTCACAATGACAACTTTTTTTCATAATTCGCATTTCATATTTTTCAATGGTAACTGGCTTTTTTGGCAAACGTGATTTTTACGTGAAATTGAAAATGTATGGATTTTGTCACAAAAAAGAGTTTACTACGGTCAACGGAAAAATATTGTAATCAACTCATTTGTTAATGCACGATTAATAAATTCAACTATTAAAGGCACTCTCTCGATTATTAATCGCCTTCATTAGCAAACTAGTTTATTAAATAACTATTAATTCCATTTTTAGATATCACTGAGTAATGATTTCATTCCTCAACAATATGAGGAATTATGGTACTTCCCAAACTGCATAGTCACTTATTTGAACCCATTGTACTCATTTGAGTACACTTTGCCAAAAGTCATATTAAAACATAATTGATTGAAACTTAATATAATTATCCTACTAAATAGTTGTATGGACATGTGAGGAGTTACATTTTCCAAATCTTTTATATCAAAAAAAATTCTACTGTACAGAATAATTTCTTGAAATTGGTTGTGCAAGATGTTGTTTTCTGTGTGTTACATTTTTTTTAAAAACAGTTGTAATTCCGCTTTGAAAATGGCCTAAATTTTTCTAGCAGGTTATCAGGATTATGGAGTTTTTTGTTTTTATGTGATTTGGTTGCTTACATAAAAAAATATGTGAGTTCAAGTTTGTGTGTACCCATTTGAGTACAATGGGATTATAACGTCGTCCTTTACTTATCAAATATTACTTTCAATTCATTTGTAAATTGTCTACATTACTTTCTAATTTTGGAATTATTTATTCTATTCCTAATCAATTGCAATAGATACCACAACTTGAAAAAATATTTTCATTTGTGCAACAATGAGGAAAATGTCAAGACCGATAAAATGACAAAGGTGCGTCCTTTGATGAAACAACTGAATATAGAAATTTTCTTCAGTGGGGCATCTTCCATGAGAAGTTATCCATTGATGAGGCCATGGTAAAGTATTTTGGTCATCATTCGTCCAAACAATTCATTCGTGGTAAACCGGTGCGATTAGGGTACAAACATTTGATGCTTTGCAGCTCCACCGAGTATTGCTACCAATTTGACACTTACTGTGGTGCCAAACAAAATGAAAACAATTCTGATTTACCACTAGGATCATTTTTTTTGTAGTGCTGCAAAATGAAACAATTTTGTAACACAGTTGTAATCCCATTGTACTCATTTGAGTATGTACACCTATTTTTTATGCAATCCAGTAACCATTTTTTTTTTATTTCAATGTAGAACGCTTACTAGTTCACTAAAGAATCCAAAAAACAAAAAAAAATAAAAAATTTATTTTAAAAAAATGCGTGGGATCAAATGGGTTAATAAGAAGCTTGGTGCACTGAATTCTAAAAGTGAATTTTATAATTACACGTCCACATTTAGCATCGTCTTGTTTACTGTAGCTGATACCGGATGAAGGAATAACACATAACTCTATGAAGACCTAGAAGTCAACCCATCAGCTGAAACAATCTAAGAACAAATGAATAATCACACAAACGAGCAAGGACATTAACCTATAATAACGATATATTCTTTTTTAGCTGTGTAGGTATGATAACGAGGTAAGTTGAAGAACGAAAGCAGCTAATTTGGTTTGTAATTTCTTGGCATCTATGTATATAAACGCCAACGTAACATTTTTTTATATTTTATTTTATTTATTATATTTTATTTTTTATATTTTATTTTATTTATTATATTTTAATAAAAAATATTACGTTGGCATTTATATAGATGCCAAGAAATTACAAACCAAATTAGCTGCTTTCGTTCTTCAATTTACCTCATTAACCTATAAGTTTCATCATTTAATTAGCCCTCCCTCTTATCTTATTATTTAAGCTTGAAAAATTCATAAATAGTCGTTAGCAAAATGATTTTTCTTTCTTCAGTAACTCGACTTCAGGAAATATTTACACGTTTAAACCGTTTAGAGGGATTTTAAAATCTCCAACACGATAGTAAAAACTCCAACAAGATTTACAATGGGCTATGATTTGCTATAAATTGAAAAGGAATAATAATAATAATGAATAATATTTATTTTAAATTTCCCTGACAAATGATTTACATGGGAAGCGTCAAGATACGGTAAAAAGAAATACAATAGAAGCTTCTGTCTTCAGTTAAAGGAAAGTGTAAAACAGTGAGAAAGTAAAAATAGGACGCAAACTGTACTTAGAGTAAAATTTTACATAAGCGCCAATGGTATAATCCCTAGCCGAAAACAAGACATTTAGAGAATACCGTTTTGGTTTTTTTTCATCATTCTTTTTTATTAAAATTATCGTATATACCAATATACTTGATTATACATTTTAAAACTTTAACGTAGATAATTTAATTTTCGATGTGCCGCTGACTACCCTGGTCTTATATGGACTAACTACTACTACTACCTAACTATACTAACTATATTGAATAGAATATGTTCCTTTTTAAATGTATTTGCCCAGAATCAGCTTGATGCGTTTTATAGCCAACGAAGAAAGCAAGCAAATCTGTAAATTATGAAAAAAGACTTTGTGGTTCAGAAGGATTTGTTTATTAAGATCTATAAAACACTTTTTATCATATTTATATAATTAAACTTTTTGTAGTAATTCATTTGACATATCCATATTTATTATGTATTAACAAAAAACTAAAACCGTTGATTGAAGTAAATTCTTCAATCAACGCTAAAACCATAGGCTAATTCGCCTATGCTAAAACCCTTTCTAGTATACTATTTTTTTAATCCCTCACCAAAGTAAAAACTAAAACCAAAATCGGGGTTGCCAGTTGGCATTTCCACAACTTATTTTATAAATGTTATACATCAAAATGGTGGGAAAAAATTTACAACAACCAAAAAAGATATGGAGAATTTGACCAAAATACGCGACACCGTTTTAGAACATTTATAATTTATGCTAACATAAAACTTCATAATTAACATCGTTCATCATTCTTAATTTGTTATACCGACAAAGTTTTCAATATAGGCCGAAATATATAGTTGTATCTTTCAGAAAAATGTAAATGTAAAAATCAATAAATTGTCTTAGATATGATTTAATAAACATCGTCATTTAACCATTATTGTCAATGGCGGCAGTTCCATCACTGATTAAAGTAGAGTTGACCTCAAATCTATTTGGGTAATAATTTTCTTTCACCGTTCATTGCATTTCTTAATTGCATAATTATATTGAAATTATATAAACCTTGTAAATCGGTGAATATGAATCATAAATTTTGTTGTTCTCATAAAAGAAATAGTTATCAAAAGTTGAACATATTCGTGTCGTGTCGACTTCACATTATTATTAGAGCGAAAGAACATTATGAGTTACAATAGTTGTACTTATTAAAATAAAAAATTCAAAAGGGGCATAAATTATACAATTTAAAATAATGGGGTAAAGACTGCACTATATGTGACTACAATGCACGTGTAGCTAGCTGCAATATGCGTTATTTCGAACAATTTCTGAACAATCACCTAGATTACACATATTTGACCTTTTCATCTAAATAGGGAACGTAAATGAAGTTGGTTATTTGTTCATTTAAAGCAACAAATCTTTGCAATTGTGTATTACAAAAACACACATCCTTTGTTCCTTTCGCCTACCTACTAATAATTATTCTTAATGTAAGGTAATTGCACAATAATATGTAAACTTTTAAGAACATTGAAATCGTTATACCTACTATTTTATAAACAAAAAGATCTAATAAAATCCACATATTTAGTATAAATACATAAACTTAACATAAAGTTTACATAGATGCACGAGCGCCTTGTTAATTGCTGATAATGCTCACAGTCGTATAGTGTAATAAACCGGTAGGTAGAAAGTTTGTGTAGTTCATTATAAGTTCAAATGAACGGTGGTGTGAATTAAAATCTCTTTGAATTAGATATATCTAAGGAAGGTAGTATCCATTTCAATATCGTTGATTAGTACTGAATATGCTAATAATAAAGGCGTCTTCCACCCATACCATAAGTTTTACACAGTTTGTTTGGAATCCAAAAGAAATAAAATGATTATTATAACGTCTTTTATGTCAGACGCTATAAAACGAGTGTTTTACATAAAAAATGTGAGCTCGTTGCAGATCTGCAATATTTTAGTGGTTTCAAGTAGTCACAATTACAACTACTAAAATACATCAGAATGTCTTCATGTTCAACCAGAATTTACTCGAAACTGTTTTGTTTTTGTTAGCTTTTTTTTCCATTGCAGGCGTATTCAGAATGTATACCTACCTGTACCTAGTTTGATTATAAATTGTGAAATTAAAATTCAACAGCTGACTTACAAACCGGTACTGGTTGTTTTATATAACGAAAACGAACGAAGCGAGTTCACACAGTATATCGAAGGTATCCACTTTTGAATAAATAGTAGCACATCGAAAGTTAACTTCTATTTAAAGTTTGTTAGATAAATATTTAATTCCGTCATTCTGGAGGAGGATTAATTATATTAATTTTAGTTTATACAAAATTGCATTTTCTTGTTGTGTATTATAGTTTAAGTAGGATATGTGTTTTCTAAATAATATTTCAAACAGTAAAGCGAACACGCTATTAAAATTAATGACTTACTCGCTATTTCCGGAGTAGGTACATTAAATATGGTCACATTTTAAAAATAAAATTGCACATTATTCGCACAGAATGTGTTGAAACCGCTATCGTCTCTTAATCACATGTAGTAAATAACTCTAATACTTTTATAAATGATGTTGCACTTTTTCTTTTCGGTTTCCGTTATTAGGGTTCGTTTCTAGTATTTTATTAACTTTCCATACTGTTTGATCTTTGAACAATCTCAAATATTACATAACGGAAATTAATATTATATGTACATTTTTTGTCTGATTTTTTTCGCACTAGTACATTTATCGTTATTTCTTCCTCTTCAAAGGCGTAGGGCTTACAAGTTAACGTTCACTGAAAATAAATTCATGTCACTTTTTCTTATCTGCGCCTTTTCCCATATTTTCTATCGCCTTTCCCGTTGCGCTGTGCAAAGTATCTGTAGATCCTCCTCTGAAACTCTTCCTATATTCCTCTCGTAACCCAAAAAAATATTGGGTCATTTTGCATGTATTATCATTCTGTTTATGTTGGTGTTTTAGCTTGATCCTTCCTGGTGCGTCACTTTACAGTCAATGTTCCTACTTTATTTAATTCATTTGGTTCCAAATGTCTCTAACCATGGCTGAGTTTCCGGAAGTATCGTGTGAATCTTTTACCGTCATGTCCTAAAATTTCCCTAAGCCAATTTTTTCAAAATTATCTTATGGACCTCCATAATCACAAAAACAAGTAATTTCGCTAATTTAAAATGTAACCATAATTTTGAAACGCATGGGTTTACATTACAATAAAAAAATAAGCTTAAAAAATTGTTTCTTCTCGTCAAAATGTTCTGGTGTCAATCCTCTCCATCAATTCACTGTACTACTTTGGTGATCAAATTAAAGGACGTTTTATTATCTTCTTTAACATCTAATGTTAGGTATGAGGTAAAAAGCCTAAAACCGTGTGCAAAAACCGAAAATACCAATGCTCCTTTTGATTGTATTCCTATTGTTAGCGTGGTTTTTCTCTGCCAGTTATCTGAAACATTTTAATAAATGAAATTCAAAATCATAATTCAAAGTAGAAATACACCCAACACGGCAACACCTTATGGTGGTGAAACTCATTTTCCTTCAGAGTCAGTACATAACATTTACTCATTATAATTCAGTTCATTTACCTAACATGGTCTTTATTTTCCCTCGCTTATTAGCCATTGGTGTTCTTGTGTCCTCTGTATTGTGGATACCATTCTACATTTAGCGCACTTAATCGATTCAAGTAAAAAGTTACATCTGCCATTGGCAAAAGTCGTTCGATGTCCTTGTTCCTCCTCCATTGAGGAGTTTCGACATTCACATCACTCTTCATGTCACCCCTATCGACATCCCGCAGCTTTATTCCCTTTCTATGAGAATAGATGATTTTTTCGCCACTGTACTCTTCCACACCATTTGCATCTGTTTGGTTTTTAATTTGGTGTTACTCTGTCAACTTCCCCGAATGTCCTATTTTCTCGATCACTTTTAATTTAATTTCCCGCAAATTGCAAAAGTAAACGGGGAAAGCCATTGTTTCGATTTGTTCACCCCATGTGTTACGTACACTCGTAGAATCTTGCTTCGTTTCTCAGTGCGATGTTACTCCATTACCTCCACCGAACTGCTTGTTTCCTTATTTCATTTTCAATTATTTTCTGTTACAATTTGTACAAATTCTTTGTACACGGTACAAGGCATGGTTGCCACTTGATGTCGTCTCGTGTAATGTACTTTTTTTTAAATCGTCCAGAAAGTAGTACTTTCCGGATTATTTTTAGGCCAGAAAATGTCATTTTGACGGACTGAGCCGGAAAGTTATTGTGATAGTCCGGTAAAAGTTTTACCGGACTCATTTTTACTTTACCGGACTCATTTTTTACTTTCCGGCCTAGAATGGTCAATTGTTCTGCCCGTTTCTGGCCGATTAAAAAAAAATATTGTACGTAATACGTCCCAAAAGTGCTTTTACTGGACTCGCAGGCTTGCAGGACTCGCCTGCGGCTCGTCCTGTAATTTGCCTACTTGTCCAGTAAAAGGTCACTTTCGGGACTTGTTACGTAAACTACTATTTATGTGTTTTTACGCAACTTACCATACACAAAACAACAGTGAATTGCCATATAATCATGCAATAGTCAGTTCAAGGTTGAGTTACTGTGGGGAAATTCAACAATGTCAAGAAGGGCGCTATTAGGCAGACCATTACAAGCAGTGGTGTGCTGGAAAAAAGTTAACAATGGACTCGCTGCCCTGGGCCGGCGCGGCTCCGCGCGGGGAGGGGGGGGGGGGATTTTTTGTGGTTATTAATTTTCAAAAAACTTTTTAAAAATTATTTTCTGTTTCAAAATAAGTTTGTTTGTCTCTTCGCATGGTCTATGGAAAATATTTAAAAGTAAATTTAAAATAATATGTAATAAAGATTTACATTTACGGTTTACCTACCTTCAACAACGAATGTTTTTACTAATTTAAAGTACGGCAAAACATAAATAACAAAAAACTCAAGAAACCCAATTGGTGCGATCATTCAGTGCACGATAAACGTTGCACATGTGTAAATTTCAGTAATTGCACAACCGTGATATTGGCTATAGACACATAGACACGAGGTACGCTTTTCATGAACGCCTAAAGAAGACAAGTTGGGTTGCCTAACGCCTAACTAGAGGCGCATAAAAATCGTAAATAGCCCGGTAGGCGGTAGATTGGGATTGTGAGAACTCTGAAAACCTAATTTTAACAATGGGCTCGCAAACTTTCAGGAAATTTAACAATGGGCTCGCGCGATTACAAGTCTTATAGTATCAACGCATAGCGGCTTACGTACTACTTCGAACTGTTCTTCTCTTTTCAACAATAAGAATAATCTTCTGTTTTATAGTCAGCTACATAATGTAAAAGAGCATTCGTGTAAATTTAACGTTACAAGGTAGAGTCTACACTATTTCATAATTTACCTCAACAAATGAAGGCAGAAGGATGATTTTGTTCGATTCAAGAATTTCTAACATCGGCCATGTTGTGATTATCTTTATCTTACTTGTTCATTTATTGATTCAATGTATTATTTACTTTTGAATTTTTCTAATATTATATCACTGTTAAAGGTAATCAAAAATCACAAAACCTCCCCCATGAATAACATTTAATTATAAAATTGTTATCAATAGGATGATAAGATAAACGACATGTTTCAACACGTTATAGTGTCATCAGGCTATAAAGAGTAACATAAGCATAAAAACTACTAATCAGTGTACTTACTTTAAACAAGTTAAATTAAACGGGATGAATTATAAAGATGGTGTATAATGGAAATGCATGAGGTGAAATTTAAGCTTTGAAAAATATAAAATTGTCATGGAAAAGTCAATCCAGCACTGAAAGAAAATAATTAAGGAAAAGTTCATAAAATTACCATCTTACAAAATCGCTAATATTGATTGGATAAAATTGATTAAACGAGGTCAGAAATTCATGCTAAAAATTAAAGGTTAAAGAATAGCAAGGTGTAAGGAACATTACTTACGGGAAAGAAAACTTTAGTGAACTACAAAATTGAAAAACTTGAAAAACATGGGGCAAAGCCCCTTAATCAGGATAATACCACATGAGTTAACACCACCGACAACCACAGCACAAAATGGAGTCGCCGGCGCAATGACAGCAAATTTGAAAACGAAGGTAGGAATGTGAAAATAGACAAAGGCAACTGAAATACCGACCAGCCGTCGGAATACAAAATACGGGGTGTAGATCTAAAAATTTAGGGCAAAAAATTATAAAATGAGCAAATTCTTGTTAATATTCAAAACTTCATTTAGGGATGAGGAAGGATTTTGGTTATATAAAGTGACTATTTCTTTAACTTCTAGTAAATTTAGCTTAGTACGAAATCGTGGCCATATTCCAGGATGTGTTGGGCGAAGGAAGATTTTGTGAAAAGATTGTTATTCCTGATGCAAGCGAAATGTTCAGCGAATCTGGCTTTAAACTTGCGGCCAGTTTGACCGATGTAAGCGGAACCACATGTATTGCAAATTAATTTATACACGCCGGATTTATCCAAAATATCGTGTTTGTCTTTCGTGTGCACCAGGTAACTTTTCAGGTTGTGTTCGGAGGAAAAAACAATGGGAATATTAAATTGTTTAAACAAATTACTAAAAGAATGAGAAGCAGAACCGATATAAGGCAGACAAAAAAACTTTTTTGGGGGTCAGAGATATTAGAAAGCAAGGTAGTATGATTTTTAATTTTAAATTTATGGAAGATACGGTGAAACAACTTATGAATTAAAGGCTTAGGGTAACCATTCCTGGCAGCAATATCAAATATCAAATTAAATTCATTATCAAAGTTTGATTGGTTTAAGGGCAAACTGAAAAGCCGGTTGAAGAAGAATCTGAAGGCAGCAAGTTTGTGGCAAAGGGGATGGTAGGAACTGAAAGGGATGACGTGATCAGTGGTCGTGGGTTTTCTAAAAATATCAATCTCTAAATGATTATTAAGTCTAATAATTTTCAAGTCTAAAAAATTGAGGCAACCATTTATTTCTTTCTCTAACGTGAATTTGATATTAGGATGAAGACTATTGAGGTAATCAAAACTAAGATCTATATCATGGTCTTGTCATTGGCATTTTCTCCATTATGGGGTTATAATTTAATGTACAGTACAATTTTCCAATTTTAATCTTATTTCCATTTCTCATCAGTTCATTTGCTACTTCTTTAGGGACGGTTGGAGTACCCACTTATGGCTCTTCTATCGGTGGCTCTAAATGTATATATTTATATGTATTGTTCGTATTTTCTTCTGGAGTTTCTCCGTGTTGGTTTTTTTGTAGAAAATGCCTACAAAAAATAACGAAAATATATATATGTATGTATATGTATACTCTCGCCCAAGTACATAATAAAAAATGTACGAGTGCTGCATTACTTTTCTCTCTGGATGTTGTATCGACGTTACTTTTGATAACTATTTCCTTGCAGGAACCTTTGGGTGTTTTGACGTTTTCTATTTTGTCTTCAATCAATCCGATGAAGACATTTACTTTTCGATTAAGCTTTTGTGTTGCGTCCTTAACCAATCAAACAATTCTATTTATATGCTTTTCTACTTCATCTAACAATTGTGTTAAAAGGTCCCTCATAAAAGCATTGAATGTCACAGGATCTTTTGTTTTTTAAACCACTTTTCTTGTCGTTCCAACAAATCATTAGCCCTATGCGCCACTTGCACATGTAATGCGACTGGTAAGGAATTTGCCGACCAAGTCCATCATGTATATTACAACTACTGTAAATATATACCGTGTGACAAGTTTCAAAGCGGGACATAGCCGAATAGCATGGGAAATCACATATTTGCAGTTTGCTGCTCACCAATTATATGATCTACAAGAATGGTAATGATGTCTATCGAAAGAGCATTATTTTCTGAGCCTGTTTATACCAAATAGTTGGTATTTACTAATTCACTACTTTTTTAATTAGGAAAATATAATTTTCAAAGGTTAAAAATATGAGTAGCCATGACATGTCAAATTTGAATAATTTTGAATATTATCAAATCAACCATTTTCAATTATGTAATGTGGCATTTTCCTGAAAAATTTAACCATAGATAATAATAGTTATTATAACAAGGAACGAGTGTTTAAATAGGCAACAGGTCTAAAAATTATCTATTAAACATTATTGGAATTTGACATGTCATGACTGCTCATACTTTTTAACTTTTGAAAATTATTTTTTAATTAAAAAGCAGTGAATTAGTAAGTATAGCAAACAATTTGGTATAAACAGGCTCAGAAAATAATGCTCTGGTAGACATCATTACCGTTCTTGTAGATGAAACTGGTGAGCAACAAACTGCAAATATGTGATTACCCATGCTATTCGGCTATGTCCCGCTTTGAAACTTGCACACGGTATAAATAAAATAATAAAAAGTCAAGTACATACATATTTTAATTTGATGGTGAAAGTTCATACTATTATAACCTTATTTTCCTTATAGATAAATATCTTACTCCTTGTCTGATTCTGGCTGGAGACTCCCATATAAATCTAATTCCACTTCGGCGCAAAGCAAATCCACCAAAATTACATGTTCGTCCATTTTATGGCTAACGGTAAAATCGCGCTTTCTAATTATAATTATACCGTGACATAATGAAATAACGTATATAAACAGATTTTCATTTTAGTAATCAACAATTTCCATACAGAACAGTATATAGAAAGTACTAATAACCCTGACAGTTGACGCACTAAAAAAGGTGTGTGTATTTGTATTTTTGACACCCTTACTAGAACCTTCTTATGCCAGAAACATCATTCGCTTTATCACAATTTTTAATCGCCAACTTTACTGAAGTTGAAGCTTAATTATTTTCTCTTTATTGTGAGATGTATCTTAACGATGATTTGACATTCATTCGACGTGGAAAGTATTTGTCGTACAATACACTACGTAAGTTGTTTGACACATTTCATTACACCGCGTATTTGTATTTCGGTAAAAATTTCAAAATGTATCGTAAATACTTCTTAAAACTTCAAATATCTGTGCGTACATAATTATTTAAAGTTGGAACTTCAACCCCGAATTTGGTTTGAAAATCGCACTAAACAAAATTTTTTATATAGTTATACATATTTTCCTGCTGGATTCTTTAATCCCAAATTCATTTTCCAACTAAGTAACTGCTATTGTATCCCAATTCCCAACTGATCTACATTAGGCGCTAAGATATATTGAAATTTTTTTGACGTTAGGTTTTCACAAAAAACGCAAAATTAGTACAATTTACATTTAGGCGTCAAAGTTAATTATGTCTACAGCTTTCCCGTAAATTCAATTGTTAACACTTAGTAAACATAAATAAAAACGGCCTTAAATTTAAAATGAGTATACTAACCCCAAAAGTTAATTTAGTTTCCCTTGATAGTGAAATATAACCCTATTATGAAGATTCAGAGTACACCCCTAATGTTAATAGGTAGGGAGGCTTATTCGTACTTGTCTATTATCACATCCAATCCCATATGGGATCAATCAATACTTTATTTACTCCTAGCGGTATTGGTTTTCTTTGTATGTACTATTCCACATGTCATTCAATTTGGAAAAACAATTAGGGTGTTATTTACCACAGAATGATAATATTTACTTATTAATTTAACTTCTAAATTACCGTAAATTGTGTTATGTAAACATGAATTATTTGCCTTGTTTGGAGAGGTTGCTAAATAGAAATAAAGCCAATAAAATGTATCGATTACAAAAGTGGAATTTCGGTGTAGATATAGAGCTACTATCGCATCCATTGATTTCTTAAAACCTAAGGGACCTTTGTAACACAATTAATGGCCATGACCACGTATACGGGAGGGAAACTGTCGGGCAAGCTTTAAACAACTGCATCACTACAGTCAACTTCACGCAATCTGGTAATAAGTACGCAACAGTTGTATAGAGCTACTCTTATTTAGTTTCGAATCATGACGAAAACGATGTTAAATTCCACGCTAACTTAATTTTGTATAAGATAACAGGAAATAATGATTGACCCTTTTTGCACTCTACCACAAAAAATTCTTAAACGTAACCACTTATTATTTCAATTGTTGATAAACTAAACGTACAATTGACGTTGTTCACGATGAATTTCACATAATGCAAGTTCGTATATAGTTAGTTTCGTAGGTATAATTAACTGTGCACAAAGGAAATTTATTTTATTTCTTAAATGTAGGTTGATAATGAGATGTTTACTCTCTACATTACACAAGGGAAGTTTTCTAAATTAACATTTAAGTATAAAAAGTGCAATCTACACTGAATAATATAATAAATGTAGTCGTTTTTCTTATTACGAACACTCCAATTTAAAGAGTAGAATCTTTAAAACACCGTTGGATCTCTCACATGGTGGAAAAAATGTTAAAAGATTCCTCATATTTCGTTTGTAAGGTTTATCTATAGAAATGCGAATGTGGAACATATTTGACCTAATAAAGTTGTCCCAAACATCGGCACGCATAAGCTACATCGGTCTAATGGCCGCAATTCCAAAGGAATTAACAACGACAAGAAAAATGACACTTGATTGGAAAACAAAAACGTTAATTGTGCTTATAGACCAAACTGTGAAATAAAGGGTGGCGGACAAGCAGGGGCGTAGCTATAGATAATTTTCGGGGGGGATTCTACATGAGAGTTCGTCAGGTCGAGTCAACTATCCCCAATTCGCTAATGAGAAAATTTACGGCTGACCATTTTATTTAGAATTTAGTGCAGAATCAGTCAACCCCCCCTACCCCCCCCCCCCGCCCCTATTTACGCCACTGCGGAGAAGAATTCGAACGTACGTAAAAGGAGGTAGGTTCCCTTTCAATTTTTACTTTCCCGTGTGTATTACACATAGGGAAAGTAATGTAATCGAAAAAAAAAATCGAACTTGAGATGTTGATGAATCTCACCGTTTTGGGTTCAAAACTACCATCTTTGAAAAATGGTTGTCTGTGGATGCGTTATGACGTTATGACTGTGGAGCCTAAACTACTAGGCCGATTTTGATGAAATTTAAAACTATACCCTATAAAAAAACCTCATCCGTAAAACAACCTTCTCATTAAAATCGGCCCAAAGAGGCCCAAATTAGGGACGTTATTTTGGGAGCAAACATTCAAAACGGCGGGAAATATAGAAATTCTCCAAGTTTTGACTTTTTAGGATCCAGCTCAAGAACCGCTTAACTTTATTAAAATTTGAAAATTGTAGCCAAAGGGTGGCCAGAACTTTTACTTATAATTGATAAAGAAAAAAAATTCAATATGGCCAATTTATTGGTACCCAAAATTGGTGAAAAATTAAAAATCAATTTTCTCAAAATCTGTTCCAAGTATTTTTTTATTTTTTGAAATATTATACATGTAGTTCATAAAAAACTATTAGCACCACATTTATTTCTTTATTTCCCATAGGGGAAGAGGGATGAATTGTTGATTTGATAAGTAATGATGTAGAAATGTCAAGGTAATGAATCAACTTTTGCTGCAATACGGTTATGGTCACGTACAGAAATTCGAAAATGACTGATTAAGGTCTCTATATTAAAAGCTCAAAAGCAAGCTGTCTCATAAAATATGTTAGCGGTATGTAAGATTCTTATGATTACAGGTTTAGGAAGGAAAATTCAGAGGGATTAAGTTTCATTCCGAACATGACTCCCCGAATGCAATAAGGCAAAACGAAACTCATGGAGGAACTACCGTGAAGTAAAGCTATACAGCGAACCAGAGGGAACAACTCTGGGCAACATTCTTTCTATGGAGCAGCACGGGAAAATGTTGAAAATAAGCTGCTTATGGACCTGTAAAGTTGAGTATTGCAAAAAATCGATACCGTAAATAGTCCTTTCTGACAGTAAAAACTTATGTCACAATGAATCAAGAAAACTTCCAGCCTTCCCTTTCAGTAGTAACTTTAATTGGGTTACTTTCAAAATTTTAATTGATGATACATGATGAAATTTGCGACATGTTTCGGGGGCCAACTGCTCCCATTATCAAGCCAAATTGAACAAATTTAATTGACGTCAATACAATTATCTTATTAATTAATTAATGGGGAAAAATACGATTTTTTGGAAACCATTTTTTCTCACAGAGGAATCATAATGAATCATTTCCCCCCAAGAAATAGTCGTCTACGACCAGCCGTTCCTTAGCAATAGCGCTTTAAAGTCGCTTCGTTATCAGCTGGACCCGAGCACAGCCCGAACGTTTCCGACGATGCCCTAAGGTCTTGTGACGTCACGTCCCACACGGCAATGTACGGAGCGTATGGAGACCAGTGTTTTTAGTCGTTTTTATCTTGTATTTATGTAGTTTTTCGTTGTATTTTACCATTTTATAAACAATTATATTGTTGGTTTTAAAGGATGTTATTTAATGTCAAGTATATTTCTTTGGGTAGTGAGAAATCGTGACCGGGAGACACCCGTCCTAACCTTTCTTGCTCATCATAATGTCCAGTGGAACATCTTAGTAACATAATTTATTGTTTGATAACGTAATAAAGTAATTAACGCTCTAAACTACGATTAAAATATGTCTCCCAAAATACCATTGGGGAACTTTTATAAATTTCTCGAGGTTCTGGGATCGGCGTAGCTAAACGTAAACATTGCGTCGGTTTGTTTACCACGTTTCTCATTACACCGTGTGTTTTTTATTTCTTGTACTTACGTTTTAGAAGAAAGTGGTAATAAAATATAATTATTGACTGTGTTATCGTATTTATCGTCTTATACCCTTCAAACAATAAAAACGAGTAAGAACGTGGTTTGTGGCATTTATAAGGTTTGATATTAAGCAAATTAGCTGCAAATTTCCAGTTCCGAGTACCATAGTGTATGCTGTTATGTCATAATTTTCGCTTACGTGAAAACTTCGTATAGATTTTTGCCAACCTAGCTAATTAAACTTGTTACTTCATACAAAATGCAAAAATCGAGGTTGGCATTTTTTCTTAGTCCCGGTTTCAAAATGGCGGCTATTTCAAAGTGGCCGCCATTTTGAAACTTTTAACTTGAATAACTCGGTATCTATTGGACCGATTTTTACGTTCTTTATGTCAAATTAAAGCTTATAACGTGGGGAATAAAGTTGGTCCTATGCTTCATTACGCTACCTGCTATCATTTTCTCGATATTTAACAAATATCATATTTTGGAGGTGTTGCCTGGGACGTCTTTCAATTATCCAAGTAAACTAGCGTATAAATCATTATATTCTACACAAGATAATGTGTTGCTTATAATTTTTGCTTTTAATTGGTCTACAGAAATTCAAAATCGGTTCCATAGAACCGAAGTTACGTATAAAATCGTTTTATCGACTGAAATAATATAATAAATTAAAAACACATCAGGTTTCCTGTCTTGCCTTTTATGATGTTAATAAAAAATCTAAACTGATGAATAGATTTTTTTTGTTTCAGATGTAATGATGGAAAGAGAATCTACTAACTTTGAGCTGTGTTTGAAGTGCCAAACCATAAGGCTTAATCAACAATTACGAGAAGAGCCGCGAGAATCAAGTTATGAGAAATTTTTGAACGCAATACACGAGAGAGCAAACTATGGTGAACTTGAGTTTGTTACAATTAAAAATCGCCTAGTTGACGTAACTGCAGAACAGCTGAAGGAGAAGAAAGCAGTATGGCATAAGCAAGCATTGCTATTCTGAAACTACAAATCAATCAAATATAAAAATATCAAAACTTCGTCACACTAAAGCTATCTCCCTCCAAGACACACACAGTTGCAGAAGAAGAAGGGACGTCCTCCAACTGTAACTACTTTGGACAGCAGATGTCCTTCACCTGCATCAGTCAGGGTCACACGGTCGCAACTTACGAAGTATGACAAAACCAAATGCTTTTCCTGTCAAGGTGAAACTAAAGGATCTCTTCACAAGTGCATGTCTAGGAATATTGGAGCACAACTTTGCGAAATTGTGACTAAGTGCGATAGAGAAGATCGGAAGGTGAATTTCGGAGATGTGATTAATGAAACAGATGCGCTTTCCAGAGACGTAGTGCTTTCCAGAGACGTAGTGTTATCACAAAACGTGCATGACAACACAATGGCAAAAGTTTGGCAAGTTCAAGATAACAGCACCCGAAATAAATCAACAAAAAAGGAATAAGCAGCAATCATTAAATTTGATAGCTGCAGAGATTCAGTTTTATAGCCAATTTCAAGATAGCATAGATTCAAGTCAATTCATAGGAATTGATCAAGCTCACCTTCCAATCTTCTCTATCGCACTTAGTCACAATTTCGCAAAGTTGTGCTCCAATATTCCTAGACATGCACTTGTGAAGAGATCCTTTAGTTTCACCTTGACAGGAAAAGCATTTGGTTTTGTCATACTTCGTAAGTTGCGACCGTGTGACCCTGACTGATGCAGGTGAAGGACATCTGCTGTCCAAAGTAGTTACAGTTGGAGGACGTCCCTTCTTCTTCTGCAACTGTGTGTGTGTCTTGGAGGGAGATAGCTTTAGTGTGACGAAGTTTTGATATTTTTATATTTGATTGATTTGTAGTTTCAGAATAGCAATGCTTGCTTATGCCATACTGCTTTCTTCTCCTTCAGCTGTTCTGCAGTTACGTCAACTAGGCGATTTTTAATTGTAACAAACTCAAGTTCACCATAGTTTGCTCTCTCGTGTATTGCGTTCAAAAATTTCTCATAACTTGATTCTCGCGGCTCTTCTCGTAATTGTTGATTAAGCCTTATGGTTTGGCACTTCAAACACAGCTCAAAGTTAGTAGATTCTCTTTCCATCATTACATCTGAAACAAAAAAAATCTATTCATCAGTTTAGATTTTTTATTAACATCATAAAAGGCAAGACAGGAAACCTGATGTGTTTTTAATTTATTATATTATTTCAGTCGATAAAACGATTTTATACGTAACTACGGTTCTATGGAACCGATTTTGAATTTCTGTAGACCAATTAAAAGCAAAAATTATAAGCAACACATTATCTTGTGTAGAATATAATGATTTATACGCTAGTTTACTTGGATAATTGAAAGACGTCCCAGGCAACACCTCCAAAATATATTTGTTAAATATCGAGAAAATGATAGCAGGTAGCGTAATGAAGCATAGGACCAACTTTATTCCCCACGTTATAAGCTTTAATTTGACATAAAGATCGTAAAAATCGGTTCAATAGATACCGAGTTATTCAAGTTAAAAGTTTCAAAATGGCGGCCACTTTGAAATAGCCGCCATTTTGAAACCGGGACTAAGAAAAAATGCCAACCTTGATTTTTGCATTTTGTATGAAGTAATAAGTTTAATTAGCTAGGTTGGCAAAAATCTATACGAAATTTTCACGATATTACACAACGACCTGCACTAACCAAGTATTAGTTATTCAATGACCAAACACAAGAATTGTTTTGTTGAAGTGCAAAACAACTTTTCTTTCCTTAACCTGACCTAGTAAACAGCATCTACATTCTGTGATAAAACAGCATTAAGAAATCGGTGAACTTATTTTTCTAATTTCTAGGCATACCGACTTATGTTCTTAAAGTGATAAAACCGAATATGATGATGATAAACACAAGAAATAATTAATAATGATTTTGTATTAACCGGCGGCGTTGATCCGGTCTGCAAATCGACCACTTATATATGGCCACAGAAATAGTTTTGTGTGCAAGATATTCAAGTGTCCTTTTGTTTTCAATTCACCAACAAATTATGTAATTAAAAAAACCACTCGCCTAGTGTTTATATTCCGTGAAAACAGTTGAAAATCGTAAAAAAGCAACTCCGCAAGCCAGAATCAACAGGTCCTGTATGGGTTGTGACGTCACTGTGCCATCGGGAAACTCGGAAACGTTCGGCATGTGATCGGCTCTCGCCAATTTTAGGGCAACTTAATAATTTAATTACGGACAAACTACTATTCGGATCGCCGTAAAATTTTTCACGGCAAAACTTTTTTTGAAATCTTCGTATGATGATGTGTACTACATTGATTTCTGAGATTTCGTATTGTTCCCCATTAAATTTGTTCAATTTGGCTTGATAATGGGAGCAATTGGCTCTCGAAACATGTCGCAATTTCATCATGTATCATCAATTAAAATATTTAAACTAATCCAATTACAGTTACTGCTGAAATGGGAGGCTGGGAGTTTTCTTGATACATTGTTGCATCAACTCCTTTGTGAGTTTTGGAACCACACATCATGTCGAAAAACTTGTGTATTATAACAGCAAAACATCACTTGATAAGTAGGTAATCCACATTTTATTGAAATCGGCCGCACCGATTTTGAGAATTCGGCCTTAAAAGTGAGCGGACTATCCTTTTTATTAAGATAGTAGTTTAGGCCCTTTTTCACCGTTAAATCCTTGATAGTTTTCAACATTTAACACGAAGACCACGTTCACCATCCCACCATAATTGAGAACAATTAAGCTTCTGTATATGACAACTAACTTTGAATCGTCTGAGGAAGCCATTACAGCAACCTCCTCCAAGTTGTAATTTTATTTTCTATTTCCACTAAGTATATTAAATCATATTTTCATTTCTATTGTATGCCAGTTTTGGGTTCAATTTTATATTTCAACTAGTTACTACTTACTAGAGTAAATCAGTCCAAAGAACGTATATTTCGTTATTGCACGTCATGCTGTAAACCGAAAGGTAGACGCAACAACTTGTAGCTCTTCGCTCGTATCGAACCGAACATCTACCTTACACCGAAATTGGATGGCTTAAGCAAACAAATCGTAATGGTGGTGGGTACTTCCACCTTATCTTCGTTTAACTTTCAACTCGCCTATATTTCCACATGGCAAACGGAGGCAAAGGTAACTGGGACACCACCCTCATCAATCAACGTCGCGCCTTCGTGTCTAGTAGTGCCACCAGTGTTTCTTCGCGTATTATAGCAGAACTATAGAGAGGTGGCAGAACCTAAACAACACACACTTAGTTATGCAGATTGCGTAATGACCCCAGATTTGAAGATGTGATATTTACATAATGATAGAGCTGCAACTCATTTCAACATCTTACCGGAAATTTCAAGTGCTCAACACCTACGTAGTGACAGGTCACCACATGAACCACATTAGATTGTCCCACAAACACCTGTTTGTTACAATACAATACTTCTGGAAAATATGTTTGCATCAATTCATGTTACTAAATATAAATTATAATTACTGCGAGGAACTTCAGTACCTACATAGTTATATTATATAAAAATAATAATAATAATAAGTAATTCCAATAGATATTATTTATTTAAACGTTATGTGTCATTATCATGAAACTAATTCATGTAGGTAGACTGGATTTTGGAAAAATATACCTAAGCTTTATAAGTAACAAGGTAGAAACAACAGCGACCCCTAAAATTTATAGAATGTTAATAAGTGTTTGAAAAACACTTTCTCATCAGTAATTAAGCTATTGAACGTGACGCAACTTCCGTCCGATTTTGTTATCATATCTTAATAATGTAGCTACTTGACAGATTAATTTATCAATTGAATCAAAATCGTTCTTGTTCTAATCTTCTCTGACGTAATAATCTAAAATAGAGAATCTAAATTTAAATGTTATTCCCTTTATTAAACCGTAATGTACCTGTGGATATTTTGATTTATATTGACAACACCGAAAACTGGAAGGGTATTTTTCTGACACATCCGTTGTGTAATATGATCTAGGACAAACGAACAAAATAATTAATCATTTTAATAATTATTAATTGGAAAGCAATTTGATTCATTGTTTACCTTACTATAAACGTTTATTATTACAAAATAATTACGAAACAGAATTACTGAAATTCGATACGAATTTTTCAGACGTTTTTATTTTCTCTTGCATCCGACAGTATTGATCTATTCGTTATTTTTTCGCCTTTCTTTTTTACGTATATACGTTTCCAGTAAAGTGAATTATCGCTAAATTATAATAAAACCAAAATATCAATTTACAGTCTTATGGATGGGCTTGTTAGAAAAAAAAAAGTACAAACGGAAATGTTGCTTCGAAATACAAATTAATTGGTGTGCACATATGTTTACTGACGCTTTTAAGCGTTCTTCCAAAGCTTTATAAGAAATTTGTACATTTTTTTTTAATTAAAAGCCATGTGGTTTATAAAAATTAATTACATAATGCAAATTAAACGGATAGGTATGTGAATAATTTAAGAAAATTTAATAAATGATTAATCATAAGGAATTTGTACATGGGATGAAGTGAATTGTGGCTGCATTATTGGTGTGATTTCGAATTACTTGTTATGACAGCTGTAACAAAATATGCGCTGTTGTGGTAAGTACAACACGTTCTGATGTCAGATACTCTTAAATAGGATTTTGCGACACGTGTTTAAAAAAAAACACAGCACCACATGATGCGTTGATTGCAATCTAAAATGTAATTAAACGCAGTTTATATTTACCAATGCTTCGTGACTTCGTCACCATGTACTGTAAACAAGTATTCAAATATTTTGTTCGTCAATTACTTGCCATTTAATAATAACACATTATAATTAATTTATTCAACCAACAACCAACACATTTCGTATTCATACTGAATCAATGAGAATTCTCTCACATGCTTAGGACAATAAAATTGGAAAGCGCAAGACAAGCAAATACTTCAAAAAGCAACAGATTTGCTGATGGTGGTTTCTGTTAATTTGTACAACTGAATACTATTCCTTCAACAGTGTCGACGAAATTACTTCTAACATTATATTTTAGCCTCCATCCCATCCATACTATATTTAGCTCGTTTGAAAGGGAGTAATAAATACCGATGGGTCATTTTCAGTAACTTACATGCTTTTATAATTCAGTATTTTTTTATTTCTCCCACTATTTCAACTACTGTTCTATCTTCTTTTTGAGCTACTACTCGTAGTTACCTTTTGGGGTGTTGGAGGAAACCTTCCATATTCTATAATACTGCATTATTGGCTTTTCGCAGTTCATAGATAGAAATACTTCTTATTAAGTACATTTTTTCTTGTAATTTGAGCTACATTATCGGCACCACAACCCCTCTCATAGTTTTTTTTCAATTGAATTCTTTCGCTTTCTAATGATTACAAACATATAGGTCATAAACGACCCTATTTGCAAAACCTGAGAACCAAGTAAATCTTTTTGTATTTGAATCAGGGTTGGAATGTTTTAAATCAAGTGATTAAAATCGATTGTTTTAAACAGGTTTAAAACAAGGTACCATAAAAAACTGCAATTGTTTTAAAACTATTTAAAACTGCTGTTTAAAACAAGTTTTAAACAACCTCATGTTTAAAACACAAAAAGTACAAATTTGTGTAAAATATATAAGCAAATATAGGAATAGGAATAAACAAATGTCAAAACTTTTCATAATTATTATGTATTAAATAAAATAAGTTTCAAAAATATATAGATTTGATACATTTACATTTCTAGATCTACTGATTCAAACATTTAAAAATATTTACCAACTTTGCGGCTTTCTCGACACCCAACTTATTTCTTAATTTTGAGTGTACCATCCCAAACGTAGAAAATATTCTTTCTATCCCTGCTGATGATGCTATGGCTGTATGCAGTTGAGTGGTCAATGACAAAGTTTCATTATTTATTCTGTTTTTCAATGCACCCCACCATGCAACTGGCTGTACGTTACTCTTGGACTGCATTGAAAATAGATATTCTCCAAATGGAAAAGACTTCGCTTGATAATTTATGACAGATGCCATTGCTTCAGGATGATACTGATGAACATACTGCATTGCCTCTTCAATTTGCCAATCACGCAGTTTTTGTCCAGTATATCGATGATCTAATAAATTTGCTAGATAGTGAGGTGCACTTAAAGCCATTTTCATCCTAGTTTCTATTTGCCGAACTTCTTCTAAATTGCAATGTGTTTCCAACTCCCTTTCCAACTCAATCCAAATTTCGACGGCTTCACTTATAGTACAATTTTCTTTTTGAACTCGATCCAGTGCTACGGCAATTCTTTTAAATTTAAAAAGATAATTTTCACAATTTATTTTGAAAGTATGATCATGAATTTTACCAACAATTTCTGTATCAATTGAAACTCTATTTTCAGAACATACTTTGCAAAGAATGTGCCAATTTTTTAAATAAGATTCTAAACAATCGGCCAACGTGTTCCAACGCACATCTTGAGGAAGAACTAATGAAGATCCTCCGGCTTCTTTGTACTTTGCGGCTGGAAAATGATGATTCCTAAAATATTTCATGATCGTCTTAATGTCTTCTTTCAGAACTGGTATGTTATCTAAGTCTTTAGCTAGTAAATTCAGAATATGCGCAGAACAGCCGTAGGTAATAATATCGGGCATTCCTATTTCTTCAACTTTTGACAACTCATGCCTCATTTTAGACATATTACTAGCGTTGTCGGTGACAAAACTTCCAACATCACAATTCAGTTTCTGACACGATTTTATTTCATCAATTGCCAATTGTAACAGATAATCTCCAGTATGGCTTCTATCGCCAGTATTAATAGTGTTAATTAAATTGGCCTTTCCATCTGACACTATCGCAATACATATTAAAGGCTCATTATGAATATTGCTCCAGCCATCCATCGACATGCAAACAGTTTTATTTTTTAAATTTTGTTGCCGGATCAAACAAACTGAATTATAGACTTCTTCCAATAGTTCGTTGGCAATGTTGTGCCGATTGGGAGGTTTGTAACCAGCATGTAAGTCATTAATTAATTTTATGAATTCAGGATGTTCTACAGTCCTGAAACTTGAATTCGTAGCATAAATAAATTTTGCTACCTGTATGTCAAGTTTTTTCTTTTCGGATATCGTTGTTTTTATAACAAAACTATCTAAGTTTCCAGATGACCCTAAAAATAATAACAAAATAAGCTGTGATTTAATAATAGCTGCGAAGTAAAAAAACATCGACTTGATTATGTTTGAAGTATTGATCGATATTATAATAACGTTTACGTATAACTATTAAAAAACTGAATCTAACTTACTATCAGAAAAAGGTTCAGTAACTGAAGTTTCATCATCTGTTTCCGTTAGCAATAATGATGTTGATGACGATCCTGAGAATCCCGGTCGTGGTTCTGCTTCTGGTACTTCTATTTGAAGTAAATTAGCACTTTTAGACATGCTTTTACACTTGCTAATGTGTTTTTTCATCCGTGCAACTAGAGCAACCATTGCTTCTCTGCAATGTTTACATTTAGCTCGCTTCGATTTAACGTCTTGACTATCATAAGCTTCAAAATGTCGCCAAATAGGATCTAGTTTTCTACCAGACATTTGGAAAAAGTAATTCGCAATTCGCACAACAGATTCAAAATAATCGAAGGCACTCGCAAAAATTACGTTACGATATTCGAAAATTATAAATTACACTCGTGTATCGTGTTTGCTTGAGCTTGAGAGACTAAACTGCACCTGACCAATCACCAAAGACATTAAATTTGATATAAAAATAAAATTAGAAAACAAAGATTCCATTGGAATTGCAAGAGTCGATGTAATATAATACTAAATGGTTAGTCTTTGTTTTAATGATTTGATTAAATTAACAAGAGTATTAAATATCTGGTTAATGCTTAAGTGCTTTTATTGCAAATTCAAACAATGATAATTGATAAGGTAATTTTCGCTTACTTGTGAAATAATACAAGACTGTTTAAAACGGTTCAAAACTGTTTAAAACTGTTTTTTTTAATTCTAAATAAAAAATTGTTTTAAACATAGAAAACATGTATTAAATAAAAAAAACTGTTTTATTTGTTTTTTTTACAAAAAACATGTTTTTTTCCAACCCTGATTTGAATTTTCTTAAACCTTGCCTAAGTTGGCACTGAAGCCTTTGTATGTGTGATAGTAGGATGATGATAATCTCATTAATTTTCAAACTGAACATGCTACCATTGTATTATTTATTATATACAATGATGCTACTAGGTATTTAAATAACACATAAAAATGTACGCAGAGATGGCAGCACTTATGGCGATTGAGGGGAAATAGCAATAAAGGAGGCTACAGTCAAATGGAATGATTATAATAATTAATCAGTTTAAAAGATATAATTACGTTTGAATTAAAACTATCATTACATTAATGAGGGCGTTAGATTTTTTATGAAAATAAGACAAACATTCATACTCTCACACAGACTAAAAGAAACTTTCTATTTATGACGCGAATCGTAATAGAAACACATATTACTTTCATGAAATGAAAATTTAATTTTCCTAACGAATTTTATTTCTGTACATAAAAGTCTATTTCCACAATTGCTTGAAAGTTGAAATATTAAATTGCTTACCTTGAATTTATTAGTATCTAATGGTTTAATATTTAACATTAAATATCATTAATTATGGTTACTTATTTACATTTTATCACTTTATTATGTACATTGTAATATTGTGGTCTATTTATCACGTACATGATGCATAATAACAGTTTAATATTTCTGGTTTATCCTTAAACAAACGGAAGTTGTTTTCCCGCAATAACTGTGATTCCACAGTCATTAATTATCTCTTATGCACTTTTTTATACTTTTAATTAATAAGATATATTGACGCATTTATACTTTATGTGAGAAATTTTGAGGTATCTATATGTGGTTTTAAAGTGATGATCAATTTTGTTTAAACTGAAAAGTTTTGCAACATTAAGCAATTATAAAATCTGCACAGTTCATATGTGAAATTTTGGTTCCAAATACTGTGATGTGTACAACCAACGCACATTTTGAACATTTACAAATCTAATTCATAGGTTTGATCTATACAAGCACTGTTTCTATCATATGCACTATGCGAAACCTTGAGTAAAAGTAACAGTAAAAGTAGCATGAAAGTGAAATGAAACGAAAGGAACGAGATATATGTTTTACCGAGCAAAATTGTACGAATGAAAAGGAAGCCTGAAATTCCGATGCAAATGTTGAGAATTATTAACAAAGGGAATCCTAAACATAGAAATTATTCCCAAAACGTTTTAAGAAAGAGGCAAGGCACAGAGAAGCTCAAAACCAATCAGAATATTATAATTATGTAATTGTAAATTGTTTCAAAGTAAAGCTTCTTAAATGTTAGCTACGATCCAAAATTGTGCTAGATAGATAAATTGGTGCAAATTCTTATCAGAAACTCTGTAAAGCCAATACGGCAGAGGAATTGATTGTGGACTTTGTGTGAAAATTAGTATTTTCGCTCAGTAGAAGTAGTAACACTAGAAAACCGAAGTGCACCTTGCTTTGTTTTTCTTACAAAGTCTAATTTGATATGTCTTTCTTGTTGTAGATTTAGGAGCCTCTACATCTTTAGCGGTTGCCCGGAGTGTTGCTCTCTGTAGCAGCTGAAGACTCACATGTCTGTATAGTGCCACTAACTCGTTAACAACTTTCATAACGAATGATCGTCAAGTCCCTTAAGGTAGACACACACACACATACAGTTTTTCCTCAAAGCAAAACTGCGGAGTCTAAGCCTAGAGGATTTCCTTTAAATGAGGGTGCCCCAGACACGGAATGAGATTTATCGTCAGTTCGTGACTTGTAGAGCAATGCCATCTACCGACGATGATGCTTTGGCGATAATCGGTTTGCTTATAAATACTCGATTGAAAGTCGTAATGTTGAACTTTATTAATATATGACTTGTAGATAAACACCTTTAGTATTCTTTGTTCAGCGTTGGGATAGGAAAACCAGAAGATATACAGTATCACTTTTAATTTCCAATTTTTCTTCATGCTATAAATTTTTAAAAACAACATGTACCTACGGATATGGATTTTTTTAATCACCAAAAAGTTAAATAGCCTTTTTGTCTAAAATAATAAGAGAAGCAAATAACCGAATATTAAAATTTTTATACACTGAAATTCCTAATTCTACACCCTGTATTACATACATTTAAATGTGCACTCTGTACGTTAAACCTTACGATACCACCACACACGCCTAGACAAGCCTGCGCAGTTTTTCACAATGGCTTTTCAAATAGGGTTTTGTGGACTGTACAGTCCACCGGCGGCCTCAAGGTCTCCCCACACACGTTGAAGAAAATCTCAAGGCTTGGACTGCGCAGTCCGCGCCTTGAGGAAAAACTATATATGTGTCGCTACCTTTATAGAGGATTGGTAAAAACTTGAACAGGCCAACGTATCCTTACGGGACTTTTGATATTGTATAAAGTTGATCGTCTCAGGTGTTTTCTTCTCAGATGATCTGTAGCATGCAATACAATTATTTATGAACTAAGACTAAACAAAATTTGTTCGTTTTTTTCTGATTTCAACTCGAAAAAATCGGACAATTCTCTTAAACATAGAGACCATAAATAGTATGCCTCTCAAGCGTTATGAAAGCTTTCAACTATTGTAAACTATGGGCTTCTGTTTTAGTTCATAATTTTTATTAGACGCAATATGAACAAACAAAGTACTCTGGGCGTTTCTTCTATGGCATAATAACTGTGCAAGTCATGTCGATCCCGCATTTTCTCGAACATTTTTCTTCTACTTCCACAGCTTCCATTCCATCGTGTTCCAACAGCGCCGTATGCTTGACCTCACAACGACGAGGTAGACTACCTGCAATAAACATTCGTCAAGAAAGCAGATTCCAATCAGTACTTGTAATCGATTTTACATTAAAGGAACAAATAGAAAAACGCCTAGGCTATCATTTCTGATTGTCGTCTCTTGGTCTTCAAAATGCCCACCGATACCAACAAGATAATATCATTTGCAATCCACGTAATCTTTTATAATCCGTGTAATCTAGTTGTAATCCATGTAATCCAGTTGTAATCTTTTGTAGTCTATGTAATCTTTCGTAATCCATGTAATCTTTTTGTAATCCCTGTAATCTTTTGTAATCCATATAATCTTTTGTAATCTGTAATCCGTTGTACACGGATTTTTACAGTAACTAACCCCTCGTTGGTAGCTATATTGTAGTAATAAGTACTTTCACTTAATTCTTTAATTCAAAGTATGGATGTAATAACAACATACTATAAGCGAAACCCTTTTGGAACTTTTAAAATACGTCGGGGAATCTTGAAATAAATAATTATAGAAATTTACTTATTATTACAATATATTATAATATATTTTTAAATTAGGTCTACCACTAATATGAAAAGCACTAATATTTCAAATCGCATTTCAAGGTCCTTAATGCTACCGGAACGTAGAACAATTATTGTTAACGGTGTCTCCATTTACTAATTATTATAAGTGAAATGTTAATATACAAACGTGCTACGCTGGTAGGGTTGAGTTCTAAAAACGCACTATTATACATATTTAAAATTCGTACGTAAGAAGATGGGAATATAATTAAAATAAAAATTATTAATAACTAAAAACACGAATGTAATAGAACCGATACTGTGGGTATTACAAACCCGCATTGATACAGCACTGCAAACGTATTAACTTAGGATCGCGTCCAATTAAAATGCGCACATTGGCACTGCATTAAATTGACAGAACTTGCAATCCTGTGAATCATGTTCGGATAACGCAAGAGAAATTATAGGGGGAGCAGTGTAATCCACTTGAGAAAAGAAAAAAGGAATAGCGTCTCTCTACATTGTGCAACAGTTGATTTTAGTTGAGGTTCTTCGAGATATTTCTGCCACCGTTGTATGAAATATTCTTGAGCAATACTGATTGAAGTTATGTATGGTGCTGAAGTGGTTGTGTAATTTTTACGAAAATCAAATTGATAGACAGGGGGAAGGTTTTCAAAGTTACTTTCAAATATTTTCGAAACGAAGAAGAAGAGAAAATGACAATTAAAAAATAGGCCTACAGCTACTTTTTAGTGAAAAGGCAAGTGGAAAGGTATTCGTTAAATTAAGTTACTTAATGTTCAGGAAATTATTCAATAATTGTAAATTGTGCCTGTGACCACTACATCTACTGTGCTTCACTGAGGTAATTGCACCTCTGACCTCTGCTTGTCACACCGAATAAAATGTAGACGTAATAGAATGCAGTAATGCTCCTGCTGACTGAAATACGGATACATCATATTTTATTATTTTGGAGACAATCGTATTGGTTTCCTGGCGTATGACATATTTTTTCGTGTCTATTAAAGTGTAGAAGACATTTCAATGCATCCGATCGTTTCAAAAGGACAGACAGTTGTATAAACGTTACATTCTAGTGACTACTGAAAAGCTGCTGAAAAATTTCAATTAGGGAATTACGGTATTATTAAAGTAACAAAATCAATGTATAAACCGAGCGTAATTGTGGCTCTTTTTTTAATCAAAAATGAATTATCAAAAAGTTTACCGTTAGTTTCAAAACAAAAGCTACGTTTATTCTAGCAGGTTTCTGAATATTTTAGTGTCTTCGGGTCCCTAACGTGAAATAATTTATCAAGTGTGCTTTATTATATTGTCTTCAAATTCAAATACCTGTAGTCGAATGAGGTATTTTTAAGGGATCTTGTGTTTGCTGCCGTGATAAATAGAATTCAATTTATAATCTCCATCATTCAAATAGAGAAAAGCTGTGTTGTACGTCTATATTTTATATTTAAGTCAAATTGTAATGTATGAATATAACTTTTGATTCATAAACTTCTTGATGAATTATTCAGAGAATAAACACCCCACAGTTACTTTTTTTGATTATTTATTTCACACAGTCACTTAAGGTTTGGATTATATTACTAGAACACTATTTGAATGTTTCTTAATTTCGGTAACAATCGCTTTACCAGCGGGATATTACGATACAATGCATGTCACACAAACGACGGAACAGCTGTATAAAAAACATCTCCATTTAATTTTTTCAGATTGTCTCTTACAAGTTGTTAAATTAATGCGACATAGGTACTCTTACAGGGTAACTTCGAAATTCAATTCAAGGGGGAGAAACTTAAATAATCAATATACAAAAGCTAGGCTTCCTGTATAACTTAACTTTCCCATTATACTCAACACACATACGCAAAAATGAATAATTTAGAATTTACTTACAAAGTAATAAAAAACTGCAATTATACATTCAATCATTGTTGCTGAATATAATTCGCCGAATTCATTTTTAAGATGAAAACAAGAAAAAGCACATAATGTAGATATGAATGATGCCTACAAGCTAAAGACTAATTTGAAAAAATAAAATCTTTAGAAGTGGACCCTGTTTTACGTTACGGGAGGTCTCTAACCCTAAGATTAAATCAGAAAGCTAGTGCTTTGTCGGTTAAATTCTAGTCTTTTCAGTAAAAATTTTCCAATAAACTTCTTTAGGTTGTCTGCAGTGGCGTCGCACCATTTTATATAGAATTCGTTCCTCTTCTTTATTAATATTACTACACAGATAATGTATTAAATTAAATTTGTTGAAGTATCATAAATGAGAAAGTTTGTGAAATCATTTATATTGTGCCTTATCCCGATCGTTAGTGCAAAACGTGTCTGATAATACCAAAGGCTTAATCTCGAATTTGTTCTCAATGCGGTTGACAAATTTCTCAACATTGTTGATTTTGGGCCAGAAGACAATCCCAATTTCAAATTAACAGAAAAAATTGGTATTATGAAAAGTTATGTTGTTATTGTTTTAAAATGTTATCTTTCAGTAGACAAGTAGACAAGTAGAAAAATTTATTTTATTCTGTTAACTCATTCGTTGTAAAACAATCGCTCAGACGCTCAAACAGGATGCCAACGCGTATTTTAAAAATTGAAGAAACAGTATGTTTAGTGAATAAGTTTTATGTTTTGCAAGGTTTAATGGTGACAGACAAATCCTGAAAGATTACATAAAGTGTTGAAGATGTTAAAAAGTGGCCGTATCAGCATTACAGACGAAAAAAGATGCTACACCAACAGGGATGGTGATAGTGCCTGCAAACAGCCATTTGAAGGTTGCTGAGCTAATGATGGTGGCATCTGAATTACTTTATTAAAGTAAAAAACAAATACCAATGCCCAAATTCATTAAATCATCAGATTCATAAGAAATGTATATCTGGGCTAAAATATCATATTACATACTAGGAATAAGTACTAAAGTGAATGGAACTTGCTGCAATTTTTAATCTGAAACATAAGCAGTGCATGGGTATCTCCTTTTCAATATCTAACCGATTTATGACATGAGAACGACGCATTTTCTTATCTGATCTATCCAGGCTTGGAAAAAGGGGAATTACCTACCTTTCATATGCATCAATTTATTCCAATATTTTCCTCTTTATGACGTTTTGGAATACTTTCAATATCAATTTGTAGTACCTTCTAGATACCAATATCTTAAAAAAAATCTTCTTCCTCTGATGAACACCATGAATTCATGGAAAAGAGGTGAATTACTTCGTAATTACCCATAACTCTTTGGAGTTCGCGCATATTATTTGCCGTGGAATAAATTTTTTACGTCCAAAAGAATGTTTTTTAGGTGGTTTTAAAGCTTTTATGAATCTCTTCTTTATTGGGATGCTTCGTGGCAAATTAGTACACAATTGTTGAATTTGCAGTGACCCAGTGACAGATTATGCAATTCATTCATGTTAATGAATCACAGTTTCTTATGATTTGTATAAGGGTTAAATTTCCATTTTCAGAAATGGATTACATAAACACTTTTTATACTATAAAAGAAAGCTTCGAAAGGATGCGACGATGAGCAAACTTTGCACTAAAAACAATTTAAGCTTTTATTGTAATCGTGCACGTATTTTTACAATCTTTACAAACTCAGTTCAGTTCTGACAGAGGTACAGTTCACATCGTGAGAGTAATTCAACTGAATTCTTTTTAAACATTTCATAGCAAATGATTTCAATTTTTAATTAAAATTGTGATCTGCAAAACTGTGAACAATATAGTATAATAAAATAATACTTATATTTAATCATTGTCAATTGTCAATCCAGTACCAAAATTATAAATTGGTTATAATACGAAAGAAAATGGTGATTTGTGGAGTGTGTTTACAGAGTATTTCAAGAACTGAAACAGCAATCCAATGTTCTGCTTGTCTAAACATTTTACACGTGTCTGTAATGTGTGGTAATGGTTAAACCCGATTAACTTTTTAAAAAGAAAACCCTAATTATCTATGAAACAAATGAAAATCGGATTTCAACATATGAGCTTATTTTGTTTATTTTAGCTTCCTGGACATGTCTTTAAAATATTTCAATTTCCTCCCGAATCACCCTGTATATTTGGCTATCTTAACTATTTGAGGGAAACAGTAGACTTACTAATGTTTATCTACCAAATCCATCAAATTAATGATACCGCTCTACCAAAGTGTCAGGCACGGCCAACGTAAACATTGAACTAACACACCCCTAGCAATAATAATAATAATAATAATAATGACTCGTTCTCATGCACTCAAACGTAAACACACAATATACTCACAGTATCAGAATTCGCAATTAACACAAAACACAAACAACACATTACCCACTCGAATGCAACCTATGCGTCGAGCTAAACAACAAAAAACGCTTACACAATAACCATAACACTTTTTCAAAACATACATATTATGTTCATTTTTTCTTTTCTATAAAAAGTCACTAAGTCACGAATAAGTGACGCCAACGGAGAAGCCTAGGAATATAGGGTCTCTTTTTGTTATTGATGCGCGACGCTGCGTTCATGTTAATGCCTTCGCGGAAAGAGGGTCGACGGGACGTGGCTTTTACAAATTGGGATCAAATACACCGAGGCTTCTCAAACAAATACATTCTCTAAAATGTGATCAGCGTTGGTTTTATCAACGTCATTTAATTTAATGAACATAATATGTGTATAGTATTTAGTATGTTCACTTTTTAACAGCAACTTCAAATTTATATTGTATAGATATATGTATTAGTAGGACTAATCGTTACTTGATTTCGATCCGTGCGATTAGTTAACCAGGCTTGGCCTGAGTATCGATAACAATCGAAGTACATAATAATAGCACTAGAATTTTGGAGATATTGATATGAGAACAACACATCCCCCTTTCTAGGTGCTGCAAGGGCCGACAGTAGATTCGCACGCAAAGAGTGTTTTGACAAAATACAAAATTAGAGAAAACTCTGTGTTCGTGGAAGATGTCACGATACCAGTGACAGAGAACCGCTTTGCAGGCACTAGCTCAATACAAAATCACCTCTAGATTGGTTTCCGAGTGTCACCAAGTACTAGAGCAAGTGACAAACTCTTGAGCTCGTATGGGTTAAAGGGCATGCTGGAACAATAGGCAATGAAAAAGCCGATAAGTTAGCCCGACCGGCCTCAAAACAACCGTTTTATGGTCCAGAGGGCAGAGCCGGTTCTTCCACTTACAGTATCAACTGTAAACAACTTAATAACTCAAGACACCCAAGCCCAGCACAAGGCTAGGCGGAACTTGATGTCAGACTGCCGCCCCACAAGAGAGGCCTTCAGAAAACCATCTCATAACATGCCGCGTTTTTGCGCAGGGCTATCCAGAAAGAACCTCCGGCTACTTGTAGACATACTTTCTGGGCACTCTAAACTTAACAAACACATGCACCGCATAGGCTTGGTCGAATCACCATCCTGTAGAGGATGCTACACAGACGACGAGACGGCGCAACACATACTTTGTGAGTGTCCCGTGCTTGTCGAATTAAGACGATCCATGTTGGGAGAATCCTGGCCGGACATAGCTAACATTAGAGCCGCTTCCCCGTCCAGCATCCTCATGCTTATTTCACGTGTGGAATGGCTTGAGTGACATTGCAGGGTCGAACGACTCTAATCAGGGAGGTAGCACAAAGGGCCCGAATAGGTGGCCTATGTGCGCGTGAACTTCTGACCACGCTTCCATCGTAATCCAGAATCCAGATACTTTGGGCTGGTGTTTTTCGACAAAAATTACTAGTTTTTCTCGAAGAGCATGTGATGAAGTGAAATCGTATATGACATCCCCCCCCTAAGAATTTTTCGTTCGCTTATTTATTGTTATTCTTAAAAATTACCAACATTTCAAACAATCAAGTTAAGTTATAGTGAATCTAGTCGCCATCTGTGACGGTGAATTTTTCCAAAACTTCTGGAGCGAGTCATGGAAGGGACCGATACCCGATATTTTTTTTAAATTACCCCCCCTAAGCCAGTTGGTTGGAAACGCCCTTGCGTAAAGCTCGATAAGATCTTCATATTACAATTACCAATACATTGCCTACTGTAGACATTATTATGAGTAGAATTCGCTAAATTCATATAGATACTACGCACGCGTCGCCTGTTGCACTCAGCTAATTTATGAACTTAGTTATGCTACTCTAATACAAGGATTATATTTGACTCTAATAGCCGTAATGAAACTTATAAACACAATAGGCGCGTCTACATTAAAATAATGCAGAAATATTATGTAGTGTATGGGCACACTAAGGGGAAACACAGGAAGGAAACTTATATAATCTCCGCTTGTTCAAAGCGAGCTGAAGGGCAAGGTAACAGTAGTATTATATCATTGTCATTTTTGATTTTATACTCTTTCGTTACCGTCCAATCAAAGCACAGATTAAGGTAAATTAAAGTGACACGATGTTTAGCTTTCGCTTTTAATTTCCTCTTTTCTCGAAGATTTTCATTAGAAGGTCATCGATCAACTTAATGGGACTGTACGTAATTGTTCAAATCGTAACATTATTGCTTCTTATGTGTTTTTAATTGGAATAATGAAGCAATCAGTTTGTAATGCAGAAAATCTTGGAAATTAATAAAATTACTTATACAGAGTATGGTAGTTAACATTTCTGTTGTTTATTATAATTTAAAATTCCGACAAGCGTAAACAATTATCACTTCATTCTCAGCTTTTTGAGTTCTCGTGTTCGCGTTGCTTCTAATTAATTTCGTCATAAAAGGAAACAGGACATTTCACTGATAGAAAAAGACGTCTTAGGGAAGCTAAGAATTATATTGTATATGCTATCAGACTTTTATGGCAAATTAGAGTTGCTTTCTCGTTTTCCAAGTAACCTTTTCGAAGGATAAAAAAATTATCTACAAGTTGTTTTTATCTCATAGGAAAGCGTTCGTCTATTTTTAAATATAACACCAAATTTCATTGAAGTTGCAATAAAAGACGAACCAAAATACGTTTTCTAATAATATTTTTGTGAAGTTTTAAAAAAAATGAAATTGTCGTTAGAGTTCTCTGAAATTTTCAGTTCGTATATTTTTTTTCGTGTAATCTGATTGCGTTTATAATTTCGAACTTTGTATTTTTGTGTATTTACAGTAGTGGTACACCTTGAAATTGTAACAACAAGCAGATAAAATGTAAAACAATATAATGATCAGAGCTTTTCATCGTAGGTGTTGCCCACACATTTTTCTATTCAAGTATCTTTATAACAAATTTGCTGTTAGTGTAAAGTATAATTTGAAGGTGATATAAAATGTGGGAGCAACTTATTTGGTTTAAATAATTAACCGAGGTTTTAAATTCACTTCACCTGGCGGTGTTAAAAATAAAAATAAATGTAATTGGAAAAATGTATCTTGAACATTTTATATTTTAACCTCTCTAAATTCAGTTTTGTTCTATGAACCTGAAAGTCCGTTAAATGTAAGATCTTCATTTGCATTAGACTTGATTGTACTGAGGAAACAATTAATTTCCACTTGAACTAAATTCGAGTTTGCTCTACAACTAACGAGCCCTTAGCAATGTGTATCAGTAGTACATATTAGAGAGCCCATGCATGTACCATTGTCGTTGCAGGTTTATCCGATCCAGAAATTAATTAACCATTTCCTTTTATTATTTACACCAAAATTAAGACGAATAAATACCTACGAATATTGCTTTGCACTGGCCACGTCCGCCTTTCAATGGTTACAAATTATAATGTCCCCAAACAAATGTCATTCTAAAATTAGTTACATGCAACACGATCTATATTGCACGAGTAAACAATGCAAGCGAGTTTAAAGGACTAGATTATTAATTATTAACCATTTAGTTGTTATGAAATCTCAACGTGATTTACGACTACGTTTAGGTTCAACGTAACGTTTTGTAATACATATAACATCACAAACAACAAATTAAAGTTAATCTCACTCTTTTTAAACAAAGATAAGCCTACAATCGTTTATAAATGCGTCATGTAAATACCAGTTTACTTTTAAATACGAGAGTTGCACAAAATTTCATGCTTCTTACTTTTCCCCTGAAAGGAGTTTTCCCATGTACGAAAATTACATTTTCCCACTAAATCCCATAGTGAATCACCAACTGCGTTAAAATGGTAACATTTTAGACATACACTCAATATAGTTCCATGTTTATCTTTTCATCAATGGTGGCGTTATCGACCACACACCGTCAACCTAAAATCAACAACCTTTTTCTTTGTATCAATTATTCCCATAAAATTGCCAGTTAAATTTTTTAATTTTGTTCGTACTACGTCAGCACAAAAATATTCAGAATTGTAACATTTTTTTTGGTTATAATTTACACCCTATGAATTCTTTTGCACTCGCTGTAAAAGAACACATTGTTCCCAGTACCCAGCTAAACTACTTGGACACATTTTTATTAAATATAGGACCAAAGTTTGGATTTGGAAGAATTGTCACATTTTTACTTTTGTGTTTTATATGCCTGTATTGTGTATTATTAGTAATTTAGCTACATCGCGGTCACTTTATAATTTACTATCTATATTTAACATGATGCGCTATCTTTATACTGTTGTTGAGGTGAATCGAATTGCAATTGCTTTTCGTTTATCACAGTTATCGTTATGATTAATTATCAGTTTTTTTCTAAATACACTGATAATGTATAAGTTATACGTCACCTACTGTTTGACGTGACACAGATAATGGGGTCTTGAACTCCAAAACGAATCTGTCAACGAACTTTCCCTGATTTTTGAGTTGAAATTTGCTTGTTTGGGATTATGTGTGTTAGATTATTACAATTTTCCATAAAATGCCATTGCCTTGATCGGCTAAGACTGTTACTTTTCCTAATTATATACATTTTCATTGCTATCTGGGAACCCAAACATTATTTCATTAAATGCGTTGGTTTACAAGCTGCCAAATGCTGAAAGTGCTTGTTGCTATATGTTTCTCTAATTCTCAGCGGCGTAACTACATAAGTGCAAACCCGTGCAGCGCACGGGGGCCCTCAAGCTCAGGGGGCCCTCAGTTGAGACTTAGATAACCAAAAAATTAAATTTTAAAACTTATTCGGAATGCCATGCTGCAGAATGGAGCTACACTTTCTAGTATTATAATTATAACTATTTTCTATTACAGTAGACCTGTAGACTGATTCACAAAACCCCTTCTGTCGGCATAACTAAGTACAAAGATTATTTATCTACCTAGAAAGGGACGAGGAAATGTCAATCTGTATCTGCAATAAGCTCTTTCAAATTATACGACCAGAACCAGTAATAAATTTTAATCTTTTGCACATTGAATGGAAAAATTCCTTAAGCGTGATGAACCTTAAAGGGCGTTTCTTATAAGCTACTTGTGCGAATTAACTTCATGCTTTTCTTACTAATATTTTTTTGTATTTCATAGTAAGTATTTAGTCCGCTGTTATTGAAAAACACGTTATACGTTACACCGTTGATTGAAAAATCCTTCTTTAGTCAATGGTTACACCTAATTGAATGCATTATATCGCTAATGGACTATACCGCTATATACAGTATTACATTACATTACAGTATTTACCTACTATTTATTGTGACTTTCTGAGCACTGCGGAGCATGTCTGTTAGATTCATGAATAGATATTTAGGTTTTGACTTACTACGTCCACGAGGTTCAATTAACTTTTTTCCTGTCTGGAGTTTTAACGATAACATTTTTTTTTCAAACCTTTTCCTGATATAGGAATAGGGGTCCAATATTTCGATTTGCACGGGGGCCCTTCATGCCCTAGTTACGCCACTGCTAATTCTTCTAATATGGCTTTTGATATTTCTTTGGAGTTCGATTTTGCTGGATCTCCTATATCTTTTGAAAAGTTTTCAAATTTCAATTGCCTACTGAGGCCTTCCATCCAGTTTGTAGAGAATTAAAAATAGAAACATCAACCGATTGGAGGATGTATGTTGTCGTTTAGTAAAGTTATTAATATTAGGTATAGTCCGTTTACTCTAAAATTACTATGGATAGGGAACTCCTTAAAATTGCTGGGGACCTGATCACAACGGCCACTGATCATAACGGCCACCCCGTTTTTTGCTATTTCATAACGGCCACCTTGATCACAACGCCCACTAATATTATTTGATCATAACGGCCACCTTGTTCACAACGGCCACTCTTTCAGTTCATCACAACGGCCACCTTCATCACAACGGCCAACTTTACAAGTTGATCACAACGGCCACCGTGATCATAACGTCCACTCGTACTCATTGTCATAACGGCCACTTTGATCACAACGGCCACCGACGCCAGTACTGGAAAATGTCATACGACGATGATCACAACGGCCACCCTGATCACAACGGCCACTTTAGAAACTGATCATAACGGCCACCGTAGTCATAACGGCCAATCTTAGTGATGATCATAACGGCCACCGTGATCACAACGGCCACCTTGATCGTAACGCCAATTTCTTAATTTCTGAGTTCTGATAGTTGAAGCTGTACTTCATAGCTAACGGAGTTTTTTTCGATAAAAGCGTGTTATGATGACCTACTACGAAATAAACAAAATTAAATGGAAGGGTTTAAAGGTATTTGGAAGAAAAAAATTGTACTCTATACTTAAATATTTTCAGCATATTTGAACAATCGAAGTTCCTTTCAATTGTTCTATCATACCTTCTTTAAACTTCAAGTGAGTACTCTTGTTTGTTTAGATATTGAATCTAAATCTTATAAATTTCCTCTATGGCAAAATTTTACTTCAAATTATCAAATTATGTAATAAAATATGGAGATCTCCATTTTGAAAAAATTAAGTTATTAGGTTAACGAGCCATATTAAAGTAACCCCACAATGTAGATAGCCGTCGTCGGTCCCAACACATCATGCTCCAAATGTTTAAGCATTTTCTGAATCCTACATTGATATTGGAAAAATGGAGTGTTCTCCAATTCTTTTAATAAATGTCTGCTAAAGCAGATTTGTTTTAGAAATAAACGAATAACTCCAAACTATCGAATCAAAGTAATGGTACCCATTTGTAAAACTCAAAATCGGTAAATCTGGTATAATCGGAAGCGATAGAAATCTGAAAATATTTTAGTTCAAAAGAACGTAGTCGATTATACCGAGATTAAAAAAAGAAACACAGAAACACTATAACAGCAAACTCAAAACGCAAGTAGGTACCTACCTATAACAATGTAAACAGCAGATTGTTAAAACTAAATTAAGAATTTTTTTGAACCATCACAACTTATACTAATTAATATTGCAGTTTTCATAAACCAATCAGGAAGGGGCAAAATTTTCTTATTGACTCTAGCTAGACGTTGGCGCCGGGTATTCAAGCAGATAATAAGAAAGAAGAAATCCTTAATTTGTGGAGGATTTGTAAAAAAAACCTTTAGTAATCGCCTACTACTATACAAAATATAGAGTAATTAATATTTTAACCAAATTTGCCAATTGTAGCTATGTATCTTTTAATATTTTACTTGCAACTTCCGGAGCCCTTTTAGAATTAGTTACAAGGAATATAACAGTATAACCACCTTGTCGCCATATTTTCATAAATTATGGTTTTACCTTTACGTGACCATGCAAAAGGGCCGCCTTTACGGTGCATTACCAGCCATTTAATTATACACCTACTGTTTATACTTTTGAATCCGTACTTTATAACAAAGATAACCTTTGAAGAATTTAGTGAGAAATTACCAATCAAGGAAAAAACAGCCCCGAGTCCTCATTTAAGAGCTTCGTGCGTTATCAAGACAAATCGGTTTCGATTATATTGCAATTGCTTACTCTTTTTATGAAGGGTTAGTAATACAATTTTTATTAAATTATTAAATGTTTAAAAAATAAATTATTTGTTATTATTATATGAGAAATTAAAACCCTATGCTTTGCAAAAGGCAAACATTTTATGACAAAAAAAAAGTTCTAAGTGGAGTTGTATTCCATAATTGCATTGTAGTAGTTTATATTTATATAAATAAACATGGGTAGTAACTAAAAGTCTCAATCATGAGAGTGATTAAATCGAGAAGTAACCTTAATTATTGTACATTACTTTTGGTAATAAAATCATTTGCATATGCCGTGTTTCCTTTATAGTCAACCGGAGGTTGAAAAAAAGTAGCCCTCGCATTACATAACATTCTTATGTAGACGAGAGTTTGAAAGCATATATTTGGATAACCCCTTGCTCGATGTTATTGATAATTACATCAACGCATCTTATTTCAATCTGTGTAATGCACCTAACAGAATTTTCCTAACTATTTTATGAAGCATAATCGAAGAAAAATCGTTATCTATGAAGAAATTAAGAAATGGGCGTTATGATCAAGGTGGCCGTTATGACCATCACTAGATTGGCCGTTATGATCACGGTGGCCGTTATGATCAGCTTCTAAAGTGGCCGTTGTGATCAGGGTGGCCGTTGTGATCATCGTCGTGTAACGTTTTCCACTACTGGCGTCGGTGGGCGTTGTGATCAAGGTGGCCGTTATGACAATGAGTACGAGTGGACGTTATGATCACGGTGGCCGTTATGATGAACTTGTAAAGTTGGCCGTTGTGATCAAGGTGGCCGTTGTGATCAATTGAAAGAGTGGCCGTTGTGAACAAGGTGGCCGTTATGATCAAATAATATTAGTGGCCGTTGTGATCAAGGTGGCCGTTATGAAATAGCAAAAACCGGGGTGGCCGTTATGATCAGTGGCCGTTGTGATATAGACCCAATTGCTGTAGCCAATGATAAAATGGGTTTCACTTGCAAATAAAAGAATAAATGTCATATACAAAACATTTCAAGCGAAAGTAGTACATATGACTACAGCATTATGATGGAATTTCCTTTACACTACCTGATTACCTGCAATTCTATTGTATTTTTTAGAACTTCGGCTTTATTCTGTCAGGGTTTAGGAATACAATAGAATTGCAGGTAATCAGGGACTCTAAAGGAAATTCCATCATAATGCTGAAGTCATATGTACTACTTTCGCTTGAAAAGTTTTGTATACGACATTTATTCTTTTATTTGCAAGTGAAACCCATTTTATCATTGGCTACAGCAATTTTAAGGAGTTCCCTATCCATAGTAATTTTAGAGTAAACGGACTATAGGTACTTTAATTTTCTTGCAAGGCTTACTAATTTGCTTTGTAAGGTGAGATCAACAAAAAAAGGGGCCGATGCCGAGGGATACCTTTAAATTTCAAGTAAAAGTGAAACTGGTTACCACATTCATCCATCCCGTGTCCGATCTGCCTACTACCAAGTCATTTGGTGAGGGCAGTGCTCGGAAATGGACCGGAACGTATCGAAACGCCGTTTTTTTTTGTTCCGTTCCGATTCGTAAAGAAATATCTTCTTCCTTTCCCGTTGAAGAACAATGTGCCCTAAAATTGTTTATATTTTACAATATTTTAGAATTTTAAATATCAGAATTAATTAAATTATTAGTTACTTTTAGAAATGTTATATTAGGTTTGTAGAGAAAATGTTTGACAACAACTTGAATAAATGTACTTATTTACTTAGAAGGAACTGAACTGTCCTGTTTTAGAGTCCCTATATATAACAAGGCACTCTATCCTGTTTATAACGGGTGGGCCATCTACATGTGACCCATGTAAACTCTTAATAACTTTGACACACGCTGTCAAATCGACAAACGTCATACCACAGTTGATCCGTAATTTCAAGAAGTTATCTTAGGTTAGATTCTAACCTAAGGAAGTTATTTACCATGGATAACTACACTCTGCCTGAACGTGCTGAAATTGTTCAGCTATACATACAAAAAAGTTTGTCAATCGTGGCTAGTCAACGTGCGTTTCGTTTAAAAAATAAAATCATAAGTGCTCCCGCAAAAAACACCATAAAGCGTTTGTACGAAAAATTTATATCGAGTGGTAGTCTTAGTAATCTGGATAACGATGGGAGGGTGGTCAGAAGTCCACGCGCACATAGGCCACCTATGCGGGCCCTTTGTGCTGCCTCCCTGATTAGAGTCGTTCGGCCCCGCAGCGTCACTCAAGCCATCCCACACGTGAGATAAATCTGAGGATACTGGACGGGGAAGCGGCTGTAATCTTAGCCATGTCTGGCCAGTCTTAGTAATTCCAGGCGTCCAAAAAAACCAAGACCAAGGCGTTCCAATGAAAATGGCGCTGCCGTACATGCCAATGTTGAAAGATCTCCGCAAACATCGACTCGACGTCGATCTGTGCAGTTAAACATCTCAAGATCCACTATCCGACGCATAATCCATGACGATTTGAATTTATTCCCATATAAAATATAAGTAATTAACAAAATCGATCCACAGGAGAAACCGCGTCGGGTTGCGTACGGACAATTTTATGTCAACATGACCCAGAATGACGGTGATTTTTGGCGTCAAATCATCATGAGCAACGAGGCACATTTCTCACTGAATGGAACGATAAACAAACAAAACTCCCGCTACTGCGGCACTGAAAACCCACAAATAATCCACGAAAAGCCTCTCTATAACTAGTGATGTGGGCCGGGAAAATGCCCAGTGGGCAGGACATTTATAAATGGGCATTTGCCTGGGCATGATTACTAGCATGTATAATTTATCAATTAAGATCATTGTTAAGGGATCATTATATCGGTAAACTTTTTTTACTGTAATTCCAACACAAAAATTCTAATAAGTTAGGCGTTAAAAAATAGTTTTTCACTTATACCGTATAAGTAAAAAACTACCTATCTTCCTTCTTCCTACCTACCTAGGCTTAAGGCTAGCTACTTACTAAAAACTATAGGTACTTTATTTCAAAAATTACTTTTAAACCTGAGTGTTGTTGTCTTTTTTAATTACGTACTCGTACTACTGATTTAAGCAAAGGTCCCCAAGAATTGAACTCATTAAAGATGTAAAATGTTACGTTTAGCCAACTTTTTTCCCCTAATCCCTAATAACAGAGAGAGAGAGAGGAACACAGAACTAACTCCCAAGCAGCTTTTTCAACTAGGTTACCCAATCACTAAAGAAGCAGTGTATATCTATGACCAAAGAGTAACAGTTTGGTGTGGTATTACCGCGAAATGTGTGATTGGACCGTCCATTTTCGAGGACGAGCGAGCGAAGGCACTTGCCGTCAATGGCGACCGTTATCGAACCATGATAACCGATTTCGGGTGCCCATTGTGCGTAGAAAGCGAATGCGTAACTTCTGGTTCCAACAAGATGGCGCGCCATGCCATACTGCAACCGCCATTGAGGTCATTCTTCCCTGGTCGCTGGATATCCAAAAATGACGATTTTGGCCTGGCCACCGCGTTCACCTGATCTGACGTCGTGAGACTTCTATTTGTGGGGATGAAATCCAAAGTGTACACCAACAAGCCACGGACTTTGGCTCATCTGAAGGCAGACATCGAACGTGAAACAGCGGCGACACCGAGAGCTACGCTCGAGAAAGTGGTGGAACATGCCGAAAAAAGAGCCCATTTTGTCATCAGGGAAAAAGGCGAGCCCTTGAGCCAAATAATATTGTAAAGGATTTATAGGAACGCCAAATGTCTATGCTATTTATTCACCCTTTCACTTAAAAAGCGGTCTGCTCTTCTTTGATTCGTCACCTCACATGACTGATTGTGAATAATTTTTCCTACCACCCAACTAGAATAATACCCAATCGTGACCATTAGCCAAAATTACGTTTCAGTAATGACCACGCTAAGTGATCATTGTAACTTTGGGTTATTTCTAATGACCACTCACAAGATTAAAATAAATCGTCCGCAAGAAATATTAAACACCAACCATTTACAACATTACTTAATACTCAAAAATGTCAGCAAGTATGTTGTTAGCTTAGCAAAATTCTGATGCGTGTCGA
The DNA here is from genome assembly GCA_036250285.1 of Pyrocoelia pectoralis. NCBI lineage: Eukaryota > Metazoa > Arthropoda > Insecta > Coleoptera > Lampyridae > Pyrocoelia > Pyrocoelia pectoralis. The sequence goes on from CM070078.1 coordinate 11,256,052, forward strand.
CTATTTTATTTTAAAGAAGAATTATATAAAGGGACGTACAAACACATTATAGACGTGTTGTTACGTATACAAGGCGTGTTCTTCTTCCTCTGGTTCGCGAATTAAGATCGTTATTAGCGGGTTGCGAATGTAAAAATATCTGAGGGGTACGCAAATGTAGTGCAGAACTGTTCAAACTTAAACATACGTATTAGCTGTATCTATTCATATACATACATACTTTAGCATACACATCCAGTAACTAAACTAAACTGCTGTAGAAAATAAAAGCCAAATTCCTACGGAGCAAAAACGCTAATTCTCGATTCCGTTAAATTCACCCTATGGACAAATATTTAAATATCTCATGATGTCTTCTATTTGTAGCACAAAAGGAAAGTATAAACCCAGAAAAAGTGACCATTACCGTGTCGTATGTATTTTTCAATAACCTTTAAAATATAGCCTCTTGGCTCTAACAGTTCACAAGTTTACCACCAGTTATTTTCTGTAGTTAAAATTCCGTATAAATTGAATGCTTTTCTATCAGTGCCTCTCCATACAAAAAATGTATACGTAAGCAATTAATCAAAATGTTTGCAAACAACATTATACCTACAGAGGTTCATTCCGTTACTTATTGCCTTCATCTAGAATTACAATAATCATAAAAGCCGTGGTTGGAAATGGAAAGGATGAGTAGTATCTAATCTACAAATGCGTAACTTACCGAAACTCTTACTGCGGGCTACCTGTACCGTAATGAAACGAGTTTATTAATTTACAATCGTTTGGTCAATTCACTACATTAAATACCTTCTGAACACACACTAATTAAATAATAAATTTGAAAGGGTTAAATTGCTATATTGTCAATCATGTACAAAAGAAATATTTTACAGGTATGTAAATGAAGATTAGACATGCATTGATTTACAGGTCAAAAATAATGTATACGCTACCAACTACTAGAAATATTCGTAATAATACCATACGATGCTTAAACCGGAGGGAAGATAAATTTACATTTAAACCCATTTTCGATCCACCTACTAGATGTTGCAAATTACATTGAAATTTCATGAAATTTTACAATGTTAATCATTAAATCAGAGAACATCTATTACACTTACTTTATAAAAAAGTATTAAATGTTATTTCCGATGCTGTTTGTTTTTAATTTGGTTTGGAATTGCTCTATTAGAGACTTTCTCTTATACCTGTATATCCATTCCCTTGGGATTTTATAGATTTTGGTATTTCTCTGTCGCTGTTTCTCACATTTAATGTGAAGAGTATAGAACAAATTCGTTTTCTTTTTAAATTGTCGAGATTTAGGGAAAATAAAGGAATAATTTTTACTTAAAGTGGCTGCATAATCCCAGTCTTCTAGTTCATTCGTGGTACGGTTATATTTTATTCAATACAAATAGACTAAAAAAACTATGTTCTTAATAAAGAAAACGCTGTTGTATTTAAAAAAATCATGAATATTGTATTGACAAAGCTATAAGAACATCACATCACCGTTATGTCAAGTATAAAAGGGAAAAAAATGAAACATTCTCAGAAATACTTCGTGAAAGAAAAGCGTGGAAAATGCAGGATTATGAAACGTTTAGCCTTAACTATCTCAAGTATAAAGAGAAATGAATCGTTTGTGGGGTATCCGATACTGCATTTATGTACAATGTAAGTGTAATTCTCAAAGCTTTCAAAGTATATCGGAATTTCAACAAATCTATCACAAGTAACACTTCAAAACTGTTGGATTTGAATAAATTCTAATTGGACAATGTTTACTGCGCACGCGTTCGTACCAATACTCCAAAGCTACCATACTACGTGATACTACTCTGTTTTAACAATGGTGCACTACCACAGATTAAGTAATCTGTTGAATCCTTTTGAGTAATTGCCGTAATCAACCACATCTAGGTTGAGCAATTTTCAGGATATTTTTTTATAAGTATCGCAATCAATCAAAGGCCAATCATACTCAAAGTTTTCTTTTGACCCAAAGGATTTACAGTCCACAGTTGTCGCAGTCTGTAACTGTACATAGTACATACATTCTGACGACGTAGATCAACAGTTATTTGTAACGATACACAAAATACACTGTAAATTCGACACGCCGTGCCGTATTGTATTTTTTCAGAATAAATTTCATTGAATCCAAAGTAGTCGCCATACGGTCGTTATATATTTATATGTATAAAAGTTGGCGAAATTGATAACAAAATTTCCTCGTAAGGAATCGCTGTCTTGATGAGCGATTTGTCAATCACTTGATTAGCAACAGCTGGTTGTATAGTACATACAGTGTCACGATTTTTACAATAACAAATTTCCTTGCGACGGGAAATGTGTGTGGCGACTAGTTAATAATATTAGAAATGGGTGAATGAAGTTTAATTATAGACGCGATCAAGGAGGATGAAGAAAGCATGGAAGGCAGCCAAAGATCTTCAACCCCATTACCCTAAGATAACATCGACCAAATAAAGATGTGTGTTCTTGATAATCGCGTTTTCGGCTTAGGATACCGCTTGCCCTCAAGATCTTTCAAGAGACGTACGCCGCTCACGTTCTTCCAAAAGTTTCCAAAATTTTTCTTAGTTTTTATAAAGGGGAGTCGTCTCGTACGTCATCACTTAAGCCATGCATTTGGAAATAAGTGGATTGGTCGGAGCGGTTCTCTGTTTCTTGGCCTCCGCGGTCACCTGATTTAACACCATTGGACTCTTATTTATGGGGGTATATGAACAATGAACAGCCACCGAAATTATCGACGCTAAAGACCTCCGTAACCGGGTGGAAGCAGCAGCGGCGGAAATTCGACAAGGCATGGGCCTTGCAACACACGTTAATTCATGAATACGCCGAGCAAGACTTTGCATATACAGCAGCAAGGTGATAACTTTGAACATCTGTTATAAAAGCGCTTATCGTTATGTTTTAATTCCATAAAAATAAAAACTAAAAAAATTCATATCTCTTTTATTATAAATATTTTACTAAGGTGTTTTAATGTTTTTCGCCTTCTTTTGACCTGTAGTATCACCCATTAAAAATAAAACAAAAAGATCGTAAACACCCTCTATAAAACACATTCTCTACTTTTCATTTATTATTAATTTAATTTTTTTAAATTGAGTAAGGATAGCATTGCAAAAAGGAATTATATGCATTTATGGTAAAATGCACAGATGCAGTATTTCCTTCTTTTTCTTAGTCAAACTTTATAAGACCAAAAGAAACTGTTGTAACACGTTGCAGAAGAGTGCGCAGATTCTCCGTGTTGCATACTACAAAACTAAAGATCGCATTTTGACTTTTGAGATTTGAGCGAACGCTTCATTATCTCCAGTTAGGGAATGATGTACCTTTTAACGGTATAGTCTCATGATTAAACAATTCCACAGCACCTTTTCACCCAACTTTCTGCCTATTCCGGTAATTGGCTAATTGAACTCTACCCCAAAGAGGCACAAGCAGTGACTACACAATACAATACGGCACAATACAAAGAGGAAGTGAAGTACTGGCGAACCGTCCCTTTAAGTTGTATCTGTTTCAGCGAGGATCAGGATCAGGGGAATAATAAGCGCATTGAAATCACCTCCAACGCGCTTTATGTTAGATTCCTTGATTTTATGAGCATATTTCACTCCTTCCTTACGCAACGTATTTCAAATTATGGAAACAAAGGCTCGATCAGATCAAAAATGGGCGATACTATGCTTCCATATTCAACAGGAGCGAGACGCAAAGAACGTTTTCTGTGCATGAGAAAAAAAGTAAAAGATAGTAAATAGGCTCAAACCTCTGGGTTGAAGTTATCTGAAGCTCCAATGTAAAACCAACAGCTCTACCATAATCATAAAGGTAAAGATAAATTTTTCTTCGCAATTTGTACGCTCTTCATTTTCACTCACGTGGTATCCTATTAGCTATTTTTGAACATTATTGTCTTTTTGTAATATTCACAAAAGTGATTATATTGTAGTCCGAAGTTACCTAAATTACGCAAAACGGTGACAACACTTCGCAAGGCTTTCAGAAATACGGTGTAGGTACCTCTTAACTGGTTTGTGGTTCGTAATTTCCATTGATTCCCCACCGTCTATTACTTAACACACTCTGGTGATTTTACAGATACCTAGAAACATTGATGTTCTATGAGAGAGATTACGCAATGCGCATAAATGCTTCTTGAGTATACCAAAACAATCTCAGAATCTCTAACATGGGGATGTAGTCATCTGGTCATGTCCCATGTCCTAGCTGTATTCGCATTTGCCAATCTTTTTAAGAGTTGCTGACCTCCTCCTCTATGAAGTAGAATTCAAACAACGTAACTTTGCAACAAATAGGTCCGCGTTTTGGAGTGTGAAGAGTTATAGTTCTTGAACAGCGAGGTGCTTGTGGTCCATATCCATATCAGAAAATTATCTTCAACTACCATACAAAATAACTGGAGAACATGTGACGAAAGGATAGAGGTGATAAAGTGATAAGATAACCCTAAACCAACGGCTACAGCGACCCACGGTGGAAAGGAGCGAGTCCCTAAATAAAAATTGCAAGAGTAGGCACAACTAATTTTATATTAGGCTGTGCTCCAAAATTCAAAAAAGACCTATATCTACGAGGAAACTGTAGGAGTTCACTAATAAAACCTATGAGGGTGGAACACACCAAAAATACAAATGATGAGGATTTTAATAAATTGTATAAGTATCTAAATTTTTGTTCAGCTACATCAATTTTCTGTTCTGGAGATCTGAAAAGAACGTTCATTTATAAATCAAAATCGAATAAAATGAGATAATGTAATTAGTAGATAAAATATGAACAGTACGGTGGCAACAGTAATACAATAACAGTATTTCTTTTAAATAAATAATTTTACAGTTTTGCTGATGTCGCCTTGTTGAAGAAACAATGATTGGAGTGAAATTAAAGAATTGGAGGATGACTATAGGAATGAAGGTGAAAGACGAACTAGGAAGGAGAAATGCAGGTGAAGGAATAAAGGCAAGGCGATGGCTACAGATCTATATCCCTAGAGATGTGTCATAGTGCCGAAGGCGAAACAGAAACAAACTTATTAATTATACTGTGTCACAATGTAAAGAAAAACGTATTTCTTTTCTATTATCAATTTATAAATTCTAAACACGAATTTCTGAGAAGGGTAAGTCAGTCCCAGAATGTTGACTTGGAACTGGTATCAGCGAGGTTCTCCTGTCAAATAATACAATCCATCGGGCTACCACTCAGTTAATCCTTTCATTCCCGTGAGATTTGTTTTACGTATTAATTCCTTGCGATTTTTTTTATAAGCCTCTCCTTACACAAAGCCGTTTTATTAATTTTTTTGGTAGGTACCAGTACACACGTAACAAGCTTTCAGATACTAAGCGCTTATTATAAATATTTTGCTTCCTTATTATGTTATATGACTCGCAAGTGAAAGAATTATTCCCAATAAAAGTTTTAAAACACATTAAAATACCAACATTCCATAAGACCTACACCAATTTTAGGCTCGATGAGATATATCAATATCACTATTAAGCTGTAATCTTTTATGATGAACGTTTATGTAGGTATGTATTTATTTTAAAATAAATCAACAACGTCAATAAAAATGAAAGTTAACAATTATTACGAAATAGCATTGAATTTTTTTTTAGTCTTGTATTTAATGAATAGATTCTTACCTACATTAATATAATTTATTATAAGTAGTCCCCCTTAAGAGGTAAGTGTCTAGTCTACGAGACGCCCGGATATTAGAAGATTCTCTCGGTGCACCGACGCCTATGATTAAAATTGAGAAAACCTTCAAAGCCGAATTTAAATTAATTCGTACTTTTTATGAAGCAACAAGTGTGATATTTATAAAATTTAATTGCGTATTTTTAATGAAATGTTTACAAGTGGTAGAATTTGAGTCGATTAGTATAAAACCTTTCGAATGAAATTTTTCCATATTATGCAATTTACAGATATGACCCATTTTTCTATATTACGTAGTTTTCTTCTTCTTCATTATTATTCTTTGTCCTTTATCGCGATTTGTTAAACGTAAAGATGTGTTTTAGTTTGAACTTTCAAACATCATATAATCGAATTTATAATAACTTTTTTAACATTCAATAACGATTTAAAACGGCATGAAAATGAATCTTATTGTTTTAGGTTCTTGACACATAATATTTCTTCGTTAAATTCCCGTTATCGTTAATATCCTAATTTTGTCAAATGAGATCGACTCTTGGTTCATTAAAGATCATAAAAAAAATATGATACTTATTGGAAGTGTCTACAACAAATTTTTCTAAAATGTGCTCGCTTAATTTATTCCCAGCCGACAGTGCACCCTCTCTTCAAAGCCGGTTGTTTACCATTTTTATAGGGGAGACTTGAGCTTTAAATTTAAGACGTGAACTTATTCTATTTGCTATTTTTTTCGACGTTAAATTAAGATCGATTTTAGGGCACGAAAAAGCTACTTAAAGTAATTAATTCCCAGACCAGCATATTGATGTAACGTTAATACGTACCGGTTAAACTATATAATTATACGAATTAGTGGATTAAAAGTGTTATAACTTCATTAAATTTACGTAATAGAAACAGTGGCGTACACATACTAGAACGATACAAGGATTATTTGCAAATTCTTTATTATTTACACGCACATTAAGCTACAAAATTATTTACGATCCAACAAGAAGCTCAATGGATTTTATACAAATTACCCACCAATTCTAAATCCTCTTTTACGTGATTTATATATTACGATTACCTTTTCACTTCATTTTTTTTTAGTTGAATTTAATTTGTTACAATTGCAATGAAAATTAGTACTTTTGCAAATGAGTTCATTATACTTTGTGTGTATCTCCATGAAAAATGGATTATAACGAGAAGTAGATTAACGACGAGATGAGGTTCTCAAATTAATAAACGTGTTTAGACCTAATTAAGAGCTAAATCGTCCTATAATCAATTGAACCATTTATGGGAGTATGGCCAAGTTATTCTGAACCTTAGATCATGGAGTATATATGATCTAAGTTCTGAACGATCTGTATTCACTCACATAACGGTGAAGTTCCCCTAGTTTACTACGAGAAAATCTTTCCTTGTTCAGCGTACGAAGTTCGACAAAGGCAATATCATCTTTCGTTCCAACTTCTCTCTTACCCTCACTAAACAAGTCTAATTTATCTCTCTTGCACTATATTGGTTTCTGAGCACGAAGAGCGTTCAGTATAGTCATTGACAATAAAGACGGTTATTGCGAAAAGTTTTATCTCAGTAGGCCGATAATTTGTAATGTCAGGTTTGTTGTTACATGCCTCGTTTTTAGTTTATCAATTCCTAAATCTTACATAAATATATGTTTAGAAATTGATGCAGTACGTTAAATGAATGATTAACTTTGAATTTATAAATATGGATGTGCTTTAGAGGTTGATTTATACGGTTTTGTTGTGGGTTTAGTCTCAGCACTCCTTTAATTGCTAATAAAGTGATTCGAATACGTAATTGAGATTTATTTTATTAATTGATGACAGTTTTCAAAACAGTAAGAATGCACCCTTACGTGATAATTAAACAGTTTGGGGAAACAAATAAAAGGCGTTTCAACTTAATTAAATTCTTGTGAACTAACAATACAAGAATAACTCGACCGTATAAAATCTTTATTTTAATAACAGTATATGCGTGCGTAATAGACATTTAATGCTTTCCTTTTACACAGTAAATATATCAGCTTATCGTATAACGGATCCTACATGTATCAAATAATTTCATTTTGCCAGGGTTGTTGCTCAACAACAAAGTACTTGCGATTCTAATTTTAATATGATAATTAAAGGTCAATTCTTTCCAAAGTGTTGTAAGGCTCGTTTACGTTTATAGGTCAACTGGAATCAAGCGACCGACCTTTCTTTTTCAATAACACAGCGATCGCGCAAGGAATTTCTATATTGTATATCTAATGATTATAGAACGTTTCAATTTTTGCAAAGTGAAAGTGAAGTAGCGAAATTTATCGGTGGTATACGGAATACCACGCTTAATCAACCTATTGTGTGTCTTCGTAAACAAGTTTATTCTTCAATAACGTTTGGTACAATGTTATTAATATACAAGGTTTTCATTTGAATAACCCTGTGATTAGTAAAATTATCAAAAAAATAAGTTTTATTTTGAAAGGTTTAACTCATCTGCTGCGGAAATTTCATCTCGCCCCCAAACATCCTAAGCACAAAACCTACTTCTCAAGCTTTAATATCAAAAAAAGTAAAAATCCTTCGTTAACAAAAGACATAGGGGTGTATTATTTCAATCAATTTATTTCTTATACGATTTATCACACTCTCAATCTGTATTCTATTGTTTCAACGGTATCGCAAATCGACTAAAATTATGCTAGGACCAAAAGTGGTAATTAATTACTTACATTAAAGTTTTTTGTATCGGAGAGGGATCCTTTTGAAAGGCATAAAAGTAATGTTGGATAAAAGATTTTTTGTGAAAGACGAAAATTCTTGTCAGATTTGGAACAAACCTCTTTTATAATTTGACTTCTTAACACCATAAAGTAAATACCCACACTTCTTTTTCTTATTTGCTTTTTGAATATTATTTCTATGTTTTTCTTATTATCTATTCGTTTGTAGCTGATATTTGTATCCTATGTTCTAATTCTCGTTTCCATACAACAGCATGAGACTGCCATCATTCTAAAAAACTTCATTAGAGCTTAATCTTATTTAATTCGAAAGCAGTATTTTTGTCGTTAGCCATTATTATTTGATCGTGAACGAAGCGTAACGTGATTAGGTATTTTTGATCATTTAAATTATGGATTTTGTTCATCCATTGCCTTAACACTTCGTCAATATATATTCTCTTTATTTTGCATAAAATTATATTTGCATTGTGAATAGAGTGTTGGGTAGTGTCAAATCTCATACGGCAGCTGCAGAAAGCGGGGTTCCACAAGGCTCCGTATTAGGACCCATATTGTTTTTATTATTATACAGGGTGAATGAGACCACCCGTATCAGTCTTTTATTTAAAGAACGGTGAGTCGTAGAGAGGTGGGGTAAAAAAAGTGATTATAAAAGCCATAATAAAGAATCGAATGGTGATATCATTATTTCTCGGAAAAGTCAGCATTCCTCCAGAAGGCCTCCAACTCCAAAATTTTAAATGGCACCATAAGTCGAAAAAGGTATTGTTTAAAAGATTGTTAAAAAAGAAGAAAGTTTTATAGGAAAAATTATTTTATTACTACCACCCCTTTTAAGTAATATTCGACTAAAGTTGTTAAATTTTGAAATTCATTGTTAACAAAAAAATTGAAAAGTCGACTTTTAAAATCTAGTTACCAATGTTACATGTGTTCAAAATATCTTCCATTTACTGCTAAGCACTGTTGAGCTCTTCTAGGTACACTATCAGTGGCTCTAATAAGTACTTCTTGAAAGGGAAGAACACATGTAACATTGGTAACTAGATTTTAAAAGTCGACTTTTCAATGTTTCTTGTTAACAGTGAATTTCAAATTTAATAACTTTAGTCGAATATTACTGAAAAGGGGTGGCAGTAATAAAATAATTTTTCCTATAAAACTTTCTTCTTTTTTAACAATCTTTTAAACAATACCTTTTTCGACTTATGGTGCCATTTAAAATTTTGGAGTTGGAGGCCTTCTGGAGGAATGCTGACTTCTCCGAGAAATAATGATATCACCATTCGATTCTTTATTATGGCTTTTATAATCACATTTTTTACCCCACCTCTCTACGACTCACCGTTCTTTAAATAAAAGACTGATACGGGTGGTCTTATTCACGCTGTATATTAACGGCCTTGACAGCTACTTAGATTCTGATGTAAAATGCGTATTGTATGCAGACAACACGTCGTTGTTTATTTCGGAGGGTAAAAAATAATAATAATAATAATAATAATGTTTATTTAGTTAGTTTAACTAATACATTTATCATACAGTTTAATTATTACTTAAATTAGAAGCTTTCCTTCACATAGTTAAAACTTGAAGAGAAGTGTAACAACACACCAAATAGGCTGCACAAATGGTTTTCAACAAACTATACATTTATTTTAAATACTAATAAAACTGGTTTAATTAGATTTGAGAATCCTCAGAACAAAGAGGACATTATCCTGAATATAATAATTAATAATAACGCCCTAACTAGGTGGGAAAGCACAAAGTCTCTCGATCTCCAGATAGATGAATGCCTCACATGGAAGATACACTGCAGTAAGGTTATATCCAAACTTAGTTCCCTCCTCTATGCTTTCCGAAATCTGAGAGAAGTGCTAACGGTATCCCAGTTATTAAGCGTCTATCATGCTTTGGTTGCCTCACAACTGAGATATGGAGTATGTTTATGGGGAAATTCCGGTAGAGCGAAGATGTATTCATAATTCAAAAAAAAATCCTTACAACAATCGTAAATGTAAATAGCACTTATTCATGGAGAGAAGTGTTCAAGGAGCATAAACTACTAACACTCACTGGAATGTATATTATATGAACTAGGTATCCAAAGTAATCTTCAACAACTCTACAAAACTGCGCACGAACGATCAAATTCACCAGCGTAATCTACGACATAACGACCAATATAGGGTACCGTTCAGGAAAACTAAACTCGGACAAAACTCTCCAATGACCATGGGTGTAACAATTTTCAATTATTTGCCGAAGCAACTCAGAGAGTCTTGTACACGAAAAATGTTCGAAAATTACCTGCATCACCTTTAACCAAACGATGCTTTTACACATTAAAGGAATTTTTTTCCTCTACCACCCTGGCATCAACATAATCTTTAGCTAATTTAAGCATTATGTTATCAAATATAACTAACTTCAGACTCTACTACGATTACGTTAGAGTTTCTCGTCTCTCTCTTGTTTGTATAAATTATAACTCCTGTTTGTGAAATTAAATTTTGTAATTAATGTATGTAACTAAATCGCTATTATTGTATTTTACCTATTAATCTAATCATTTGTATTTCTATCACATTTTTTATATGTTAATTTGTTTTATGACACTGTCGATACCATTTTCATGGTTAAATGACAATAAATGATTTATAATTGTTGTACGGCAGATGGGTTAAATATTAGGTGAATAAATACATATGACGTAATTTATGAACTTCAAACTTGGCAGTTACGTATAACCTTTATTCACCTAATAACAATAAATGATATTATTTCTAACAAAAGATTCTTAACCTAAAATAAAGTCAACTCTCCCCCAGTCCCCCTTACCTTACTTCACAACCAAAAAAGGAATGGGAGCGCCCTCTCTCCCACTCCCTTCCCTTTCAATTCCTTCGTTCTTCTTCCTTCTCCATTCAACTATTCCTCCCCTCCCCCTTCCAATTCCTTCTTTCTTCTACTTCCCCCCCCCCCTACAATCTCTCTCAGCCTCTTTCCGCTTCCTCTCCCAACTTAATCCTCCCCTTAGGTCGGTATAGAATTTCATAATATACTTTATCTAATTCCGTTAATAAAAGTGATAGTTTACGTTGTTGTTTAAAATTAGGTAACGTGATCTTTTTCAAAACTGTCTCATCACAGTTATGTAAAGTAGTTATGTAATAATATTACACAACTGACAATTTGAAACTATAAGTAGGTAATTGGTTAATTATTGTCAAAATTCGATGTTTGTTTCCATAGTAACCATGAACTTAAAACTACTTCATTTCAGATTAATGTTCTCATTAAAAAATCAAAAGGTAGATAAAATTACGGAATTAGATAAAGTTTTGTACTTAACACGTTATGAAAAAGTCTAATTTTATTTGACTCATGTAATTTGCAAAACTCGCTCGCTTCGCTCGCTCGATTTGGCAAATATTACATTTCGTCAAATAAAGTTAGTCTTTTCATAACTGGTTACGTAAATAACTATTACATCACTCATGTTTTAAAATAGTAAAACAACACCCTAAAGTAATTAGCCGATAGTTAAGCTACCTACTTAAATTATTAACAAAGTTACCTTATACATTTCACATGTTTTGTAATTGGTTTACGTAAATACACAGTATAATCTTTACAGGTCATTTTTTTAAATTTTCATTTATATAATTTTGTAATAATCAAGTTTATCGCAGCTTAAATGTTTTAATATACCTACATTTACGCTATGATAACAAATAATGAAAGTTATTGAAGGTAACTCATTAGCGCACATGGTATTATGTACTGTAATTAACCGAAATAACTCACACACCCAATTTGTGGATAATGATACAACATGTTATTTTGTAGAGTCTTTAACAGCACCATTAATATCTAATCGAAATTGATATAGCTTTTATAAGACGATTGAGAGCTTGAGGGAAGTGTATAGAAAGAACGCAATATGCTAATGAAAGTAAAGGTGGATCATGAAGTTTGAAAGCCATTTTTTGTATGCTTTGCAAGAATTATTTTATGTACGGAACCAACATTCTAATAATTAAGAAAAATAGGTTACGTAGCGAAGTTTAATTGGTCCATAACTCCTAATGCTCATCTTCTTACTTGAAACTGTTGTGGTAACCTCTACAACACAAAATGGTCTTATTTATTACACTCCATCAAAAGAACGTGTAACAAGTGGATGTTCAAGTGAAGTAGGCTCTGTAGTATCTGATACTGTCAGTTAAAAAAAGTAAATCATCCAAGGTGCAAAAGTATAACGTTTGATGACACTCACCAATATTTTAGCCATCAGCAAACAAAGGATTCATTAACACCATAACATCTGATAGCCGCTCTGAATCAAAAGGAAACACTATGTATTCGTTACAAAAATCTTATAAAAGGAACAGTGAAGAGGTAAAATTATTAATAAAACTGAAGGGGGTCTCTAAGCGAGGCCCCAAATCTTCGGATTATGTTAATGTTAAATTAATTGTAATTACATCATGTGCTTAATTGATTTTAACTTATAAGTATTTAATTCAACTACAAAACTTTTAATTCATCGTTTTACATCATTGGCTTGAAAATGGGAATAGTGTTTCCCGAAACATGTCGCCTCACAACAATCATCACTATTAAATAATTAAGGGGCAGGTTGGGTGTTTTATTTGTATTAAGTTAACTGTAGATATGCAGGAGAACCTTTGAGGAATCTATGAGTTGTAAGTTTATTTTCTTCCGTTTGTAATTGTATTTTTACACGAATAGAAATTAATTGTATTGAATATCAAGTATCATGTCCAATATTTCCACTTCAAAAATAATTCTTAGCCTATAATTCTATGAGAAAGATACAATTGATCAAAATGGTAACAAAATTAATGAGGTTGGGAAATAGGAACCATAAAAGAACCCTAAGATACCGATAACACTATTAACAAAGAGAAGTATAACAATTCAATCAGCGTTGTGTGTGAATATTAGTATGTATACATCTGTGATATTAATACTTCCTCCATTTTGATAAATCTCACGGTGGTAATTTTCAAACTTTTATGTTAATTGTACAATGTTGTCATATGTTATACTTATAACAAATAATGAATTTGCGTTTGTTGGCAAGTAGCTGAACCTGAAAGACGCACCAAACACAAGATAGAAAGAATTAAAAGTTGAAGGATATAAGTATGTATACGTTAGTGGTTTCATCAGCAATGTACTGATATCATCTAACATTGCACGTGCGAATCCAAAGGAAGTAGAGCTCTTTACACGTAACACTACCAATTCCGCATAAAATTATAACACACAGTTAAAACTTTCCTACAAAATACGTCCACATAAACGTTAAATTACAATATTTCATTTCACCTTTATACTATACAAGAAACAATTTGAGAAACTTGTTTTCGCATGTAATTAAGCATTTTAAATATCACAAAACTCCTTGAATACTTAAGTAGAGGTGATATTGGTACCCTTTTTACTAACCTTTGTAGGGTGCATAGTTTTCAGGTTGACAACTTCGTGATTCCACACTATTAACCTTTACAGTAGTTACATCTGCTTCTACTTCCTGTTATATGTGACGTGTAGTCCATGGATAGATATGGGCTAAAGGTGTAAGGTGAACATATGTACATATAAAATAAAATGTAAAGTATGGAATTATGTTTAATTTTAAATTTCTTGCCAACGAGCTGTATATTTAGAGCTTTGTATAAGAAATCAATGGACGTAGTAATTTTCACGATTATTTAATTTTATTATTTGCTACAAAATAAATTATAATACAAGAAAGGTTTCATTAGTTTTATTTAAATTTTAACACTCACGTTAAAAACTAAAATCATTGCGACAGTTCAAGGAGTTGAATATAATCAGGTATTATTACGAAATCAGGACACCAAATCACTTTAATGGTATAAGACTAAATATACAAAGAACAAAATACAGAGCATCTCCGTTATTCGTTAACTATAGCATGAATGCTATATGAGTTCATTAAATTTATTTGATCTTAATGACATTTTAATAAATTCGCTACATTTACAGTAATTTGGAAGTTTGTTAATGAAACACCTGATAAAAATCTATAAATCATTTAATTCACTTACATTAGTTGCAATTCGTTATAATAACTGTTATAATAAAAAAAAATAATTATGTATATATTAAATTCCCACAAACGCGTCTCGTTACTATGTGTCATTATCAAACGTAACAGTTTGTGAGAAATTAAAAGTACCTAGAGGCACATGTTTATATTTATTCTCATCAAAAATGCAGAGAAGACAACATGTTGATTGTTGATTGAAATCAATTTCTTTTCTTTCTTATGATCAAGAATGCGAAGTAATGGCGAATCATCCAAGTAAGTTTGGAAAAAATCAATTATGCGTTATAATACATTTTATATCAACCCCATAACGCAACATTTTGTAGATTATCATTAGAAATATTATTTAAAACTTGAATATAACTGAAGGTTGTTATGTAACAATTAAAAAACTATAAGAAATATTAATATCAGACAGTGAGCGCACGAGAAAAGAATGATCTTACAAAACTATTATGAAGCAAATCGGTTTTAGACGACGAGGGAGCAAAGTAGGTAAGTCTTTGTTACTGTTAATAATCCAAATATGTTTGTAACATTTTATATAACTTTATTTATTACGATGACTTGATCAATACCATATTGCATGGTCTAAACACTCTAAATGATCTAATAAACATTATTATTATTATTATTATGATGTCCTTCCCTAATATGGGGAGAACCCCCTTTTTCTTTAGTCGAGGAAGTAGGAACATTAAAACCATTATGATCAATTTTTTATGGCATTTCCACAGCCGAATTCCAAAAATTAACTTTTGAGTATGCTGACAGATAGAATTTCACAATATGTTACACGAAATTCAACGCACTGGTAAATTCAGAGCTTAGTCCTCGAATGCATACAAATTCTAAACGCATTAGGCACACAGTGTGGGCGTGGGCACGCAGGAATCGCAAGTAACCAGGTACTGAAGAGCTTGCGAAAGTTGCAAGTGAGAAAACACTCATAGGACCCGAACCGGTCTGTGGGATTATACACAGGGTGGCCCAATAGTGCGGGGTTGGAAGAATGTGGGTTTATTAACGAACATTTCTAAAGTTTGTTGCTGGGATATGGTCAGGTACCTTTAAGGCTGCAAACCTAAAATATTTTCACTTAAATCGAACCATTCCAAGATCTTTCTGGAAAACCCAAACGGGGATTTAGCAGCGTCTTAAAGTTAAGTCGCACGAAGATAAAACTTGCGACAGAGATGTTCACAAGATATTGTCGTCTGAAGAAACACCTGCATACCATGGGACTAGCCAACAGCCCGTTTTGCAGTGGTTGTAGTGAGGAAGAAGAAACAGCATACCACGTCATTTGCCTATGTCGGGCATACACAAAGACAAAGATAACACCTACTTAGAAATGGAAAGATTGTACAAGAGGAAGTAATGAAGATTCGCCCTACTAAAATCCTGGACTTTCTTAAAAATACATGTATTTTCGCATGGTAGGCAATAGCGGGGAGCATAATACACCAAAATGTCGCAGCACAGGAACCACCCCTAGAATAAATAATAATAATAGTGCTGAGAGAAGAAATATTCACAATATGTTAAACGAAATTCAGGAAAATCTTGAATAGAAGAAACAGGGATTGCAACCGTCCCCAAACCTGGACGAACGTATGTTACTAAAGCGCAACCAATTTTTATTGGGAAAAAATATTACTATGCGTTGTGCAGCACTTTGGAATGGAGTGATTATGTTTTCTCTTTCTTCTCACACGTTTCATAGATTGCAGCCTTTGACAGTATTAGTTTATAGGCCATTTAAAAAGGCGTATAATATGAGCGTGAACGTGAAACAAATACGTTTGCGCGCACTACAAATTTTATAGAAGAGTCTGTACAAAAGTGGAAAATAACGAACCGAGTATATAAAATCAAGAGAAAAGTTACAGCAACATTCTTGGGAAAGTGGTTGGTTGAAGGAAGGCCATTTTTAAGTTACCCATCAGAAGAAGATCGAAGAAAAATGATTCAAGCGAAGCAAGCAGACAAATGGATTTTGGTGACGATAGTAACAATATTGGTATTAAGTGTAATGGATATCTACACAATAACAAATCCTCGTAAGTACACACATTATGGTAAATGGGACTGAAAACCCAAAACCGTATACAAGAACTTTGTGTAGAAAAAAAAATGGGTGATAAAAAGTAAAAATCTAGTTACCAAATTTCTTATTTCACTATTGTATGCAATCCTTTCCTGTGTGGCCACGTCATTTCGTGTGGGATGAGTTTACGGTTGGAAAAACGCTAACTTCCACTATAGTTATTAAACAAATCACTATTTTTGTAATTTTTGTGTGTAAATTATTGCATGGCAACTTAATATGCAATATGTAAAACAAACACGTTGTTAGAAAGCTCACGAGATGGGCCCTCCTCCTTTTTGTATTTACACTTAATTATAATATTCAGTCAAAACAGAGCCACATAAAATTGCGCAACAACCATACGCTTAAAAAGGGACGAAAATTAATCGTGTATCGTCTATTATAATGCCCAAATGTTTAATCTGCTCTCTTTGTCTCTTGTCGAGTGATGTTAGTGTTTATTTTATGTAGGACAATCACTACACTACTGCTGTCAAATTGCTCTACGAATGTTTCACATTCCCATTGGATTGCAATCCGAAATTTCTATTCTATATGAAACATAGAAGTGAAGTAAATTTAAAACATTGCCACGGATTCTGAATTGACATTTTTTTGGCATGAGACCTGTACGAAAATGAAACAGATTGGTAAGTCGAAAGGTCTTTTATAAGCTATCAAGTGACATAAACCGATAACCTGTTTCCATCTATAAAATCGATACATTATGATAATAATTACAATTTTGAGGCACCGACAGTGACTCAATTAAACAATCTCGTTTAATCTCGGAAAAGAGAACTGTGAAAGTGGGCAGAAGCCACAGTTGTTGCAGTTTCTAAAATAAATTTTTCGTGTACACAGAAACTGAAAGTGACAATCTAACAATTAATTAATCTAGATCTGTTACAATTGAATGTACCTAATTCGCGTATTGGAGACTATCTAATTAGCACCTTGCTTAACAATTATTATTGTAAAACCCTAACGCAATATCATCTAATTTGATTCAGTAACAAGTATACTGGTAGATGAGGTTATATTCTAGAGATAATGGCCGATAAGAGTTTGAGACGTGTAGTAAGGATGATACTTTTAATTCGCCTATTTGCTTCTGAAACAACTTGAGACACGCCGCGATGACCCACACAGGTAAGCACGAAACCGGCCAGAGTCGACAGTTTGGAAAAAAAACGAGAAAGTAAACAACTGCCCACACAAATTCACATTATATCTGTAACAAAGCCGTTCTTTTGTAATAGTGAAATATTTCACTAAATACTGTAAGAGTTCAGCATGCAATTTGTACGCTTTTAAACACGTTCTCAAATTTGTAATAAATAAAAATAAAAGTGGAAAACTCGACAAATCGTGACATGAATATTTAAACAAACTAGTTGAACATTAAAAGGGCAACGATCATTAAGTGGTACAATAAAAACAAAACCAAAAAATAACAAAGTTTGGAATGCATTAAACAATCTTAATTAAAACTTAAGTTGGGATTTGAAAATAACAAGTAGTAAAATGAACGGAACTTGGGCTGAGGGTGCTTTGTGTAAAGAGGACAATAACCGTGGGGTGTATGAACTAGACCAGCCCCTGCTTTTCACCTGTGGTTAGCGATACATGGAGCAACAGCTGTCGTCTGTATTTTTTTATATTTTCGTCGTGTTCTAATACACACATGCCACAATTGCAGGTTTGAAGTTTAAGCGGTAACCCGTACTCTTGTATTTGTAATTTACCAATTTTCTCTACTTTTACTTCATACCTATTATATTTCCGTTGATCATTTCTTAAAGCTGATACCGTCGAAAGCAGATGTTCAGATCGTTCATTTCAATTTACTCACGCCATCATTTATTGCACCTACGAGTACTCGTTAAGCTCACATAGGTATATGATTTTTATTGTTTACGAGGTATAATAACTTACTTCCGATTAAATAGTGTGATAAAATTTACCATTAGGGCAACGTTAATAATTTATCTTTAACTTTGGTAGCTTATTATAATATAGAACAGTACGTCATATTCACACAGTGGAAAAATTCTTAAAAATAAAACGCGTCTAGTCTAGACGATGAAAACTGTGATGGAAAAATTAATTTGAAAATTCTTTCTATCCATTTATCTATTCATAATATGCCAATAGAAACTTCTTTGGGTTGTTAGTTTGCATATTTCTTTCATAATTACGTTGAATGAACGTTTTCGGTTACTGTATTCTTCATAGTCAATTCAGAAATTGTATAAATCCTAGTATAAAGGACGTATTATATTTGTTCTGTAATCTATTTTGAGTAGTTGAGGACCACTAAATTGCTATGGCCGTTCTCTTTTAGAGTAATGAACCGTACAATTTAAGTAACTTATGTAAACTGCCTTTCACAACAATAAAAAAAATCATAATTCAGTAAGGAACTAATGGGGGTCAATTTATTTGGAATAAGTTTTTATTTGCGATTACTTGCATTAAATAATAAAATTTGAATGGAAAAAATAACGGGGATGCAACTTTTTCGTTATAGTTTTTGTAAAGCAATTATAATTGTAAAAGAAGAACGATATGTAAGAAAACTTCGAACATGAAATAGAATATTTAATCATACAATTTAGTACCTATAGTCAATGAATGCTCAAAAGAGGGGTGTAGAGTGGATGGAATATGCGAGAATTTTTTGACTTTGGGACTTTATTAGGAATAGTCCCTGCTACTGGAGGGTGAGCTTACAAACAATATGATTTAGTTCTTTTTAGTGCTAATCGTTTAATAACTTTAGAGGAGTTCAGCTTTTTCACAAATTCTAAAGTGTTATAGTTTGTGTTTTGTCCATCTGAACCCACTTCCGAGTTTTTAATTACCTGATACCTACTTTTTCCAGTAGATGGACTATAGGTACCTTGAATGTGTGTCAGATGAATTTTACTGAAACGTTAATAACATCTACATTCATTAACCAATTGAAAATAAAGCTCCATTTTGACTTGAGACTTTGCCAGTCATATTGGAAATTTGAATTTTCTCATATATGGTTATTTCTTTCGATAAATTGACACACGTATTACCCCAAGGGACAAGAACTGTAGCATACCCAGGTGCAATCGAGCACGACTGCGCAACTCGAAACCACCACAAACTTTCCCGCCAACTAACTGAAACCCCAAGGCACATGATCGTCAATAACAAACCTGTCAACATGGTAGGACTCCACGTTGTGAACGAATTGCTCGTGATGTGTGTGTGCTGCGCTTATAAGGATCGAATCGGTAAACACAAATCAAACACAAGAAATGGGAAGAATAAATAATTTTAATAAACACAAGGCTTGCCCTCCCAAACTAGCTGAGGTTAGCTCCGGGTCTTCGCTGATTACAAGGGAAAAAGCCTCGAGGATGTCTACTCAAGGTTACTCTACTTTGTTTTCAGCTTGTGCGTTTCTCGTCACGTATTTCACTCACTCCATGTACGCCACTTACGCCTAATGGAATTTCGCCAATGGACATTCGCCTAATACTCCTTCGCCAATTCCAACCTGGCCAAATGTAAATTCGCCAAAATCAAATTCGCCACCCCCTCTTTCGCCTAATCCATTTTCGCCAAGAACACTCTCGCCAAAACTATTTTCGCCCTTTGCATTTTCGCCAAATCGACTTTCGCCAATGTTAAAAATGCAATTGAATCGGTGAATGAAAGAACAGTATAAGCGCCAAAACTGACATTTTTAACTGAGATAGCCAAAATGATTCAAACACGTCAACCCATCAGTGAGCGAAAAGGCAGTACATAAACCTCATGCTTTGATTCAATACCGACAACGCTGTTTGAGAGATGAGTGGAAGAACTATACAAGTGCGGCGGTTATACTGTTCTATCACTCAGTGACAAATAAAATCATTTTTGACTTTGCTAAATCTGTTTACAAATCTTTATTGCAAGCTCGAAAAGCGTTATATTAATTTTGCGAAGTGAAAACTCGACTATTTCCATAATAGAATTTTAAATGTTAATTGCTGATGCAATAGAAATCATTTTGGGACCGTTCGTCAATCTCAAAACTCCCGTTTCAAATTGGCGAGTGTCCATTTGTCAAAAATGCTATTGGCGAGCATACCATTGGCGAAATTCTACTTGGCAAAAATACACTTGGCAAAACTACCCTTGGCGAATGTGGTATTGGCAAGATTATCTTTGGCGAAGGTAGATTTGACCAAATTGACATTGGCGAATGTGGATTGGCGAAAATACATTAGGCGAAAGTGGGGGGAATCATTTCACTCCCCTTCTTTTGATATTTTGTATTAGAATATTTTAAATAGCTTCTGCCATCACCTTTCAGGGTGAAAAATGATTCAATGCTGTTATAGAACAGATCCGAAAGCTCGCAACAGGGTCAAGGGCTCACTGGCGAAGCATGTTTTTGACATAGGTATTTGTATTTTGTATTTGGATTCAGGCCTTAGCATATAGCATTGTTTTAGTATCCATCACATAAACAGTATTAATATAGCATAAAATCAAAGGGATGTAAAATTGGTGGGGAGCGCTTTGCTAACTCACTTGCCAGCCATCACATTGTAATCGCGTCAATGGCACGCATACCGGGAGGGTGAGAGGTTTTACCCCTTTATCGAGGTTCGAAAACCAACCTTGTTACAATTCATACCAAATGACAACAGTAATGATCAATCAATGAAATACATTATGGCCGTACAAACACGAATACAAGAAAATATAAAATGGTATTACGCCCCCCACATAAAATAACACCTAACGGTCAGTGGCGTAACTTTTGTTCAATAACATCCACCCAACGGACTAAAATTTTAGCGGGAATCAATTAAAATCGAATTGCCAAGTGCGATATCTCACAGAACGGACTTTTAAGGTTTTACTATGTCACTCATGGTTTGTACTCAAAAATGCCCAAAATTTTGGGGATAGTGATGTCTAAAATCCTATTTACATACCCACCAATTTCTATGGGAAAAGTAACGCAATACATTTTTTGTAATATAAAATATACTTATCCCATAAGGCCTAGGTAGTGCGATACCATTTTACATCTATATTAGCCTCCCAATTGATACCAAATACCTCATGAAAAGTTTGAAAACTCTAATGTCGTTCGAGCTCAGCAACACGTAAACATTCGTAGGTAGTGGCATGTCCAGCTCTATTAATTTATTTAACAAGATCTTGATCTGCGCTAAATGATTATGGCAGGCCAGGAAAATGTGATTCAAATCCGCCACCACATGTACATTTTGCAGAATCCACAATTTATTTTGTGCAGGTGAGTCGTGGAATTGTCCGTGTGCAAATTTCATCCTTACTGTAGTCCCGGTGAACACTTTACTAATCTTATACCCATCTGACCAGTGTTTTTTATGATTCTTGGGTGTATTACAGCGTATTGTGTAGGATGATTAGCATAAGACTCTTCCCAATACGTTTGCTAATGAACGCCCAACCAAACGTTTTTTCGACTAATCGCTAGGTCCCTGGGAGAGATTTTTCGCTAATTTGTCCACGAATTTATTGGGTTTTATATTAACATGCGCTTTCGCCCAAATGTAGTGCGAACTTAAACCTGCGTGCAACGGGAGTATTTGGCTTATTATTGGATAACTAGTAAACAGCTGGATACATGAGGACACTCTAAGACCCGCCGTACACGAGCCGCATTTTGCAGTCGGACCGACCACACAATTGCGGTCGCCCCATAAGAAACTACAGATGCGCGTTTCGACTGCAGTGAACGCCCGTGTACGTCTGGTGCAGTATTTCTTATGGGGGACTGCAGTTCGCCGGAACGCGACCGCAATTGTGTGGTCGGTCCGACTGCAAAATGCGGCTCGTGTACGGCGGGTCTTAGAATTCGAAATGACTACAATTGACTTAGGCTCCCACGTTTCGACCAATTCTAATACCTACTTCTAAAATGGCTATGGCTTCGACAGAAAAAAATGAAGCTAAGCTGTTTAATTTAAAAACACCTTCTATATTGCCTGAAGGATTGTAAAATGCACACCCAAATGTCAGTGAATGGAGGTAATGTAACGGCTGGGATCAGCAAAAGATTGGCTGAACCTTAGCAATAGTTAGTGTCTTGTTTTTCAATTTATACACTTTCTCTTACCAATAATATTGGGTAAAATTTTAACATTTTATTAATTTACCCTTGTAAGTGATCCACAGAGTGTACTTAACTCAAGGCAAAAACACCCAGACAATCCACACCAAAAAATGTGTATACAGAAAGATATGAGAAGGATTTTGCCTCGGACTTCCAAAAAACTCCTCTTAATCAAATCAAATGTTCATTTAACGCAAGTGTTTGAAATGTGTAATAAAGACCCAAAATGCATATTTTTGTGAAATATTAAAATGATCCTTTTTAATTACTAACATTTTCACGTAGAAACGGCAATTAACATACTTAGCGTATATTAACATTCAACTTATTTAAATTTTACAATCGTGTTAATTTATACTCATTCCTGACGAATTATTAACAATAACTACAGATCAAAAGTTTTATTACTTTTACACAAGCAAACATTCTAATTTAAATTTAAGTAAGTATAGTTACATCACGTTTTATGGAGGGGTCTTAAATCTGTTACAATGAAAAGAATGTTAGTGTTATTTCGTTTGGTCAATATTTAAGCATGGAAATGAAATCGTAAGGTTAAAAATTAAAATATTTTTGCAGTGTTTTTATATTCAATAGATGACGTATGTTAAAATTTTTAAATAGATGTGTAAATGTCATCAAGTTTTTGTTGCTGTGGCCTTTAGAATTAAACCGAATGCTTTAAATTTTTACTTTTACAAACTTCATTATTCCTTAAAAACAAACAAAATTTTTAGATTCGGCATCACCTTTTTCATATAAAGTAAAATAATTAGAACTTAACTTTTTGTCGCCATCTTGGTGAACTTGGCAGTATATGATTGGTTCGACATGATTCGAAGATTTTATAGCTATTAGCGTTGATTGAGGAATAGTCAATGCTATTAGACAATAACACAATGCGCCACTACGGTCAGTTGCTCATTTTCATGAAGTGTAAGCTATGGTATAAGCTATAAGGTATAACCCTAAATATAACAGCTACTCGACTCTTCAAAAGGGTTAGGATTTCCATTTATGTATTAATATAATTCAAGATACGAATCTACTTTTTGGTAGACGTACATTCTCCAGTGGGTTGGGTTGATAGTAAAAAAATCATTATTTTTGTGGAAATTTACCTCTTTGCAAGATGTTACCGGATTTATAGATGTACTTTATAAGCATAAAATCTTATGCGTCGGAAAAGACAAATCGTATCGTCCACGGCCCTTGAACTGAACATATAACACACCACAAAAAACACAAACAAACCATGCACCTGTGTGTACATGTTTAAGGATTGCTAAAGTTGACACTGCTTTCCTCTCCTTCACCACAATTTCCAATTAATTAATTACCTCTTTCCCAAATCATTTAATAATTCTACATTGCATTCAAAAATCCCAAATAAGAATAAACAGGGTAGCCCATTAGTCCAATATTTCATTCAATATCATGCGGATTAAAAAATGTTTCAAATAAGAGTTGTAGGATACGAACCATTGCATATTTGTAAAATATTTATAAACACACAGGGCGCTTCGAATAATCATGGCTCCGTGTCGACCAGTTTTTTTTAATGGAACACCCTGTATTTGATGTCATATTCCGATTGCTCTCTTAAAATGCTCTATGTCCATATTTTTGTTTATTGTTTTAAATGGAGCGTTCCCAAGTTATGAATTTTTTTCATCATTTTTCTGAAAAACGTCTGATTAAAAAATGCTTAGGCTCGTTCAGTTTAAAAATTTTTAGTCAATTTTTAGTACACAAATTAGTAAAGGTCGTTCCTTAGTCGATATACAAATATTTGTCGATTTAATTATACAGATTGTTTTGCAATAATTCGTAAAGTTTTGTAACAAACAAAACTATGGATATAGAGCATTTTAAGAGAGTAATCGAAATATAACATCAAATATAGGGTGTTCCATTTAAAAAACAGGTCGGCAGGGAGCCACGATTATTCGAAGCACCCTGTATATTTATAAATATTTTACAAATATGCAATGGTTCGTATCCTACAACTTTTATTTGAAAATCTTTTTAATCCGTATGATATTGAATGAAATATTGGACTTCCTCGCACTAATGGACTACTCTGTACATTTTCCAGCAGATTACAATTTACAATGTTCCTTATCTTCTCCATCTTCATCTTCTAGTCCCCTTCTTTCCATTACTCATCCACACTGTATCTCCAATATCTTCGGCCTCTTTTCTTCTGTCCCATAGGACTCCGGCCTGTGATTTTATTTACCCATCATAGATCGGCACCCCTTCTTATATGTCCATACCAACTCAACGTCTTTTCTTCTGTAGAAACAGCATCTCCTTCTATTCCCATTCTGTGTCTTATTTCATCGTTCTCACAACTTTGTGGCATTTTCTACATATCCTTGTAAGAGGGCCATTGTAGTATGGGAATTTGACCACCCCCTAATAGCAATTTTATTTTTATGATACATATATTGTTTCTACTGCTATAATTAATCTCCTCTTCAGTTCTATGTCTTCCATAGTTTCCAATGTTTACTTCGTGGTGTTAAGCTTCCTTTATATCAATAAGTGTTAAGTGCGGTACCATAGTGTAGATGTAATCTATACACGATCTTGCCACTGATAATCCAGCTTGATCTTCTCCCATTTTACATTTTATGGTTTTTTCTATTTCATTCTTAATTATTTTTCTATATACTCTTCTTATAGTCGACCTTGTACTACAGCTCAGGAGTTTATACACTGCCCTCCTTTACGTTTTTTAAATGTAGAGGTTAGATAAATTAATAAGTATTCCCCGTTTTCAGGTCTCTCAAAGATTCATTGACCCGCATAGCGCCGTTTATTTATTCTTCCATTATTTCAATTATGTCTTCTATCTGTGTCTCTTTGATCATCTTTCGGATCCATAAATTGTTATCTATCCTCCCATTCTTCTAGTGTTATATATTGTTTACTTTTTCTAGTGTTATTCTTTTTTAAAGCTCTTAACATCTTACCTTACATGTGTCAGAACTCTGGACACATCCAATGTATTTTATATGCCTTTTTCCATCTTTCATATTGTTTTTGTTTACAATTCTTTTTACTTCTGTGTTATTTCTTCCGTACTTTGTCAGGCCATCATTTGATGAGATATTTCTCCTACATATTTTCCTTTTCTTCAATATTGATCTTGTTGCTGTTTCCTTAAGCTCATTCTTTCTTGATGTTTTTATTTTTCATGAATGCTTCTTGTTTTAAATTAGTTTTGGTGGGCGGATAGAGTTGATCAATGCTTTAAACTTCAAGTCAATTAACTTTTCGTATAATTACCTTTTATATAAATCTCTTATCACTTCATCGTGTGAATATGGCTTTAAATTTCTCCACAGTCAAGATACCTTTCATTGCTTTTGAACTCTTCCAATGTCAATTTGTGTCCTTATCAAAGAGAACTGTAAAGGTGTTACTACAAACGCATGATCTATATCATATTTCGCGAATCTAGGAAAAAACCCCTGGAAAAAAAACCGGAAAAAAAACCCGGGAAAAAAAACCCGGAAAAAAAACCCCAGGAAAAAAAAGCCTGGAAGGAAAACCCCTGAAAAATAATTATAGATGGCTGTGAATAAATTTTGTTGTTGATGAAGATTGTCATTTGCGCCGAATGAAACATAAACGTTGAATAAATAATATAATAACATATACTTTAGATTTATACTGCATTATATTTTACATCAATATTACAAAATCATACATAACATACAAGGTATCAAAGAATGAAAAAGTATCAATTGAAAAAAAAATACATATACTAAACCTGCAAATAACGTAGCCGCTTTAGTGGCAATCTACGTTTAAGTTTGGCATTACTTTTATTTCCAAACTTTGTATATTTATATATTTATTCACAGCCATCTATAATTATTTTTCGGGAGTTTTTCTTCCGGGTTTTTTTTTCCTGGGTTTTTTTCCGGGGTTTTTTTTCCGGGTTTTTTTTCCAGGGTTTTTTCCAGGGTTTTTTTTCCGACTATTTCTCTACTCATTGTGTGGTATTTTTCTTATAATGATTGATTTTGGATTCCACGTTCCTTGTAGCCACGTAAATCTATGAATTGTTGTTCAGTGCCCGACGTCTTTGTTTCGTATCTGGATATCAATATCTTAACTTACTTGTAAGTTATTAGTACGCTGAAAATTAGGAGATATCGTTTGATTACAAATGATTACAAATCACTGACTAATTAATGACGCTACTAAAATTTTGACTTTGCAAGATAACGGATTTACCCCCAAAAATTGTTTTTGTTAAAATAAATTCGAAAATTCACTTACAAATTTAGATTTTTAACTTAACTAATAAGCATGAATTTGACGTGTTAACTTCACGGACACAATCGACCCTTCGTTTTACATTTCCATTGGTATTGATTTTTGTTTCAAATTCCCAATAGCCTGGCGATGGAATATCCATACCGAACACCAGCATAATTATAGATCTGTTTTGCAAACTGCACTACTCAATAATAAATGGAATACGGGAGTAATGTGGAATGTTGTTGCCCTACCAGTGATGAAAGGCTGCTGACATTTTTTGTTTTAATAATACGTATCCACAATAGTAGGAGGAGAAATCCAACGTACTTTGAAGTGAAGATAGTTGTGAGTCTTTAGTTTTTGTAACCTAACTGTAAATTACGTTTGTCAAAACCGTGTTACAATGACGTGACCAACTTATTGACGTGCATAAAAAATTTCACAATACTTCCTAAATCTGCGTAAGCATTTATAGACAAATAAAGTAAGAAACATCGATTAAATCTGAATGGTGTCAAAAGTTTTAAAAGCTTACATAAACAAAATCATGGGGCAAGACCTTCTCTAAACATGTTTCACAAATCAACAAATCGACAGGAAAAGTTGAAAGAGACAAATGGGATTAAAATGACTTGAAGTATTGTCATTCGGCTTGTTAGTAATTCTTGAAAAACTTGTAGTATACCTTAACTTTTAAGGGCGAATTCGTTTAGAATGAGATGCACAAATATTTTTTCATACTTTTACCATAGGCTAATTAGCCTATGCTTTTACCTTTACGTTATTCTGCTTTCATTCTGTTCACTTGCAATTTAAATACTATCTTGAATTCTTGATAGATAGCGTTGACTAGATGGATACCGTGAAAATTGATTGGAAAAATAAGTACATTTACAATCACAAAAGAATTGCGTTGTGCTTTTAAAATAGGACAGGTAATAAAAATAGCATGTAGTTATAGGGTTTAAAGTTAACAGAACGTCGTACTTAAAATGTCAACCATATCAAACGAGACGAGAGTTGTTATTTTACCATTTATACCTGCTACCATCTGTTAGAACGCAGGTAATAGAATATTTATGATTTTTGAAACGCGTAAAAGGGAGGTAACTTTTATATTTCTGCTCTGTATTATAAACTCGCATTATTTGCAAATGAAGTTTTAATCGTATCGTTCTCAACGTGCACGATTTCTGAAAAGAAGTTTTTTCAACTTTAATTACGAGTAGTATTTACCATCTCAACAGTAGCAGAACCTGTTGACTAGTTATAAGTGACGCCTATAAATTTCAGCCTTTTTAATGACCCGTTTTAAATAGCACAATTTCCTAGATGTTTTAATAATTCTTAGGTACTTCAAAAGTATGATTAATAAGTTGTATTTTAACCAAATTCGCTTCTACTTATAATTATAAGTACAATACATATTATTATAAAGGCACAGAAATCCCCTAGAAAATGTTCTGCACATGAAAGCATTCTACCAACATTCAAGTGGATGAAATTTAGTCGCCCGGAAAACTGTACCAGTTTTCAATCAATAATTTTCAATAATGTAGTTCCTTCTGATGCATAATAATGATGACGTTTTGTAAGAAACGTTTCGTTGTGAAATTAATATTTTGGTTCACTTTTGTCGTAGACATAATTGAACTTGATACAACAACTGAAACCTTCTTCAGAATAATTTCTTATAATTAATTGCCAATTAAATTAATATGTGTCCAAGAATAATCAAGTAGCACTTTTAATAAATCTGTAAGTAAGAAAGTAGTATAAGAAGAAAAAGTGTTTTCTAAGTACCAACTTTGAAAGTACAATTAATGCAGAAGGTATGAATAATGAATTTAGGGATACGCGTGAAAACAAGCCATTATTGCAAGTACATAGTTAATGTGCGCCAAATTTAAACCTTGAGTTCGTCGTCCTTATTTCTTAATTTCCAAAGAAAAAGCTCTAAAATTTGCACTTTTCTGAGCTGAAGTTAATTGGAAGGAAAAGTAACAATTAAAAACGAACATGAAGACGAAATAAAATATAATTATCAAATCGTTTAAATAGTTGAATGTTAATATAGTTCAAGTTAAATTCTGCTGGGGGAGCTCCTAAACCCCTCAACCACTAAATTAGAAAGAGTTTCTCAAAAAAGAAAACATTACAGGAAATTCGTTTGATATTTAAAATACGTTTTTAGGATAGCCCGTTTTTAACAAGTCATAAAAAGTAAACTAAATTATTATTTACGTGTTATTACGGCAATAGCACGTCTACTTCCAACACGATAACGGAAGGCAAAACTAGGATCACCACAAAGTCATTAGCCAAGCTAATTCGCGACAAAGATGAGGAAATTGTCACCTTAAGGTGCGTATAGACTTGCGAGCCGAGTCGCTCATGAGCCGCTCATGAGCCGTTCGCGAAAAAATGTTAATGCGAACCGCTCGCGAGCTGCTCGCGAGCACTACGTGATCCACCTTTTTACGCGAGCAAATCTTGAGCACTTCAGTAAAGATGGTTGAACGAAAAGCAGTATTTACGTTGATGGTTGCAAGTGGCGCACCTATATTAATTGATAATTTGTGTAAAAAAAGAGACCCCGTCGATATTGGCGAAGTGAGATGTATAAAAAACGGACTGGTACGGAATTAATGTTGGACATGAAGTTCCAGAGCATTAGTGGTCGCTCCAGGCTGCCATTCCTTTCTTTTCAATTAAATACTTACGTTAACGTCGTTAAAAATTACAAGCGCCTTTTTCGTCGTACAAACTGTCACTGAGAATCCCTTTGTGCTCGCAAGAAAAACCGACAAAAGTTGGCTCGCAACGAGCGGCTCGCGCTCGGCTCAAACTACGCTCAACACACCGTCCACACTAGCGAGTTTGTGAAATGAGCGGCTCATGAGCGGCTCGGCTCGCAAGTCTATACGCACCTTAACTCACACAGTCAAGGCGCTACAAACCGAACTGTCGCTAATAAAGTCACAGGGGATCGCCAAATTAAAGAATAGGATCGAGCACAACTTAAACGAGAGCTTTGGAGAGTTCACTACAGGAAGAGAACTCGATACTGGCTTCGGGAATCCAGAATTTAAAATGTAAAAACAACAAGCTATCCAGAGCAATCAAAGACTTAAAGGATGAATTACATCAAACTAAAATCAACGCTAATAACTAATAAGGATAAAACCGAAGTGGTAATTAAACCCTGCAACTAGAAAATGCGCGCTTAGCAACATTAATTCATAATCTAAAGAGCGAGAATAAAAATTTCAACACAACAAGAGGGCTTCCAAGACGGCTGTGGAGGTTGTTCGCATTGCACCCGTACACGCATGGCACACTAGTCATTGCACATGGTTAAAAAGTGCTTTGGTTGTGTAGAGTCTGCAGTCTGGTTCTAGGTCACCAGGCAATTGCTTCATAACAAAACAAGTCTGATCACAGCCACAGGACAGCCTTTGAGGATGCGCGACGCGGCGACATTGCCAAAAAGCCCTATTTGCTTTTTCCACTTTAAGCTGGATGTGCTTACTTCCAATTCAGTTTGTTGTCAAGTGTAATGCCTAGATACTTCACTGACTCTGGAAACTGGAGGTGTTTTTGGAAGAGTAGAGGAGCTCGATGGCCCTCAATATTCATTTTCCTTGTGAAGAGAACTACCTACGTTTTTGTCGAGTTTATGGACAGGGAGTGTTACTTACAACATTCTTCTGTTACTCTGATTGCAAGAGACTGAACAGAGTAGCCTCAAACATGCCGGTTATTAGAATGGATAGATCATCCGCATAGCTCAGCGTATAGTAGCCGCTGTCGTTGAAACGACAGAGCAGGCTGTTTACAGTTGAAAATGTGCTGCATTAGCCATTAGGGGAGGTTTTCCCTTAAAATAATGGTTTGTTCGACATCCATAGCTTAAGGAGTAATAAGTTGTAAGTTAAATTAAAAACACAACTACGTGAATTTAATGTAATACCAAAAAATTATAACGAGGTCGCCAGTTAATAGCAAACCATCGTAGAACGCGATTAGAATTCCCTCAGGGTCAGGAATATGATTAATTGGTTATACTATAAACAATAGAAAGCGTAATAGAAGTGTTAATAATGCCTTTGAGTTCATCTTTATGAACGAAACAGCATGCTAACGCTCATTGTAGGTACAACGATGATCTTTCCGAGGTAAATAATCCAAAATCTATAAATAGCGGATGTCAATTTCATTCAAGGTATCAAGAACATTACCGGAAGATTTACAACATGTCCTTAGTGCCTCATCGGGATCGCCAGAATCGATAATGCAGGAATTACAATACAACAGAGATGGATATTAACTGTATTAAAAAGGGATGCAACAATGTAATACAACCTATATTTATGTATAAATCGATGGCACTACAACCACTACTAACTACTAAGTAGGAATAAAACGACAACTTTATCACTTTAAATAGTACGCTATTTTACACCTACTTACATGATAACACCATTAATCACTACAACGGCGGTGGCGGTGTCTAGTTAAGTTTAGGCGATCTCTAAACGACTTTAAAATGCACTTCCTTTAGACTAAATTCTAGTCTGATTGCAAATCCCTTTCTAAAGATAACGATAATGTGACAGCATTTAAATAAGGAAACGCATTGTTGTAATTAATCTAAATATTTTACATATAAAACAAACCGAATTGATACCAAATGAAACAGTATACCTTACATATCATTATTTATACAGTTACATAGGCACATTCATGAACTGTTGATGCCCTCATGTGTTATTCTTTTAAAAGCAACAAGCTTTACATTGTAGAACCTTACTTTTTATTTCTAAGAAGCATTTGTTTAGAATTAATTATAAATTATTTCAAAGCTTCCAGGCAATTAAACTAAGTTGTGACTTGATTGTTCGGGGTGATTGTATAGGTGGTTGTTATAAGAATGTCATATTAATATGATCGATAGGTAATACTCCTATATGTCATGACATGACTACACCTTTACTATTTTTCACATAACCCATTATTGTTTCAGTTCTTTTTTTGTGTATCGAAAGAAAATACACACGTATTAATGCTTCCACCACCTTAAAAATATAGAATATTTTACATGATCTTTTCTACTTTCATCTCTCGTGCGTCACATAGAGACTGAAAAAAGCGGTTGAAGCTACCTTTTGCCTTTGTTTACGATAATCCTAACGGACAGGTAATAACTTTAAGAATTTTGCAAGTACAATCAATTTAAAGGTCATTTCCAGTTCTTAAAATATCAAAAAGGAAGCTAACGTAATTCAACTGATTATACGCGTTTAAATGCAAATAGATAAATATTATTATCTGTTATTATTATTAATGACCTGTACATATTAGCAATTGAGACCAAAATATGAAAATAATATCGACAATTTTGCAAAAGTAAAAACCAGAAGAAGAAAGTATCTTACGTTCTTATGATTCATTGCGAGGACATAAAATTAGCTGTGACATGGTATGGATTACCTTTGATGGGTGAAATTCAGAAGAATCAGTAAAAATGATGTCAAATATGTAAGAAATACTAAACTGGTACCCTACGTAAGCTCCTCTATTAATATTTGTAAACTATTGGGAGTATAAACCCATTAAACATCCCTTGAATGGCATGCAGTCTCAGAAATATATCTAACGTTTCTCGCTGGTAATGGCTGTGTTCTTTCTGTGAGTGTTTATAATGTTCAAGAAAATAGAGAACGCCGCCAGTTGTGAAATTAGGGCTGATTAGATTTCTCAACGCAAGAAATGTAAACCTTGTGATATTCATCGTCAACTGAAGGAGGCGTATGGACACAATGTTATGGATGAGTCATCTGTTCGGCGTGTGCCAGGCCTCATACGGTTCGGATAACAGAACAACTTGTGCAACAATTCAAATGAGATCCACCATACAGCCCAGCTTGGCACCCTCAGATTTTTATCTGTTTACAAAACTCAAGGACACGTTATGACAAATGTTTAAATTCGCGAGGTGACTATGTGGAGAAGTACCTAGTATAAAGTATGTTCTTTACAAATAAAATTAATATTTGTTAAACTGTACTAGTTTTTTTTTATTCCAAAACGGGTACTACTTTCCGGATGCCCCTCGTAGTTTTAGAATTTTTAATGTTCATTTAGGATTGTGGACACATAAAGCTTTGTATACATTTCTGAGATACTCTGTTTGAAATCATTTGTAGCGATTATTCATAATAGGTTTTCCATCACATTCATCTTACGATCAAGATTTTCTAGCTAGACAAACAACCACTTCTCCAAAGAATAACATTTTGAGTTCTGGCTTTTGTTTTTAAATTCTCTAATGGTTTGTGATCAGGACAGACTATGAAATGACGTCCAATCAAGTAATATTGCTTAAACTTTATAGCGTCTTTGATGGCCTTGGATTCTAAATGTATAATATCCAATCGCTTTTCACGACTTGATAGCTTTCTTGAATAATACGCTACAACAGGATGTAAAATTCCATCTTCTTGTGGTTGCTTAAATGTTGCCCCAATTCCTTTGTAACTGGCATCTGTTCTCTATGTAAACGGGTTGTTAATACCATAAATGGCTAGGATTGGTTTAGAACATAAATAATTTTTGATCATATTGAAGGTTTCCTCACACTCATCAGACCATTCAAATTTAACATTTTCCTCAATAATCCATGTAAAGGTTGTAGTTTATGAGCACTGCTTTCAATATACCTACTTCAAATAAAAATTTATTGATCCTAGCTGCGAACACTATACTTATCGGAGGGTCTCTGAAGATTTTTAATTGATATTAAATTCTCTTGGGCTGGAGAAACTTGGTTCTTGGAAATTCTATATGTTTAAGATGCTGTTCCCATGATCGGGAGAAAATCAAAATATCATCTATGTAAGTGACACAGAATTCGTCTAAATGATTTCTTCTAATTATATTTGATAAAATTCTTTGAAACGTTGCCTTAAGTCCAAATGGGAGGACCCGGGACATAAATTTTCCATATTTTGTTACAAATGAAGTTTTCTCTCTATCTTCCAATTTAAGAATGATACACCAGAACGTTAAGTTAACGTCTAGAACTGTAAAATATTTGCAATTGGTAACTTGGTCAATAATATCTTGAATTGTTGGAAATGGAAAACATTCTATTTATGCAATTTTCTGAAATCAATGCATAAGCGTGATTTTTTCCCATCATCCTTCTTGTGTTACCAGAGATGCAAAAGGCGAGCCAGATTCTTCAATAATTCCCGCATGTAGGAGTGTCTTAATTTGGTTTCGTATTTCCTCATCGTCAGGAATTGAACATTTATATGGTCGAGAAGTAACACCTTCGTCCCTAATTAATTTTATTTCTGCCTCTTTCGATCGCACTTTGCCGATATCGAATTTGTCTTTAACAAACATGTGTTTATATGTTTCGATTAGTTGCTAAATGGCTTGCTTTTGCTCATAATTTTCTATTATGACTTAAGTCTGCTATAAATTCACGTATATTTAAATGTTCATTGAAATTAACTTCAATATTTTCAAAAACTTCGTCAAAATTTTTTTTCTGATCATAATAAGACCGGTCTTCCTGTAAATCTATTATTTTTTTTCGTTGCCATCTTTGAAAAATGTTTAAATTTTCATCTTGAATTAACTTAAATTTTTTAATAGCGTCAATGCCAAGTAATAAATCGTAGGAGAAATTATCATTCTTAACCACATAAACCGTTATATAATCTGTAATATTTTCAATCCGAAGTTTAATTAAAGCCCGGGCAGTGGTGAAATTATCCACCGATTGTTTTTAAAATACACATTTTATCTAATAATCTCAACTTAAGCAAATCAGCAATTCGTTGGTTAATCAGTGTCACATTTGATTATAGACTATAGTGCATTTATTTTTAAATTGATAGATATTAATTAATTTAAATTTTATCAGCGGATCTACTTTCGCCCGGTCATTCAGTTTAAATTGTTATTATCTACGTCAATGTTCAATACAGTAGAGCGTCGATAATCCGGACGTCAAAAATCCGGACCGTCGATAATCCGGATTCACGTTTTTCTCCTGTTTTGTATTTCAGTTTCATTAAAGTCAAGTATACTACGTAATATAGAACAGCTTTAACTGTATTTACCTACTACATATACATATGTACATACATATGTAATTGTTTACACACATATGTAAGTGAATTCTCAAGGTTTGAGTTACATTTCTATAATTTTAAAGCATAAAATAGCCTATTTTCGAAAATCCGGATTTTTTAATAATCCGGATGAGGTTCGGTCCCAATTAATCCGGATTATCGACGCTCTACTGTATTTCCAAATCAGTCATATTTGTAGAGGATTCCGTCATATTAGTTTTTAACTTTTTTGCAGCCATTTGTTTATTTCCACATTCTGTTACTAAATGATAACGATTTGGAAAACCTAGAGTAGAACAACATGGTTTCCGCCGAGAATCACTTTTTGGTTCAGATTCATTTTTCTTATTAGGAACATATGTATATTTTTTATTTAAATTAGGTTTTTCTTTCCTTTTTCTGGAAAACGTATCCTTCCAATTTTCGAAGTGCTGTGTATAATTTAACCAGTGTAGTTATTTCTTCTCTATCTAATTCTTCCTGAGCTTCATTAGGTAAACCAAAAACTATCTGGTTAATACCGAATGCTTCTGAACCTTTGCATTTACAAGTACGTAATAAATTAAAGAACCTCCCAAGTATTTGTAACTAAAACTAAAAGCTTTCCTGACAATGAACCATCCCTTATCAACGAAAACATTTAAAAAAGAATCCTTCCATTCGTCCCAGGAAGCTGTGAATCCAATCTTTTCTAATTAGTTTCATACCAGTCTTTTGCGGTCCCCAAAATAAAAAAACGTAAAGCTTGAATTTTCAAATTATCAGCGTGGATCTGGAACCGATTACATTCCTCTTCAAATCTATGCAATCATTCCGTAGGTTCATGTTGTTTTTTTCAAATTTTTCTAAAATAAAATCTTTCTCAATGCGGTGCAGTTTTACTTCTTTGAGTTTTGAATTTTTAACTGTTGCTCTAATTTCTTAATTCGCTCTTCTGGTTCAAACTGTTGAGGATCGATAGTTTTGACATTCGATGTAAATACATACTCGTCCAAAGGGAATTCTTGAAACCAAACATTGAATTATAAACTTATGTGAAAATCACAGCCTTAGCCAGTCTTATTTAAAGGTTGGACTGTGTAGTATGGTCAACCTTTACATTTATATAAACGCTTTATTACTATTCACATATTACTGATGTTTTAACTGTATAAATAAATAATATTCATCTTTTTTTTGCAAATGAAAATTATGTATTTCGAAATGAGTGACATCTTTATTCGCGTCTTACTGTGTGCGACCTTGTAACCGACTTTTGAATAGTACAAAAAAGAAACATGTGTTTTTACAATTTTTGAATAAATTTGAATATATAAATAAAATTGCAGTGTTTCAATACGTTGGTGTGTTATCATTTTAAATTTATAATTAAAGCTTCGCCACTTACTATAGGTGTAAGATTCGTAATTTGTGCGTAATGTACATTAATACAAAACACACCAGTTAGATAACAATAACAAGGTATAAATAAAATAAACAGCCTTATTTGTTTCTATTCCTTACATATTTTAGTTTTCTTCTTACACAATACTATTTAAGATTATGTTTTTCTGTTTTTCTACTGTCCTTAAATATGTAATACCGAAAAACCGCCAATCGTATACTTCTTCCGTACTTCAAATGAAAGCTGAACGTTAAATATATAGTATTTATGTATGCTGATACATAAAATAATTAGTGATCTTGACAATGACACATAGTGTCAAAACGCGATGGAAATTTTGAAATAAGGAATCAAGTAGAATATTTATTATTATTATTATTTTATTACTCCTTACTTTCAGATGCAAAATCTGCCTTTTAATGAACTTATCAATATTCAAATCAAATGATATGCAAACATGCATGATTGATGACAATAAGCAATTATTGTAAATTATAATAGATGTCGGTGGATATGTGCTTAGGAGATACAGAATTTTTTAGTTGGTGGAAGTGAAGAGGAATTTGTTAGAGAAAAACACAAAGTACAAAGAGTATCGACTTTAAAAAAGAATTTGCTATTTTGTATAATGAAACTTGTGACCGTTGAACACAGCACAACAAACACCAAAAAACCACAATACTAATTTATTATACCGCATCAGTTGTTCGCTGCTGTTGAGAGCTTCCTTGTGGAAACACGGTGTAATACATTATTATTATTATGGTTTTTGGTGTTGTGTTGTATCTGTATCTAACTGGGTTTCAGATTATTTTTCATTCCTTTGAACACATGTATGTATCATGAAATTCCATCTTTGTGAGATCAAAATACTGTCAAAATTTATTTGTGAATATCATTTCTCTTTTTACGGATCGCCACCAGATTCAAAAATTTCTTCATCAGTTGCTAAAGTTCAAACCTCTTTTTGTAGAAAGAGAAAACTCGATTTGACAAGAACTGGAAAAAAGTAAACTTTTGGTACCTTCATAATTGAAGGAAGAATTACTTATAGAACATTAATATTCTGGCATGTATTACAAAATTTTAGACGACCCGAATGTGATTTTATAGGGAAAAGGAATCAATATTCGGAAGAGCTAAACGTTGAGGATGTTGAACTAAGAAGATCTGAACAGAAATTAATTTTAACCCCATAAAAAATACCTCGGAACTTGGAAACTATAATAAAATAATGTGCATACTCTGTAATTTCAACAAATCAATACGATTACATAAAACTTATAAAGTAGCTTTGTTAGATGATAGGGAGGAAGGTTATGTTAGAGTCGGAATGCATAAAAGACACTTGCATGGTGAACGCTTTTCAGGTACAAAAATTTAAGTAGTGGAATTACAAACAAAAACTTTCACAAATGCACTTCGTAAAATACCCCTGTAGGAGTATTTTTACGTTTAGTCTTCGAATTATTTATTTAAATTGAAATTTTCGTGATTACGTAAATATCTGACATATTTTGTACGACGTCAAATACGTGTGCTTCGGAAAATACGGGAAGCATATTAATTCGGCGAAAATCAAAACCGATGAATATTTAGATTAAAATTAAAGCGTTAAAAACAACGTCTACACAATTAAGTATCTTATCTCATTTTTGACACGTAAAATTTAAGGTTAAAAAGTGCAAAAATATATACGATTTTCACTATAATCCAAAATAAATTAAGCAAATAACTAAACTGTTTGAAACGTAATAATTCCTATCGTATTAACGAGTACAATCCACACAGATAAGTATCAGAGCTTGTAAAATTAAGCTACCGTTGATCAACTCGTGCGATAAAAAGTTTACATAGGAACAACAAACAAGAGTGGCTCAATTTGTGTTAATACCACAAACATGTTTTTGTTACAGGTAGAATATTGCAAAGAATTTCTTAAAACAAGCTCCTTTTTTTCATTGTTAAATAATTTTTATTCCACTGCAACCATTGACCAGCACCCTCTGTTCCTAAAAAGAAAACTTTTCAATACATTGCTATATAATTTGCATTTGAACGGAGGGCCGAGGGTGCTACCCTTCCTAATACCACGCCCTGCGTCTAGATTCTCATACTTCCATTGTAAGAAAATATAACTTGTTTGTAGGAAAATTTAACTTAAGACACCTTTTTGCTTATTTTCTGGCGATACTTTCATTTTTTGTATCAATGTATAGGCTAGAAAAATAAAAGGTAAGAATAACTCGTGGGAAAAATTTTTCTATCGTATTGGGAATGTATACATTATCAGTTTATGCGTGTCTGTGTAATACATCCGTGCATTTTTCGGTATTAATGTTACAAGAGTCGTCGCTTAGGGATGTCAAATCATGTACACGTATTTTATTGATGGTAATGACATACTATTGCAGGATTGTGTAATATTCATTGGCACCGATACGAGTACCGGTGCATTTATTCCCCTTTGAAAATGAAATACACGTTTCAAAAAATTGTATTTATCAAAATGCATAGTAAAAAATGCAAAGAGTTCCATTCCACATACACTTCCTTACGGTGTACGTTGGATTATAAATTTGTCTCTCCTCTGAAAATTATGACCTGTACGATTTTCATCTTGGCATTGAAAATTATGGTTGTATGCCCTATTCCCGAAACTACTCTTCGCACCTAAGATTGAGCAAATGGGGGAGACATTTGGAACAAACACATACCGGGGGAGGGGGGGGGGGGCAAATTTTTTGCATCAAAATTGGACATTTTTAGCCTAAAAAAAATAATGTTATTGATTCAATTTTAATCTAAACAATACAATAATTTTTCTACGAGAAACAAAGTTTAATAGCCCATTTTTGATAAAATAATACTTAATTCTTGATTATTTTCATGAAATAGTGCATGAAAACAAGGAACTTGCAATTTGCGGGAGTTTATCATTGTGATGCGGGTAAGCGGGAGTAGACTCCCGCTTTTTGCAGGAGAGTTGGCAGGTATGTTTTCAGCCCGTCGGTTGAAATCGTGACTTAGCAATCACTGACCTAAGATCGCCTCGTGGGATACCCAAAATAGGTATCTGAAAATCTTATTCTTTTAACCCTCTTCTTTTTCCAGGTCGGTAGGTACTGGGTATGGGTACCGACCCATTAGTCGGCATCGTCGGTATTGGATACTAACCCTATTCAATTAAATAAACAATAATTTGAACATTTTTCAATATTTTTCAAAAAAGGTATGTATGAAACCAAACGATACTGAATTAAAGACATCGTCGGTACCGTGAGGGGTTAAAGTTTTGTTGCAAATAATACATTGCACACGGGCGGCAGATACCCCTGGCTCGGTGCTGAGAATAGTTGCTTACGTGCAACCAGCAATCAGCAATAATAAAGACACATAAAAATATCGCTTCCATCTTTCTTGTGTTAGAAATGTGTAGGAAAATACAGTTGAAATCAGTTAACTTGAGTACATGCCATTGCTTCAAGTGTCATTTATGATAGTACAGGGGGACGCATTTTCGTCCTAAGTTGTAATATGACATCATTCAGTAATCTAAACTTGGTTGATCGCCTTTTGAACTTAACCGATTGCTCCCCCCCCCCCCCCTCCCTTTCCGCACTTTTATTCAATAACTGGACACTAATTTATCGTTTTCCCATACACTCTGTATTGCAAGTTTGTCATGTTTCAACTAATGCACTACTCTTGTACATTGTTTGTGCTTTTCCTTGACTTCCTTGTATACGCTCGCCAAGGTTTGATTGTTTTTTGTAACGTGAGATCACTTTAGTGCTCACTGAATTTTTTAATCCAATAATTATTTTGTCCCTAATGAAAAATCCTTTTGATCACCAATCTTCAAATTTTGTTGTCTGAAATGCCTGGAAAGGTTCTGCTTCGATTCGATTGAAAAATTTGTCTGTTCGGGCATCAAAGCTTTTTTCATCACCATATCATTACTTGAACGTTACATTTTTAATGGAATGGCACGACTACATGATTACGTATGGCAAAACCGTTGCATTTGTCAATAGTATTATAACAGAGCAACTACTGAATTACACAAGATCTTAACTACAAAAACGATTCTATCTGTATCTGTGCTTTCCTAAGCCAACCAGCAACGTTCTTGCTTGTTGACAAATCGGCTGAATCGCAAGCGATTACCATCTACCCGACTGCACGTTTCTTCGGATTTAAAGATTTTGGTCAATCTTTCCTCCTCATGGGTGCTCAAGCTATGAGTTCTTAGGCCTTTTTCCTTACTAATCTCTCCAAACCACAGTTCTCCAGTAAGATTTCTTTGAGTGAAACTGAGCGGTTTTGAGGGTGAGACAGAGGAATTTCAGTTGTCCCCCACTCCACCCAAACCTCATAAAAGACAAATAGTGAAAAATGAATGTGAAATCGTTAGCACAATAGAAAGCTTCACACCATGTACGGCAATATGTTTGTGATAAAATTTACCGATTTTACACTTTTCTCTTCGTTGTCAGTAATTGTAAATGCTCTGTAGTTGTTCCTTGAAAAGGAACATACGCTACATTTATAGTATGTATTACATAACATTTCGATAGGCTGTTTACAAGAATCGCTTAGTCATGGATGACAGATATCCAATAAACAGTTTTCTGATTAGGTCGTGAACATTAATACGAAAGTCGTCATATATACATTGTAAACATTAGGGTAGGTATACGTGGGTAGGAAAATGTAAGTTGACTCGTGAGTTCATAACTTTTTGCCAAATTAATTAATCCGAAAAGATGTTCAAATGTAATGTGGGTAGAATAAGCACAAAACAACTCTTCATTCATTTCTTCACATTGTTTCCATCATTATTGCACGATATTGCCTCTTTAAATAAAGGTCAGGTTATATAATAATCCTATATTCGTTCAAATTTCGGCTTAATACAGTTTTTTTAAACATTGCATACATTCCACTAACATAGATTACTAATATTACGAAAACATTTTACATCCCACAATGTTTATTTTAGAAACTGAAAATATTTTTTAAAGACGACTAAAAGAGGACGTGCAAGTAGGTTGCTGTAAAACTTGGTAAGTAGTGCTTGTTTCATCGCCCGTTTTTACAAATGCACAGTGAATTAGTGTGTTAATAGTTGATCTCTGATAGCATGAGGTAGTTTTGTATGCTACCTACTTAGCTATAAAAGCAATATGGTAGGTATTTGTCAAATTTCTGTGGTATTTGTAGTGTCCGTCTCCAAATATGGCTTCATTCCCTTTATTTTAGTCATTATTATATCAGTTTATAAAAGCGAAGGGC
Organism: Pyrocoelia pectoralis; assembly: GCA_036250285.1. Classification (NCBI taxonomy): domain Eukaryota; kingdom Metazoa; phylum Arthropoda; class Insecta; order Coleoptera; family Lampyridae; genus Pyrocoelia; species Pyrocoelia pectoralis. The sequence goes on from CM070078.1 coordinate 11,297,996, forward strand.
GTTTCAAAATATGAACACACAGAAGAGTCAAAACATTTCTGTCAGTAGCCCGAAGAATGGTAACAGTGTATGTAGTCCTACTCCAACTGTGGGTAGTTTAAATAAATGGTGCAGGAAATCCAAAGTTCTGTAGCACAAACTGAAATCATTAACGAAGTTGAAAATTTAATGTTGACCGACCGCTGAGTAAAAGTTTCAAAATGTGTTTGATATACAGCGTCACCATTATTAATTTTAGTACCTACAGATTACCAAAAACACCATTTTCAACTTCTTATTCTGAAATTTGAATATTAAAATATCACGCTAATCTTCTGTACTACTTTTTAAATACAAAATATTATTTTTGGTGACAGAAATATCAAAATTCAAATTATGTAAGCTACATCCGTTTTAAAATCGATAGCTGTGGCTACGCTACATTTACATCAGATAAATCAATGCTTTATTATTGTTAAGTGGCAATTTGACGGTAAACAAAGATAACAACTACTATAGGTATTAAATTAGCGACCAACACGACGAATCAACGCATTTGATATTTATTTTACATTTAATTAATAATAGTAGTAATATCAATCGTGTAATAGGTATTATGAAGTAAGTAATGAAAATACGTGTGTGAAATGGTTAATGACATTTTTAAGTATCACGCTTTACAGTGTCAACAACTGATAAAAAAATGTATTTATAATGCAAAAAAAAACATTTTTAGTATATCTAACCGTAACAACTGTACATTAACTTATTTAAGTTGTTTTATAATCTAAAATTACGAAAGATGTTTGTTTGACCTACACTAACTGTTAATTTCGTGAGCATTTTTCATAAAGTTGTTCTTTTGCGCGCATATGAAATCAACGTACAAGATACATAATTAGCTGAAAATATCAAAACTAATTTTTTCTCTATTTCATGTAATGTAACTTTGAAATGAGTGTGTTTACAGGATGACGGTTTTCTTATCGCTCGCCTCAGTTATTGAGTTAATAATAATTGATAAGGAAATAATTATTACTGATACAAAGGAATCAAATATATATTCCTTTTTTCACAACCAGGGCCACTGTTTTTAATTTCTTACTAGTAAATTACTTTGTATTGCGATAAGTTTATATTAAATTAATAGTTGCGCCAACAGTAATTAAAATCACTGCTCTAATTTGCAATGTAATTTAAAATATTTCATTGAATACCATATACAAAAGTTCAAAAAAACATAAATTATCCTTGGTTATCGTTCCAATTCAGTTTATTTTGCCTTTTGATTTATTTTAATGCCTTAATTAATCTTTTCAGATAAAATCGATTACGTGCACTGAAGTGACTCAAACATACACTTTTCTAGTTGAAATCTAAAAAATGCCATTAGGATTAATTATTATTGAATTAATACGTGATATGATGAAATTTATAGAGTGTTCTTTTGTAATTCTTGAAATGATCGTGTTTATTGGAATTCCTTTTTTTACTATTATTCCCATCCCGAACCACAATAATTCTATAGCGCATGGGAGCGTTCACAAACAAAACACGATTACGATATGAAATTATTTTAATTTTTCTATTTAGATTCAACCGTGCTGATGCATGAGAGTGACATTTAGGTGTAATGAGACCCAGAACGGCTTAATACCTCACCAAATAGTTTCGTACACGCAAAATAAAAGGACATTTCATAATTTTCATTATTTCACACTTTGCGTAGCACCATGAATAGAAGGTTACACTGAATGCACTTCAAGGCAGTTTTAGAGCAGATCATACTAATCATACTAGCTTATTGTTCATATATTGTTCCAAGATGTTGTAGACAGTTTTCCGATACTCTCGATTATGAATCTTCTTGTCTGAATAAATATTTGATCTAATTCTATTACTTGACTAGTATAGCATAATCAGCCAATCTCTCATCTTCCGATCCCATATTTTGAACAACTTATGCTGTTTTGTCGTATTAAATGAAGAAATAGATGTAAAAATGTTGAAAAATCGATTGAAATAGCGGGTTCTTCTAGGTGACACAAAAAGCGTAACATTTTTAGTTTTTTTTTGCCAGGAGAAAGGACTTTTAAAAAATCATGTATTATTTATGCTGGCGGCCGCAGTAAACAATGTAGTAAAAAGGACTTGAACAGGCTTCCGAGGGTAATGGCAATAAAAATCGCTGAGGGTTATAGAATAGCACAACAGACTTTTTTCAATCGCAAGCACCATTTCGCTTCGGATACCTTTAGAAGGGAGAAGGAAAAAAAATAAATAGAGGATGGGGGATAAATGAGAAGTCGAGTGGGGCCGCACTCCCTAACCCCGACCATGGGGGACTCGACGACAAGAAAGCATGCGGAGCTAAATTATTACATCAGACAGGCACTGTCTCGTCAGGGTGAAAATGGGACCTATTTATGCAAAATAGAAGAGAGCGGCTAGGTGGTGACTAGCACTAAAGATCGAAGAGGTAAAAGAGTCCGAGTCCAAATGGGGGAGTATTAGTGGATTAATGCAAGAAATAATCAAGATAAGAGAGACGACAGAAGCCTGTGTAAGACTTTCCCAAGAAACCAAAACCCACCGGAAGTATGCCGATGCGATGGTGGTCTATATCCTATATGCTACATGCTATATTTTGATGTCGAATTATTGACTTCCCTAATGATTTTAGAAACAAAGTGTATTTATCTTTTTTATGGAGGAAAAATTGTACATAGTCACAGTAACGGAAAACACAAGATAACCAAATAAGAAAATTCTCTTAGTGCTAAATCTTAATTAAGTGTTATTTTTGCAAATACCAATATTATCAAGAATTATGTGAAGATAGTTTTGAAAGTGGGAGTGTATTTCGTTTTGAAGAGATGAATAAATGAATTATTATTAAATTTATTTATTATTTTATTAAATTATTTATATGTGTATTTTTCCAACCACACTTCTTGAAACTCTAGGAAACTGATCAGATAATCGTAATCTGCACCAAGTCATCATAGAAATGAGTGAAGGGCGTTCACTTCGTTCTTCATCATGCACATTCGTACGGCCATTAAAGCTCTCACCCATTTCCGTATCATTCCATCACTCATAACGTTTTTCCCGTAGACTTCATTAATCTGAGGATGAATTTCAGCCGCTTTCACGCCTTTAGCACTAAGAAAATCACAGCACGTATTTCACAGTCGGCAGTATTCTCATAAGCAACCGTAAACACGGTCGAATAACTCCGTAATGGCGTCTGTCGCTTGGCAACAGATAGTGCTACACATGCGCCGACCGCAGCGCTACAGTGGCGGAATTTCCAAACGGTACTTACTTTAAAAACATGCCTCGTATATAGGATCACTAATATGTTGTAAGTTATTTATGAACAATAATCTTGTTAATAAACAATGCATTTTATTTTTGTTAAGTACAATTTATATAAAAATTAAATAACCAGTCAACTGGCACGCAACTTTCCCGTGTTTACTACAATGACGTATTAAATAAAATACATAGTTTTTTGGATAATAAGGCAAAATAAAATGGTTTTTGCGTAATAAGCGAAAATAAAATAGTTTTTGCGTAATAACTGAAAAAAATAAAAAAACAATTATTAACACCTTTCAGTTGGCAATATTTATCAGCCACTGCATGATTGCAGGTCGATAGTGAGAAAGTGAGAATAGTGAATGTTAAGTTTCAAAATCTTTCAAGAAAAAAAATGGTGCATATCCTGGTATTATTATTATTAAATATTATGATTATTAATGCCTTTCAAAATTAAATGACCAGTAAACTGGCACACAACTTTCCCCTGTTTACTACAATGACGTATTAAATACAATAATTTTTGCGTAATAACTCAAAAAAATAAATATTGTGTAGTGTGTAGTATAAGTTGTAATCAGAAAAGGATTTTTGATTTTCTCCTAAAATAATATACAGGGTATATCATAAATATTTTTATTATTTTGATAATTTCCGGAGAGAAAAAAAAGAAATATATAGTGTGTAGTGTAGTTGTAATCCGAAAATGATTTCTGATTGTCACCTGAAATAATACACAGGGTATATGCCATAAATATTTTTAATATTTTGTTAATTTCCGATTAGGGCGGAAGTAAATTGGTATACTTATTTTATTATATTCGATTAAAAGAGTCGTATGTCCTCTACTTCACTGTAAAATTTTATTCTTCATCTTTGTTAGCAAAAAAATTATGAACATATAAAATTTTTAACTTCAAACATTCATCCCCCTTCCCCTATGGGAAATAAAGAAATAAATGTAGTGCCAATAGTTTTTCATGAACTATATGTATTAAATGTTATACACATTACTTTCCCTATGTGTATATGCGCGGGAAAGTAATCCATGGTATTTTTTTATCTTTATTTATTAATATTGCTTGCAAATATTCAAATATAATTTACAACGATTAGAGAGCGAGCCGACCCTGTCACTTATATGCCAGTAACGGCAACGCTGCGCGGGTTTCTCCCACTGAAAATTCATTTCCTATACTCGCCATGCTAAATTCTCGGTGTGAAAAGTACAATAGTACATATTATATGCACTTTACAACTCGTATAGCTCTGAGTAGTAGCAGTGAGTAGATTCCCCAAAAAATGAAGTAAGTGGTATCACGCAAACAAAAACTGCCTTTAAACTTCATTCTTACCAACTTATTTAAATTACTGTTCCTAGTAACTCCCAAATGTCTTGCTGCAGTAACATAATTGGTTTTAATATTGTTCGTAAAGGTTTGTACAAATTCTGTATGCGGTTTGGTATTTAAATTAAAGTATCAAACCTTCTGCAAAAAATCAATTTTGTAATTGAAGTAAAGATTGTTCGGTAAGTGTAAATTCAGGACCAGAATATACAGATAAATTGTTGATAATGTATAAATTAATAAAACTATTTTACTGTTTTATTTTCTTCTTATCTCAGCAAAACTGAAAGGAACAAAAAATCATCCATGGATTTTCAGATGTTAAATAATAACGTACTTTGGAAGCAGTGGCGCCGACTTCGTGGGGGCAGCGGGGCGCGTGCCCCCATGTAGGCAGATTGCGTGGGGGCATGGCCCCCATGCACTTCACTGGCACGTGAACATGACTATGAACAAAATTGGGATTTGGGAAAGTGAGACACATTAATTTTACACGTAAAAATGTTAGGAATAGGTCTATATCTATCTGTTTCACGCCATGAAAGTGAGAATTTAAAAATTTTCAGAAATATCAGATCAGGACCGATCCAGAAGTAAATAATTCTGTATGTTTATGATGCAGATGTTTAATTATGTTATGACTGGCTCAGTTTACCTGTTTGTATAGTGTATAGTGTATGCAGATTTATATCAAAATTACGTGACTATACACGATACCACAGTCTGTGACAATACTGACCGGAAAAAATGTTTTGTTTAGTCTTTTCCTAGGCTGTCGCTGTTAGCGTGTTAGCATATCAGTAATTTCGTTAAATTATCATTCACAACATAGAATAGATGGTAATATTTCGTATGTCGTACTCTATTACAAACAAAGAAATACATTTTATGCAGTTTAGATGTTTTTCCAAAATTTTGTCTTCTATGAATAAAAATGAAACTGCAATAAAGTAGTTTTTTTATCTTGATGTTTCAAAAATACCTACACCGTTGCTCCTTATGATTTTAAAAGATGAGCTTTTCCTGTAGTGCTGCTGCCCCTTGCCCCCATGTAGATCTTAAAAACCCGGCGCCACTGTTTGGAAGCATCCGTTATCATCCTTTATCACTGTCCATACGTTACTTAATTTCCAAGGTTGGTGAGAAAATAGATAAACAAATTGACAATGGATTGTAAAAATATTTAGTTTACAGCAAGCATGATTTATCTACGTATTTGCCTAAGCAATGTAGTGTAGTGGAAAACATGAGAAGAAATAATTCAATTTATTCAATTAAGAAAACAAAAGTTTACACGATTATGATAATAATTCGTTATTCATGGTTCACGTACTTATTACTACTTATCAGGTGATGAACAGAGCCACTAATCCTAAAGTATGTATTTTGAAAAATAGCCTCACTTCCTAAGGTGCAAGAAACTGTTTCGAGTAATTAATATTTTTTTTATTTGTTTATCGCATATTATAACGAAGTCAACGATATTTGAAATGCTGGAAATTCAAACGGTGATTTACAGTCACATTAATTTGCGATAACATTTCCAAATGTGCTTATCATAAATAAAAGTGTTGATATTGACCTTTGATATTTTGCTAATAGTGAAACACGTTAAAAATATGATACTTATAACCTTGCGGAGAGGTACAATAACAATGACAATTATTCAGACCATTATTATGTTGATGTATGATATTTAAATATTTATTAATCTATCTAGGTACGTGTGGATAGATCAGTACAATCGGTAGTTGGGAATATTATACATTATTTATTGAGTGAAAGTGTATGTAAACAATTGTTATCAAATTCACGTTCTTTTGATGATGGAATTAAAATTTTATACATACATACATTATTAGTTTAGAATATTATAATCTTCTCCCAAATTTTATACAAATATTATACAACTAATAATATAAATTTCTGCTAATTACAAGAAGCAGGAAACAATGAATGCAAAATGAGGGACTTTTAATCAAATATTGTATGTACGGATTTATAAAATTTACATTAAAAATAAGAAATAAACCTCATACATGTAATTAAAAGATGCTCCTTATTATAAAGAAAACAGGAAATTGCTGAAAAGGTAGCGAAATTAAGTATAGGACCACTTAGTATGAAGTATGTTATCATTTTAAGCAATTATTCTTAGATAACGTTGTTGTTTGTTCCTAATATATTTCATTTTGATAAAAACTCATATAACTTTGTTATAAGTAATCTAAAAATGTTTTTTGTAAAAATCAAGTTGCACTGCAATACATCTTTGAAGTAGTTCCATATTTTGACTAATTTAATTTTAAACCTTTGTCTTGTCATGATTATGGGAAGATCACATTCACACGCCACGTTTTTTATTTTCTTAACCCACGTTCTATAGATAGATGTTTTTTGATAAGATAGACATAGGGATATGGAGACTAACATAGTTCTCGCCACGTGTTCACTTCTTGGTTGGTTGTTAATTGCAATCATTACAATTAAATGTATTGTTTGTCTGAGGCGACTTCAATTTGCTATCTTAACATATTTGAATTGATGAAGATGACTACGTGGACGGTATCCACAACAAACTAGTACCGTAATTTAAACGAAATTCGACATATCGCTTTAAAACAATTTTGTAAAATTATCAAATGCATTTTTATATTATGGTTTTGAATACCTTGTTTTGTAGTACGTAAACCATCCCAGGAAAAGCACTGCAAAAAATTGTTCGCTTACGATTTTCCAATCGAAAGTTATGATCGAAATATTCAAATTGGTATTTCCTTGTTTATTTTCTTCGGTCTATACCTACTACATTTGCATATCCTTGAATGCATCCTACATTTTGAAAACGATTGCGTTTTTTGTACAGTGGTCGCTTCTCTTGCCGAAACTTAGCATTAAATAATTCTCGAACCCCTCGAAATTGCCGTTCGCAGTCACTGCACCTTCGCATTACCAAAGTAGTACAAATTATCTGATGCGAGGTTTCGGCAAGGAAGCAAGAGATTTCTGCAGCCACTGTTTAGGTGACATCAAGGGTCGGTAAAGTAGGTCGAAGATCAAGAAATGCAAATTTTCATTTTTACTTTCCCGTGCATATGGCTGTGGAGCTTATTTTGAATATAAAACTAAGACCTACAAAAGAACTTCATCGGTAAAACAAGCATCTCATCAAAATCACCCCAAAGGGGACCAAGCTAGGGGCGTTATTTTGGGAGCAAACTTCAAATTTTAACCCAAACTAATTTCCCTTTGTGAAAAGTTAGTAAACATGGTTGCAAGTAAGACGCCGTTTTTAGTTTGTTGTTAAATTCAAAATGGCGGCTAATATAGCAATTCTTCAAGTTTTTACTTTTTAGGATCTAGCTCAAGAGCCGTTATCTTAATTACATTTTGAAAATTGTAGGCAAAGGATGGTCAGAAGGAACTGTTACTTATAATTTATAAAGAACAAAAATTTAACGTGGCCAATTTATTGGTGCCCAAAATTGGTCAAAAATGGTTATGCAAAGAAACTATTTTATTTAATACGTCATTGTACTAAACAAGGGAACCTTGTGTGCCAGTTTACTGGTCATTTAATTTAGCTATAAGTTTCGATTGGAAATCGTAACTTTCTCCAAAAAATGTTCGTCTTTTAAATAAGCATATTTAGTATTATTATTATTATTATATTATACAATGTCCACAAATTTCAACTTTCGATCTAGATCAGTTCCAAAGTTATGACGTTATGAGTATGTATCTAGATTGTCTGTACTTTGAATATTTTTTGAAAATAATTGTTGCTGGCGATATAGATAAAAAAATTCCATTTTTATCTGTTTATAAGTTCCAGCATCACGTAAAAACTACCGAACCGTTTTTGATATGGTTTTCACTATGGCATTCTTTGAGGTCCTGGAAAGGACATCTAGAACCCAAGTTATGGTATAAAAGTTCGTCAAAAACGTATTTTACATCTTTATGCTCAAACATAAGTTATCTTTAAATAATTTATACCTCTTTAAAATAATAAAAGAAAGAAGTAACGGACCCGGGGGATTGAACCTAGGTTCCTGGCATGACAAGAAAAGTCGACAGTCTTTGCCCCACGACCATCTTAAATGCAACTTATTGCAACTGCAAGGAAACAATAAATTGAAATGTGTAAACGACTCAATTAAATATCAAATATTTACTTATGTAGGGTTTGTTTTTGAATTTAAATTAAGCGAAAATGGTGATAGGGGTTTGGTATGGTATGAGTAATTAGAGGGATTGGTAAGACAGTAACATGGTTGTTATTTTTTGATGTGAGAAAAATTAAAGAATAGGTACATATCATTATTATTATTATAATCAAGAAACCTTTTACCATTTGGTGTAGGCTGTTACAATATGAGTATTTTCTAGGCTTAATTCAGTACTTTGACAGTGTGTGTACTATAATTTAAATAAATGAAGAGATTGTATCCTTATCTTGGTATTTGAGTTGAACGTTGAACTTTATATACCAATTTCCCCCACTCTTTTCTTTCTTGTGCTATCATTTTTGCTTCCTGCCATGTTTTACCCCTCGTCTCCAGTATCTTCCCTATCATCTTGTTCCACGTCTCCTGCCGCCTTCCGCTGCTTCTTCTCCAGCTCCAGCTGCGTTGTCGTCTCTCTATAACTTCTGATACTGGGGTTATTTCGACCTCTTCTCTGATTTGTGCACTCCTCATTCTGTCTCTGAGTGATACACCTTTGACTCTTCTCAAAAATTTCATTTCCACTGCTTCCACTTTCCTCTTCATTCTTTTCGACATTACCCAAGATTCTGATCCGTATGTCAATATTCACTTTAGTTTCTCGTGACACTTCTCTCTTGCTCATAAAAGACTTGTTCATCGCTTGGAATAGTTTGTTTGTTTTCTTCAATCTTTCTGTTATTTCCACTTCTTGCTTACCTTGTTCGTCCATTGTCACTCCCAGATAATTGTAGTTTTGTCTTTGTTCTATTTGTTTGTCATTTACTTTTATCTCTGTGTTATGTCCTTCTTTGTCTATTATCAGTATTTTTGTTTTATCCATGTTTAATCCATCTTGTGTTCTATCAATATCTTATTCCATATACGTAATTAGGTTTCTCTGTAGGTTCTTTTCATTTTCTGCTACAAAACCCCACATCGTCTGCAAATTCGCAGTCTGATATAATGTTTGTAATTTCCTATATCCTACAAACATTCTCTTGGATTCTACTTGACATGTCTTTATTATTTCGTCCATCGTCCATGAAGAGATTAAATAGTGTCGGCCTCGTTACCCCACCTTGGAGCTGTTGTTGCTTATGACTTTGTTTCTTGTATTGTTGTACAAACTTTTGATCACTCTATTCAGCTTTGGGTTTACTCCCTTGCTCTTCCCATAATTTTCTTCTTGGTACTTTTCGAAGGCCTTTTTAAGGTCTAGGAATGCTAAGTAAGTTTTTTGATTGTAGAAGCCACTCTGCACCTCTTCCAATGTCTGCTCTGTTGTGCATCTCAGTTTCGTTTCTAGTATCTTCTCATATATGATAGATTATTTTACCTAGCGGGAACGGCCTTCTACACTTACTACTTCTAAAAATGTTTAATTTCCTTGGTCGAAAGGGCGAATTGAAGCCCAAAAACAAAAACGCAAAGACGAAGTGTGTCGGAGATTATCCCATTGAGAACCTAAAAACCTACTCTGTACCTACACACAAAATAGGAATGCCAAATTTTGGAGCCACTAGGTTTTGGTTTTGATTAACGCAAGGAGGGTTACGACAAGAATGTTTGTTTTCGTTGTGTACTATTTAACGGAAAACCTTTGACAGGAAACCTCCAATTTTGATTACCTTTTTATTTAAGTACCTATACCTAAAACACGTGGTATTAATGGATTTATTTCCAAGAAATGTGTAGTCAGGAATATTTTCATTTACTTAGAATATATTAAAAACAACATAGGTAACCGCGGAAAGTTAAACAGTTATTTTCCTGTAATGTCATTGTTTACTTACGTATTAGGTAAATTAGTCCGTACGTGTTTTGACGAATTTCTCTCTTTTTAGAAAAAATGGGAAATTCTATTTTGCTTCCTGGTCGTAAATCCACTTTATCTAGAATTATTTTATCATACATTTTTTCGGAAAGATAATAATGTGCGTAAACAATTTTCTGAAACAAAGTAAGAACGGTTCATATTTAAATTGCGATAAAGTAAATCACCTCCTAAACAGAATAGAATGACTTCGATACATAAAAAATAAATTTTCGTGTTGATTTCAAATTGTCATTTCTTTATCTAATCTACTTATTTGTAGGTCGTTAGTTTTGTTTGTTGAGTATAATCTGAATGTTTTTGTTTTCACGTTAACCGTGAAAATTGTTGAAGGATTAGAAAATTGAAAAAAATACCGTTGGAATTTTCGCAGGTCAAATGTGTCGAAAATTTACAGACGTTATATAAGTGAACGCGATAAAACAACATTTTATAAAATAGCTGTTCATATGAAGCGTTTAACATATTAAAATCATTTAGACGGAAGCTTGTATTTTAAAACGGATTCGTAGTCTTTTGACCCCTTCTTTCCTCCCGAAAGTACGACAGAGACATCACTTTAAGTCGTCTTTAATGAGCTTGTCAGCTTGTGGTAATGTATATGACTTGTTGAATGGTTAGGGAATTTCCCGATTGCAATTTTTCATTATGTACTTCATTTTGTTTTAATAACATTTTCAAAATCGAAAAGATATTTAACACTAAAAACTAGTTTCGGTAACTAACGTAGAAAAATTTAAATGGAATGTATTTATGTAAATTTCTTTCAAACTGATTAGGATATAAAAAGTTGGTCAGTGTAAAAACAACGACACACTTTTTTGTCTCACGGCATATTTAAAAGGATTATTAATAGAATGTATTTACCGATTATAATTGTTACGTTTATTGTATTGAATTAAAAAATAAACGGTTGACTAAATTAATGAATAAACGAAAGCGAGTTTTATTATTTATTAAGAAATTGGATATTAAATACAATAAACAAAGGCAAGAAGGAAACTAAACTGTAAAGTGCAAGTAGGTACAAATAAATTTTCCGCAAAACGTACTAATCTTCACAAAAATCTGTCTCAAATGTAGAGTTTCTCATTTAATACTGTTGAAACGGAGTAAAGGATTGACTTCGAGCAGAATGTATCTAAAGAAATGTCCACGTGCGGGATAGAGGTAAACTCAAAACTGACATCCGCCTCACGTCGTCAACCGGAAACCAATATTGATATCAACAAACTTTTGAGGGACTTGTAAACGTATTTGAAGGCAACCTGCTATCTAAACTACATTCCATAAAGCTTCAAAGCTCAGAGCAGAGTAGAGAGCGGCGCAAAAGCAGTTATACGCAAGTTTTCGCTGGGACTGGCAGCAACCAATTTCTATCTTCCTATATGCATGTGTGAATGCGCTCTATTTGTGTTACTATCTAACACTGTTAGTGTTAAGTGATTTTAAAATAAAACACTAATTTGTGGCAACTATAATTTTTTTTGTTTATTTATTTTTTGTTGGAAACTGTGTTATCAACGTTTATCGGAAGTTTTGAGGATTATAAATTGATTGTTATTAATATACACGAATAAAAAAGAAAGTTGTATATGTATATCTAATGACGAGTGTTAGTTTTTGTGAAACGTTCCGATTAAATTTAATAAGTGTTTATAATATTTAAAAGGCAAACGAACATCTGTTGAAGGGTGTCACAATAAGTGTTAGTTATCAAACAATTAAACTTTGTTGATTTTATTTGTGGAGATTGGATGATCGATTACAAATTGAATCAAGGATATTATTCGAAAAAGCAAGGTAAATTATTAATTATTATTATCTTTTCAGGATCTTCAACCCTTCTCTATTTTCTGCTTGTTTTCGATGGACGATTAGCTCGAGCTTTTTTTTGTGACGCGTTGCGAATAGCTTTATTGGCTTTTGAGCTTTCTCGTTAATCTCCTTCACTGGTAACTTGTAGGATGTTATTATGGAATTTAAAATTACATTTCGTTATTTATAGTTTTCTTTAAATTAAATTATTTTCGCTGTAATTGAGTTCTCGTAACCGATATCAATTTTAAGTAGGTAATTCATTCTGATTTTAATATTAATCCGTGCACTTTTTTTTTTTTTAATAAATACACCTCAATATTTGGCACGGTAATAAAGTCAACTATTCATTTCTTACGTAAGCAAATACGTATCCTTTGTGTGTGAAACTCGATTCGATTTGTTGATTAGAGATAACAAGGTCGTTTACATTCTACTTGAAAACTGATTTCTGAATTGCTTTTGTGTTTTTCTTTTAACGGAACTTGAAATATATTACAACCTTTCGCACCTTGTTACACAACGTTAAATATGTCAATAACAAAATAAAAGGTGCAGGTGTCGCAAAATTTGCGTACAACGGATTTGCGTTAAAAATGACACGAGCGTTTAACCTGAATAAACATATAAAGTTAATAAAACGGAAGTTGTCGTATCTCTTGTTTTGTCTTATCGAATAACTTTGTGGGCGACAGTCAGTTTTACTGGATTAAGATCCCTGATGTTCAAACTGCTTAACGTTTCTTACGCACCCTTGTTACAAATATTAACTAGTCGACCCTCTCCAAATGAATATTCTTTCAAAATTTCCCCCCTATATTTGCCAGATTACGGTTCGGTGAATAAGTGTGTGCTAGTAATTTACCTTTACCATTAAATTTAGCTGTACAAATTTCCATTCTGTTCATTAAAAAAAAAGCCGTCTTAGATGATTGCGTAATTTTTTAAAAGATGTGATTATGTACAATGTATATGTATCAAATTAATGGTGTAGCAACGCGACCTATATTTGTGCGTGTGAATATAAAAATGTGCAAAAGTTGTTAACACTTAATAAATTTAATACGTCGTACATCCGATTTCTCATTTTATGAGCGTTTATTAAAATAAGGTTCTTGATATGAGAATTTATATTATACATTTTGATTTTGTTAACGAAATGCACCATGAAAATGAAGTCTTTTAACCGCTACCATCATGTGTAACATATGGTCCCACATTTTTGGCCATACACAATTTGGTCACCGCTGACATGTGTTAGATAGTTTCGAATCTTAATTATTCGCTCATGCTTATGCGAAAACCAGGTACCGTAAATAGTCAACTTCGCATACCGAATCTTTTTTTTTTTTTACTTAAATAACACCAAGAACGGTGTCGCAACACCGCAACTTTCACAAACGGTCAAAAACAATGATTTTAGTGTTTAAATTTATAAGCACTGTATCGACATCAACGTTAAACCTTAAATTTGTTGTAATTGCTAGGTGAACATGGGAGAGTATCCAAGGATTTTGCAATTTATTAAATAAAAAGTAATGGAAAATAAATTGGCATTGGAAAAGTTATTTTTAATTACCTATTATGAGTTGTCTAGCAACTAGCAGTATAATTCAAAAGTATTGTACGTACTCTTCTTTAATACTTTGAAACGATTACCTATATTTGATGTTCAATTTATTAACATCCTGTAACTGTTGCTAAGTATCACGGTCGATGATGCAATACCTTGAACGTAATTTAAGTCACTTTTAATAAATGCAATAGATTTCATTATCATAATGAATAAATTAAACTTTTTTTATACATTTGGATGATAAAAATACTTAGGCACTGTTTTCCTTATAATATGGCATTAAATCTTGTACACAGCAGTAAAGCGCTTTCATCAATTAAAATACGAAATTTCGAATTAGGTTCGCTTCCATTACTCCATATTACGCCAATCTACGTTTTTGGTGGGCGAAAGTGTTATTTTTGTACCCATTGTTTAAAAGATTGACTTTCAGAATAACCATTAAACTGTATGGAGATAAGCGTAAGTGAACATGACGTAAATCCTAAATTTAAAGCTAATTTTATTAAAAACAATCAATAAAGTACCTATATTTATGAAGTAGAGCTACTAAATTAAACGTGTAAGAATAAGACAATGTATAGGTACCTAGATTCAAGGACGATATGCTAATTGCCTTTGTGACATTTTCAGTAGCGTCTCACATTTTTAATCGACTCAGTTATGGTCTAAATAAAAAAGTGGAATCTGTGTACGCTACTGTAAACCGTAATTAAAATTCTGACAACCTTTTGTTGTGAAACGTGTAAAAGTGTAAACATTTGCGTATAAAATGATGCGCAAAAGTATTAACACCTTAATAGGTACGAACAATTTGCAACTACGATGCATTAAATGCTTGCAAATATCTCGTTAACTAAATTTTTACTCTAAATTGTTTTCGTGCTTTAACGTATATAAATTGACTTTTTACGTCATTCTCTTTTAGTTCGAAAAAATACGTCAATAGGATTTAAGTTGATTATTTCCATTCCGTTACCTCATTAAACAGGCAAAAAACGACGCCAAGGGATGATCATTGTATAACAGGTAGATTTAAGCAATTTTCATTATGAAACTATTTATTGCGTAGATTATGATGCATTTTTTAATCAAATTTGTAACAACGCATTTTCGCGCAAAACGTATCTAAATTCTAATGCCTTGCGCAACTTAATGATTTGTTTAATCGTATCGTATGTGAGTTGGATGGTAATTAATAGAATTCCTATAAAAGCAAAGTTTTGAAACTTATATTTTACCATTAATTAATTACAACGTCAACGACACGCGCAGTTTTTGCCGCTTACATTTCAACTATCAACTCGTATAAACCATAAATGCCCTCTTTGTATACGTAATCAAATAAAACCGAGTTATAGCTATCAAAATTTCGTAAACCGTCTATTTCACATTTATAATATTTAACTGACTTATTCCAATTTTCAAACTAATTTTAAACAGTTGAAGGTAAAACGTTTCATCCCTTTTGTACATAACTCAAACCTGTTCTAGGTAAATATTTTTAGAAACCATAACTTTACAATTTACGTAAAACATACTTAAATCTACTTTTCGAGAACATGAAAAGCTTAAATAAAGAAGAAGGTTTTATGACATCGAACCTTTCTCTAAGCTCTGAGGTCTTTGACTTTAATCCAAAATTTATATAAGTCTACAAACTACTGTCTAAACCTCGTTTGTTAAATTAATAATCGAACGATGAGTTTAATTAAATTTGCACTTACGTGCTTTAAAACAGAGGCTTTGCATTTTATTTCTTACATATTATACGATGTTTGTCACGTATCTTGGACACAAATTGCAAAATAACGGAATTGTTTTAAATACGTTCACAGTACAAGCATTTTATTATAAATTATAAATATAAAGTTTGTAACCGTAATTTACAAGGAATCTACATTATTCTTCTCCGTATTTACCGTAAAAAGTATCTTAAATACTTTGGCATATTTTGACAAATTGCGTATGGGAAATGCGTAAAAATTACGCTTATTGTTGTTCTATAAGCTTATTAACAAAGAATCTTTTGTTTACTATAATTTGTTGCTATACGTCTAAAAACCGATAACGAACTTGTTTTTCTACGGCTAATCAAATACGTGGTTTAACTAAAATAAGTTTTTTTTGATAATTTTACCACAGATTCTTAAAATAACTTATTTTTCTCATGACCGTCTCTTGACTTGACCATCGATAAAAGGTGTTAATCTAAACAGTTACGGTCATATCAGTTTATTTTAATCAATTTGAGAACTTGCAAATTTATTTGGTTGAGTTAATTCTGACTTTTAAAGATAATAATATTATCATCATAATCATCGCGTAATTGTTGAATAATACACGCCGTGTTGGCGAAAGTCAAAGGAAATCCGATGTTGTCCTACTAATCATTTCAATATTTGGAAATCTAGTTGTTTCTTTCAAAGACTAAGTAAAGTTATAATTTTTTAGTTCGCTAACTGCTTTAAGTGTATCACAATGGCCTAGTTCCAGATATTTTATTATGTAGCTCAAATTAGGTTTATTAAAAATGGTCTTCTGATATAATTGGATCTTTTCTGAAATTAAGATGTGTCGACACAAGTAAATCAGTAAATGACAATGAACGTCATCTTCATTTTTGCTTACTTTGATGAATTATCGTTGCACTATACTAGCATGCGATGACCACGGACGATTTAGTTTTATCAGCCAGTTAACAGTAATCTTAAGTTTACATGTGGTATAAAAAAGAACGATTACATAGAAATAGATCACGTTTCTCCGATAAAAGGCGTTATGTCAGAAGAGATGCAAAATATGTTAGAATATGAGTTGTATATTCATCTTCTTACTGTGAAAAAATGTTTCAATTCAATAGATCATTCAGGATTTTTTTGAAGTCTAACTTCTCGAAAAATGAAGTTTATTTTACATAACGACCACCATAAACATCCCCTTGCTTTCGCAAAATGTAAATTTTGTCTACAATTTTATAATGATGTAGGTACGATTCAAATGAAATAATATCCAAATTGGCAAAGTAGTGTTCCATGAAACTATTAATTCACAGTATATTCACTGAAAATGTGTTTATACTTCTAAAGCGTAATTTTGAAGCGTTAACCCTAACATAATTTCTTTTTGCCGAAAAGGGTTTTTGTGACAGGCAGAAACGTTACGAGAAGGTTAGGGTGCTGTTAATCACCCTTAATATAATCCCTCACTTTAATAAAAATAGATTATTCGCAATAGATAGTCACCGTAAATTAATTGTTTTGATATTCACTACGTATCTGTCCTGTAACGGTGATAAAAAAATCAAGTACACTGTACAGAAATGTCGATACGTATTAAGTAAATTTCCCCTTATAAATATTACTCAACCGTTTAGTGTGAAGCATTTTGGCTTAGTTAACTTTAATAAAACCGTACATTAGTCATCCACAAAATATAAATAGTAACGTGTGTAATTTAACAAGTTATAATGAATACTTTTTTAAACGTTGCGAACACGATTATTTTATGTAGAAAGAGAGTTAAATGCAACCGCGAAAATAACTGAAGGATAAAACCGACAAAATCTTCAATTTTGTTGAGAACTTTGTGCATATTTAAAGAGAAGAAAATCCACTAATTTGTTCTGCATGAAAGTTGAACTTCTGCCCGGCATTATTGCTTGGAAACTCTCCAAGTAAAGGAAATTAAAACAATAGCTTACATAGATTAGATATCCCTGTCCTATCTACTTCGTTCAAATTATTGCTTACAAATACTTCGGAAATAAACCGTAATGAATTTTTATTTTTAATTTGGTCGAAAACCTGTTGAATTCTTAATTTATTTACACGTGTGTTGGCTCTATTTTATTTTTATATTGATAAAGCTTGATATTTTAGTGAAAAGTACTTGTACACTTGTATATTTATATGTTTATAAAAGGCACGGTTGGTTTATGCTAAGTAAATCAGCGGATTTAACCGTTACGTACTCACATGGAAATGCTTTTAAAATGGTTTTTAAAAATAACCTTACCTATAGTTGGTGTTGTATGCTGATATTACCTATAACGTTTTCCTATTGAGCTAATAACTTTAACCTTTATTAATTACTTTAATTTAATTTCAGTTGCAACGGCTAGTTAAAACTGTACTTGGTGCAATTAAACAAGCGCACAATTACAGTACCTACACGTATTTTTCTTATTGTATTTTTGATGAGTTTACGTGTACACTGCGGTTGTATCCTGTTCTGTGATTATTATATTGCATTTTCAGCTAAGCGTTTCTTTACTTTTTACGTGTGAAACCTTCGTACGTATAGCAAAAATGATTACCGTGTGGTTAGATAATTGTACACGTACTGTATAATACTGCGTGGTAAAAATTAATATCCTTTAATTTATCTTAACTCAATTGATTGATTTGGTTATTTAGGATTGACAAAGATATTTTAGTTCAATATGTAAGCCTAAGCGATTAATTTTAGTCGATTTTAGCTTAAATGATTTGGTAGAGCATTCACTGTGGAACTTTTGGGGTTGTTCGAGGGGTTGTAAGGGCGGGAATCTTACCCCTTTTCCACTTGCCGCTCTCTCTATGCTGTATTATCATTAAGTATATACCCGGTAAATTCGCAGGAATTGCTTTTCAAAATGCGATAACGTGGTTGATGTTTGAAGTAAATAATTTACACAAGTTACGATATACCCTTTTTTGTTATTAAAATGAGAAAATTATAATGTAAGTTTCCGGTAATAATCCAATCGAAAATTATACTTTATAGAATGAAAATTATTTTTTGTTTATAGATATAAATTCATTACAATGGTGTTAAAGCAACGCCAGCTTTTATTACTAGAAGTTTGCGTTAGAACATCGAACCGAGCTTTGCACGAGGGCTTTCAATATTGTTAGAGAAAACGAGGACATTTTATGGCTGCCCCCAATACGATGCGTGTTTGGTAATTTTCAAAGTATCTTAGGGGTTGTTTTTATGATGTTTACGTCCCTATTTTTTGTGTTTATTAAATATTTTACGTCTTACCTTTTTGTCGACTGACATTTCCAGTATATTCCAATTAAAGTGGTTAGATTTCAAGATTTACCACAATTAAGTTTATACCGTTAAAGACGCCGTTCAATTTGCGAGTATCTTTTAATTTAAAATAATTACTGGCACTTTCTATTTTTTAATAGGTATAGTAAATTAGGTTTTTACTTAGATTCTAGAACACAAATTACCTACTGTTAATTAATACTTTTATAATGAATTTGACTTAAGAGTATTTTTGAGGTCAGTTTCCTTCGCATATTGTCAATGGACTGTATTATCTCTTTCATTGTATTTAAATTTTTCTAGTAGGTAGCACATCGATTTCGTTTTGGAATTTTAATTTTGTGCAGAAAATTTAATTTTCCGTGGCATTTGTTTAGACTTGTGGTTTACACATTAAACTTGACTTGTGTTTTTGATTACTCACAAATATTCGATGCAATTTATATCGGTGACAGTACTGATGGATATTTCCCCCTTCACTACATACTCCCTCTTAGAAATTGAAAGTTTTATTGGATTTTAGGGGCGAATTTCATCGAAATTGAGCAATTTTATACACAATAACATTGCAGAATTTCTGCTAGAAAAGGTAAATATTCAATTAGTGTAGTTTATTTTTATCTAAACTATAACTTTATTATAATAATTCCACTCATAAAATCTTCATTTAAAATAAACTTCACGCTATTCAATTATAATGTCTGACATTATGAAAATAACTAAATTTTAAAACCAAATCACCGCTAGGAATTTATTTCTAAGCGCCATCTGAAAGGATATTCTTTATTTGAAACTTCTAAAACTTGATTCCATATGTAAACACGTGTGAGTAAAGAGGGAGCTCACATGAATTGGGATTGGATATTAGACTTTGTCGAGGGGCGTCTAAAGTATATTTTCCTCAGTTCAAGCCGTAATTTAGGGGTTGTTTTGGCTCTTTCAACAATTTATATTGATCTATACGTCGAATGTATTAAGAATTTTTTTTATAGCAAATGAAATTGTAGCTTGTTATCCACGTAACATGTGGCACCTTGATGGCAATTAGGTACTACTACGGTGTGTTTAATTAAATGCACATTAGCCTTATAAGTTGTATACACGCCGTGTCTAATTAATGTCAAGTTTTGAATTTTTATGATCGCGAAAATTGCTTGCTTGCTCCAGTAAGACTATCGGCACCAGAATTATTTATTTCTTCAAGCACAGGACACATTTTCGCTTTAGTTGAGAAATATAAATATTCAATTTCCGGCATAAAATTACATGCACTACTAACGATTAAAACATGGCATTAATTATTTATATTTAAGTAGTAGTAAATGCTTTTTGGACGTTTATAAATTCTAATAAACCTGCCCTAATTTTTGTTTTAATCTTTATTGTTGACTTTTCCAAAACACGCAACTGTCACTGTTGTCGCAAATCTCATATTAAATTTGAAGCACATAGTCGTTATAGGTTCTTTCAAGTTTCGTCCTTTGTTGTACATCTCGTCCTCAAGGTGTGACCGTAGTAACAAAGTTAGGCCAAGCCCGTTGTTTTTGTTGGATTTTTTAAACTACAAATTATAAACCAAAACCAAAATGTTAAAAGTTGTATAAGTATTTCGGTAGCTTCTAATTTGAATTCCATCCTGTGACACTTGTAGGTATTTAAATTTCTAGATCGTTTTATGAAAAAAAGTGAAAGAAATCTACGACTTTAAACATAAATTTGGTTGCAAAATGTCACCGAAAAATTCAGGTTAGATCGTATCATTTACACGCTTTACACGCATAATTATCATAATCTAACGAACAATCGTCTTATTCGAAATATAGAATTTCTTTCGTGCAATAAAAGTAAAATCATCACGTTACAGAAAAAAGTCAATGAGGAAATTTATATTCTTATATACTTTACAGTGAATTTACTTTCTATAGAGGGAAAGTTTTAAAACAGCAAGATCTCGAAAAAATTTTAAGAACAGAATTTCAATTGTTCTAATTGGTTTTATATAACAAAAGGAACATTATCCAACCTTCTACTAAAGAAACCGGTTAAAGGAATTTTATTAAATTGTATTAAACAGGTTTTATTAGTATTGCAAAATCTAATTTGCAATATTCCCATTCTCATAAAAGATATTAACGGTGCATTTACTATAGCGAAAATAATTACACGGATATAATCATGCTAAGTACATTTTATGGCAAGTTTAAAAGATAGGAATGGAGTT
Source organism: Pyrocoelia pectoralis (assembly GCA_036250285.1). Lineage (NCBI taxonomy): Eukaryota > Metazoa > Arthropoda > Insecta > Coleoptera > Lampyridae > Pyrocoelia > Pyrocoelia pectoralis. The sequence goes on from CM070078.1 coordinate 11,319,348, forward strand.
GTCGCAAGAGCCCTGTTTTTAATGTCGTGTAAACCTACGTTTCGTGTGCTTCTGTATAGGTATAAATATAACGGCAATCGAAAAATGCTGTAAGCAAATTATCTAATGTTTAACTTTTTTTTGGTAATTCAAACGCATAATCGAAATTATGGTGGACATGAATTATTTAAAGGATTTAATCATCCGCTATCAATCTTCCATTCACTTTATGTCCATTCAAACATGAAGCAGAGGGTGCATTAAAATTTTAAATCGTTCAATGTTAATGTGCTTTATGTAGTATCCGTACTTTGAATTTTGTAAATTAATTACAGAATATATTTGTAACCGTTTTACTTTAATATACCTAGGCTATTTATATGAAAGATAAAAATTGTAGCAAGTACGCGAATATTGTACCTACGTATATCATAATAGTATCACTAATTTGTAATTATTTTCCTATTAGTTACAGTCTGGTTATTTGTATATTATATATTTTGTGTGTAATAAGCGAAAATTAAATGATAATAGAGTAGTCTAGTAGTAAACGTGAATTTTTGTTATCCCCTATGAAGTATCACGGTTTGGAAGGGTACAGCCCCAATTTTGTTCATCGTTCTATGAGGAGGGAAGTTATTCTTTATTTATACAATGGGTGTTCAGATGAAACCTGTTCACATATGGCGCTTTTCCAACTAATTAGTTGAATATTTCCACACAAACGTTTAATAAAATATGTACCGTTTAATCTGTTTTACTGCTAACAAAAGAACTTTTCAAAACGTATCACCGTTATACTTCAATTTATCATTAACAGGATTTCATAAAATAGGAGATAAATTGAACTGTGATTAAAATATATTACAAGTACATAACTTCTAAAACAGTAAAAGCAAACACGGTATCCGATAGCGGAAACTTAATTTAAGTGATCCACGGAAGTGACACAGATATGAAAGGAAGGTAACTCATAAATAACAGTCGCCAAGTATCACTTCAGCTACGCTAACATTCCATTATACTATTTTCATCATCTGGCGTCACGGCAACTTAATTTTTTTACCAAGGACAATTTTCATTGTTATTTACATTAGTACACTTGTAATTAAAGATATCCACCGTAAAGAAAGGCTTAGGCAAGAACGGAGAATGGTAAGCAGAGATTAGAGACTCAACTTCTACTAATATTTCATAAATGATAGGTTAGTTTCATGACAATACTACGTTTTCTTAGCCTGGGGTCTTTTCCAATTCAAGGTTGTTCTACCGCAACAAAAACGAACTATTTCTTCACTACCTGAGCTGGCGTTACACTCTTTGTCGACGTAACCAAGAACGGCATTTACTTTTAAACTGAAATACCATTAATTAAGTTTCATCAGTAGTTTCATAAATGTTTTACTAACGAAGATAAGGTCGTCGTATTCTAATAACCTGTTGCCACTCACAATGAGTGAAATGAGTAATAATTAATCTATATACCTAAGTATTTTCGGTTGTTTCAACAGCGTTTCACTTACTCACATTTGTTTGTAATACACCCTGATCCGAAATGGTCCCTATCGATTTAAAATTAGTGTGAAAGAAGTGAACATTAATCGTCGTTTAATAAAACAATCGATACTGTCTTAAAATAGAAGGAAATTACGTTTACGTTTGGAATTCACTTTCACTCGCGTCTCTCTTTTTTTCGAACGTAGGTAATTTTATTAAATTTTCTTATATTTGTTTACAAAAAATATTTGGCATTGATAAAATGTGTTTTGAGGTAAGCAAATTGGGATATTTATCAACTGATAAAACAATTAACACATTTATTCACATTCTACAGAGAGTTGGACGAAGGTAAATGATGGTGACCCAGTTTATTCTAAGCCATTATACGCGTACCTATCCTACTTTTTATAGAGATTTTGCGAAATTTCTAGTTTTTTAATTTAGTCAAGGTAATTCCAAGACTGAATTGGAAATATTTGTGATGTGATGTAGATTTTTGTTGTATTAGGTACTTATTCCGCTTATCGATGTGGAATAGTAAGTGTATGAGAGGATCTAACAGCAAATTTTTATCCACATCTTGCACATTATTTAAATTACCTTGTACCGGTCTAATAAATCGGATTTACGTAACTCCTAGTATTTAAGGGAATATTAATGTCAACATTCAATTTTTTTTTATTAATTTACGTGCACAGTTATTCTGCGTGGCATTGCATTTGTATACCTTGCTATTATTATTATTTAAAAAGGCTAACCTGAAGGTTAACACTTAATACCTTGATGTTTGTTTTTACTATTGTTTTTGTAGGATAAATAAATGTAGTAGGGGGCCTCGTGCCTCTATATTTAAAAAAAATACCACGATTTCTCTTACGTAGTTCTCATTACACTTTTTCAAAAAAACCGCAAGTTTTTGATGTAAACTCATATTCCAAGGGCGTAGCTAACATTTTTTCAGGTTGTGGCAAAGTTTTATATACCTAGACGACTTTATAGATCAATTTTAATACATTTCCATAAATGTCTAGAAAAGTAATTGTGGAAGTCACATACAGTTAACGGAAATAATTTCATAAATCAGTCACGTTTGTTTTTACTTTTGTAATTTACCACACCTTTAATTTAATTTTAGAATCAATAAATAATACATCCAATTCTTTTGAAATTAATTGTAATTTTGGTTTTTATTCTTCTTCGCTCTTCTACGCAATAATTTATTACTTTATATTATACCTACTTATAATATAATTATCGATAATCTATTGAACTATACGCAAAACTTTGAAATTCTTTCTATAAATTTGTCGATCTGAATTAAAACAAGGAGATTTATATCTATAAAGGACGAGCAACTTTGTCGGAATTAATGACAATTGTGACTTTGCAATGTACGGAATTTCCCTAATCAATTTGAAGGTTATCCGCAAAATACTATAGAATGGCAATTTTTTTGAAAGACATCTAAAATGATTTGCCTCTACGACATTACACAAAGCAAATAAATCTACGTTTACCTGTGAATTAGAAAACTGTGGAAGAGGTGGAAAAATTTATTCGTTTGTCTATAGGTATCCCAACTTCATCATTTTGTGTAGTACCACGATATCCACCATTTTTTTTTTGGAAGATTTTGAAACTTAACTTTCACTATTCTCACTATCGACCTGCATCATGCACTGGCTGATAAATATTGCCAACTGAAAGGCGTCCATTTTCATATTTTCTGTACTTGCGAGACAGCTTCATTGTTTTTACTTTCTCACATAGTCTGGATAATACTTGCACATTTTTCCTTTGGTAAACGTTCACTATTTCACCGAATCATATGTTTTTGCACTACACAAAATCTAAGAGAGAAGACCACCCAAAAAGTTATGAGATTAATCGTTTATTCCTTATTCCTTTTTTGTATCAGAAAACTTGTAAAAGTAAGTGCCATCAATAATGCAAAATGAATGGAAAAGAAAAAGCTTCACATGATCGTCTTTCAAATCTATTTTATCAGTTTCGGTTTTTTAATATTCCCTGCAACTGTCTACCAGTAGATTGTAGTTTCGTCGTTAAAGAAAAAATATCCTTTATTTCATTTTTTTTCAAAGTCCACCTTAAAACGTTAAAACGATGGGTTTTTTGCGATTCGATATCGATTACCATTCATTTTTAGACGACACCCATGGTATAAACTTTCTCGAAATGTAGGTTTTTGAATATTATCTTTATAGCCTACGTCTTGTGAACTCAATAAAAAATAAAAAGAATCTCGGAAACTGTGAAATTGAAAATTGTTAGAAGGGCGGAGGGGAGAACACTTACGGACAGACGAAAGTACGGAAGAATGTTAAGATCGACATCAACGAATGGATGATAGATCACATACACAGAAATGGCGGTAGCATAGTCAGATGACAATCTCAATGGTCTACAAAACATCCCGGAATACGTTGAAATGACCTATAAGCGAGGCCAGTTTAATTAAAACAGACGAAATACATATCCGCTTAACTATTCGACCTTATTTAGAGATCTTCTGTACGCAATTCCTTTAATTATTTATAAACAAAAGAATCTATGTATCAAGCAATTTGCGCCAAAGAGGGTGCGAACGAAATTTTACCGATTCGATTTTAGACAAATTGATTAATATAAAGGTTACTCAGTAGATTAACATCTCTAGCAGTTACTGAAGAAAACGGCTAAATTCAGTATTTGCAAACCTTGGAACCCTTACTGTGGAGGTGGAGGCTTATTCTGCTTTATTAGAATTGTTTTGGCAATCCGATTGACAGTGAGGGCACTTTGAAGTAGTTGACGCTTAACATTTCGTATACGAAAAAATATCATTTTTATTGAAAATTAAAAATCAAATGTGAAGGTGTTAAAAAAAAAAAGAGTAAACAGTTTTATTGTACAAAATGGACGCCTTTCAATAAATTCATATACGGTAAAATGAAACTTTGTTGTGTAAACGCAATATTTAAGAACGCATTTTATTTCTCACAGTTAGAGACATCGACCACCATTAAAACAATTACGGTAAATATATGTAATTTCGAATGAGTATTTTTTTGGCATTTAGACCAAATTGTTACTAATGGTAATGGGAAACGTTTAAAGTGACTTTTGCTGAATTACTTGGTTATATTATAACGTATTGTTAATGTAGTTTGTTTCACGAAACTAAAAGGCAATCTGCGTACGATAAATTCCAAAGCAGTTCAAATCGGATTAACCGAATTTTTCCTTGTGAAGGAATGTGCTCTGTTAATCATGTAATTGATGTTCAACTGTATAAGCTTGTCTGTGCCACTTTCCTTCGGTAATCGATTGATAGTTAATTGCAATTAGGTTCATTACCTTCCTACTTTAATGCCTATTCATCGAGGGAATACGATTTTTGTAATCTATCAAGTATTTTTCCGATAAATATTCATGAATTATCTCGTGAAGGTGACAATTAATATGCGCAATCATATATTGTAAAATAAAGGTAAACAACGTTAACCGCACCCAACTTTATTTATTTATATCATTTTTTTTAAAAGGTGTAAGTATTTGAAAGTCGTTTTGATAATATTTCGGTAGCCAACCTTCGTAAATTAATCAGACGGGAAATTACATTTTTCATATAACTTTTTCAAGCGTAAAATGTCAAAATATCGTTATATGAAGACTTACTTTAAATGTAAGATTATCATTCGATGAATTTGTTATTAAATGGGAGTGACGCAGCTGTTCGGGAGCAAGTAATCAGAACGCTATTGAAATACATATCTCGACACTGAAATATTCATATCGTAAGGCAAGAAAACGAGCAGAATCGAAAAGCTTGTAAATCGATTCAGTCTAACAATAAATAAATTTAATAAAACACAAGTTACGAGTGACCATTATTCAGTTATGAACGTTTATTTGATAAATGTGCCAGTTTATTACACGTAGAACTCACAACAGTTATCGGCAGGTCGATATTGAACTATTTATCTCTTTTTGGTGCATCCGACGCTTTCCTCATTAATTTCTGATACATTTTATAGGGAATAAATACAACTTCAATTCAAATGTGTTGCTAAGGAGTATAGGATTTATTTTTGATATTTATGTACGATTTTTATATATATTTGTATCAATTAAAGAACTTTATAAGTGTAGCATTTGACCTTTATGTTAAACAAGCAGATATAATTGAGTCTAGCCAGTTAAAAATGAAAATGTTGAAATTTAACGCTTTTATGAGATAGACTAGTAAAGTTATTGTAAGCAATTGCGATTATTTATTTATTACATAATTAAATGCATTTCCAATCCAAATTGGGCAATAAACGTTTATAACAATGTTTTGTCTTTCTCATTTAAAAAGGTACTAATATAAGAGAACCTGTTTACTGTCATAACCTTGATCTTCAATGTTACTATAATATTTAAACATTTACTTTGTCACTTTTGAACTTTAGGCATTATGATATGTATTCGACTTTTTAGAAAAATTACTTTCGTTTTTAAGTGTGGTAGGTAATTTCTTAGTTTCATCATTAATTTACAAATATTTTTGTTACAGGTACGTAATGTGTCCCGGTGTATTTCCCATTGGTGAGTTTAAAATACGCAAAACCAATTTGATTACAATTGCCTTTTAATGAGAAAAAGAAGTACGTGTATCTGCCGATTTAATTTGCGTAACGATAGACTTTTTCATAATATTCATTGTTTAATTCGAGTTTTAGTAAATGTTGTCTCATGTTTCAAGGTAAATTAGTTTATAATTTAAACTAAATCTACACTTAACTTTAATAACGATCGCCATTTGTAATTTTAACTGAATTTTTTTGTATCTATTGTGGAAAATGTTATTAGAAAATTGGAGAATTCCAGAAATGACCACAATGCTCTTCATTTCGCTTGAATCATGAAACATATACTTAGTCAATCCATTATCTTGCTCAAATTTGGTAAACACATCAATGCCTGTCTACAGTATAGTCTTCTTAAATAATGTACCAGAGTGCCATATCTATATGGAAATTTTCATGCCCCTTTTCTCTGCAATGAGAAAAACTGAAAGTATTACCTCTTTCTGTTCTCTCATATCTTTGAGTTGATTAGTATAATAGTAATTTTGCTATATCCTGACGTATAATTCATTACGTAACGCAACTAAATAAGCATCAAATGTCTAAGGTCAAAATATAAAGTAGGTATTATTTTGGCACAAAGGCGAACAAGGTATTTGAGAAAAATCACCGTAGATCCATTATAGTTTCTCAATAGTTTTCCAGGAGAAAACCGAGGAGAAAACATTCTGGGAAAAACGTTTCCATTCATCAAATTAATCAACTCTCCAGTATCGCTATATATATTTTTTTCTTGGTATGATTCACAGTACAGATCGTATGTTTTAATAATTCTGTAACAATAAATTAAATTACTTGTGGTGCACAACTATTTTGATTCCAATGGGCCAGTAATTTGCAGTTTGTTTAATATATACCATGCGAATTTTCACTCCGTTCAACGTTATGGAATTGTAATCTGGGGTGGAAGCTGTCTGATACCAAGGGTTTTCCTTATTCAAAAATATGCCGTCAGAATCCTTTCCGTGCATCTTGCCGCAAATCATTTCAAGACTTGAAGATACTAACACTCTCTGCGACATACATCTACGAACTTTGCTGCTTTGTCGACAAAAACAAAGATTTATTCCACAAAAATAAACCTTTATATGGACATAATACAACATATTAAGACCAGACAAGCATCGTACCGCATTTTATCCAAAAAAATTTTATTTTCTGGGCTGTAAATTATTTAACTCCCTTAGTGACGAGTGATAATTTGATGATATTTAAACAAAAATTAAAGACTTTACTGCTATCTATTAATCCGTACACTGTAGAGGAGTACCTTAATAGAATTTATAATTAATGTATGTTAGTGAATTGTTTTTAGCGTTATTTTTTTTCTTTTTTTTAAATTGTTTTCTTATTGTTTTATTTTTACATATTGTTCCCATCATTGTATTTGTATTATATTTACTTACATGTTACCTTGCTTTGACACTGTCGATACCATTTTCATGGTTAATGACAAGACAATAAAGGATATTATTATTAATACCTATTTAAATGTACTTACAGTAATGTAGTATTGTAGGTACATTATAATACTACTCATTGTAATAGTTTTTCGTCGCGTGTTTGTATTACAAGTTGTTTCTTAATTGTTCAAAATTTTTAAATGATCATCGATAAATTGGACACAGGTTTTAGTCTCATTTTGTCCAAGATATTGCAACAATGACTCTAAAAATGTCAGAAAATTGCTTACTATTAATGATGAAAAAATTGACCATGAGAAAGACAAAAGGCAATTACGTCAAGGTGGTCGATTTCATATGGCAACTCATTACGGCGGTGTCACGAATTCATGGGCGAGAATGTACCAAAATTGTTCACAACATTTACCTTTAGAAAAACCGTGTAAGTGTGCTTATTGATCAGTTCTTCAACGGCTTCCAAGACTAAGCGTAGATGGTTTTTATATACGCTAAAATCTATTGAATCGGAAAGGACTCAAAAACATTGTTTCGCTAAATGTTAATGACAAAAAATGGTTTTTCCCATCATAAAAAAACATGTAGAAAGTTTGACTTCAATCGGTTAATGCATTTAGATACGTTTCAGTTGTCGAAATAGCTTTTCAAGAAGCAACTGAGGAACCAGTTAAAGGGCGTGTGAGAATACACTGGATTCTGGATTACGATCGGTCGGAAGTTCACGCGCACCTAGGCCACCTATTCGGGCTCTTTGTACTACTTCCCTGATTAAAGTCGTTCGACCTCGCAACAGTCGCAACGTCACTCAAGCCATCCCACACGTGAGATAAACCTGAGGATGCTAGACGGGGAAGCGGCTCTAATCTTAGCCATGTCCGGCCAGAATTCCCCCAACATGCATCGTCTTAATTCGACAAGTACGGGACACTCATAAAGTATGTGTTGCGCCATCTCGTCGTCTGTGTAGCATCCTCTATCTATAGGATGGTGATTCAACCAAGCCTATGCGGTGCATGTACTTGTTAAGTTTACAGTGCCTAGAAAGTATGCCCACAAGTAGCCTCAGGTTCTTTCTCTCTACTACTTGGTGACATTCGGAAACCAGTCTAGAGGTAATTTTGTATTGACCTTGTGCCTGCAGAGCGGCTCTGCTATCACTGGAAATTCTAATAATTTGATTCTTTATGCTGTACATAAGAATTGTTTTTGCTAGTTCTGCCGAAATTTTGCCTAATGGTTGACTGATATGGAAGTTCAGTTCTTTGGAATAAATTCCAGTGTCTGTTCCATCCGTGAAGATGGACAATATCTGGTTGAGAATACACTACAGATCTTCCAGGAGAGATCCACAGATTCATGTGACTTTCGTATCAAACAAAGAGTATTATTATTATTGATACTAGGAGTGGTCCCAATTGGTTCCCGCACTGCGACCTTTTGGTCTATTGTGCTCCCCGGTGTTGTCTACCCTTCAAGAGTACCTGTATCTTTCACAAAGTCCAGAATTTTAGTAGGGCGAATCTTCGTTACTTTCTCTTGTGTAAGCATTTCATTTCCCTTGCCTATATTTTTGAAGCCTCATGAGGAGTTTATGTATTACTATTTCTTGTGCAGAATTAGTGACGCTCAGTTACCTAATGGAAATTGATGTCTTCTAACGACAATCTGTTATAAAATTTGCTAAAAAAAATAGCAGACATGATAATTTTAGTTTCATATCGAACCAAAAAGTCCACGTTTTTGACCCAAAGAAGAAACAATAAATAGCCGTTTCTCGTAGATTATTAGCAATGAGTATTATGTTTAGATGCGTCACTAGACTGCTTAGAACTGAATCAGTGTCTTTTCCGTTTTTTCTCGTCTAATTCATTCACGTAGTGAGTGCTAGAAAAGTACATGATCATTTCGGAGTCATCCTATAATCAAAAACCCATGTCATCGTAATATTACGTATTTTGGGGTAACTACGTTTTTTGCGGTTACTGGTTACGTTTTTTGCGGTTTACTTGTTTAGTCTGAACGTACACAAACTACTAAGAAGGATTTAGTATGTATGTATTCCCAAATTTATCACATCCAAACAGAATGTAGGTAGTGCCTTTGTACTTTTACTATTTTCACCAGATTTCTACTCCGATAACACGTAAATATACTGCATGTTTATTAAAAGGGACGGTCCCGTTCAAAACGGGACGTATGGTGACGTTAGCGTATGGTTGAATTACAACAATGCGCTAAAATAACCGCAATTGAGGAAGGATTCCAACACTTTGAATAACTTATGCATCACTTAATCTTTTTATATAACAAAAAAAAAACGTTATTAGTTACGACCCATTTTTTTAACTATTTGTATGGAAAATACCATTCTATAATTAATTTAAATTCATAGTTTGTATTGAAAATTAGTCAAGGTAAATTATTGTTAGCACGACGTAATATATACATACATACATACATACATACATAGGTGTTTGTCTGATTACCTTATACAGAACGAAAGGTTGCCACGAATTTTAAACAGTTTATGTGGAACAGGGCGAAACCGTCTAAATTTTACTTGTAGAAAACATAACAGGAGTTTTATTATTTATTTATTAAAAAAATTGATTCATTAACATTTTACTTTTTGTTGCTACTCGGCGAAATGTTGAACTCATGTTCCCGTTAATACATATTAACAAATTAGGAAATTAGTAGTTGGAATATTTTGCTTTATAATGACCAATAATTAAAGTAATAATTATTGCCAAATTCATGAGTTTTACCGTACATTTATCTTGTCGATTAAAAATCGTTCATCTCCAGTACATGAGTATTATTTAGATAAAATAGTAAGTAATTGTACTTCAGTAGGCGTGTCAGCGATATAACTGATGATGCGATGCTCCATGTTGTAAATATGTCTTTATGTAGGTAGGTTGTGGAACGTAAAGCTTTTTATGATTACACTTTATAACAAATACAGATTGTCGGTTTATTAACCTTTTTTTTTCAATATTAATAATTTTTAGTGAATTGGTGTAATAGGGAGCGCGCCAGGGAAGCAATCCGTGACACCTGACCTCAGCAAGCGGTGCTCAAGATTGTAATAGATTAATGTTCAGACATTATAATGTTTAAAAACAACACGAAAAAAATTGCTAGTTCTCACCATAATCTTAAATATAACGGTTTCATCAAACATAAATGTCGGTCAATTAGGACATATGAAAAAATGCGGACCAAGTTTGTTTTAAAAAGAAGCAATTTGTATAGTGTTATAGCGTAAAGGGCATTCAACTTCTTTCATGTAGCTCTGTAGGTAGGCGTATCGTATTCTTTGAAAAATGTTAAAAATTTTTAATTTCATTTTGAATAAGTATCTATAGTTTCCAAGCTGAAACGGCGTTTTACACAAATTTTCTGATAATGACATAGTCCGTCGAAGTGTAAACTGCGAAAAGGTAACTTCCTGCTTTTACTACTAAAGCTGGAAGAATAAATTGTTTTGTATTATGATCTCGTCGTCGTAGCTAAGCGAGCGAGCACTAGTTGCCTTCTTGAAGAACACGTTCACACAACGAGCACTAACTGTTTTAAGCATTTACCATAAATATTATTACTGCACTTCTTGTCGAGTTCGTACGATGTAAATTATTACGCGGACCTGTTTAATACCTGAGCCTCGCATTCTCTATCTAATGAGAATGAATTTTCATGTCAAATGAGATGCTAACGATAAGGATTAATAATAATCCTTTGTTAGTTTACCTGTTTTACTAAGGATCGTTTTAGTTCACAAATTAACACTTTTTACTATCTGATGTTTACTAACAGTCTAATCCATTTTGAAATAAACGAGCGCTTGTAAAAGAGATTGATAATCAATTAGATGATTTTACGATTGACAACTAAACGCTACTTACGATTAGCTTTAAATAGAAAACACAGAAACAACCTTCGAAAAAAGAACGACGACGGTAAAACTCAATTAATTTGAAAGAAAAACTTTAAATTGAAACACCCTAATTTAGTACATTTCCGATTTTTCATATTACCATTAAAGAGAATTGTTATTATTAAAAATACAAACGATACTTCCGCAGGCTGCAATTAAATTTTTAATGAAAATGTTTTATTTAATAAGGGGTGGAAAAATTTATTGAGGAATTAGATTAATTTAAAAGTTGCCTTTTAAAACAAAGAGCTGCGAAAATATATCCGTTGAGTGTAAAAATTTCGCCAGCTAAAAAACAATTTGTAAAAGTACCGAAACATATTTAACATCGCGAAATAAAACTTCATATATAATTTTGCTTAAAAAATATAACCCGTCAAAATCCTTTTTCTAAGACTCTTTGTTGAATAAGATTTAGATACAGAATCTAATATTTTTACAGTTCATACACAAAAGTGATTTATTATAGAATGCGGCTTTCACTAAAACAAATTGCGTCGACCTTTTTCGGGTAAAATAAAATTTTTAACGGTATTTTTATTTAATCAAGAAAGTGAGGTTATTTTAGAACTCGTTTTCTGTTTCAAAACTTTTCCAATAGTTTTAATCGGACGTAAAACAGACAGACAGGTACTAAATTCACATGCACTCGGGGAATCGACCGTTTTAGAGAAAGGCAAGTAGCAAGCACAAAGAGGAAAAACCGAGGAGTGACAGGAAGGAATGCGGAAAATTGATGATGTTCGGCGTGTAATAATAAATACCGTCAACGATAACAGCGTTGATAACTAAAATTAGCTTTTATTATTTCACGAAATTTTTACGTTGGACGTTTTTCAACGCTATCTCTATAAAATGATGGATAATAAAAATAGGAAAGAAAATGAGAGCTGTTTATTTTTGTGAGTTTAAATATGAATCTTCACGAGATTTTTAAAATTTCATGCTATTTTAAAGGTTAGTATTCTTTCACTTTATAAAAATATACGGTAAAAGAATTATTTAAGCTTCCAACGCTTTCGTGCATTTTTTATATCGAACGAAAATCGATGCGGTATTCGTAATTACAATCGAAGTAGGAAGTTTGAGTTACCCATTTTTTTAACCACACACACACACACACACAGAAGGATGCGAATGAATAGAAATGATTCATGGATATATTATCGGATAGGACATCAAGAACAGAGCCACTAAAGTAACATGAGTAACCAACCACTTGTTTGTATGTATAAACATCAACTTTTAGTTGAGACGTGCATAAATGAAATCTGTCTGAGGTGAGAAAACTTTACTATTGTTAAATAAGTGCGACTTAACGAAAACTATTATCGTGGTCTATCGTCGACAATTAAAATGTATAGAGTAATAGGGGTGATTCAATTAAAGGTAGTCATTTTAATTAAAAAAAAATGAAGTTGTGTTTGATAAACTCATAATGTATGTACCTATATTTGTTTTTTTAGACAGTGACAAATGATTTCGCCCAAATAGCTCTACAGAGACTCGTTTGAAATGCATGAATAACTTCGCGAATTTTATTTTTCAACCCTGTAATCGTATTTAAGTTTTTGGAATACACCCAACGATGGTGTACAATTTTGGTAGCCGAAACGAGAGAAGACTCGTATGACAAACTGCATCGTCTGTTAGATCCACATCAGTATACTGTGTGGTCAAAAATTATTCGTTATCGTATTCTGATAAAGTTCACCAACCTTTGTTAGTCGTTACTATATCCCACCACATCATTTTAAAAATAGTAAAGCATTTCCTGACCCAACTGGATCTTGCAAATATAGATCTGTAGATGAAATAAGGTGTGTGGTGATATCTTGCGGACCGCTACTCACCTGGTTGGGCTGGTTCTATTAAATTTTTTTTAGTAGTTTTTGGATTGAGTACGAGATTAGCGGTTATGGTCGCCGTAGTCATATAGCAGTGTACGAATCGTTTTATCAGAGTTTTTAACCGAACATCACATTCTAACAATCAGCTGTTTATCTGTTAACAAGAAACATGTTTCCAACATAAAAAACTAAACGTATTAGGTAATTTCTATGATTGTAGACGTGTTCCAAGAGAGCCCGGTAGGTCATATGTACCAGTTGTCATATCAGAGAGCAATGGATATTGGATAAAAAGGTAATTCAACTGTTGAGGATAAAGAAATCCTTTGTTCTTAAATGTTTAAAGAAAATAGTGGAAAGATCCTTCAAGTACAAAGGTAACACTTGTATAGAATAAGGTGAAACTAACGAAAGCTCTAACTTGAAAATTTTATTATTCATTGCTTATCTTGAAAAAAAGGCAAAGGTACACGAAAACAACGTAGCCATGTCATTGCCTTAACTCCCATATATTTTAGGTACATGCTTATTTGGAACAATTTAAAATTACTCAACCATTTGTATTCTATGTACTGAAAACGTTTATGATGGGAAAAAATACAAGGTTAATGTAGATGACAGGACAATTTGAAATGCAAAAATAATTCCTAATTGTGATGAATTTGTCCAGTCTATACGAATTATTGCAATTTTTATTTTTATGTGTAAAATGTTAAGATCAAAGAACTCTGTTGTTCTAGGATAGCATATTTTGAAAAGGAACGCGTGTATTTTAACTCATCTAATTCATACGTTGTTTCTTACCGTTTTCAAACTACTGAATACAGTAGCTGTTAATTGGTCCAATTTAAAGGGCACGTTTGTTCTACAAAGAGATTGTTCTGGACACTTTTTTATATATTAATAAAGGACTAAAGGATACTATATAAGTTATACACTTTACATCAATACACCTTTATAATCTTGTAGATGAGGTTTTATAAAATATGGTCTCAATTTAGGAATTAACGTTTCAATGAAAGGATACGCATTATCCTGAATTTGTGGTCTATATGGAAGGTATGGTAAAATAAGTTGGAGGCGCAAGTTTTCGTCGGAAATATGGATGACGAACGACCTAAAGGTTTGGAGAGAAAGAAATTTCTCTTTGCACCAGATTTCGACGGTGAAGCCGAAAACCCCTCGTGCGCATTTGGGGTATCCCAAGTCCCCGAACTTGTGAATGGTCTAACCGCATGGCATCACGTCTTTACTGCAGTTGTAGTGAGTACGTGAGACGAAGCCTGGGAAAAATGAGCGAAGTGGATGACGAAATGGTGATAATTGCAGCTGCAATCATTTTTGAAGGCGAACCATTTGCTTCTGTACCGTTCGTCATTCTCGCTTCCTCTTGTATTAGTGTCTTTTCCTTTTTCACTTGCCGTGAAAAATGACTAAGCAGGTATCTAATTCTTTTATCTACCACTTCTTTACTCACTCCAAATGAAACAGTAATTTCTAGGAGAGCGTCGCGTCGTGCCGTTTTGTCTTTATTTTTAAATTCCTTTATATTCCTTCAAACTACACCTCAACAGCAAACTGCCATGCGTCGATGCCGTTCGGTTTCAATTGCCGTCTACACAGTAAAATGTCGATCGCCTTTCTTTGACCGAGACCGCCAAGAATCGGATACAACATAATTCCTGGCCGCGCGGCTTTGGGATCATGCCGAACAACACGTAAATACTTGTAATGCAACGGTAAACCCGATCGGCATAGTGCGGATGCGCCCTCGGATGCGCCTTGAGAGTGCGTGAAGAGGTTATGGGACGATAATACAAAATTTGGAAATTTGTAACGATTTTACCTACTTTTCCATCATTTATAATTTTATGTAGGTAATATAATTATATGGGAGGAGCATTTATGTTTCATTTCCCTTGGATTATCGAATTTTAATGCAAATCTTTAGTGGGTGTTTATGTATTTATGATTACACCACATCTATACAATACATAAACGCAATTTCCACTGTTTGGTACTAATGGTGAAAATTCCCTGTAATTGATTGATAGTCAAACATGATTTCACTAATTGTTTTGTTACAGTAAATCTATAAATGTAAAGCCTCCAGGATATAATTACGGTAAAAGTTCCGTAACCTTCAAGGACGACCACCTATTTAAATTATCCTAAATGATCTACAACTGAGTACAATTATTATTTAAAAAATGAAACGAACGTTTATTATACGAGTACAACTACAACGCAATATAATATTTGTGTAACCAACTGTAACAAGCCGTGCAGTTACTTTATCTCATATTTTTATTTCGAGTTAAAAGGATTTGAAATTATAACAGTTTTTAATTCGTTATTATGCGCAATTAAATCCTATTTAAAATTAATTTTGTCCTATTTTTATCTTCACTTATTGATGAGACTATTAAGCAACTCCTGCATTACTTTTTTCCAAAATTCTTTATTTTTTTTTACTTTGTTAATAAAGAAATTAAATGGGAATAGTTTATCAAATTAAACATAGCACTTGGCGTTTATTTTTAGAATCACCTGAAACGTTTTTAGATTGTTAGCGGTCCGAATTTAACTTCAGGGTTGCGCCATAACCAATAATTAAAATTAAACATCGATTAATCTTATATAACATTGTACATCTGCATTTATAAAGGACATTTTAAGTAGCTGGGCAAATAAGGTAAGATTACACACGTATCTTTTTCTCGTCACACATGAAAAAGACGGTAAAACATAGCGCAAAGGTCACGGTAACTTGCAAAGTCTCTAAAGGAACATAAAACAAGCGTTGCATGCTATTCAGACCATCAAGCTTTATTAAACGGTTATTTATTAAATAATACTGTTAAAATAAAGTCTTCTTCAATTTAATTAAGTTTTTCAACAAACGTAAATTAATGAATCGTCGGTGTAATAAAACAAGGTTACCTTAAAAGGAACGTCCAATTAGTATTAATTTGGTTGTTTTGATCGGAATATAAATTTATAATCAGCTTAACGGATATTTTAATTCGAATTAAAATTTGTTTAAAAACTAACAATTCGCGCACACGACAACTAATTGGATTGAAGAATAATGACCTAACGAGGTAAATTACCTTACAGCACCGTAATTTGTTGTTAAGGTAGTTCTTAGTGACGAGTAAAAAAGTGCTTTCGGGCGTATTCAGAGAAAAGGGACAAGAACAAATTGAAGTAATATGATAATAAGGTAATAAAATATCCAATTTTAGAATTTAATCGTGATGGCTTTTTGTATAGCTTATACGGTTTATTGATATTGCTCAAAATTATCTATACCACATTAATTGTGGTTGTATGAGCTTTGTTACGTCCGGTTTAACTAACAGTTGTTGCTTATTAAACGCGTAGATAAAAATTTCGATTAACTTTTTCAAGTCATCATTTTGATTATATTTTCACCTTCAAATTAGTGGTGAAAAAATGTTGGTGGTTCGTTAAATGACGATGACTTTTATTAAAACTAAATTAACAGGAAGTATCAGTTCATATCCTGTTAGCGCTAAAGTTTATTGATTCGCGAATTCATGACGACTTTTCCTCTAGAGAAGTTTGGTCCTTGTTAGCGTTTACGGATAAACTCGTTAATGCATTTTTAAAGAAGGTCATTTATAAAATTATAACATATAATCTAAAAACGCAATTATATTTAATTAAATCCTTATACATTTACGTAATTCCCGTTATAATTGGATTACCGCAATCAGTAATTAATGTACAAGTAGTCGATCTCCAGTTTTCTATCTTTTCTGGGGTGATTATAGATCTATTAGGTACGTAGGTACATTTAAAAATCTTCACTTGTTAACCTAAATAATTTCGTTATGTAGGTAGTAAAAAGTGAAGAAGAAACCGTTTTCGACCTGTACGTATACCAATTTTGCGGTTACGTCGAATTTGACCTGCTTTATACTTTAAAAGTGTGCCGTTAATTTTAACGCATGCGCTAATAGTGAAAGTTTTCCTATTAGTTAACATTTTAAAGTATGTACAGTGTGTTACATAAACATATCAATATCGCTGAACTTAAGATGCTTAACACCCACGCAAAATGTCGTGAAGGTGACACGACATTGCCTTTAACAATTCTATCACACGTGTAGACTTAGCTCTTATTGGATTTTATTGTACCTGACTTACAAAATAGGAAACTTGTACAAGTTTGCGAACCCGCGTCGCTATTACTAACTCGAACTCGCTAGATAATTAGGGAATTAAATCTAGATTGTCGAACCATAACGAAACTTTCATTCAATTTAACCGTATTATCTCAATTCGAAAATTACATACATTTTTTTCGTACAATTAATATATTAGTAGATGATAACTAGGTACTTGTTATGACAAATACCATAGAATGCGCGTTTAACAATTAGTGTAAATGTTCCGCTCATTTACTGTGAATAAAGCCAGAAATATCCACAATGCTGTATTTAGCTGATTATATCTCTCCATTCGTGAGCAACTAACAACAGTTTAAGAACTTAGGCTTTTATCATAATCACCCCCACATATATCAAAGTTAGGGGACGACGAATCTTAAGTCTTTTTTTGCAATATGACAATTGCAATTTTCTTAAATCCTATGTTAGAAAAGTGATGTGCTAAATCGATAATCTGTTAAAAATTGATACAACCGTTTATCATAATCTACTGAAAAAGGGTAATCTCGCTAATTTGAGGTCAATAGACTTTCGGTATTACATACCAGTTCGACGCAGTCTATGCCGTACAAGTTAAGACAATGCTTAAGGTATGCGGGTTTTTATATAGCCGAATTAATCATAGTTGGGTGTGACAAAGATTTCAGGATAGTTCACAGGGCTTATTTCAGTTTTAATCATCATAATGGTGAATACGCAGAATACGCCGAACGTTTTTTAGCCCTCTTGTGCCATGATCTAGGCAACTCTAGACCGTTGTAAGTAAGATATAGGTACCTTTTAATTTATTAGAGAGAAAAACGGCGTGAAATAATCTTGTGCTTGATTTTCTTTTTCCACAGTGATGTTTATTATGTTGACAAGGTGATCAATAATAATCATTAAAGAAACATTCACAAACTCAAAAGACACAATGATCTTGTGCTGGCAAAGTAGTCTAACGAAATTTGAACTTTTTTACTTCCGTTTTGGTCTAATCTCGAATCTCATTAACCGCCAGATGTTTGAAAAAAAAATTTCCTGGTCTTGACACGTGCTCAATATTTGATTTAGCTTGGGTATGATATTAAACCAAGACTCTTATTCGAAATTTAAAAAAACATCTCTTCAGTCGCATCAGCTATAATTTCACGTCGGCAGTGTAGCGATAGTTGAATCTATTCCAGACTTTGAAATTTGTTTACTGTATATTTTATTCCGCCATTACTTCATTATAGTCCATCAAACTTCAACTCCCTCAAATGATTTAACTATAGAATTCACCACTTCACTTAATCAGTTACCTAAAAAAGGTGTAGTTTGAAGTTTTCGTTTTCAATGAAACCAATCAGCTAATTTATCATTTCCTTGGTCTTCTTCATTCATTTAATTCCCGAGGTTCAACGTACCAAACTACCAAAGCAGGAATCTAAGTAAACGAACTGTAGTTGGCGGTTTTTAGAAGAAAACTAAAAAAATTCGATTGAAATTAGATACCCGCAAGCTGGTTATTCCTAAATTTATGTCAGGTTGACTGTTAGTGTACCAACAGTGCGATGTTTTATTATGTACTAACAAGTGATGAAGATTGTTACATCGGCATAAAGCCTTGTAATTAATCCTAAAGCAAATGTCATAACATAACCTTCTAACATTCTGCTTTCGCTTATTTTTATGCTTGTATGTATCTATGGGATTATTTTGATCTATATTAAATATACTAGGGATGTCACGAATAGCGATTTCGCCGTATTTGGAATATTCGGCTAGACTCTCGACCGAAGTGCCGAATATTCGGCGATACTTAGTAGTAGTAGTAGTACATTTCGCGGGTGACAGGTTGTGATCTGCATCATTGAAGTGCGTGCGGCAACTACCCCGTGGGGGGTATTTGTTTCATTCGAGATTAGGTCGTATTACAACACGCATTATTTATTAATTGTTACATCAAATTGTCTTACTTATAGTGTGTATAATATTCTATATATCTTAATAAATATCAGTGTTTGTTCGCGAGAAGCTTTACGAAATGGCACCATTTAATAAAAGATCACTTTTTGGGGAATATGCTGATTTTTTTGACAAAATAAATTTTTTTATGAGTAATATGCGTTTTTTCATAAGTTTGGTATTCGGTAGTAAAAAAGCAGCCGAATAGAGCAAATACGGAGTAGTAGCCGAATATTCGTGCCTCGTGGCATCTCTATTAAATCGTTAAAAAATTAGGCAATCGCGTCCAAATCGTATTTTTTCAATATACAAGGAAGTAGGTACTACAATGTAAAATAATAAACAGTCACAAAATGTCCAAAGGATTATAATGGCAACAAATACACTTAAACAATAGAAAGAATATGCTTAAAAACTCAATTTCTTTACAAATTGACGTTTTTTGTTTTACTTCACTTTGCAGCTTGCAATCTCATGGCCGGACTGGACCGGGAAAATACCCGCAGGGCCCACGTACTTCGTATGGTCATAAACTCATAAATATCTAATAATCGAATCAAATAGTAGGCTCAAATTCGTAAATTATTGATAATATCGTTGAGTAATGAAACAAGTATAAAAAGGCGCAATCTGTTAGAAAATTGCGTTCCACGCCAGTTCTGCTCCCCCCCCTTGGCCCACCACGACGAGCTACCAATAAACAATCGCACAAAGTTCTGGTTCGTGAAATATTATCGCGAAATATTTTTTTTAGAATAATTTGGGTTGTTAATGTCAAAAATAATCATTTATTTTTCCTTTATATTGCAAACAGCATTTAAATAAATATAAATCGATATATTGCTGTAACTTTTTTATTTAAGGGGGTTCTCCAACGGCCGCTTTAGATGCGTTGCAAGTCTCTGCAAAATTCGCTTTTCCATTGAAAGTGTAAGAGCTAGACACTTAAAAACAACTGAAATAATTAGGAATTTTGTATATTTTTGGCTTCAAAATTACACAACTTGTCTCAAGACGATTATACAACTATTATAATTCAGTTGTTTTTAAGTACCTATACTTACTGATGGAGAAGGTTTTTTGAAATCGATTGCGAACGGTGATGAGACGAGAGGGAATGAACCGACAATCACAACAATGGATGTACATAAATTCTCCAAACAAACCCAAAAAATTTAAACAAACATTTAACAACAATGGCAACTGTTTTTTGGGACCAAAAGGTTGTGTCGCTTATGGAGTTTATGCAGCCGGGGACAACAATTACCGCACATTATTATTTTGAAGCTTTGCGACGCTTACGGAGAGCTATTCAAAAGACAAGAAAAGGATCTGATCCATGACAACGCTCGCCCTCACAGTGCTCGTGTAACGGCTCCTTGTGCATATTAAATGGGACATTTTTGAACACCCACCATATAGTCCCGACTTAGCGCCGAGGGACTTCCATCTTTTCCCTGAATTGAAGAAGTGCCTTGGAGGGCTGCTCTTTCAAACTAACAAGGAACTCAAAGAAACAGTCTCAATCTCACTGCAAATCATTGGACGCAACATTTTATGAAGAAGGTATTACAAAGCTTGTTCACAAATATGACAAATGCCTCAATCATCAAGGTGATTACATAGAGAAGTAAGCATGGTAATAAAACCTTCTTATATTCACCCGTCTTTCCTTTATAGCCAATCGGAGGTTAAAAAACAGCCCTCGTATTAATGTACGTTTGTTTTATTGAGAAATGGTATAGCGCGAATGAAAGTAACGATATGTGGGGGGGCCTAGCGTACATTTTTCCCAGTAGGCGCTAACAAAGCAGTCCGGCTCCGTGCAATTGCATATTATATAGCAATAATTATTACTTCACCAGTTTTGTTAATGTCGAGGTTAATACATCATCCATTATACTACGTTATTGTAGTTCTATGAATAAATAATTATAAAAGAGGATAAGCCAAAAATATTTTTCGATACAAAGATTCTAGCATTTTCACAAATGCTTAGGCTTAGAGTGTACCAGAGTGTTCTTTGACTATCTAATGCCAAAAATCAAACTCTTACTGACTATTTACAGTGAAAAATACCATAATCGGTACCTACTCAGTTATTTTATGCTTGTTTATACAGCCTAACATCATCGGACAAACATATTGTTTAAATTAAATTAAGTACGTTGACTCATTTACAAATTGTAAACAATAATGAGGTCAAGCTTGTATTGTACGTGATAATTAAGAAAAGGTTAAAATCAAAATCAGAGGTGTTTACGTTTGAAAATTAAAAGATCGCAAAAAGGATGTGTTGTTAGTTTGTTGTTCAATTGAATGCGAATTATTGTGATGGTAGTTTGATTTTTATAATCTTGGAGGATGTTTGCAGACCTATTCAATTATAAAATAGACTTGGATTAATTTTGGGTAGATTTTAACATTAATTTTCGTGCTACAAACATGAATGGAACATAAAGAAAATGCGATTAAAAACTTTTTAATATACACGCATATTGTTAGCCATAATTTAAGCATCGTATATACGTACTACATAATTCCATAACGCCTACTTTCTATTAAAATAATTCGAGTCTACATCCTTATTGTTTGTTAGAATGTTAATTAGAACAGAATTTTAGATGTAAATGAATTTTACAGCTTCCTTTGAAATGATGTCTCTTCTCTTCTTTCATTAATTAGATAACGGTAATGTGAAAAATTGAGAGTTAATAGGAAAGTATAAATTTCATGATCTCATAAGTTTTATTTAAATTTATAACGTAAAAGATTTAAATTTTAATTTACGATCTATAACAAAGGAATCGTTTTTATTTAGTTCGAGTTCAGCTTCAGATGAGTTACAACAAGTAAAGTAACAATAAAAAGTGTAAAAGTCATAAAGTTGCGAATGACTATAAAAACGTCATAAAATTAAACTTTAATTTTCTTTAAGTTGCATTCCTTTTCATTTTAGATGTTCTACAATCAATAAGAGAGTACTTTTAACGAATATTATTTTTTTTGTTTTTTTTTACAAAATGTGCTCTTTGTTCCGCTTTGTCTATGTTTACTGAAATAAAGAATTGTAATTCGTGTGTTTCAGCAAGTTGCAAAGCAGAAACTCGTATCGAATCCAATATTATGGGAAGAATAAGAAATAACGCAATCGGATAGAATAGGAGTATAAATTTCCTGCGCAGGATAATACTATTAACACTGCTTCAAAGGAGAATATTATATGAACTAAGACTATCCCTCGGGTTTATACCAAAGGTTATTGGTTGAGCTTTTGTGTAGTTAACTGTTTTCCAAATATTTGGTTAAAAAGGACATAAAATCAATGATTCTACATTTTGTTGTATATTAATGTGATTATTTTTGCGGTTGTGAAAGTATTTTAACGCAAACTGATATTACAGAACTGTAGGTTTAGAAATAATTCAGTATGACACAAAATATATATTGTTCGTGGCAATATTAAATTTACCCTGACCTTCCATAATAAGATACCCACTAGGTATATTATAACCGTGGTTTTAATTATCGCAGCTGCCTGAGAACGAACATTTAAGTTTTTGATTTATTTCAAAGGCTGTATGATGTTCGCATTTGAAAATCAACCATTTTGTACAGAAAACTACTATCATATTTTCAACCAATTGTTTTTTAGATATCAAGAAAAAATTGCCAATAAAAACGACGGTTACGTAACTTTTTATACTGTAATTAACACATTTACTGCTTAATATTAATCCTATTTATTATAAAGTAAGTTAAATATGATAGGGAACCTATCTTATCTATAACTTTTATTCAATCATTTTATAAATAGAATATTATTAATACGTTATTTGAAACTTTGTTCAATAGCATTTAACCATACACCGATCATACTTACATACTTGAGCAAGGTTGCATTAATTCTTTGTGGTAGAAATAAAAATTTTAATTAATGGCTCAGTTATTCAAAATTTAGAAACCAAGGACGTTCGGTTAAATTGAATGTATCGTACGGTTACTGTTTGAAATAGTTGTTCCAAATCAACACAGATTTAATCATGCGGAAGCCTCTACGTAATCGCTATAAAATAAGTTCATAGTTGCATAATTAGACAATTTTACAACGTAATTGTTGACAAGCATCGCATCGTTTTAATTCGAGTCTAGGCAACGTTCCCGTTTCATGCACTCGCCGTCACATTAATGAACATAAACTCGTAGATAGTAAAGGTTAACTAGTAAAATACCTTTTATACTTTATCACTTTTTAAGTGAGGTATTTGAAATAATAAAATATAACGTAGGTACCTAACCAATAACAGACTACAAAATTCTAAGGATGATTTCGAATTTAGTTGACAAACGAAAACGTATATCGTGACCTTTTACTAACACGCAAGACTGCGGTAACATTATTATTTATTATAGAACTGTAATTATATAATTTAATTGTATCTCCACCTATTTAATATCCAAATTTTAAGCTTATTTCGGTTTCACTAAAATCGATAACAAGAAAGGCTTCTGTATCATCTTAATTAGACATATATACTATTTAGCGTCTCATAAATGTTTAAAATCGATTAGTCAGTAATTGTGGCGCGTTATACATGTGATTTAAGATATAAATTTGATTGAGTGCTTACAATGCTTTTAATAAAAAAATGTGAATTAATGATTTGCGTGAAAAAATGTTTTAAATAAGCCAACTGTTAATTATTTTAAAGTGAATTATAAATTTCTTTAAGAGCGTGGAAAGTGAAAGTAAAAATGTTTAGCGGTATATAATGAATAAAACCATCTCTTACAAAATATTTATTATAATTAAAACCAGAATTTCACGAAACGGTAATTTATTCATTATATAGCTAGTTATCTTTTAGATATCACTTACGTGACTTGTCTATCACATCATTTTCCATGTTTTGAAAGTATGTGGAATCTTTTTTTTTAAGGGAATTTGATACATCGCTCGTTAATAATACGTTTTGAATTGTGTTCTTTACGCCCTTTGAACGTATTTTACGATTTTGTAATTTAATTTTTGAGCATTGTATTAAACAGACAATATCACGATTTGATGGTCGAAGTTTTTTCGATATTATGTCGAAAGTTGGGCGTGTATAAAAAAGTGGCACTAATTAAGCTGCTCCAAACAGAAAATTGTTACGCAAATTTGCTTGTGATAATATATTTCCACATAATATTCGTGAATCTAGAAAATATAAATTAATCAGCTTTAATGATAAATAATATCAAATCATATAAATATCTTGATCCGAAACCTTTATGGAAATTAAAAGTTGAGAAACCTTCCTAATGTGAGATATTCTTCTCAGCTGGTTCATGTAAACCATAAATATTCACATTATTTACTCCTCAATATGAAAATTGTTTAATGAGCAATTATAATATTGTAAATATTAAAAAGAAGCAAACCGATATTATAAGTTAAATAAATCGCAACGCATCAATTTTTTTTCATGACGCGCTATTTCTTTTTTTGATAAAGTGATAACAGAATGTTAAGCACACGTGCAATAATATTCTCCTTTCTAATTGTTTCGATAACGATCACGACGAACCTTACGTCCAACACACCGTGCTTTCGTTCGGGAAAGCTCGCCGTAAATCAAATGCGTTACTGTCGCCCTCTCTCCTTTTATTTTTTGCGTACGAATCCTGATAAATGAATTGGTTATCATTTGATAAAGAATTTTCAAATCATTTTTTAGATATTGTTATCGATCATTCATCTGTTATAATTATCATTCCGATGATCAGTTCAATGGGGGCCAGATAAACAGAACTAAGCAATCGGTATTTCGTGGATCAATGTTCTAATCATCCCAAAATTTGCATGTTTTTGCAACGTTCAATATTCTGCTTAAAACTATCCACAGTTTTTTTTCTACAAAAAATCATTTTCTCAAGTTTTTTCACTCCATCCAGCTCTTTTTTGATCATTTTGTATTAGGTACCTGTTGATCAGTTACTTATTATTTCTTAGTATCAGTTCCTTATTTCTTTATTTTCTTCTTATTTTCATATCCATGCTGGGTCAGATACAAAAAAAATGTACCCAACTACCGGATACGGATACTAAAAATGTATAGGGTTATTTTTTAAAAAAGTACGGATACTTTCACCTAAAAATGTACTCGGATACAAGTATCCGGATCCTTTTTAGGATACCTTAAGGATACTTTTAAAAATGGGTAGAGGTACAGATACGAAGATAGATATGGACATGCATGAACGATATTGTTTAATCGCGTCCCGGGTCCTAATTTTTCTCAGTATGTAGTATTAGTACTGTCTAATCTCAAACAGTGGGCTTCGGTCATCGGAACAGCAAAAATGTTAAAGGATAATAATTACAGTAAATAATTCATAATTCCAAGTATCAATAAGTAATTGACAAAAAATGCCGTCCAAACACTTTCGTCCATAAGATTAATTACCTCTATTTAAAATAATAAAAACCTAATTTCGCTAAAATTTTTCTTAAACTCTTCTGTTTTCACAGAAGTACATTCTGTATCGTCAGGAGTGTGCCTGAATAATAAATAAAAGAGTAAATAAACCATTGTTACGAGGTCCTTGGTGTGTTGTTTACGTAGGAAATTCTAGTAAACAGTCTATTTATGGCGTCATGGCGATCTTAGTTCATCAACGGTTTATTTACTCTTTTATCCAATATCCAATACTGTATTGAACTCTTTTTGGCACTAGATGTGGTGCGGAGCTTTCAATAGAAGTTGAGGGTGTACCGGTTCAATAAACACACACTGGAGGCTCTACACCAAGGAGATACATCACCATCATATCCAATGTTTGTGTAATACAATCTTGTTGTATGTACTCACTCAACCATTTCCGGGGTATAGTAAACCACTCCATTTTTTAAATTTGTGAGTATTTTCAAGAAAGTCGCATCTTCCTTTTATCCGAGACTGAGCTATAACACATTGTCTTAATTTTTCACCTCACTTTATGTATTATTGGTTCTAGAACTTTTCAAAGGAAATCTTTCCAGCATTTTACGTTTCATTCTTCCACCTTGAATACTTAGATAGGTACTTTCTTAATATTCCGCTGCCGTTGAAGATCAATAACTTACCAACTTTCTTGTAAATATTAATCGGTTGTTCATTTCCAAGTTGAAATTGTAAAAAGCGCTTTTCCATTTGCAATCGCGCGGTACACGATTATAACCGACAAATTTTGTGAATATTTGTGAAAAATTAAAACTTAAATAGAGGACAATGAAATCTCTACCATAATTTAGAGAGTTATTTGTATGTGGCTCATAAATGTAACAAATTGTAAAGTATACCACAAAGAAAAAAATACAATCAAAATCGTAACGTGCAATTATGGAATTGCAAGAATTCCTTTTGTGATTCACTTTTAATCCTGATTTAACATGACTGGTTTTTTATTAGTCGTTTCATTC
This sequence comes from Pyrocoelia pectoralis, assembly GCA_036250285.1. NCBI lineage: Eukaryota > Metazoa > Arthropoda > Insecta > Coleoptera > Lampyridae > Pyrocoelia > Pyrocoelia pectoralis. Next base: position 11,346,241 of record CM070078.1, read on the forward strand.
AAATATCTCTTTTGTATTTCTCTTTAAACTATTCTCTGTTTTTTTTACAGGTAATAAAAGTCAAGAATTCTTGGTTTGAAATTTTCGAGCGGAATAAATGTAGCATATTTTCCAAATACGGTAAGAAATAGCTAAGAGAAGGAATTTGAAAATATTTAAATCTTATTTAGTGTATTTCTATATTCGTAAAACAAAACTCCATTGTAGTTTGTATTCATTGAAAGAATAACCTACGAGCTTTTTAGATGTCTTATAAATAGACATATAAACACGCGTCTCCCATGAAGCAATATGTTGTGGATTTTACGAAGACGCACTAAAATCTGTTTTATGTTAGTAGACATCTGAGGCGTGGTATCGACCCCAAGTAATTAAGAAGTTGCCAACTAGGTATGAAGTGTGCGAACAACACTTGCACTTTATCTTAGGAAGCCATACTCACGCTGTAGGCGTTTCAATTTCATTATTTCGGATTAAAGTTTGTAACTATAAGAAAGATTTAATAAATTTATACAAGCACGTAAAAGCGCACAGTTTGTGATAAATTTCATCACTTGAAAGAAATGAGGTAGCTGAGAAAACGTCACGACAAATACCACAACCTTATTTTTCATCCCTCACTTGATTCAATGAAGAGGGTGGCTAAGCTTGACGTTTTAGTGACAAACCAAGCGAACACGATCTGTGGTCAAACCAGTTAACCGATAATTTTTAAACTGAAGTTAAATATATCATTTTTCGGTGCGCTATCAGAAAATGTAATCGTTTGTCCGACTTTTTAGTTTTATTTTGACATCTGCCAAATACCCACCTAACCTTAAATAAACAGATGTAGGCGCTTGAAAGCTGTTTCAGAATGACAACGGGGTGAATATAGTCCCTTCCATGTATATTAATAGTTCTTAAGTAGCTTATGGTGGTGTCAATGTGTAAAGTTTATACTTTATACCCAATGGAGTACTAAACAAAAAATATTATTAGTTGAGACATCTTTGTCGTGTGGTGTGCTTAAAAACCCATTAATGCAAAGCTAATTGTAGATTATACCCGCCACTCACAAGCTATTAGGCAATAATCGTATCATTTACTAGTTGTTTAATTACCTTCCCAATTTGTTAACATATCGACTGTCACAGTTTGTACAAATTTAATAAAAATTTGGTGAGTTGCCAACTAAAGTAAATTCTCAACTTTCCTTTTAATTTTACACAACGGAGTTTTGTGCTACATACTTTTTATTTGCCACGTCATTTACAAGCGTTTAAAGATAATGTGAGATACAATTAAGTATTCACTTACATTCAACCAAAAATACTAACAAATTCCCAAAAGGAATTGCTATCTGCAATGAAATACCGTTGAGATTCATGGTTCTTGAAATTCATTTCAAAGTTTCCTAAACTATAGGAACGTTGATTACTTATTCATTTTCGAATTAAACTCATTCCTTCTTTGTTCTACTTGCACGAAAGCAATAATGTGAATGAGGTTTAAATCTAGGTCAGTAGGCCACTGGTTAAGCAATTTTATTTATTATTAAGACACGTTACATACTTCGTAAAAATTTACGAATCAAATATTTCACCTACCTAATTTTATATTAAAAATTGAAAGTTCGCCAATTTAGGAAAACGAAAAACTTCGCCATTCTAAAGTAAATATAGTTGCTGCGTAAGTATTTCATTCTTTAGTAAAAGTAAATTTGAACACGACCTTTGGAACGGAAAACACTTTCTTTTCAATTAAATATGGAAGGCTTACCACATAACTAACAGACTCAATTCAATACGAATAAAATACTGTTTTGGTGTTTGTTGCACTTTAAACAGCATTTGTTTGTCATCATGATTAAGTCATTTTGTTTTATTCATTATTATAAAGATAAAATATTGAACTGAAAAATTAATTAGATGACTGTGGAGTGAACTATGGGGATGACATTAATTTAATGCATTGGTACATTTAGACAATCGAGTAAGATTTCAAATTTCTTTGTTCGAAATATTCCCTTTTGAAACAGAACTTTGATGATCTGTTGCATGCCCAAAAAATTGTTTTATTTTCTCCAATTGGAAACGTAATCAATATATGATTATCATAATTTCTCTATATTAGATGGAACCCCTCCATCACATCTCATATGTTAGAGTTTTTCAGAAATTCAACAGTCTTCATTACCATTAAATTGTTTATTTATATTTATGAACCAAAATCTATAAATGCAGTCCTGTTTTCATTCATTGTTATAGTTGTCCTGTACATGCTAGTTTCAAGGAAGCCGAGATCACGAACATTATATCTAAGTTTATTTCCCATCCTAGAGGAGTGTTAGCAATAGCTTTCTTTTGAGAAAACTGGTACCCCTTCTTTAGCATCCAACATGTTTCGAATGGAGGGCGACTACCATGGAGATGGGTGCAGTATTTCCTACGTTTCGTAAACCTTTTCGAATTGAATGACATTTTCTCCTGACCATTTATAGAAATTAAAGGAATTTTGTCACACGCAATATGGGCTGTAGATTACATCTCATCTATGCGTTCAGTGACTACTTATTAGAAAAAAAGAAGTGCGCTAACACCATATTATACGTACTTTGCATTCGTTTATTTTAATTGGTAAGAAATTATACAGAGGAATGACTCAGTTCTCACCATTATTACTTTAGTGTAATTGTTGTACTAGTCAATCTTGGTGCCAAATTAATTTAAACAAAAATGTTCCAGCAAAGTATGTAAATCGGGAATACCCGCCGAACAAGAAATCGGAAATATTTAAATTTGAAGGTACCTATTGTTCCTTAATTAATTATTAAATGAGTCAGTTCCAACACAAATAGTACAGAATCGGATTCTTACAACTACGTTACCTTGAACGAATTTCATTAGATTTGTCGGTAGGTAATAAAAAACGTTTGTACGCGACGTAATTGCTTTACGTAAACTGTTTTAAGTGACAGCAGTGCGGGAATTCTAATTTCATGCATGTTGCGTCAAAAGTTTTCTTACCGACTCGTCTTATAGGTTATATTAACACGTCATGTGTAGTGTGTTCCAGAATGAAATAGGTTTGTAGTACATTCACTGCACGATTAAACTTATAAAACACCCTGTAGCGAACGCTCTATGTTATATAAATAAATCGGTGTAATTATAGTTCACTAAATTTATATTTAGCGTAGATTAGATTATTTTAGGACATATCAAAGCGGAAAACCACAATATTTAGGTTACGAATAAACTTGTTTTCTGGAACGCTGGTAATCATTAATAATTACGTGTGATTTAAATGTATTTAAGCTGAAGTTTTCGCAGATAAATAAAACAATGACTTGAAGCTTACAAAGAAATTGTGTTGATGTTTTTAGTACTCGATGGTGACGTAAAATCGTTGTGGCAGCTTTATATTTATCTTCAGCTATTTTTTAGAAAACCGAATCTTTTATCAAAAACGTTTCAGAATGTTCGGTATAATATATTTCCGAAACCCTAAAAAAATCTTTAATAACGTAATTGGGTGTAAATTAAAAACGACGAATTCTTTGCGTATAATGAATCTTGGCAGTTTTATAAAATCGATTAGAAAGCTCATTTTAATTTAGCTCACGTAGCTATAAATTAAAATCCTCCCATCGTTACTATAGTCTCAGTAACACAGCTATTCGCTAAGTACTGCAATTACCCGCCTTGCAATAACATTTACAGATTGATTGTTCATTTCTTTCTTTAGCTTAGCTAATATTATTTATCTCTTTTTTACCTATTGATTAAAGTTAGTGTATTCACGGCTGACTTTTTTAAAAAATAAAACAATGCAATTTTTGAAGGTGATTACGAAACTTAATGTAATTTTGTGTAGATATGTTTTATGGCTTAGAGTGTACGTCATCGAGGTACTTGTACGGCATCATTAGTAAAAGTACAAAATTGTATGTCCGCGTCTAATTTAGTGTTTTTTAAAGTTAAAGTTTAAGCAAATGTGTTTTTAATTAAACGCGATTATTTTTGAAATCTTATTTTTGACCTTAGCGCATTAATTATGTGACTACTTCAAGATCTTACCTTAATAAATATGTATTTAAGTAGAAGCGATTTAGTATTCAGTGTGCATAACTTGGATAAAAAATTACGATCTTGTCAAATAAATTTATAAAGCCAAATTTCGTAATAATTCATACATCATGTGTTTATAGCATTGATACTCAAAACTTTTTCCATTTTATATTTCCACTTTTTCTATGAAATAAGTATATGTAAGCGTAATGTTTCAGTTTCAAGGGATTTGTTTCAAATGATCAAACAGCCTCAATAAAAAAGGTTTGAAAGCATCATATAGTATAATAAAGTACTAAAAATAAATTTCTAGTCACTTCAGACAAATCGGTAGATTTTATTGGAATATGGGTTAAATATAGCTTTCAGACAGCAGCACAAAGAGATTTGTAGAATTGGCTCTTCAATGACTATTATTCTACGAGAAAATGAAAATCGTTTTATTTAATATCTTTATTACAGACAAAAGTACTTGTTTAATAATAACAATAATAATACTGTTGCGAGGGTGTAATGTCATAAACAATTTGCAGACGACTGTAGCGTAATCATCCTATTCAAAAGTGACCTATTGATCACCATTACCAACGTTGTGTGAGCAGACAACGTTTCTCCTTATACGATTCAAAAAATCTGCAGTCAAGCACGGCTTCTTAAATACTTCAATGTAACAGCTTGGAAACAAATTTTAACATAAAATTAAGAGCGCAGGCATCCAATTGGAAATTAAAAATATTTTTCACAACACAGTTTTCTTTGAAATCAACTGTATGAAAGGAAAAGCAAATCGCGAAACGCGTATGCTTATATGCATTTGGGAAAATTATTTTAAGTGCTTGTCGAATTATCAAACTTGAAAAGATTTTCCACCTTCCACTACAATTATAAACAGATTAGAAGCGATCTAGTTATTTTATTAATAGAATTCTGGCAATACGCTTAAGTAAACTTCTGAATCAGGATTGGCGTACGAAAGGCGATTTCGTTTAAAAATAATATCGTAATTAATGCTGGAAGTAACAACTCATTAATAAATTTTCTTACCTTACATGATAAATCTTAACATAATTAACCTCCGCGAACGACTTTAAGCTTCTAAAGCTCATTTTTACGTCACTTTGTACGCTAGTAAACCTCAAAGTGGAATTAAAACCGTTTTAGGCGCTCCTACACGTATCATATGAATACTACATCATCCACTTAAAAATTTATAAAGTTTCAAACAAGAAGATACGATAATGGTATGTGATAGGTGATGACAACACGCGAATGCAGTACGTGACAATGTTTTTCATTAAAATATTTTTTTTTTTCGTTTTAGCTACCAGTTTCAGCTTTTCTCCCTTGATGTGTAAAACCCTCAGTCAATCGATGATTGTTGCAAAAGTAATGTAATTAAGGTCCGTTTCACATAGAAACGTGCGCCCCCCTCCTTTTTACGATGTTCATAGTTGCGCGTTTAAGTAAAGAAAATTAATTGTAAGCAAATGAGCCATCAAATTAAAAATAAACCGAATTCTCGTGTTCATTATTACATCGCATCGAATCAACGCTAGAAACTGGGTGCTTGTAATGCTCTCTTTCTTAAATTCTCAACATAACTTAGTTATTTTAAGAACCTTATATACGTGAAAAGCGTTTAGTCAAGAATATTGATGTTACACATACAGTGGCGCCGACTTCGTGGGGGCAGCGGGGCGCGTGCCCCCATGTAGGCAGATTGCGTGGGGGCATGGCCCCCATGCACTTCACTGGCACGTGAACATGACTATGAACAAAATTGGGATTTGGGAAAGTGAGACACATTAATTTTACACGTAAAAATGTTAGGAATAGGTCTATATCTATCTGTTTCACGCCATGAAAGTGAGAATTTAAAAATTTTCAGAAATATCAGATCAGGACCGATCCAGAAGTAAATAATTCTGTATGTTTATGATGCAGATGTTTAATTATGTTATGACTGGCTCAGTTTACCTGTTTGTATAGTGTATAGTGTATGCAGATTTATATCAAAATTACGTGACTATACACGATACCACAGTCTGTGACAATACTGACCGGAAAAAATGTTTTGTTTAGTCTTTTCCTAGGCTGTCGCTGTTAGCGTGTTAGCATATCAGTAATTTCGTTAAATTATCATTCACAACATAGAATAGATGGTAATATTTCGTATGTCGTACTCTATTACAAACAAAGAAATACATTTTATGCAGTTTAGATGTTTTTCCAAAATTTTGTCTTCTATGAATAAAAATGAAACTGCAATAAAGTAGTTTTTTTATCTTGATGTTTCAAAAATACCTACACCGTTGCTCCTTATGATTTTAAAAGATGAGCTTTTCCTGTAGTGCTGCTGCCCCTTGCCCCCATGTAGATCTTAAAAACCCGGCGCCACTGTACACATATGGTTATGTAACTTTACAGAGGCGACTTGATTCATACGTCAAGGTAATACGGAGGCTATGCGGGTGGTGTGAAAGTTACTTTATTCATTCCGTCTAGTTTAACAATAATGACACCATTGGATTTTCAGTAACTGTCGTTACCTTGCACCATATCCGTTGATTGTGTAATTATTTCTTCAAAATCCTTTAACAATACCTATTTTTACAAATATTGATTTCAACAAGCGTGCCAATTTAGTCGGGTTTCCAATTCCCACTTGTTAAAGGTTTTCATTCTCGAGAACCCACTCGGTGATATTTAATGCATTCCTGTGCAAGGATGAACACGTGTCGACTAATTATACACTTAGAAGAAAAAAAAAATGACAATGTAACTAACCGCTCAAATTTTAGGGTATCGCTTAATTACTTTATTGCGTAAAGTGCTTAAATTCAAATAAATATGTTGAAACACCTGAATACAATAAAAGGCGGCATTTCTCAGCCTCCCTTGGGTATAAAATTTGCATTTTCCCCTAGCGTCAATCCAACTTAGTTTAATGTATGTAGAAGCGACTGGTGTAATGTTGGTAGCGGTTTAGTTTAAATATTCATCCGCACTTGCACCGCTAGGAATTTTCAAGTGGAAAATGTCTGAAAATTCTTTTAACGTATACATGAGATAATAAACACACAATTACCGAGACTTTTCTCCACAATCCGTTGACAAAATATTCTTCAACTTTCATTAAAGGTGGGCTTATTCGATTATCGATTTAAGGAGTAGAGCAAGCGAGCTTACATTTTTGCGCGAAGCTTGTGTTCTAAGCGTGGTAAAGCTCTATACAAAGCTCACAGCTAATCGTAACCGAGTCTCAAACATAGCAAGACCAAGTTTTCCATTTAACCTGAGCGATATATTTTACGAGCTTTTAGTTAAACAACTTGGGACACTTGATTTATAGCCTAAAACAGTAATAAACCTTTGAAATTGTTATCAATTTATTCTTATTGAATTAATAATAAGTTATGTGATTGGTACTATCATGCTAGTTATATAGATTAATAAGGTAATCAGGGTATTGTAATGTAACCACGAAAAATTAATTATCGGGACAGTTTTGACCTCAATTTGATACACATTCTCGTCATAAAATAGATGGCGTGTTTGTTTTTTTTTTATTAACGTTTTATATCACATATTTAAGCAATTTACGTTTAAATTCGTAACGATCCCGAAATATTTTATTTAATTAAATGTACTTAAAAATAAAATATATTAGGATGTTTGTGTGTGAATTTCTGATTTGTTAAAGGTCGTTTGTATGGTGATGACATCAAACGTGCAGTAGTCTAAAATTGCTTGAATTTTACCTTCCCCACATTTCTTTCAACCTTCATATTGGCAAATTTAAATATCCTTTCACCAAGAAACGCTATTATATGACATAATCATATTTCTACATCGTGGTAAACAGGTATGAACATTCTCTGAAAATTGTTACTATATAGCGAGTATTATTATTATAAGTAATTGTTATTTGATTCTCAAACAATAAATTTATATGAATTAAATGATGAACAAATCTGTTATTGCCATAACAAATTTTGTTGTAATTATAGCTAATACGTCGAATTTATCTTTACAGTGAAGGTTACATGTTTTGAAACACATTTACGAGGGCAGTTCAAAACATTTTTAATTCCCTTTCACAAATTTGTCTTTTTTTTGTAGTCGAATCAAATTTAAAGAAGTTTTTTTTATGTTTCTGTATCTTATTATGCGATATTGATTTATAACGTGTAGGTCAGTAATCCTTTTATGTAACTGTTTATCGAATATGGTAGCGGAAACGGATTGAGTAATGTTAGTTAGCTGCTCATGGATTTCAAACGTCTCTTGATACATTTTTTGCATATAAAAGTATGTTCTCAGGCTTCTTTTACTAGTTCCCCGCAGTTTTATACCTATCTTATTCAAATTTGCCACGAGATGGGGTGTCGAACATTTCTCATTTTTTCAGATCAAGAAACATGTAGGTACATACTTACTTATATTGAATTAACACTAAATGAAATCGAGAAAACAAACAAAGTATTTAACATAAATGTACTTCACTTTTTAGAATAACAAACCCACGGAACTTTATATTGCACACTGTATTTTGGCCCCTAAAAGTTGACTTTTAGTTTGTAGTAGTGTGGAGTTCGCCTTGTAACTTCAATAACGTAGCCTTCGCTTTATGATTTCTTCCCCTGTACTTTGCAAGTTTTGTTTGTGCTTATCAATCGCAGAACTACAAAATTAAGGAAGAAATAATATATAAGTGAGTTTGGGGTTGTTTGTGAAGCCATTTATTACGTACATCTTATATTTTTACGTAGTAATTTCACGGTAATTAATTGTATAATTATTAATTCTCATAGCTAATACAAAATACATAAAAGTGTCGTTTACTGAATTAGAAAATCTTCAAAAGCTAGATTCCCTAAGACTAATAACATGCACTTATTAACATCTAATATTATTAGATCCTAATTAAAAATATCTCAAATAAAACCAATTGTCTACTCACAACAAAGGAAGTATATCGGTGCTCCGTAAGGCAAATATTTTGGTACACGTCACATCCGTTACGCAATAGATAATTTATGTGATTAAGTACATAAAAGGCTAATTAATAAAAATTAAGACTCAATGTATTACATTTTTATGTTAATAAAACTTTTTTGTGCCTTTTATCCCGCGAGATGGCAAGAATTATGGTAATTACGAACGGGGCGAAAAGAGAGCACGACGAAACAAAAGAAGAGTTTTTTAATTCGCCTTTAAAAGTTATCCCGTTAATTTTTTTGGTAATATCCGCGACCTTGACTACTTTTCTGTTAGTTGCAACAAGTTTTTTTAACACCGTTATATGAGTAAGATTTTTATTCTACTTTTAACTTAACGGTAAGGTATTTGAACTTTCTTTTACTTAATTAACAGGATGTTTCAATTTAAAAGTAAATTTGTTTCCATATATTTGGCACGTAAATTAAAATTTTTTCATTCCGAAATTGGCAACGAAATAAGTCGTAATTCTCTTTAATTTAATCAAATGAAAAAGGAAGGTCCTGCTAATAATCGTTTTATCCACTATCTAAAACGCATTATCGTACAGTCTGCTAGTTCCTTTTATAAGGGTAATTGACAATTAGTTAGTAAATCCTAAAATACGTTTACAAATTATTTGGATTACAACCTAACATTCTCTTATTTTGTAATCAATCTCATCAAGGGTGAAAGTCAAGTAAGAGAAAGTGTAATGGAACGGCCTCAGCCAGACAAGTTTTTAATTAATCAGGATTGTGACTGATTTTAATCGTTATATTTTCTACTGCGTTTATGTTAGTTGATGGAATCATCGCACTTACATATTCAATTACGGTGTTTTGCGTTTGATGGCTAATTAGTCCATTACGTGGTGTAATGCACATACGGTTTATGTTGTTTAGAGATCGCCTAATGCGTTACGCGAAGAAATAGGACGACGAAAAATAACGTAACAGTGCTATTGTAATTCAATGCTTTAACACTTATTGTCTATGTCATAAATAATTACCTAAAGTGAAAATATGTGAAAGTACGAAATACATTCAAGAAATGCGATACGTAAGAAATTGCTAAAAAAGTATAGATGCAATAAGTCAAATTGAAATATTTTTTTCTTAAAAGTTTACGTAGGTATATCGTTAGAAAATATAGGTATAACGAAAGCGAAAATGTTATACAAAGTGAGAGCAAATTTAGTTCTATTAATAGCACGCCTTACTTAATTGCATTTAAGGCGCTTCATTAATACTTCAATTGACTGCAATATTTTAATTATCATCAATTTCGCAATAAACTCTTTTACTCGTTCTCTAAATAAGGATCTGTGTGCTAACTTTTTTGTTCCTTTAATGGTTTAGTATCCTACCTATTATATTAATTATGTTAGTGAACCATCTTTACGAAGCTAAATGAAAATGATTAGGAGTTTATTACTGTAATAATATCACATTGGAATTTTTGGATTCGATACTTAGAACAAACGCAATATGGTATAAGTACGTACTGATCAGACTCGAAAATGGGGTCGTTGTCCATTAATTTTAATTGACGCATATCTTCGCGTTGAAGTACTACAAAATTTAATCTTCAGTTACGATATCATTATCATACGTTATTGAGTTACACGAGAAATGTTTCTAGTTTTCTTGAAAAAATACAGAGTACCTACGATAATTGTTTAAACACATTTGCGCTGACAAAAGCCATCAGCCGACGTGATAAAATCAGCGTATAAAAAGCGAGCCACTTCCACAAAACATTTAGGGGCGGAAAGCTCATAGGCTGGGGCGCTCTAACTCCATTAGGGGTGAGTTCAGGCATAACCCTCATGATTTATATATTTTTATATTTGTTAATTCAAAGCGTGACCGACATAACAAATCCCTGTAGCGATATTTTCGCATTCGTTTCTTCTTAAATTAATCTATTATATGTTTAATGTAAAAATTTAATAATCGATACCTTAATAATGTTTTATTTAAAAGTAAATCACGTAAATAAGGAAGGAAATATGCTTAAACGGAAACTTGCGACGATAGCAGGAGCAATAAGAACAAAGAATTTTAATTACATAAGACTCTTCTCTTTATTCTACACCGGTTTATACTTCTGCACCAAGTTGAGGGGATGAATTCAAGGATTAATTTCACTTTTAAGTTGGAATCACAATCTACATAAATATGTTTGAATTTATAACGCTCTTTGAAAATCTAAAAACGTTAGTGGATTTTCCTTAAATATAATTTAAACATCCACTTTGAAGTTCATTAATTGAGGAAAATGTAAAATAGATTGGTTAAATTTTTGCATAAGATGAAAAAATTCCTTGAAATGAATCGCTCCCGACAATTTACAAAATGTTAAGGACGGTCGAAAATTTATTGTCTTTTCTTTGTGTACGCCTATACATGAAAGAGTAATGTAATTAAAACGGAACATTTTTTATGAAAATTTTGTAAATATTTGTGTATTCAATTTAACCTTAACATGTAAATATTTATTATTAGCAGATTGGCTTTCTTCCAGGTTTTATTAATTATGGATTGTGCCAGTAATTGATTAAAAAAATTGGGTAGACGAGATAACACCCTTTATTTAGTCGCAAAATAACTCCGGATGTGTGTATCTCGATTTGTACCTCAAGTAGTGCACGTACTCCAGAAATTTCAAATTTCCCAAGCATCTTTCTTTACTTTTCAACAAATCGGATCCTACTTAATTTAATTGAAAAGAACAAAGAATGTGCAATTCAATTTTGGATCGACGTTATTGTTATCTGTGCCAACAGTTCGATGACAAATGGTTCATTTTGTAGAATTTTTTTATTCGTAATACACTACTTGTAGTAATTTATTTCGATCCTTGAGATTTCGTACATTTGAAAACAATACTGAGCATAATTGAATGCAGTTGTGAGGTTTCAACAGAATTCAATTCTTCGGTCAATGAAAGGTTTCACACAATCTAAGACGAATGGATGAAACAATTATTTGTATGCTAGAATGCAATTAGGATTAGTACCCTTATTGTTACGCTTATGTTTCACCGTAATTAACTAATTTGGTTTTCGCAAATTTGGTGGTAATTCGCGTCGTCAAATTATACAACGGATGACTGCACATCGAACTCGTTCTATTTTTTTTTTATTGAACACAGCAGCTGTTATTACATTTTTGTTCGTTGAATTTTATTTACTTACTTAAAGACTACTGAACGCAATCTGTTACACAAAAAGGACAATGAGGATAATACATACGGAAAGTTTGTGCTTCGATAGATTTTAATTTAACTCTCCTTCGCGAATGTTTTATGAAATGATCAATTCATATAATAGTTCTCGTAGGTATACGTACCATCGTAAATGAGTAAAGAGAACTTGAAGCTGTTTCCAATAATCTCATCACAATTCCAAGTAAAGCGGCCAATCACGGTCGACTGACTACCTTAAAGAACGGGTACGGGATTCTATCGAACAACCAAATTATTGTGATGCCAACACAAAGGATTTATACGAAATTCGAACTAGACACCTATAATGAAATTCCTCTTAACGAATCATTTTCGGGATTTTATTTTTAGTGCACACACAGTCCACATATAAGTACCTATATACTTTTTAAATGCACACATAATTAATATAATAATAATATGTAAATAGCTGATAACCTAAAATCCTCAATACAAGTATTTATTGACCTTTTGTCTAACTCAATATTTCGTTATTATTTATTACAATTGGTAAACATTATTTCTACACTTTTTGTTTCGTTGTTTCAAAATACTGATGCCACATCTGTTTACGATAAATTACAGAAAAAAAAAGGTTGTAATTTTGTTGTCCATTTCTGTAGCCGTAAGTGGGGGATTGATTGAAAAGGTTGCCGTTAAGTTTTTTCTTGGCCAACATCATTTAACGGCATAAATTTTCTTGATGCCATTTTTTTTTATTATAAGAAAGTGTACGAATAAAGCGTCGGTGACTTATAGGCTTTTATGAAAATTACTTATTCAAAATATTCCACACCGCACTCTGTATTTTTAACCTTTGATATCCACTATTACATATTTGTAACAAGTGGTTGTTTCCTCTCCACTATCGCATTTTAGAATAATAAAAATATTTAATTTGAATCCGTCTAATTATGTCTTCTGTCGAATGTCTTATTTTCAGATGATAAGCGTCAACAACAATTGTGTCACTTGTTGACAATTTTAAGTAACGATTAGGTAGTTATGCTAATTTACCTCATAGCATAAACATATGAAGTAGTTAACACGCAATTTAGCGACAAACACATTAAATTGTTTATTTTTAAGGGTTTGTCGTGTTATTAAGCCGAGAAGGTACGTAAAGTCATTATATTAGTTCATAAACGTTAGGTAGTGATTACCATGTTGATGGAACTGGTAGATTTTTCAATTCCATTGTTAGATTTTGAAATACCTATAGGGTTATATTTTGAGGTAAATTTTTTACAAAATCACATTTGTAGAGTATTTTTAAATAACGAGCATTTAAATGTAATTTCTTATCAAATATAAACAGGCGATTAAGACCTTAAATTATAGATAGTGAATTATCACTTGATGTTGATATCAGAGTGCGAAATTTAGTAATATCAGTTAATAGGGTACTTTTGCCGTAGCGGGATTGTTTTTTCAGTGCTTGTGACGTTTTGCTACATTTTTGAGTTGGGATTTTTATTTGTGTTTTGGTACGTTTCTTCTAAAAATCCGTTTATACTTAATATTTAAATAAGTCACATGCAATATTACTTTGATCATGTACTGTTACTATGTATTTAATGTAATCGATTTACATATTACGCATTTGAAATTGTTTTTGGAAATTTAAACTTCTAAAGCTCATTACGGTCCAATAATTCAATTGATGTATAGAACAATGGGTTGTGTACGTGAATGTTGTTTAACTTTTGTAGCCGTTTATAATGCATAAAGTGTTTTTGGCTTCTATTCCGTCAGATTTTGTATATAAATGCTGAAACTTGGTGGCATCTAATCAAAACAGTAATTCCACACAATGGCGTAGTTTAGATCAGTTTAAATTTCATTTTATTTTTCCGTATAATTTATATTAATTTGTATTTTACGTTAAGTAAAATGCTCGCAAAATATTAATTCAGCCATCTCTTTGATGAAATTTGTTTTATTATTGGCAGTAACGCACACACACGCACACAAATTATATAACTTTGATTTTGTTTTTTGTATAATAGTCGTAAGTAAAGGAATGGGAGACATTTTACGCAATATAGGTAAAGAATCACTTTTATTATTACCACATATCTAAAGTAATAGTTTACGTGTTTTTTCTGCGTTCATTATTCTAAATCTCTCAATAAGTGTTTTTTATTACTTTGCTGTTTTAAGATACAAAGTATATCATGTATTGACCCTTGTGAGATATCGTACCTAAAAATACATTTTTTACTCTGACTAAACACGTTCAATTAAAATTATTTATTTTAAAGAAACAGGATTTTCCGATAAGTAATTAATTGTTGACTTTCACCTTAGTAGGTTATTCCCGGTAAATAAAATAATAAAGATATGTAACTACTCAATTATATTTATATAAAAATAGTAGTATAGAAATCCATTTATCATCAACTTTTAGAAGTAAATGGAGTTTCTGAAATGCTTTCGGGTGGCTTGGTTGAGCTATCGATTTAGGATATAATAAATAAATCACGGTTCACTTTTCAACGAAATACGTACCTCGCTACACATCACATTTTTCCCTAGGCTTGTATCTAACTTGTATTTCTTTGACAGCTAAATTACAATCCGGTTTGATATCAAATTCGCATTACAGCTACTCAACTTGAACTTGCGTTGACATAAGTAAAAGTGCTACAGAAAAACGTTATCGTTCTGTAATACAACGAAAAGGGTCAATAAATGTTATAAATTTAATATCGAGAAGTAGGTGACAACTTCCTGCCTCAAAAATATGTTAATAGTCCCTATTAGACTTTAAAATTGACTGCACATAATGTGACTGAGCGCAAGTTCAGGGTCAGTTCCCAAATTATTTATTGCCAATCTCAATTTCTGTTGTAACGCTTTTTATTTGTTTACAGAGTGAGAAGCCACAGTCCGAGTTTGGCACCATGAAATCGCCACCCACCGTCACGGACGATTGCGATGACATCTTCGGACCTCCTAGAACGTACGCCACGGGCTATTGTCCTCCAAAAAACCGACCATCTATGATATCGGCGAAATACCGACAAAAGGAAGAACGAAGAAAAGTTTTAAAAATTAGTATAAATAAATTAAAGAAAATCGAAGATCCCGAAGCCAGTTTATGTAGATCCGTTTTAATCAACAATACGATGAAACGTTTACAGAAGGAAGCGAGGGATGAAAAAATACAAAAACAGCAGCTTAATTATCCAAGGTGCTACGATAATGATAACTTTTTAAATATTAAAAGTGAATTTATAAAAAACGAACTTAAACATACAACGCATTTCGAAGAACCTCAAGAGAACTTTTGTGCGCCCGAATCGAAAATAATGGACAGTTTAGGCGCCGATTTCGTTATCGAAAATGATTTCGAAAGCAAGATAGATGAGATTAGTGCCCTAAATTCGGACAGTGCTAAAAATATGGAAGTGCTTAACGGTATAGTTGAAGAAAATTTAAATAGTCTCGGTGTGAATACGACAAATAACGTGACACATGTGGAAACCACGAACGATAGTGATCGGTTTTTATGTAGGAAACGATCTTTCGATGACATGGAAGATTGTGATGTTCAAGATGTTCTTTCACAATTTTATATGCCACCCACACCTAGAATGTTAACGTGTATCGACGATGATGAAGATGTTAACGTTGTAGACGATGAACCCTTACCCAAACGTGTTAAAGTCGACGAAATTGTAAATAATGTTTCGAGGCTTTCATCGAGTAACGATTCAATAACGCCCTCTATCGGTCAGTTCGAATCATCGAATCTCGTCCATTCCTTTGGCCAAAATCAAGATTCTTCCAGAATTTGTGAAAGTATGGAAGTTAGTTGTTTAACAGACAAAAAACCGGACGATTTTCGTGTCAATAATTTCATTAATAATAACATAACCGAAACTAATTCGAGGGTTAGGTATATGAGTTCTTCACAAAATATGGAGACGGACACAAATTCTTATAGTTGTGGGCATGCGTCCATGTTTAACGAACTACAAAGTAATGTGTTTCATAGTTTAATTGCATCATTGGAAACGTAGCGTTTTATAAACGATGTATAGATCAACAGATTTTATTTTTGTGATAACTTTTTGTATCAAAACGAGTTTATATATTTATTGTTACGATGTTATAAATATTCCTCAATATGCCATCTTCTTTTTGACGAACGTCAATGTGATCAATTACTTTTTTCAAAATTTTATTTACGCTGCACTAGTTAAAATATAAAGAACAATAATTTCCAATCGTTAAAATGCGAAACTGCCTTTACTTAAAAAAGTTTAGTAAAACTAGGCTCTCTGCTGATTTGATTAATTTTCTAGTATTAAAAAAATCAAGTTATTTTAAGAATTCGAATCTATTCTTTCTTAAGTGAGGAGGTAGAGAGCACTACCAGGCTGTGATATTGATTAAATAATTGTACATGTAATTAGAACATAAAAGCGAAATACCTGTTTTTCTTTATAGGTATTCATTATAAAAGCTACATAGATTGCAATAACAATAACATTTGTAAATTGTATATCTTAACTTAATGCTTTTAGATATAAATTTCAAGTGGATATATGAAAACAAATTCTTAGATATCCATATTGAAAACTTACAATTTGTAGTAATTAAAAGTAGCTGCATTGTGAGAAATGGAACCTTGTGTCTTTGTCGCTTTAATAGTGAAAAAGTTGTCCAATAAATAAATATATGCGAGTATGGTCCTATTTTAGAAAACGCTCTTTTTTTGAGGGTATAATTCCATAAAGAAAAATCGATACAAAGCATATCAAAATTTGGACGAAAATTCATAACCAGCTGAAAGTTTTCCATATGTAGGTATTAACAATAGTATTTTTGAAACATTTTTATAGCATTTTTGAATTTTTGATACCTACAATATAATTAACGAATTTCTCAAATAGAAATGCTTTGTAACGCACATCAACAACAAATATTTTATAAGACGTTGAAAAATGGCCGAAATGATTTTCTTTTCTATTATTATTGTACTAATTGTTTATAGCGTTGTTAAGTATTTAAATTTTTTTGTAATACATAATAACATTTTGTTATGGAATATTGTCGTTTATGGTTTATTTTGCAATTTTGTTAATTTGGGTTAATATTTTTTTTATATACGGCATAGTTCCCCAAGTGCTTATATGTGTACGTAGTATAATAATGTTGTACATATGCACCTATTTTATTATTTCATTATTTTAATTATAAACACTATTATTTAAACAAAAAAATTTGTATGTACTTGTTAAGTTAACAAATGATCGTAAAACGAATGAATTATTTTATAACAGAAAATGGAAACGACAAGAATTTTAATGATTGGTCATTAATGCAGTTTTTGATTCATTCTTTTTATTCGAAAATTTTATCGTTATAACCGTTATCGCTTACTTCGCCGAAATTTTTGACATTAATAAAGTAACCATGCGAAAGTAAGCTATACCAAATCAAAGAGGTTACCAATATACAAATCTTGTATAGTTATTATCATGAATTACTGTATAAATAAAATTATACGTTCAGCATTATCAAATTTTCAGGTAATGCAATAAAGTACCTGAAAATATTATTTTGTTTTTTATTTCATATTTATTATTTACAGGAGGGGGGCACTTATTTAGTTTATCATTATCACTTTGTCATCTGAATTTATTTTGCATTATTCTCTTCGTATTTCAAGTTAAAGTACTTGCTAAATTGACGCCCATTTGTCAAATGAATTTTGTTGGCAAAGGAAAACCGATGCTTATGACCTTGTTGGAAAATTGGTACTAATTTTATCTTTTTCTATCTGAAATAGAATTAGGGAAGGCTAAAAATTTACATTCTGTTAAATTTACAGCTCACGAATAAGGAAACAACTAACAAGTAAACAAATATAAAATTTAACTGAGCTACTCACTATGATACAACCAAACGCGGAACATTTTTTATTTGTTACGCTTACTTTCAATAACATACATAATGATGTACAATGAAAAAAATCCATAGATTTATAGTTTAGTAGCTCCATATTCAATATTGTCACCGCAAACTTCAAAAGTGTTCTTTTACCACACCAATTACCACTTTTGCTATACAGGGTGATTCGGGAGGAAATGGAAGTATTTCAAAGACGGAAAACGACGTCTATACTCTTTTACTGAATGAACAAAATTGCTATTACAAAATCCATAAAAATGCATCATATCTGGATCTGCATATTTTCTATGACTGAATATAATATGAGACATTTTTGTAATCTCGTAAAACAACTACAACTGTCACTTTTTATGACGTTCAGCTAATTAATATTTTCTTTCAAATTGGCAAATAGGACAACATTATCAAATTTAAATTGATTAACTTTTTAAAAAGAAAAACCTAATTATCTCTGAAACAAATGAAAATCGGATTTGTACATATGAGCTTATTTCGCTTATTTTAGCTTCCTGGACATGTCTTTGAAATACTTCCATTTTCTCCAGAATCGTCCTGTATATCCTTACACAAATAGTTTATCTATCATGTTTAAAATCGATGCATTATCAATATTAATGAATGTTAGAATTGTTAGACAAATAATACTGTCAATTAGTCCGAAGGAAAAAATCATTAAAATGTTATCCTTATACATGTATTTTGACGAAGTTGCATAAAAGAACTAAATATCACCTACTTGAAGAAAATTATGGAGTACCTACTTGATTGTGTGACTTGATAAAGAAGAAAAGGCTGATTCTGAGATTAGCCAAAGATAATATTACTTTTATCACGCCTTAATGTTATCTTATTACAATGTAATTTACTGATTAACTGAAATTATATAAAATGGTCACTACACTCCATTGCAGTGTTTCTAATTGGTTCCTTTCAATCGTGTTTATTCTCATGTTACACAATAATGAACAGATTTCCACCTTTCTTTAAATTTAAGGTCATACATGAAAACATAATTGATTTGCAACCATTTTTATTTATAAAATACAGAATCACAAATTGTTTATAAAAAATAGCGAACAAATGTAGTTAATTTGTTTCTTATAAATTGTTCTTGTTGTTGTTGCTTTAAGATTCTAAATGTGAAATTGATACCACCACGTGTACAATCAGTGGCGTAGCTACATATTCAGCGCCCTGAAGCAACTAAGATCTATGCGCCTCCTTTTTTTCTCACAAATATTCCAACAAAATACTAGATTTTCTAGTCTTTATTTTTAAATTTCAATTTTAAACATTATTTAATGACAGTTGACTTGGTCCATGTATGGATGTTGATTGGTAGAACTCGAAATTGGGTGATTATAACAATTAGGAGAAAATCACACAACCATACCCATCAACGTTAATAAACTTATACATGGGGTATGGTTGTGTGATTTTCTCCTAATTGTTATTTAATGACAATTGATTGCAATTTTTTAAATACCTATATGACATATTCACACATTAACATTGGATTAATTAAACATGATTATGTTATACTTATAAACTACATTACAACATTTACTAATCTTAAAACTGTTTTTTCTTGCTTTTTTTATTGCAAATCGGTTAATGAATTTATCCCGATCAAGTTGACCAACGATTGTTTTTTCAATTGATATTGTGCCCAGAGAGCTAAGACGGAATTGAGACATACTGCTTCGTTTTCGTAAATATGTTTTGATTAGTTTGAGCTTTGAAAAGCTTCGTTCTGCTGTCGCTGTCGCCACTGGTACAATTAAAAAAATTAGACACGCCGTAATAATATCTGGGAAAATAATTGAGGCTGGGGTGTGAATTGTGTGCATATCATCTGATAAAACTACTTATTTAGTAAAATTGCACTAAGTATAATAAGCTGTTTTAAAATTCGCCCCCCATGACTCGTGCGCCCTCAAAATTAGTGCGCTCGGAGCAGTTTGCTCCAGGGTACGCTCTTGTGTACAATTATCATACGCACAGTACATTAATCTGCATACAGAATCTTTGCCATTTAATGCCGCCTACTTCAACTGTCACATAGGTACTTCACAAAACATTCATAATGAATTATGTTATGTATTAGAGGTATTCATGAGGGGCATAGCATCTCTGAAGAAGTGGAAATATATATGAGCAGTAAAGTATATCACAACCAATTTTCTTTGTCCCATACTAACATAATATACCTATTGATCGTACCATGTGGGAAGGGGAAGTAATTTATTACTTAGAAAAAATGTATGGCTCACAAATTTTAAATTTTAGCAGGCTTGAGCAACAAGTACTTGTACAAATTTAAAATAGACTTCAAGCGCCTTTAGAGGTACTGTTCGTACCCTTTATCTTTCAAAAATGTACCTACTCGTTTTAAATGGTTTTGTAGCGGTTTTGTAGCTGTTTTGTAATAGTCGTAAAGAGGCCTATATTATATACATAATACATTTTTCGGAACGGGACTGCTTTTTTCCGAATCCTTTTCTCCTAATAAATTTAAATAAATAATTGCCTTGGAAACTGGTTTCGTATGGAAGATTTATTACTTAATATTTGGTCAATGATAAAGCATAGGTTATGTAAATAGCAACATGACAATGCGCTTGTGACGACATATATTTCTTGTTGCCTTGTTAGCTGCATTATTATAGCGTTTCAAGTAGGAACAGGTAGAAATAAAGTCATCACGAAGATCCAATATCAAATGCAATCCTGATCCTAATGGAAATATCAATAGATTATTCGTAGTTCAAAAATGAATCGTTCGTGTAATTTTTAATATTCCCTACAGATCAACATGCAGAGATACATTTATCAAGTAGGTACAATATTTTAACATTATGTACCGTGTGTTTCAGTGTTTACATTATATAGAATACTCTGTTTTGTTAAGTCAGTTAATAATGGATAGGGACAATACCGTGTGGTTATAATAGTAGAGTCAAACAGCTGAGACCACAACACAATACGACAGCGTATGACTATAATTCGTAATAAAATTTTACAATAAATTAGATGTTACTATTAAATCACTACCCTTGCAGCAGTTTAAAAAAAATGTCAAAACTATGTTACTGGCGAAGGCATTTTATACTTGCAGCGAATACATGAATGACAAGTGAGCAACAAAGTGTTATGGTTCTGTTGTTGATTGTAAGCTACTTGTAAATAAGATATTGTTAAATAAATAAATGTTATCGCAGGGGAGAAGGGGGCAGATTCGTATACTTTTTTATAACTTGGTATATCTCTATTAATTTAAAATATATAGTTCTACAAAAAACAGGAATAAATGAAGCCATCTGTACTTATTACTTTCCCCAAAGCTACAATTACAAATTATTCAAGTTTCTTGAGGAAAATGACTATAAAATTACCGATTTGTCCAGAACTGACCCATGCCGGGGCACTATCGGACATGATCGGAGCAATTTCGGATAAGTATATATTCTATAAGACTATACCAGTACGTTATTTAAAAACTTTATGAAAAGTAGGTACTTTATGTATAAAGTTTATAACCAAAGAAACTGATGTTAAATTGTAGATACGATACCATTCTTGAAGTTCCTGGTGCTGTAATTGGTTTGGGGAGTTTATCTTTAGATCTTTTCTTTCTATCAAATTTTGGATAAATGAAGCCTTGTCTATACTTCTTTAGAAATGATAATTTGAAATTCTTCATTTTGTAATTTACATCTATTACTTTTCCAACAATGCAAAACTCGATTTTTTGCCACAAACTTCACTAATAACTTAATAAGTCTAATCATCCTTTGTAATTGTTTCAGGATCTAAAAGTTTATTAATTGCTTCATTAATCATTATCAACTTCAAAATCCAAATCAAAATCCTCGTCGATATCAGAGTTGGATAAATCGTTTGCAAACATTTGATTTGCTATTAAATGTAATGGCGTATCAAGGTCAGGGTTTTTGTAACACGTGTTCGATGTCTTGTATGTTCGCACTATCCTGAAAATAAACACAAGCATGTAGATGTTTTTAGCGATCTACGGGGTGCTTTCGGGCATATATGGGGGTAGTTCCGAAACAGTCCTAAACTGCCCCACATCGTTAGTCTGTCCAAACAGCACATAGTTGACTTTTATTGAAACAACTTTTACACCTACGTGTTATGGTTATGAATTTGTGAGGTTATGTACATAAAAATAGGTAGGTACCTACTCTTTCTAGTGAAATTATCAAATCATACCTGAGTTTAAAAACTGAAGACGTAGCACCTCATTAGTTATGTCAAAATATTATATTACAACAAGATAGATAAATAATAAATCTATCTTCAATCTAGCACAATTTAATTGTTTTCTTAGTTTTTTCCCCTTCAGGCGAGTCGGTTATTTTTACATGAAGTTGTAACTTAATTTTTTGCCTTTTAGCGCCATATCTGTCTAATTATTCATCAATTTAGTTATGTATATTGCATCATGCACGTTCTTTCATTAATTTAAGCCCTTCATAATCTATGTAACTGATAATAAGTAGCTTGATAATGACACGAGTATTGTGTCGAAACACGTCGCTTTCCCACTTACAATTCCCGTTTAAATTGTATATTGTTATTGAGAGTAGCCCTGATATTGGGTTTTACTGCTCGTAACGGAGATTGTCAAATTTTACTACCTGTAACGTCGATAGTTTCAGTACTTCGGTACTTTTATAAAAAAACATAATCTCAGTTGATCCTCATTAGTCTTCGTTCAATAAGGGGAGGTTTAAAGTTTTCTTTTCACTTTTTTTTCCGAAGTTACTTAGATTTTCTAGATTATCTTTAAAATTAATATCCCAAAAACAGCTTAAATCCTCAAAACACCCAAACAGAATGTCGAATACCATGCATAGTCTCCGAATTTAAAACACCTCTACATTCATTTATAATGGATAATTTCACGTAAGTCAAATAAATGGTGCCATCTATTGTGCGGTAATATAAAATGATAAACTTAAACTTTATTGAGCAAAAGAACATTTTAAATTACTTAACTGTAGCCGAATTCTAAGGATAAATCAATAATTAAGCAGTTTAATAATGCCAACGCCAATGAGGTTATTAGTTAGTCTTGTGAACGTAAAATTTTGTTATAAATTTAGCCAAGAGCTTGATCACAAAATTCATTTTAAGGTGTCCTTAAAATGAACGCTACGTGCGTTCGTTAATAGTTACGCTATGGGATCCTTATCCATTATATAGTTAGTGTATGTGGTGGAGATGTGAGATGTTAAAATATATACTTATTAACCCTCAAAGATGGCCTTTAGTCGGCATTGCATTGTGCAGTTATGGTAACCGATAGTTTTTTTTTATAGTTAGCAGAAGATAAACTTAAAGCAAGCTTAATGAATTAAAGCAATTCAAATTAAACCTTTTTTGAAATGTAGGTGAACCATTTTAATATGCTTTATAGTGCGGCAGTTAACGACCATATTGAAGGTGAACCGTGCATTTTGTGATACAAGTATGAGATTTGGTACAGTTGTTTTCAAGACTCCATCTAATAATTCTAGATGTGGGGCACGGTTTCCACTCCTTGCGGAGACCCCTTATAGGGGTTTCAACCCCCTAAAATTCGGTTTTCTGGAAATATCTCTCGATAGTGGAACTTTAGAGGAAAAAGTTTCAAGTAAAAGTTGTTCTCCATCAAATTCTCTACAAAAATGATATACACACATGCCGCTATAGGTGAGACAGGAGATCCAAAAACCTAATTTGAAAATGAGTGTTTTTTTAAAATTTCAATTATACGTATTTTCTAACCACTATACTTTACGAAATTCGTTTCTTATGCAATTTTTAGTGAAATGGTGAACAGAGGGCTACATTTTGATTTTTGTAGATACCTGAAAATGAAAGAGAAAAGTAAAAATTATTGAACGATATTTTATTTATCAGCTGAGAAATTGTCAATATGACTTGGTCTTCATCTTCAGCCTCTTTCATGGAAGAAGGACTCGAAAGGAGTGCTTTGACGACTGTTTTCAATGAATTCGGAACGCCAGAAGATTGACTATGGTCAGACAGATCCTCCCAGTCGCATGCTGCGTTATCAAATATGTCTCGTCTAACAGAGTAAGCACAATTGAATAGCTGATTGTACTCTTTGTGATAATCTCTGCTGATGCTTGACCTCACTGTTTTATCAATGTCTGTCTTGATAGAAAATAAACATGTTTGACCGGGGCCTCCAGAACATTCGATTCAGGGATTCGCCAAGCCAAGTAGCTTGACTTGAAATATAATAGCTTGGCTTGGGCTTGAAAGGCAAGCTTTTTAAGAAGAAAAGCTTGGTTTGGCTTGATGTTTGCGAATGCAAGCTTGGCTTGGTTATCAAGCTTTCCCAAGCTTTATCAAGCTTATTCAAAATTGCTCCTCCCGTAAGAGTAGTGAGGTTGGAACACATTGCGCATTACGTCATACGTGTATAGCTCATTGTCGGACTGTCGCAGTATTATTCAACTGCTGGTTAGTGGTTAGTTTTAGCAAAGACCATATAATTGGTCTTTGGTTTTAGTCAACTTTGAATGCTTAAGTAAGCGATTGTTAACTATGAGTTCTAACAAAATATCTGACAATTCCGAAGAACCGTTATTTAGACCGTACATTTTCCAGAATATCTACGCATTCACATTTTCTAATTTATAATTTTTATCACTTCTGAGTTCGTACAAATCAAAAACCGGACATCACCTGATAGTCGTATCACTTTACAATTAAAACTAGTGTTAGAGCGTGACGTGCAACAGATTTTGTACAAGGTGCCGTTGCGCCCATTGCGATTTTGAGATCGAATATCAATATCAAATATACCCTGAATTACACGTAGGTACTTCTTTTATACCGAATGAATATATTTTATGGTAGAATGATATAATCATCAGCTGGATCTTCTAAGAATTATGTTGCATGGAATAGTAAGAAAATGCTTGGCTTGGATAATACTTAAGGTTGACTTGGTTTATTGTAGGCTTTACTTGATTTTATGTCAGGCTTTAAAAATTCAAGCCAAGCCAAGCCCGTGAATCCCTAATTCGATTTCGGGACACATCATTAGTAGTCGTTCTTTCAGACGAGTTTTGTGGATGTCAGCTGCGCAACCCAACTTCTCCATCTGGTCAGCGTACATCTTCTGGATATCCGGCAATGTGAAGACAACTTTATTGGAGCTATTTTCTTTCACTTCTTTCATGTGTGATACAATACTGGCAAGAGTGAAACCCGCTAATTGTTTGTAAGATTTTTTTGTATCACTAGCCGTCATCGCTGCTCTTTTGAGATTGTAAAACGATACAAGACATCGGGCATGATATTTAACTTCTAAGGCTATCAAATCAGCTTCGGGGCCACCAATTTTCGACAAAATTTTTGAGTTTTGTAAATAAGCTGCAAGAGTTTCATAAAGTATAAGCTTAGAAAATACGTAAATTTGAAATTTAAAAAAACACTCATTTTCAAATTACGTTTTTGGATCTCCTGTCTCACCTATAGCGGCATGTGTATATATCATTTTTGTAGAGAATTTGATGGAGAACTACTTTTATTTGAAACTTTTTCCTCTAAAGTTCCACTATCGGGAGATATTTCCAGAAAACCGAATTTTAGGGGGTTGAAACCCCCTATAAGGGGTGTTCGCAAGGAGTGGAAACCGTGCCCCACATCTAGAATTATTAGATGGAGTCTTGAAAGCAACTGTACCAAATCCCACACTTGTATCACAAAATGCACAGTACAGGTCCTTAACCGCCGCACTATTAACTTAAATGTTCAATCAAATTTAATAATGCGGGATAAGTTATCTTTCATAATCTTTTTATACTTTTATTGATGGGTTTGAACAGAATTGCGCTGTAATTAGGGTTATTAGATTTCGTATTTTAGTTACAACAAACTGTTGAAGTTTTACGGGGGTCTATTTTTGTTTCATATTTCAATGAAAAGACGTAAATGTTAACAAAATTTGTACGGTATCTGATTGCCGTGATTATACCTACTCAGACTAATTTGCGAATAACCACAGTGTTGTTTTGTTCTCTGAAGTTTTTTCTTGCATACAATGCCGTAAATTTGGGTCGATTATTTATATGTATAGGTTTTATTCAGATTATAGGACAAGATTGTAAGAGATATTAAATCAATTGTTGGCTTAAGATACATGAAAACGTACGTCTGTGACATTAAATTTAGTAGCTTAGGTACGAAAAAGATGTAGCGATTTTAGTAACAAACTTACCTAGGGTAATAATTAGGTCATTAAGTTCACTCACAGGTTATAGTTTAACTTTAGGCACAATTTCCAATCAATCATAAAAGATTTAATACGCACAAATAAGAGTACATGGATTAGAACTAAAATAGGTGGATGTTTGAAGTTTGAAAATTTAAATTATTTTCAAGAAAAAATGGTGTGTTAAACTCCTAAAATCTCGCATTCATACAGAACTAGGTACAACCATAAATTACTGCAAAACGTGCTAATAGTCACAAGTATAATAGTAATTAAACATTTTTAGGCGGTATGTAATAAAGTGCAATCCTCTTCCCTCTAAACTTAAAACCGAAATACATATCTATGTACTTATACCAATATCACTATTATTATTGAAAACGACATTTTTAAAAATATACACTTCAGTAAAGCAATAATATCTTAAACACGCATCTTTACAGGATGTACGTGGGCCCCCTTTTATAGTACGGACCCAAAACCATTACCTATCTTCCGTATTGTCTATTCAATAATATCGGTCACTGATAGATTAAAATTAAACACGAGTTGCTAAGATACAACGTTTTGGTATTTTTATTATCATCATCATCAAAAATACAAACAAGAACAAATCTAGTCAACCTTCCTTCTGCGAAGGCACGAAATGAAAATGAGCAAACAAGATTAATAAGAATAAATTGTGTGTATATCAGTGCAGTGCTGTGAAAGATGTTGCACGTAGTAAAGAGTAAAGGACTAGGAAAAACACAGCAATAAAATGTGGTAGAAACTGTAATTCAATCATATTTTAAATGTAATCTTATATACTTACTAAATTTGAATATCGCGCACGTCTGTTATAGTGATGATAACGTGAAGCATATTATTACCAAGTTCCCTGCAGATTCAGAAAGATGCACAAGCGAACAATAGCGCTCTAACAGCTAGGCAGAAGTAGTATCAAAAGTGAACTAAAGCTGCATACCTAAAGATTAATCCGCAACGCAGTACATCCGGGTTTTTGGTAACAAGGTCATTAAACGATTTGAAATTTTCGCTAGATTCCAAGTACAGTTTGGCGATGAGGGGCTAATTCGTTTTAGCTATGAAAGTTCGCACTGAGCGTGATACTGTGAAAAGGTCACGAACGTCATCCTCAATCGAGCGTCGTAACTGATGAGAACATTCTAGGGATCACTAATTTCCTATTATATTTTGTCTTGATGCTGTTCTCTAATAATGTTACGAACTAAAACGTTAGTACCCAAATCGGTTTAATTGTTGGCTTCCGTCCGTTATTAATAATGTTTTGATTCTGTCCACAGAATTCTATCTAAAATATCTGGCGGTTCTACAAGCTGCACCACAAGTCACTCGACGATCAAGATCTGCTGGATGGATGTTTTGCACTAAATCAGCTTTATACGGACGCAGGTGTGTCTTTTTTGAATTCTCTGTACATTGATGATTAACCATACAATCAATCGTCAAACTTTTAATGTTCTATTAGTTACCATGACAATTACCATGAATAAATAAGGCAATGCATTAATTCAAGTTCCTCATTGACTTACTAAAATATTATAGGTTACATTGAAATCTATTACATTATTAGTATTGCAATATCTCTCGTACACAAACACCCTCACTGCGATTGTAGAAAACCTTCAAGTTCCATTTTTGGACTTTGAGTTACATCAAAAGCATTTTAATTTAATTTGATCAATTAAATGAGTAGCTCCATAAATAAGTTAAAGAATCAAAGTACCTCTGGACTAGATCAGGTTCCCTTTCATCCAGGGCCGGCGCTAGCTTATTAGAGGCCAGGTACAAAATAAAAATGCGAGGCTGGAACTTAAAATAAAAATGTACTCTTGAAAATTAACATGGCGCTTGGCGGCAATAAATGAATAAAAAACATCAAACGATAAACAAGTTAGTATCGAAAAGAAAAATTCATAGGTAGATTTTTCGTGCTTTGGCTGAAGCAAACGCATCAATGGTTTTTTGATGTATCCAGTTCGCGTCCAACCTCCTTCTCTATTGCTAACATAGTCAAACTTACCAGGCCCGGATTAAAGAGTTAAGGGGCCCAGGGCTCTTTACGTGAAAGGGGCCCTTTTTAAACTCATCGAAATTATTTTACACGATAAACATTGAAATAAAATCATATAAATTTAAAGTAAATAAATGTACAAGTAAATAATTAGACAAATATTTTAAATAAACCAATACTTTAATTTATTCTTTTTTACTACTAAACTTTTTTTAATAGGGGCCCCCTATCTAATAGGGCCCGGGGCTGCAGCCCCCCCCCCCCCGTTAATCCGGCCCTGAAACGCACCAGCCGTTATTGACACATATTGGCACAAAATAAACAAGATTTAGGTACAATTGTGATATTTCCACATTACAATTTAAAGTATTTACAGAAATGTTCCTACACAAGGCATTTACCATTGGATATAAAAACACATTGCAAATTTTAAGTTTTTTCAACCCCAGTAAATAATTTCATCTCTGTAACCAATGGTTTATTATTTCCGTTTTGACGATCAAGGGTAGGTTAAATTTATTCAAGATGTCATAAACTTTTACTACAATAGAAGAAAAACTTTTTGTCGTTATTTATTTGAGCTCATTTCGACACGTTTAAGATTTATCGTTTTAAAAACGTGCGGGGCCTATAAAACGCGGCGCCTTCAACTTAGTTCTTCTCCAGTGACGTCTTTTGGCATTGTACCTAATGGTATTGCTTGTTCGTAGACGAACCCATTGTGGATTTGGCCTGTTTTGTTTAAGCTTTTTAGCTAATTTCCTTTTAATAATAAATGTATTGTGTACCGACATTTTCGTTGCTTCAACGTTGTCGCAAAAAACAAAGAATGCCATATTGCCCATGTATTCTACCCAAATTGCAAATGCAAACGAAAATCTTTCCAACCGAATTATGGAAGAAGGTCTTCAAGAGTAATGCAAATAATAACATTACAAATTACAGTCCCATTTCCATCTTATCGCCCCTTTTCAAAATTTTTGAATTCGCGCTTGACAAACAATTTCAAGATTCACTTTCACATCATTAGGCAATAAGATCATGGTTCCTAAAGTTTACTTATTATATTTTTTAGGAAAATCAGTACAGGATAAATTCGGCCCACCGCTTTCACTAATGCACCTGGCCAATTTAAGCTCTAAATTGACCAACAAAAATTCTTAATCCGAATTCATAAAACATTTAAGGAACCGCATAAGCACAAATTATACCAGATTTATTCACTTCGTAAGGTCCGAAGACACGGCTGCCATCCAGTGGTGCCCAACCTTTAACCTGGCTTGAGCCAATTACGAATTTAAAATTTTTTGGCGAGCCACGTACATTCAAATTCATTGTAGTAGAGTTCATCTCGTGTAATTTAATTAATAAAATTCTACGTTTCGGAAGTTATACTGCACTCCCTTTATCAAGATATCATTTTTGAGTTTATATAGGTACTTAACCAGATTTAGAATTTTGTCATTCGTTTCTTACTTCGAGTCATGGGACATATTGGTGAATTCCAGTGGCGTAAATAAGGGGGGTGATCAGGGTGATCAATCACCCTCCAGAGGCTACTAATAATTAAAAAAAACAATTTTTTCCAGGGGAGGACCCCTGATCCCGACCACCCCCCTTCAAGGTTTTGCAGAAGTGGTATTCCATACCGCCGGTGGCGTCGGATTCATCACACTCCAAAGGTGGAATCCTGGCTGCATCATTTCTCTTATTTAATGAATTTGGTTGTTTCTCGATCCCAATGGTCTCTCGTATTACTCTCCCTTGGTAAAGTATATGCTGGAGCTCATAAGTGAATTTTTCTTGTGTCTATGTCAGATCAGTGTCAGTCCGATGAGTTGCCAATGAGGAGGAGGGGGTGTTATATTGCTTTATCGCTAGATGATGTTCTTATATTATATTATAATGCCTCTCCCTCCTTGGTTCCTTGGCCAATGAAATGTTTGAACAACTATGGCCATTAACAGCGCTATTGTACATATTTTATACAGTAATAATTTTTTTCACATTTCATGCCCGAGAGCCACATCAATATTTGCCGCGAGCCACGTGTGGCTCGCGAGCTACGGGTTGGGCATCCCTGCATTATACTATTGCATGAAGGTAGATAGCAGAGATTTTCAACCTTTAATGATAATTAAATAATAACGTTGGTGTACTCCTCGAAATAGCACTATATTGATTTCTCTGAATTGGGAGACCTTCTTAGGGAGTTGTTAATGAGGAATTCGGAGAAATCAATATAGTGCTTCAATATAACATGTAAATACTTTTATTATTATTAATTAACAGAAATGAATTTCCTGCCCAACAATCTACTGGAATTCCTGATTTTCTCTAAAAAGTAATTGTTTCTACGTAAACCTGTTTGAAGCTTTTCCGGAACTAGATGTTGGTACTGGAATAATGTACAGTGTGTCCCCGGATAGGTGAAACGACTCTTGTGAAAGATAAAAAATTTTCGATATAAAATTTCATTGTTTGGGGTTCAGCCCTGCTTAGTTAAAGACTAATTTCTGGCATAATTTTAGTTTTCTAAAATCATGTATGCCTTGGATATTTTCAAAAATCTGATTTTTGGTTCTAGTAAACTACCTTTGTTAGTGAAGATATAACAAAATTTGATTAACAAAAGTTGTTTAGAATCATGAAAGAGTCCTACTTCTAGAATTTCAAGCACCTAGGCCAACGTTGATGTTTTGGCAAAAACGACTCTTGTGAAAAATAAAAAATTTTCGATATAAAATTTCATTGTTTGGGGTTCAGCCCTGCTTGGTTAAAGACTAATTTCTGGCATAATTTTAGTTTTCTAAAATAATGTATGCCTTTGATATTTTCAAAAATCTCATTTTTTGTTCTAGTAAACTACCTTTGTTAGTGAAGATATAACAAAATTTGATTAACAAAAGTTGTTTAGAATCATGAAAGAGTCCTACTTCTAGAATTTCAAGCGTTGATGTTTTGGCAATTTACAATAATTTAGGTGATATGACTCTTGTAAAAGCGATAAAATTCTAAATAAACAAAATAAATAAAAGAATTTCTTTAACAACAGTCATATCACCTATCCGGGGATAAACAATATTAAACTATCAGATAAAAATTATTGTAAATTGCCAAAACATCAACGTTGGCCTAGGTACTTGAAATTCTAGAAGTAGGACTCTTTCATGATTCTAAACAACTTTTGTTAATCAAATTTTGTTATATCTTCACTAACAAAGGTAGTTTACTAGAACCAAAAATCAGATTTTTGAAAATATCCAAGGCATACATGATTTTAGAAAACTAAAATTATGCCAGAAATTAATCTTTAACTAAGCAGGGCTGAACCCCAAACAATGAAATTTTATATCGAAAATTTTTTATCTTTCACAAGAGTCGTTTCACCTATCCGGGGACACACTGTATGTTTGTGCAACTGATCCTAAGGGTTGATAACCAGGTTTTAGATTTAAACCAGGCGTAGTTGAATATGATGGTGGTGATAAAGCTATTTTTATTATATTCTTCTTTCCATGTAAGTATGTATTTACTGCCACAGAAATTTTATATACTACCTAATACCTTTATTCACTTATCTGGAAATTAAATGAATCGAATTTGATGTAACTGATCCTGAAATAAGTTCAGTTCATGTAATTTATTGAATAATTATTATAGTTCATTATTTTGTGGAGGACAGCATTGAACTTAGAGCTTAGAGCTACTAAACTAGTAATGTCTTTGTCTTTATTCGTTAGTCGTTACACATAGTTTTTTCGGATCGTCATCTATTCTTTCACATGAGCGATAATTTAAAATGGCATTGTTATATATAAAGAAATCAAATAGAGTTTGCAGAGCATGAAGAAAAGGTTGTGGATCTTAATTAGTAAAACACCTCCATCCCCTTATAACGATTGAAAAGAAAGTAATTTTCAATTCATTAGAAAAGGACCAATCATGAATTTGTTTTGCGCGCAACAAATTTTTAAGTTTTTTAATTCGAGGTGTAACCCTTCAAAACTAACAAAGAATGTTTTTTTCGAAAAACCCAAATTTGCAGACTTTATGAAGTACTTAATTAATTTGGAATTAAAGTGGAAGGGATCATTGTTATGGAAGTAGAACCCCATTCTATAAGGAACAGGTAACAGGTAGAAAACTCAATTACTGTATCATTCATGGACGTGTAGCTCTCATATTTAATTTCCAAAGATATGGTAACTTGTGATTTTCGATCAGTTTAAATGTAGTACGCACGTGAAAGTGTAAAAATAAATTAGGTAAAAAGAAGGTTCAACTTACCTATGTTACGAGGGTTATACGTGCTTTTTATTTAGATAGCTTATCTAATGCCATTGCGTGAATGAAAATGTATCATCTTAAATGTTCTTTTCCGCCGTAATTACCTCAGTGATTACGACAAATACGTATGTCATTGGTTTTCTGTTGCTGTCATCATCAACGCCGCAACCATTAATTATAAAATAACTAGAATATTGCTTACGCGCTATGAACGAAATGTAAACGTAAATAGCATTTACGAGAGTATTCATAGTTATAAGACTAAGAAATATCAAGTAATTTATAGACATAAGGGATGTAGGACCCCTGAGTATTGCAACTGAGCTTCCCCGTTACAATCTCGTTGTTATAAAGGAAGAACACCCTCAGAATTACTTTGTCATACTCTCCTTATAATCTCGAGCTACAAATCGAGTTTGCGGATTCTTTTATTTATAGCAATATTCGAATTTATCAACAGTAAAAAAAAGTATATTTAGAATTTGCATAAATACTTAAAATTTTGCTTCATTTAAAAATACCCATATAAGATTAGGTACGTACTTAAAATTTGCTAGTACAACCTTTGCGCGACGAGTTAAGAATGAATACGCAACCCTTTCAAACATGTTATTAGCGCTACACTAATTTGGTTCGTTTTCAAAATTTTCTTATATTAAAATATTTTATCTATTGTAGTAGTTATATAAAAACTGGAAATAGTAAAATAACGTCTTGCAGGTGTGTGTGTGTGTTTCAAACGATATTGTTTTCCGACCTAGAAACGTTCCGAAGCCCTAAACCAAATTCCACCGCCTAGGGATTTCTCCAGGATTAAACACGTGTCGAAATTTATTTCAAATTCTGTTAAATGTTGAATTCAAGTAGATTAAGGGATTTTATAAACTTTTATAATTAATTTGTTGCTCTTTCTGACATTGACTGTGTCGATGAAAACTTTATATGAGAAAGGTGTCTATTAATCAATATTATTAATTCCAGAAGGGACACGATAAAGGGTTTATATTTCAATGTGTTTTATAAATGATACCAAAAGATATAACCATCCGTTAACCATCATTCATAATTTAAAGAAGCGTCAAAAACGTCCTTTTTAATAGTTTTTTAAATATTGTAATTAAGTGTTTCTTGTTCACACAACGGTTAGTGATTAAATTTTAATTACCAATAAAACAAACCCGTAGTGTATACCGAATATACCGAAGTACGCCGACCATTTTCAGTTCATGCATGAATTTTCCGGATAATAAATGATAGCAGTCAGAGTCCATCTTTATCTGAGATATCTTCTCTCAGTCCCACTCGTGGGCGCAATCTCGAAGGGTCGTGGTTGTTATAGAAACACCCGTAATGAGGTTTCGGAAGCTCCTCACACCCCCGCCTTTGAAATACACCATCTGCACTCTGCGGACACGCTTACGGGCTAACTTGCAACTTTGTAAAGTCACAAATATGTTAATATCTCTAACTTTTACCTTATGGTGGTTTATGCATTCACTACGTACTGTTATTTCAGTAAATACTCGCTGTCAAAACTGGAACAATCAGTAATAATGTTAAAGGGCGGTAAAGAAATTAGAAAGGGACTGACTATAGTAAATTGAAAGAGTCGGAACATTAATTCGTGCAACTTTGAAGCTATGAAGAAGATGATATATAAGGAAAGCTTGTGTGCCCTACATATTATAATTCCACTATGCAAACTGTTCTCTCAGTTTCTATTTGTATTTTTGCGAGTAAATAAACCTATTCAATACCCTTTTGACTGAATTCCTGAATTAATGTAATTGTCTGTTAACTAATTGCGAAAGGTTTCCACTCTCGTGGAAAAGAAGAAACTTTTTATTTACTATTTTGTATTAGGCTTCCTTAACAACACCTTTTTCTAAGTAACTTTCATTTGTAATGGTTTCTTTCTGTTTATATAATTTTGTTATTGTTGGTCTTTGCAAGAAATATCCGTATCTATAATAGGGAGTGAACTTTATGCAAACCTTGTTATAGACTACAGAGCTTTCTCAGAGTGTGGTATACCACACACTACCGTTTTGATAAAGCCAAATGACGCTAAGCGTACGTTCGAATAATGAACCTCCTACGTAACTTTTGTGAAGTAACGTCATGAATTTATAGCTTTAGATTAAAGAGCGTGGTGGTATAATATTTCTATCCACTGTGTAAATATGATAATCCAAATTCTCTCGTAATTAAAAAACAATTCCTACTACAATTTAGGGTTTAAATTTACACAAGGAAAAGAAGGAGGTAGAATGATGTGAGACTTTCCTGCCGTAGGCGTTTATTCTACGTCATTTCCTCAAGCTTTTTGCGTAGTTTGAAAATCTAAAGATATCTTTTTAATAATTTCTAGTGGTATCTATATTTTTTTTACATTTTATTGGAAGAAAACGTTTCAACGGAATTTAAAATATTTTCTGAGTAGGTATAATACATTCTGAACTAGTGGGAAGCTTTTTGATTCTATTTTTAGTCGGTTTTATGTCAAATAATTACTTTGGATTTTATACAGTGTACATTTCTACAATGTGATTAATAGTTTCAGATGAGAATTTTGATCTCAAACACATCAGAGAATTTACATATGATATTATTAGTCGAAGAGGTCTATCGGGTTTGTGAACCTTTGGGGGAAAGTAAATTTTTAGAATGGTTATATGAGTATCGTTCTTTTTCTCTCTGGTGCTCTCCTCGGTATACCAATTTTGTAATAATGTCTTTATTAGCTCTTGGTAATGGATTTTAATTAATCTTTTGGTAGGTTGAGGAATTGAGGAACAATATATTCGTTTTTGTTTAATAACACAATAATGATCAGCTGTTGTGCTAATGAAGAAATTGTTGAGCTTTAACATAAATTTTTCGATAAAAATTATTCCTTTTTGTACACCTAAATTTTGCTTGATTCTTAACTTTCTAAAAGTCTTCAATGTGATATTCAACACTTGTAATTGTTGGTGGCAAATTTCGCTTCTTATTTTTTACAGGGGGATAGTTGAATCGGTTTCCTATACTTTAGTACAGTACGTTTTCAGTTATCATTGTTACTGTAATTTTGTGCCCAAGTTTTATGTGTTAAACTATTGTGTTTGTTCCAAGGACTTGAATCTGTTATTAAAACAGTTTATTTAGTTATTTATGAAATCGTTGTAGGTCTTTTGTGTCACTTTGTCTTTCAATACCATAAAAGTGTAATTTATATCACTGTTTTATTTTTTTTTAATATTTGAAACGTGTATGATGTGGTCCATTTCGTTTATTGTAAAGCGCCAATTATGACCACATTTGTAGCACAGTGTGACCACATTTGTATTCATCTGGCCCCGACTATACTGATCCTCGTGGTTAAACTGATATTATGGAGAATCATGAATCGACATACTATATAACTTATAAATGGTCGTGGTCCAATCAATGAGGAGACAGAATGAGAAGATGTAAGGAGCTTGTGAACATGTTTCTTATGTAAAACTAGTATTTGTAGACAAGTTTCTCACTAAGCAACTCTAGAAAACATTGATTAATATAGTAAAAGTTTTATTGAGATTGTCGTAAAAGTTGGAATCATCATTGCCTGCCGGACTGTCAGAATCAGTACCATCACTTGACAATGGGAACAAACCATGTTGTTTTTTTTTGGTTAAGATGGCTACCCCAGCAAAGATAGTGTTTCCAATGTAGGTGAGGGGCACTGGAAAGCGTAACAGAATCTTAACTCGGAGAAATCGTATAATGCCTAAGCAGAAATCGTGGGTTCCACGTTTGCGACATTAAATACTGATTGCTTAGGATGTGATAGAGAAAATATTATCGATGCTACCACTAATTGTGTAAATAAACACGGTGGCCCAACACAGTATGTATTAGCAAAATTGATTAAAGAAAATTGATTGAAATGATTAAATTTCTTATATTCTAATAGATAGTACAAGACATCATACGTGGTGGTTCGGCTCTCAAAGGGGGAATCCGTAGTCATTGGCTGGGAAAAATACATAGATAAATAGATAGATAGATATTTATTTGTCTTAATTACATGAACAAAATGATTCTTATTTTCTACAATAAACGAAACAAACTTTTGAATAATACATGCACTAACGTATTTCAAATACAAATTACAAAATACTCCTAGAAATGTATTTGAAATACAAAATACTTTAGCGAAAAATCATCAAGCACAAAATACAAATGTATTTCAAATACTGTATTTTCAATACAAGTATTTTGTGACTGCCCACCCCTGTCCGTAGTAATAATAATAAACGACTCGCAACCTCCCCTTAATAATTTTAATAAAAGAGTGTGGTGATCAAAGTCACCTAACCAGCCTACAACGTGGAGATGACTAAAAATTGAGACAATAAGTTATCTAACTTAAATTAACAACACTCATATACCTATAGTTATGAGGGGAACTAATTAATAATAAACAATAATAATTAACATGTCAGATAAAATATCAAGTAAAATGACATTTAACCATAAAATTACAACTATGGCCCCATTCAGGAGACCGTGATACGCCGGATGGGCCGAACATCGTTAAATAACATTAAATAAGACAATCACTCAATATGGCTTAGATCGATGCCAACAGTGGTGTAGTCGTAAATTTTCCAGTGTGGGAACGCTCACATCTTCTGAGAATTGATTAACATCGGACGATCCAGAATCACGCGTCGCCTATTAATCTATAGAGCTGGATTCTTGGAAAAAGCAGAGTGAGACCGATTTCATTTTGGTAATTTCTAGTATTTGCAACGCATTTAGAAGGTGAGCTTTTTTACAAACATGGAGCATGTTGAAATCAACTTTGGAGTTAAAAGAATGACCGCAGTTAAGGTCGTTAAGGATGTGTTCGGAAAAGGAAGAGGAGTGGCTGAGATTGTTATTCTTGATAGAAGTGAAATGTTCCTTAAAACGGGTATTAAAGGCTTTACCAGTCTGGCCGATGTAAAAGGATGGGCAGGATTTGCACAGAAGTTTATATATACCGGATTTGTCCAATTTGTCTTTGTTGTTGACCAGGGCAGAACGTAAGCAGTTTTTCGTAGAAAAAGAAATAAGGATATTGTAGCGTTTAAAAATATTCTTGATTCTGTGAGATAGATGGGGGTAAAAGGTAAGTTCCTAAGAATCAGGTTTCACCGGGATTCAACAAGTAGGAACGCTTAATCTTGGAGGTTAGTCTATCAATTAGTTGGATGAGATAACCGTTACTAATGGCAAGCTGACTAATGATATTGAATTCTACATTAAAATGGACAGGGGACATGGGGATAGTAAGCATCCTACAAAGTAAGGAGTTGAAGCTCGCGATTTTATGGGAAAAAGGATGATCTGAGTCGGAGAGGATGAAGTTATCAGTTATGGTAG
Organism: Pyrocoelia pectoralis; assembly: GCA_036250285.1. Lineage (NCBI taxonomy): Eukaryota > Metazoa > Arthropoda > Insecta > Coleoptera > Lampyridae > Pyrocoelia > Pyrocoelia pectoralis. The sequence continues at coordinate 11,384,411 of CM070078.1, forward strand.
GTTTTCTATAAATACTGTATACTCTATTTTATATTGGGATTTGTGTAACAGGATATCTAAGAAAGGGAGTTTGTTGTCGATTTCTTCTTCAAATGTAAAGGAGATATTGGGGTGAATTTGATTTAAAGAATCAAGGAAAAGGGTGACATCATGATCGTTCACCGAATTAATACATATAATATCATCGACGTAACGACCCCAAAAAATTACAAAATCTTTGGAAAACTTGAGTTTGATTATAAATTGTGATTCAAGGTTATTCATAAAGATCTCGGTAAGGAACGGTGAGAGATTGAAATGAAATTAGGGAGTATTGAGCAGGGAGGCAGATGGAGTTGATCTTGGACGTTAAATCCAAGAATTTTGAATGGTAAAATTGCGATGAAGAGTAATATGTTTTTGTAAAAAGGAATTAAGCCAACGAGTATTCTTAGAAACGGGAGTGTCGGTGAAACTGATCACCGGTCTGATGGGGATGTTAGGTTTATGGATTTTGGGTAAACCCAGGGGTAAAGCAGGGGACAAACGGGGTTCATGATTCGCATGATTGCGGACTTTCTTCGTAAAATTCCTATTAGGATTGGAATTGGGTTTAATGAATCCTGGCCCCTCAATGAAGGCAAGGACCTTATTGTACATAGTACAAGCTGTGTTCCTCGGGATCCATGTGGTTACAGTTCCCTTTTTCATCAACAATGAAGCTATGTATAAGCATTTTGTTAATAAAATAATTAATTTTTCATAGTACATAATATGACATAATTACATATAACATTCGTACGTAAACAAGAAAGTTCAGAAATTCACTAGTAATGTTTGTTATCTTACCGGATGTCATTTTATTGGAATTAATGCTTTGTAATTTAGTGACGATTCCTCTGTTTTACTAATACAATCGCGTTGTTACGTATCACTTCATTCCTTGGATAAGTTATCAACTACGAAACTTTTAAATTGTAACGTAATCAACGATAATTATACCTACATTAATATTTAAGGGATTATGAAGTCTAGTTTCAATAGTATAAGAGAAATTTTCTCTCAAAATTACCTTCAGCTTGTTTTCAATAAATTTTCAATAAACAATCTCAGAACCTCCCCTTTAACCAATTTAATGCATAACGAAGATGATGAACGGTGAAATGATGATAGTTATTTTTTTTTCTTTTATATAAAATTGAAGCTAGCGGCAATGCAAACCGCTAGGAGTAAAATGTTGACGAAGAAACGTTGTCGTCAACATTTTACTCCTAGCGGTTTGCATTGCCACTAGCTTCAATTTTATATAAAAGAAAAAAAAATAACTATCATCATTTCACCGTTCATCATCTTCGTTATGTATTAAATTGGTTAAAGGGGAGGTTCTGAGAATGTTTATTGAAAATTATCCTTTCCCCCTTTGAGAGATGGAACCGCTTAATTCAATACAACCTTGAATGCCAAAGTTTTCAATAGTGTGTTAATGAAACTTTACCATTAGTTTCAATTTATTTTATTATCACATACGTTGCTTTATCAAAATGAATAAATTCTGGAATCTTTGGTCCTCGCACTGGGGACTGATCATATAATATAGCCGACCATGCATTTGTACTAACCTCCTTATTTTCGATTTGAAAATAATCTCACTATAGTAGCGTCTCGGTGGCAAGTGCAGTTAACAATCGTGTTGCTTCTAGTATATTTGGTAGACATGAGTCCGTATTTGTTTCAAATCTTCGGATGAAGAAACTTTACGAGTTTGGCGGAGAGCAATGCCCAAACAAGTCTTTATAGAATCACTATGGTATAGTGGAGCAAAGTAATGGAAAAGAAGTGAATAAAGCTACAGCACAAAAATTAAACAAGGTATCCATCCATAGCGCATTATAGTAATCTCCCTAAAAAGCGCCAGACACGCATTCCCCGGTCGTAAAGAAGTCGCTAAAACTATTCAAAACCTCAGTGGAAGCATTGAGCACAATTATTGCTGATTCGATTTTCCTTAATGAGGAAGTCTCTTAAAAGAGAGTTTTACCATAGCAAATTAGATGCTGTGGAAGTTTTACTGTACCTATTTTATTGGTCAGCTGCATTCCAAAGTTTGAATAGTTTTGAATCAATTAATTTACAAACGAAACTATCTCCAATTAAGTTCTTTGACAGATATACTTAACCCAATTCTGGAAATTGCAATAAATATGCATGCATGGTTTTTGTTCCGGTTTAAGTTTACGAGTAACCGCCTCATTCTCAAATCTCAACGGTCTTCTTCCTTTGCTAACCAAACTTACGAAATATTTTCTTACAATTTTCATGAAATACGTAAGAAAATAATGAAAGTTTAAAGTTCGTCGAAATTTCCTTTTTTTCGTTCTTTATTTTTAATTATGAAAGATCTAAACTTTTCGTGATAATAATAATTAATAATCTAATAATCACTTGGGTACGTTATCACCTTATCTATATATATATTTAAGTAAAACAATACGATTTTGATCATAGATACTAAATTTATTGGTCAAGATCAGCGCCACATGTCATTAAATACTAAAATTTACAACCCATTAACTTTTGTAATTTTCCATGTAATACGAATTTAAACGTTAAAGAAGGAAAACAGTTACCACATGAACAGGTGTCGACAATCGGGTGGAGATAAGTTATTATCCATATTGACTCTATAATTCACCTACGATTTTAAATAATTACTGTATTATAATTTATTACAGTGGAACGTTATACTGTATACCTAAACCTACAACGATAAATAATTATTACTTATTTATTTTGTTCGGCGCCTATTCTACTAACAGATAAAACTGGCTGATGAACGGTGTCACCCTTATCTACCCTATCTTTTGCTGCAATTATTTTATCCCCTACTACGCGATCGTGTATGTGTGTCTAAATTGACATAGTTAAACACATACAGCAGTGGTTTGTTTAATTTTATAGTATGCCCAGACTTCTGCTGATGTGATTGACTGATTGATATGTTACTAACGATATTGTCTACGTATACAGTTCAATATTCAAGGTTTCAAGGAAATCACATGCTAATACAGCTTCTAAGAACTGAAGGAGGAAAAAATACAGTTTTAGTTCCTTCAGCAGCTGTACAAAACTACAAATCGTATAAGTTTGTCAATGGATGGCTTTCCATTGGATTAAACCTACCTAACCATATTTAGTTTTTATTGCAACTCGAACCTTTTGTCATAAAGTCATAAATATATGCAAATCTTGCGTTATTATAAGATGTAATAGATCGAAAATCAAAATATCGACGCAACACCATACCACAAAGAAGACAAATACACAATTGAAATACAATGAAAAACTCTTTTATAGATCACTAACACAATAAAATACACAAGAAAAATACTCGTCAGCGATTTTTTTAAAGTTCTCTTGCGGGGGAACGAGCATATGTTTCTCATAAAGGACGTCCCATAAACATTGTGTAAATTCTTTTTTCGAGCCATACTTTTCCCCATTCGGAATGAAAGCTTAAATTTCTGAACGACAGCGACAGTCCGGTAGAAAAATCTCAATGGAAAGGGCATCGGCAAACGTTTATGGCAAAAGCTGGCAGAGCAACCTATTGAAAAGTATAATGATCGAGTTGAAGACGACAGTCAAACCCCTGGTTGGCCGTTTTTCAGTTCCTTATTATTTTTAAAAGATTCTTGTGTGCCTGGAACAACGGAAGGCAATTTCGGTAACGACGATGATCGAAGTGGAAATGATACTGGCAATGAAAGTTTATTTCAAGCTCCATCCTCTGTCACCGAGCCAGTTCTTTTATTTACATCAGCGTTACCAAGGAGTTCACCAACGCCAGTAACGAAAAAAATTAAAACACAAAGTTCTGCGTTGGTGAAGCTTTAATTATAGCCGAACGGGTGAAAATTGAAAAATTGAAAAAGGAGAGAAGAGCATAGGCAAAATAAAGAGGCAATGATTTTTGTTTTATTTATACCCAAACCAAAGGTTAACCTAATCACGCGGCTGAAAGCAGATAATAGATTACTCCAATGATTTATATATGCGGTGCTCCTAATGATTGTCCATCTTATTATTATAATCGTTATCATTACGGATACAACTACAGATCGTAAGTAAGCACTGAAATATAAGCAACCTGGAACGCGCACGGTGCATTTAACCTGTAGGAAATAAACCGAGCGTGCGATAGCAATAACGAAGGGTCATTTTGTCCTTGTTGTACTCATTCACAGTTAAGCTGTTGAAGCATTTTGATTGTTTTACGAGTTTCGCGTTTGTCGGAAAATTACTTATACGATACAATAACATAATCAGCAAGACAGAGACCGAATGACCCTACATTAATTCCCTTTCTGTCGGCTCGGCTGTAAGTTAAGCGTAAGCGTTCCAGGTTGCTTATATTTCAGTGTAAGTAAGTGGAAAGAAAAGTATATTTTATACCTACGAGGCGCATTTGATTCCTATTCACACAAATCTCTCTTTAAAAAATACCGAGCTATTTGGGTTGAAGGAACCTTTCCAAATATACTAAACTAATGAAGCATCTTGAATTAACCCTCGTCTTTAAATACGTTGTTAGGGCTCACCAGTGTTGCCAGGTTGGACGATTTATCGCCATTTGGGCTACTCGGCTGAACCAATTGGCGACAAGGATTCTTAATTGGCGATATATCGCCAATTGGGCTCTCTCGAATTTTCCAAATTCCAACTTTTAATCCAAATTTCCAGCTGATTTCATCGGATTTTTCGAACGAATGTCCGTGCTACTTGCTAGTGTAAAAATGATTTATTCTCAATCCTCAAACGGCGGTTATCAATTTCCCAACGCCAGTATATGTATCCTACTTTACCTATTTACCTAATGTAGGTGTTATTGAGAAATATATTCTATATTCTATTCTTTACACTAATAGTCCAAGAGCTGGCTGCAAGAAAGCTGGCCTATCGAGTAACAGCATGAAATGATTTTTAAAAGCTAGTACTTATACAGACCATCCATAAAATCTTTGGCTGCCTGGGCGCAACTTGTGCAGAAATTCGCCATGCCCTCTCTCCTGAATATTTTTGGGCACGTTACTGTACCTATCGAGTAACAGCATGAAATTACTCTTAAAACATAGCTTTTATACAGTTAAAAAAGAAAAAAATTGGCTGCCTTGTTAAATCTTGTGCGATACCTAGGCACCCAACTTTTTATTATTATTTTTTTGGCACGTTCCTGCACCTATCGAGTAACAGCTTCAAACTATAACCAAATATCTCGAAAAGGAGAATTTTTTTCAAAAAATGTTTCAGACGAAAGTTTTGTGGCTTTGAGGGGGAAAGATGGTGACATTATCAATTTAATTGTAGATGGCGCCACTTTAGAGATTTCATCATGGCGGCCATTTTTTTAAATGGGAGTTGATTTTTCTTTCCAAATGAAAGTTGTAGCTGGCAATGAGACGAATACAACAGTTTTTTGTTTTTTTTCATCGGAGCATTTTTCAGTGAGTTACGGTTTCCAAAATGTATAAATTAAGTAAAGTTTCCACCCCCATAGTATACGTATTTTGTAATTCTGCACCAATCAAGTACTCCGAATCGTGAGAGGTAAGGGGACTCACGCTCCAAAGGGATGAAAACCCCGTCACGTTCACGTCGTTCATCCTGGGTAATGCTAAGCAGGGGAACATGCGTGTCAATCAGCCTGGACCTGGTTAACTATCAAACAGAATCGGTCCAGATAACGGATAGGAACAACACAGAGAGGGGAGAGAAATGCAGAGTGGTGTGGAGTTACAAAATACGTACACTATGGGAGGTGGAATTGTGGAAACTTTTACTTAATTTATAAACTTTGGAACACCGTAACTCAGTGAAAAATGATCCGATTACAAAAAACCAAAAACCATTGTATTTGTCTTATTGCCAGCTACAACTTTCATTTGGAAAGAAAAATCAACTCCCATTTAAAAAAATGGCCGCCATGATGAAATCTCTAAAGTGGCGCCATCCACAATTAAATTGATAATGTCACCATCTTTCCCCCTCAAAGCCACAAAACTTTCGTCTGAAACATTTTTTGAAAAAAATTCTCCTTTTCGAGATATTTGGTTATAGTTTGAAGCTGTTACTCGATAGGTGCAGGAACGTGCCAAAAAAATAATAATAAAAAGTTGGCTGCCTAGGTATCGCACAAGATATTACAAGGCAGCCAATTTTGTACTTTATTAACTGTATAAAAGCTATGTTTTAAGAGTAATTTCAAGCTGTTACTCGATAGGTACAGTAACGTGCCCAAAAATAATAAAAAGTTGGCTGCCTAGGTATCGCACAAGATTTAACAAGGCAGCCAATTTTTTTCTTTTTTAACTGTATAAAAGCTATGTTTTAAGAGTAATTTCATGCTGTTACTCGATGGGTACAGTAACGTGCCAAAAAAATAATAATAAAAAGTTGGGTGCCTAGGTATCGCACAAGATTTAACAAGGCAGCCAATTTTTTTCTTTTTTAACTGTATAAAAGCTATGTTTTAAGAGTAATTTCATGCTGTTACTCGATAGGTACAGTAACGTGCCAAAAAATATTCAGGAGAGAGGGCATGGCGAATTTCTGCACAAGTTGCGCCCAGGCAGCCAAAGATTTTATGGATGGTCTGTATAAGTACTAGCTTTTAAAAATCATTTCATGCTGTTACTCGATAGGCCAGTTTTTTTGCAGCCAGCTCTCGCTCTATAAGAACTTGAGAAGAAACAGAGATTATTGTTTAGTGTGGGAACCCTCCCTCTCCCTATTAGGCTACTCGGAGCGCTGAATTTGGCTACGAAATAAAAGAACCACCTAAAAACACTGGGGCTCACTATTAGAACTGAAGTGGTTAGGGTTACATGTAATAGAGTTTGCTCTCCAATTAATTAATGCCCTTGGGAAAAATGTTTCTTTTTAATCTCCGAAAAGATGGTAAACTTCTTCCTTTAAGCATTGAATAAATTCACTCAACGCTTTGAGTCAGTATCGGACTGAAAAGGCACCCGCGGAAATGTTCTTTTAACAATCTGAATAGATAATACGAGACACAACGGGTTGGTTGACTTTGGGGGGTTTAGATTGTGGTGCAGCAGAAATCCTTCTCTATTGTACACACATGGATCACTTTTATATTAATTGTTGCTGTCCCTTTAATCACAGATATTGTATCTGTGCTTTAAGTTTATATTCGTTATGAAGGGAGCTTCTTACGTTTCAGAAAACGCTTGCCATAAATTTCCTGCAGATGGTTCCGCCTATGCCTTTTTTTATTGGTAGAAACCCTTTTAAAACCCATTGGGTCTATCGAGAGTGAGCACAAGGTTAATAAAGGCGAAAATTATAAGGGGATTTAAGGGATTTATTAAAAAAAGTAGATTTTTATTCAGGTTAATGATTCCGTTAAGGAAGACTTCAGAGTTTTCTCTATGTGCCCGGTGAATTTCCTTGATTTCCAACAAAACAATCTCAGTCTGTCACAAAAATGCAAAATCTGAAAGTTATCTTTCTCAATGGAGTAAAGACGGATTTTTTAGGAATATGGGATCATAAAAGGTTATTGGTTTTGATGCATTTGGTGTGTTCCGCCCATCATTTTTCAACAGTTGATTGTGGTTAACGTTAACGTCAATTATCAATGCGTTATAGTTAGTTAATTGTTAGTATTAAAATTTTTTACTTCACGTCATTCATAGATCATGTAATGTATGATATCTTATGTAATATAAACTGCAAGTAAACGTATTATAGATTAAACAGGAACATGTATCGGGCAAAAAAAAACCGCACTTCTATTATTGTGTAACATGCAATGTTGTGTGAACATGAGATACCAAAAAAAAATAGTTTAAGGGTTGTGTTTACAAATCAAATTTCAAATCGGAAAAAATCTCCCTATTTAGGGTTGACTGCAACATCATAGAATTTATTGAATCTAATTTTATTTACATATTCAAAATGGAAATAACCTTTCGAGTTTCACGATTTAGCAAATAACGGCGTAACCAATACATATATCGAAGATTAAAAATAAATTTGCTTTAAAGAAAGAAATAGCGTATGCTTCTCGTGCCTGCGAGCTGCTATGCACCCTTCACTAATGGACCGTTTGCACTCCATTCATGATTTAGTAATTACGTTTAGCTGATTTTTATATTTGGTAACACCTACCTTTGACGTGGCTTTTATTAATGAACTTTTCGCCCTTTGTACAATCTTGTAATAAATTTCGGATTTAGAGCAAGAAGTTAATTTACAATATTTTGTATAATTAATGTATTCGCGAGACAAAATCAAACACAACGTATAATAAACACTAGTTTATTCTTAAATAATGCTAGATTTAAACGGAGGACTGTGCTGTACATGTTATGCTATCGAGTTCTTGATGGGTTTGGTTTATATTGAGCGTTTTCAGAAAATTTGTAGGTCAAAATCCTCAAAGTGTTGTGTTTCTACCTGCTTAGTTTAATTGATGGTTTCCATGTATCTAACTTATCTAACATTGTTGATGAAATATTAACTACATTTTGGTTAAATGGCGTCTGACATGAAATTGACAAAAAGTACAGATTTGGTTGAATGTTGGCAATGTTGTGCAGATTTGTGTTCTAATTTAGATTGCGTCGAGAAAAATTTAAAAATTGCAACCGATTAGAAACTATTCTCAAAAATCGGAAAGTCGACAATTTCAAAAAAGTCAAATATCTTCGTAATTATCAATTTTATGGAAAAAAGTTACTCGATTGAATAAGAGAAACTTAAAAATGATATGATACGAAAAAGGTATTAACAGCAACTTTATTATTTTAAATAGGTGTCATCTTGGATTTTTATATGGAAAAATCAATGAATAAATTTATTCATTGGGAAAAATACACACTATAGTAGTGGAAATATGGGGGTGGGGGTGGAACGAACGTGTAGTATTGGAAAGGATACAAGAAATGTCTTGGAAATGGGTATTAGGTTTGGACAGGGAGACCTCGGGTTATACAGGGTCCTGCACCTCACCTCCCGTCTTCTATAGCTCAGTTATTAATTAAGTTAGGTTTTTGATATTTTGCAGACGTTTCCTGTACCTCAGATTATATTTCAGGAAAATATTTTTGATTATACAGGGTGTCCCAACAAAGTGTGACGCCATAATGATATTATATTTTTTTAAATTACATGCTTTACTTTTTTTTACTTATTTGGTCGTCTTTTATGCTTGCCTATGCCTACATATTCCTAAAATTCTATTGAAATCGGTTGGATGAAACCAGAGAAAAAAAATAAAAACGAAAAAATGTCGGTTTTGCATCACGGGTTTTAAAAATTAATAAAAAACGCAAATAGTACCTGGTTAATGAAATTTTACGACAGGCTCATTAAATAAAGTCTAGTAGTCTCGTTTACCAAGTTTCATTGGTCCAAATTATACAGTGATCAAACTCTAGTGTCAAACTTCTCAAACTTTAAAGCACTTTATCTTTCTTATTTTAAATTGCAACCCCTACATATTTTGATGTCATTCGATGCGGAATTGAAAAACAAACATTTTTTTCTAATACATCTCTATGGCAATTCCTAATATTGTAAAAGTTATTCAAGAAAAAGTCATTTTATCAATTAATTATTGCAATAGCCATTTTAATTGATAAAAATCGAAGGCGCCTTTGAATAACAATTTGTGGGGGGGTTATTGGTGAACATGTTATTGGTCCTCACTTTTTTAACGGACATTTGAATGGACCAATATGGATCTGGATTTTTTTCAAAATCAATTGCCAAATTTATTTCAAAATTTACCAATACCTATGAGAAATGGAATGTGGCTGCAACACGATGGAGCTCCAGCACACTATTCATTAGAAGTCAGGGATCATCTTAACACAGCCTTCCCCAATCAGTGGATTAGAAGAGGAGGATCAATTGCTTGGCCTCCTCGATCACCCGACTTAATTAAATTAGATTTCTTTTTGCGGGGTTACGTTAAGGAAATCGTTTATCACACCAGAAAACATGCAGCAAAGAATCCTGAACGCATTTCAAAGCATTACACCCGACCTATTAAAAAGATTGGCAACATCATTTCATACTCGTCTTCGTTTGTGCCTTGAAGGAAACGGAAGACATATCGAACGTAAATTCTAGTAGGTAACCTTAAGACTTTAGAGATAATTGTGATCATAAAACATGGTATGTTAATAAATTGTCTTTCAAAGGCGCCTTCGATTTTTATCAATTAAAATGGCTATTGCAATAATTGATAAAATGACTTTTTCTTGAATAACTTTTACAATATTAGGAATTGCCATAGAGATGTATTAGAAAAAAATGTTTGTTTTTCAATTCCGCATCGAATGACATCAAAATATGTAGGGGTTGCAATTTAAAATAAGAAAGATAAAGTGCCTTAAAGTTTGAGAAGTTTGACACTAGATTTTGATCACCCTGTATAATTTGGATCAATGAAACTTGGTAAACGAGACTACTAGACTTTATTTAATGAGCGTGTCGTAAAATTTCATTAACCAGGTACTATTTGCGTTTTTTATTAATTTTTAAAACCAGTGATGCAAAACCGACATTTTTTCGTTTTTATTTTTTTTCTCTGGTTTCATCCAACCGATTTCAATAGAATTTTAGGAATATGTAGGCAAGCATAAAAGACGACCAAATAAGTAAAAAAAAGTAAAGCGTGTAATTTAAAAAAATATATCATTATGGCGTCACACTTTGTTGGGACACCCTGTATAATCAAAAATATTTTCCTGAAATATAATCTGGGGTACAGGAAACGTCTGCAAAATTTCAAAAACCTAACTTAATTAATAACGGAGCTACAGAAGACGGGAGGTGAGGTGCAGGACCCTGTATAGTACCTATAAGAGGAAGTAAAATGGGAGAAAATAAGGATACAGGTTGGGAAGTTTGCGATAAGATATTGGGAAGGGGCAGGGGGATATTGCAAAGTTGTTGTAAAGAGGGGAAGAAGGGAAAATAAGATACGGGCAGGAAGATTAGAAAAGAAGGATTCATGAAACAAGGGAATACGCAAGGGAGGAGGTAAAAAGGAGAAAGAAAATGGGATGGGTGCAGACTGCAGAGATTATAGGAAGAAATTTACATGGCAGCCAACTTGGATTTTTATATGATCAAATGTACCTACTTATTCTTATTTTCGCGAACTGTTCATATCTTATTTTTACTTATCGATTGAAATAAGTTTTCCCATTAAACTTCAACATTAAACTTTTTTTCATAAGATTGAGAATTACGAAAACATTTGATTTTCTAGAAATTAACGATGTTCAGTTTTTTAAAATAATTTCTATTAGATTACGATTTAAAAATTTTCTCGACGGAATCTGAATCCGCATTTTTAATATGTAATAAGAAAATACCCATGATAGCTTTCTCAATTTGAGGCACACTGTATATACAGGGTGTTTCAGACCACCCGTACCGCCCAAATATCTCGCGAAATACAAAACGCATTGAAAAAAGAAAAAATACGTCTAAAAAAATTTTTAAAACTCTATTGTTTGATAGTAATAGGATGTCCCCACTCCCACCCCCGGGGGCGGAGAGGGGGGTAACTTCGTTATCTTAAATAGCACCCCCCAGTTTATTATGCAGATTTGAATTCTGCGTTAAAAAATAGGAACTTTTTGTTTGAAACATTTTTTGAAGTTCGGGACAGATGGCGCTATGATCGCCGAAAGAAGTTTGTCCGATTACCTATGCTAATTTGATGTCAGTTTTGTAAAATGACAATCAAAAATGTTAATGCTTTGTAAAAGGGAAGAGGGGGAGCTTTATTAACCCCCCTCCCTCTCTCAAACCGCCACTTCACCCCTAATTTTAGATTTAAACGTATCTCGAATGTCAATGTGTTCTTTACTCGTGAAATCAAAGTATTTCAAATTTTTTTTTCTATTTTCCATCAAAGACAAAAAAAATTACAAAATTTAACTTCTTCAATCGTGGTATTGAACAATTGTTTAAATCTAAAATGGTTGCGTTTTCCCATCCTAGGTTATGGGCCGTAGGGGTGAAGTGGCGGTGTGGGGAAGAAGGGGGGGTTAATAAAGCTCCTCCTCTTCCCTTTTACAAAGCATTAACATTTTTGATTGTTACTTAACAAAACTGACATCAAATTAGCATAGGTAATCGGACAAACTTCTTTTGGCGATCATAGCGCCATCTGTCCCGAACTTCAAAAAATGTTTCAAACAAAAAGTTCCCATTTTTTAACGCAGAATTCAAATCTGCATAATAAACTGGGGGGTGCTATTTAAGATTACGAAGTTACCCCCTCTCCACTCCCCGGGGGTGGGGATGGGGACATGCTATTACTATCAAACAATAGACTCTTAAAAAAAATTTTAGACGTATTTTTTCTTTTTTCAATGCGTTGTGTATTTCGCGAGATATTTGGGCGGTACGGGTGGTCTGAAACACCCTGTATGTACCTACTTATACAGGGTGATTCATTAAGAATGTCCAATCTCTGAACTGTAGATTCCAGACCTCGAAATATGATGATTCTGCCCAACATGCCTTATACAAATATTGATAGTTTCCGAGATACCGGGTGTTTAAAGTTTAAATATGAATTTTGATCGCAATAACTTTCTATTTTTTCACAATTTCTTTTTGAAAATTGGCAGTTTTACCTTTTTTTGCATGAGGATTGCCAATTTGGACTCTAATTTAGCATTGCTAATAGAGGGCGCTAGTTATACTTGGTTGTGTTTAGTAAATCTAAGCAAAAATTTTTTTCGGCTGAACTATTAGCAAACTAATAATAAAATATGGAAAAGCGTTAGATTCTACAAAAAAAAGTTACTCTTGTTTGATTCGTGTAACTCGATCAGTTATCGAGTTATTTGCTTCTAAACAGTTCAATAAATTTTAATTTAAAAAAAAAATTATTCTCTAAATGTGTAACAACAATAAACTATTATTTATGATCCGTTTTCGCAAAGATCTCTTCATATCAAATAACCCTTGTCTATTATTTTTAATCACATTAATTAATTGTTATTGCGAAAATCAAAATTCATATTTAAACTTTAAACACCCGGTATCTCGGAAACTAGCAATATTTGTATAAGGCATGTTGGGCAGAATCATCATATTTTGAGGTCTGGAATCTACAATTCAGAGATTGGACATTCTTAATGAATCACCCTGTATTAATAAAATGTAAACCACATAGAATTGGGAATGCACTATAATCAAGTTTCTAAAATAATTACCGTATATATGAAACAACTTTCGACTTTTCATAATATACTAGGTACTTTCAAACAGTTAAAATAAATTTTAGGGGGCTTTACGTTGTATGCTTATAACATGACCATTTACAGTAGCATAAAACTGTTGTTAATACTTCAAACTCGAAACAGCCGTAATTTTAGAGGATATGCCTTCGAGATGACAAGAAGCTGTGGAACGCAATAGCTACCGTCTATGGAAAGGGACTGGCTTGACGGTTCATTCTTCATGCACCCTTAGGCTACAAGTTACCGATATAAAGTCGTGCATTTACAACGCTCAAGATTTGTAGAATATGTAAGCTGAAATTTAATTCACATTTAAATCCCTTGTTAGTAGCAGTTCTATTATATTATGAAGAATATAATTTGTATTATTAGTTTTTAACTACATTCATGTTCTAACATACCCATAATTTATAAATTGGAAGTAATAACGATTTTGAATATAATCATAATGAGTAAAAAACCTGTTATACCGCCGGCTAGTAGCAATGGTAAACATTTTATTTGCATTTTAAAAATGCTTTCCGAAAATGTTAGCTCTTCTAAAGAATTCTCGCAATACAAACTTAAAACTTTAATAACAACTAACATTTGACTTAAATAACGTCTAAAGGAAAAAATGTCTCAATTATAACTTAAAGGGTCATTCATTTTGAACAAAGGTTAGGTTCATGAATAAGGGCGAATAAAATAAAATGATGTGATGAATAATCATTGGTGTATGCTTTATGTTATAGCACAGATGTATGCGGTTATAAGTATCAAAGCTTTCAACATCGTTAAGAATTAATTGCAATTGCGAGGTTTCTAACTTCGACATACAGCATACTAAATTGTGAAAAAATGAAATTACACTTGGCAGTTCGTGTCTTGTATTGCACAGCTAGGACCGCACGGAGGGAGAAAGGGTACCCACAGACTGACCACCGCAAGGGAATTCTTTATAGAAAAGATTAAGCACTACTATAGGTAATTGTGTTTTAAAGTCACAAGCAACTTTTATGACACAAGAATTTACTTAACCCAGCATAAACTACACTGGAAATGTATGTGAAAAGGGTGCAAAGACAAAAATAAACTAGTAAAAAATCACCAAGTAAAATACAGTGAAGAACGCATTTAATTTTTGTATGGAGATTGATGACAATGACGACTATCGACCATGGTTTGTGTAATACACTAGAATAATAGAGAGCTTCTATTGAATGTACCACAAAGGTGTGTGTGTGTACGAGAACATAAAGGGAAAATAATAAAATAATCAGTAGTTGAAGTGTGCGACGAAAAGAAAGATGAGTTTGCATATGAACAGTACGACGAACCGCCACAAATTACCATTTACGAGCAGTAAATAAAGAAGAACTTTAAAAACACTGATATATTTTATACATATATTTTTAAAATTGTAGTGGTGCAGTTTATTGTAGCTAATAATGGCGTAACAAAACTGCGGGTCCTTTTATTTTAAAACCGTATATAATGGTTGAGATTAGTCGACTTGGGATTAACCAACAATATTGAGAGTCGTGCATGTTCTGAATTAGATATAAACAATAATGTGACTACATTATTTTGTAATTTTCCAAAAACGTAAATGTTAAAATGTTTATTTCGTGTTTGTCGTAGGGAGGTAAAAAACAAAATGGTACCGTTAAGAAATACAAAAAAATAAAATTAGTGAAACATTTGGCTTAATCCAGCCATGAAAATGAATGTAGAAGTAGGGATTCTACTTGAAAAACCTAACGTTCATCATTTGAGTGAAGACTTGAAATATTACAGCTAGTACAACAGAGTACATGACCATGATATACATATCCTTTGTTTCCTACAATGAAAATGATTACAGAATACTTTGTAGATGTTGATTGCTTTATTGGACACGATTTGTAATTTTTGTTGTCAAATGCTGTTAACGTAGCTTCTTCAATGTAGAAAATGTACAAAGCTTATTACGAACACCCGAACACGTTTATTGTACAATAGTTATTTGTATCACTAGGCTATAAACTGAATTTTTGCAGTGCGAGCAGTTTTGCAAAACAGTTTCTGTCCGTGTAATGGTGTAATGCACAAAACTTTTTCGGTCGACAAATTTCTTAAATTATATTAATTTATTGTTAAAATATCTTCCGCTAAGGAATTTATTTTCTTGTATTGGCGGTCCTCACTGTATGGTGTAATGATTTGTCGACCGAAAAAGTTTTGTGCATTACACGGCCAGAAACTGCTTTGCAAGTGCTCGCATCATCTGTATAGCTTACCTACGCCTCAATTACGTGATATCATTTACGATTTATTAAACTGATAGAAACCTTTAGCTATATAATAGTTTAAAAACAGTGAAACAGAATTATTTATTTTTTCTGAATTTGTAAAAGTTTTGACATTTCAGCAATTAGCATCAGCATTCAGCGTCGGTGAGTCAGTGGTACCAATCGAAAATCTTTCGAAATCCCTGTTTCATTTTCTTGCCAAGACAGGAAAATGCCATTTTCAAGAGGATTTCGGCGAATGGAAAATCAGTTTTTCTAGACGAATATCGGAAATAGTTATTTGCAGAAAAGTCAGGAAAATCTCACATTACTGAAGAGGAGCTCCGAGTGAAGTATGAGATTTTACTGACGTATTTTGTATGCTTCTTGTAAAATCTTTACAGTACTAGTCCGGAAAATTCAATTTTCCTGCGCGTAAATAAACAAGAAGATGTTGTTTCCAAGACGATTCTCGGAAAAATATATTTTTAGGAACTGTCAAGAACAAACACTGTGTAACGCTGCTTAGCAACTAACTACCTAACTCACTTGATTTTAATAAAATGTAACTACTATTATGTAATTCAACAATTTATAGATATATGTATATATATATACAGGGTGATTCACCACTATTCCCTCGGTCTCTTGTGCCTAAAGGGTACAAGATATCAGCTTCATTTTTTGGTGACATATGTAAATTGATAACGACTATTTTTTAAAATTATTTTCACTTATACAGGATGCTTCACAAAATTGTAATATATCAAAGTTAGGTTTTTTTAAATGCAACCCCCTATATTTTATTACATTTTTAGATTATACGTTAAAAACTAAGGTAACTTTATTAAACGTTCCCTATACCTATCGCTTACCAATTTTGAGAAAATTGTGATTTTAAGAAAAATATTCAATTTAAACAACCCCTAATAACACGGAAACCACTTACTTTTAGTAACGCACATTTATATCGATTTATTTTGACCTTTAAGGCTTTTATTTGCACTACGTAGGATTTCGATATTTTGTACAGGGTGTTTAGAAAAAGGATTCATATTTTATATTTTTCAAACATCAAAAACTCACTTAACTTAAATGGAACACCCTGTATGTTTTTATTCTATGTTGAATAACTTTTCATTTTCTATCAAAAACTAAAATCAACGATTAAAAAGTTATTAAGATTTTTCTCTAAAATTTGTATGGAAATGGTTTTGTTTGCATTCTAGTAGGCCATGATTTTTTTTATTGTAGTTGATAATTAGATATGGGATCACAACTTAATTAAAAATGAAATTAATAACAAGAAGTAATCATTTATGGAGAAAATGGTATAGTAAATGCTCAATATG
This sequence comes from Pyrocoelia pectoralis, assembly GCA_036250285.1. Classification (NCBI taxonomy): domain Eukaryota; kingdom Metazoa; phylum Arthropoda; class Insecta; order Coleoptera; family Lampyridae; genus Pyrocoelia; species Pyrocoelia pectoralis. The sequence continues at coordinate 11,401,292 of CM070078.1, forward strand.
ATGACCATTTTCTTCTAAGCACAACCGCACTCGATTTTAAAAAGATCTAACGTTTCTCAGGATATCTGGTGTTATAGTAGCAAACGCATCCTTTATTGTAATCTTTATGTCATCAGCAGTGGTAGGTGGAGTGTTGTGGACCCCTCCTTCCAATCCATTTATTAAGGAATTGTCTATCTAAATATTTTTGAAAAAAACATAAACACCATTCTTATCACATTCCACTTCACTAGAATTTATATGGACGGGGCTTTCAACGAAGGTTGAATTTTTGTTTATGGAGTCTCGAAAAAGTTGGAGATGAAGATGAATTGTTTAAATATGTTTTATTTACCGACGAATCCACTTTCCACAACATAACGCCTTGGTAAACCCACATAACTTCCATTACTAAATCGTCACCTGTATCGCACTGTTGACCGCCAAAACCGGTGGAGCCTCAATGTATTTGGGAGAATTTTGATTTTTTGATGGAAACTTGAACGGAGTAAAATTTTTACGGATTTTAGAACAACACTTTTTCGAGTCTTCTTGATGAAGTTTGTTTAGACATTATTATTATTATTATTATCATTAAAAATTTAGTTTACAACACTCCACCTACCACTGCTGATGACATGAAGATTAGAATAAAGGATGCGTTTGCTACTATAACACCATAAGGTTCGAAGATCTCTTGAAAACGAGTGCGGTTATGCATAGGAAAAAATGGCATTTAGGTACTACAGTCTTTTTTCCATTGCTTCAATTTAATTTTTAATTAAGTTTTGATCACATATCTAATTATCAACTACAATAAAAAAAATCATGGCCTACTAGAATGCAAACAAAACCATTTCCATACAAATTTTAGAGAAAAATCTTAATAACTTTTTAATCGTTGATTTTAGACATATCAATTACTCATAGTTTTTGATAGAAAATGAAAAGTTATTCAACATAGAATAAAAACATACAGGGTGTTCCATTTAAGTTAAGTGAGTTTCTGATGTTTGAAAAATATAAAATATGAATCCTTTTTCTAAACACCCTGTACAAAATATCGAAATCCTACGTAGTGCAAATAAAAGCCTTAAAGGTCAAGATAAGTCGATATAAATTTGCGTTACTAAAAGTCAGCGGTTTCCGTGTTATTAGAGGTTGTTTAAATTGAATATTTTTCTTAAAATCACAATTTTCTCAAAATTGGTAAGCGATAGGTATAGGGAACGTTTAATAAAGTTACCTTAGTTTTTAACGTATAATCTAAAAATGTAATAAAATATAGGGGGTTGCATTTAAAAAAACCTAACTTTGATATATTACAATTTTGTGAAGCATCCTGTATAAGTGAAAATAATTTTAAAAAATAGTCGTTATCAATTTACATATGTCACCAAAAAATGAAGCTGATATCTTGTACCCTTTAGGCACAAGAGACCGAGGGAATAGTGGTGAATCACCCTGTATATATGATATTTAAATAGGGAACTTCCTATGGAAGGAACTATTTTCGGCAAGAAACAGTTCGAACGTAAGGGGGAAAATTGATGGTTTTCAGAAACTGCTAGGACTTGTTAAGTTCCATGCGCTAACTCATCCCCTTAAATTTCATTGACGCTACAAAAATTAATACAAGGGGTGCTAATGACGTATGCACAGGGCCCAACCTTCTTGTATAAGTCGAGACAAATTTGAAATTTGTAACTTTAACGGTCGTGGTCGTATAGACTACATAGTTTTACAGTCCACAATGTTGTATAGTGCATAAAACATAACCCCTTTTAACCAACTTTACTGGTCAGTATAAGTTGTATAACTGACTAACGCTAAAACACCTAATGGGAGCGCTGAATAGGAGCAATATCTGTCATAGCGTTGAATAATAAGTTCTTTCATTTAACGGTCCTATGTAAAATAATGCAAAAAATTTATTTGTTTAAATAATCAATAATGGTAATCATAGGTAGTAACAAAGTAGGTAAATGCTATATAATTTGTTTGAATTAGGTCCCGTAACATGGGGTGAACGGCAATGATTTTTGGGTTTTTTTAAAAGCGGCAGTATTTTTTTTAATAAAAAAACTAAAGTAATAATAATTGGTACAATGAATGTCGAATCAAAATACAATTTAATTCATTTTCTTTTAATCATAGATCGTTCAAACTCGGTAACTGTAAATATTTTTTGCAAGCTAAAAACTTAATCATTTGAACTGACAGTCAAACTGATGAAACTTGTGCCGAAACCAGAAAGGTGTAGGTATATAACGCATTCTTAAAATTACCTCGGTAATTATAACGTAAACATTGTTCGTTAATGTCAAATATTCATTAAACTAAGGGTATTTCTACCGCCATGGGCGAAGTTAGGTGAACAGATCTGGGGGGGCTCAAGCCCCACAAATAATATGAAAAGAAGTAGGTAAGTATGTAATATGTTATAACTTATAAGGTTATACTTATAACATATAGGTAGTTCTTTTAAGATGTGGTGGTAAGCTAGGGGGGCTAAATGGAAGTTTTGGAGGGCTTAGCCCCACCAAGCCCCCCCCCCCCCTAAATTTCGCCCATGTCTACCGCAACTGATTTCAAATATGGAAGTGACTTTCGACGGATACGATTCCAATAGAAGATTTTGACAAGCAAAGAAGACAACGAGATGGTCAACGATAGAAATCTTTGATGCCTTTGTAGAGTCAGAATAAAATTAATAAATAACAGAAAAGTTGTAGAAAAAGTAAATTGCCTTAAAGCCCGTGAAATATACAAAGACAAATTTGTTTTAATATTTTTGAGAGAAATTTTTGCGGAAGAGACTAAGAAAGATACCAAAAAAAAACAAGTTGCCCGACATAACGCAAAGTACTTCAGAGGTGTTCTTCTAGCCAAACGTCTAGATGGAAAGGAAATGTTTCGACCAAAACACAATGACATTAAATCAGTAGGTAATGCATCCGAAACCACAGGATTGTAAATACATACTTTTAGAACGCCCTACCAAGTAATACTGAATTAGAAGATGTTGATGGCTTCAATAGAGTTCGAAACCGTTATGATCGGATAATATGAAATGCGATACGTCTGAAGATATTTCAGATTCAGTATTCATATTAGGAAAAGTAGAGTGGCTTCACTTTTCGTAGGGTTTTCACTTTCAACAATATTGGTTTTTATCGTAAGAGAATATTAGGCGATTTAATTCTACTCCAGTGGTAGTGCATATTAATTCACCAACAAGTGGGTATGTATACCTATAGATAAAGGATTGAAAATCTTATCGAATAAATCATTAAAATTTCAAGAAATACGTTAAAATTGTCAGTGATGGAGGACGATAACACACCATTTTGTAGAGTCACATGATCTGTATACGTCGAAATTTAATCCTGTATAATGTAGTGATATTAAGACTATTTGTGTGGTAGATAGCAGGGCCACCCCTATTAAGAGGAGATTAAATTATAGTTACCAGGCCCGTGCGCAGGATTGGTCCATGGGAGGGGTTGGGTTGGGAACAGGGAAGACCTCAAAGGTTGATTGAATGATTTCAATCAACGCCTCAAACGGGCCCAAACATTAATAAAACATAAGCTAGGTTGCGATTTTCTCAAAGGTTGCGATACTCCCAATAATAAAATTAGGTTAAGGGGAGGGGGGGGGGGGTCGAGCACTTTTTTCGATGCAATTTTGACCCTGGTTTCTATCAATATTAATACGCCTTGAAGGCCTCCAAAGTTCTCTTACGTCTGCCCAGTTTGTTGGCACCTTTCTTTCACCTGTCCACACCAACCCTGGTTTACGTTCGCCCATTGCACTGAAAACATATTGACTCTACGAATTTGTTTGATGAATTCCGAAATTTTCGAAAAATCAGAGCAATTTACGAGGAAATTTAGCCTGAAGTAAAGAGTTGTCATGCAACGATAATTTTTCCTGCTAGTACGCCAAATGTTCACTCCCCATTGGAAAAGACTCGGATTTCGTTTTTTGGACAACTCGCTGTGACCACTGTATTGGTGGGATTGTTGACTTTTGTACCTGAAAATGACCCCACGGCAGTTATGCCTATCGATATCGCATTGGGGTATGCTGTTTCTATTTTAATTTTGAAAGAATCGCAAAATATCGCAAGAAGACAGTATCTGTCACTTTGACACATCCTAGACAGCTTGAAACATTATACTTTTTGCTAAAACTAGACATATGAGCCGTAGAATGTTCTTAGGGTCATTTTGAGACATAAAACTCCATGATCGGAGCAATACTATGGCCACAGCAAGTTGTCCAGAAATGCATGCCAAAGTCCAATTTTAACATGGCTTTTATATGGGAGTGTGGTTATAAAATTCTGGTTACTTAGCTAGACAACTGATCCCCTCCTTAACATATTCTTTAAAGCATTGAAATTTGGGTAGGTATTCAATATTTATCTATTTTTGAAAACATAATTAGGTATGTATTTATAAAGTACGTTAATAACTACACATATATTATTATATTTCCTTATATTTCAAGGGGTTATGGGAGGGGTTTGAACCCCCAAAACCCCCCCCCCCTTGCGCACGGGCCTGATAGTTACAAATATTGATGAAACCGTGTGGACCAAGTCTCTGTGAAACACAAAAACCTGAAATTGTCATCTGAAAAGTTTGTTTCTATCTATAACAGCATTCGTTCAAAGATGATTGGGAAACTACACATAATTATTTTATTTCCATTAACCGTAATATTGTGATTCACTTTAACATCTCCCACATCATTTTTTGATACAATGAAGATAAAATACACGGAGAAGGTTAGATGATGTTAATTCAGAAATTAGAAAAGCCTCAATTTCCCCAGAACCTAATAATTTTTTTGCAGCCATCCTTGCATACGAAATTCCCTTAATGATGTACACGTATATTATTGCATTTACCTATAGATACATGTGCCTGCCACATAATCAAAACTAAATCTGCAAAGTTTAGTTTACTTACGTTATTAGTGTTAGTTATGAACTAAGCGTACGTTTGTAGGTATAATAGGATCCCGAAACTTCGTTACGGTAAAATGGTGCGGTTCGATTATATTCACGTTTCTTAATTGTTATTAATTAATAAGGGATATCATAAAGAATACAGGTAGAAAATTTTCATTATACAAAATATAATAATAATTTTGTAGTAATTAATAGATCAGCAATATTCAGCAATATTAAATTCGAACGTCACATAATGATACTTTGTACGAGAGTCAATTCAATTTCCTAACACAATGCTCTCGTGAAATGACGAAGAGTATGCGTCGATAAGCAATTTAGGAGGATGGAGGAACGTATAAATTCCGAAATATTAATAACATTACTTTAACAAATAACACACTACTTTCACATTGTGTGTTAGAAGTATGTATTATTAAATTTTTCTTTTCCAAGTGTATTTCAATGCTTATAACTAAGTTATAACAGTAGTATGAATTAACTGTCTTGTAGTAAAAAATAGTTGCAGTAGTATTATAATAAAATAAATGATGTAATAAACAAGTGAGAGCAAATTAAAACGTGAACTATCATTTTTGAAGGTCTTATTTATAAGCAAAAATTGTTAGGCACCGAGCCAGAAGAATGTCAGATTATTAGTTTTCATTAGACAAACGATTTTACGGTTTCATGTGCCTAAGATGCTGAATCTGAAAGAAAACGGATATTTTAACTATTTTTCATTTAATTCTAACCCTTTTAGATTTGTTGCCAATTATAGCAAGCATGAATTTAATAGTAAATTATTTCTACATCGCAAACAAGAACTATGTTGAAGAGAAGACGGAAGGAGATTATTAATAGACTAATATCGTATTAAATTTTGTAAGATGAACCACTACTAGGGCATACTTGCAAAACTTGAGATTATTCTCTTAATATTTTAAAGCATGACATAATCTGGATAAACCTTTGCTGAAACCAACGTACACTTATACGTTTAAATGAATATTATTAACTCGTTGACAGCTTAACTTAAAAAGGACACGTTTAAACCGTATTGCGCAATATACAGGGTGTTTTTTTGGGAGCTTTAGTTAGACGTTTCTGGGAATGTTTTATAGATAGCTTTCTGAAAATTTGTGCTTAGGGGTTACTCAGAAAGCCGAATCGATCTAAAATATTTTCAAAATGTCAGCACTTCCGGAAATGCCGGAAATAGCTACTAACTTCGTTATTTTAAATGGCAACCCCCATTTTTTAATGCATTTTTGGATTCTACGTGAAATTTCATAACCCTTGATAGAAACATGTCAATATCTACAAGTTATGGTTTTTAAGTTATTTTCATTTATTTAAAAAAAATGGCAGATGCAGACGGTCCTTTAAGAATTCATTACTTGAAAACCGTTGTAGCTATGGCAACCAAGTTTTCACCAGCGAATAGAGGAAGAATAGGGCTTTCTTTTGGTGTACTTAAAAAAAAGTTATGTTGCGTACGACGTCACCTACGGGGTTCCAAATTTAGGAAAATTCCAAGACTGAAAACTCAGATTTTTTAAATGAAATGACCATTTTCTTACTATTGCATTTGATAGAGAATCAAAATGGGCATATTTTGGTATTGCATGTTCCTATTCCTATCTTTAATAGTTTCTGACTTATTCTCATTTCATCGCATTGATTTTCGAATTTTTGGCAATCGAATTTTAAACAAATCAAGTGATACTAATCCGTCACCTGTTATAGGTTGACATAAGTTTTCCAATAATCGGAAAAAATGGCTCGCAATGGATTTACATATTAAGATTTTTGGAATCTAATTGTTATTTATGGTGAAATGAACAGAATCGCGTCACATGCTTGTCATACGTTCATTGAGAGATATCCAGAAAGACCGCGTCCTAGTGAACGTACCATCCGAACACTGGAATGAAATTGTTTGAATTTTGAAAGCTTTCTACCACCAAAACAATTACCTAGACCTAGAATAAGAGTTTTACGAATAGCTAATGTTAAGGAACCAGGAAGATTTTTTGGGGAACATTACTCAGTCAGACGAGGCCAAATTTAGTAAAAATTTAATCGCCATAATTCGCATTGCTGGTGCCATTAAAATTCTTGTTTGAATGGAGATGTACACTTTCAACAGCGCTGGAGTTTTATTGTACTTTGTGCATTTAAAAATAACAAGATTTTGTATTTCCACATTTATCCAGAAAATTTGAATGCAGAACATTATTGGATATTTTACGCAATATTGTTCCTACAACAGAAGATCTGCCTCTGCAGGAATATGCTGAATACTGAATCACAAATCATACGATACTCCACACGAGAACATTTACGAAAAAGAGTTTGTGTTTGGAACATGAAGGCGCTTATTTTGAGCATGTGTTGAAGAAGCCAAGGTTTTAAATTGATTTGAAACCTATAACAGGTGACGGACTGATATCACTTGATGGGTTTAAAATTTGTTTGCCACAAGGTCATGGCCAACTACTAAACCATCCGAAAAAAATGGTATCATTGCAATGAAATGAGGATAAGTCAGAAACTATTAAAGATAGGAATAGGAACATGTAATACCAAAATATGCCCTTTTTGATTCTTTATCTAATGCAATAGTAAGAAAATGGTCATGTCATTTAAAAAAACTGAGTTTTTAGTCTTTGAATTTTCTTAAATTTGGAACTCCATAGGTGACGTTCTTACGCAACATAACTTTTTTTAAGTACACCAAAAGAAAGCCCTATTCTTCCTCTATGCGCTGGTGAAAACTCGGTTACCATAGCTACAACGCTTTTCTAGTAATGAATTCTTAAAGGACCGTTTGCATCCGCCATTTTTTTTAAATAAATGAAAATAACTTAAAAACCATAACTTATAGATATTGACATGTTTATATCAAAGGTTATGAAATTTCATGTAGAATCCAAAAATGTAATAAAAAATAGGGGTTGCCATTTAAAATAACGAAATTAGAAGCTACTATTTAAATAGATAATTTAGCAAACAATACTAGTTTTGACATTTATCCTCTCCCACCCCCATTCCATGGTTTAAAATATAATATAGAGTTAGGGTCAATTTACTCAGGGACAACTTCGATTTGTTTATGGAGCAGCAGTTGCTTGGTGTGCTAGAAACCGTAAATTTTCAAAAATCAATTATTATAACTGGCGACCTTAATGTAAAATTTAACACAAAAGATGAAAAAGCTGCTTACCTATCAAACATTTTTGACAATTAGTTTAAAGCAATCGGCTTTTGAGAGTACTATAGACATAGATTACAGACGTTTCTGTTACAGCCTTTGACACATACTTCTCAGATCAAAATGTTGTTGGCATTACTTTTTATATCAAGGAATTGATTTCATCATATTTCTTTATGAGCAGCTAGGTGCTGTCATCAGTTGCTTGTACCATTACTGCTTTCACTTTTGATATAAAAGTTGTAAGATGCTTCTTTTAGTTGGAAAAAGAAAAGATAAAGAATAGATGAAGAAAGTTAGGCCTATAAGAGAATTAGTGAGGAAGGTTTTACCTCAAAAAAAACCTAGGATTTAAATAAAGAAATTCTGATGTTTCAGAGAAAACCAGTTGAGAATTCTATTTTCACGCACATGGAAGCGTTAGAAAAACAAGTCTCTCATACTACCAAAATATCTCAAAAGTAAGCCATTGTTCTTTTGATTTTGTAATGGGGGAGGGGAATGACCTATAATTCAAACCCAAAATGGTTTCCTAAACCACCTTATGGGGTGTGAAAAATCTCATGAGCTCAAGTTCTAATTCTAAATTACCTACTCAATTCAATCATTGATAAACTTCAAAAAAAGTTTTAGACAAAAAGTTCATACAAGGGGCGATCAAATGAAAAGGTACGACACTGTGGGTATAAATGAAGACTGTATTCAAAGTATACACCATAGGTGAGAGTACAACGATCCCATTGATTAACGAGCCGAAGGATTCCGTGTTCCCAGAATTCCTGTGGGTGTGACGAGACCCATCGTTCGTCGTCCGAGTTGAAGTGCTGCCCTTTCAGATGTTTTTTCAGGGGACCTAACACATGGAAGTCACAGGGTGACATGTCCGGGCTGTAGGGTGGACGGTCCAGCTGCACCCACTTGAACTTGGCCAGTTCCGCGAGTGTGACCATGGAGACGTGTGGACGCACGTTTTCATGGTGCAGAACCATACCCTCCGTGAGCATCCCCGGTCTTTTGTTCTTGATGGACCTGCGTAGTATTGGGAGTGTTTCACAGTACACATCGGAGTTAATGGTTCTTCTGTACTCGAGGAATTCAACAAGTAGTGGACCTTGGACGTCGAAAAAGACGGTGAGGATTTAAGCAACACCTTCCTTGCTGACACCACAGCGTTGAACTTTTTAGGGGGAGGTGACGACTGCATGTTATCCCGCTTTATCTCTGGCTCGTAGTGATGGCACCAGCTCTCATTACCTGTGACGATCCGCTCCAGGAAAGCGGGGTCTTCATGTTACCGAAACAGATGTTGAAGTGCGAGCCTCATACGCAGTTGCTTTAACTGGTTGGTGAGCTGCATCGGAACCCACTACGCCCACACTTCCGATAACGCAACCTGTCGCGAGTTGTCCAACTTGTTTCAAGGCTAACATCCACCTTCACCGTCAACATTCGCAATGTGACACGCCGGTCACTTCTCACTAGGTCGTCCACCTCGTCGATGAGATCGACCGTGATGACTGTGTTTGCACCAACCAAACTCTCACGCCCTTCACAAAAACGGGCACTTCATTTTCTCACTGCCTTGTCGGACACACAGTCTTTCCCGCATACGGTCACCATTCGGCGATGAATAGCGGCCGGTCATAAATCGGATAACGCATCGCTGCTGCTTGATCGTCGAATTTTTTAATGTGAACGCCATCCTGTCCTCACACACACTGACACGTCAATTTAACGGCACTATTTACAGGGGCTGTGCTTTCTCCTTTGCATACGGGCTCCCGCTCATGCTCCGATCCACGTTGGAAACCCCAATAGCATCCCTAGATGTTTCCCTACGTTCCCCAACAGCATTATAGGCAAATATGTCAACGGTTACGTTGTTACGACGTTTCGTACCTTTTCATTTTATACCTCTTGTATTTATTAGCGCAGAATTCAAATATGATTTAAAACTGGGGGTTGTTATCTAAGATTACGACCAAAATAGTGGAGTTTCAAAAGGAGAGAGGAAGAAGTAAGAAGGGAGAATGAAAGTGGGGAGATCAGGATATAGAAAGTGTGGATAAGGTATGATAAGAAGGACAATGGACAGATTAGGCAGTTGGCAATGAAAGGGAATGCAATAGTGGAGCAAGAGTTGGGCCTGGGGGAAAGATGGATGGGGGAAGATATTCAGAAAAGGAGGTGGCTGTTCGATAGACTAGTGAAAAGTGTGAGGTGCGGGGGTAGGAGGTAAGAGCGCAGATAGAAAAGATACAACTAAAATATTGGAGGTGGGTTTTAGGGTTGGATAGAGAAACCCCGGGGTACGTGGTGAAGGAGGAGGCAAAGCTGAAGAAGATATATATTAAGGCTAGAAGGAGAGCGAAGACTTTTGATGAAAAGATGGAAAGAAGAGCGGAAGGGGGATTCTTAGGTGCAGTTGGAAGGTAGTGCATAACGGGAGAATTTATCAGAGATAGGAGGCGATATTACGAAAGATGCGAGAGAGGAGGTAGTGAGAGATGAGGGATGGGAGACAGCAGCGGAAATAGTAAAGAGAGATGAGGATGTACAAATACAGGAGAGAAGGATGAGGATAAAAGAGGGAGGATACAGTGGAAAATATATGGACAGTGGCACGGTTTAGGGTAGGAAATGAAGAGAAAAACAGTAAATATTGGTCGGAGGATGAGATATTGTGTAGACTGTGTGGAGAGTAGAACAGGAGGGAGGTTGGAGAGGTGTGTTGAGACTTGAGAGAGGACGGTAAGGCGCAAAAATGGATGGAAGAGGTTTTAAAGACAAGAAGGAGAAAAGGGGTGTAAGGATAGTTGGTTTTGTAGACCCGGCGAACCTCGTACCGTCAATAAAAGTTGTATAAACTTCCAAAGGTATTGGCTACATTACAGCTTTTAAGTTTGACAGTAATAACATTGCGCATTTGTTTACAATGTTTACTAATAAAATCAAAACTCCATAACAAAAACATGGTAACTTTGCAACCCATAGGGACAATTCCCTAAAATCCTATGACTTATTTTTCACCTTACAAATATTTTAAAACCAAAATTAGCCAAATCCCTTCAGCCGTTCTCGAGTTTTTATCAGACACACGAACGTCAATTCATTTTTCATATAAATATAAAGATGTAAAATGTCATCCCTTAATTTCGAACCCTTAGAGGGTAACTTTTGAAATAAGGTGAAATACGTGTCTCATGCATTGCAATACAGGTACTTTTGAGCAATTTTTAGATTTCCATCTGCCCCCGTTACCGAGATCGCCTCAACCATTTTAAAATTTCAACCCTTATTTTGACCCACTTAGGGGATGAATTTCGAAAGTCTTAGTGGATGCCTACATAATTAGGAGAAGGTTCACTGAAAATGTCAAGTTTCTAGGTTCATTGGTTTGGCCTGGGCGTTATTGATAGATCAGTGAGTCAGTCAGTCATCACTTTATGCTTTTATATTTATTTAATACCATAGAAAAAGAACAAGAGTTATTTAATACAAAAGGTACAAAATTATTATATATCATTCTCATTTTTACGAATCACGACAACAAAAAAACAAAAAAAAATGATCACTAAATTCCTTTTTTCAAGTTTTGCAAAATCAACGCAAACAACTAAAAGAGTCGCTTTAGAAACAAGCCCTAAAAAAAATTTCAGGCGTATTTTTTCTTTTATAAATGCGTTTTGTATTTCGCGAAATATTCGGGGCTGTACGTGTGGTCCGAAACACCCGGTATAATTATTTTCGTATCGGTAATAAATACTCATACATTTTATTTTTAATTGTTACTATCAGAGACATCTACTAGGCAATAGCGCTGGTAGATATATATAACTAATAGCATTGTATGTTTAACCACACTTTAGGTACATTACAAATTTCTGCTTGTTGAAATGAAGAATTCTGTAAGGAAATTCTTTGAAAGAACCAATCGTATTTGGCCACACAAATATCTTGAAATGATCAGCCGGTTAAACGTCAACGGCGTTATAAACACATGGCTTGACGTGGTTTTTCCAACCAATACGGTGTGCTTGTGCTAACCAACAAATTTACCCATTTTTTTTCTATTAATTGACACCAAGTTTTTCTAATTGTAAGTAACATTTATTTATCCCGCCAACCTTAAATTCCTATTAACCCGAAGAAAATTTTCGTTTTTCTAACCTCTTTCTTTCATCTTTTTTTTTTTAGGAGCACCATGAGTTTTATATCAGCTGTAGTTTGTGTGTTCGTTATCACAATATTAACAATTACAAATGTGAATGGAATTGCTGTTATGTCTGTCGATTTCGGTGCCGAATGGATGAAAATTGGTATCGTATCACCCGGTGTACCTATGGAAATTGTCTTAAATAAGGAATCGAAACGAAAAACTCCAGCTGTCGTAAGTTTTAAAGATAACACGAGAACATTCGGTGAAGATGCTCAAACAATCGGTATTAGATTTCCTAAAAATAGTTATTCGTACTTGATAGATTTGTTAGCGAAAGACATTAATCATCCCATTGTTAAATTATATCAGTCACGTTTCCCATATTATAATATTGTCGAAGATTCGCAACGTGGGACAATATTATTTCAACATGACGATGTTACAACATATAGTCCAGAGGAATTAATTGCGCAACTGTTACGTCGCGCCAAGACATTTGCCCAACAAAGTGCACAACAACCGATTAAGGAGTGTGTGTTGACAGTTCCGGGGTATTTCAATCAGGCGGAGCGTAAAGCTCTTATTCAGGCAGCTGAATTAGCTAATCTCAAAGTGTTGCAGTTAATTAACGATTATACGGCTGTAGCACTTAATTACGGTATATTTAGAATTAAAGATTTCAATGAAACCGCACAATATGTTATGTTTTTCGATATGGGAGCAACATCGACAACTGCTACTGTCGTTAGTTACCAAACGATCAAAACGAAAGAACGTGGCTACGTAGAGACCCACCCACAGCTTACCATAATAGGGGTGGGTTACGATCGTACTTTAGGTGGCTTAGATATTCAATTAAGACTGCGCGATTATTTAGCAACTAAATTTAACGAAATGAAAAAAACTCCCAACGACGTTTTTAAAAATCCCAGAGCTTTGGCTAAATTATTTAAAGAAGCCGGGCGTGTTAAAAATGTTCTTTCGGCCAATGCGGATCACTTTGCACAAATTGAAGGATTGATAGATGAAATCGACTTTAAATTAAAAGTTACCAGGGACCAGCTTGAGAGTCTCTGCGGAGATTTGTACGATCGTGTGGCTGCACCTGTCAAACAAGCCCTAAAAGTTGCAGGATTATCGACTAGTGTGATTGGTCAAGTTATACTTTTTGGAGCCGGTACCAGGAGTCCCAAAGTGCAAAAAATTTTACAAGATATAGTTGGACAAGAACTTGCCAAGAATATTAACACAGACGAAGCAGCTGCTATGGGCGCCGTATACAAGGCGGCCGATTTAAGTACCGGATTTCAGGTGAAGAAATTCATCACAAAGGATGCCATTATTTTTCCCATTCAAGTCGTTTTTGAACGTGAAACGGAAGGCAACGTTAAGCAAGTTAAACGTACACTCTTCGGCCTTATGAATCCATATCCACAGAAAAAGATTATCACCTTTAACAAACACGTTGAAGATTTTAGTTTTAGTGTTAATTATGCCGAATTAGATCATTTGCCAGAAACCGAAATTCTAAGTATTGGCGCGTTGAATTTAACTTTAATTAACCTAGATGGAGTTGCCGAAGCAATTAATCGAAACAAGGGAGAAAATCGCGAGAGTAAAGGAATTAAAGCCCATTTCGCTTTTGACGAATCGGGCATACTCAAATTGGTAAACGTTGAATTGGTCGTAGAAAAAACGGTCACAGCCGAATCGGAAAATGAGGAAGAAGGCACCTTCTCAAAGTTGGGTAGCACAATCACCAAACTATTCACGGGTGAAAGCGACACACCCGAAAAATCCGAAGAGAAACCTGTTGAAGAACCGAAACCAGAAGAGCCCAAAGAAGAAACCTTGAATGTCACCAAGAAGAATAACGAAACCACCGAAGCCAAAAATGCAACAGACAAAGAACCAAAGGAGGTTAAACCGAAAATCGTCACCATAAAAGATCCGATTAAGGCCTTCGAAAAGATTCTTTACATTAACAAACTGACCAAACAACAAATGGAAGAGTCTGCCAGCAAGTTGGAAACATTAAACACAGTCGAACGTGAATTAAATCGTAGAGCCACCGCTTTAAATAACCTAGAAAGTTACGTTATTGATGCCCAGAACAAACTATACGAAGATGAATATTCCCAAGCGTGTACCGAGGAAGAAATCGAACAGATACGAACTGCATGCAGTTCCGTTTCCGACTGGTTATACGAAGATGGATCGGATGCGGATGCCGAAACCTACGAATCCAAACTAACTGAACTCAAACAATTAACCAAGGATTTATATTTACGCGTTCTCGAACACAAGGAAAGACCCGAAGCGATCAACGCCTTGAAATCGATGCTGAATGGTTCAAATCACTTTTTAGCATCCGCTAAAAATTTAACGAAAGAAACAAATCCGGATAAAGATATATTTACGGAAGTGGAAATAACGACACTTCAACGCGTAATTAATGAAACACAAGAATGGATGGATAAAAAGATAGCGGAACAAGATCAAATTAAAAAGTCCGATCCTGTTAAATTAACCGTTAGGATGTTATCGGAAAAAATGGCATTATTGGATAGGGAAGTTAAATACTTGCTTAATAAATTAAAAATTTGGAAGCCCAAAAAAATTGAGAAACCGAAAGAAGAAAATAAAACGGTCGAAAGTGAAAACGAAATAAAAGAGGAGGTGCAGGAAGAAACTATTGAAAAACCGGAAAGTGAAGCAGAAGTGATAGAGGAGGTTGAAGAGGCAGAAAAATTTACGGATGAAGAAAACCATGTAGAATTATAACTTTATAGGCGCAATTCTAGACTGAATTTTTTTTATTTTTGATTTATCCGGTTCATTTTTTTTGTAATGTAGTAGCTAATCATATTTGACATTATTGTTTGTTTAAATTAGTTTGGTTGTGTACCTACTGTAACGTTTATTTTTGTTTTTTGTGACCATTTTTTCTTGCAATTGTTTGAACTGCAAGGGTCGGGGGGCGAGTAAAAACTTTGTAGTTTTTGCAGTTGCTTATAGAATGCTTGAATTTTGTATATCACTGAAGCTAAAAAGTGTCATTGTACTTAATTGGGAGCAACAATCTCATTTTTTTGCCTACATAAATACTGCTTATGATAATTTTTCTGTAAGTATTACGTATGAAAGGTATACTTTAATACTTTTTAATTAAATAGATTGATTATTTGAGAGTTTTTTGCTCTTGATTTTCGTTGTTACAGAACATTTATCTGTAACGATTGTGGTTGACCATTGCCTATTTAATGCGACTGTTTCGTCACATTGGTAATGTATTTGTTCAATAACATATTCCAACAATAGTAATGTTTTGAAAATTATCTTTACAAAATTTACACTTTTTATAACACTAAGTAGCTTTAAAAACCTAGCACTTTTATCACAATGGTGAGCATATACAAATGATTATACCGAAAAATTAAAATTAGACATCTCTTTAACAATTCCCATCTAAATTACTTGCATAATATGTTTACTAAGAGTGTTTGCATGGTGTGATAGTATTATTCTAATTGTAAGTAGATAAAGTTATATATTAATGTCATTTTGATTAATTACTACCTACTTATATTGGTTGGACTCGTTCGAGTAATTTTTATATTGTTAAAAATTGCAACAATTAATGTATAAATCCATTCCAATTCTTTTTATTTATTGCAAAGTGTTTAAAATATATTTATTGAAAATATTTGTATAATTTATGATGTGAAGTTACAAAGTAAACCACTACGTACCTTATTTGTTTCGATCGGCACTAGGTGTTGGTCCATGTACCACAGTCATATAGGTAACATTTTATCCTGCAGTTTTAAAATTCATTCTCTTACGAAGTGTGTACCCATACAAAAATTTAGGGTCTTTCTAAGAAAAACATTTTGGTAGTGTCTTCTTTCTATAATAGTGTACCGAATAATATTTTTCCTCACATTGGTCCAATTCAAAGGTCATTCTGTGAAGGAATCTTTTCTCTGTAGCCCTGTCGAAATATTTATTTGTTCAGTGCTGAATTCCAGCAGACTCTCTGTTCTTGCATTGGATAGCCTCTAGTAAGACCATGGCTTTCCTTTGACAAGTATTCCTCCAGGCATTCTTTTAGAATCATTTTTATTTCCTCCCTTACTGTTTTATGTTTTAACTCCATACGTATGAGTTGCATTTTTTAACCTGTAACATAATCTTCAGCTAATTAGTAGAATTCTCATATACTAACATTAGCTTTATTATGTTTTGCCGGCTGGTCTTGAATGTACATACTTATGTTTGCAATTATTTATCTGTGATTTGTATTTTGAAGATAAGTACCTATTTAAGTATAATGCAATGCATTTCTAATCTGCATGCTTCCTTTTCATTGCCAAGTGTGAAGCTGTTTATTTTAAAATGTTTACGGGAAGCTGTGAACGTTGTGGCAATCACTCCTAGCTGTACCTAAACATGTAACAATGTGTTGAGCGTCAGTATGTATAATATCCAGTGGGTCACCTTTGGTGATACAGATACACCCCACTTTTCCATATAGTGGCTACTGGTCTAATGGCTTGATTTGTTGTTTTCTTCAAATGCGCTTTGAATGTCAAGGTCTTGTATAGGTTTATATCTTTCATTTGTTATTGTCGTCTCTTCGCACTGGATCCTTTACCTTGTAAATAGTGTGACACATAAGCTCGAGGGCTCTCTGCATCCTGTTATATCCAATGTGCTTTTATCTTTCTTCAGGTACATATAACAGCGGTCTAGTATACCTTATTGTTTTGTACTCTGCTTTGTTTAGCTCAATTATGTAGCAGTTCATTCACAACATGGCACCACAGCTAAGGTCAGAGTCCTTTCTCACATGACTCGTACCTTCAAAGTATATTCCCATTGACAGCAGTGTATAGCAACATTTCTATTCTATAACATAATATTATTATTTATACTAGGGGTGGACCCAATAGGTTCCCGCACTGCTACTTTTTGGTCTATTGTGCTCCCCAGTGTTGTCTACCCTTCAAGAATACCTGTATCTTTCACAAAGTCCAGGATGTTAGTAGGGTGAATCTTCGTTACTTCCTCTTGTGTAATAATCTTTTCATTTCCAAGTAGGTGTGCCCTTGCCTTTATGAATGTCTCACATTGGCAAATGACGTGATAGGGCGTTTCATCTGCCTCACCACAACGCCTGCATATCGGCCTTTCGGTCAGTCCCATGTTGTGCAGGTGTTTGTTCAGGCGACAGTGGCCCGTGACCATTTCTCTCGCTTAACTTTAAGATGGGTAGCTATAGGTCCTCGTTTGGGGTTTCCAGGAAGATTTTGGAATGACTCTGTTCTGGGATTTTTGACTAATGTCTGCAATGCTCTTTCGTGAGTATTGCCTGAATCGATCCTTTTTGGCTGTGTTGTAAGTAATCCCACAAGCCGATTCGGGTCCTATGAATGGTTTTGCGCTTGAAATTCTCGCAAGCTCGTCGGCAACCTGGTTTGCTGCGATTCCCGCGTGCCTAGGTGCCCACACTGGTGTGACTGAGTTGCACTTACCTAGTGCGTTTAGCATTTGTGTGCATTAAAGGATAGCCCTGAATTTACTACATATGAGTCTAATTGCTGCTATCGTTGCTTTTGCTGTCTGTCACTATAAAGATTTTCCTTTTGATAAGGTTCTCTTTTAATAGCTGAGCAGCCGCTGAGAGGATAGCATATACCTCGGCTTGGAACACGGTCGCTTGTTGTCCTTGGCACCTAGGCTTACAGAAACTCTACGCCCCGTCCATTGCTTCCGTATAATCCAAAGCCAGTGCCCTTTGTGGTTTTCGAGCCGTCTGTGTAATACACGATTCCATTCAGCTTCGTTTTAATAGTCGTGTCGTGTGGGGATTGTTGTCTTAAACAGTTAGGTGGACAAACTGTTGTGGGTACCCTCTCAGTGTTCATACTAAGAGTTTTCTCTTTGGAGATTTCGTCAGAAATGAGCGAGTGTCCCGCCCTTGACGATCCCTCCTGGCCGTTAACTCTCAGCCGGTATGCCCCTCTGAGCGCCTCTGCCCTAATTGCTAGGTTTAGTGGCGGTAGGTTCAAGAGGGTCTCCATAGCTGCCGTAGGGGTCGTTGTCATTGCCCTTGTAATTCCAAGGCAAGCCCTACGCTGCACCTTGGTAATTTTCTGTATGTTCATCTGGGTGGAGGTTTTATGCCACCACACCAGTGAGCCATAAGTAATGATCGGTCTGATCATTCTGGTGTATATCCAGTGGGTCATCATTTGAGATAAGCCCCATTTGCTTCCGAACGCTCGCCTACAGGCCCACAAGGACTTTGTGGCTTTGTTCGCTGTCTTTTCTAGGTGTGGTTTGAAAGTTAGCCCTTGGTCTAGCGTTATCGCCAAGTATTTGCCTTCTCCCACAACCTTCTTTAACATATAGATTGCTGGGTGGATATCCTCTGTTTTTCCACATTTGTTTGTGATTGACTTTAGTAAAGACAGACCTGACAGGTTTCACCTTCCCATATGACTTGTGTCCTGACTTCGATACGAAGTAAATGACATTTTACTTCCCTTCAAGCTATAGGGACGGTCCTAGTGCGATACTGTCCCTAAAAGGTGTTCAAGTAGCTTGGAGGACAGCAAGTAGGTATAAGGTTTGATACAGCATTCAAAGTAACAAAATGTATCATTATAATTTTATTGTATAACGTTCTCCAACATCTAAATCCACACACTGACTTCGTTTCTACATTTTAAAAGAATAATTTTCACGAACACTGCTGAGCAGCATGCCTAGGTACTTACTTTACAAGTTAACATTCTTATCTTCACATCTCACTAAAATCTATACCACAAATTACTTCTAATCCTAAATGTTATATCACAAACATAGTGTACAACAGTTCATCATCATGATGTTACTACTATATATTTCATTTTAATCACAACAAAGAGGTCTATCAATTTCATAGAACTAAAATTGGCTTGGCCTCCATTACAAACATTAATTGGTAAACGTGTATATGCTTAGGTATATTTACATGATCAGTGTTTTAGACATTTAATTTTACAATACTTTATAGTTGACAGAATACAAAATTGGCAGTTAGTGATTAATTGTGTAATATTACAATATAGGTGTAAAAATTAAATAATAGATACCTATACCTTGTCCCTTTTATTTTTCACTTTATAATCAATAATGATTTCGTCCCCGGATTGAATGTTGTAACTGTACAATTGTTTATGTGGATAGCGCATTTCTTCTGGTCCCTACATGAAAAATACGAAATATTTAAGTATTTTAATATGTAGGTACACTAATCAATAGCTACCTGATGATCACGTAGATCTTTATCGACATAAAAGAATCGCATATTTGAAGCAGAAAAACCTGCAAATGCCTCCAACTTTATCTTAAGATCGTTGACCGTCCGATAGACATCTACGGATCGAATCTCACTGTTATTACCGCATGTGAATGTAACTTTTACCCTTTTCTCTGGACGTAAATCAACATTTACCAAAGGATCTAGCTTACCATGTACTCCCACTAAGTCAAAGTATCTAAAAGTAAATAAATATTGTTAACTTATATATTACCTTATGTTAAGGTGGTTTTATTTAGGAGTGTATTTAACCAGAAAACACCCTGTGCCACCCAGTTGCAATAGAAAATCAGAATGGTGATACAACATTTATTTTAGAAAAACAAGTCACTTGGAACAAACGTTTAAAGTTAATTCGTCATATGATGTAGGTATAAGTATATATTGTAAGTAAGTAGGTATACAACGTGTCCAAGATAAGGATGAACAGCATGGGGATCTTGAAAACAGTAAGAGATACGAAGGCGGTTAAATTAGAGAAAAGTTGTATAATTTAGGGCATGTTCACATGTAGTTTGCAAAAGTTCATTATTGTTGATCGTTTCCGAGATTTAAAACAAAATGCGATTTTTGGGTTTTTCTTTTTTCGTAATTCCTACCTTTATTTTAAAAGATTTTTAAAAACCAAAGATACTTCTTCATTGTCACTTTTTGAATTCTATCACGTGGTGTTTTCAAATTTTTTATTCGACGTTTCGTCTCCGAGGAACCATCATCAACTTTATTTTTTTATATCGCCGCAACCAACGAAACACCCTGTATTCGATAGTATTTTTTATTACGAATTTAACGGTGTATTGCACATTACCACACGGTTTTGAAGCTTATTTTTAAGAAAAATTTCAATAAACACAGTAAACCTGTGTGCAGAAAATAACGACAACCTATTTGAACAGTTATTGTAATTATTTAACTTTAATTAAACAGGTTTAAAAGATTAGAGTTGTTAAATTTGTACATAAAAAAATTTTATCAAATACTAAAATTAATCCGAATATTTCTTTAAAAAAATTTGCTTCAAAACCATAATGTGTAATACATCATTAAATTGGTAATAAAAAATACTATCGAATACAGGGTGTTTTGTTGGTTGCGGCGATATAAAAAAATAAAGTTGATGATGGTTCCTCGGAGACGAAACGTCGAATAAAAAATTTGACAACGCCATCTAATAGAATTCAAAAAGTGACACAGAAGAAGTATCGTTGGTTTTTAAAAATCTTTTAAAATAAAGGTAGGAATTACGAAAAAAGAAAAACCCAAAAATCGCATTTTGTTTTAAATCTCGGAAACGATAAACAATAATGAACTTTTGCAAACTACATGTGAACATGCCCTAAATTATACAACTTTTCTCTAATTTAACCGCCTTCGTATCTCTTACCGTTTTCAAGATCCCCATGCTGTTCATCCTTATCTTGGACACGTTGTATAGAGGAGAGAGTAGCCCCAAACGATCCCTGCAGATAAAATGATACTACTGCGCTAATCACTAAATAATGTTTAATGGATGAAGCCTTCGGACTTTATCACAGGCCACGCGAAACAATGTTGACTGCAGCCATCGTCCTTGTTTTTTCTTATCCACAACTGCGGCTTTTCCCAAAACGCTGCAATCTTTTCCAAAAGCTTCAAAATATATGCATATTATTGCAGAGACAGATTGAAGAAAAATGTGAATTTCTTGACGTAGCTCGAATGCACGGGATTCTTCGACTA
Organism: Pyrocoelia pectoralis; assembly: GCA_036250285.1. Taxonomy (NCBI): domain Eukaryota; kingdom Metazoa; phylum Arthropoda; class Insecta; order Coleoptera; family Lampyridae; genus Pyrocoelia; species Pyrocoelia pectoralis. The sequence continues at coordinate 11,422,698 of CM070078.1, forward strand.
ACAGTGTTGATAGACGAAAGTACCGTTGAAATTAACGTTCCCGCCGATTCTTCGTCAAGAGCAGCCGGTAGAACAAGCTCATCTGCGTCGCTCCAGTCTCTTATTCTCTACGTCTACCGTGGCGTCTCGAGTGGTACTGGCGCACATTCTTGAATCTATTTGATTATTATTAAATAATGGCCTACGTGATGTCCACACCACAGGAACTCAACCTCGCCATTTATGGCAAAATGATCCTTACAGGATCCTTCCGGGATCATTTTTCCAGTTAATTTCTACAGCGCACAATGGCAATATACATATTGTGCCAGTTTATAAATTAGGACTGTCTTTAACATACGCTACGATGGTTAAACATATAAAAGAAAAACACAAAAATATGAGACCAATAAAAGATTCGCAGGTTATAATAAATGCTTAAGATGATTACCATGTGTAGCGATCGCGTGCCAGGTCCAAAGCACACTGAGAAGTGCTGCAAGCTCATTGGGCGACCAATGAGAGCGCGGCGTCACCTGCCGCTATTTTTAAAAGCGACGCGCCGCGCCGCATAGCACAATTCACTTTCCGATGGCGCTACCGATTACATCGACCCAACCGTCAGCTACCAGCTATCTGCAGATCCAGCTGACCTGCGTTTTACCCACGACAGTTCCCAGCTCCATTGACCGCTTGCCACATGCAGCTATTGTATATATTGTAAATAAATTAGTTGTATCACAACTAAAGCTTTATTAAGGCCCATCCGCCAAATAACTGGTAACCACGACGTAATAGTTATAAAATTGTAATACTTGTTCTTCAAAGGGATCATTTTAGGCTACTATCTCTTAACAATACTCGTTGTCCTATAGAGAGATATTAATTGTCATATCAATGCATTAGACATGAAGAGGCCGATCAGTGCACCTACATCAGATAAACCAAACAGAATTATTTTACTTAATTAAGGTTAGATCAAGTTTTTATAGAAGACAACATACTGTTTGGTGGCAATTATATCTTTTAGGATGTCGAGTAGTGTGAAGAAAAATGTTACGCGATAGATAGAAATATTTGCATCGTCGGCTCAATATGCTAAATCACCCAGTTTAACATAGATTTACAGAATTGTTTAGATGGAAATTTTTACACACAATGGTATGGGCCAACAATTGCATTAGCTAAATCGTATTGTGGTGCAAAACGCAGCAAATATGTAATTTACCTTTCTGGCCGTTCACTTTCTGGTTTATCCATATAATAACGTATAAATGCCCTTTCTGCATCCTCTCTCTCATCACGCTCAATTATCCCACCTCCATTGAGAATTTCAACGTTAGGTAATCGAGCTATTAGTAGCTGCCTTCGTTCGTGCTCCGTGTACTCGTGACTCTCCCACAAACGACATCCCTGCGAAAAGAGTGCTTTAATAATACATATAAATTAACCCAGCCATAGTCACCTGAATACGTAAATAGTGAAGAACCGGAAATTTGGCCAATCGCTCTATATCATCCCAAGTTGATATAGATGTGGAATTTAGATTAAGAATTTTTAAGTTTCTAAAACTATCGTGTGGCGACTCTCCTCTATCACCCGATTCACATTCACTTTCGCTTCTCATGAAATTGGGATTGTTTAGTGTACCGTCCTCGCCATTTTCGATATCTAATGTTTCAATAGGACAATCTGCAACAACTAACAATTCCAAATTAGGAAAAGCGTATCCAAGCTTGCAAATTTCGCTCCACTTTGATATAGGGTTTCCAGTGAAATGAACTTTCTTAATTCCCGCGTGATTATGTTTCTTTTTGTAGGCAACTTTTGGGCAGCTACACTTTATTGTATCATCGGTAGCACATTTTTGTTCCACGTTGTTATCCGCACCATAATTGTTACATTCACAACAAGTTTCTGAACACAAATTCACGTGATCGTATTCGTTTAGGCTTAAGTGCAATTCCTCTAATCGTGGTAGGTGATTAAGAATCTGCTGCACGTTTCCCCATGGTACTTGTGTGGAATTCATTACAAGATTGCGTAAATTTTGCCATTGCGTGTCCTCCAATAATTCCGACTTTAAGGGCGACGACAATTGATTAAAACTCAAATTAACAAATTTCAGTTGGGGCATTTGTTTTAGTATTGAGAAAACCTAAGAACATTAGAAATAAGGTACAAACGTCGATTACAATGGAACATTCACCTCAGGCCAGTGCTCCAATTTATTTTTTGCCAAATCCAATTCCTCTACTCCGGCACATTTGTCGACCAATGCTTGCCTATCTCCGGCGGAAGCTATATTACAATCATTTAATACCAATAATGAAGGGACTGTCATTCGGGGAGGTTTTCTTGGCACATATATCGCAACTGAAATTCCTTCTTCTCCTTCGGAACCTTCCGATTCGGTACTACTTTCGCCATACTTCTGCTCCAACGCTTCTAACAAAGTCGGCATGTTCACCCTAAAAAATTAAAGCATTAGGTCATTCATTAGAACATGGGTTAATTTATAACATTTTTCCTCTTGTTTATAAATGTACAATTTAGTAAATAAAATAAGTATATATTGTGACGTGACCCACAACTGTCACGAACTCATTTCAGGTGGATATTTCTAAAAAAATCGTATCGTAGTAACAGTAATTATAGCATTTCACCTATTTTTGAATGTTGTTTCGTGAATCATATCATCTATCCACGATAAATATAGATTTTTAATTGGATGGAAGGAAACTACCAACTTCCAATGAAAAAGAAGAAGAGTTATTTTTGATTTGACTAACCTTTTTCCGGTAGCATCAACCCACCTTCTAAACATAGGAATTAAAATAATAAGCAAACATAACGATAATCAGAGTTTTGTGCGCAAATTAAAATTACTTCATACACTAACTTTGTCCAGCGTTTATGGCGTTGACGCAACCAAATATCTGCATTTTTTTGTAACAATCATAAATAACTTAACAGTGTAAACAATATATCCTTGAATAATTTCGTCAACACAAACGACACCTAAATGACAATTTTTATGTCAATAACTAATTGTATTATGGTTAATTATGTAAATTCATAAAATTGGATTTTCAGGAAATATGTTGTAAATACCTCGCTAAGGTAATGTTGACTACGTAATAAAAAGTGGGATTTGTGCAATGATCGAACACGATTTCATCATTAAATGTATTTGCGCAGCTAACTCACGATATCAGGATAAGTAGCGGAAAATATTTGTAATATATTATACAAATTTTGCAAAGGTCGTTTCGATGCGCCTTTTACGTTTTTTAAAGTATTCCTAACAGAACTATAAAACAAAAATATGAGAAAACTGGTATAACCTTGATTATCTAAATATGAAGATGAACACAGCGAAAATAGTTTAAAAATCACTGTAATTAAGTAAATAGGTACTTACAGGTAGTTTATTTACGACAAAATTGTTATCAATCTTTTGTGATTTTTCGCCCCACTATTTAATTACACATTCATTATGAAATTATTGAATTGAAAAAAGTTCTTATTTTGAAATTACGTGCGACATCGTGTGTAAATAGAACAATTTTCCGATATAAAATGCTATCAGATGATACGGTTTGATTTCGAGTACCTTTATCTCAGTGCACCACAACATCCTACTACAATCCGTTATGGTACTCATATTAATACTTGTTTTCCGTTTAAGAATTGAATACAAATCCACGACAGACTGGTGAACAAAATATAGGTAGATATACAAAATTTCTAATGTATGGGAGTAAAATTAAGGGAGAGGGTGTGCATGTAAAAGTTTGCGTTTAAGGAAAAAGTTGGCTAATAACGATAATAAAGCACGCGAATGGAAATTGTCAATTTGCTAATTTAGACGTACCATTACAGGAGGTGAGTATTTAGTATTTACCCTAAGATCATAGACGCAATCCAATAAACTGTATAAGCGCCCTGCTAAAATCAATGAACCCTTCGCGGTTAACAGAATGTAGTTGTGGCTATTTACACTGATCCTTGTAGCGATAAAGCTTGTTTGTAAGTAGAAAATCGTGCTTGTCCGTCGTCAACACAAAGGATTGTAAAGAATCTACAGTTATACGGAGACATGCATTAAAACTTGTCAGTGATGAAATAATCAATACGATAAAATTAAATTAATCTAAATGACTCATTAGATGACCGTGAACGAAGTCAAAACCGACAAAGGCACACACACCCTGATCCTGGATATACCTTTTGTTGTTTTGTTGCTTTGACTTTACAGAGGTCAACAACTTCCCGCCATGCAGAACTTGTTTTCAGCTTATATAGACATTATGGCCGTTACCATTTAAACTCTATATGCAAACCGAAAGTATTCCGTGTGACTTTATTCTCAAAGGTATTGTGGAATAGAATAGAGAATAGACAGAAAGACATTTTACTAAATTTTCTATTCTGAAGAAATGATTGGGACAATACATATCTATATTAATATACTTTTAATAAAAGAAAAAGTGGGAAATGTGGTACTGAATTTCTCTAATTGAGTTTAATTGTAGTATACAGGAACTAATTACACAAAACCGCTATCACCTAATTGTTAGTGGGTATTTTGACACACTCATTAGGGTCATGGTGCATTAAACGTGTTTTTTAATCAGAATGCAATTAAACAATTGATACTCTAACAGTCTAACGGAAGGACCATGTAGGTGATACTAAAAGCAAGACTCGATAATGAGTACAACTTAAGTGAACACTAATTGGCCTTTTCTTTGAACAATGGAACTAATGATAAATAGACATTACATAATAGTTACAAATTGGAGTAAAGTTTGCGGGTCAGTCAATGAGACAGACGTTCTCCTGTTAACTAAATGTAAAGAATTATCTATTGTGTTTGAGCATTTCGTAGTACCTACCTTAAATAACGTAACTTTTTACTCTATTTAACGCCGCAAAGTCTCAGCAAAAAAATTATTGAAGTACTTAGCTTGTGATGTAGGTACATAACTTAATGCCAAAGTATTTATTACACTAAACAATGTTGCAATCAAAAGAACTGCCTACTGCCTGACCCAATTTAACATTAATTTAGGAAATTAAATTAAATTATTCTTTATTTTTACATTATTAGATATTTATTGTACAATTCATATTTATATATTTGATATTGGGTATTAGCTCTGGTTGAATATAAATTTCGATATAGGTACACATCTTAAGTATGTAATGATTATCAAGGATTCAGTGGTAGACCAGCAAGCGCTATTATCAATAGAGCAAGCTGAACTTCTCCTTGAGATTGAAATATTCTATCTAATTTAAGCAGCAAACACAAATGTACGATACTTGAATATTCAATAAAGACGTTATTATTATTATTACATATTATTATATTTTTGGGTGTATTTAATGTGTTAATAACGTAGATACAAACATATGCCAACTAGAAGTGTCCCTGTACAATACAAAAAGTTGTTTCGATGAGGATATTGGTGCACTTTTTAAAAATATTCACCCCATCACCTATGATACCATAGGGTCCATAGGTATTTCATCAAATATAAATTAACGAGCTGTACAACACTAACATCGTTTCTCCATGTAAATATAGTCAGATATGAATAAATAAAAGGGGTAGGTGAACTATATTTCAATTTAATATTTTTCTCTGGCTATCGATTTCGGTCACAAGCTGACCATCATCAGGCCATGCGTCAAATGTAGGTACAGTAAACGCCAAACAAAATCCGTTGCACGTCAGCAATCAGCTGATAATTGACGTCCCTGCCGTAAATGTAACGGCATAAAAATTGTGAAAATTTGACCTGTAAAAATTAATTTCATCAGAATTTTATGATCGCCACGTTGGTAACAATGGATTGTTTTCAGCAACGTTGCCAATGCCAATTCCATAAGGTAATAATTTTGTAATGTTTTGTTGTGGTTATGTTTTGACTGTCACAATTTTGAAGTTCTGATTTTGTTTTTTATTTATTGTTACTAAAGTTACGAGTGAACTCAGAAGTTTTATTTGCGTTACCTTCTTTCAATTACAATCTGGCAACATTGCTCGCAATCTACGTCACTCACATTATATGACGTGCAACGGATTTTGTTTGGCGTTCACCATACATGGATGAAGCATACAATGTGATGAGTAGAATCTAAGGTTATAAATGTGATGTAGAAGCTTGGTGAATGGTGTAAAATGATAATAAATATCCCAATTTATGGTGATAGATCTAAATAAGGATAAATACAACAGGACGTGTGATGGCGGTGGTGTCAAGTGTAAACTAACATTATTCCCTTGCTTTATCGTAAAGTCTGTAAACATTTATTAGAACCACGAACCCTTATTTCCATCTGAAGCAGCAAGTTTATAGTTTATACTATTATAAATTAATGCAAGGATTACGAGCATTTTTGTTTTCGCGAAATAGAAAGTTTGAATGAAGCCTGTCGGAAAATTCCCTGAAGATTATTTCAAAACAATTGATCTAGACTCTGGACGGATGGAATACGCAAGCAGTTGCACATTCTGGTTTAATTTCACTAAAAGGTACAATAGTATAAAAAGTGATTTTTAAAACACAGTACTTTTGGAGACAAAAATTCCACGACGGTAGGATTTTTACATTAATAAAAGAATTCCCACCGACGCAAAACCACCAAATTTACTGATTTATTACATAAAAAAAAGTGTATAGGCTGTCTACTGCAAAAGGTCGCAGCTTTTTGGTGCATCTCTCTGCAGAGCAGTTGAAACCCGCAGAAATGGGCACAGGCATATCGTAAATAGCGCGTTTTTTTAATTCCCAAAAAATGTGCTAGAAATTATTGCGGCCGTGTAATCGTATGGCCTTAGCAACTATTCAATTCATGCAATGCAATGCAACAAGTTAAGAAAGTTATATATTGTTTTATTCCCTTTGTTCCATTCGCGACCCATATTTTCTAGTGAAATATTGTTTTCCGGAAATCGTCTTGGAAATAAAATTTTCCTGCTTATTTACGCGCAGGAAAATTGAATTTTCGGGTCTAGTACGGTAAGAACTTTACAAGACATTGTCTTATACCAAGTAATAGTTATGTACATAAGTCAGGAAAATCTCACATTACTGAAGAGGAGCTAAATTTAAAGCTCCGAGTCAAGTAAGAGACTTTATTTGTTCCTCACTTGTAAACATCAATTTATCAATTCACTGTATTCACTTTGAAAATGTTTCTTAACTGGCTAGTCTGTAAAATTTTACACTTTTGGTCATACATTCATAGGAGTATTATTATCCGTTTCTAAAGCAATATAGGTACGTCTAAAGCTAGCTAATCCGATTTTTTTGAAATTTATCGAAATTTCTAAAATTTTTATTAGTTTGCAACAGTTATTTACAAGTAAGAAACAAATAAAATATTATAAATCACACTCCAGGTAATCGTTTTTACAGGGCGAAGGATGTTTATCCAAGCATCTTTATCCTATCGCCAGTAAAAACTGTTTTAGCTGACTTGTAATGTAAAATACTATTACTGACGTCTTTGTATTAAATTTTTCCGGAAATCGCAAAAAAAGACGAAATTTACAAATTTTAGAAAATTCTTTTACAAATTCCACAAAAATCAAGTTTGTCAATTTTGTTGGTAACTATAGTTACAAACTATATTTTGCGTCTTGCAAAATCTTTACAGTACTAGTCCGGAAAATTCAATTTTCCTGCGCGTAAATAAGCAGGAAAATGTTGTTTCCAAGACGATTTCAGGAAAATTGTATTTTTAGACTTAATGCCGATTTGTTTACATGTCAAATGCGGTTATTAAGTACATTTTTTGTACAACAAAAAAAATCAGTCGAAGTGACCTACCTAAAGTATAATTTAAAGCTTTGAAATTCGAGCTCAACATTTGATTTTGATTGAATATGTTCCAAGGTTAATACTTAAAGGAAGTGATTTTTTTACCGCGGTCAAATTACAACTGAAAACCAAGTTATACCAATGACATTTAAGTAAAGACAGGTTGAAAAATTCTATATTTCTATCATATTGAAACTTAAAGCGCAAATGTTGACATATCAAAAATACAAATTGTAAACAAAAAAAATACGGAAAGTCTAAACTGTATTTAAATGATCCGTAAATCAACATCCACTTACTAAAGAAAGTCTAATTTTCGGGTAAAATGAAGAAATACTTGATGAACACCGTAAGCTCCACTCTGTACCTACGTCAATAAGATTTAAAAACTCAATGTTATATAATAATAAATTCAAGCTTCCAATCTGGATTACTAATTATCTATCGACATTTAATTTCTGATAAATATAATATCCAATAACAGAAAAGCATCCCACGAATTTAAAATAAATAAACTCGCGGTTATTTAATTATTGACATAAAGAAAATGCATGAGCTAAACTGACGAATTTTATATCGTAATACTAGCGTATTTTATTAAAGTTATATTAGGTATAAGATATGGCTTCGGTATATGTTTGCCGAAGTAAATTGGATCGGGGAGTTGAATATGTAAAAGTGAGTAGGCATCGAAATGTTTATAAAAATAACGAAAGAGACGAACGATGTTAAAGAAGGGTTAAAGAAGGTAAGGTGAAAAAATTAATACAAGACTTGTTGAAGCGTATCTTTGGTTCATAAAAATGTATTGCGAAATTTATTTACAAATAATTACCGACCACCATAAATTAAAGAACCTCTCCCATTCTTTCAGAGACTTTTGCACATCTGCCTCTGAATGAAAACAGTTGTTATAGGGTTAGTATAGGGAGGACGCTCTAAAACCCTCAATTTATTAATTTGCATTAATTACTCAATGTTAATATTCACTTTAGAGTCTTTGAACTCTAAAGGGTTCGTGGTAGGAAAAAATGTCAACATTACTTTGCCTGAAGAAGCTTGCCCTTTCAACTTTTTTGGTGGTGGTGAATTTGAATACATTTCAATTACATCAATGGTTTAAAATAATGATACTACAGAAATTATTGATAAAAGAAAATCATTACAATTTTAGCTGTTCTCCCTGAGAAGAATTGTTGGTCCTCGAACAATAAGCGAGGAATACGCAGTGCCGCAACTAGACTTTTTGGCGCCCGGTGCAAGATTTGTAGATGCGCCCCTATTATAAAACTTAATTGTGCAATTGTTGAACGCCTGTGTGAATATGTATTGACAGACTATTTTAGTTGACAATTTGCATTACGTATCTAGTATTTATAAGCTCGAAAATCTTAGTACCTACTTATTAAAATTAAATGACCAGTAAACGGGCACACAACTTTCCCGTGTTTGCTACAATGACGTATTAAATAAAATAGTTTTTTTCCATAATAACTCAAAATAAAATAGTTTTTGGGTAATAATTAATAACTGGAAAAAATAAAAAAATTAATGTACCTAGTGTGTAAATTGGTAGGTATAGGTACTAAAAGAATGTCCTCTACTTCACTGTGCAATTTTATTTCTTCATCTTTGTTAGCAAAAAATTTATGAAGATTTAAAATTTTCAACTTCAAACATTCATCCCCCTTCCCCTATGGGAAATAAAGAAATAAATGTAGTGCCAATATTCATGAACTATGTGTATAACATTTCAAAAATTAAAAAAAAGCTCGGAGCAGATTTTGAGAAAATCGATTTTTAATTTTTGACCAATATTGAGCACTAATAAATTGGCTACGTTTAATTTTTGTTCTTTACCAATTACAAGTAAAAGTTCTGCCATCCTTTGGCTATAAATTCCACTTTTTAAATTTTAATTATATTAAATGGATCTTAAGCTACACCCTAAAACGTAAAAATTGGGAGAATTGCTATATTTGTCGCCATTTTGAATTTAAAAATAAACGAAAAACGGCGTTTTACTTGTAACCATGTGTACTAACTTTTCACGAAGGGAACTTAGATTGGGTTAAAATTGGAATGAATAACGCCCCTAATTAGGGCGCCTTTGGGCCGATTTTGAAGAAAAGCTTGTTTTACCGATACCGATGAGGTTTTTTTATAGGCCTTAGTTTTAAATTTCATCAAAATCGGTCTAGTAGTTTAGGCTCCACAGCCTTAACGTAAAATTTACCTCTGTGTAAATTGCGCTCAAGTGCGAGTGAATTGCTTATTTGGCGCCCTAAATAGAGCGCGCCCGGTGCAGTCGCACCTTCCGCACCCCCCTAGTTGCGGCTCTGGGAATACGCTGTACACAAACTTTGGTGTTACCCAGTTTTTGTACGAAGAGTTCATCTCTAGCGAGGTTTTTTTTGGGGAGCGTCTAAAGAATTTTTTAAAAGGTATCACGTTATTGTGGAAGCCTTGGAATAAGTGCGGATTAGGTACGTAGAATAATAAAAATTGCGTTCAATTGCCTTCCTACATGTCTACGTTACTACGTAAACTATATAAAAGTCTCCTCTCGTACATCGTCCAGTTGGACGAAGTGAAACATAATGGGAAAAATGAAAGATTTGTCCGAATAGAGGAATTCGGTGAAATTATATTTGTCAAAATGCAACTCCAAATTTAAAGGGAGAAAATCGAGAGAAAATCCATTAATTTTCTAGTCTGTACTTGTAATTACGAGGCACTTTCGGACCTATACATTACCTATGCATGATTTTCAAACACTTGATTAAACGAAATATTTAACATAAGTCTTTATTGGACTAAATAACATAAAGGAATGTAAATAGATAATTTGAAATAAAATTTAACGATATCGAGTACCAATCACTTCTTCTTAGTGGCATATTGTAGCCAATACACTACGTCTTTATATCCTTATAAACGCCCTAAAGATAAGCGCGAATTTATAAGGCGAATTGCACCATTTTATTTTCACCACTTCTAAATCGACGTCACAAGTTACAAACTTTAGTTGTTCTTCTCATTTATTATGTATGTGTGTATAATAAGCTGATCATATATAAAATAAACAATTAGATAATACCTACATATTAAGAACGCCTAATTAATTAAATCAAATTTATGAAAGGTAGAGTTACTAAGGCCAGTTGCATCCATACATGGGCGCCGCTACTAAAGGGCAAGGGGGGGGGCCCTCCCTGGAATTTCATAAATCGTGTAAATCCATTTTAGAAAATGTTAAAAGCTCACAATATAATCACGTTTGGAGTATAATGTTCTATTCCATGGTGACTCTGCATAGCCTATTGATTTATAGGTACTAATTTAAAAATAGGTAAAAATTTTCAAGTATTCTAATTTCTACTTGAAAAAATGTAAGGCCCCCCCCCCCCCTAACAAATTTTCTTCCGGCGCCCCTGCATCCATACTTCCAATGAGTGAGATGATATAATATCTATAATATATTATCGGCCAGCATTGACAACGAAATAGTGGAGAAGTGGAGTGGATACATGGTGAATTACCTACTACACTCAAATCAAACAAGCGAAGAGAAGGATTAGTAGATACCCTAAAAGGGGCTATAACTTTAGAGAAATTGTTGCCCAGTTTATGACCTATTTTATGGCACACTTCCATTTGAGTGGCAAACGTTTTCATCTGTGATTTCCAGAAAATCTTAATCCAAAAAAGGTTATAGTATCAGGAAGAACTATATTGTCAAATAAAGGTTACTATTTTACGAAAGTTACATCAGATAATAAATCTTTTGATATATTCTGAAAAATTTAAATTTTGTGCGCAGCTACTAAATGCAGAAGAAAAATGTAAGGGGCCAAGCCAAGTTTTCCATTAAGACAAACAACCTCACGTTTGAACTTTCGGAGGACAGGACTAAAATCGTTAAAATACGTCTGGACTTTGGTATATTTCTCTTTCAACACCCCCAACGTCTGAATACCAACCACAAGTCACTAGTCAGTTCAGTAACCTCCCTACCATCTATTAGGTACATCTTATACTTATGTATATTTACACGAGCATCTGAATTAAATAATGAAGTAATGACAAGAGTCTTAATGTGTTATTATGCAATGGCAGGAATTTGCATCTCCCTATTATTATTAATAAATTCAAGTATTTCAAATGGCGAAAGTGTTGCCATAATTAACGGTTGTTTCTTATTTATGTCACGTAATTACACACATGTACACGCTTGACAGTAAAAATACATACGATGATAAATCTTTTAAAATCTAATTAGAACGCTAACTTCATTGGCACGAACGCATTTTACTTACGTTATAAGGAAGTAATCTACTGCTTACAACGGAAGTAAACGTTCGTGCAATTTTTCTATGGTCTTTATACATACGAATGTCATTAAATGAACATTATTTTCCGTATGTACCCTACGTGTTTCTTTGTTATAAATTCCATTGTGCATGGAATCGATATGGTGAGTTTCATGAAAAGATGAAGCTCGCATCTACCGTATACCAAAATATTAATTTAATATATGTTTGTGGAACTATTTCCCAAAAATTACGTAACCTTCGGATTATTCTGTGAGAAGTCGCATGTGCGTTGCACATGTTGCACCGACTTTTCAGATAATGTACATTTCATTAGAGAAATAAGCTAAATTCGACACAGAAAGCTTTTAGATATGCACGTCACACATGAATAAACAACATAGGTAGACTTACAAGATGGGGATGTCATACAAATTATTTCAATGTCAGGTATCGATTCCCAAATTATCGATTATATAACATATTAAATTATTTTGATCCATTTAATTGTTAAAGTTAATAAAAGTGTAATTGAAAGCGGAAAGCAATGAGACTACGTCATCATTACCTAACCGTATCTATTCTGTATTGAAAATGACTGTGGTGAATTGTGGCGATCAACTATCACATTGTCCAAACAAAAATCTCACATTAAAGGTCAATCAAAAACTAATTTCCCTCAATTACGTAACGTCCTTTATTAAACGACAATAGATACCAAGGAGATAAGTTGTTGACGAAGGTGTGAATAAAATGGCCCAAAAAAATCTACTTTGTCAATAGACCAAATTGAAAGCATTGGGGCAATGGCAATTCTTGAATAATTCTTCCTGGCTACAAGGAGAATTTGTTGTTTGGTTCAATTTAAGGGATTTAGCATTTAGTTCCTGTGCTTTCAACCTGTAGGTCCTGTTTGAACAGGTTAAGAAGGGTACGTTACTGAAACAACTATTACAAATTTATTGCGTAGGTATTTTACAACTCTAGTGTCAATGTTAGGCAATTAAGGTATTATACTTAAATTTCTTCTCAATGTTTTGATTTAGGCCCTTGAACATTTCGGAATACGCGATTAATGTTAATGGGATAACTTATATGGCTCTTGGCTCTAGCAATTAAAAGCATAAGAAACGCGACCATTAAATTAATCACTTCAAAAGTGATAAGATTCTTAAAAAGCATTTTCTTGTAGTACAGATACGTTTTGCATTCTCAATAAAAAAACGTAACTGCATCACAATTAAGGCACATGTCCCATTATTCTGCCAACCGATAGAATGTGTGGCTGATGTTTAAAGAATTCTTTCACGGCGTTTTGCACTTATGCATCTAACTGAAAACAGTTCTCTTTTAACACCTTTTACAATGGTCCAAAGATATAGAAATCACAAGGTGATAAATCTGCACTATAGGCTGGATGGATCATCCTTAGAACTTTGGCGACATGAGGCCGAGTATTGTTGTGGAGGAGCAAAATGACACTAAAGCAGGACGCGCACTGAATCCGCTCGGCTCGGATCGGTACTGCTCAGCACAATCAGCATTCACGCCCGTCCGCGCACTGATTCAGTCCTTTCCGAACGTTTAGTCTTTATTTACAAAACGCATTGGCGTACAGTGATCTTCTTTTAATAGTGAAAATGAACATGCCATGATTTCTTGCACCTACTGCACTGACTAAACTATTGAAAGCTATCCGCCCGTTCAGAAAAGTTGCTACCTCGAGCAATCTGTGCTGAGCTGAACTGAACGGAAAGGTCCGTACCGGTCCGAGCCGATTCAGTGCGCGGGACTTCATTTGTTCCCATGTATAGCAAAACTGCTGATTGTGCTGAGCTGTGCCGAGCCGAGCTGAGCGGATTCAGTGCGCGTCCTGCTTAAGTGAATTCCTGGACATTTTCGTCTTATTGCTAGAGTTTGATTGTATTTGTTTCAATTAATATTCACTTTAGGTCTTTTAACCTCTATCAACAGGGATGCTTCAAGATAAAAAGGTAAAAAATGGGAACATCACCTTGAATGCGGAAGGTTGTGCTTTCTTACATTTTCTGAAATTTCTCTGATTTAAATTCCACAGCCTTCCCTAATCAGATCATTCACAGATGCCATATTGTTGTCTGTTGAAAAAATTGAATTACTGTACGGTGATAATTGAACGGATTTTTATCGACAATAAATGTCATCTCCATCAAATATGAATATTGTTAACCTGACCAAAGATATTTTTCCATTGAACAAGTCTCGTAGATTAAGGAACTGTTATTTATAAACTTGGTATATATGTATGTGTATGTAATAATTTATTGTTGTTCGCCGATGAGCTTTGCTGTCGAAACGCATACGATATAATAAATCATTATACTGGGTGGGCCAAAACGAGGAGAAAGATTTGACATGTAAATAACTTGTTTGCTGATAGTTTCATTTCTTTAATACTTTCCTTGCGAAAATAAGGAAGGGGAGATTTTCGTCTTAATTTTCGCGAAGAATAATAGTCCTTTGTGCATTGAAACAAACTTTCTGTCTGAGCAGGGTTTTTAACAAAGACATGGGAGTTGGCGCTGGAACACGGCTCAGAAGACACAGAGACAGAAGCTGTTTTCATGATCACTACCTGCGAATAAAGAGAAAAAAAGCAAAAAAAAGCAGATACTGTAATACTAATCGACAAAGCCATTCCATTCAGAAATTTATCTTTAACACCAAGCATTATATCTGGGCGTAAATCGAAAATATAAAAAATTAGTCCTCATATATCATTATAGAACCAGTTCACATAGGTAATCTTCATTTGAGAAAATTTCCAAGTACTTGTCCTACTAGGTATCAGAGCAAACTGAGTATTGTGACTTGCTAACATGACTTCAAAGGACCTACCAGAAAAACTACTTGTTTATCATTTCTATCATCTATACTTTTAGTCCTAAAGCAACTAAAAATCACGTTCACTTTGATGGCTTTTTAATCGTTCCTTTATAAACCGCACTCACACAATGCTGTATTTAAGGAGGGAACGGCACACATGACGGACGAACCGCTCTTTAAGCATCAGTTAAGCATAACAACAATATTATGAGTATTAAAACGATTATTGCATTTCATCGATGATTAAAACATTTAAACTACAATTTCCGATGCGCCAAATCCTCACACGACCAATTAAGGAAAACGAGTGAACGCGGACTAGTATTATTATTAGATTTTATCACCTTTAACAGCCAAAGATTGCTCCAGACACTTAAAAACAATAGCCAACACGAACATTAAATTTCATACGTAAAATTCCAAAATTTTGGAAGCGTTACAGCCCCAATTGGTCCGAAAGACAAGTGGCAATCTTTATTCATACACTTACAACAGTCCTTTTAGCGTAGTCGAAGTTCTTCAATTCAAAATCTCCGCAAGCAAATAAGCCACAAAATTACACAACTTTGGTGCAGCCATTATCATGTGGTCGTTGCATACTTGAATTAGATAACTGCTTAAGTGCTTTTAATAATTAATTATGTGCAAAATGAAATAAAAGTAGAATGAATTGCTTAATTGTCAATTTTCCTTATTACCATAACATTAAATTAGGTTAAAATAGACTGAAATATTTAAGTGGTTTGACTGAAGGAAATTTCTTTTCGGTTCTTTGACATTATGTCCTCGACAAGGTCTTTGGAATGGTGGAGGGGTATAATGAATTTTAATCAATTATTCACGATGGCTACTTTTCTTGGACGTAGTAATTAGTAAATGGAAAAATACAATCAAAATTGACCGACCCCTGGAAAATCTTTACACACAATGGAAATTTACTTTGAATTATTTCAGTTCTAATAATTAAGAGCAAGATATTTGTAATAAGACAAAGAGCTTCTTTTATAACAAGGTAAAAGGAAAACTACATCTTATTTACATATGGTTGCTAAATTGAGATTGTTGCACATATAATTAAATTAGTTAGTTAGGTATGAAGATCAGTGGATAATATTTTTTGGATCTTTGCAACTCGAGAAAATTACATTGTTTTCACACTATAAGCAATTTGGGGATGTCATAAACGTTTTGTGTACATAGGTACATTGTAAACACCATTCTTTAATAATGACATGGTCTAAAATTAAACTGCTAACGCTAATGTAGGTCGAATGGATTACATACCTACCGACTTAAGTTTTTTGAGTCACTACTAAGAATATATAGTATTTGGCCACATCTTGAGATAAAAAGAGCAAAAATCCATGTTATCTATTTGTGTCAGGGTCAGTTTACTATAAAAGCTACACCCTGAAATGACAACAAATCAATATCTGTAGGTCATCAAAACAAAGTTATCTCTGGGAATAATGGAAAGAAGAAAATTACTGTTACATTCGATGTTGTAATTCGGTAGGAAATTAAAATTGTAATACTTTTTAAATAAAAAACTATGTATCACAAAAAAATTACTCAATCATTTCTTATCCGGCATGAGATAGAAAGTTAGCTCTTCATACAACTTGATTTGAAAAGTAATTATTTATCATAGAAAAAAGTCGATCTTTTCCAGATTAAATAAAAACGATACTTCCGCAAGTTATTTGACCATAACATGCGCCAGCTTACATAAGGTGGACCGATTTCAATTGCACTGGCGTCCAAATTCAAAAATAACGGGGATGAATTTTTTATAAATGTAACACGCAATAACTTTAATTTTTTAATATGGAAAAAAATTCAAGGTTTTGTGTGGAAAAATAGAATTCAGTATTTACGTAAGAACCGATTCAAATCGAATTTAATCGAGGCTCGTCGACTTTCATCACTATGAAAACAAAGAAAATAGAGCTTAAATACTTACATTAAACTGTATTAATCCTTAATCTATCGACATAAATAAATGAGCACTTAACAAAATTGCACATGAAAAATGATCAAAATATATCCGAAACGTGTAAATTAAGAGAAAAAATGATAACGTTGATTAGACATATATATACGTAAAGCGTCCAAAGTGTACTGAATACGAACGGTGTTTGTTATTGCAATCAGCTGGCTAGAAACTTTCAAGCGTCAGCTGATCTGGTACACACTTAATTTATCCCTTCTACCTACTTATAAAATTAAAACAGCTTGCAGTTAATCGAGTATGTTAATCTACGACTAAATCTAGTTTTCGCTCATGTGAAAATTCGTTTCCAATACAAATTCTTAAATTTCCCCGAGAAGCCGAAGTTTTCCCTCAATGGTGGAAGCGGAAAATCAATACGCAGATAAATGTAGTGGGAGTGTTACATTTTCCGAGGGATGTTACATACCGATTAAAAAAAGGCAAAGCAGAGGTAATCTTAATGTGAAATAAAATTTTAAAAACTGCTGTTCCAATTTTTCAAATTTTTTGTACTTGAAATATGTAATAGTGTATCGTATTTTCCATCGGACAAAAGACTTCTTACCAATACGATGAATTAAAAATAAAACATACACTTGGCTAATATATGAGACGTCGAAACAGGATTATATTTTGGCACCCAGCATGATCAAATAAATTGAGTTGAAGTAAAATAAAAACACAAACTTTAATTTGGAATTAATACAAAATGATGTTCTTTGAATTGTTTGTGTTATAATTCGTTTCGTAACTGCAAACTGAATCTTGCACGTGTCTATAGTCAAATTTACCTAAATTCTAGTTTAAGTAATCCCTAATATTTTTTGATGCTCTTAAAAAGCACCCTATTTAACGAGCGTTAAGAAAATGGAAAGAAAAACAATTCAAGCACACAAACAAGAAGTGTAACAATAAAATATAATCGTAATAACAGTTTGTTTATGATAATCAAGATCGGCCCGTAATGAATGACAGGCCCCAACTTACTGACTTGTCGACTGTCAGTTACGTCCCGTCGTTCTGAAGTTTACAAAATATTGTTTATATTATATGATACCCTAATGTTGCAGTTGCAATGCATTACGAAAATATTTTTTTCTCCTTTTTTTTCATGTTTCTACAATCTGTCTATAAATGAGACAATCAGTAGATGATTTAACATACATAGAATTAAATTAAATATGTACTTAAGTGTTTTAAGCTCGGCAGTAGCTTGGTTTAGGGCTCTTTTTTCGTTGGGGTGCCGCGTTGTCGGCCACCTCTTCCGTAATCTACGTTTTTCTACAAATTTACGCTTGGCAATAATAGGACAGTTTGTTGCAGTGATATGGTGGACAGTGTGAGGTGGCGAGAAAAGTAGGTGAGGCAAACGATCACCCTCCAAACGATAATCCCTAATTCCTGTTACCTACTGCAACTACATTCATGATAATTGGCGAGGCAGATTTAGAGTGTCAATTACACCATTGTTATACCAAAATTTAAAAAGAAATAGTATAATCCAAATCCATGCCATAGTAATTTTGTAATTGCAGTAAACTAAAAAATGAAATAAACTGTGCCTAAAAAGATAATTGGAAGAAATGTTGTTTTTATAGATAGAAGATATTTACAGAACTTCCTCAAGACGTCGTCACTTGAATTAATAGTGGATTTTAGTAATAATTATTATTTATTAGTGTTCGTGGAGCGCTGCTTAAAACATTATTACCAGAATATTGACTAAATTTAAATACTGACGTATTTTTTAATTACAAAATCTTTACAAATCATTGTAGGTATATACGTACATGGTACATAACTTTATTTACCTTGTATAACAGTTTTAAAATTCTGTGGAGTACGATTCTGTTTGTTGAAACTACTTAAGTTCCCTTGTGTTCATCCACTTCATTGGTTTAAAAAGAAATTGGGAGATATGCGTAGTATTCTTAGTTTCATTAAAACGATTTGCTATGTAACAAAGAACAACAGAGCGTATTTGTCATATAAAAAGGGATACCAAAAAGCGGTTATTGCTGCGAAAAAAAGTCTATGAAAAGCTCCTGAATAACTCAGTCAACATAGGAAAATAGTTAACTGGGAAACAAAAATTAATTTGAATAAGCACCGTGAATGTGATAAGTGATAACCCACGACTTTCCTCACGTTTGTTCTCTCAAAAACCCCAAATCATACCTTTTTCTAGAGCCTGTTTCAAAATCTGGTACCCTACAGGCAGTAATAGTGTGAGCAAGTCACATGACTTTTATAGTATTAATGGAAAACAGGTAAAAGGATCTATTCGTATTGCGATTTACTAAATAGTGACTCTTTTCAACCTAGAGGGTAATTTCCTAGAACCTTTCAAAAGTAGTTCGGATTTACCATTATTGAAGAAAGGCGATGTCAGAGACCGACAGAGGCATTACAATTGTACTAATCTTTTCCAAAATATTTGACAAAATTTTAAATGCCAGATTCAGGAATAACCTAAGAATCTCGCAAGATTATTAGTTGCTCTCATCATGGTTTCAGCAAAAATTATTCTACCACTCAAGCGGTAGCTATCCACAAAAATTGCCAATCCTTCAATCTTTTGAGAAGAGTGAACACGCCTATGCGATTTAACTAATGCATTTGAATGCGTATCCTAGATAGAAAAATTGAAGAATTATGATATTAAAGGCCTAGCAGACATCCTTTGTTCGTCTTAGCTTTTCAATAATTGAAAACCACTATGCGTATGTTGAAAACTACTATGTGTATGTGGAACACTGCAGACCGTTTTTCGGGGAACTTCGAATCATGTCATTACCTTCTGTATTTATCTATTGCACTATTTTGAAAATTCACAAGAATAAAAACTCATACTTCACAAGCGATTTTACTCATAAGTAGAGCAAGGTAATTAATTATATTGCATTTTTTCTTATGAAGGTTGAAACATTGCTTGCATATATGAAAATGTATGACATTAAAAAACGAATTCGGTAGGGTATTTTTTTGCATTTTCTTAACTTTTTTAGGGATAGGTCATTTTTTGACAATTTTTAGGTCACTTTTGAGCATTTTTTACACTTTTCCGAAAGGCGTGTGACATTGTTTGTATTTGATTCGAGGAAATTCAAGGAAATTCCTATCTCCAGGTGAACCGGCATTTTCATGCTGTTAAGTGAGGTAGTCAGTTGTTCCTAATCATCTGTATGCAAAATGCCTAAAGTAAAGGGTTTATAAGAAAAATTTAATAATAATTATAATATAATAGTATTTTTTTTAATTGTTAATTCTTTCATTTTTATTGGTCATTTTTTTATTTTATTGGTCATATTTTCTATTTTTTAGGTCATAAATGCATTTTTTACCAATTTATAGGTCATTAAATGGCTTCCCCTACTCATAACTATAAAACTAGAAATGCTAAAGGTCTAAGAACACCATATTGTAGATATGAGAAATCTTAAATGAACAGCCTATGGGTTCACTTGTACAACTTACTTCCGGAACACATAAAGGCAAAATTGGTGTATCAAGCCTTGGCTAAACTTCAGCGATCACATCTAATGCGATTGGGCTCTTTTCCAACAAAATTGGAATATAAATAGCTAGGTAACCATATTGACATCACATGGCAGCCTAAAACCCATGATTTCGCTTGTTGGACATCGATGCAATGAGTTTGGACGTTTATATAATAAAATTGGTGTATAAATAACGGTTTTGATAACTGTTGTTCATAATCCACGTGACCGCCAAAAATGTATGAAATTCACTTATCGGGGTCGTTGTAATGCGTGTGGATATTTTCTCCGCAAAATTGGTGCATAAATAGTGATTTTGGCAAGTTTTGATTAAAATCTATTGTACCTGGTCTACAAATAATAATTTCAGATGTATTATTCAAAAACCACGTGGTAGGCTGAAATACACGATTTCGCTTATTAGGCATCGATCCAATGCGTTCGGATGTTATTTCCACGAAATTTGTGCATTTTGGGTAAATTTTGATCCATAACTTTTGACATGGCCACGGATTGTATTGAATAGTTGCACATTTAAGGACCATAAGCTACAATTTAGCAGAAGTCCGAAATTGATAGGCACTTGATCTAGAAAATTAGTTATACGAATTCTAAGATTTTGTCAGCATATTTTTTTTCCATAATTATTGTTATGAAGTGATATTTGATTGTAGATTTAATTTCTTGTTTACTAGCCGTAAGCACTAGAAAAAGAGCTTTCGACCCGATTTAGCTGTCAATACGTAGCTTTTGTATTACAATGGAAAAGTAGGATAATATCTTTAATCCTTTTTAATCCCGGAACAACCTAAACAAAATGCGATAAATATGAACCAGATAGGTGACTGACACATTAATATCATTAGCCGTAGGTAATTATTTTGTCAAAGGATTTAGAATGGTATAAGTCGACTGTCAGCCAGTCATCCGTAAAACGGTTAACGGATACAGACTATACAATAAATTAGTAATAATTATTATACTACTTACATAATTTATAACTTTATTGCAAACAAACAATAATTACAAAACTTAAATTTTATAGTGAATGATTTTGGTGTAGGTAACTTTAAATATTTTTGTAATAGGCAATTCGTCTTTGAGATAAATTATTATGTCACTTCGTGTTCTGTAAAATACTTTATTTTTCAGGAATAACGTACACGTGTATTGAGATAAAGAAAATTATAAATATTGAGATCATATTTTAAACAATAATAATACCCTTTACATTTACACAACTCGTGATTTGCACAACGTCAATTTCGATACCACATTTAGTCGAGGAAATAAAGCACTAAAATAAGCAAAACCTACCAAATTTTTGTAGTAAGACGGATTGAGATGGGGTTTTTTGCATTCGCTTCCTAAATTTAATAGGAAACTTTGTACCTACTTTTCATCATGTTTTTTTTCGAAATTGCATTTGTGCAGTCGAAAATGCATCCTGAAAAATGCAATTTTATAGAAAAAATTCATAACTTCGTTATAAACTTCTAGAATCGACTCAATTCGGGTCCAAGGAGGTTTTCGAGGTCGCTGATCCCGAATATGACCTTCAAATTGCCTCACCGCCCACCTGGAGCTCAGCATGGCTGATCAACGTCATCTCCGAAGCTTTTTCTGAAATTCACTCTCAAATGATTCTAGACATCTCATACGAAGTTTGTTTGGGTTTCTGATTCCAAATCAGGCATCGGCAACCGTCCCCCGCGTACCTGTTGCCCCACATCCGGGCATCAACGTCATCCTCTGAAGTTTCACTGAAGATTCAAGACTATAGGGAACCGAAAATTGTTTCCGGGGGTTTTTGGGTAGCTTAAATCGAATGTGGCACCAGATACCTGCTTGCTAACGGACACCCGGTGCATCACACCGCGGCGACATCAACGTCATCCTCTGGAGTTTCACTAAAATTTCAAGCCTAGTGAACCGAAAATAATTTTAAACTAAATATTTTATAATATTAACTTCATACATTGGGATGATAATGTTATTAAACAAAACTTACATTTTTTTATATACCGGGTGAATGAGACCACCCGTATCAGTCTTTTATTTAAAGAACGGTGAGTCGTAGAGAGGTGGGGTAAAAAAAGTGATTATAAAAGCCATAATAAAGAATCGAATGGTGATATCATTATTTCTCGGAAAAGTTAGCATTCCTCCAGAAGGCCTCCAACTCCAAAATTTTAAATGGCACCATAAGTCGAAAGAGGTATTGTTTGAAAGACTGTTAAAAAAGAAGAAAGTTTTATAGAAAAAATTATTTTATTACTGCCACCCCTTTTAAGTAATATTCGACTAAAGTTATTAAATTTGAAATTCACTGTTAACAAGAAAAATTGAAAAGTCGACTTTTAAAATCTAGTTACCAATGTTACATATTGTGCTCTTCCCTTTCAACAAGTACTTATTAGAGCCACTGATAGTGTACCTAGAAGAGCTCAACAGTGCTTAGCAGTAAATGGAAGATATTTTGAACACATGTAACATTGCTAACTAGATTTTAAAAATCGACTTTTCAATGTTTCTTGTTAACAGTGAATTTCAAATTTAATAACTTTAGTCGAATAAGTATTACTTAAAAGGGGTGGCAGTAATAAAATAATTTTTCCCATAAAACTTTCTTCTTTTTTAACAATCTTTCAAATAATACCTTTTTCGACTTATGGTGCCATTTAAAATTTTGGAGTTGGAGGCCTTCTGGAGGAATGCTGACTTTTCCGAGAAATAATGATATCACCATTCGATTCTTTATTATGGCTTTTATAATCACTTTTTTTACCCCACTTCTCTACGACTCACCGTTCTTTAAATAAAAGACTGATACGGGTGGTCTCATTCACCCGGTATATCTCAATTTTATTTCACAAAATGAAAATGTCCACATCTATTCAAATGTTCCATTATAAGTTTTACCTCATGATTTCCTGATATGATGAAACAAGCATGAGAATGAAAGCATTTGAGCGAAAAGTTCAAGCGAAACTCCAGAGGATGACGTTGATGCCGTCGCGGTGTGGTGCACCAGGTATCCGTTAGAAACTATCCGGGACCAGATTCGATCTGAGCGACCCAAAAAACCCGGAAACAATTTTCGGTTCCCTATAGGCTTGAAACTTCAATGAAACTCAAGAAGATGACGTTGATGCTCGGATGCGGGGCACCAGGTAGGCGGGGGACGGTTTCCAATGCCTGATTTGGAATCAGCAACCCTAAAAACCCTTGGATGAGATGTCTAGAATCATTTGAGCGTGAATTTCAGGAAAAGCTTTGGAGATGACGTTGCTTAGCCATCCTGAGCTCCAGGTGGGCGGTGGGGCAATTTGGAGGTCATATTCGGGATCAGCGACCTCGAAAACCCCCTTGTACCCGAATTGAGTCGATTCTAGAAGCTTATAACTAAGTTATGAATTTTTTCTATAAAATTACATTTTTCAGGATGCATTTTCGACTGCACAAATGCAATTTCAAAAAAAAACATGATGAAAAGTAGGTACAAAGTTTCCTATTAAATTTAGGAAGCGAATGCAAAAAACCCCATCTCAATCCGTCTTACTACAAAAATTTGGTAGGTTCAGTGCTTTATTTCCTCGACTAATTGCATAACAAAATCGTTTTAGCTGTGTAACGGTTACTATTAATTAACTTCCCATGCATAAAAGTGGAAAATTATGAGTCTACCAAAGAGTAACACTTAGTTTCATTTCTTTTTGATTTAGTTCAATTTATGTTATGAACTATCTACAGTACGACGTTTTGTTATCACTCCGTTTGACATTCAATGGTATGAGTTATAAAACTTACTGGAACGGATAAAGCAGTTGGATCAGTGAAATTGCGGTTACAACAGGAAATAAAACGATAGAAAATCGCTGCAGATTTATGGAGGAAATAGATCATATTTGTATATGTAATGAATGGTTGTTGAGTACCAACTATATTAACAGTTGTTCGTAAACGCTGGGAAAAAGTTGATGGGAACTTTCGAACTTTTAAAAGATTTGAGTACTGTAAACGATGCCTTAAGGTCATACTTTTATCCTAACTGTGCAATTATGTACAATACCTTTTTCTGAGATTTGCCCCATACCTGTCGGTATACTATAATAAACAGCGTGCAATTTAGAAAATACAAGGTACAAATTTTTCGATTTCTTTATCTAGATTCCAAACCACTTGAGGAATAGCCCTTCAGAATACTGAACAGCGTAAATTTTTGCCTACTTTCATCATTGTAGTCAGGCGCGTTAATCAAACCACGGTTGAAATGGTCAAACGTCTCCTTTATTAGAATCGCGTTTTGTGGTCATGCGAACAAATAAATAAATAGCGAAGATCCGCATTTCCGCATCTAATTATCTTTAAAAAATGAGTAATCGCAAAGGAAACCAAATTTATTTGATTTAACATAAAACAAGATCGAACTTAACAAATCAAGCTCAATTTACGCCCTTTATTCAGATAAATATGAAAATGGCGCAGTCCAATTTGTTTAAATTATGTATATTGGGTCATTTCGCAATTTACCAAAGAATACGTTGGGTCGACATTATTTTGCAATCTAATTGTTTAATCGCCAGTTATATAACAGTACCAAAATTTTGCTCGTTTCATCATATTAAAATGAAGGAAAATTTAATATTTCCCACACATAAACATTTAAAAGTGGTGTAAGTTCTATCGATTGAAGGTAAAAGGTGACATCCCTCGCATTGACGTCGTCATTAATTTTTGCTAAATTCGCATGTTTATAACGGGATCTGAACTTTACGGATGTTATTTTTCATTTTTTTTTTATAGAAAATTGTGTTTTCAGCCGGAAGTACTGATAAGTGTATTCAATTGTCGGATAGGAAGTAATTTTATTCTATTATGATACGATATATTAATTTGTTTAGAGTGGAAACTATTCCACGCGTTCGCTTTCTATTAACGTTTGTTAATGGCATTTGCGATTGTACTAACGTTGTTGCTATGTTTCGTAATCAAGGATAATACATAGCCGCATATGCGGGTAGGTAACTTCTGTTATTACTTTCAAATTTATAAACCGTATCCGAGTACGGTTGTGACTGACATTTAACAAAATGTTAATAATATATAGGTCAACCGCTTAAGTGTAACATATAGAAATTATAGGTCAAGTGGGATCTATTTTCAGTCCGATGTTGTGCAGGACCTTATTTATCGGAAAACCATGTATTTCTAAAAATAAAATCATTATTTCGATCGCGTCATACATACAATTATGCAATTCAGAAATAGAAAACTGCTAAATTTAAATACGATATAGTTTGTAGACGTGGATGGTCATTATTTTTAGATAATAACAAAGTGTGTTCTACATTAAAATTATACGAGTCAGAAAATATTAAACATATACATCAGTTACTTTTGCTTTCAAATGCCTTTATTTGTTTGTACTACCTATTTCTTTACGCACGCCAAAAATTACATAAACAAAGGACAGCATCATAAGTAAGAAAACCAACTTATGTCAAGCATTATATTTACCTATATTTAGTTTAGTTATAAGTTATAACTTATAATTTATGTATTTTTGAAACATTTAAGAGAGGTAGAAGTCATTTGCGATATCACATTTGAGCGTAAACTTCTAATTCTAAATCAATATTGGAAAGAAACATGCTTTAAAGCTATGTTTAAACCGTTTTGCCCAGTAGGTATTACTGCTGCCTCAGGGAAATGAAAAGAAATTCCACACAATACGCATTGAATAAAGTAGAAAAGCGCAGAACGAATCTCGGTGACCCTATAGTCACTACAATGCGCATGTGAAGATCAAGAGGTATCCAATGGTATCCCTTGGTACCAAAAATACCTTCAACTCATTTCTTATGGAGCCGATCTTCGACATATAGCGAGACATGCTCAGTAGCTCAGTTAACGTCTGGAGCAACTTGGGATGGAGTACTGTAAATCACAGTGTTCATTTTTCTGCTTGTGTAGGTATACGAAGTAACCGTTTAATCAACGAATAGTAACCGCTACAATACATATCAACGAGATGATAGCCAAAATCACAAAATGAACACATATGAATGGGTTCTGGGTTATAAGAAATAAACAAAGTCTTTCACGTTGACTGCGAGACGTGATACTTCATAGATGAGGTTGGATTCAGAGAAGTACTAAAGTCAAAATAGAAATAGAAATTTGGAGTGGATGGAAAGATTGATTGGGTACCGTAAGCTGCAACTATTATTTCTGGTCTTTGATGGTACGACACCTAAGTACAACATGAGTACCGAAGTTCATTCATAGCGCGAAAATGGGAAAAGCCAAATATATTACCCCAAAAAAGATTTCAGAAAATTCTGCATTATTGAGGCATCCAATCATTCCCAAAGAAAGATTGCTTCAATTACAAATGTTAATGTGATGACAGTGAACCGAATAAAGGCTAAACTTGATGGAAAAATACCTTTAGGAAATAAGAAAATTGGAAAATGTGGACGAAAAAGAATCACTACACTTCGAGATGAACGAAACATTCGTAACATTTGGCTGAAAAACAGGAGAAAATGTACGAAGAGTTAATGAGAATCATAAATGAAAGCGGCCGGCGTTACTATTTCTGCTAGAACGGCCAGGTGTCGTCTTGTAGCGATGGGATCCAATGTTGCAGGCCAATGATGAAACCAAAACTGACTCCAGCCTTGAAGTTTCTTCATTTGTTCGGTGAAGACAGGACGAAAAATATCACCCTGAATATATTGTAGAGACTGTTGAACATCCTCAGAAGGTTGTGGTGTGGTCAGTTATCTAGTGGTAGGGGATGCAACGTTTGTACTTAGTCGACGGTATGATGAAGCAGGATCAATAGGAAACAGTTTTGGAGATCAATGAATGGTTTGCTGATACTTCTGAATGCACTTTCATGCATGATTCCGCTCCTTGCCACAAACATTAACAACTTTCTTGGAGATGAAACGAATCAAAGTTTTGCCTTGCCCACGCAACTCGCTACACTTGAATCCAATAGAGAATTCCTGGGAGCTTCTCAAACGAAAAATATCCAAAGAAAACACCACAAATAAACAAAATCCTATAGAAGCAATGATTAAAGTTTGGCATCATGATGAAGAATTGAAAGAAAATGTTAAAAAATGCATTCGGAGCATGCCAAAAAGGGTACAATCTGTAATTAACGCCAGAGGAGGTTCCACTAAATATTAAGATTTTCTATAAATATTTTGTATTGCGCTTTTTCTTAAATATATATTTTTTAAAATATAGGTAACAATTTATTTTTAATTGTAGACATAATGTAATTTTTGCACGTGTAACTAGTAATTTGGCCACCCATGGTAGAAGCTAAGAGGGTGCTGAGCTCGTGTCAAAGCTTTCACTACTACCACTACTCATTTTAAATAATCGATTTACATCATTGTAATAATTATAATTTCACACTAATAGTCGGAAAGAAGTGTCACTAATTGAAATATTGTTCGAGCATGACGTATACATTCAAAGGAGAAAAACTTACAGTCGATAAATTTAAACGATCAGCGAAAAACATTAATTCAATCAATGAAGCGCGCTCCTACTTTCTCATCTTAGCACTATATTTAATTTTGAAACTGTAAGTTGTGTCTTAAATCAATTACACTGCATTGTATTTAATTTCATTGTACAAATCATAATTACGGAGCGATATTAATATTCTTTGGCACGAAACATGAGGAAATACATGCATTAACCTTGGTATCAGAAAGTTTACGAACGTGCAACAGAATTAATCCTTGAAGAAAATGTCGAAGAAAATGTTACTTGTATTACGTTGGCATTTTGCAAATATCCACAATTTTTAAATAATGGTAACGGAAATAATGAAGGATAGCAGTTCCCTGACTCCCTGAGAGCTGCAAATACAGTTAAGCTGTTTAATTGTATAATATGATTAGTCTCTTTAAGAGGTTTAATTTAAAAGGAAGTGGGTCATTGATAATGTGAGTGAAAGTCAGAAAATGAAACAATGCTTTAAATGTAGTCGTAAATTACTTTATTTCTTTCATATGCTTATTACGAACAATGAAAATTGTCGTAAACGATGATCACGTCTCTATTTGAATCCTGTTATTCTTTAGTTTTATTCCTGAAATATATCTAGTATTTTCTCTGAACTTTAACGATAGACATTAGCGGTAACAAGTGATTATTGATTATGTAGGAATCGACTTACGTTTGAGGAATATTGATCATGATATCAGACTTTTATTCTTTCGATAATGAAGCATTACGACATAACAATATAGTATTCCCAAATAATTTTCGAAAAGTGGGCTAATCGTAATATACATTTAATATTTCAAACAATTAATAAGAAATTTTTGAGTTCCTTTTTAGATTCAAATGTGTGATTAAATGAATAATATGTTTACTCAGAGACCGCAAATAAGAAACTGTGGAACAAGGGTTGATCGTCAAAGCAACCCTACGTAATACTTATTGCCGACGTAATGAACAAGTGATCAAAGAGCAATAGTAACGTTTGTGCAAATCTGTGTTAGAACTCTGATAATAGAGAATGTTTCACGGCAGTTACAGCTTTAATTACACGCACAGCTTAAATTGTTGCTTTCAAAATGTAATGCATCTCACACGATTATAATGTATTAAAGGGAGCTATGAAATAGCTCTAGATAAAACGTCAAGGAATTTCAACACAATACTAATTTTCCTATTTGGGAAGCAAACTTTTTTCTGTGCACTGCGTAATTTTCGGAACATTTTATAGTGTCATTTGAAAGTTTGTTTCTATCCGCTTAACATTTGTCATTATTAAATCAGTTAAAAAAAGAGATTTGAAGCTTGAATACAGAAGCGTCATATTATATTTTCTGTCGAAAGAAAGAATGTACATAAGAAAACAGTAACAGTGTACGGAGAAAATAGCCCACCTTATTTCAAAGTGACACAAGAAGTATGGAATAGGAAATCAGTTAATGATGACTCAAAGCGTGGAAGATATCTGGGAGCACTAACAGAAGAATACGTCAATAAGATTGGGTATTGACTGACTGCAGGGTTAAAGTTTCAGGAATTGTAAAAGAAATAGGATTATCAGAAACGAGTGTTACTAAAACTCAACACGAAGATTGGGAAAAAGGTAGTGTTGGTACGATGTATGCTCAAGGTGCCGAATCCTAAACTTAGCTGTCTAAAGACAAACAGTATTTCATCCCCAGATGAAGATTACTTCAATAAAATTGGAACCGAGATTGAAACCTGGACAAACCCTCTCATTAAACAAGTTGATATAATGGGGCCATAGGGTGAGCGATGGCCGCAGTTTTCTGGGCTATTTAAAACTCAAGAAACACTTGAGAAGCCGTCGCTTTTTGTCGAATGACAATTTTGAAATGGACTTGTAAGACTTTTTTCGGAATCATAATGTTATTAGAAAAACGTTATTGTAATGGTTCTTACGTTGAAAAATGATATTTTGTTCATTCTGTGAGGTGACTTTTACGTTGTAACAAAAAAACTCTGTTCGTATATTTAGAAATACATAAAAGTAAAATAGTTTATTATTGGATGAGTTGCTGATGTTGTTAATGTGCGATCTACGTAACGTGCATGTTGAAGTTGGTGAAAGGCAACAAAGAGAATTTTTTAATAAACATTAATTATAGTAACATTAATAACAGATTGTGGTAAATTAAAATTAAGTCAAAGTTGCCAAGATATAACGTTAAGGAAACACTTGGTTGATTTATTATCATGAAAAATGCCAAAAAGAACAACATCCAATCAACACTCTCTTCCCGAAGATTTCCTTAAGATTCTCTTGGCAACCCTTGTCTAATTTTAATGTGTCACAATCTATTACTCTTGATAAGTATAGCGTTAGAAAATAAACACTTGTAATATTATTATTAGCTCTCCAACGTAAGTTTACCAAAAATTAATTAATAAATTTTGTTTGTTCTGGAGGTTAAAGTTTGAATTTAAATTTCAGTTCGGCGACCATTCATTTATTCGCATTTCAACTGGTGGGTCAATAATCGTGTAGGAAGGATACATGATCCTTGTAACGGTCATTCTGAGACATGACCGCCGGTTAGAAATGTCTGCATTCACAAAGAAGAATGTGGATGTGTAAACTAGAAACTTGCGAAATGAGAAAAGTGGGTGCATTGAGCCAAGGTTGGGTTACCGATCTTCAATGCCATTTTCTGTTTAATTTTAAGTACATAGTCAACTGAATTATGGATTCAGTGATCCACAGACTTAAATTGTTTAAATTTCAAAGTCAAGGTTTGAAATAATGTTTGTATTTTTATTTCTCATAGTTTAAAACGCAAAAGATGACGATTGTATAATTATACATAATGGTTAAAGTTCAAGTGGAGACAACGGAATATAAATGAAAATGGTGTAGATTTGCTAGTTAATTATATTGTTATACAACAAATTTATACAACACAAATAAAACATTTATTTTCAAAAAATTTATTTACTTAATTTGTTTGTCTAGAAGTCTAGATGCGCAAAATTGATGCAAAAACCTTGATTAATACATCATAATCAATGGTGAAAGATAATAGATGTTATCTGTTGTTCTGTCGTAAGACAAATATTCAAGTAAATCTGTTTTACTGGATCTCTACGATGGATTATGTGCTATGCTACGTAAATTCATACAAAGTGAAACGCAATTACACGTGTGTGTAAGGCACGTTTTGGATTAACTCTATTAATATTCATAAATTTACAGATAAGCATTAACATTAATCAGTCTTATTGTAATGTTAGTGACAGTTGCGAATTGCGTATTTGCAATACATTAGGATTATAGGTATAGTAAACGTAATTAAAAATAGAAGTGAAGACATAAGAATCGACATTAAAAAAATTGGTTTAAGCCTTGTGTGATAGCATACTATCTGCTTTTATCTGAAAGTGATTTTATGTTATAAATGTAAATTAAGAACCTACAGTATATCAATTATTTACATCCTAGTGTAAATTAATTAAATTGTTTTAATTAATTCTATAAGATTAAAAGGCCATGAAAAATTACAATCATACGGTTCCATTTAAGAAGCAAGATTGAGCTTCTAGTAATTGAGTCTTCCCTTAAAAAGTCCTTTTTGCAATAAGTCATCCTCATGAAATATCTGGCCAAGAAACTCAAAAACTAGCTATTATTTCCCATTCTACTACCAAGCTAACCACTTTGTCAACCAATAAAGGCATTAATTTTCTCTGCGCGGTGAGTGAGTCAAAATGAGTCATTTATTGTATATAAAGGGACTAGTACTTTTGAAGGATACGTTTTCTACATGTACGGAACACAATATTCATTTTTTACAGTCTCTTCTCATTCATTTTAAAAATTGGTGCTTTGTTTGAAAATATTTTTAATTGTACAGCGTGTTCCTTGAATCAATATTATTACGCTTATAGAATTTAATTATTTTGCTGAACAAAGAAGATACAAACTACTTGTTTCCACATTCGCACAATTTTATTTTGCCAGTAAGTTGATTTACGATCATGTTGTGTCATATAATTTTAAAGCCGTCTTTTCAGCTTTGTCCTTCAGTGCGGTCTTAATGATTTCGTGGTCTCCAGAACTCTCAAGTCCAGGGGCGCCGGAAGAAAATTTGTTAAGGGGGGGCCCTTACATTTTTTCAAGTAGAAATTAGAATAGTTGAAAATTTTTACCTATTTTTAAAGTAATAAATCAATAGGCTATGCAGAGTTACCGATGGAATAGAACATTATATTCCAAAAGTGGTTATATTGTGAGCTTTTAACAGTTTCTAAGATGGATTTACGCGATTTATGAAATTCCAGGGAGGGGCCCGGGCCCCCCCTTGCCCTTTAGTAGCGGCGCCCATGCTCAAGTCTTACAATGATTAAAATTAAAGTACAAGTAAAAGAATTTCGTTGTAGACCGAGAGCCAGCAACGTATTTTGAGTTGTCATTTCAAAAGTCATGAAAAGTCACTCAGTGAATCTCTAATATCTGCTGAAAAATAAAAGTTACTTCTGCCAACCCACACCGGTCGGGTTCTACTACCCTAAATTTTCAAAAGGGGTAAGAAATAAGGCTCAATGTAGTTATAGTATCAGTCATGAAATTTCAGGAGGTTATTCTCACTTATATTCTGGATTTATCAGCATGTTGACAGAACATTTCCCCCCTCACCTAATTGCTGACAGAACGCCCTAAAGTCTAAGTATAAGTATATAAAACTACATTTACAAAGAGGGTAACAAATAAAGGTTCAATATGGTTAAAGTATCAGTCGTGAAATTTTAGGAGGTTATTCTCACTTAAATTCTGGATTTATCAGCATGTTGACAGAACATTTCCCCCCTCACCTAATTGCTGACAGAACGCCCTAAAGTCTAAGTATAAGTACATAAAACTACATTTACAAAGAGGGTAACAAATAAAGGTTCAATATGGTTAAAGTATCAGTCATGAAATTTCGTTCAATATGGTTAAAGTATCAGTCATGAAATTTCAGGAGGTTCTTCTCACTTAAATTCTGGATTTATAAGAATGTTGACAGAACATCCCCCCCCCCTCTTAATTGCTGACAGAACGCTGTAATCTCTAGGTATACGTATATAAAACTAAAAGTCCTGACTGACATATCAACGCCCAGCCCATACCCCTGGACCTAGACGGCTGAAATTTGATACAGAGGTTGCTTTTATGATGTAAACAAGGGATAAGGCCGGATATTTCAAAATTCAACCTCTAAGGGGTTAAAATATAGGGGATGAAAGTTTGTATTTTAAGTTAAATCCATAAAAATTGGTATATAACCGTTCGGTTAGAAATTAAGACAGGCGTGATTCAGGAATTTTCGAAATTCAACCCCTAAGGGGGGTAAAATAAGGGATGAAAGTTTATATGGAACTTCGTCATTCTTTAAGTTAAATCCATAAAAAATTAGTATATGACCTTTCGGTTAGAAATTGAAAGACGTGTTTCAGGATTTTTTGAAATTCAACACCTAAGGGGGTAAAATGGGGATGAATTTATTTCTACTTTTCTACGAAGCGTGGTATTTCGACAATCAATTGCAACAAATGAACAAACTCCCCTCAGTTACAATTTATTTCTGCCAAATCGTGACGTTACTATTTTTGTGGTAATTTTCTGTAGGTAATTGCAGAAAAATTTGATACGTCTTTCTTAACTTGTAACAGAAGGTCCAAATTCCAATTTTTATGTATATACCTTAAAAAATGACGAATTTCCATGTAAAGCTTTATCCCCATTTTACCCCCTTAGGTGTTGAATTTCAAAAAATCCTGAAACACGTCTTTCAATTTCTAACCGAAAGGCCATATACCAATTTTTTATGGATTTAACTTAAAGAATGACGAAGTTCCATATAAACTTTCATCCCCTATTTTACCCCCTTAGGGGTTGAATTTTGAAAATTCCTGAATCACGCCTGTCTTAATTTCTAACCGAAAGGTCATATACTTACCAATTTTTATGGATTTAACTTAAAATACAAACTTTCATCCCCTATTTTAACCCCTTAGGGGTTGAATTTTGAAATATCCGGCCTTATCCCTTGTCTACATCATAAAACCAACCTCTGTGTCAAATTTCAGCCATCTAGATTGTCGAAATACCACGCTTCGTAAAAAAGTAGAAATAAATTCATCCCCATTTTACCCCCTTAGGTGTTGAATTTCAAAAAATCCTGAAACACGTCTTTCAATTTCTAACCGAAAGGTCATATACTAATTTTTTATGGATTTAACTTAAAGAATGACGAAGTTCCATATAAACTTTCATCCCTTATTTTACCCCCGTTAGGGGTTGAATTTCGAAAATTCCTGAATCACGCCTGTCTTAATTTCTAACCGAAAGGTCATATACCAATTTTTATGGATTTAACTTAAAATACAAACTTTCATCCCCTATATTTTAACCCCTTAGGGGTTGAATTTTGAAATATCCGGCCTTATCCCTTGTCTACATCATAAAACCAACCTCTGTGTCAAATTTCAGCCATCTAGATCCAGGGGTATGGGCTGGGCGTTCATATGTCGGTCAGGACTTTTAGTTTTATATACGTATACCTAGAGATTACAGCGATCTGTCAGCAATTAAGAGGGGGGGGGGGAAGAATGTTCTGTCAACATTCTCATAAATCCAGAATTTAAGTGAGAATAACCTCCTGAAATTTCATGACTGATACTTTAACCATATTGAACCTTTATTTGTTACCCTCTTTGTAAATGTAGTTTTATATACTTATACCACAGAATAAAATCGTCTTTTATTCTGTGCTTATACTTAGACTTTAGGGCGTTCTGTCAGCAATTAGGTGAGGGGGGGAAATGTTCTGTCAACATGCTGATAAATCCAGAATATAAGTGAGAATAACCTCCTGAAATTTCATGACTGATACTATCATTGAGCCTTATTTCCTACCCCTTTTGAAAATTTAGGGTAGTACAACCCGACCGGAGTGGGTTGGCAGAAGTAACTTTTATTTTTCAGCAGATATTAGAGATTCACTGAGTGACTATTCATGACTTTTGAAATGACAACTCAAAATACGTTGCTGGCTCTCCGTCTATTGCCGCCATAGCCAAAATCATTACCTACCTGTAACATCTTATGGTGGTTTAATATTAGGTTCAGCAAACCCGACCAATGTATACAATGACTACATTACTTTTAATTCTTGAATACGATAATTTCCATCATCGACAGACGAATCGTTTATGATTTATAGCGTTAAGTGCAATTTATAAGTATGCTTACCAAATGGCGGAGGAATTGAAAGTATTCTGAAAAATAACGATGCTATATTTCACATTTGCGCCGGTGAAGGAGGGAAACGCTGTCATATATTTTGGCATACATGAGAAATTCAAACTTCCGTGATTGTAAAGGGAGGAAGTCGAATGTTAAAAGCTTCATTTCTTGTAATTTAATTTAATTAATACTAACAATCGATTGTACCTGTTTGGGCAAAGTACTGACGTGTAAATTCTCGTTTTACTTATGAATTTCATAGTGCGTAATATGTATATTGTTCAATTCAATTCAATTCAATTTAATTTTATTGTGTTACATAAATACATATTGTATTTTTTTACACTCGTCAACATAGTATAAAATATACATATAGATTCATATATAAAAAGACAACAAAATATAAACCCCAAAAACAAAAAAAAACCAAAAAGAACAAAAAATGTATATAATTAGCACATTAAAATATAGCTTATACAATTAATGTCACTACTGCAATAACGATTACTACTTGTCATTCATGTACTCCTTGCAGGTATAGTACGCCTTCCCCATCAAAACTGACGTAGTGAAGTATCATCGTAGTGGTCTAGTAAATGTCCAGTAAATGTGATGACACTTTACTTCAGCAGATTGTTGCTAAAATTATATGTTTCACTTGTAATATTATAGGTGGCAGAGTTATTGCCATTCTGATGTTACTGTGTAATTATTCTCCAAATTTCTTTAACACATTTTGAAAACCAAAACTATGTATATTTTTCATGGGCAACAATTTTCGCTTATTTAAGATTTTTTTACTTGTACATCTATGATCTTTGTATGGAAATGACGTGATACGTTATAAATTTCATTTAAATACTTCGGTGTACGTCTCACTGTTTTCAATCGCATTACTATAGTCCAGTAACCTTGTCGCCTGAAAGGGGTGGTACCTTGCGTCAAATCCGGTAGTTTTGATTTTTTGCTGACATATTTATGATGTTAGCCCAATGAATAATCCAAGTTTGAGACCTCGAGCGCCGAACGCAACCTTGGCATAAATCAAAAAAGCCACAACATTTTCGACTTTATTTCAGTTTTTGGCCATTTTAAGCCTAAAGGACTAGTTTTTCAATAATGCCTACGCACTAAGTTTTTAAAGTAGACTAAATTTTCTAAAATATGAGACTAGAACTGTCTCTGTAGACCCAATAGTTTCCGAGATAAAGCTTTTCAAAATTTATCATTTTTTTCAAACTTCGCAATTTTTCGCAATATTTTAGACGTCACTCAAGCAATACAAGCGGGCTCTATCAGAGGTTCCTGGAAGTACACAGGTACAGGCCTGGTTGGGAGTCACACTGTACCCTCTCTCCTGGGGGTGGATATCGAAGTCACAAGACCTTCGCCCCAAAATGATGTCCAGAGACGCAGCCCCACAACACCTCTTGCGGATGATTTCTTGTGGCTGCAAAAGGGGTTGTGGGAACGCGTGCAGTTGCAGGAAGACAGGGATGGAATGCTCATCAGTCTGCAGGCGCTGCAGCGGGGCGTCCTTCACAGCGTACCGAATCTTGCAGTAGAAATAGACTTCGATTCCCCAGAAGGCGACGATCTGTCGGATGTCGACATGGAGGTTGTCTGTGGGCACAAGACATCGATGATACATCGCCATCCCCTGATAGAGATATGCCATCACGATACGATGATCCAGATACGGACGGGCCCTTCCAAGAAGGCAAGATTAACATAATTTATTGATTACTTTGAATAACTCAATTGAATAATTGATTACAATATTAACTTAGGTAATTGATGTACCTATTAACTCTTGTTGTACCTACTTACCTGTTTTTATTTCATTATTTATAGCTTATCATTACACATCATCCTTCGCACATCTCATTTTCTTTTTTAACATCCCACCAAGGCTTCGATAATATAACAGGGGTATATTTCAGAAATGTTAAAAATAAGGGGGGGGGGGGAATCTGTGGGCTCCTCAAACCTCTTTAGGATACACTAAAATTTAATCGGGGGGGGAGTGTCAAAATGCGTTCAGAACGACAAATTAAATTATTGCTAAACATTGAGAAGTTCGAAATAAATGATAACTTTTGAAAAGCTTTATCTCGGAAAATATTGCGACTACAGAGACAGTTCGCGTCCCATATTGTAGCAAATTAAGTCTACTTTAAAAACTTACACCGTATTATCGAAAAACTAGTCGTTTAGGCTTAAAATCGCCAAAAACTGAAATAAAGTCGAAAATGTCACGGTTTTCTCGATTTATGCCATGGTTGCGTTCGGCGCTCGTGGTCTCAAACTTGGATTATTCATTGGGCCAACATCAAAAATAAGTCAGCAAAAAATCAGAACTACCGGATTTGATGCAAGGTCTGAAGTATAAGGTTACTGGACTACTAGTTAGCTTTGGGAATTTTCCCGTAGAACAAACGCAAGTAACGAAAAGCAAAGTATATTTATTGTGTGTTAATGTAGAAACAAATTTTTAACTAGGTGATTGCATAAGTTTGTAGCGTTTTTGCCGTTTTTAGTTTTCACATGAAAAGTGCCTTGGAAACAAATACGCCTTGAATTCCTTGCTTTAGTTGTCAGAAAGTTGTGTTACTGAATACGTCTTGAAATAAATTACGGACTCGATAAGGTAGTGATATTCGTATTTAGTATCATCCACACCTAAATAATAACTAATTCGTCATATTTTTGAGAGAAAAGGTAAAGGAACATTGATTGTTTTTGTTTAATTCTCACTCGACTGGGATAGATTTTTTCAGACCCCCACAGGGACAAATTTTTTGAAACCTATTACATAATAATACCATGAAGTGGTTGTTGATTTTTGCCATATGTATAGGAACTATAGCCTTTCTAATCGTAAGTTCAAATAAGAACAACGTTTGTAAGAGTTTTGACGACTACTACTCCGACAGGGATAAAAATCCCAACTGTTACTATAATCCTGATCATGAATTAGAAGTTGTAAGTATAAAGTTTATGAATTGCTTGGTTTATAACAAATTCATCGCCAATCAAAGGTCACAATGCGATTATATGCTAGGTTACAATTTATTTACTGTAAACGTTATTTAACTTGTAGCCAGAAATTGTAAGGCGGCATGGATATCCATTAGAGATACATAATGTAACAACGGATGATGGTTATATTTTAACAGTATTTCGTATTCCATATGGGCGACATGGTAATACAACATCTAAAAAACCAGTATTTTTACAACATGGCCTAACTTTAAATGGAGGAGCTTTTATAATAATGGGCGAAAAATCATTAGGTTTGCTATGATTTCTAAACGAAATAACTTCAATCGGAATACATGCTTTTAGCTTTTATGTTAGCCAACGCAGGGTATGATGTCTGGTTAGGTAATTTTAGAGGATCTAGATACTCAAGTAGTCACAGTTATTTAAATAGCCAAAGTGAGGTATACTGGAATTTTAGTTTTCACGAGAATGGAGTGTACGACTTACCAGCACAATTAAATCGCGTCCGTACTATTACCAGACAAAAAATTATTTATGTTGGTTTTTCGATGGGGGCGACAGCGGCTTACATTTACTTTAGCGTATATCCGAATCAAATGAACATAGATCTGTTTATAGGTTTTGCTCCAGCAATCTACGCGGAAGACTCAATGTTAGTTACACATGTTGTGACGATTTGGCCTTTAGTTGCTGTAGTTATGATGAAATTGTGAAATTATAAATGTATTAAATTTATTCTCGTAGGGGCCTTTGCAGTACCTCACCAATGGAAGATTATATCCAAGGGCTCTTCTGCCACAATCCTTGTATAAACTTATTTGCTTTCCTTATCCAATTCAGATTAAGGTGTGCCAAATCATTGAAATGATTTACTTTGGTTTTAATTATGAAGAAAATGATCCGGTAACAAAAAAGGTGTGTTTGTTTTTCAAATGGAATATTTTAGGAAACATTACCTGTTACTTTACAATACAACTCTGATACGGCTAGCGTAAATACAGTTTGGCACTATTGCCAGGTAGCGAACTCTAATAAATTTCAATATTATGACTATGGAGAAATAGGTAATAGAGAGAAGTATAACAGTTCTACACCACCACTTTATAGCCTATCAAATGTTAACGTTGAGAACCACTTATTTTACGCAACTAACGACAAATTGACGACAGATAAGGTAAAAGGCGTGCTGAGTACATAGCAGCATAATTTATATCTTTTCCAGAGCGTTAGAAGATTATTTAATGATTTACCCAACAATTATTCACACAAATTGCACAAGATTGATGATGAACATTTTAACCATCTAAGCTTTGTCGCTGGTAAAAATGCCCATCGCCTTGTTTACCAACGTGTGATAGATTTCCTAAAAACTATCGGAAAAACTTAATATTTTAAGTTGAAGACGTGAACGTTCCAAAGAATCACTTGTTCAAGGAGCTACTCCTATACCTACTTGATTTATTCACATACGCTCACTAAGAGGGTTCTCAAAGCACATAAACAGACTATTCACTTGAATAGGAACATTTTAAACTACAAAGAGGTGGCGTTGCATAAGGGGGGGATAAGGTGTATTGTGTATGTTGTAAAGTTAGCAAAATATATTTGTGTTATGTTTATGTTATACTAGTGCAGTCATTTTAAACTTGAACATTGCAAAAAATCCTATGTTAGGTTTGACTTTTTTATGTTGTTAGTTTCAGTCCCAGTAGTAAATACTCAATTTGCAACTTCGAAAAACTTGTGGAAACTGAGGGGGGTGCCAAAAACCGCGATTTTTTCGGACTTTTTTCAGTTTTAGCCTTGTAGCTCAAAAACTACGAGTTATAGTGCAAAGAATATGATTATCTTTTTTAAACTAGACTAAATTTTCTACAATTGGAACCTAACCCGAAGTCTGTAAGTATAATAGTTTCCGAGATACAGCTCTTCAAAAATAGGCAATTTTTCCCAAAATCTTTGTTCAACGTTTCATCCATGTTTCGAGCCAGATATTGCCACAACATATTGCGACGTGCCCTACGGGGAAAAAAATTGTAGGACATTTTATCACCTTTTATTTAAGCATAGATGCATTCCTGTGGGCCTAACAGTTCTCGAAAAAAAGACGGAAAACCGGAAAACAGTGAAATCCTCCACATACAGGGTGTCTCACGGTGACCGTCGGTTAGAAGTATATCAAGAACGGTAAAGCTAGAATTTTGAAATTTTGCACATGCGACATGCCGTGTTTAATCTATTAAATAAAAATATTTTCCAAATGGCAGCACTTCCGGAAATACCGGAAGTGAGCATCAACTTCTTTATTTTAAATACAAACCAGGCAATTTTTTTTCACATTCTGATGTGTCATAAAATGTTTAGTAACTATGCTTAAAATAATCGGCGTATCAATTTTTATTGTTGAGAAAAAAAATTTTTTTCACTGAAAAATGTCAAAATCTTGTTTAGGAAATAAAATTGAAAGTGGAAAGTGGCAAAAGTTAGGGAAATGGGATTTTAGGTTCTCACTGTCAAAAGATTGAGACACAATTGTCGGTAATGGATAATAAAAATTGGCCGCGGTTAAGTATCTATTTGACGTTATTTCCAGACTTAAGAAAAACTTTAAAAAGTCTCTTTTTTTTAATGGAATGCTTATTTAATTATTGGCCCATTCGATGTAGAAATAAATTTCCTTTAAATTGATATACCATGTTCCTATACCTAAAATCAATGATTACAGAGTTATTTACATTTTTCTAATTAAATTTATAATTACATACTTTACAAAACATGGTTGGCTTGGAAAATTTTCAAAACATTTTTATTCAAATGTTTCTTATGCTTTTATGATTATTTAAAATTCTATCTATGCAACTTCTTGACTATCCAAGATCTCTTTCCGCCGAACGAACAGAACTTTCAGAGAAAACATTAAAATATCCCAATACATTGGTTTCTGCAGCGTCATTGGGGACAATTGGCTTTGCCAAATTTCGTGGCGCATTTACTTCGCCCAAATTTAGAAAATTCTTTTCAATCATCCTGATTTTTCGTTCTGTCATTGTAGGTAAATGCGGATATCTTTCGTTAAAGTGTTGAGTGATTATTTATTCAATAGTTAAAGGTTGTGCAGGTCCGAAAAGGAATACGAGCAGACTCGCCATGAATGTAAAACAAATTTAGAATATCAGCGTTTGTGTATTCCATATTTCCCAATTAAAAACAAATATTAAGCGCAAAAATCAAAATTCAAACAGATACCTAACACTGATAACAAACGTAAATGTAGCGTAAACTTTCAATAACTGATAGCTAACTAAAAACTGTCATCATAAGAAACAATTGAATAACAAATTTTTGAAAATTTTCAAAGCCAACCATGTTTTGTAAAGTATGTAATTATAAATTTAATTAGAAAAATGTAAATAACTCTGTAATCATTGATTTTAGGTATAGGAACATGGTATATCAATTTAAAGGAAATTTGTTTCTGCATCGAATAGGCCGATAATTAAATAGCCATTCTATTTAAAAAAAGAGACTTTTTAAAGTTTTTCTTAAGAGTGAAAATAACGTCAAATAGATACTTAACCGCGGGCAATTTTTTATCATCCATTACAGACAATTGTGTCTTAATCTTTTGACATTGAGAACCTAAAATCCCATTTCCCTAACTTTCACCACTTTCGACTTTCAAATTTATTTCCTTAACAAGATTTTGACATTTTTCAGTGAAAAAATTTTTTTTCTCAACAATCAAAATTGATACGCCCATTATTTTAAGCATACTTACTAAACATTTTATGACACATCAGAATGTGAAAAAAATTGCCTGATTTGTATTTAAAATAAAGAAGTTGATGCTCACTTCCGGTATTTCCGGAAGTGCTGCCATTTGGAAAATATTTTTATTTAATAGATTAAACACGGCATGTCGCATGTGCAAAATTTCAAATTTCTAGCTTTTACAGTTCTTGATATACTTCTAACCGACGGTCACCGTGAGACACCCTCTATATGTAATAGCATTAGTATGATTAGAAAACATTTTCTGATTTTATTCTTATTTAGCCTAGCGAACGAACGATCAAAAAGGGCTTGTAGACAGACTTTTTGATCCTAATGATTTTATTTCTGGGATGTGTTTGGAGGTGTTTGGTGATAATTATACGAAAAATCCCCGGCCCTACCGTATGAGCTAACTTCGTAGCGTAACAAAATTTGCGGATTTGTTTGGTTTTCCCTTTGTATCTCTTGAATAGGCGATCGTAGTGGGAAATGGCCAATTATAATACAGATTTTGATTAACTCGTTCCTCCTGATCTCACCCCATTAGATTTTTTTATGGGGTCATGTAAAGAGTAAAGTTTTTTCCACTGGTCCGGAATCTTTGGAGGAGTTACGTGACCGTATAGACTATAGTACATGAATGCCGCCTAATCACTCCTCAAATGTTGCAAAATGTACGGGAACGATTTAATGAAAATTTGTACTATTGCATTTATTAAAATAAGGGTTGAATTTGCATAAACTGGTTTTATTAATTAGCACAAGAAAAAATTAACCCTTGTTTTTATTTAAAAATTTAAGGGTTGTTTACCCTGTACCCATGGGGCGAAACAATGTTGTCAAATATCAGTAAAAGTACTTAGCTTCTCTAAGAAAAAAACAAATGACTTGTCAGAGCTTTTTTGAGTTTTTAAATGCCTCAATCTCTTTCCTCATTTTCCATTTTGGAACTTCAATTTTTTGGTTAAAAATAAAAAAAATATTTAAAAAAACTAGTGCACTAAAATCAGAAAAGAAAGACCTTTCAAATGACGTATCACTTGCCCCATCATCCCTATTTAAATTTTAGGGGTTGTTCTCACAGCGCTAAGGGATGAAATCACTTCAGTTTGAAAATCATGGCGAAAGTTGTCCCCCTTGATATAAAAATTGACGTGTTTTTGCGTTTCCCAAAAAAAAATTCCCTCTGGCCAGAAACCCGTCTGTTATCTTTTCGTTGGGCCACCCTGTATATGTCGAGTCGTAGCGATTTTACTGTTTTCCGGTTTTCCGTCTTTTTCTTGAGAACTGTTAGGCCTACAGGAATGCATCTATGTTTAAATAAAAGGTGATAAAATGTCCTACAATTTTTTCCTCCATGACAACGGTCGTAGAACACGTCGTTGTGGCAATATCTGGCTCGAATCATGGATGATACGTTAAAAACAGATTTAGGGAAAATGCCTATTTTTGAAGAGCTGTATCTCGGAAACTATTATACTTACAGACTTCCGGTTAGGCTCAAATGGTAGAAAATTTAGTCCAGTTTAAAAAAGATAATCATATTCTTTGCACTACAACTCATAGTTCTGGATCTATGAGGCTAAAACTGAAAAAAGTCCGAAAAAATCGCAGTTTTTGGTGCCCCCCCCCCCCAGTTTCCACAAGTTTTTCGAAGTTGCAAAATTGAGTATTTACTACTGGGACCGATGCGATCCTAACACCATGAAAAAAGCAAACCTAACATAGGATTTTTTGCAATGTTTGTATATTTTTGTGTTTGAACTGACTGTACTATACCATTTTCACGGTATAGAAAAGTATTAGTGCTACTTTTACTTATTTCTCTTCGTGAAATTTTATTTGTATATTCTAGGCACTTTATTTGTGTTAATTGTATTGTTGTAATCAGCAAATGTAGTGTAAAATGGTGGTTATCTGCTGAGTATTGAAAAATGGTCTTACAATTTCGATTCCCAAATCACAGATCACCCTACTGACAATCAGTTTTTGATAAATGGATTTCTTTTATAAATTTGAAAGAATGTGATGTGTGGACATGGTAAGAAAAAAAATGTATGTGCGCACCATTTCAATGATGCCTAATATGGCGGTGAGCCTGGGATGTATTGCAAGACAAGTCGTTACAAAATATACCTATAGATACATATAGGCACGACGCGACGTGCAAACGCGACGGTATTGGAACATCATGGCATAATCGTGTGTACATTACAAATATAACAAGTAAACCAGACAGGTGAGACAGGAATTACTGATTTCAGGTAGATAAGCAATTGCGCCACACTAAAGGTCTTATGATATAACATTTCAAAATTTCAAAGTTTTACAATCTATAGACGTCGCTTTATTATACTTACCAAAGAGTATAATATACTCTTTGATTATACCTACATTCGTTATTAAACCTAACATATGGCGGAAAATTAAATTTTTCCTAGTTGATGCGTGACTATTTCAAAACTTTCGAGGGCATAGATACTTAGAATGATTATTGTACACCCAGTCGCAATATTTTGAAACTTAAAGTTAAAATATCCAATAAGCGTTAATGAATCGGCGGTAATAAATATCGGTATCGCTTTGCAGAATTTGAATTAAAAATCATTCTTAAATAAAACCTTTACTTTGCTTGGTTGTGTTTCAGTTAAAAGAGCCTGTTACACGAGTATAACAGTTTATCAAACAAGTTGGAGCAGTTCATGGCTTTTGAAATTGCACTGAAATGTTAATATGTGAAGGTTCACTTAGTGTTTCAGTTAGTTTCTCTCTACTGTACCTAGACTGTTTGTACTTCAATCAATTTGTCTTCGACTACTAGTTTTATTATTTATGTGCGGATTTTAGAATAATCAGTTTTAAACTACACCGTCTAGCAACCTTCGTAAACAAACAACAGAATAGTCTAATCTGGAGAACCGAAGTTCTGGTGTCGTATAGCGGATA
This sequence comes from Pyrocoelia pectoralis, assembly GCA_036250285.1. NCBI lineage: Eukaryota > Metazoa > Arthropoda > Insecta > Coleoptera > Lampyridae > Pyrocoelia > Pyrocoelia pectoralis. Next base: position 11,467,694 of record CM070078.1, read on the forward strand.
ATAATAATAATAATAAGTTTAATAACTTCGGTGTACCTCTCACTGTTTTCAATATTGTATTTCTAGTCAGTTTTGGAAATTTTCCCGTGGAATACACGTGAGAACCGAAAGGCAAGGTTGGTATATTGTGTGTTAATGTAGAAACGTGTATCATCAACGAATTTTGAACTACTGGGTTGATTACATAAGGTCGTAGCGTTTTTAGTATTCACATCAAAATTGACTTACAAACAAATTCGCCTTGAATTCCTTGCTTCAGTTGTCAGAAGGTTGTGTTACTGAATAAGTCTTGAATTTTTCAGTTTTTAAGGAAATAAATTACGGACTGGAGAATGTAGAGATATTGATATCTAGTATCATCCATACCTAAATAATTGTGGCATTCGTCATATTTTTGAGAGAAAAGGTAAAGGAACATTGATTGTTTTTTGTTTAATTCTCATTCGGCTGGTATTATAGATTTTTTCAGATCCTCACAGGGACATATTTTTTGAAACACATAACGAAACGGAATATCCGAACTTTGTACGGTATCGCAAATAATTTTGAGTGTTACTTACAGGTTATACACTTGTAAATAATCCCATAAGTTTGACGCCACCATCGTTGCGAGTTCATCGTTCAGAGATAACTTGTGACCTGGGTCCCTCATAATTTCTTGCCTCAGTTTATATTTTGATACATTACAACAAGAATTAATATATTGCACAATTCGTAATTAGCATGAGTATTGGTACATGATATTAAGCAAGGAATAAATGCCATTAACTAAATAGGAGCATAGTAGTACGTTTCTATTGTAATACCATGAAGTGGTTGTTGATCATTGCCATATGTATAGCAGCTATAGCCTTTCTAATCGTAAGAACAAATAAGAACAACGTTTGTAAGAGTTTTGACGACTACTACTCCGACAGGGATAAAAATCCCAACTGTTATTATAATCCCGATCATGAATTAGAAGTTGTAAGTACAAAGGTTATAATAAATTCATTCCCGATCAAAGGTCATAATGCGAATATATTTCCTATTATCTTCCTGTTACTTTCAATACCAGGTTACAGTTTATTTACTGTAATTTAACTTGTAGCCAGAAATTGTAAGGCGGCATGGATATCCAGTCGAGGTACACAATGTAACAACGGATGATGGTTATATTTTAACAGTATTTCGTATTCCATATGGGCGACATGGCAATACAACATCTAAAAAACCAGTATTTTTACAACATGGCATAACTTTAAATGGAGGAGCTTTTGTATTAATGGGGGAAAAATCATTAGGTTTGTCATGATTGTTTAACGAAATAACTTCAATCGGAATACATTCTTTTAGCTTTTATGTTAGCCAACGCAGGGTATGATGTGTGGTTAGGTAATTTTAGAGGATCTAGATACTCAAGTAGTCACAGTTATTTAAATAGCCAAAGTGAGGTATACTGGAATTTTAGTTTTCATGAGAATGGAGTGTACGACTTACCAGCACAATTAAATCGCGTCCGCACTGTTACTAGACAAAAAATTATTTACGTTGGTTTTTCGATGGGGACGACAGCAGCTTACACTTACTTCAGCGTATATCCGAATCAAATGAACATAGATCTGTTTATAGGTTTTGCTCCAGCAATCTACGGGGAAGACGCAACGTTAACTGCACCTGTTTTGACGATTTGGCCCTTAGTTGCTGTAATTATGATTAAATCATGAAATTATAAGAATTAATTTTATTCTCGTAGGGGCCTTTGCAGTACCTTACCAATGGAAAATTATATCCACGGCCTCTTCTGCCACCATACTTGTATAAATTTATTTGCTTTCCATATCCAATTCAGATTAAGGTGTGCCAAATCGTTGACATGATTGCCATGGGTTTTAATTATGAAGAAAATGATCCGGTAACTAAAGGAGGTGTGTTTTTCTTTTTTAAACAGTATTTTAGGAAACATTGCCCGTTACTTTACAATACAATTCTGATACGACTAGCGTAAATACAGTTTGGCACTATTATCAGTTAGCGAACTCTAATAAATTTCAATATTATGACTATGGAGAAATAGGTAATAGAGAGAAGTATAACAGTTCTACACCACCACTTTATAGCCTATCAAATGTTAATGTTGAGAACCACTTATTTTACGCAACTAACGACAGATTGACGACAGTTAAGGTAAATGGCGTGCTGAGTACATAGCACCATAATTTATATCTTTTCCAGAGCGTCAGAAGATTATTTAATGATTTACCGAACAATTATTCACACAAATTGCACAAGATTGATGATGAACATTTTAACCATCTAAGCTTTGTCGCTGGTAAAAATGCCCATCGCCTTGTGTACCAACGTGTGATAGATTTCCTAAAAACCATCGGAAAAGCTTAATAATTTTAAATTGAAGACGTGAAAGTTCCAAAGAATCACTTGTTCAAGGAGCTACACCTATACCTACTTGATTTGTTCACATACTGGCTCGCTAAGAGGGTTCTCAAAGCACATAAACAGACTTGAGACTATTCACTTGAATAGGAACATTTTAAACTACTAAAGAGGTGGCGTTGCATAAAAGGGGGGATAAGGTGTATTGTGTATTACCTAATACTGGTTTGTTGTAAAGTTAGCAAAATATGTTTGTGTCATATTATACTATTTTCACACTATAGAAAAATTATAGTGCTATTTTCACTTATTTCTCTTCGTGAAATTGTGTTTATGTATTCTAGACGCTTTATTTGTGTTAATTGTATTGTTGTAATCGGCAAATATAGTGTAAAATTGTGGTCACCTGCTGACTATTTAAAAATGGTCTTACAATTTCGATGCCCAAATCACAGATCTCCCTACTTTGATAAATGGATGTCTTTTATAAATTTCAAAGAATGTGATTTGTGGACATGGTAAGATATTTATGACACGATATCTGTGCGCACCATTTCAATGATGCCTAATATGGCGGTGAAGCTGGCATATATTACAAGACAAGATGTTACAAAATACAGTGGACCCGCGGTAATCCGACAAACGTTTTGAAAGGCGATGTCGAATTATCGAATTTGTCGGACTATGGAGTACTGCCATAGATAAGATTCAATACATATACAGGGTGTCCCTGAAATGCATGGACATCGCTTAACCACAGATTCCTGGTTCGAAAATAAGACGATATAACTAAACTTACCTATATACAATTACGTTTCGTTTAGCTAGTATTTAGCTTCAAAGTTCTATAAAAAAAAAGTTATTTTATCCATAACGACAGAACGCATGGATCGATTTGGATAATATTCGGTATTGTACTCCTTACAGATGTAGGTCATCTTTTAAGGTGATATTAGTTATTATCAGTGAACCATTAGTGTACGAAACACGGGTAACACGGCATAAACCAGTCAAAAACTTTTTAATGTTAAGGCCAATAACTTTCAAAACAATAGTTTCAGAAAGAGACATTCCATAGTAATTTTTTTTGTTACTTGTTAATTGATGATATCTGTTAAGGTTTAGACACAAAAAAATAAAATCTGAGGGACGGCGCACAGCATTTCTTAACAAATGTAACCTAATAGTCAGGTATTCTATGAAATAAATGACGATGATATTTTTATTAATGGCCAGTATAGTGTATGCAGTGCGCCGTCCCTCAGATTTTATTTTTTTGTGTCTAAACCTTAACAGATATCATCAATTAACAAGTAACAAAAAAAATTACTATGGAATGTCTCTTTCTGAAACTATTTTTTTGAAAGTTATTGGCCTTAACATTAAAAAGTTTTTCGACTGGTTTATGCCGTGTTACCCGTGTTTCGTACACTAATGGTTCACTGATAATAACTAATATCACCTTAAAAGATGACCTACATCTGTAAGGAGTACAATACCGAATATTATCCAAATCGATCCAAGCGTTCTGTCGTTATGGATAAAATAACTTTTTTTTTAAAGAACTTTGAAGCTGAATACTAGCTAAACGAAACGTAATTGTATATAGGTAAGTTTAGTTATATCGTCTTATTTTCGAACCAGGAATCTGTGGTTAAGCGATGTCCACGCATTTCAGGGACACCCTGTATACATAATATGTATATGTACCTACTATACATCATGCGATGTGGAATTTAGTAAAATAGACAGCTTAAGGTTTATTGTAAAACTAACATTATTACAAAAACTAACAAAAGATAATAAAAATAATAAATAAACGTATTTATATTCTTACAACCTGTTCAGACACGCATTAACGAAGATTTGCCGAAATGAAATTGTGAATTTGTATGAGTAGGTAAACAGTTGATTCGTGAGAAGCATGTCGGATTATAAGGGGGGCCGAATTAGACCGGGGCTGGATTACCGTGGAACATCATGGCATAATCGCGTGTACTTTACAAATATAACAATTAAACCAAACTGAAACTACTGATTTCAGGTAGGTAGATAAGCAATTGGGCCACACTAAAGGTCTATAATATAAAATTTCAAAATTTCAAAGTTTTAATAATAAAATGAGACTCATTTAGAAACCAAAATTCTATCACGTTTTTCGAAATTAATTAATTGCAGTTTTTACACGACCGCTTCGGCTACAAACAGCGAGCGTGTGGCGTGCCCACTGAAATATAAGCAACCTGGAACGCGCACGGTGCATTTAACCTGTAGGAAATAAACCGAGCGTGCGATAGCAATAACGAAGGGACATTGTGTCCTTGTTGTACTCATTCACAGTTAAGCTGTTGAAGCATTTTCATTGTTTTACGATTAATCAAACTAGTTTTTTATTACGTATACGATACAATAAAAAAAAATGAGTAAGACACAGACCGAATGTCCCTACAATAATTCCCTTTCTGTCGGCTCGGCTGTAAGTTAAGCGTAAGCGTTCCAGGTTGCTTATATTTCAGTGGGCGTGCCAGTCCATTAGAATGTTACGTTTCTCTCTCTAAGCGCCGGTGTATGCATGTATCTATAATTTTATAATTTTCTTTGCTATAATCATTACTGAAATTCAGTTAACTTTCTTGTTTCGTTTTCAAGGCCAATCTTGTCTGGTAGTTGCTAATTTTTATAATTGTGATAATAACTTAGTAGCAAAGAAAATTATAAAATTAGAGATACATGCATACACCGGCGCTTAGAGAGAGAAGCGTACCATTCTAATGGACTGGCACGCCACACGCTCGCTGTTTGCAGTCGAAGCGGTCGTGTAAAAACTGATAATTAATTAAAAATTGATTTCGAAAAACGTGATACAATTGTGGTTTCTAAATGAGTCTCATTTTATTATTCATATTACAACGAAGACGTTCGTGTAAGTCTAATGCTCCTACGACCGACCACGCCCGAGAATGCAATGTGCTACAATATCGTCTGTAGCATCTATAAAAATCAAATTTTGATAATACCATTTTACAATCATATTAACAAAGATTGAATCTACAACATACGAAAATTTTGTTCCATTTGAGCGAGTGGTTTTGTTTTTATGTAACTCTAAACTTACCTTGCGTGTCGCAAACCCCAAAAACGGGCACTTTGCATCGTTCGGCCGTAGAAATGGCCCTTAAAGTGCATTTTTAAAAAAAAGTTGTTACTTATAAATAACGTAGAAATAAATAGGCTTTAATTTGATACCAAGCTCATTCGAAGCAGCCCAATGGTTATTTTTTTATTCAGCTTCAAACTCGAGTACCTATATATACTTTTTGCGCCGACAGTATATCAAAACTTTCGGGGGCATATACTTCGAGTGATTATTGTACACCCAGTCGCAATATTTTGAAACTTAAAGTTAAAATATAGTACAGTCAATTTAAACACAAAAATATACAAACATTGCAAAAAATCCTATGTTAGGTTTGCTTTTTTCATGGTGTTAGATTCGGTCCCAGTAGTAAATACTCAATTTTGCAACTTCGAAAAACTTGTGGAAACTGGGGGGGGGGGGCACCAAAAACCGCGATTTTTTCGGACTTTTTTCAGTTTTAGCCTCGTAGATCAAAAATAAGTATAATAGTTTCCGAGATACAGCTCTTCAAAAATAGGCATTTTCCCTAAATCTGTTTTTAACGTATCATCCATGATTCGAGCCAGATATTGCCACAACGACGTGCCCTACGACCGTTGTGATGGAGGAAAAAATTGTAGGACATTTTATCACCTTTTATTTAAGCATAGATGAATTCCTGTAGGCCTAACAGTTCTCGAGGAAAACCAGAAAACAGTAAAATCGCTACGACTCCACATATATGTAATAGCATTAATATGACTAGAAGACATTTTCTGATTATTCTTATTTAGTCTAGCGAACGAACGCTCAAAAAGGGCTTGTAGACAGACTTATTGATCCTAAAGATTTTATTTCTGGGATGTGTTTGGTGATGATTATACGAAAAGTAGCGTAACAAAATGTGCGGATTTCTTTGGTTTTCCGTTTACAACTCTTGAACAGGCCATCGTAGTGGGAAATGGCCAATTATAAAAAAAAGTTGATTAAATTTTCTACAAGTTTGCTTCTATGCGTTTTTTCTCTATCTCTATCCGTTGAAGAGATATTCGCTGTCAAGAATTGACATTTTTTTTGAAAATCGCTTTTACACGACGTTTTTCGGCAAATATTGTGCCCTGTCTAGCTCCTAAAGTATTGGGTTTATAGCAAAAACTGCTGAAATAAAAGTTATAGGCCATAAAATTTCCTATAAAATACATATATCGTTTAATATTTTATCTCAAATAGATTAGATGTTATAGTTATTTAAAAAAAACGTTGAGTTCAAGATGGAATAGAGGGCACTAGAGAACAACTAAATTTGTGGGAGGTTTGGAGCTAAATCTGATATGTGAGTATTAAATACAGATTACCTGCATCCTTAGCCAAACAATTTCAGTCTTATGCGCCACCATGTGTAATGGTCTCATAGTCTTTTCTAAATACATTTATGATAGGGTTAATGTTTGACGAAAAGAACAAAAGTAATTTCTCAAGGCAGCTTTTATTTTATAATTGGCCATTTCCCACTACAATCGCCTATTCAAGAGGTACAAAGGGAAAACTTAACAAATCCGCAAATTTTGTTACGCTACGGAGTTAGCTCATACAGTAGGGCCGGGGACATTTCGTATAATTATCACCAAACACCTCCAAACACATCTTAGAAATAAAATCATTAGAATCAAAAAGTCTGTCTACAAGCCCTTTTTGAGCGTTCGTTCGCTAGGCTAAATAAGAATAATCAGAAAATGTCTTCTAATCGTACTAATGCTATTACATATATGTGGAGGATTTCACTGTTTTCCGGTTTTCTGTCTTTTTCTCGAGAACTGTTAGGCTCACAGGAATGCATCTATGCTTAAATAAAAGGTGATAAAATGTCCTACAATTTTTTTCTCCGTGACAAGAGTCGTAGGGCACGTCGTTATGGCAATATCTGGCTCGAAACATGGATGATATGTTGAAAAAAGATTTTGGGAAAAATTGCCTATTTTTGAAGAGCTGTATCTCGGAAACTATTATACTTACAGACTTCCGGTTAGGCTCAAATTGTAGCAAATTTAGTCTAGTTTAAAAAAGATAATCATATTCTTTGCACTATAACTCGTAGTTTTTGAGCTATGAGGCTAAAACTGAAAAAAGTTCGAAAAAATCGCGGTTTTTGGCCACCCCCCCCCCCCCCCCCAGTTTCCACAAGTTTTTAGAAGTTGCAAAATTGAGTATTTACTACTGGGACTGAACCTAACAACATAAAAAAGTCAAACCTAATATAGGATTTTTTGCAATGTTCATGTTCGGCGGTAATAAATATCGGTATCGCATTTCCAGAATTTTGGGACCAAGTTTCATTTAGTTTCTCTCTACTGTAGACTGTTTGTGCTTCAATCAATTTGTCTTCGACTGCGAGTTTTATTATCTATGGGCGATTTTAGCATAATCAGTTTTAAACTAAACCCTCTAGTAACCTTCCTAAATAAGCAACAGAATAGTCTAATCTGGAGAACCGAATTTCTGGTGTCGTATAGCGGATAATAATAATAATAAGTTTAATAACTTCGGTGTATACTTCTCACTGTTTTCAATTGCATTTCTAGTCAGTTTTAGGAATTTTCCCGTGGAATATACGCAAGTGCCCAAAAGCAAGGTATATTTTGTGTGTTAATGTAGAAACGGATGTCATCAACAAATTTTGAACTAGTACTGGGTTGATTACATAAGCTCGTAGCGTTTTCACATGAAAATTGACTTGGAAACAAATACGTCTTGAATTCCTTGCTTCAGTTGTCAGAGGGCTGTGTTACTGAATACGTCTTGAATTGTTCAGTTCTTAAGGAAATAAATTACGGACTGGAGAAGGTAGCGATATTGGTATCTAGTATCATCCATACCTAAATAATTGTGGCAATGCGTCTCATTCATCATATTTTTTAGAGAAAAGGTAAAGGAACATTGATAGTTTTTTGTTTAATTCTCATTCGGCTGGAATAGATTTTTTCAGATCCTCATAAGGACATATTTTTTGAAACATATAACGAAACGGTATATGAGAACTTTGTGCGGTACCGAGAAAGATGAAAATGTTATCGCGAGTAATTTTTAGTGTTACTTACAGGTTATACTTGTTAATAATCCCATTAGTTAGACGCCACCATCGTTGCGGGTTCATCATTCAGAGATAACTCCGTGAACTGTGTCCCTCATAATTTTTTGCCTCAGTTTATACTTTGAACAATGCTTCATTAACATGAGTATTGGTACATGTTATTAAGCAAGGAATAAATGCCATTAAGTACCGGTTAAAGATAAATAGGAGCACAGTACGTTTCTATTGTAATACCATGAAGTGCTTGATGATCTTTACCATATGTATCGCAACTATAGCCTTTCTAATCGTAAGAACAAATAAGAACAACGTTTGTAAGAGTTTTGACGACTACTACTCCGACAGGGATAAAAATCCCAACTGTTACTATAATCCTGATCATGAATTAGATGTTGTAAGTATACAGTTTATAATAAATTCATCGCCAATCAAAGGTGATAATGCGAATATATTTCTTGCCATCATTCTGTTGCTTTCAATACTAGGTAACAATTTATTTACTGTAAACGTTATTTAATTTGTAGCCAGAAATTGTAAGGCGGCATGGATATCCAATCGAGGTACACAATGTAACAACCGACGATGGTTATATTTTAACAGTATTTCGTATTCCATATGGGCGATATGGTAATACAACATCTAAAAAACCAATATTTTTACAACATGGCCTAACTTTAAATGGAGGAGCTTTTGTATTAATGGGGGAAAAATCATTAGGTTTGTCATGATTGCTTAACGAAATAACTTCAATCGGAATACATGCTTTTAGCTTTTATGTTAGCCAACGCAGGGTATGATGTGTGGCTAGGTAATTTTAGAGGATCTAGATACTCAAATAGTCACAGTTATTTAAATAGCCGATGTGAGGTATACTGGAATTTTAGTTTTCATGAGAATGGAGTGTACGACTTACCAGCACAATTAAATCGCGTCCGCACTGTTACTAGACAAAAAATTATTTACGTTGGTTTTTCGATGGGAACGACAGCGGCTTACACTTACTTTAGCGTATATCCCAATCAAATGAACATAGATCTGTTTATAGGTTTTGCTCCAGCAATCTACGCGGAAGACGCAATGTTAGTTGCACATATTTTGACGATTTGGCCTTTAGTTGCTGTAATTATGATTACATTGTGAAATTGTAAGTATTAAACTGATTCTCGTAGGGGCCTTTGCAGTACCTCACCAATGGAAGATTATATCCAAGACCTCTTCTGCCACCATACTTGTTTAAATTTATTTGCTTTCCTTATCCAATTCAGATTAAGGTGTGCCAAATCGTTGACATGATTTACTTTGGTTTTAATTATGAAGAAAATGATCCGGTAACTAAAGAGGTGTGTTTTCTTTTTCAAATGGAGTATTTTAGGAAACATTACCCGTTACTTTACAATACAATTCTGATACGGCTAGCTTAAAGACACTTTCGCACTATTATCAGGTAGCGAACTCTAATAAATTTCAATATTATGACTAAAGGGCGGATTAATATGCACATAAAAAGTCACATATATGCGCATATATATGCACTAAATATGTTAAAGATATGCAGTCAGTTTGTTAAAATATGCAACATTATATGCAAAATATGCGTACCAAGAAATAATAAATAACCTGTATTAAACTAAAACTGTTATTATGTGAAAAAGCTTCTTAATGAAATTAAAAAAATTAAGTAGGTAATTAAAATAATAATAATGTATATGTGTAATATTAACTACAAATAATCTTACGATCAGTTGGAGAATTAAACATATTATTCTGATCATCGCTTTTCTGCCTATAACAATTTACAATAAGGTGTTTTTCCAAATTGTTTAAATTAAATCCTTGTCGCGTATCAGATAAAATATATCCCCGTTCGATCAAGTGGATGTAGGGACGCGACTGAGAAATCTCTGTAAGAAATGCATGCCAGCTCCATCTAAATCTCGATATGATCGAATGCTACGGCGAAATTATAGCAGTGACGCTTCTCTTACCTTCTACAGGAATTTTTAAAGGTTATTTCTTTTTAAGATTTTAATATATTATTTAAAAAGTTTCATTTACTGTGCTCGTTTGAGGAGATGAGAGAAATTTTTTTAAGTAAAATGTCAAATTTATTTAGAAATGCACAAATTATGCAATAATATACACATTTTACAAAAATATGAACATTGCTGCAAATATATGCAAAATATGCAAAATTAAATTGGTGTCATATAACTCGCATTAATGTGATTCACCTAGATATGGAAGGGTACTTTTACAGCATTAATATTCAACAATATGCATTTTGCATATAATCCGCCCTCTAATTATGACTATGGAGAAATAGGTAATAGACAAAAGTATAACAGTTCTACACCACCACTTTATAGTCTATCAAATGTTAACGTTGAGAACCATTTATTTTACGCAACTAACGACAAATTGACGACGGTTAAGGTAAAATGCGTACTGAGTACATAGCAGCATAATTTATATCTTTTCCAGAGCATTAGAAGATTATTTAATGATTTACCGAATAATTATTCACACAAATTGCACAAGATTGATGATGAACATTTTAACCATCTAAGCTTTGTTGCTGGTAAAAATGCCCATCGCCTTGTGTACCAACGTGTGATAGATTTCCTAAAAACTATCGGAAAAGCTTAATATCTTGTACTTTAAGTTGATGACGTGAAAGTTGCAAAGAATCACTTGTTTATGGACTACACGTACACCTATACTTAATTTATTCACATACGCTCACTTATCACTAGGAGGGATCTTAATCACAAACCAATAGGAAGGAACAGTTTAAACTACTAAAGAGGTGGCGTTGCACACTATACTGGTTTGCTGTAAAGTTAGCAAAACATGCTTGTGCATGTCATACTATTTTCACAGCATAGAAAAAATTATAAGTAGTATTTCTCTTCGTAAAAATGTGTTTATGTGTTCTAGGCGCTTTATTATTATTCGTGTTAATTAGTAATAATAATAATATAATAGTGTTTGAGAGCTTATATCGCTCTATTACAGGAAGGTCAGTTGACAAGTAAAATACGATATAAAAGCTCTCACTTAATTATTCACTCATTTAACATAAAAGAACGTAATTTTAACATTTCCCTTGTGTAATTAAATATTAAATCACTTGTTTCCTTTGTTACAATAAATAAGTCAGTATAACTGCCTTGCCTTCATCGACAAATTTCCACTTATGAAAATATTTGAAGCTAAAGTCTTCTATTTGTGGCGAGAGATATATTTCTTCTATGTACTATATTAACCATACGCATACTCCAATTTAGGTCAACATCATAGTAGAGTAGGATTACTTGCTGATGAAGAGGAAGGCCTGTGATCCAAACACGTGCCCTGTAACATTGTGTTCAGGGGAGTGTCGTTTATAAATGATCACTGCTGGGTGCAGTTCATTTGCGCTTGACCGTTTTCAGTGCCTTTACGCAGGAACAAGCCTGTATAAACTACAAGACATTCTAGTAAAGATAAAGAATGCGCTTAGGTTTACAGAAGGCACCGAACAAGTGTCTCGGTCCTATAATTTTGCCGCGGGCCAAAATAGTCTCCTTCACGTCCTTAATACAAAAATAGTTATTTGTGTATCAAGGTTGTAAAAGTGATCTTTTTTGGCCGAATCTGATGATTGCAGCCGAGGCGAAAGCCGAGGCTAACAAATCAGATGAGGCTAAAAAAGAACTTTTAACCGAGGTTCACACAACATTTTTTAGGCGACTATCACAAAAAGATATAAATTTTAATTTAAAAATCAATTCATAATTTTGACAGTGACAGTTACCTGACAAATACAATCATATATTTGATTATTCATCATGTTACTTACAGAGTGCTTTGCTCCATCACCTGGACAACAAAAAGCGGTTGTAAAGTAAATGCGGCCGTAAAGTTGTTTATGACAGATGTTAAAAAAAAGTTATACTTTACGGCTTTCAAAAGATACGTAAAACAACTATTTATGTAATAGTCGCCTAAAATAGCAATTTATTCTGTTAACGAATAATAAAAAATATGAAGTTAAGGTTAAAGTGGAGTCCCTTGGACAATACTACAAGAAGTTTGAGAGCTACAATAGATGAGAATGTCTAAAGTTGCACGTTGAGTAGAACGAATGAAAAAAAGATGAAAAGTCAAAAAATCATTTAACTATCGACTTAAATGAGTTGCCACAGTTTTAAATTACGGCACAAAAAAAGGAAATATGATAGCCAAATAGTCAATCAAACCAAAAATATTAAATTCGATAGCAGCAATTTGATCAAGAATTTAAGAAACGCATGCTCATGTTCCTCTTCCACGGTTTTCACATGATTCATGCTTTTTGCCAGGCTTTTGGTCACAATTCATAATCGCGCCATCCACTTTGCTGACAGCTTGGATAATTATGTCTAATTCAACGTGCAAAATCACGTTTTCTTAATTAATATAATTGAGGGGATGGTCTTCAAAATGTTTACACTATTCATTAAGAACAACATTCTAAATGCTACTCCATTCAGTTGACGAAAGAGAAAGGACACATAGGCAGCCTTTGTACCGAACCAAGACTTGTTTTTGTTTAAGTTGTTATAATTAAAGTAGGTTCAAATAAATGTTTTCTTCAAGTTCTCATTTTGTGACTACTTGATATTTTATAATTTCCTTCTGATACAAAGCACCTTTGAAGTACCTATATTAAAAGATTTGGCTTTAAGTCCAAAGCCTAGAACTTTCTGTAAAGAATCTTTGTTTTCTTGTGCTGTCCTAGTAACTGAATGTTCCCATGTTTTGAATAAATCTTGGAAAAATGATCCAGAAGGTACCTTAAAGTGTCCACCTCTTATTTTCACATTGAATGTACACTTGGGCAAAGTAATTTGTTACCAAAACAACGCACACAGTAATTGAATATTGTAGAATTGAATGTCATGCAGTTTTTCCATTGGTATTAGCAGGAAGGTAAATAAGACTTATTCATTACATATTATTCTTCTTCATATGTGCATCCTTTATGTAATTTATGTATATATGCCCATTTCGTACTGTACATTTAACTTCGCAAATAAGGATGGCGGCCTCAGAGATAATTGCTACGATAGTGATCTTTATACAGATTTTAAAAATCGTAAAACTGTATTTAGAACCCTTATATGGCACTTAGACAGTTATGTGCTACAAGCCGTTACAAAACATACATACATAGTTTCAGATCTAAAAACTCTCATGATCATGACCCTATGGAACATAACATTGTCAACAATTCTGAAGTACGTTGCAATAAATGTCTCACGCATAGATACTCATCTGTGCTTTACTCATTTCAAAACTAAAATGCGATTGTAATTAATAACTAAGTAGGTACCTATTTGTGTACGAAGAGCTCGAAATATCAAGGCCGCTTTCGACTGCGACAAGAGAATCTCGAGGATGTTAACGGATTTCGTGATGTTTGAGCAACCATATAATTTAAGGAATAAAAACTCATATTTGTAATTTATGTCGTAAAGAGCAAAACTGCGTTCATGTAACACACCTGGGACAGATAAAGAAGTCTTATTCATGTGACGAATTTGTAAAATTGACATCTTGTTTGGGCGAGTTTTTGGGCTGCATAGCGTAGGTACATGAATTTCGCGGACAGTTGCTTCAAAAAATTGTTAAATAATTTATAGTTTATCAAGTGCTCAGACAATAGACATGAATGTTAAATATAAACGTTGTCTAAATTAATGTAAATCATCTTAGAAAACGTGATTACATACCTATAATAATAAAAATGACAACCTTCACGTAGAGTATTTAATATTAAGAACGTAGAAAATATGCGCAAAATAACCAGACAAAACCCATCTAGTGAATAATTCAAACTTGTTTTTCCAAATTTGGAAAGAACAACTTACGTTTCAAAATAATACCTTTGTTCTCAACTGGTAGAATTTGAAGGATTTACCTTCCAATTTTTAAGTATCGCAATTATTATTATCCGTTAAGAAGAAAATAATAAAACACTCACCTTTTATAGTAAACCTTTTTTTTTTTCAAAATATGTATACACAAAATTTAGTCGTCCGAAAATCGGCACCGATTCAAGGAAACTTACACTATAATTTAAGTTGAGTTAATCACCAAAATTTTGTGACACGACACTAAAATTTTTGAAAACGTCAAATTTTAGACATTTCCTAAAATTACATCCAAAATCAAGTTGGACTATTGTCTGCAGCCCACAATACACAGTGTTTATAATGTTTGTATATCTGTGAGTTTTTATTAGTGAAAACTGGTTTTATTTGTGATGAAAATTCTCTTCCCTTATAAGTTATAACGGTGTGTCATCGAATTTTAATACTTTAACTTCCAGAGGAGTCAAAGAAAAGGATTCGGTTTGTATACCGTTCTTCCTAGCGAATTGCAGAGAACGTCTCAATGCTGATTGGCTGGGTGTATTTGAGGATAAATCTACAATTTATGGATAAATATCTTCAAGTTCTCCTCGAAATATTAACTGGGATCTCTAAAAGTGTATCAATTAGCATTTCTTGTACTACCCCCTCCAATTTTCCTGGAACAAATGGGAAATATGGAAGATCTTCATCTTCCGTTGTCGACTCTCAGTCGTCAGTGTTTACACTTTCAGTTGCTAAACTTATTTCCTAGTTCTGATTGGATGTTTCTACGTTAATATTTTTAATTGGCTTTCCTTTAAATTGTTGGTAATATGTATGCACAAAATTGATTGAATGAGCTTTCTCCTTTCCCTAGCCAAGTGGAGCTTCTTATCTCGTGGCTCTTATGGGTTCGGAGGCCATGATGAACGGAACCCCCTCCCAGCATTTCTGTACTGTCTTCGGTAGTCATCGTCATTTTGAGAGTGATGGTACCTCCATGCATTTTTTCATCGATGTGGTCCATATTCCCCTCTTCCTTTTTTGTAACCGACCGTATTGACGTTTCGTCGATATTATTGATGTCGATTTTCCTATCTTTTCCTTCTTCTTTTATCGTTATTTGCATTTTTTCGTTTCGCCTTCGACAATATTTTCTAACATTTCCACGACACCTTTTATGATTTTGGGCGGCATATACTTAGTATAAGCTAGGCTAATCTACGAAAATGTGTCGACCATTATGGCCTTCTGATTAGTGATGGTTCTAGATGAGTAGTCTTGGCAACACCACGTCTTCTACAGACGTTACATTTCTTGATTGATAAATTTTAGGTGTGCTCAACCGCAGTTTTATCTTGTTTTGTGCTTCACTTGACCAGGACTGTTATTCTTGAAAATGGTGCCAGTTTTTCGTTATTCTTCGCTCACAGACTGACACTTTCTCTTCATTTAAAGTTAATTTACTATCCAAATCATGGATCGCATGCCTAACCTCAAACCTGACATTTAAAATATTCATTTCTTTCTTCAATTTCCTGTCTTGTACGTGAATTTGTTGGTTAGTACCTTCTTTGTATTTTCCAATTTTTTCGTTACATTTTGTAATTGACTTCGTTTTAGAATTTGTTCGTTTCGCTCTACTCGGTCCTTCATTGCTTGTCTTAATGCCGTTTGCCATTTTCCTGACCTCAATTTTTTTCTATGTTATTGCCTTTTCTTCTCGAACTGCTTGTTGTACTGCTCTCATTTCTTTTAGAACCAGTTTTTACCTTGCTTCTATTTTTTCTCGACTCAGTTTTTGTCTTGCTTTCATTTCGTCTTGATCAGATTCTATTTTCTCTAATGCTTTCATCATATATTCTAAAATTGACGTATCTATCAATTTTTTGTACTTGAGTGTGTGTAGTTTTTACGATGTCGTGACTTTCTTCGCCAAATATGCCGTATTCACCAACTTTAAATAAAATCAAGGGTCTCCGATTTTTAACCCGATAAAAAACCGCAAGTTTTAAGAAACTTTGTTCCTAAGGTAACTCAAAGGAGTGGAATTTTCCTTTTAGACATTCTATGATGAAATCAGTAAGGATGTAAATTTTATTAGTGAATGTTTTGAAAAACAATATTAAAAGTTGAGTTACGTGATTGCAAATTTATCGGCACCACTCTCATAATTAAAACGTATCTTCAACGATCCTCTGTGTCTCTGTGATGTTATTTTATCTGTGCTTTTTTAGAATAAGTTGTAGAGTGCAGACGCCTTAGTATCGACTGTATTGGATTTTCCCATTCATATTCGCACATCCGCTTTGTTTGTCTCTCGAAGCTGAGGGCGTTACGATTTTTGTGTTAAAATTTATTTCTAAAAACGTAAAAATACAAAAATCTGAGTCAAATTTACAGCTCTGTTGTGGTAGGTACTTAATTATTTCTTGCCTGCGTTTCCAACAACACTACTTGGATATGAATTTCATGATAGACGTTTCCACCTTGTGGTTAATTTATCATCTAAATAAATCCTGAGGAAATGCCTGTTTGGAGAATAAATTATTAGGCCTTGATTTGTGTTTAATAGTCATAATGACTTTTCATTTTGTGTTCTTATTCCTAATCTGGCTGTAGCTGACAAGTGTAATTGCAAATAATAAAAGATTTAAATTACATACAACCGTGAACTTTATTAATCGTCAAATAGAGATAAATAGGTGTAATTTAGTGTACAGAGCGTTAATCGAAAACTTAGAATTTGTGGTAGAAACTTGACATTGAGGCGACATCTGTACGTCGTTTCAAATAGTTTACGGTTTAATTAAACATCGTGATTATGCGATAGTGTGAGTACAGTATAAAGAGAACATAAATAGGAAACGGTAAACGGTACTTTTACTATAAGTAACATGTTTGCTGTTCGTAACGCACGTAATTTTTGTAATAAATTATCAACGATGAAGGACCAAATCCCATTTTCTAGTGACTTCATTTTTCGGCAGGTAATTTTAATGTAACTGTTCTGCCTTTACTTCTGGTACATTTAATAGAATTTCAGTTATTTGACACAACGAGCAGCACGTACACTTATTTACTGGCGGATACAGATACGCGGGAAGCCGTCCTTATCGACCCAGTATTCGAACACGCCGAGCGGGATTTTCAACTTTGCAAAGATTTAAATTTGAAACTTAAATATGCAAGTAAGTCTATTATTTAAATTTAAACAAATTGTGACGAATTTACGTAATATATTGTCTAATTGTTGCTACGATGATTTCGTAATATAACGTGATAAAATCTGTAATAAATGCCTTATTGACCCCATTTATTAGCGATAAGATCGTTTATGGATTTCGTGGAAAAATTGCAATATCATAATTAGTTGCAATTATGGAATATTTTATATCTCATAAAATGAATCACACGGCGCCGACGCCGACGCTCGCGTAATTATATGGTCTGAAGTACAAGTAATGGTGAATAAATAAAAACTCCAACCTCCCTGATATTTTTTTACTCGAATACGCTATTCGTTTTGACTCTTTTGGGAGTAATCTTTAGGCGTTCAATTTACATATAGGTCAAGTGACTAAAAATGAAGACATTTAATAAAATAAATTACAGAGGAAAAACTAATTAAATAACTCACATTATTAATATCATATTTTTATAAATTCTTATCATATAATAAAATTGTGTATGTTGAAATTTAAAGCTGCATTTTTAAAATTTAAATGAAACAAGCATTTGATAACGCTTACGCTACTTCTTAAAAGAAAGCACTGCGGATATTGAATGAAAAATCTAGATGTATTGTCTGAAACGTTTCTTGTGTATGTCTGAGTCAAGAATGTACTTGTACATATTTTACGTTTATTTCGAATTAGTTAGTGCTTCCAATAGATAACAGTAGGAAAAGCTAGGGCTGCATACTGCCTCATTTTCCTAGTCGTGCTGATGTAATTTATATAGCACTAGGAAACACTAATGAAGTGAAAACTATCTGAATCGGTCCTGTCGTTAGTGATTTTAACAAGCGAATGCCTTTAGCACTACAGAGGAGATGCGGTTTTCTCGGAAACTGGCGGTTAGTGATGGCCAAACGCAAGACCAGTCTTGGTCTTGTCTTACACCAATTGGTCTTGCTCTTGGTCTTGCATTGATATCCTTAATCTCGGCCTTGGTCTTGGGCTTGCACCAATTGGTCTTGTTCTTGGTCTTGCACCCAAGACTATTGCAGTCTTGCAATTTTATACCGTGCTATGAATGATATCAAATTAATCGAAATTTTGTGTCGCTACATGCAATGCTACTAAATTAGATTAATGGTTTATGGTTTCCGTAAAAATTATTCAACTACTCAAGCGGTCTCCAAGATAATATCTATTATAACTGAGTCGTTCGAGAAAGGTGAACATGCATCGCTGATATTATGTGACCTCTCCAAAGCATTCGACTGTATATCTCATAATATTCTTCTGAATAAATTAGATGGCTACGGAATTAGGGGTCTAGCCCAAACATTCTTCACTTCATATCTAGACAATAGAAAGCAATGTGTCATGGCCAATAACTCCCACTCAAATTTATTAAACACACTATATGGTGTGCCCCAGGGGTCGATTTTAGGGCCCTTATTTTTTATCATATACACTGTGTCCAAGATAAGGAGGGCCACTATGGGGATCTCGGAAACGGTAAGAGATAGAGTTTCGGTTAAATGGGAGGAAAGTTGAGCAATTTTGAGTTTAGTAAAATGGAATTTTTAAACTGACGAAATTCCGAACGGTTCCGAAGTTATGCGACAAAAAGCGAATTTTCAGGATTTGTTTTTGACAAATTGTTACTTTGTCGTTGATCTTAACTAAAAAGTAAAAGAACCTTCTACAGGTACTTTTTAACGTTGTTTAACATGGCATGCAGCAAATTGGAATCCGACGTTTCGTTTTTGAGAAACCATCATCAACTTTGTTTTTTTAAATACGGTCCTGATTTTTTGATTCATAATATTAGAAGAGCTTTTTATTCTACATTCAAGCATGTATCACACTTTATGGTTCAATTGCGATTTTATACTTATTTTACTATTGTACTTAAATTTACTAGAATCTACTTTGATATTTTACCCTAACCCGTAGTACGCAATTGTTGGTTTCAGCAGGATGGTGCACCTGCGCACAATTCACGGGTATTTATATAATTATGTAATTTAAGCACAATAAAAATGATTATGATTATTATGATTATGATTATGATTAATGCAGAGAATAATAATTTCGCTACATAGATATGTAGTGGATGTTTATGTTATTAATTGGTATTGGGTTTAATGATCAAAGTAAATTATAACTTAAATTATTTTAAAATTAAATAGGTACCAATTAATTTTTTAATTCACCATCAAGAATACTTTTTTACTAACTTATGTTTCAGTATTGCGATCACATTTAAAAAAATATATTTATGTTGAAACTTCACAATGATAGTCAATGTCTTGTTAAGAAAAAACATGTTTTTAATGGATGTTTGATGGAGAAGGAAAAATTAAGTTATTTTAATGAAAAGTAAAAAATTCTGTCTAACCCATATGAATTATAATAGACACGACATCGACATGTTTCGACTTACTGCATCTGTAGATGGCGATAATTCACAAATATTAAAGAATATGCACTAGCATAGACTAATTGGTCTATGGCACTAGGTATTGCATTTTGCAACGCGTCTGTTGTATTTTATAAAGTAAGATGTAATTTTAGTTACATTAAGTTTTGAGAATTCAGTTGCTTTGAAAAAGGGACATTTGCATGAGTGTTATAGGCGCCGGCGCCGTGTCGGTTTATATTCCTTTGTGCTTGCCTTTGCCCTTTATTGTAAACTAAGTAAAACGTGCTTTTTGGTACAAATTTAGGATTAATAATTTGGGACTTTCCCACAATTTTATTACTTGTAGGTATATACTTTTATTAAGTCTTAGAAATGTGAAGAGTTCAGCCAAATTTCAAATAGTTTTATTTGGTTTAAGTAAATGTTTCATTTAATATGATTATAGTGGTTACTTATTAATTTTATTTTTCAAACAAACATCATTTTACTAAAGTCAAAACAACCCTTTTTCAATAAAATGTTTACTTTCTCGCATACACACAATAATTTTTTTGGAAAAACAAATGTTTTTTGTGTGTGGTATAAAAAAAATAATCGTTCGTAATAAGGAATAATCTGCAAGAGTCTTCTCGAAAAACTGTCAACCTAAAAATGCTCCACCTTCGGTGTCGCATTTTTATTAGTTGACAGTTTTTCTCGTCTAATTGCTAGGCAACAGATTCTTATTAAACAACCCAAATTGACTCGGTACAATACAAACCTCTTGTGCAATTATAAGTGAAAATTTACAAGTTCTGATAAGACTAAAGGGCCCAAGTCATCATTATTAATTGTTACTGGTATCTGTTAGATTGTGATCAAAGGCCGCAAGTGTCATATAGTTCATCCAATTCTCCTATAAACTAGTGATTTTGAGGCTCACTGCTTATTCCAAGCTCCGTGTTCATCTCACCACAATACGTGAGGAACTGGTGTCCAAAATTCAAGAAAAATTGAAAAACGTAATCGACTGCATGGTTTTTACCACGACTAGTTGGCTTTTCCAGAATTTCCAATATTTCAACATATATCATTATCAACAATAATGCATTTTGAGCTTACACCGGTGAGCATAGCCAATACTTTACAATGATGAGCCAAATTTCCTACAATTGCATACAAATTGTCCACCAGCCCCCTCAAAAGTTGAGAAAATATCGTGAAGCTGATGAAAGGATATTTGGGTTACTAACAGACTTTCAAAACCGAAATATCCTTGATTTCTTAAGAGGAATTGCTCATAATTTTGAGATGGAACTATGTGTCATTTTTTGTTATTGTTGATTATGTAAATTTTGTGTTTGTATGAATTTGATAAATATTTTTGACTACGTGCTTTTTCTATTTTTTTGTATACCAATATTTAAGTAAGTATGAATTTTTGTAAATATTCTTTTGTATACGCTTTTAAATATAAGTATGCGTTCTTCTACATTCAATGCAAAAATAAAATTATTTTTTTAAAATCTGTCTTATATCGAACCTACATATAGAAAACACTAATCTCATTTATATACTTACTTTAAATAATTAAGTAATAATATACTCAAATTTAGAAGAAAAAATATGCATTCGCCGAACCGGCCGCGCCGAACTGACCCCTCGCGCCGAACCGTCCTATCCCGCCGAATCAGCCGCGCCCGAACCGGTCGCGCCGAACTGTCCTACACCCTCTCTGCTATGTGTCAATGCAGACATTTTCAGTTATTCATCCAGACCAGTGCGTAAAATGATTTTGATAATTTTACGAAAATGAACCCTCAATATACCTATACGTATATGTTCAGTTCATTAAATGATATAACGTATAGTATAATTTTGCAAAAGAGATAAATTACTTAGTGTTAATAAAAATTAATCAATTCTTCGCTTTGCTCACACCTCCCTGCAGGTAAATACAAAATTAACCCTCCTGTTTGATGGTACAATCATATTACTTTAGCTGGGACACGATGTAAAATTGGAGTTGGGATATGCTTATCGATCGGCTTGTCTATTTTGTGGATGTTCGAGACCCTTTTTACCTTCGTTTTCTAATTATACATGTATTTACTGAGCTCGGAAACAAATACCTATCATAAATTAACTTTTTAACATTATTTCAACTTTCCTCCGTCCAGTATTTCGTTGCGTTACTATTTACTTATTTACGCACTCGTTTTTCGTAATTAAATTTAGTTATCGAAAATGTTTAAAGATTGATATTAAACTCTGGAATGAGGCTGGTTTATTTACTAACTTTACGTAATTAATGGTATAAAGAAGTAACATAAAATATTTTATTGCCCTACAAAGGTCCGAATAATTTTGTTTTATAATACCAAGTACGTTAAGTGAGATGCATAATAAAATTAGTACTACATAAAAGCCGTTTTTATAAAGATACCACATTTTTCCATCGTTGTCCATATTTTATTCCCTATCTTCGTCTTTTTGTTGTACATTTAATGAAAGATGTATAAACTTATCTAAAATGGAGTTGTTATGCCATATTTTTGTGTTGTTTCGGATGGTTGTCAAGAATTTTATATCTATTTCGATTTATTTTTTGTACAACTTCTGAATTGTAATCGAGGAAGAGTCTACTATAGGTTTGTTTTCCTGTTTTGCCAATTTGTAATCTACATATAAACACCATGCATATGTTAGTTCATAAATAATAGTGACGTATAAACATATAACTATAACATGTACTAAAAGCTACTTTATGGCTTTTACTAGTTTTTATGGGATTTGTCAGACTTATGAAAGTGCACAACGATGCAATATAATAGCCACTGTTTTAATAAAAGGTACTTCATAAAATCATAACAATCTAAAGTTAATTATTATTGCACAGCTTAACACTTTACTGTATTACGTTTAATCATATAAAAGTCTGCTATGCTCCTACTCGTAAAGATTAAAAAAAAATTATTTATTCCAGTAAACCTCTCAAGACTTATGGCAAAGAAACGGCCAATTTTTTGGCAGAGTGTACACCAAATGATCTTTTGTTAAAACTGTTTCATTCTTAATTGTTTCAAAAAATGTCTAATTGCAATTAGTATTACTAAGATTTTATTTCCATTCAATCGGCAACAATATTAATTTCCTATTTAAATATTGGAAGATGTCAAGGGTAGATCTACAGCTTCACTCTCCATTAAGTTATTCATGGATGTCTAATCGACAGATATTAAGATTTGTTCTTGATGTCTGGGTACCGGCTAATTATCCTTTGGGATTTCAAAAACATATACTGATAACTGATAACGCTTCTCCCAATTTTGGAAAATATGCTTCTGGTAGAACTGCCCGATAAACCCCCTTTAATTTTTTGTATACAAACCGTTCACAGTATCGTTACTGTACGAGGCGTTAAAATAAACGCTTATGAATGGACGGCACTGGGCTCGGTCTTCTGATCTCGCTGTCGAATCTCTGTTAGGACAAGAGCTTTTCGACTAAGACGTAGATGCTTTGGCCATAAATGGGGTTATGTAGAAAATTAATTACATAAATTGAATATTTTCGTCTGTTTTTGACAGTCTCGAACTGGTGATAGTGTCAGAGATCGTGAATTTCATGGTCTTCTTGGCGTCTTTGTACTCGACTACAGTTCTGACTTTATCTGGCGCTGTAGAACTTACCTGGTTAGTGCTGCACGTTAACGCCCCCTCATGCAGTTTCTTCGAGCATCCACCAAGAAACTGACTTGTCACCGTACTCACCGTACTAGTGCTCATTGTTTTTATTTGTCCATCCTTTTTCTTGGATTCCATTATGACGTCAATTAAAGATCTGCCGTTTGTATTTTGGAAGATTTTTGTGTTTCTCGCCTCTATATCATTTGCCTTTAACCTATTCTTCGAGGCATCGTCTTACCTCGCATGTGATAGAGAATCCAAAAAACTGTTCCGTTGCATTTAAGTCTCTAGCAACATTTGATCCTTTTCAATTTTTCTTGTTCCTGAAATGTAATTCTATGTTTTCGGCAAATGCTTTGTTTGGTGAAAAGTGGCATAAATATATTACAGCACAAGACAGTTTTACAGACACAAAGTCACGTTCACTATTCTTCACTTATCACATTAAAGTTTTTAACACTAATGAATTAATGATTAAGGTACCACAGAAGTAAATAAAGAACTTAAATTTGTTTAAACACATATAGTAGCATCTGTACATGACAAAAACTGCAATATACGGCGTTTGATGATTAAAAGGTCTCCATTGGCACAGTGAGTTCCTAGAGCCCTTAGATCATTTTACGAAGGAGAGTCATCAAAATTTTTGATGTGGGGGTGAGGTTTTTTTAGGTTACAAAATTAAGTTTAGTATTATTTTCGATTAAATTCGAAACGTAGAATCCATTTATGACATAATATTCATAGTATTTAATATAAAAAACTCGAAAAGAAAAGAAAATATTCACTTTGCCTTAAAAGGGTTGCAATGTTTTTGCCACGATAATTTAATTAAAGTTAGATATGTCGGTTCCGATGTTCAGAACGGCTCACTAAGTTTCGGTCAAGGTCATCGCCCGCTTGCCTGCCGCGCATATCGCTCAATCTCTTTCTCGGTCGCGTCCCCCGCGTATACGCTTGTACCTACTTGCGCGCACTTCCGACTGCGCGGCGCGCGAAGTCAGTTTCTATTGAGGTGTTACCGTGTGATACTGTGTGATAAAAATAAAGAGGAACTTTTTGCATTCCTAGCCTCCTAGGCTCTTGAATATGCCGAAGTGCAACAGGTCGTGACCAACGTAGGTCACAAAATAAAATCATCGACAGTAACTGGGACGTTGATGAATAGGCTCGACACTTATGTTAAAGAAGCAGATGGCCGTATTCTTCTACACGCACATGGTGCTCAATGGCGCGTCAAAAATTACGATACACACGGTTGATTCTGATAAAGCAGAATCTTTGAGAGGGGTGTGATACTGGTTCAGAGTTTCATTCTAAGGGCAAAACGTTCACTTGGAATACTTGGCAGAGACAACTCGAGGTTACTGTTGCTTTCAAAGCCTTATCTAACCCACTAGAAGAACTGCCCCAGAATGTATTTAATACATTAGAAAAATATGTGGTGCGGCTTTACTGTGGAAAAAATAACATCATTAGTGTTAACGATGCAAGAAAATTCTTATGCGCATCTAAAAATAGGTCTCTCCAAAATGTTCCTCCGACAAAAGATGCCCTCAAGATGCACATCATGCGGAGATCATATCAGGCAAGCTTGAATCATTGTCACAAATAGTCTCGCCGGCGGACTGGGGATGGACTGACACAGGAAAAGTATGGAATCCGACATGGACTATCCAGGCCTATATCTGGGAATCTGTCAGTCAGTTAATCAAACGTTCCTATAAGAAAGGTTGCAGAGGTCGATGTTCCTGTTATGGAAAGGAGCTGCCATGCACGCAGCTATGTAACTGCAGAGGGAACTGCAATAATTCGAGCTGCGATTTTTATGCTCCACGAATTACTTATTTGAATGGGTTCTTTAATAATTTATTATCTTTGGCATTTATCCTTATTTCATATCTTACAGTGTAATAGACAGCGGGGCACTCTTAGACGACGCCGACGTGGAAGACGATATTCCATACTAGAGACTAATGTACCTCGTTTATTTTGATTTTTTTAATTTAATTATTAAAAAATTTAAAAATAAGGCGTTACAATTTGTTTTATCCGCCTTATCAATAACAGACATTATTTAGACACGCCTGCTCTATCTTACACTGCACCATCTTTTCCTGTCAGATGAGTTTGTGGTCGAAAGCAGGTCTTTGTAATTTATAGTGTTTTTGATACAGTGACGAGTAATTTTTTTTGTCCACATTACTCAAACCAATACATTAAGTCATTCTTATTTATCAATTTGAATATATGCAATAGATATGGCCGATTTTGTACAAAAATGGAAAATGTCGATTTTTTTAATTTTTTGGCCGTTTCTGTGAAAAATATTGCAAATTAAATATCAGAAATGAATTCTGCATGTTTGATTTATTTGAAAATGACACCAAAATTGATCTTGCAGCTACAAGTTAGAGACAGGAATTTCTCCTCCCCAGGCCCTCCCCAATTTAAAAAACTTACATTAAAAAATTAATGGCTCCCCTTCTTAAATCATTCTTCTCGTCCTAAAGATCAACTCAGCAAAAGGCATGTCTTAATCATTAATCGCCGTATAATTTAATGTAGGTACACCAGCAACTAATATAAAGTCTACAAAAAAACATTTCTAAAAAACTTTGGTATAAGATAAGCAGCCCATTTTTGACAAAATGTTTACGTATTTGTTCTTGTTTCTTGTATGTATACGTAAAAAGTATGAATGTTCACTATTTTCGCATCGAATAGTCCAAATTTACATATTGCAAAGCATTTTTGTTTGTACCACATGCACAATAACAGACTACTGTCTAATTTAATCAAATCGTGATATTTTTCGATAACAATTTCTCTATTAGAGGAAAATTGAAAATCTGAGCGAATCGTAGTATTATTTAATCAGAAATTCAGCCAAGTTGTATTAAGCCGAGCATACCCACCCTATTAAATTTGAAAACATAATCGAAGGGAAAAGGATTGAGATAAACACAAGGTATAGTGTCATACCGGTGCCTAAAGATGTAAATCGAAAAGGAGTAAAACCGATCGCCTACAAAAGTTGCTCATGTGAATCTTGTATAATTTAATCGTTTGCATTTTTCTGGTGCTTTAATTCAAATTTGAGTTTCTTTCGGCAACTTACTGCTACAAGTATTAATAATTAGGTGTTTGCTGAAGTAGATTTATAATCGGAAGTTTTTCCTCGATGTGAGAGTGACTTGGTAATTGAATTTCGTGTTTTGCATATAAATTTAGGGTTCAGTTGGATATTGTAGAAAAATTCTCAGCATTGTTTTGCAAAGCTACAGAGAATATTAATAATTGTGCTGTTGCGGTAATTAATCGTTTAGTTATAAATTTCGCTAGAGAAATTTACGGATTGAATTTCGAAATGTAAATAAATTGAGTATTGGAAAATAACCGTGAATTGCAGATTTAAACCTCTTCAGTTTGCATTTTAATTTGCTAATCTTAATACACCGCGTTGTTGCGCCTTTGGTCTTTCCTTCTATTTATGCAAATCTCTTTATAATCAGTTGAAATCTGTATATCATTAAGTAAATGTTTTTAAATTTGATTTTATAAAAGATTATGATAGATGATGAGTTCTCTGTTACAAGACTATTCAGTATTCGCATTAATTTAGATACGTAGTGAGCTATTAGATGAGAAAGGCAAAACAGTAATTGCGTATGCTCTAGAGTATATTTAAACGTAGCGCATTACGTTCATTTATAAATAATAATATTATACCTTGTTCGGAAAATGGTTTTCCTACTATTACGCTACATCTAATTAATTAGTAAAATTATAATATTCCGCACTGACGGAAACCGTATTAATAAATCATTATCGGACGTCGCTAGAGAGGGTTGAATATCCTTTTTGGGAAACTATATTCTCAGGTATGACCTAAATATACGAAATTCTACAATAAGCAATCCAAGTCTACAGAGTACGAATTAATTACAAGACTCCTTTACAATTTACAAGGATTCAATTTGTATGAAAATCAATTTTTGAGATAATAGTATTCGATCTGTGAGGCTCAACAAATAATTTAAAAGCTTGATTACATTTCGGGTTACATTCTGTCTCAAATTGCTTTTTGATGATACACGATCTGGGAGTAATTTTTACTGCTACCAGAGTGTTTGGGGTTTTTCAGGTGAAACTTTTTGTTAGACTAATGTGAAGTAATCAGGGGAAAATATTGATCTTTATCTACATCGAGCAGTTACAGAAACTCATAAAATTTGACGACGTCGTCGTCGGTCGCGTCGGTCGGTTGTTATAGATTTGAGAACCTATTAGTTAGATGAGTGCATTATTTCTTATCTATGTATGAAACGTGCGTATTATAGTACAGTTGCGTAAATTGAATTTCGGGAAACTCCGTAATTCTGGGGTTAGTCAGGAATACTGTCCAGGAAAATTAAATTATTGAAATTCAAACCAACAGAGTTGCGAAGTAGTTGCTCAACCGGAAATTACGTCTCTATACTTTATGATATTTCGAATGTACTGATTAACTTCCTGAATGTTTATGATTGAACTCTAATTATAATCAGTTTTATAACCCTAACTTTTGTTTTTATTTACAGTGAATACCCACATGCATGCGGATCACATAACTGGAACTGGATTTTTAAAAAAATTAACGAATTGTAAAAGTTTAATATCGAAAGCGAGCGGTGCCGATGCCGATATACATGTGGATGAATCTGATGCTGTAACTTTCGGTAGGCATAAATTACAAATTTTTGCAACACCTGGTCATACTAATGGTTGTATTACTTATTATTCCACCGAGCAGGTTTGTACCTTTTTAATGTTTAATTTCGATGCTGAACAAGAATTGGAAAACACGAAAATACAATAAAATTTACAATGTTTCTGTTTTCCATTTTACGAGTTAACAATGAAGCACTGATGCAAATTGTAAAGCTTTGTCAATACCCTTGCTTTATTCTTTGAAAATCTATTATTCCTTATTGCAGGGAACTGTTTACTTCGTCAATAAAATAATAAACAAAGTCTAAGTTATTTATACTATGTCTTACATTTCCATTTATATTTGATGATTTTTAGCATATTTTCTATATTCATGTAAAGAAATTGTCTCTTATTTTTTGCAAGTTCACTTCTTTTAAAGCTCATCGATTTAATGATCTTGTAGTGGGTTCTAATATTCAAATCTGAGCGTTCATAGTTTTGGTATTTATTAATCGCTCATTATGAAAATTAATAATAAGTGTACAATAATG
Source organism: Pyrocoelia pectoralis (assembly GCA_036250285.1). Classification (NCBI taxonomy): domain Eukaryota; kingdom Metazoa; phylum Arthropoda; class Insecta; order Coleoptera; family Lampyridae; genus Pyrocoelia; species Pyrocoelia pectoralis. Next base: position 11,496,664 of record CM070078.1, read on the forward strand.
AATGAAAGTATGGACTAATAAATTAATATGCCAATTCTCATTTTTTCGCCATTTACAACAAACAATAAATTAATAGGAGATTGTACCTTGTACAATGTACATTGTACAATGAGCCCTCTCTTTTAATACCTACAACTTCTGTGGCACCAAAGACTTGCTTATAATGTCAACTAGTTGGGAATGTTCCTGATTTATTATTTTTGAACACAACGGATTAACGTATATTGTAACAACGTTACTCGCGATTGTACGATTAAGATCAGAAACCTTATCATTTTTACACGATCTTTCAGGTGTAAGATTTATGCGTGCACACTTTTTTTTTGGAGGAATTCTATTTTTCTTAGCGTGTACTTCGATTCTTATTTAAGTGCCGTATCCGTTATGAAATCAGGTTGTAGATGATGAGAGGTTAGGTAAAAAAAACCCGGAAAAAAACCCTAGGAAAAAAGGCCCCCAGAAGAAAAACCCCCGAAAAATAATTATAGATGGCTGTGAATAAATATATAAATACACAAAGTTTGGAAATAAAAGTAATGCTAAACTTAAACGTAGATATAAAGCGCCTAGGTTATTTGCAGGCGTAGTATATTTTTTTTTCAATTGATACTTTTCATTCTTGGATACCTTAGGACAGTATATATTATGTATGATTTTGTAATATTGATGTAAAATATAATGCAGTATAAATCTAAAGTAGGTATGTATATGTTATTATATCATTTATTCAACGTTTATGTTTCATTCGGCGCATATGATAATCTTCATCAAAATTTATTCACAGCTATCTATAATTGTTTTTCGGGGGTTTTTCTTTCGGGGGTCTTTTTTCCTAGGGATTTTTTCGGGTTTTTTTTACCGGGGGGTCTTTTTTCCGGTTTTTTTTTCCGGGGGGTTCTTTTCCTAGATTCGTAGATAATACGATATAAGTTTCGCTCACTCTTCGGATAATGCAGTGCGATGGAAGGGATTTTCCCATTTTCTTCTTACTGAGTATCATTTTAAATTCAATTGACGCAAATGCATTAAGGCTGCTAGCTGAGGATGAACTTGATGTAGGTAGTTCAACTTCTGGTCACTTATAGAGTTGACTATTACAAAGATTCTTTCAATGGATTGTTATCGCATCCTAGAAGCGCCTTCTGGTGAAATGATTCCAGATGTATCCCACATAATACTGGTAGCAAAACAAAGCAGCTCGGTTATTTTTTTTTTTTGGAGGAGTATCATTGATCATTAAATTACATGTATATATTGGTTTTTGAATTTCATCGCAATATACGGGAATTTTTTTCTTATTTTTAACACCATTTAAATGGAGATTTTTTTGGAAAACTCACGTAGATGTTCGGCAATGGTTACTGGAAACGTACGATTAATGTTAACAAGTGCAACAAGTATTAGGCGATGGAGTCGTCAATATCTTTATTATCACTAGGCCTATATATGACTTTTCCACCTATATCGTGAGCGCCCCCAAATTTTTTAAAGAATTCATGAACTATTTTTAAAGATTAGCAAATATTAGCATCTCATTTTTTAAAATTGTGAGGGGCTCGTATTACACTTCATTATTTGAAAAGTATTTTGTTATTCCACCTAAACTCCTCTTCAAAAATTGAAAATTTAGTTATCACTTCTCTATAATTTTTTTGGGCGGGTCACAGCCAAGAAATATGGTATTTTTCGTGGTTGGAATATAAGAATTAATTGCCCCCACATAGTTTTTGGTGATGTAATTGTCGACTGTGAAACAAATGTTATTTACTAACGACAGGTCCCTAGGAAAATTTATATAATTATGATAATCATTTCTATTTTACTGATTATTCTGCTTTCCATATAACTTACAGGATAGCTGATAGAAAAGTGGGAATTTATTTTTGTTTTAGTTATTTTTCATTTATTGTATCTAATTATAAATTAATCTTATCTTGATATTAAATATTAAAATTATAAAAATATGTTATATTATTATTATTAATTAATCGCGTTTTTTATTCTAAAGGTAGCGAAAACCCATATTAGAGTAATAATATGTCAATCTTTAAATTTACATCTATTCTTGTTTCGAATGAATACTCTAATTTGAAACGGAGTAATTTGATCACAATTCACTAGTTGAAATACTTACCTCTCTAACTTATCAAAAAATTCTCCACCCTTGTATAAATTCGTTAACAAATAAAACGACTGCAACGTTAAGAAGACCTACCATAAATTTTCTTGAATTACCAATTTGATACTACTTGATTACACGCAGCTGCACGTAATTAATTAATTACTAAGATAAATGTTGGGAAGATTTGTTGTACATACCATAATTTATCAAAATAATCATTTCTTAGATACGTTACCTTTGTAATGTACATTGGAAATAAAATAAAATACAAAACTTAAATCGTGCAATAATTCAGATAGACATGTAAATGGGGTGTACGTTATGCGCTCGAAAAGTTATGTTATGACCATCTTCTCTACTTCTCCAATAAAAATTGTATACATAGAGTCCTTGTAAAAATTGAATGGTTTATCAACAGAAAATTCACTTAAAGGGCACGAAGTTGAACGCCGTTTATTGGTGATAACAATTTCTTAAACAATTCCGCGCTAAATCGTTGTTTGTAGAGGATTGTAATATTTTCCCTCGAATTCAAAGCAACAATACAACGTGCTAGTGCACATAGCAGAAGTTGTAATCTTTGGTTCTTATGTTTTTTTATGTAAATAGCACTTTGAAATGCCAAGATTATTACGAGCATAAATGACAAATGTGAATATTTGTGGTTTGAGAAGGAAAAGTATTACGATTTGTAGTCACATATCTCTGTTAGTCGTTTCTCATAATTCCTAATGCGATGGAAAGTTACAGCGACCACTGAGAAATAAGAACAAAGCCCATATCATTAATCCCAAGGACAAGGAAACAATAAAAGAATGGGTACATTGATACCTTTACAAATAAGAGAAGCAAAAAAGACAATACTCTTGAAGTCTTTTATTCCCAACTGGCCAACTATGATTTATTATGAGGTCTGAGGTCTAGTTTCGACCAACCTAGGCCATTATCAAACCATTAAACTAAAAACTAAAACAAGTGGTGGGACTGATGATCACTGAAGCACTTACCAATTAACAACTGTTGTACTTAATAGAATAAGGCGAGCCCTATTGCTCGAATCTCGTCAAAACGGAATAACAGTTTGCTCTATACACATAACCCCTGAAATATTCATAATTTCATGACTGCCTCTCTTCCTTTACATCATTCTTCTGTAGAGTTCACTAGTTTTCTAATATTTTCTGAAGATTTTCTAATTCAAAATTTTACCTTCCTTTAACCACTTTGCTCACAATCTTAATCTTGATGATGATGATGTTTGTGCCTTTTTTGAGATTGTTTCTGTGGTCGACCTTTTATCAATTATGATAGAGCTTTTCTTTTTCAATTCGCAGTTACTCGCCGATCATTTCGTCAGAGTCTCTCTGCAATTCATTTTCAGTTAATGAACAGTTGTCTCACGATACGTATTCGTTCTAATGCGGTTATGATGGTTCACCAACTGCCCTGAAACGCGAAAGGACTCATAGTCATAATAACGCGAACAAGGCCGCTTTCTACTTGCATCTGTTGATGGTTCCACAAACCCCTGGAAAAAGATTATGTGGTCTATATATGTATATTTGTACAAATTCTATTTTTTCATTCTTATTTGTAATAAATTGTATCTAATACTTATCTTATTAGATACCAATAGCAGTACAAACTCATAATAAGAAAGAATTTCGTTGCCTATTTATGACCAAATACTTATCTTACCCAATATCGAAGCACAAATATTTGCTCATTTATTTCAAAGCACCAAAATATAATGAAACGAGGAAGATGAATTTTTTTTCTGTAAAAAATAATTACACATTGCCAATAAAATCAGTATTAAAATATTGGGAAGAATATTTAATAAAAAACTAATGAACTTGCATTTAGTAAAACGCTGCTAACAAGCAAACATATAAATAACGTGCGTTACTTTCAAGAACGGATGCCATAAAGTTTATGTTCAAACATGACTTGTGTGCACATACAACGTGTTGAGTACATCTTGAATCACCACTACTCGAGATTATTACGTAAAGTTGTAGATCATAAGAATTTTACTTCACGTGCTGCCATTTTTACTCAGCACGTATAAAAATTCTAAATGTTTTTCTTATCTTTATTTTGCTGACCGTATTTTGTGCAAAATTTAGTTATGAATGGTATTTTCAACTTGACCTTCTTGTCTTCGGTAATAATGTCACATTTTGAAAAGGATTTTCGTATCAAAGCACCTCTTTACTCTTGCAGCTTACGAGAGAATGCTTTCATAGATAGTACATCTCTCCTCTTAGCAGTCAACTTCTAAATTCCGAAGGATAAGAGACTCTTTACTTTTCAAAAAGCTGTAAGGCAAGAAGTGATTTTGAGAATATTACACTTTTTTACTGTTTTTCTAACTTATTAGTTGGTGATGAAATATGAATTATTACTGCCAGTCGCATATGATTTCTAAAGTATTTTTACTCCCTTAAGATACCTAGGTATAAAACACGTAGTCGAAAGTTTCGTTTATTTTGCATTCAAAACCTATACTAGGTTAATAAAACATGTCTTCAGTTTGTACGTGAGCTACTTTGTTACGCTTTTACCATTTGATTTTGATTATATTCGTATGCATAATCAGATGAAATGTAAACAATTTAGTTTATAAATAATGCACATCTGGAAGATTTATTGCGAAAAGTAAAGCGAAATACTTTTACTCGCGCTGTTTATAAGACGATGAGACTTGAATTATTGGCTTATAAAAGTGAAATTCCAAAAAACGAGCTGAATCGATTTTCAGTACGAATTTACATTACATCCATATCATCTCTCAATATGGAACAGATAAGATCACTTACATCATACAACGGTGATGTTCTTTTTAAACCTACACAATTTTAATACACTTTCTGAAAGGGAGAAAGGACTGTATTAAGTTGAAATAATAAAATTCCTTTCAGTTATAATAACAAGAAGCAATATTGTTTTGTGTTTATTGGAATTTCTAAATTAAGGTTTCGCAGAGTTTAAATTACTTTTCAACAAGTTTCCATGATAAGATTCGTCATGTTTATAGAAATAAACAGTTGGAAGGTATCGAAAAGCAGAAAAAAGTAAAGCTTTTAAAATTAATGAAATTTCAGATCAAATTGAAACGGTTTATTTTGAAGAAGCATTTATAATCTTTTCTTTTAATTTCAAAGTATCACTGCTTTAAAGTTGAAGTTTAAAATTAACTGCCTTTGTTCAATGTATTAAAATTTACTTTTAAATTGAAAATGATTACAACATATAAAGATAAAATCAAGGAGTAAAACCAATTGAGTTTTGCGAAAGTTATTTATAAACTTCGCCATTTCATTTACTTTTTGTACCTTAAGGCTTTTGATATTGTTTTAAACGAAGACATATTTCAAGGATTAGGGATATGTTCTTAGTTATAGCTATTAAAACTCTCTATCAACGTTCATACAATAATTCAACAATCTCGAGTTGAATGATCTTTTACTATTGGTTGGATTATGTACACTACTGTCTTTGAGTCTCATTAGTCATTAGTACCATTACACAGATTCCAAAAAGCTAGGGTTCGATTGTGTTCTGTTGCATCAGTGGCTTACGATCGAAATTGTGATAAATATATCAAAAATTCTGATAACAATCCAGCAGCAATTTAAGAAAATTTTGTAGTGTCATTCGTCGCTATTGGAAATGTATTTCCGTGTTCCAAATCTTTATGAGGAACTATTTTATCGGAGATGCCAAATCAATATTAACTTGTTCATTTTTAAATATCCTTTGATTCCCAAGTGATACATTCTTTGTAGTTTTCTCTCCAAGGTGGAGTTTTCCAAAAATAAGTAAGTTATAGGAAAAAAGCTAAAATATAAGATACGCATAATTCAAATTAAAAGATTGAAAAACGTAGAACTCGTGACGGCACATTTTCAAAAATCATTCATTTCAGTAACTACTTGTACAGGGTTGCCCACTTGCCCTCCGTTCATCGATATAGTACCTTTAATATTAATTTTAGGATAAAAGGTCAAGAGACATTTCTTATTCAGATGTTCATTGTTTGTAACCTAAAAATATTAGAGGCCCGTACTGTTCTCGATTTCGTCTGTACAGGATCGTACTATATTATTTTAAATGGATCACCATATAGATTTTTATATTTTTGAAACCCATATTCCATTCTAGACCAAGTATGTTTGGCTTTTCACCTACTTAAGTCAACTCATTTACGAGAAAATAAATGTTTTTAAAAAATTGTCGCTGAAATCAACATTCAGTAAAAACATCATAACTATTCAATCATTGGCAGCAGAGCAACAAAATTGGAGATTATCATAAACAAAAGATCGTTTTATTTCTCGATATGCTGATTTTGATCGAAACTTGTTGCAAAAGAGCCTTACTGAATTTCTTCTAACGACCACACAAGAAATGCCAAAAGTCGACTATTTTAAATGGAACACCCTGTATATTTTTTCATGAATGAACTGCTTTTTGATAACTTTGATTATTGTTAAATATGTCCTATATCAAAAGGTATGTAACAGTTTTCGAGATAATAACCTTAGTTTGAATTATTTTGTTTTATCGCCAAATACTGAAAATAAAATTATGTACCTATTATTACTTAAATTGTGTTGTTACTTAAGAAACCAGAAATGTGAAACAAAAAAAACGACTACGTATTAAAATGTTATTGAGACAGTACCTATGCTGTTCTTTAATCATAAATACATTTAACATAGTTGCCATGCCAATAACAATAACAATTGCAATACGGAGACGACATAATATGCCAGTTTAATTTGAATAATTGTATTTGACACATTATCGTCTTCACTTTGTTAAAAAGGCTTAAAATCGAATCCAAAATGTCACGTTTTCCACATAACCAACTGGTTGATATGGTTTTTATTCTCGGCGAATGTTTACAAAACCCGTTATTAGCTACGCGGGTCTACAAAGAGAGGTATCCTGATAGACGCCATCCAGATATAACAGCAGTTGAAAATCTTCTTGCAAAATTTATGGCCTCGGGGGGGGGGGCATATTCAAAACCTTTTCGTGAAAGATCAGTTCTGAATGAGCAGAATAAAGAACTAATAATGACAGACAGCCTTGGTTGAAGACCCAAGAAGAAGTGCTAGGCAAATTGGGGAAATTTCAGGAGTTAGCAGGATATCAGTTTGGCGTACGATTAAAAGCGTTCATTTTCATCCATACCGGTTTCAAAGGCACCATAAACTTTTTGGGAAGGACCATTTAAGTCGTTTGGGTTTTTGTCGTTGGGTCAATGAAAAATTCGCCACTGAGAGACACTTTTTTAATCATGTTTTATTCAGATACGAATCAACGTTCCACAATGACGGGTTTATGAACAGTCACAATTATCACCATTATTCTGATTTAAACCCACATGTGACAAGGGAAGTTGACCGTCAGAAAAGATGGTTGCTGCACACGTGGGGTGCAATTCTTGGTCAATATGTAGTGGGGCCATATTTTTTTTGACAGAAATTTAAATTTCCAAGTTTATTCCGACTTTTTAAGGCACGAGTTGCCGATATTGCTTGAAGACAACCCTTTGTTGATGCATCAACGAATGATGGTTTCAGCATGACGGCGCTCCTCCCCACTACGGAATTGGAGTAAGAAACTTCTTAAATGATGAATATGCTCAAAGATGGATTGGAAGAGGCGGGCCCGTAAATTGGCCACTCCGATCACCCGACATAACCAAGCCAGACCTTTTTCTATGGGAATATGTAAAAGAACTTGTATACCAAGAACCGCCTACAACTGCAGACAACTGCAAAGGGATTCCCCTATAAATTCCAGTTTGCCAGTTTCTATCCTGTCTCCTTTTTTGCGCAGTGGTACTATAGCATTGTTATAATAGAAGCAATTTTGTCATACTCAAAAGTAGGCTCTCCCATCAACATCACCCATGAGGTGTTCAATTCCCAGGAATGCCCTACCTTTTCCAGTAGATGATTGTATTAATAGCACCATTGAATAACATTGAATCACTCAACGATGCCACTTATTTTATCATGTCTTCTAAAAAATCATGAAAGTATTCTAATTAAATAAAACTACTCAAAACCTCCCCTTAGACGATGAAATTTAATAGATAATTAAGTCAGACTTGGATGAAGGATGGGATGACATGTTATTTTTTTGTATAATAAGTACACAAAGTGTACTGAAACATTAACCCCGATAGTACAATCGGCAACACTAATGGGTAATGTAATGACTTAAGCGATTAGTGTTGCCGATTGTACTATCGGGGCTAATGTTTCAGTACACTTTGTGTACTTATTATACAAAAAAATAACATGTCATCCCATCCTTCATCCAAGTCTGACTTAATTATCTATTAAATTTCATCGTCTAAGGGGAGGTTTTGAGTAGTTTTATTTAATATCATTGACTCCCTTCGTGCAAATCTGACACATCATGAAAGTATTCTAAAGTATTATCTCAGTGTTGGTTTTGGTATTCTTTTGCTTATTAATTATTATTATTTTTCAATTATTCGAATAAAGAAGAAATTAATTTTCTCTAAACTTACTTTGCGGAACTCCATAATTAATTAATAAATAGACTAATTTTTTATTTTCATACAACACAACGCGTTTCGACACTATGTGTCATTATCTAGGGTAACAGATTGTGGTAATGACACATACTGTCGAAACTGTCGTTACATTAAAATAAAAAATAGTGGAATTACTTGGATTTATTATTATGATTGATTAAAGAAGACCCGTTTACTCGTTCGAGTGTCTATAATACGACTGTTGCATGTTTTTTTTTAGTTTCTCTTTTATTCGTACTGTTTTACGGTGATGTTCCTAGGATCAGAACGTGTAGGTTCTTGACAAACCCCGGCAATTACAATCCAGCCGAAGGTGCACAATTTTCGTCAATCGCGCCAGTCTCACTCTCTGTCAGAGGTGCAGGATCAGCTCAGTAAGATATTTACAAAGTATCCCGACATAGTTAGTATCTTTGGGAGCGTATCGTGATCTGTTCCAGTGGGAGTGTTCTCTAGAACTGGGAGGAATGAAAGCAATTCAACATCATTTTCGACAACATCGGTCAGTGATATTGTCGACAATGAACTATTCTAATAATTGGTAACATCATCTCTTGACGGGGGCTCCATCTGCTACACCAAGTGCACAATTTTGCGTCTCTTGATTTGACAACCAGTCTAAAAGGATAGTAAAGTATATGATGACTTGGCATTGCAAAGTGTTACAGAAACACCTTTTTGAGGGCTAGTAAGTCACATATTATTAACAAGGTACGTTTGTCGCGACTTGTTTTTTTACGTAATCCATCATTAACTTGACAAAGAAAACCCCCTACCTACTAACATTTTTATACATTGTTCCTGTCCTGCCCACAGTTTTCTCTTCACGCAATATGTCCGTAGACAAAAACAAAAATAATAAAAAGTCTGGTATCACGTGCGACACCACCCTAAAGCCCTGATTCATTTGTAAGTGTTGTGGTGTATACTACGAAAAGGGAACTTTTGCTGTTTTAAGGTTTTCATTTTTACGACGGCTTTAAAGATATCCTTTTGCATTGTTCCATTTCAGAAACGTTCACTCTTCGGGTTTAAGGAAAGGTATGGAGAGACGGTGATATACTAGACTTGCGCCTTTGGATACTTTCGTAGCTCTTTGAGATTTTATTATCTATTAAAAAAATCGAAACCGAAGAAGTAATTTGGAATCAAATTACGTTAATCCTTAATTGAATATCTACTACCTTTCGTTGCATGAACCAAACTCCAATAAACTTATTTTCTTAAATTCTTAATGATGGTTTAATTAACGGATTTATGCCAAAGCTAATGAGTTTTTTATAAAAATTAAGCATAATATTAAAAACAGCATAAAGCGGTGACCTATTCCGTAGAGATATTACACCATCGAAGCTTACTGCATAGTTTCGATCTTATCTTGTAACAATCTTGTAAACCAAACATTATGGCTGATTTTTTGCTCTGTTTACAATGTATCAGACACATTTACATTTTTGACATCTTCATTTTATTCTCTCATACATAGATACTGTCAATAGCTTTTGTTTATAATGCGAATAGGTGCTGAATGCTGAATGTTTTTCACAAAACTTCACCCTTAGAGCGAAACTTACCACCGGCAAGACCATTTTGTAACGCCACGGCGCCGGCGCCCTGCGCCTGTATAATATTTAACTTACCTACTTATACACTACCAAACTTGTTTCTTGTTGTATTTGTTGCTTACATGCGACTCAATACATTTAAAAATTTGAGATTGATTGATGAAAACTCACCCATTTTTTTTCCTTCTTCTACTTCATTTAAAGTGCACCAAAATCATGCAAGCAGACAGGCCGTGACGTCTACGCGATTATGTTCTAAATATTACCGTAGACTCATTTCTAATCTATTATTCAAGCTAGTGACGTGGCAACTCGAGTTATATCGTTCCGTTTTAGTTAAAAAATTAATTTAACTTTTATTATCGTTGAACGTGTTTAGTAAATCTCTTTCATAATGTACGCCGGTTAGGAACTTCACCCAAGTTTCGTCCTGTACAGTTTATAATCTTAACGGTTTCCACCAACCACTTTATTATAATATCCGGTCTCATGTTCATTCTTTTAAGACCGTGAACGAAGGTTCAAATAAACCGTAATAAATTTCTACTAGTTTCCTACCAAAGCAATTCTCAAGAGAGAACCTAATTAACTTAGTTCGATCTACCGAAATAGCACCCAACTTAATCTTCTTATTAAAATATTGGAGCTGTATACGAGTACAACAATATAAAAAACAAATTGGTAACTTTATTTAATATTCAGTTATTTTTCGGTTTCATGTAAAATTACAAATAAGAAAAAAAGCTTTACTTCTTTTATCAGGACTTGATTAACACAGAAATCGTTAAGTTCTTAATTATTCTTTGTTCGGTTACAACCTATTCTTGTTCAGCTAAAGAAAAGTCTAATACTTCAAATGAAAATGTCTTTGATTCGGCTCAAACCCTAATTAAGACTTCAATATCAGGGTATCGCTTTCACTGGGGATACGCTTTTAATTCGTGGCTGTGGGAGAACCGATTTTCAAGAAGGGAATTCGGAGACGCTTTACCACAGCGTTCACAAAAAAATTTTTACATTACCACCTGCTACTAAATTATATCCAGCCCATGACTATAAAGGTTTGACTAGTACAACGGTCGATGAGGAGAAACGCTTAAATCCACGTCTTACGAAAAACCTTCAAGAGTTCGTCAAGATTATGGATAATTTAAACCTACCCTATCCAAAAATGATTGGTAAGTAACTTTAATTAATTTCGGTTACGTTAGTAATTTATCGATTACGTACGGAAAAATCCTTTTGTTTGTTGCAGATTTATGGCGAGTGGCGTACGTGTACGCTGTAGTGTATTATAGATATGAGGCGCCGTTTGTACCATAACTATTCTTTAGATATATATATTAAAAAGAGTCAATATATTAAAAATTAAAAATATTTATATATATCATCCAAATATAAAAATATATCTGGTAGTTAAAGTACAGATATATAGAAAATTTGAGGGCGAAATATATAAAACTTCAGCTTTGAATATCCACCACTAGTGACGCTGTAGCTAGAGACAAAATTTGCAACAGCGTAGATGCTGCTACATTTTAATTAGAAGAGTTTATGTTGGAATTGGTTCGATGTTATGAAGTGCCATATAGTTATCGATATGGACAACCTTAGCCGGACGTGTATTATCCGAATATGCTTAAGCTTATACATTAGAAAGTAACTGCCATACTTTAATAATCCTAATATGAAATGCATGTAATGATCTTTAGCAACTACAATTACTCCTAAAAGCATGTATGACACCAACTTAAATCGGTATGGATCAATATAATCAATCATACAAGGTGGAAAGTTATATGTAATGCGCTGCATTGTAGTGTAAATCAAATCAAACAGCTTTACAATGTAGAAAATGTAACATTACGTAGGTCGCGTCGCCTTTGCAAGTATTTGAATTTGTCGTTGCTCGTTTGCCAAACATAATTTCCCGAAGAGCGCCATCAGTGGTCAACGTTGGAAGTTCAAGTTTTATATATCAGTACTCTCATCATTGCTGATATATTTTTATATTTGGATGATATATATTATTTTTTTTTAGTTTTTAATATATCGACTTTATTTAATATATATATGTAAAAAAGAGTTATGGTACAAACGGCGCCTCATATATAGAGATCATTTTTTACTTTTATTACGATACGCTGCGGTTCGCAATTCTTGCTTCTGTTTTACGCTTGACCAAACAGATAATATCCTGCGGATGTTTAGCTACTTTCAGTTTGGAAGCTAGGCGGTTAAACCACCCCTGCAACTGCCAGATGTATCGGAACAGTTTTGCTATCCGCGAGCATTAGGGCTATTATCTGCCGTTTAGTGCCCTTTAATTGATCAAACATGCTGGTGAACAACACAGCTCATATTTCACACGCAGTACCGCGTTTCTTTTTCGTGTCGACCATAATCACATATTGAAAATGTCGTTAGATTACGCGTTTCACGCTAAGTTCACATGGCATTGTTGCAATCATTCAAAATAGATTATTACGTTTAATAAGGCTAATACCTTTTTGTACATACGTAAACTTTTATACTCGTTGCCTTAATTAAAATGATATTTGCAGAGAAATTATACGTTACGTCGCCCTTTAGCGGTAAATTAAAATGAGGAAATAAGTTTGGCTCAATAGATTGTACGTGTGACAGTTAAATTACACTTTGACTTTTGTTTCAGATAAAGCGGTTCCTGCAAACAAAGTGTGTGGGGTTTTTGAACTATCCCCTCAATAGATCAATATGTATCCGGTATTACAACCCATGGCTCATGTAGACATCGGAAATCCATTGCAATATTGTACACTTTATAGCCTTTAGTTTTTAAATGGACGAGCTGGTAGGGTGTTACTTGTGATATAGATACTCCATTATAGGCGCTTGTAAACGTAGGTTGTATTTACTTGTATGTATCTTAATCTTTGTTCATATATTATATATTTTTAATAAATATGTACACATGTAAGACGTCAAATGTTAAAAGCTGTACCGTTTCGTGTATAATTGCACTTTCAGCTTGAGCAGAGTTTAATTTTAGATGAAGCTAAAGAAGGTTCTTCAGGTGCAGGTTGTTCGTTCCCGTTTGCATAACTGAATTATCTAATACAACCATGTGAGACTGAGTTGCAATTCCAAGCGAAATATCATAAGGATAATGAAATTTGTTAAGCACAAAATTTAATTTTGTACAAATGTAGGTATGTGAGAAAGTAACGTTAATAAAGGGAGTGAAGCGGGACACCAAGTGTCAATCGCTCAATCGGTTATAATTTTTGTTAAAACATTACGTGTTCACATGTCTTAATTACACCAGAATAATATACAGAAAAGTTAAGTAGAAGTTCAGTTTTTTCAAGGCCATTCTCATTCCTAATCTATCCGTGATTTTCACACATCCATTAAAGACGTCGATTGGTCGATTGTATGTTGATAAGGGGTAAGTTGGTAGTAAATATCTTCACATGGTTTATTCAGTTCTTTTTGTAATTTGAAAATCGATTTTCAAGGAGACTTAATGTTTGTATTGTACTAAAATAGGTAAACAGTGTATAAAGGGTTACCCGTCACTGCAGAATGTTGATAGCTGATTCGCCATTATTGTCTGGTTATTGTCTGGATTTGATAATAAGGAAATATTTAAGGAGTTTTACATTTTCAGTCCAATTAAAGGAGAAAACCATCTACCTGAATAGATTTTGTGAATTGGATGTTTCAACAATCTGCTATTGATTTGATCTATCATTTTCATGTAAGAGGGACATATTTTACGAGGGTAATCCACAATCTAACCTCCGTTTATGTGTAGCGCGGTAAGTAGTAGGAGCAGCACCACCATTCCAACATCAGTGTGCGCAGTGATTCTTTACGCTTCGAGCTGTGCAAGGAAGAGTATCGTACGGTCACATCTTCCCAAATTTTAAGCTGAGAACAATCACTCAGCAGGTAAATTTCATCGCGAATTGTGTGCGGTGTATTGCCCAAACATTATGTGTGACAGGTGTAACAGTGTAGTCCGTCAATGGGTACCTTGCACGATGAAGACAGGAGCGGTAGGCCATCTCTTGTCGGTTATGACTTACTGAACAGAGTGAATGAAACAATTCGTGTAGGCCGTCGCTTCACAATCTCGGAACTTTCCGATCATTTCCCTGAAATGTGACAGTACAATTAGGCTATCTCAAGGTTTGTGCATGTTGGGTATCAAAACTTCTTACCGACGCGACGACCACAAAATCAAAAGAATGAGTTCTGCTATAGACTTTCTTTCTCGGTACGGCGGTGAAGGAGAAGAATTTTTGAAGAAGATCGTTACTGGCTATGAGACTTGGTTAGCCTATGTGAATGTGGAGACAAAACAACAGTCAATGCAATGGGTCATACGGATTCTCCAAAGCCAAAGCCCGTCAAACTTTCTCTGCGAGGAAAATTATGGTTACCGCACGGATCGTAATCAAGTAACGATTAGTAGGTATTATGTTTATTGTGCAAATGTTTGTTGTTTAACTCGGCGCATAGGTTGCACTCGAGTGGGTAATGCCTTGTTTGTGTTTTGTGCTAATTGTGAGTGTATTGTGTGTTTGCGTTTGAATATATGTGAACGAGTTAGAGGTGCCACTGTCACATGAGTGGTTGTTTTATGTGTTTGTAATGAACTTTCTGTAAATCTATGTTGTGTATGCAACATAGTTTGAGTTTGTGAAGTTAGAGGTGTCACATGAGTGGTTGTTGAAGTGTTGTGTGTTGGTACTTTCTGTAATGCTATGTTGTGTATGCAACAGACTTTTAATGTGTGAATTATTATTATGTATTATTATCAACAAAGCAGTTGAAACTCCTGGTTTTCTTTGAAAATGGATTGGGTCGATGGTCGTAACTGGATGACACTAACAATCCTTACAACCGACACTTGCCAATAAACTAGTGAAAGCATCGCTTCATTCTGTACAATGTGCCCCTTTAACAATCATACCTTTGGAGTTATTTGAAGAATAAAGTCTACATCAACAAACCAGTTGAATCTCCCTGTGAGGACAATGAGAAATGGGTACATAATAATTTATTCAAATTTCAAGAAAAAGAAAAATTGATTCTTTTTCGATAATTACAAATATTCCAGTGCAATGCACTTTCATTAAATTGTGATCAAGCAAACTTTTTCATGAACTACTGGGAACTAGGTACTTTAAGTGAATTTCATTTAGCTGCTAGCCCTGACTTCATCCTCTGTGATGCGTTTACAATGATTGCAAATTTTTTGGTGAATTTTTGTTTTCATCCTCACCATAAGGTATGCTCAGACATTACTTCTTTTAACACTTATACTAATTTTTTAAAATCAGAAAACTGTGCCACGTGATATTTATTCTGAGTGAAACAATGAATTTTCAACCGTAGAATTGCTGAATAACGTTACAATTTGTCAGCAATTCTCATTGCATCTGAATGCAGTTAATTATCTGAAATAATAAGCGCACGATAACGGTAGTAAAAAAAATTACGTCAAACGAAACACACGGACGGTGCGGGGAAGTGTTTGTAAATATCGAAACAGAAAGACCAGCTTAGAGTACAGTGACTCCTTTCACGCAGTAACAAAGCATCCAAATGCAATGATGAGTTAGCTTCCTACCTATAACGTCCCATACGTTCTAATGGGGAATACTCCTGAGATCTTGACGTTCAAGGCAAATGGTTGACATGGTTCTCATTAAAACAGTTCCCAGAGTTTGTTGGAATGGAAGAATGTGGAGCTTAACTACTTAGCATAGTGATGGAGTAGTCATATTTCTCGAACAAATGCAAAACTAAAAACTACAATAATTTACCGTGACCGTATATCGGACACGTTTCGACGATTATCACTGATCAGCAAGGGACTACGTACAAAATTCAAGAGTGAGCTATATAATTTCGAGTGAATCTACACTTGGTTACAGTTGTTGATGTAAATTTTATGTATTTCTACATATCTACTGGGTCTTTGGGATTACCTAGAAACCTTCTTACCTTCTGAAGTTGTGACCGTTTGTAAATTTATTTTGGACAAGATTTTAGGCGGACCACTTGTGCATGAATTCGGTGTTTCTGATTTCTGGTATCCTTATTAAGGTTAGGTTTCCTAATTAAATTCATCAGTCTTCTGAGAACTTATTGTATCATCAATTTGTGTCCACAAAACTTGAAAGATGCATGCTCCTGCTGCATTTTTGTTTTATGCATAACATTTGAAACACACTCCACCCCTTATATCGATGAAGGACCTTCGAGCTCTTCCAAAAACACTTCCAGTTTTCAGAGTCAGACTCTAAATCAGCAGTGAGGTAGCACAAAGGGTCAGAATAGGTGGGCTATGGGCGCGTGGATTTTTGTACAGCCATCCATCGTAATCAAGAGACCCCTTACATAAAAAAATTCGGGATATCTTCCGGGAATAACTTAAACGCAACAACTCCACAATGCAGTTAATAAGGTTCAATAATTCCCTGTCTGGTTGTAAAGATGAGAGGCATACCAAAACCAAAATTAAGTATTAGAACCGATACTCACGCTTATTAGCCAATTAGGGACATACCAATATGATCAAGAAAGCTATCGTAACATTTGCATTCTCCATACCTCCAAACTCCCTTCTGTAGCTTCATTGCAAAGAAAATTGCACAATCTGCGTTACCTTCCGTGTCGCTGTATTATTTTTATTGTCTCAACCCTCTTTGTTCTCCTTTCAAATAAGATCCTCCACTATTCTATATTTCTATGTACTACAGATTGAAATTTCTGAAGTATAACAGAAACCAACAATTTTAATTCCGAAATTATCCCTATGGTAACTAGCGAATTATTATTGATCAGAAAACTTTAACATATTTGGTGTAAATACCTACATAACTAAAACTTACAGAGGTTAATTTTTCTCCTGAACATCATATCTACTACTTGCTGATATGGAATTGTAATGCAAACTGCCTACGAAATACAGTTGAATGCCATTTAAATTAAGGAAGTTCACCTCAACTTCCGGTAGAATTACGTGCGAATATTTTGCCAATACACACAAATTCACAACTTACAGTTATTTGCAGATTAATTCAATTTGTTAGTAAAATTTTATCCTATATTTAGTAAAAATTAATAATCAATAATCAGGATAAATTACGTTTGAAATGTACGTAGTTTTCCATATAATAGAAACGTAGTACCTATTCGGGATTCAATTACAAATTGTGTAGTTGCGGTTTTACTACGAATCTAATAATTTCTGACAATGTAACAACCAACCTCGATTCGGTTTAACAACCAAACCACCTTTTTGTATAGGCTAAGATATATCTCATTTCCCATCCATTCTATTTATACCCCGTACGTCATCTAAATTCTAATTTATGTTTCTTGTGTAGGTGTAAAACATCCTAATTCTTTTATCTAAGGTAAGGGTGAAAATGTTCATCCTCCTTAAAAATTTTCAGTACTGTTATTTAAGCGGTTCAATTTGTACATCAGGGAGCAGAAGGTTGTATCGATTAAGCCGGAATAAAATTTTGCTGGCGATTTGATTGTGTAATATACATGTCATTTAAAAACAACTATTTTGAAAATCTCTCGATCTAAAATAAGGACCAGGCACGACGCAATGGCCGCAGTTCGGTAGTCGTCATATCAGGCAATCGATTGCGTCGCTAGGCAACCTCGTACTATCACGACCCAACCGAGCGTCGCGACGACCATGGCCTAACGCGCGATGCAAGAGTTTCTAACAATGTCATTTACAACCATTTTAGTGCACGAACGTCTAGGTATTTTCCAAATAATTGAATTTCTTTTATACGTTATCACAACGTACTTGAAAGAAAAATGAAATTAATTTAGCATGCGAATTATATGATTAGAGCGTCGAAATGACGTTATTATTAAGAGATTCTTAACGTTTCTCTCAACTACAAGGTTATACATATACAATTTGAAAACGCTCTCTGTAGAAATATACACGCTTCGGCTTTACTCCATTATCTTGCAAAAGAAAACAAAGTCTACATTGTAAAAGGGAAAACCGCAATGCTTTAACCGTCATAATAATTTTGTCTTACTCAAAGGGGCGTCTTTGCTTAGATTTTTGATACAAATAAAATGGTTTTTAAATGTACTGAAAATGTAATTCATCTAATTCTCTTAAAGTTTCATTTTTAGACGTAGAGATGGGTTACTTTTCATTCTCTTGCTGTTAGTTTGTTAGCGTCAGTTGGTAGATTTCTCATAATTCAAATCGATATTAATTTCAAACGCAGACGGTTTAATTTCACTAGCAGAAAATTATTTTTGTTTTATACCACGAAATAATTGAATTGTTTTGAAATTGAATTATAGACAGTTATTACTTTCGATGTAATTTGGGCTTAGCCAAGAAACGTTACTAAAAAAAAGGTAAACGCATAAAAAAATTCGATCCCCTAATAATTTTCACTTTAATTAATTTTTTACGAAGGACGAAAGTAGGTTAGATGGCTTTGCAAAGACGAAATTAAAATAATGAGGTACTAATTATTTTTACAAACTTCATCCAAAGATCGTTTCTCCTTGAGATTTTTTAAAAGTATTTTGTTGATTAACTTCGTAATCCAATTAATTATCTCTCTTGTAGATTTTTTAACATGCTAAAATGTTACCACTGTATTTTAAAAATGAAGTGAAGTTTTAAAATTTCAAATCATATAGGTCGATAGTCACTCCCATACATTTTTTTAAAGCCAAAGTCACGAGAACAAAACCGTTTTTTTCGAATTGCCATGTTGCGAAAGTACTGTTCACACCAATATCTATGTTAAATGATGACCATACTGATACACAAGCGATTGCAAAAAAATTAACAAGCAGAGAAACAAGGAGTAGGTATAGGTCTGATGACCAGTCACAAGAACATTCCTATTGCAAAACTTTTAAGATGAAAGAAATGCAAACTGTTGCTGTGTACAGCGGCGGAAGTGACGGAAAAATGGTGTAACTGTTGTGATTTAAAGGTAAGGAAAACAGTACATCAAATAGTTTAAATTAATTGCAAAAATACTGACGTACTTTGTGGAACTCTATAATTAATTGTTATAATAACAAAATAATTCCACTAATTTTTTCTTTTTTTATAATGACACGTGGTGTCGAAACGCGTCTGGTTATATTTAAAATAAAAAATTAGTGTTATTCCGCGAACCGTACACCCATTTCGCATTTTGTTCGCGCAAAATGATGGCACATCTGTGAGACGAAGGACAGTGTGCAATAAAAAAAACATTATTACTGCCGAAAAAGGTATCGAAGGACATTCAACAATTTGGTTCGTCATCGCGTGCAATAATTGAATTTCTCTTCATCCACTTTATGGAAAATGTTATGTAAAGCCCCTCTCCTTACAAGGTCCAACTCATACAAAAATTGGGGCTAGCTGACCATTGTTTGCGTGGTCTGTTTAGAGAATGAGTTGAAAATCAAATACAAATTGATCCATTGTTTCGTTGGGTTCAATGGCTATGTTCACGAGCCAAACTGTTGCTTTTAGAGAGAAGGTTATCCAAATACGATATTTCAAAGGACATTACAACCAGAAAAATTCTCTGCTTGCTGTACCATACGGGTTAGAGGATTCATTGAGCCATACTTCGACCGCCAGCGTGTTGAGATCAATGACGAACACTTTAGAGTCACGATAAGAAACTATTGAGTTCTCGAACCGGGTAGCACGAATGTGGGAGAAAAGTGGTTTCAGCAGGGTGGCATTTAGATGCCATATGGCTTTATTGAGAAAAATGTTCGGTAATTAATAAGTTATTTCGTAAAATCAACGATATTATTACTTGATACCTCTGGATTATTTTGAGGATATTTAAAGTTCAACATGTAAGTAGATAAACGACCAAGGTTTGAACCATCGACTTTATTCAATGGACGAACCTATTGGCAAAATGGCATTTTAAAAGCTTATCAGATCATAAAAAACGATCTATATATTGCTAACAAAAACTTCGAACCATTGCGGGTTGCAACTACGGTGCACGTAGAAATTTAATATTCTCGCTAAACAGATCGCTTACCAACCTAACATCACTTAGTATAATGTGTTGCGTATTTAGGTTATAATAAAAGTGAGGAATTACTAATAAGTATTTCGATAGGAAGAGACACATGATGAAATAAGAAAGCGGAATGTCAACAATCAAGCTACTGAGACAACACAAAATAAAAACTGTTCCACAATCACTTTTCTGAATTTCTGCTCATAAGACGTGGTTGTTGTTGGAAATTTGGTATTCACAATTTAATAATTGAAACCAAAAAATACTGAAAAGAAATATAAAAACAACAAAATATGAAATCGGAGAACAAGAACGGAAAAATATAACGGAGAGTACGTTACACGCTAAAGTTTCATAGTTTTATAAGTTGAAGTTCATATTACCTGCAGATGAAAGGAAACTTAGTGAAAGAACACGAAACGGAGTTTAGGAAAAGGAATTGTGTTAAGTAGTGAAAAATATAACAATTTAATGCAACGTAAAAATAAGAATTTCGTCCGAAATGATATTTTTGACATTATGAGATTTCATTGTTTTGTTAGGTTAATTTAATTAACGACGTTTCGATAAGGAAGAGAACGATACATGCAAGATGAAGTCCCAAAGAACGTTCGCAATAATTAATTAAGGAGTAGGATTGTTTGACAGCATGTCAATCATTTCAACACAGCAAACAGCAAAAACTGTAAACATAACTTAAATTAAATTATTGTTGTGGTTTTTGGTGTTTGGTGTGTTGTGTTCGACTCTATTTCAAATATTTTGCGTAACTGATTTTAAAGAACAAAAAGTCGAATAAGATATGCTTCAGTAAAAATCGATTAGCAACAGTTTTCTTAGGAAGATGAAAAGAAAATTTAATAGAAGGAAATTTTATTGAAATACTCCCGGGTAGTGTACGTTCTTAGTCAAATCTGGTGTTTCGGTTGTAAATTGTGTTACAATCAACAATCTCGGCTATGTGATTTAGTTGGAAATAGGGTTATTTTATCGATGCCAAAAATTTTGGAGTATTTTAATATAACTGTGATTGTTGCTAAATATCGACTTTTAAGAAACAACAGTATGGAAACTAATAGTTACTGTGGTTCAATATCTTGTCCATATCGATGACTTTTTCAATTAATGTCGAAGTTCCAAGAATTTGGATAATAATTGTAATAATAAATAAAAATAATTAAATGACCTTATTTATTCGCCACTACTTCTCATTCTTGATCATAACAAAAATTCTTAACCTTTAAGATATTTAGGGAGGATGCTTAGGTTTTTAGCTGTATTTTTCCTAGACCAATATCTTCTTCTTCTTCCGTCTTCTAGTTCACGCTGTTGCCTAATCAGGTCCGTAGCCAGGATGAAATAGCAGAGGTGGTTAACAGTTTTCTAGGATAACGAAATTTTTATTCAAAATAATTTTTCTAGTTATTAAATTTACGGGGTACCCTCTGCAAATCACTTTGTGTTCTTTCTTTTTCAAAGGCTGGATGTGACAAAATTGGACAACCTTTGATGTGCCATTACTATCCTTAGAGGTTTATTTAACCTCGACAAGACAGAAAAATTCTGCAATTTTGTTTGGATAGATCGCGAAATGCTTCTGAAGATGTTGATGTTATTGTTTTTATATGAACTATTAAACCATATTGGCTAGATGGGACTAAACGATGCTGTAGGTGTAGCTCAGCCCCACCTGGCAACCCCCTGGTTACGGGCCTGTGCCTGTTCTTTCTTCGGGTTTGCCTTGTTCATTCTTGTTTAAATTAGGTTGATTCCATTATATTGTTCGTTTTTGTACTCATTCGTTACTTGCTTTTCTTATGTTTTCGCTTCTCTCCCTATCGTGCAATATCTAATAAATATAATAAAAACAAATAATTCCCTTAAGTTTAATTAAATTTTGAATACGTTACATTTAAAATAAAAAAATTTGCGGAATTATTGTATTTATTACTACAATTAATTATGAAGTTCCACAAAGTAAGATTAGAGGAAAGTCATTCAATTAGGATACTGCGCATATAGTATTAAGGCTTGGTTGTATTTCCTATTTCGTTTTTCCCTTGCGCGATATCTTTTAAGGGTGCCAATTTCTTATTATGCTCCTTAGTCATTTCTGATACTCTCTTTTCGCCGTAAACCACCGAATAGAAATAGAGGAGTAAGTTGAACATGTATAAAGCCTGAATGGACTACAGTATGGAACGACGATGTTTCCAATAACACAGTTTGCTTCTCACGTGGAAAATTTGAGTGTTGGCGGACACAATCATTTTTATTTATGGTTTATTTCAATTTTCCTCTATTTTAAAATTTGTCCTTGGTTAGTTGAGTTTTCACTATACTCCGTATTTCCGAAAGCTTCGGTTAGCAATGGCGTCGATTGGTTACTAAATTTCCAAGCACTCATATTGATCCTTTCAAACGACATTAAATTATTGACTTCCACAACGTGAATTACAACAAATTAATTATCTACAAATAATTAACAGTTCCTTAAATGCGTCAAACGACCACTTAATTATAGTACAAAATAAAATAACCCGAAAATAGAGTACTGACGCGAGGGTATTCTCATTAAATTACTTTTAATTGCAATGATATAGATTGAATATACGCTGTAAAAGCTGTTTTATTTCGTTAAATGTAATCAGTACATGAAATAACTCTTAAGGGACTCGCTCATAATCCACATATAACTAATTGCAAGGTAATTACATACACTATAAATAAAATTTTAACTTAACTTCATTAATTAACAACTATTTTAACTGAGTAGTGTATATTCAATTCACTTAACATTACATACCTAAGTACTTGGTTTTGGAGTTCCACTTTTACAGCTTTAGGTAGGTATGTAATTGTACGAAATTGTAGATAATCAGAACTAATGTCATTTTCGTCCATTATCCGATTAATGAGTTATCATTAAAAGTATTGCTTTTGCAACCTAAATAAAAAGTACGATTGTGAATTTTATGGCGCAATACGTTACAGTTTGAATTTAGGGAGATAGGTACAGGTGACTATAAACGTGAACATTTAGTTTATTGCCTTGTAGATTTATTGCAAAAGAAAGCTACATATATTTGCGTGGTATCTGATAATATTTAAAATTCTTTTATCTTTCGAATAAAAGGGAATACTGAGATAACTTTTTATTGAAATGGTACCAGTAAGTTTACGTACTTTCTGATTTTATTATAACTCAAACTCATTGCTAATGAGTAACAATTTAAGATGTAAAATATCTATTTGCAGATTAAAATTACTTTATTTAAATCTTAACTTATAACAAAAACGCTCTAAAAATGAAAGTGAAAGGGGGAGAGTATTCACCGATCTACTATTTTAAACGCATGAGTAAATTTGGGGTTGTTAAAAGGGCTCAACTGTTTACTTACACTTAACGTATGTAAAGTTGGGTTTTGGATATGTAATTTATTGATTTATTGATGTTTGTATGTCAATTTTCACTTTAAATGACATTCTGTTTTAACGTTAAACGTGCGTAAATTTGTCACTAAACCTTCCCTATTCCTCAATTGACGTTAGAATTAACTAAACCATAAAATATGCATATATCACTATTGAAACACAATTTAAAGCAAACTTGAATAAGAGGCGTACTAAGAGGTCAATAATACATAATGTAAGTTGTAAGTATAATTATGATATAATGTGCTTTGTAAGTTCGATTTCAGGACCTTTCCAACTATATTACAACTCCTACTAATTCTATCACCACTTATTGACTTTGGAATTTATAAGTTTAGGTTTAATATATGTATGTAGAATCCAGATATTCTTCTTTCATTCCAGATGAACAACACTAAATATGAAGAGGTTATAAAATTTCTAAGAGATTTGTATGCATAGCCACGATGAAGATGGTTGATTGTAGATGGTGTTACGAAATAAAACCTATAACTTATTCAACTAAAGCCATTTTATACTATTTTATTTATTTTTATTATGATTATATCTATCGGCAAACCAGGCACATTTATAATTTCTTTGTATACAGAGTCTGCGACTTCTGCAAGTGATCGTTTTAACCATGAGGATCTTGTAAACAGTAAGAGATTTGGTTGGACTAAATATTCAGTGTACTGAGATCAACTAGGAATCACGATAAAAAATAGTGTCGTTAAAGAGCTATACGAAAAAATCGGATTTTGTAATTTTTTCATGTCCTTATAACTTTTTTATTTGATGGAATAACCGGAAAATTATTTGGCGTTCTTTGGGTACCTTTTTATGAAGATTATTAGTAATTTATTGGATTTTCAATACATCTTTTAGTTTTGCTGATATAACCCAAACTTCTATTTTTTATTATTATAAAGAATTATTTATTTCCTTTCTGGCAATACCATATTTCATATAATTATTTGCCAAAATATAGAAGATATAACAAAAAACATTTTTTAAAATTAAATATCGCTTGTTTCGGAATAAAAAAGACGTGCAAATGTAATTGATAGATAATGTGGGTTGTACTAATTTGTGATAATAAAAACAATTTCCTACAATTTTGTATTTAACCATAATCAATAAAGGGTAGTTTGACAGAACTGTGGTTACATTCTATGCTGTAACAAAATCGGATTGAGAGAAAAGATTTTCAGAATTGTAGACCATAATTACAGATTATTATGCATTAAAATAACAACTATTTTTTCAAAAATTTCACTTCACTTCACTTCACAAACTGTAAAATTTGATTCTAAAACTTTTTGACTCGAACTATATCTTGACACTCTATTATTCGCTAATAGATATCTATGTGCAAACCTATAAATATTAAATATATTATTGTTCAAGGTACTCATTAATTGAATAAAAACAAAATTTTATTAAGTGTTCCTTTAGCCCCTTTTTAAATTTTTTTTACCTCAATAACGCGTATTAAGGGCGGCAGCTTAATTATTATGTACGATCTATGGTATATTGCACTTTTACTTAAATCAGTTCTATATAAATTATTTCTAGTATTGTATGAGTGGAAATGAGAGTTTTTCCGGTAACTGCTCTTATTACTAGACATAAATAGGCAGCATTCATGGATTAGTAGATTGTAAACTGTCACAATATTGTGTTTCAAGAAAAATGGCCGACGACTGTCCCGCTTAGTTAGGGCAAACAAAATTCTTATCGCACTTTTTCGAATTTTTAAAATGTTCATCAAGGAGTAAGTAAGCCCCAAAAAAATTAAACAATATCGAAATGTGGATTCAAAATAAGCGTAATAAACATTAAATAAAGTTTTAAAATTACAGATTAGCTTTAATCTACGTAAACCAAAAAGTGCTTTATTTAATTTATTTACAATTAATTCGATCTGAACAGTCCATTGAAATTGATTGTCAATAGTAACTCTTAAGAGCCTTGTTGACACAACATAATTTATTTTCATACTGTTTGTAAAGTTTTGCACAAATTCTGCATGCTGTATATTATTTAGAAATGCAATAAGATTAGATTTATTTAGATTCAGAACTGAACCGTTTGCAGAAAATCAATTTTGTAATTTGAGTATTGTTTGTTCGGTGTTGAGTGCTCAACAATTATATTGATGCTAATGTCATCGTCATACATTGTAGTAGAGTAGTATATGATGTTGGGAAGATCATTAATAATAATTACAAATAGTAGCGGCCCAAGTATAGAACCCTGGGGTACTCCATGACTAATTGTAATTTCCTCAGATTGACAACGTCCAATTTCATTAAGGTTTGAGTAATCAATTTCAACGACTTGTTTACGGTCTGCCAAATAAGACCTGAAAGTGTTTGAGCGAATGCCATAATATTCCATTTTTGCCAACAATAAATCAGGATCGATGAGGTCAAAAGCTTTCGATAGATCTAAATTTATGCTAACAACCAATTGTTTTTTATTTAAAGCATTTAATATTGTATCTACTAAGAGTATTGTGTAAAGCAGTACTTGTTGATCTATTGTTTAAAAATCCGTGTTGGCTATTGTAAATAAATTCCGTTTTTCAAAATAGGTTAAAATAATTTTGCTAAATGTTGTCGGAATTGATATTGGCCTAAAACTTTGAATATTATCCTTCTCTTTGTTTTTATAAAGTGGAATCACCTTTGCTTTTTAAACTCTTTGGGAAAGTATCCAGCATCAAAACAAGAATTAATGAGATTTGACACGACTCCAGAAATGATATTTGAGCCTGCCTTTATTGTTGCAACTGTAATATCATCAATACCAGTACATGATGTATTCATCAATTTTCTAACTATACCCGCTATTTCGTCTGAAGTAGTAGGTGTAAGGTAAAAAGTTTTTAAATTATTAATTTTTTTAGTGAGGTTTAGTGAGTGCTAAATCATTAGGAGAGTAACGGACTAATGAAAGTTGTCGCAATTATAGGAAAATAGTTATTAAATTTGTCTACAATAACTTTAGGATTTTCAGTTAAAATTCCATGAACATTTACCCCAAAATTTCTTTGTTTGTCTGTACATTTATTTAATTCTTTTTTTATAAAGTTCCATGTCGTTTTTGGAATATTTGATGAATGTGCTATATTTAAATCAACGTTAAGTTTTTTGGCAGCTTCACAAATTTTTTTAATATTTCAGAGTACCTACTTTAAATAATACCTTTGCAGTACGACATTTGGAAACAATTTTAAAAGTTCATAAATTTCTCTTTTTGTTTTTGAAGATTTTTTTATGCCATTTGTGACGGTTTAATAGCAACTTTTTTTAACGGATGTATTTCGTATTCCCAAACGAATTATGCAACTCATTCAATCCAACAATTTCATAAATCGCTGAAAGATCATTTGTGAAATAACGTATAACAGAGGAATTTTTTCATAAAATTATAGTGCAATAACGGAAATAAACGAAAAATGTATGAATGATTAAGCAATAACGACAATAGATTAAAAAGACTGCGATTAATGCCAGCATGTACTGCATGGTGAGATTAATGGCGCCAAAATTGGCTCGTTGTTCACAACTTCTGTATGAATTCAAACATGTGCAGAAATACGTAATGGAGTCCCGTAATTTACTAGCAACAGTTTTGTCCAACAAGGGATTATGTACAATACTATTATATTAACTCCCTTTTGAATTTAATTTGGGAAAGAAGATACTCTCATTCCATCACATTTCATGCCATCTAAAAGCAACCTATGTTGCAAGAACGAATTAAAACTTTTGATAATGGCAACGTACAAGTTCAACAATGAATTCTTTTATACTAAATACTAAGCTTAACATTTGTCCGATACTTAAAATAGTGTCGGTAACATTTTTCGTCCACAATTCTTTCACGGCACAAAACTTCCCCTATGTCGTTCTTACACCACAATTCTTTGAAAGAAAAATTCTTCTCCATATCAGATTCAAAAATCATTTGTTTATCGTTTCTTATGTATTGTTGAGTACAAAAATGAATTTTCATTCATACTTAATATGTAAGTGCATAACATAATTTTATAGTTAGGAATACAAAAATATCATTATGACATTCAGAAAATTAAAAAGTAATAGTATGATCAATACATCATCGTTTGCCTTTTCCGTTTGCCGAAAATAAAACGCTAGTTGTCCCATTGATTTTTCGGAAAAGTTTGTTCAGTGATACGGTTCATTTTTAGGTTAATGGATATGTTATCAAGAAAAATTGTCGCATTTAAGTTAAACTTAGTGCGATTTTTCATCAAATTTATTGTAACATGGGCTCCAAAAAATGAAGCCGAGGAGTAATACGCTATTTTTATGTAAACCTATTATTGTATGGTATTGATGAAACCCAAAAAATAAAATGGTAAAGTCTCACATACCTGGTCAACCCGTGACATTTTTTTACAAACTTACGCTGTCCCCCCCTTAAGCCTATCTGTGCAAAAATGTATACATATACTATTGTGATTCAAACATATTTAGTTCCAATTTTTTGAAACAACTCTTACAAAATTTGTTAAAATTGAAATTGTATAACTCAACCTCTTTCTTTAAAATGGCCATACCAAACATTGAATAAATACTATCCATGTGTAAAGAAAACTACGGATTCTACGAAAAAAGAGCCAATTCCTAAAGATACCACGCAGTTAAAAAACATATGGCATGGCATAATAGTATAAGCTTTTGGACAGATCCAATGTTTTATCGCCGCAGAAGAACCAATTGACACCGATAGAAAACCTTTAGCGTTTTCATTTTATTACATATCACTACGACTTCGTAATATAAATTCGAATATTGACAGGTTGCTTTTATTTATTTCGTGCATCCTCGCAGCCATAATTTATTCTTAAGGATATTGTTCGCTCCTCCAAATTGACGTGCGACTTTTCTTCATAAGAATTTTGAATATGGGCAGCTGGCCAAAATGTTGAGGGTACTGGTTTTGTGAAGTGTATGTGTAAGAAAACCATTAACAGAATGGTACGGTTCTGTATTTAAAACGAAAAGAAAAAATAAGCAGGGAATGGAATGGCCTTTCGAATAATTGAGGAAGGGTATCAAATTTGCCAGTTGCTGTTTTTGGCTTTATGCGGATCAATTTCCAAGGTAAATTGGTTGTTGAACAGGTGAAATATCAAAAAGTTCTACAGGAGAATAACCCCCTGCTTGGCTGCTTTCAACAATAGAAATGGACAAAACGACTAGACGACTTCGAAAAACTGCATAACAGTGTTTATTCGTTAGTCCTTATTTGTTCTTGGTGAAAAAATCCAAATCTGGAGTACGGTCGAAGGTTACTGGAGTATTTAGGCGAATTGAATATGAGAGATGGCAAATAATAGCATAGCATGCTTTAAAAAATAATAAATCCGATGATTCGTTTAATTAATGTTTGTCTAACTAATTGTTTATGCATTACATTTATTATTCCATAATGTTACTAATCTTTAGTCCGCCCACTAATAACCTACAGCTTTTAAAAGTTAATCTATGAGTAGTTTCTAGATTTGAATTGAATTTTTATTATCTATCGTATACCTACATTGAAAAATATCACGCAGTGCTACAAAGTGAAAAATTTTTCTTCTTATGAAACGTTAATGATTAGTTCGCTTCTACGATTTAAAGAATGCTTAATATGCAGTGAACTGACCGATTACAATTCATCTTACGTCCACTCGACTGTAAGACGACAATAAATAAATTCCCACATACTTAATTGCATTTTCACTTATTCCAATTTACATTTGAATATACGTTACGCAATCATGTCTAAAAATATAATCGGATGCGGATCGTATATGTGAGATGAAAAGCTCGATATACGGGAATTAGATAAAAAATTGCATCTATTAGATTGTGACAATGACAAAAAGTTGCGGATATATCTGTTATAATTTTAATAAATCTCGAACGATTTACGAAATATTTTCAATATCAGCGCGACAAAAACAATATGAAACTGAATTTTTCGGTACAATAGATAAAGTGATTTACATAACCGACAAAAGTGCACTTATGAAGGTGAGCAATAGTAAAAACTTTGACCCTTCGGAATAATTCCAAAATGGCACTAAGGGATTGTTAACCTATCCCTTTAGGATTGTCACAAAACCTCACCGGTGTTGTTAATGGAGCGTAACTTATTTTCAGCGACCTTAATCTTATAAAAGGAAGAGGTGACCTTTATAGACTGCACCTGACCAATTTTCCAATTTACCTGACTTGTATGTAACTGGTTTGATAATTAAGGATTACTGTGTTACAGCTCAATCGTTACATTTTCCACTTATTTAATAACAAAATTAGTAGACTTGCACCTTAAGATTCTTTTCCCTATCTATAATATGTATCTCACACCTTCTTATAGGAGTCCATGAGACGCACAATTGTCGCGGATGACTAATCCTGCGACTGCGCCTTCATTTCCTTGTAGGTGGAGCTGCCTTCAGTTTTGAATACACCCAAGTGGAATAAAGACGCGTTTAGTGCGGTAAATTTCGGTGTTATTTCACCAAAATGCTGCGTTTAACGACGTTTATTCTTGTAGTTTGTCTCTTCGATAGACTTTTAAGCTCTTCACTGGTAAGCTTTTATTAAATAATCTCCTTTTTTCTTTTATTTGCACCCTTAATTTTATGTTGTAAGTGCCATGAGGAGGCGCATTGATTTTTAAGGTTCGTTTCAGCTCTGTAAATATGAAAAGAATTTTTAAGTATATTTGTAGTAAACTTATTTATTTATTCTAACGTATTCACTTAGATTTCCTTCAGTTATAGTAAATTAATTGCAATTATGTTCGACTTATTTTCTTATTAAATTCAAGGATGTCGTTATTAAATATGAAAAATGCTACATTTTAATGATGTCTTTGACTTTTGCTTGAGGGAATCCTTAGGTGATTTAATATTTAAGTAATCATTGAAGACGATCGAATGCTTTCGAAATTAATATTGAATGGTGCGTTAGGTTCGATTGATACATCAGGAAGAGAAGCCGCATTTTTTAAATAATTTATAATTGGGAGATTTATATTGTAAATTGAGTTTGAAGAGTTGCGCAATCGTAACAAATGTTTAACCAGAACCCAATTTGATATAAATTTACTGCGTAAGTTATGCAATCGATTATTAGTCTTTGCTTTGGATACTATGAAATTGTCAATTGATAAACAATTGAGATATTGCTTTTCTCCATCCCCTACCATTATCTCGATCAATTAGTCAAGTGATTTTTATTTAAGTATATTGCCCCAGAGATTGTTGCCCCAGTCTCCACAATTGATAATGACTAAAACACTGCTGAGTCGGTTTTTGGGTTAAATGTGATAAATAACAAGACTCATTCATTCGGTTATTAGATGAGATAACTCATATAAACATTTTTTGCTTCTTAACTTGATATCAGTTACGATTTTTAAAAAAATCGATAAATTTTGACATCGCCATTTCGGTATGCAATTTACAAAATTTTTCTAAAACTACAATTCAATTATGTAAATGTTGCTGAAAGATTAGATCGTAATAATAAAATTCTAATTTTTTGTTGACTCACAACATAATTAATTACCATTTCGATGACCCCGTTAGCCTCTATCAAATATAAAGTGGCAAAGTTGAGGTATTATGAAGATAAATAGTTTAAATGTCACGTTATTTAGTGTTTATGCGCATTTCCGATGGCATAAGTTTTCTTCGTCAATTAGGTCATTGAACTGAATAGTAGTGGAAATTGCAATTTAGGTACCAAGTTGTCTAATTAATTGTGGTTAACCCCATTTTTCAATAATTAAAAAAATGGTTGCAATATTTCGTCGTCAAATGAAATTATTTTACACAGACTTACGAACTTCTTGGAGTAATAAAGTCTAGTCGAGAGAATGAGTCAATAAATTGTACGTTTAGTTTAACCAAACCGCTATTAATCAATGATTTGGTAGGTACTTTATGGTATATTTGGTGATGTTGACACAGACAGATAAAGGGCGCTTTATGATACAAATGGCAATGTTATATAAAGGTTTATGCATTTGAATTTTAATATCGTTGTTAATAAACAGCAAATCAATACTCAGTCCTTTCATAGCACAAAGCCAAGGTTTTTTTATTAGGAAAATTGATATTTACATAGGTATTTGATTTCTATCGTAGTTACAGTGCGTAAAGTGGTGGAAAATTTGGGTCGTGGAAATAAATTTTTCTCAAAATCCATGAGGTGCGGATGAATTAAAAATGCTATTCCAATGGGGCACAAAAAATGAAAGGGCGAAAGATTTTGATGTTCAATTGTTTGACGATGAGGAGTTTAATTTTCGTATTATAAGTAAGTAAGGGATGATTCTTTTGTCGTAAATTAATGATAATTTGTCATATTTTTTACCCCTTTTCCATTTAATTACAAACAACGGATTAGATATTATCAAAAACCTCTCTAAAAAGTAAAAAGGTAGTTTTTTCTTATTTTGTTTATTGAATTTTCATTTCTACTAAAGTGACTTGGAAGTGCAAATTTATGTAAAGTATTAAGTAATTTGCACAAAAGGTATCGTCCCTTACAATCCTGGGAGTTAGTTTACAGTTACTTGGTGTATCCTAAAGTTTACCAACCTCCACTTTTCATTTGTTGTCACACACTGTGATTTACCACTAGTATTTAAGCCACAGGTGCAATAAGTCACATCTTAATACCCAAAGAATAGAATTAAATCTGTCATTTTCGGCTTAGCAACCGGCTACAAATTATAGGTGGTGAACAGAAAAATTCAGTTACAGGTTTGGTTAAAATAAACGAATTTTCATACATTTTAAACCCCGTGATTTTAAGAAATTCTTTCTATTACTTATGCTGCACTCTGAGATAAGTAAAAAATGTAGTAGTATATCCGTATAGTATTAGAACAAATTTTGAAAAGCAACACAATACTAGGCTATAAATCATAATCGTTGAAAGCTCTGAGTGATTATTTTTGAATTCTTTTCGAATCAAAGAAAGAACATTACATTATAATCAGTTCAGAGAAAAATCAGTTTATCTTATTTCTAACAAAAATATTCCTTTTGCTTCTCAAAATTCCAAATTTGCATGGAATTCAGAATACAAACAATCGATGATAGACAAAAATGTAAAGATTATCCACATGCCTAACTGTATTTAAAAGGCTCGACGAGACTTGTATCCGGTTTCATCTCGTCGAGAAAAGGCGAGACGAGACTGAGATTCGTCTGGTCTCGACGGCATTACATACTACTTGGAGTTAGTGTTATAAAGTTGTGTAAACCACAGCGAAACATTGCGGTTCCTGAAGCGTAGAAGGTTGAATTGTAATTAGTCCCCTAAAAGCAATCTAGTGTAGCCGAAATGGTGCAACTTATTTTGTCTGAATCCTGGTCAGTAATATTTGAGATTTTGGGAAAAAAACTAGTTGTAGCGTTCAGTTTAGACGATAATAATTATGTATATCTATGAGTCTGATTCGGTACCGCTTTTTAAATACTATGAAATAATCATAATGGGAAATGTGTGGGGTCCAACATTATTTAATTAAGCAAATGTTAAGTATTTTGTATTCTTTTGCCATTTACTATGCAAAAATGTCTATATTCATTTTAAGCAGTTCGTAAATGTACTTATTATGTAACAGAAATTCCTCTATTTGTAGATGTCACGTTTTGTGCCTTATTAACGCACATATGTTTTATAAAAGCATTCGTAATAAATGTATGACTGCCGTTATATATAATATTTCATGAACAACAATGGTATTCGGTCTATATATAAAATATGAATCGCAAATGTTAGTAATAAGATCTTTGAGGATTGCGCCATTAAATTTAACTGCCGATTACTTCAGTAATGAAGGTACGAGTCTCGTGCAGTTTCTAAAGAATCATGTTTTTTTAATAAAGTCAACAGCTAGTGTTTTAATTCTGTTTCTAGGTACAAGTTATCATGTGTAAACTTGTAGTGCGACTTCTATGCCAAATGAAATATTTATTCCAATCAAATTCATAGGCCAGACTTGATGAAATCGTACTTAAAAGGCTCCTAAGGAGAGCTCTGTAGTTCAAATTGGTAAAATTGCTATTTTGGACGTAATCATCTAACAAAAATTAAAAAAAACTATGCATAGGTCAAATTCTATGTAGCATAGTGATCAATTAATGTAAACCTTCTGGCTGCAAATTAAATATTTAAATTACAATCTTGGTCGAAAGTTCTGAAGGAGAGGTACTACATTTACGCAACTTTCGACCAAGATTGTAACTTAAATATTATTATTTAATTTGAAACCAGAAGGTTTACATTAATTGATAACTATGCTACATAGAATTTGACGTATGCATCGCTTTTTTTAATTTTTGTTAGATGATTACGTCCAAAATGGTCATTATATGGTCATTTTAGCAATAAAAATGGCGGAGCTGTCCTTAGCCGCCTTAACCAAAGGAGTTCCTTTTAGAGGTTATAAGCCATTGATAGATGCAATCATGTTCAAATTATTGCTGAAAAAATGAAGCTTTAATTTCCATTCTTATTTCAGATTTCAGTCAGACGATTTTTTTTTAATTTTTGCTCTTGTTTACTTCCTCATTTTACAAAATATGACTGACATGAGATTGTGACGTTGTGAGTCTTAAAAATCTGTTATAACAGTCAACTTTTTACGACTCCTTTCAGTGTGAATTATAACACTAGTTCTACAGTATGATATTAAATAAGTTAATTGCCATAATAAAAACAAGTAATTCCGTTAATTTTTTCTTTTAAATGTAAATTAAATTTTAAATAGCTAGATACAATAAAAATTTGATGGAATTACTTGTTTTTGTTATTAGATAACAATTACTTATGGACTTCCACTTAAAGTAAGTTTGTTGAAAATTAATTCTATTAAGTAAGTTTTTTTACTAAATTCAAATTTTTTTCGGCCTATGTATCTAGCACTATATAATACACGTGTTTTTATTTTGTTCGAAGTGGGAAACTCACTACGTTCGTATCTCAACATCTCAATTTTCCCTTCTCATAAAAAAAAATGACACTCTTGACACTAATATAAATTCAGCACAATTTGAGACCATTTGTGCTATACTTGTAAACGTACGTGCAGGAAGACATTTTCTACTTCATATCCCATCTTAAATTTGATTTTCTAATGACTCTAATTTAATTCTAATAATTGTGAAAATTGATGTGTTAATCGTTGTTATTTTTATGAAATAAATTTTTCTTGTCGTTCTTAATGCAACCTGTTTTGCGCAAGGAATTATTTATTGCTATGTTATTATTTAAATTTTAAGTCAGCAGCGATTTTTAATGGGCTTAGTATGAATATAAATTTGATTTTAATTTTCAATCCGGTTTTCTTCGATTAGTTAACTTATCATGGGTTTTTTTACTACATTAACATGCTTACTGCATGAATAACAAAAGCATTATTTGCGAAAGGCTAATTTCCGTCATACAGAGCTTCAGTGTTGTCCTATACATATACTTAATACTGAGAGTTAATGATGTTGAATTTAAACTTTACTTAAACTTTAAAAAAGCACCGTTTTCTTATTTTCTGTCGTTCAATTCCAGTTGTCTCTTCAGTCTTCATTGATATGTACTGTTGTCTAATTTTTTCATTGGGCAGTTATAAAACGACGAATATTTGTGTAATGTCATTCTCCATGTGTAAGAGCAGAATAAGGTAATGGGTATTGATTACATCCATTTCTAAAACAATTGCGAATGTTTTTAAGTTTTTGTCCTTCGACTGGAAGGTCGTTTGGTGGTGAGAAAAAATTTTCGTTTTGGCTAAAGACTCTAAAACTTCCATCTTCTACCACTCTGAAAATAGAAGTGAAGGGGCTGGAGAATTTTGAACTAATTTAAGCCTTTTTGCAGGGGTTGCACATTAATATCTTTTTCGCGTGTACATATATGAATATAAATTGCTGTCACATTGCAAGATTCCATACGTTGTTTCATCAAAATCTAACGAGAATTTTGTATTTAATATTGTTTTCTTCGAGCCAGCACTTTATCCATTCAGTGAAGCAGCTCTGCAACTCATCTCTCGGTGCGGTGGTCAGTTCCTTAACCGATTTAATAATAGTTAAACATGCTCCTTTCATGGTTTGACTTCGCTTATGTCATAGAAAAAAGAAGTCATGGGGGGATCTTCGCCGTTGAATACGGTGTTGATGCATTATAATGGTGGTGATGTTTTCAGGAATTTGGCCACAATTCTAGGCATTTTCGTTGGATGCAAACTACGACGAACTTCCAGATAGGATTTCGTACGACCATGGTGCACTGCGACATTGAAATTGGAGAGAACAATGAGATAAACATTCACATTCAATCGATCGTGTCGAATTTTTTTCGGTCTTCGCTCTTCAGACGGTTTTTATTGGGACGATTTAGGATCCGTTTCAGACGTTCTCTAGCAGCCGAGAGCCGTGTTAGAGAAAGTGTGTAGTGTATGTGAATAGAAACTTGGTAAGCTGCAAAATCCAGGAAAAAATTTTCAAATACCCTACCGCGGTTTGGCCTAGACGCCCTGTCGTCCAAAAGCTGCTTTTTGTGCTATTTTGTGACTTTCAGCGCATGCGTAGCCCAAACGGCTGAAAATTTCGAAAAAATTTAATTTATTCAAATTCAGTAACATTGATTTAGTAAAACACAATCAACATACAGAAAATAGTGGTAAATAAGCTCTCACGCACTGGTCTGTTTTGGACCAACTTGATCGGACGGCGTACATTTTGGCCTATCGGCCGG
Source organism: Pyrocoelia pectoralis (assembly GCA_036250285.1). NCBI lineage: Eukaryota > Metazoa > Arthropoda > Insecta > Coleoptera > Lampyridae > Pyrocoelia > Pyrocoelia pectoralis. The sequence goes on from CM070078.1 coordinate 11,533,206, forward strand.
GTTTTGGTAGTGGAATAAAGCTGAAAATTGGTGTGTGCACTTCTGGAGCCTTGCTAGACAAACCCACACCAGGACATATTGCTGCGCGAAACTTGCCTGTTTTCCCACATGTCTAATGTACGTATGTATTCGTCGCTGAATATGCCTTTAACTCACAGAACTGAATATACCTATACAATTTTTAATGCCCAATTATCTATTCCAACAGGTCCAAATAATGCATTGTTGCACTCTAGAAACGCTTAAATCAACCATATCGCAATTTATATAAAATCCACCATAATTATTCAAATGCGCATTCCGCAAGTATTCGTCATAATCAAAATCCTCAATTCTCAGTATAATCAAGTTTGCGGTGTTGTCACACCCTGTTGGTGGTCTGTGAAGACGCCCGTAGGTTGACGTTGCGCTTTAAATGATTAACAAATCCATTTTAGAGAAGTACTTAGGTATGCATCTTTTTCATAGTGCATTTATCGGGTGTTACATCGCTGTTTTAGGAATTAAATTTATATTTCCCTTGATAATATTAATCTAGCGGCTTTAAGAACAATATTGCAATTTCGTGCAATCCGAGTTCACTAAATCGTTTAAAAAGGTACTTTAACAAAACAAAGCCGCCCGTCTTTTTCAGCAGGTATAAATTGAGTTCGTCGTGAACAATTTCTTCCGCACGCAAATCCGTTCTGTTTAAATTTTAAACAGAAATCATAAAGTCTAGTTTCATATTTAATAACGCAGGTTACGCAGGGCGTAATACGTTCAGTACGTTTATCAATTTAATGACCCCACCCCCAAGTGTTGTCAAGTAATTATACAATTAAAGTTTCATACATTTAATTATGTTTGAGTAGCATCAATAATTTTGTTTTCGTTCGACCTTTTAAATGTCTCGCACAGATCAAATTGAAGTGGTGGACAAAAATAAACGTTTCTGCACGAAGAACTCAATAAAGATTGAGCACTATGCCAACTTAAAAAGTTTTTTTTGTTGCTTTTATTCCAACGCTTTAAGATTGATGAAAGCGTATTCACTAAAATACTATTAATGGAAGTTTTTGGAAAGTTTTGAGAAGTTTAAACTTAAATTCATTTATTAACTTTCGTTTATCGTTATTTAGGTGATAATTTTTGATTAATGTTTGTAAATTGGGAAAGTTTTTAAATGTTTAGGACTATAAAGAACTACCAGTGTAAATTCAAGGTTCTAATGTTCTAATGATTCATTGGCATTATTAAAACATTACTGATATCGTATTCGTTTGTGCTTTATCGAAAATAGCAACCATAAAATTGTAAATATGATCACAACAAGAGTAAGGTAGGAGGTTTAACGGTGAATTTTCTTTAAATCGCATTCATACAAAGCAAATTTTCTCAAAATTTTGACAATGACAATAAAAGCTTTTTGTGGTTGACGTATACGTAAAAAAGAAGTCTTGTGAACTATCAAATTTTTGGCTTTTATTTTCATGGAACGAATTAGAAAAAGTTATATTTTGTTGTGACGTTTCAAGAATTCATCCTAGAATTTATTTGTAACAGAATCTTAAATTACTTTAATGGTAAAATTATGCACGGAAGCATTCCAAACATATTATCAACGTTAGTATGCGCGTTCCAGCTCAATGTGAAGTAACAGCTTATCTATCAATCATAAAAACGTATAATTGCGACATACTGCGACAACGAGCCCATTTTATACATTCAGATATTCAACCATTATCCTCTTCGCAGAGTGATTTTTTTTCGTTCGCCTTCTGTATTTTATTTATTTATAAGGCTTTTTAGATTAGTATGAACTTTTTTTAATGTCAGTTTTTTCAGTTTGTTTGTTTGCTGCATTATATTTTTTGAGCGAACAAATTGCGGTCTAAAACGTATCAATCCGTAATTTCGTTGAGTGAAAGTTTCATTATATTTATGATATTTGATCAGTTTGTGTTAGAAAAGTACTTATATTATCATTATTTTTTAAGGATTTCGACGATAACTCCATAAAATACTTCTCTCCTTCAATTTATTCTCAAATTGTTCACAATATTACTGATATGGGTATAAATTTTGAAATTGTTCCTCAAAAAAATTTGCCGTTTTCATACTGAATGGTTTTCCCACATTTCGCCTTCCATTGAAGTATGAAATAAAACAATACGATAAGGCATGTTAAAATGAAAATGAAGATCATTTTATGAGAAAATGTGTTTGTAAAGACACTATTTCTTCGCCCTTAATACATTCGTTATGGTCTTGTTAATTTTTAATACCTGCGATGATGAAAATTAATACTCATAAATAGCTGATAACTGCAAATCTCACTTCTTAGGTGTTTTCTTTTTGCACGTTGTGGTTGATTTAAGTCAGCCCTGTCAATAACACACCTAATCGAGGAAATAAAGCACTGAACCTACAAAATTTTTGTAGTAAGACGGATTGAGATGGGGTTTTTTGCATTCGCTTCCTAAATTTAATAGGAAACTTTGTACCTACTTTTCATCATGTTTTTTTTCGAAATTTCATTTGTGCATCCTGAAAAATGCATTTTCATAGAAAAAATTCATAACTTCGTTATAAACTTCTAGAATCGACTCAATTCTGGTACAAGGGGGTTTTCGAGGTCGCTGATCCCGAATATGACCTCCAAATTGCCTCACCACCCACCTGGAGCTCAGGATGGCTGAGCAACGTCATCTCCGAAGCTTTTTCTGAAATTCACGCTCAAATGATTCTAGACATCTCATCCGAGGGTTTTTAGGGTTGCTGATTCCAAATCAGGCATTGGAAACCATCCCCCGCGTACCTGGTGCCCCGCATCCGACCATCAACGTCATCCTCTTGAGTTTCACTGAATTTTCAAGCCTATAGGGAACCGAAAATTGTTTCCGGGTTTTTTTGGGTCGCTCAGATCGAATCTGGTCCCGGATACTTTCTAACGGATACCTGGTGCACCACACCGCAGCGGCATCAACGTCATCCTCTAGAGCAGCGATTCTCAACCTTTTTTGACTTGCGTACCCCTTGGCAGTTCATTATCCTAAATTGTACCCCTTCATTAGAAAAATTTTTATAATGTAGCAATAACGTGACAAGGGGTATGTCCAGAATGTTTATTGATGAAAACTAAAAGATTTTTTATAGATACATAATTATTTAACCAACAACAAAAATATAAATGCTGAAAAAGGTGTAATGTAATATTGCGCTAAAAATATACATTTTTATTTTCAACCTAAAAAACATAACTTCGAACAATATCTTTTTGTTCATTATGATGCTTATTACTAAAACAATGTCAAATGATAAGGTCGGCGCCAATGGCAACCGCATTGTACGACGCCACGTTTACTTGCCAAAGTAACTTAGCAACAATCTCAAATCAAAGTTACTCAGTTGTCAAACGCGTCAGTCAGGAAACGGCCGCCGCGGTGGTATTGGAGTCCTTGACGCCCTTGATAAATAAATAACCATTATTTGTAAATAGCGAGCGCTACAATAATTTTTTTGTCCACTGTTTTGCCACCGCTCTGAACTGGCTCGAGACAAGAGGAGAATAGCATATTTTTAAAAATCCGCCATTACTAAATTTTTTTCGCGTACCCCTAGGGGTACGCGTACCACGGGTTGAGAACCGCTGCTCTAGAGTTTCGCTTGAAATTTTCTGTCAAATGCTTTCATTCTAATGCTTGTTTCATCATATCAGGAAATCATGAGGTAAAACTTATAATGGAACATTAGAATAGATGTGGACATTTTCATTTTGTGAAATAAAATTGAGATATCATATATATTTAAAAAATGTAAGTTTTGTTTAATAACATCATCATTCAAATGTATGAAGTTAATATTATAAAATATTTAGTTTAAATTTAATTTAATTTAATTTGTTTCTTTTATTACAGATTAAATTTGTATGTAAAACTCCTAATATAAGGTTGGTAGTTAGAGTAGTTTCAAAATGTCGTGGAGAACTTCGGAATCCGCCTCTGCAGGCGGGTTATATACCATGCACGGCTGGTCAGGTCCAGATAGAGGTCCTTAGCAATTACAACTTATTTTCGGTTCACTAGGCTTGAAATTTTAGTGAAACTCCAGAGGATGACGTTGATGTCGCCGCGGTGTGATGCACCAAGTGTCCGTTAGCAAGTATTTGGTGCCACATTCGACCTAAGCTACCCAAAAAACCCCGGAAACAATTTTCGGTTCCCTATAGTCTTGAAACTTCAGTGAAACTTCAGAGGATGACGTTGATGCCCGAATGTGGGGCAACAGGTACGCGGGGGACGGTTGCCGATGCCTGATTTGGAATCAGAAACCCAAACAAACTTCGTATGAGATGTCTAGAATCATTTGAGAGTGAATTTCAGAAAAAGCTTAGGAGATGACGTTGCTCAGCCATCCTGAGCTCCAGGTGGGCCGTGAGGCAATTTGGAGATCATATTCGAGATCAGCGACCTCGAAAACCCCCTTGAATCCGAATTGAGTCGATTCTAGAAGTTTATAACGAAGTTATGAATTTTTTCTATGAAAATGCATTTTTCAGGATGCATTTTTGACTGCACAAATGCAATTTCGAAAAAAAAACATGATGAAAAGTAGGTACAAAGTTTCCTATTAAATTTAGGAAGCGAATGCAAAAAACCTCATCTCAATCCGCCTTACTACAAAAGTTTGGTAGGTTTGGCTTATTTTAGTGCTTTATTTCCTCGACTAACCATTCGTTTTATAAAAATAATTTTACTCAGTTCTCAATAACCCTATTCGTTTTAAAAGTTTTATTTAAGTGTTATATGAACCTGCTGAGGCAGAAATGTCTTATGACGCAAGGCACTTCAATCACGTGATAATTGTGACTTTGACTAACCCTATGGCTGTCCAAAAACAAAGCACCTATTGTTATCCATATATTCGAAGCTTTTTTATTTATATCAACATTCCGACACAGTCTAGAATGGGGTGGAAACGATGTTTAGAGGAACAACCAGTGCAATTGCTTCCCCTTCCCTAGTACTAAGAATTTTTCATCAAGGGTGGTGAGCGGATACTTTGAAGTGCTTTTATGCGATATATGGGCATCCTTTATTCTATACAGGAGATTCTGGTTTCTTCTCTTGGTGAAGGCAACATGATTTTGATTGTCCGCCCAAGGCACATTCCCAAGAAACTTTTTTATCGTCCAGTGCCATTTATTTTATACTGACGAGAAAATATGAATAAAATGGGTTAGTTTTTTAATTACTTTTTTAACAACTTCTTCAGCTTATTTCCAAGCTTATCAATAAAAATACATTTGCAATTACATTGGCGACAACCAATATGTTCCTTCTTTCAGCCCTCAGTGCGCCCAGTATTGAGCATAGGCTTCCCTCTTCTTTTTCCAGTTCTCTGCGTGAGCTGTTGATATCCATTTTAATACAGAAATTTTCTTTAAATCGTCGTATCATCTTGTAATCGGTCTTCCTCTTCCTCTCCTTCCATCCCAGGGCCTCCACTGTATGATTCTTACGTTCCATCTGTCGTCTTTTAGTCTTGCTACATGTCCTGCGAAGTCCCATTTTAATTGAGTAACTCTTTTAGTAGTATCTGTTATTCTTTTTCTTTGTCTAATCCATTCATTCCTCTTTCTGTATTTTATTGTGATACCTAACATAGCTCTTTCCATCTTTCTGTGTGTAACTTCTAGTTTTTGAATCGGTGGTTTCGTAAGTGTCCATGTTTGGACTCCATACGTCAAAACTGGTAGCACACATTCGTCGAATACTTTAGACTTAATGTGTTGGAGAATTCTTTTGTTTTGAAGCATTTTCGATAGTTTTCCATAAGCTGCCCATCTTAATCGTCTTCTTCTTTCTATTTCTATATCTTTATTTTCCTTGCCAATTCGTATCGTTTGCCCTAGATATATGTACTCAGTGATGTTTTCTATTTGTGTCTCTTTTATTTTTACTTGGATGTTCTGTGGACTCATAATTTTTGTTTTATTTAAATTCATTTTTAGCCCAACTTTCTGTGATTCTCTTTCCAGTTCAATTATCATTTTCTGTAGGTGTTCTTCGTCGTCAGCAATTAGTACAATATAATCGGCGTATCTCAAATGGTTTAGTCTTTCTCCGTTTATATTGATTCCAAATTTCTCCAATCCAATTTTTTGAAGATGCCTTCTAAGGCTAGATTGAACAGTTTTGGTGACATCGCATCACCTTGCCTGATTCCTCTTCTTATTGGTATTTTGTTGGCATTTTCATGTATGTATTTTGATCACTGACAGCGCTTCTTTATATATGTATTTTAGTATTTAATTATGTTTTTGTACCTGGAGTCAATGCGTGCGTTATCTAATTCTATCGTAATTTCCCAGTGTTCAATTGAGTCAAACGCTTTTGCATGATAGGCCATTTTGATTTTACTATTTTTTTTACCAGATTTACTAGATCCTCCGAATTTGAATCTGCAAAGTAAATCATTGCGTAAATAATAAAGAGGTGATAATTTTCTTACTGAAATTTAATTTAAAAAGAATTGGGGTCCTTCTTCTCTTTAGTAATACAAATTGTTGCTTATGCAAAAGAAAAGAAATCAACAAGGTTTTCAAAAACACTACCCTGTAGCGTTTTGAGCCAAATTTTAAGTGCCTTTGAGACCATTTCGAGATGTAGGTAAGTAATAAAACTAAACGGAATTATTTACAAAAAAGTTCTCACTAAATTTGCAATTGATTTTAATTTTAATTTTTCTCTTCGTTTCCGACTTACTAATTTTGAGGATTATCGAAGAAAAGCTTCTAATTTGAACGCAAGGGATATATTTCACAACTGCTTGATTATTCATTAAAATGTTTTACTTTATTAAACTCTAACCGCAATAACTAACAACTTCATCGTTAAATCTTTAATTAATTTCAATCTGTTTCCGTTGTCAAGAAAATCATTTGGAGATTTAACGGCGCGAAGGTGAAAAACGTATTAAATGAAATTAACATACTTTTATATAATTTGGAAATTTGCCAGGCGCAACAGTTTAAGGCACTTTTTGTGTGTGTCTAACCAACGATCATTTACAAAAAAAAACAAAACATTTTTATCCGCATCACAAAGCCGCAGGTGCGGTAGAAGGAGGGTTTGTCATTCATCATTTGTAGAAAATCTCAGTTAGCACAGAAAATATAAGCGCGCGGTAAAATCGTGTTGTATTTTAGTTTGCGACAGAGGCACAATTAAAACTCTCTTAATATACAATTTATATTTGTAACTGGTAGATGTTAGCGGATGAATAATAATTATTCCATTGGTAATTTGGTAATTTCTAACTAGTGTGCGGTTTTGCAGAAATGACCTGAATTGCGTACTACACTGCATAAGTCTACGAATCAAGGGAAGTCACAGCATAAGGGAAACGATACACGACAATATCTATAAACTCCAGGTTTCCAATATTTGAGGTCATTGATATTTTTACTACCCTCTTTTGAACATATCAACTGAGTTTACCGTATCTTATAATTCAAAGCTTATAAATTTTTGATGAGTTTTAAATGTACCTTATCCATGAATTTGTATAAAGGGACGGTAAATTAGTATCGACGCGACGTTTGTTTTGACCTACATATAATAAAATTAAAGCTACCATCAACGGAAGGTTCTTTACAGTTACCTATGGGTTCTATCTTGTAACTGTTATAACTAGTTTCAATGGACAATGATTAACGCAATTAACGATCTTGAAATGGAAGGGTTGGCAAGAAAATCTATATTCACGTTTTTTTTATGTATTAATCATAAATGAATACTAGTAACGGCTTTCCTATTTCTCAGCGTTAACGTGAACCTTTGGAAAAACTGGACTTTTTATGACGAATGTTAAAGGAAATCAATAACGGGAAACTTGAATGAGACAGCTCAGTTATATCTTTATATTTTGAATGTGTGCTTTTCGGATTTTATTATGTCTACAGTCGAAATTCTAGGCAGTGAATCCATGAAATAGAATGCGTTTTGTAATGAAAGGACGTTGATATCCTAGGAATTAGTCTTGTCTAAACTTCAAATTGCGCCTTTCTTTTAATCAAATTCAAGTATTATTCATTATGAAAAAGTGCTAAAAGGTAAGCACCTTCGTATGAATTTCCTCGGCTTTCAGACATTACTGTCTTTATAACTTTTCCTACTCTTTTTGTAACCTTCCTTATTACAACTTCTTTCCTCAGATGATGGCTGTAATTTAAATTGAAATTTGTATTCACGATTAAAGTACGACAAGAGAGTATCGAGTATACCTATAGGTATAATTCTATGTGGGTATATAATTATATAGTTATCGTAACTGTTTTAATCAACCTCGTAATTTATATTAGTGGAATTGCTTGTTTTTCAGAATACTGCATATTCATGGTGTTCCACGAAGTACATACGTAAAAAAAGAATCGTGTAGTCCAGTCTTGTCTCGTTGGAAACGTTACTCTACAAATTATTAACATTACAAAAAAGCTCTGGTTTTACCTTTGTGATGAGCGTATCTTCAATCGTGCACTTGCCAAACTTACTTCTGTTCATGGAACCTCCATTTTATATCTTGTGCTATAGTTCTTTTGGACTTTCTCGTGCATTTTTGAACCTATATTGATACTCTTAGTAAATATTTATAGGGGCAAAATAGTGTAAAACAAATGAGAATACAAAGCTTTATACACTGTGTCCAAGATAAGGAGGGAGTATAAAATCGCAATTAAACCATAAAGTGTGATACATGCTTGAATGCAGAATAAAAAGCTCTTCTAATATTATGCATAACAAAATCAGGACCGTATTTAAAAAAACAAAGTTGATGATGGTTGCTCGAAAACGAAACGTCGGATTCCAATTTGCTGTATGCCATGTTAAAGAACGTTAAAAAGTACCTGTAGAAGGTTCTTTTACTTTTTAGTTAACATCAACGACAAAGTAACAATTTGTCAAAAACGAAATCCTGAAAATTCGCTTTTTGTCGCATAACTTCGGAACGGTTCGGAATTTCGTCAGTTTAAAAATTTCATTGTACTAAACTCAAAATTGCCCAACTTTTCTCTCATTTAACCGAAACTCTATCTCTTACCGTTTCCGAAATTCCCATAGTGGCCCTCCTTATCTTGGACACAGTGTATAATACTATTGACATCGACTTCATTTTGAAAGGTTTCAGATCGATATTCAGCAATTATTTAAACAGCATGAATTTCGTTCAGCTACCTAACGAAAATTTATTTAAAAGATTCTGTAACAAATTCTAAATTTCGTAGATTAACATTAATGATCATTGCTGTAATGTAAAAAATGATGTAATTTATCTCGTATCCGGGCGTGTACCTTTAGGCATGTATACTTAACTCGTAGATAAAAATACCCAACACTAATGTTTACTTCATTTTATTTACAACCACAAAAAAAGATTAATTTACAGTTGAGGTGGGTAGAACAAATCTCATATCGTTAAAAAGATGGAACAATGCTATGTTAAGAGTGGAAATACTTCACTTTCTTTGTTTCTAGTGTTTACATATCCTAGGCCCTAGGGTGTATCATACATTTCCCTACGGCAATATAAACTTATGTAATTTGTTGAAAATCTAATTTTACTTTATAAAAATATGCATTTCTTACTGATTTATGCAATTGTGAATAATGGGATCATCAAAGTAGACGTCCCTCTCTGGCTCGTATTGCTCTAATGACAGCCTTTTCATTTAGAATACCGCTGTCCTATTTTTCTATTCATTACGAGACTCTTTGATTACAGTTATGTAAGTAAAAAATTAAGGTTGATTAAAATAGCTATAAAATCAACGGAACGTTTGATGTTTTAAAAGACAACAAAACCACAGCCACAGATTCATTCTGTGGGTAAATTTGATGTATTAATGGTTTCATTTTTGACTTCTTGATAATTTACATTTTCTTAAATCAGTGAAATGCTTTCCGCTTTGCAGTACTTAGTAATAAATCGGGTTGGGTACATTATGCGTAGCTAGAATCAATAAATGCCATTATATGGAAATCAATATTCCTTGTAAAGATATGAAACGGCCTTTACTTATAATGTATATCATTATATATCAATGTCGTAGTAGGTAAAGTACGTTCATATATGTATGTACAACATGTATGTAGTAAATTTAATAGTATTTCAGTGGAGATTTTAAGTCACTGCCCTTCATCACTGAAAGTGTTCTAGTGACATCTCTTCTCACGTATAAGTAGTTCCAATTCTTTTTTTAATAACGACTTCTGGAACTAAAAACTAAAAATTCGGTTCTGCTGAGAATAGAAAGTTTGAATAACGTCATGGATGAGGGTGGGAGGTGTCAAAGGTTCAAGGTATATTCCATGGAGACTATGTCCTAATAATAACAAATTAGTTCCTTTGAATTTTCGGAATAAACTGAGGTAAGTAAATAAGTAACCACTCGTTTAGGCCCAGTTATATAAATTCTAGTTGAGTTTCAACCGCCGGTGAGTGTAAAATTGAGTCGCAGGGTTGAACTGACGGTTGTACCCCCCATTTACCAACCCATATGGTAAAATCGTCAGTTGAACCCTAAGCCAGACGTCAACTGCCGGTTGAAACTAAATTAGACTATACAACTGGGCCTAAACGAGTATCCATGTGCGATGATGAAATTATTTGCATAAGTTCTTGCTCATATTTTTCACCTTTAGAGCTTAAAGGTCAATTACGTAGTTTTGTCCACTGCATTTGCTTCATTATCCATTGTTACTGTTACCATTTACGCTTCCACTAGCATTATTCCACCACAATCACAACCCTTAATGTGGCGAACATCGAGAAGAAGGCTTGTCTCAGTTTTTCTTTACCTTGCCCCGGTTCGAACCCGTGTAACCCAAGATAAAAGTAAGTACGCTTACCTTTAGATCACCGAGATAGCTAATTATAGTTTATTCTTAGTTTTATAACATGTGTTGGGTAAAACTTGACAGTTACTATTATTACTTGTAATTATTTTGATGAGAGGTTTCCCTATTGATGATATCCTTAAGCTATCGTGTCGTTTATTTAAGGCTGAGGGCCGTTTTCGGTTACATTGGCTTAATTTATAGGTAAATTCAGAAAAAGACTCGAAGCCTCCCTTTATATAATTTAATCTCCAATATTAAGTTACGTAGTAAAAAAGTGTGATGACAGACGATGAAATGAGATGACGTTTTTTTATGTTTTTAAGATAAGGCGCCGAAGCACCTGACACGTGAGCCAATGCAAAACTCACAAATTGAAATTTTAAGTTTTAATTTGTGAGTTTTGCATTGGCTCATGTTTTAACTTGTGTATGAAGATCGCCAATATCCCAAGGATGTAATGGTTCCAGATGGTTTTTAAATAAACCCTGGTATTCCTTTCTCAAAAATTTCAATTTATGAGTTTTGCATTGGCTCACGTGTCAGGTGCTTCGGCGCCTTACCTTAAAAACATAAAAAAACGTCATCTCATTTCATCGTCTGTCATCACACTTTTTTACTACGTAACTTAATACTGGAGATTAAATGATACAAAGGGAGGCTTCGAGTCTTTTTCTGAATTTACCTATTCCTGCTCCCTTATTTTGAGTCCCGAACCACTACTTGATGATGTCTTGGCTTAATTTTCTATACAATGTAAGAATTCGAAATTGTTCATAATATTAGTGACTTTTTGGGAATTTTCAGCTTTAGAATTTGATTTTATTCGGTTCTAGGTAATCTTTTGTATTTGCCTTAAAAAGGATATTTATGTTGTTGCAATATATTAACAGGTTTAGTAAGTTCTTGGCTTCTATATGCTATGCTATGTAACTGTTCACAAATGGATTTGGTTGTTAAAGACTTAATAATGATATGTAGAATGGACTAATGGGGATTAAAGTATTGATTCGTATGTATCTGTTTTTTAAAGAAGAAGAAGGTGTTTTCTATTGATTTTGAGAATGTTCACATTTAATTTAGTTTATTTCTTAGATTATGTATAACTGCTCATTAAGGTATAAGTAATTTGTTTTTTGAAAAATATGATGAGATTGCAGAATATCTGGGTGACGTTTAATTTTGAAAGCATTAGACATTGCCTTTTCAGGAACATTAAATCAGATAATAACCCACATATTTGACACGCAATTTTCTGTAAGTGAATTTTAATCGTACGTAATGTACTATACTAAGCATGACTACAGTGTGTGAATTTCTACTATTTTTTACTTGTCCACAAGCTTCGCCATTTAGTGCCCTGAAGCATGAATTTCCAATGCTTCACAAGGAGGTCGGTCTTCAAGTGAAATTGTACAAACACTAAAAAACTACGTATCTAGCTATTTCAGCCATTTGAACAGCAAATCTTAAATGGGCACACATTGACAGAGACTTTGTCAACATTCATTTCATCATCTTCAATGCACAAATCTTTATAGGTGGTTCCGCAATTGCGCTGTATCATTTGAAGGGGCTTCAGTTGGTTTTTCATTGATTATTATTCGTCATCCTTCAACAGCGCATTTTTTTTCTTATTTAAACGTTTCCCTGTCGTACAAAGAATGCTTTTTTTGTGTAGGGTGAATAACAGATCGAAAATTAGGAGGGAAAATAGAGCGACTTGGTGGGGAATTGTTACATAACGGAAAATGAGAAGACCACAAAATGACATAATTTCTCTTGCATGTCTTTTCTCGCTGGAAGGCGATATTTACTATTAGTAATAGGTTCGATTTTTTTTTTCAAGGCTTTCGTGCGATTCCAAGACTTATTTGTGTAGAAAGTCCTAATAAAAAAAACATAGAGAAACGGAAGTACTCCATCAAAACTACCATCTATGAGTGGTAACTATGAATCTGACGATTTTCGATATTATGTACTTGAGCGGTGCTGGTTATTTTTTTTTTAAGTTAGTCTCTTGGTCTTGATAGTTGCGGGAACATAAACGCCGTTACACGTGTTTTATGCTTAGAAAAGAAAACTACAAAACCCTTTTTAACAAGATTTCATTTAATAGGAGAACGTCCATCATTGCTAGGAAAGTTAGCCGCAGCTTTGGTCAAAGCCTAAAGATTCAATCAACACTGAAGTGTCGCTCAGCAACCAATCATATTCTGCAATCCAAAGGATTACCAGAGTCACCATTTTCAGTACTGATTGATTTGGATAAATTGCCTTACACGTACTGAAGTCCAATATTTTTGCTTCGTCATAGCTTTTCCCGATGTTTTGACACAAATATACGTCTTGGTAAGACACCCGACCAAACCGTGACTGAATAAGTATGATTGTTAGCTCTTGGCACCAGTTTGTAATCTTCACTAAGTGTGTATCGTACAGTTTTTTTGAATTTCCTTTAAAAACGATGATCATCTTGGTATTGCTCTTAACAGTCGTTTCAACTTTTCTACTTGCCCTTCTGGAAAGATCAAATGGATAAATGTTCAGCATAGGTTTTTTATAATGCGATTCATTACCTTTTTCTTTCGAAGGCTTTGTTCGTGTACATCATTTGGACGTGGAAATGTACTAGATCCTACTATACAACCAATACGTATACGTTTAATATTGTAGCATTATTATATACCTCCCTACTTACGATATACTATAAGCAATTTAAAACAATTAAAACCAAATTTCCTAAACGGTTATTACTTATTATAAAATCAGCGAAGAAAACGTTCTTTTTAGCTTAGTAACAGTTTGACGCAATTTCAATCGAGTTGCGATAAATAAAACATCAGACGTTTTAATATTGTAACCGTGAATAATTGCGCTTAGGGAGAGTCTAGGACGTTCTATTTATATTTAAATAAATTTCCATGCTAAGTGTTATTAATATAATACCTTCACAAGCTTAATTCTTTGTATGACTGCAATACAAAGAATCATTGTCAAATTGGCACTCGACGACTAAAGTGAAAGAATCGTCCTATTATTAATGAAGGAAAGGAATTTAATTTTGGCGGAAGTAGGTTTCTCTATTGTAAAAATCTTATTGTTGTCGGAAAAACGATTATAATTTAAGGTTTAATGTGCACTAAAACGGTTACGCCTATGTAATTTCTTTTCATTGCCTAATTACTAAATACTTTTTTATATTGGCGCCTATTTTTGCAAGTTACATGGTAAATACTATATGTATAATGGAATATATATCAGGAAGCAATAATAACTCGTCGTATAACCTTAATTGAAAAGGAGATGGGCCTTTTTTATATGAAATTGATGTATATAATTGACCGTATACAAACAACATTTTACTCTATGTGTGAAATAAAGGAGTTTTATGTTTCGGTTTATTAAGTTTTTATTACAGAACGCTATTTAGCGTGAAATCAGATGATTTCCCTACTGTAACCTTTCTAAATATTATTCTAAATACAATTCGTATTCTATATATACAGATAATAAACATCGCAACCTTTCTAAATATTATTCTAAATACAATTCGTATTCTATATATACAGATAATAAACATCGCAGAAAGTTGATGTAATGAAAAATGAATACATTTTTGAAATGGCGCAAACGCGGAAATTTAATTTGTAATTTACAACAGAACCGCGATTTAATTGCTGAAATTTTTTACTCAACTTTACTGGTGCTAATCTTGAATACCACAAAGTATACGACATTTTTTAATTATAAAATTTTCATTTAAAAACTTTTCCTTTTGGAAATTTCTTAGAGTTTAAGTGCAGGGTGTGCGACTTCATTGTTTGAATTTTAATTTCAAATGACTCCTTACAACTTTGCAGATCTCTTACACAATCAAAAATTAATTTTGTAGAAGTTAAATGAGGTGCATTTGTCCATCTTTAGTAAGCGATGAAGCATGTACGATATGTAAATTGGTAAAACTCCATTGATGCGCTTTCGCAATTTAAGAGATAAGCTCAAGTTTTCACCTTTATCTTACAAAATTTATGGAGTGTGTTTTTTTCTATGATTTAACAGAAACTGTTTTCTGGAAAACTTTAGGACTAATCTGTGAGCTTAAGGTGGGAACTTTTTCAAGATCGTGAACCTTTAAGCTCAACGACAGGGATGATCGGTTTAATTATTCAGTAAGCTTACGACATATAAACTTCAACTGTTTCTGTGAAAGATTACTAAATATTCTTTATTATTGTGGTTATCGAATTTCCGCAAAGTTCTTTTTTCTTTTCTCCGAGTTCCACAATCTCATCTCATTTTCACCACAAGTTATTAATTCCGTGACATTTTTCCTGTCATTGTATGTTTTTCACCGACATTGAACTGTGGAAATAGATTTACGATGAAGTTTAACCGTTATAAGTAGGGCTCGGATTTATATTTTTTTAAATATCGAAATATTTTTAAAAATATTTAAGTACAAAAAAATACACAAATATTTTAATAAATATTGAAAAGTAAAAAAAATATTTCGCACTTCTCATATTTTTCGTAAAATATTTTGCCGATTTTCAAATGCCCTATTGTATTGTGAACGGTTGTAAGAATTACAATATGAAAACAAGGTGCATTGGTAGAGCCCGGTTATCCCAATTAGTGGTGAGAACGTGTCACGTTTATTTTTTTAGATACGTGTATTGAACGTTACAGAAAATGTTTGGTGAATTTCTCTCTGACTCATAATTTATACGTATTTTTAAAATACCACCTGTAAAGGAGGGTTTAAAATAAATGGTCAGTTATTTGTTCAGTAAACAATGTAAGGATTAGGATGGATACCTGTTATACTTGCTAAGGGTTAGGTTCTTCCTCTTGTAATAAATAACTTAATGATTAATTGATTATGAATATGATGATTTGATGAATAAATGTGTTTAACTTCTTGGTTTCAGTTTGAAATATTTAAAAAATATTACAGGTTTTTATGAAAATATTTGCCATTTTTTATAAAATATATATTTAAATATTACAAGTTTTTAAAAAAATATAAATCCGGGCCTTAGTTATAAGCGTAGAGAACTGTAACAGGAATTAATTTTATCCTTAACGCTCAAAGGCTTTCTTTTTTTGTTAAACGTGTAATTATCGTCATGTCGTAAAAACTGACAAGAATTTCGCTTGGGAACGAACAGGAAAAGAAATGGATGAAGAAAACAATAATTTTCTTTAAATTAATATTGAATACTCAGGAGGTTCTACCCCTATATTTCTTTTTAGGTGTGTAACGAATTGACAGTCCTTTCGTCGTTAATAGGCAAAATAAGCCAATTGTAAGGTCCTATATATTTTATTAACATATTATTGTTATATAAGAGCATTTTAGTAAGTCTCATTATTCATAGATTTTCAATTATTCAGTCTAATTGGTCCAAATAGTGAGATTAACGAATACATCCTGTATTTAGTAAATAAATAAGTGAAGCGATTTTAATGGCATTTCCAAGCTGTTGTATTCATTTTTCGGCTAGAAATCTTATTCCGAAATGTACCTCTGTAGAAAAGTAATATCTAGGAATAACATCATTCGATCGGTGTAAAAACATATTTGTATCAGAAGCATGAAGATACTTAGTTACATATTGTACATACGGATGAAAAGGGTTGTAACGAGACTAAGAATAAAGGTGAACGTTATCGTATAAGAGTCATCAACATATAATCTGCTCATTAAGTCACCAAGATTGGAAAAAATATTGCTACGTACCCCAGGCTATTATTTTTATCTCTCTTCCTTCTAAAAAATCTCGTTTCAATGCAGTACAATGATCGACAGCCATTTGCAGTCGTTGCGCTTCGCAAGGAATTTTTCGTGTAAGTATCAGGTGGTAATAAACGTAAAACAGTGATTGGATTTTAAGTTAGTATACTTTTATGGTGCATCGAAATTTTAAGTGTCGCTTCGTGACTATATCAAAGTGTATCATAAAATGAAATTTTCGATGAATAATTGATTAAAATTTTATTAAACAAAGGGGAAGTTCATTTACTTTGACGATTATTGTAGCGGATTTATGGAAACGTTTTGTAATTACGTTAAGTGTGGATGTTTTTGGTAGGATGACGTGAAATAATTTTCTACGTTTTCTGTATTTTCGTTATGTTTAGCTTTGTATCAGAGGCTATATAGCAATAAAATTTTATACGGATACAGATATAGGTATTTGTCAAAATGTCATTGGTCCTTTGTCAGCAAACAAGTGGAAATGGGTATACATCAATAAATTCAAATTTAACCGTATTTTTCCCTATATAAATGTAACAACGCCTAAGGGAATTCAGTTAAAAAGAATTGCAATAGGTACAAAGCATAAAAATATACAATTTCGAAACTCGTTTTTTTCCTTTTGTACATACTTTTATAGTTATTACATAATAATGTGGAATTACCATGCGCACAGCTATCGATTGTACAAAATAAATGGGAAATGAATCAATAATTTTCGACAAATTTCCTTTCTTGTCTCCTTCGAGGTCTCAATTAACCTTTAAAAAATCTTCGCCCACCTTTATTTGGAAAATTTATCCAATCTGTGTCGGGCTGAGTGAGTGGGAGACCAAATATTTTATTAAAAACGACGACATAATTTTAAATATATACAGTTAAAAATTACTAAAACTTCAGTACACCTGTACAACATTTGTTAAAACATATACCCCGCCTTCTTGGACAGCTGGTATTGAAATACTAGGTATATTTATTTTGTATAATCTCACCTTTCTCTATTGAATAAAACTTCCCGAACATATAAATGCTGAAATGTAATTTTAAGAAAGTTATTCGTTTTAACGGTCCAGCTGACACCAATTGAGAGCTTTATAAAGCATGTAAGAACCTATAACCTCTTACATCATGTCGGTTAAACCGAAAAGAGCATTTCTTACTGGAGTGCAACAAATGGACTATTCGTTAGTTTACCCCACTTACCCTGTCAGTTGTGAAAGAATTTTCTATAAAACGCTTCGCTAACGCTGAAATCATACATTGAGAAAATCTATTTTTCACATTACACTAAAACTTTCAGCAACATATTAACAATTTATCTACTTTCACAAACTAACGTTTATAATTGCAGCGGTGATGAATTGAAATAGCATGCAGTGCATAATATGTTCAGTTTAGTTCAGATATTACACTATTCATATACACCTTTGTGTATTGGTATCTAATGGGAAATTACACTATAATAATTATAATTACCTTCTCCCTTGCTCAATATGTTAAATTCAATAATAATTAACAACATTAATCTAATTTTAATGAATCCTAATCTTCATTCTTTTAATAATTAGATCTGTGTTTTGTGTATCAATTTATGTTCGCTACCACCAGCGGCGTAACTACATAAGTGCAAGCCCGTGCAGTGCACGGGGGCCCTTAAGCTCAGGGGCCCCTTAGCTGAACTTAGATGACTAAAAACCTCTCCAAATTTCTCAAACGAAACTGTTTGCATCATAATCATTTTGATTGTAAATTCTTTCAGTTCATATTTATAGTATTGAATAAACTTAAAACTATCTTCTTACACATATGAATTTGTGAGACAATTGTCTTGATCATGGAAAGGAAAATGCTGCAGAGCATGTCTGTTGGATTCATGAATGGATGGTTTTGAGTTCTCACAAAGTTCAAATAACTTTTTTCCTCTCTGGAGTTGTAAACGATAAAATATTTTCCCAAACCTTATCCTGCTGTAGGAACAGGGGCCCCATTCTCGACTTGCACGGGGGCCCTTGATGGCCTAGTTACGCTACTGGCTACCACTAACCAGATCCAACATCTGCCACATTTTGACCATTATGTTTATTATCCATTGTATTTCTTATTGTTAATATAAATACTATAAGTAACAAAGCTGTAAATCATGTTAAAAGGATCTAACATCTGCAATTAACTTGAATATGAATTTCTTGCTATTTTTTATCGTGTATAAGTACATTTGTGCTTGCTCTTGGTACAATTAAGTTTTAGATAATAAAAAATATTAACAATATGTACCGGTATTTTTAGTAGGATAATTGATCGTTGTAGAATTGTCGGATTTTGTTCTAATCGTATTTCTGGTGTAAGGGTGTAACATATTTGTGGATAGATATAGATCTAAATTTTTCAGCATCTTTGCAAATATTAAGCTCACATAAATCAAAAACAGTAACAGTGCCCATAGTTCTATTTAAAGCACACGATTTCGCCACTTTTATAACATTGAACCCGTTCTGGAGAATTGCTGAAGATTTAAAACGTTAAATAGGCAGTTGTATTTTTATTATTGAGGGCGCAAATGGATACGAGCAAAATTCAGAAAATTAAAAGATGTTCTTTGAACACCAACAAGAATATTTTAGTAGATTAGTCTCTATATAAATATACCCTTCGAAGGGCTTGTTTGTAACGTATTGGACGAATTGAAAACATCCCCGCAAAATTTTTTCGGGATTTTGTAGAAAAAAGTCAGGCAGATCATCAAAACAACTTTAACTGAGCGAAGAATAAAGAATTTTTTAAGAATTTGATTATCGTCGGGAATTGAAAAAACTGTTTTTTATCTAATATATCAAGTAAAACTATACGTAAGGGAACTTAAACCAACCATCAAAACAAGGGAAATGTCAGAATATTTGGACATAGATTATCACAGTCGCATACATTAACAGGACAGACTTACGTTCCTTGATTCTGTTTTATTCTAGCACACACAGAGCATTGTAACAGAATTATTAATTATCATTACGTACGTACGTAAGCTTAACTAACTTTAACTATACACGATCTACCCACTTGAACCCTCGCTTGAACCAAAACTAATACAACTGAATAGAAATTATTCTGAATAGCGGTACATTAGTAACTTGCCCTTACCTTATGCCTCTGGATTACTATTCAATAGTAAGGTATGTACAATTTTCTACAGAGAATGCACTCGAAAATCTACATCTGTTGCAAAATACCTACCACGTTTTATTTATTGCCGCGGCCTAATTATGTCCATTGTTTGATAACTTTAGCTGACATATTCATGAATTTCGACATATCGATAGCATGTGGTATGCTATCCATATGCCGAAATAGGTATAATAATAACAATAACAATCAGGTAGCTAAGAAGCTCTTGAATTTCGTGCCGAATAATTTGGTACGTTGAAGTAAAGTAAAGATAGTGTAGAACAGGCGAATGAATATAGTTGTAAGTATTTTAAAAAAGAGGACAACTCTGGCCTTAATGCTCCTGTCTGCAAGAGACTTTTTAGAAATCTTCTTTGAACAGATTCAAGTGACTGCTTCTGTTTGTCATAATAAGGATTTCATAGTGAGCAATAGTCTAATTTAGAACGGACCAGTGACATATAAAGGGCAACGCGCGAATATTGCAAAAAGATTTACAGTTTCGCCAAATAAATCCAAGCACCATTGTGGAAGATTGAATTATTGAGCGCCTATGCTCGGTAAATGAGAGACTTTTATCAAAAATTATACCCAAATCTGTCAATGAGGCATAGCGAGAAACAACAGTAGCATAGAATCGATATGGTAATCATAGTGTTTAGTATATGACGTTTGTTAGTGAACGAAATTACTTTACATATCCCAATGTTTAATGTGAGTGAATTTCTCTTACACAAGCGATTAAGGTTATCCTGTAATAAAGCACAATCCTGGAGATTCGATACAGAGATTGATAGAATCCTCTACAGCCTACACTATGGAAATACATTTTGTAAGAGGCAGAGCTTTGCTTTTAATTATTTCACGTAATCGTTTGTATTCAAATAAATAGGACGAACCTCGATATTTATTATAATTCCGTAAATAATTGGGTTTTATGCGAATATTTCTAATTATTTCAGCATTAAACTACTTCAGGTAATAATTTCTGTTAACGATTAGAGTATGTTGGAACAAACGAGTTAAATTCCGCATACAGTTTGTTATTAAATTCATGACAGGCTGTACTTACATCGCCGTGGTTATTTCAAAACCGCCCAATCTATATTTAAAGGAGCATGATGAAGACAAACAAAATCGGCCTTATTCACTTTTCTGTTTGATTATTATTGGATTTGGTTGCTAGACAGAATTTAATGATAAGAGCTTCAACTACCATGGAAAGTTCATTATGAATGTTTTCCGTTTATACGATTACGTCCAAGGCGAAATACTTTAATGTTATCAGGTAGGTACAACACGGCCAGATAGCTTCAAAATAATTTCTTTAGCTTTATTCAAATCACTACTATCGGAGTAAAAATGCAAGGCCTCTGACATTAAGTGGTCATAACGAAGAAACTGGGGGGTGAAATTTCTTCATTTTTGGGCAGTACATTAGTCATTTATATATGTTTAACATGTGTAAAAATCAAATTGGTAGAATCAGTTGTTTAACTTTTATTTTAATTAACAGCAATAAAAACGCTGAATTTAGTATTTTCCTGGCTGACGGTCACTTTTAACTTATCATAAAATTGTTATTGTTCCATAAATTGTTACCAAATTTACAAATGTTGTAGCACACATACTTCTGAAAAGTCGACAGCCAATAAATATTGATTATTCATATAATTAACTGGTTTTATAAGCCGTAACCGAAAATTTGATTATTTTGCAATATACGGTAACCGAAGAAAAAATTCTTGTTTTAAATGCTAAATTTGTATTACTCAAATCGAGCTGCACTATTGCTTTATTGAAAACAAAATTTGTTTTCTTGTCATTCAAAGTAAATGTTATGATTATGGCGAAAGAAAGACGCACATATTCCCGCGAGAGGTAATCTACCACATCGTAAATCGTGAGCGGCAAACCACAACAATGTGATTATTCTTTAGCATTGTACAAAAACATGCGCTTCATAGCAATAGTATACGGCACCATACCGCACCTCGCTCCGCGAACGCAAGCATCCATCCTTTTTTCCAAATTTCTTTTAAATAATACATGTATACATGGCATTATTTTTGTGAATCGTGTTAGACCACAATATCATTGCTTTAACCTTGTTATGTTACTGTCAATATTATTAATATCGAACGTTCAGGTACTCAGTTACACAAGATGTCGTTTTTTTATTATAGCTTTAAGCCTAATAAACCAATTGGCCTCAAAAGCATCTCACACCGACAAAAAAGTATACACTTGTCAAATATATAAGTATCTACCACTCAGTTTCAATAATATAGCCGTAATTAATTTTTAAAGTCGAGCGCTTGTGCGATTTCAGTCATAATTAGCGCTTTTTCGCACATAAATTAATACAGAAAATTAACGATGTGTTGCAAAAATCTAAAACTGTACACCTTTTTGTAGGAATAAATGATCTTTTAAATGCACTTTATTTCATTAAATTATGATTGCTAATTACTGAGATACAAGCTTCTAAAGTCAGAGGCCTTGCATTTTTACTCCGATAGTAGTAGCTTGATCAGCTTGATTAATGAAATGACCTTCCTCTACAGGGTGTCTCACGGTGACCGTCGGTTAGAAGTATATCAAGAACTGTAAAGGCTAGAAATTTGAAATTTTGCACATGCGACATGGAGTGTTTAATCTATTAAATAAAAATATTTTCCAAATGGCAGCACTTCCGGAAATACCGGAAGTGACCATCAACTTCTTTATTTTAAATACAAACCAGGCAATTTTTTTTCACATTCTGATGTGTCATAAAATGTTTAGTAAGTATGCTTAAAATAATCGGCGTATCAATTTTGATTGTTGAGAAAAAAAAATTTTTTCACTGAAAAGTGTCAAAATCGTGTTTAGGAAATAAAATTGAAAGTCGAAAGTGGTAAAAGTTAGGGAAATGGGATTTTAGGTTATCAATGTCAAAAGATTGAGACACAATTGTCTGTCATGGATTATAAAAAATTGCCCGCGGTTACGTATCTATTTGACGTTATTTCCAGGCTTAAGAAAAACTTTAAAAAGTCTCTTTTTTTAAATGGAATACCTATTTAATTATCGGCCCATTCGATGCAGAAATAAATTTCCTTTAAATTGATATACCATGTTCCTATACCTAAAATCAATGATTACAGAGTTATTTACATTTTTCTAATTAAATTTATAATTATATACTTTACAAAACATGGTTGGCTTTGACAATTTTCAAAAAATTTTTATTCAATTGTTTCTTATGATGACAGTTGTCAGTTAGCTATCAGTTTGAAAGTTTACGCTACATTTACGTTTGTTATCAGTGTTATCTGTTTGAATTTTGATTTTTGCGCTTAATATTTGTTTTTAATTGGGAAATATGGAATACACAAACGCTGATATTCTAAATTTGTTTTACATTCATGGCGAGTCTGCTCGTATTACTTTTCGGACCTGCAGAACCTTTAACCATTGAATAAAGAATCACTCAACGCTTTAACGAAAGATATCCGCATTTACCTACAAATCAGGATGATTGAAAAGAATATTCTAAATTTGGGCGAAGTAAATACGCCACGAAATTTGGAAAAGCCAATTGTCCCCAATGACGCTGCAGAAACCAATGTATTGGGATATTTTGTTTCCCTGAAAGTTCTGTTCGTTCGGTGGAAAGAGACCTTGGATAGTCAAGAAGTTGCATAGATAGAATTTTAAATAATCATAAAAGCATAAGAAACATTTGAATAAAAATTTTTTGAAAATTTTCAAAGCCAACCATGTTTTGTAAAGTATGTAATTATAAATTTAATTAGAAAAATGTAAATAACTCTGTAATCATTGATTTTAGGTATAGGAACATGGTATATCAATTTAAAGGAAATTTATTTCTGCATCGAATAGGCCGATAATTAAATAGGCATTCCATTTAAAAAAAGAGACTTTTTAAAGTTTTTCTTAAGTCTGGAAATAACGTCAAATAGATACGTAACCGCGGGCAATTTTTTATAATCCATTACAGACAATTGTGTCTCAATCTTTTGACGTTGAGAACCTAAAATCCCATTTCCCTAACTTTTACTACTTTCGACTTTCAATTTTATTTCCTAAACAAGATTTTGACATTTTTCAGTGAAAAAAAATTTTTTTCTCAACAATCAAAATTGATACGCCGATTCTTTTGAGCATACTTACTAAACATTTTATGACACATCAGAATGTGAAAAAAAATTGCCTGCTTTGTATTTAAAATAAAGAAGTTGATGGTCACTTCCGGTATTTCCGGAAGTGCTGCCATTTGGAAAATATTTTTACTTAATAGATTAAACACTCCATGTCGCATATGCAAAATTTCAAATTTCTAGCTTTTACAGTTCTTGATATACTTCTAACCGACGGTCACCGTGAGACACCCTGTATATTAAAAATAATTACATTTTATGATCGATCTTGACTTCAGTCAATTCGGGAAATTTCTTCGCGATCTGCTGCGACATTATCAGTTCTGGTTGGATATTTAGCTTTCAAATCCTCTACTTCCTTTCTTAATTCAGTGCTAAGTTTAGTTAACTGATTAACTTGCGTACGGTGAGATAGGCAAATCTCACAATGAAGAGCTGCTCTCTTTTCTCGAATGCTGTTTACATCTTGACGTTGCAGCTCTGTACAGAGCGAATCTTGCAGATGTAACATTTTATTTCTTTGTCACCGTAGTAAAATAACAAACAACATACTTATAGATTAACGGAATTATCCAAAAATATTTAAAACACCGTTTACTAGTTATTTTAAGAGAACAGAGAACAGGCCAGGTATATCAATAATAACCCTTAGTAAGTTAACAATGTAAATTATGTTAATTAATTCACTGATTATGGAAGTGGAAAACTCATAGACAGAAAGTTCCCCAAAAAGATAGAACGATAGAAAAAATATTAAACGGAAAATTTCACTGTAACTCAATTTACTGATGAGGAAAATTACTAAAAGCATACCAACCAAACAATGTCTCGTTCTCGTTAAACATTTTCCATGCGTCTTGCTTAGTATGTTAACACAATTAAATTTTAACCGCGTTTAGTTGAATATATTTTTAAATGCCGACATATCCTTTTCAGTTGTATTTAAATGTACCTATATATTAATTACCTAGATATGGAATTAATTTATAAGAGGTCTATGTACTGAGAATGCCCTAACCTACAGTGTGTCCCAGAATTGATGTTACAAGAGGTGTAACGGACTAAAATTTTTTGAATTTCAATTTAAGATTCTGGAATTAAGCCCTGCTTGGCGTGAAACGAATTTTAAGAAATTTTTCGTTTTTTGAAAAACAAAATGGCCGTGACGGTGAAGCAAGAACTATTTTCTTTTCAGGTAAAGTGCCCTTTTGGTTTGCGATATGGAGAAATTTTACTAAGAAAAGTTGTTCATAATGACAAATCATGGCCGTATACCAAACTTCAGGATCATCTACTTACTTTCATTAAACTGTCTGTTTTAGATTGAACAATAGTTATTTTTGCAACTTGTGCGCGAAATACTTTGGTGATCTCGAATATTTTTTATCAGTTTTCGATCACCAATGTCGCATTGGTATATTCAATTCAATTGAATTCATTTTTATTGTGCGTTCTCCTTTGGAGGCCCTCGGCTAGATATTCAAAAGGGGCCCCTTACCGGGGAATTTAGAGGGAATAGAATATTAGAATATGTAATTTTTGAACATTAGGCTTACATGCCTAAAAACCACCTGTTTTTCCACTCGGAAAGTAGTTGAGTAAAAAAGTAAGCTTTTCTGTTGTATTTTACTTACTTTTGACAATAAATATTTATATAATTTTTATATACCGTAGCTAAACTAGTTCCATGCTAGAAAAAATAAGTATACTAATTAATTAAGAGTGGTTTATTACTTAAACATGAGGTTGAGTAATCTTTTTAGTTTTAGGCAACCAAATCACACGGTTGAAGCCATAAAAATCTAAATCCTACTGTAATACCTTGTAGATATTAAAAAGGGACACAACGGTAATAAAAAACCAAGCATATCGAAACAAACAACGTCCTCTTTAATTGTGATTTAATTATTACACAATACACATTGTAAAATATATTTTATAACAAAAAGAAAAATGGCTCTACAATACCTTGGTGCAGACACAGCAAACTAAGACAGAAAAAACAAAAACTGAGCGTCGCGACAAAGAAGTTAGTTATATTACTTGACCTGCGCGCGCATTCTAGATGTGAACGATCAAGAAAGACCAGGTTTTTCACAGCAAAGCTTCAATACTTTGCATTTAAGTTCTTTGGTCGCAACGCGCTCTTTATCTGAGACTATGAGCACTGCACAAAACGCGATGAGTCAACTAGCACCCCTCTTCGTAGGCTACCATAAACAAAAACCAACTCCCAACTACTTAGTGCTTAAAATTGATTGTTAACGCGTAAGATTACTGGGAAATAAATAATCAAATTATTCTGATGTAACTAATCATAAAATAGTATATCCATTTTTTGAGGGCCTCTCCGGGGCCCTCGGCGATCGCCGACCAGCCGACCTTACCAGTCCGGGCCTGATGTAATGGTATATTTGCACTCGTCATACAATTATAAATAAATGTAGATATAAAAGCGGTAAAATACATCAATTAGACATTAAAATTCAACAGTTTTTTTTTAGTCTTATGAATATGGCATAAACAGGACATAGATTTAAAAAAAAGCAGCATATAAAGGTTGTAAAAGATGAACTACAAATTTTTAATAGAGCGTAACCAATCGATACCTTCTGGTGTTAGTTCATTTAATATAGTAAAACCTACCTGAAATTTGGTCACTGGACAATGGTCAACAATGTGTTCTATAGATTCCTCATAGTCATTATCACACTCGTCACACAATGGATTTTGCACTATTCCCCATTTAAATAACATAAAATTACATCGCCCATAACCAGTACGTATGCGATTTAATTTAGTCCAAATCGTCCTAGAATGATGGAATCCAGGAAGGGATTTAGTTGGGTCCATAACCAAAGCTATGTTAAGGACCTTTTCGTTTGTCCAAAATAGTTTCCACTCATTTTCTAATGAAAAATGTTGTATTTCTATAATTGTTTTCCAGAAGAAAGCCTATTGCTGTAATTTTGTACTTATATCGTTCCAAATTGGACAAATTTGACCACCTTTTTTTGCAATGAAAAAACTTTTTTAGCTTTACAAGAATTACTTCATAGGTTAACACCATACATAAGGTGCGAATGAAATAATGCAAAATAGCATGACTTGATGATAGTTGAGCTAATACAACTTTTTAGGTTCCTTAGAACAAACGTAGCTTGTGATAATTTCCTAATGAGGTAATCAACGTGGATGTGCCAGCTAAGTCTGTCGTCTACATAAATTCCTAGGACTATAGTGCTCTTGCCTGATGTGATCTTAGGGTTAGAGGAAAACGTGATTAATTGTGACTTTTGGTATTTAGTATCTTACAGTCTTTATCGGTGACGATTAATGATGTATCGTCGGCGTAAGCAACACAATGGTTTGACTGAATATATTGGAAAAAATCATTTATATAAATGATGAAAAGTAAAGGCCTTAAGATCGAGCCCTGCGGCACACCATATAGCGTGGTTAATAATTTGGAATGAGTACCATTAGCGATAACACATTGCTTTCTGTTGTCGTGGTATGAAGTGGAAACGGATTTGGCTAGACCTCTAATTCCGTACAGCTCTACCTTATTCAGTAGAATATTGGAGGGACACAGTCGAATGCTTTGGACAGATCGCATAGTACCAATGATGCCTGTTCGCCTTTTTTCAAAGGAATCAATTATTATAATAGATATTATTTTGGAAACCGCTTGAGTAGTGTAGTTTTTCCGAAAGCCATATTGAGCGGGACTTAACAGTGTGTATGTCTTAAATTAATTAAATATCATTTAAAATAATTTCAAAAATTTTTAAAAATGGAATAATGGTAATAGGTCTGTAGTTGTTTAAATCATTTTTATCACCTTTTTTTTAATAACGGTAAGACAACGCTTATTTTAAATACATCAGGGTAGTTACCTTCTGTAATACAGAGATTAAAAAGAGTTACCAAGTAATCCACATAAATATCAATTGTTTCTTTAACTATAATTGCATTGATGCCGTAATAATCAGCACAACGGCATTTCTTTAGTTTACTAACTGCACGAAGTACGTCACGTTTGGAAATTGGAAGTAAGTAAAAGGTACAGTTTGAAGTTTTAAGATGTTCAATAATGAAAAAAAAGAGGTAGGGCTAGGTTTTGGCAAATTTTGAGTTATTTCACTAACAGCGTTTACAGAATACCTAAGTTTTGAAATTTGAAATTTTCGGCAGTAAATGACGACTTATCTTTGTGTGAGCTGGTTTTGTTTCTTTCGAAATTTACTAATTTCCAGGCATCTTTAACCGCGTTATTTGATTTGCTTAGAAATTCGTCATACCATTTCTTTTTTTCAATATTAATTGCCCTGCGATACTCCTTTTTAAAAACCTTGTACGCATTGTAGGATTTTTTTACTCACATTTCCTTTAAAATTTACAGTTTAATGCGAGGATTGTAAACTGAACCCTATGCGGGTCCTATACTCCTATTCATAGACTTCAAGTGTCATTTCTCATGAAACCAAAAAAATCCAAAAATTTCTATTTTCAAACTCGGTAATCATTGCTGTTGAGTTGGTTAAGAGTAGGTAAATAAAAGACACAAAGCTTCCCCTTATTTAGTTTAATGAACAATTTAATTTTAATTTAAGGAATATATGTATAAGGGGACGCTTTGTGTCTTTTTATTGGAATTTACCTGTTCTTACTCCCTTATTTTGAGCTTCGAACCACTCGGTTAAAAGTATTGGTTATAGCACAAATTAAGTGTGTAATCTGTGGTTATAGTAAATTCTTATTATTAGCCAATTGTTGGAAATATTTTAGTTTGTAATAGGCAGTACCAGTCAACCCCTTGAGCAGGTACAAGCGCCTATTGTTAGAAACAGGTACCGTTCCCTTCGAACAATAGGACAAGTTTAGAAAGGAGATATTTTTAGCTTTTAACCGGTCGTCGGTTCTAAGAAATTGTAAATTTAGTTGAAGTTTTCAAAATAAATGTAAATAAATTTGCTTTCCTACTTAATAATGTGCACCGACTCTGAAGTACACAGCATACAATTGCTTTGCACCATGACACACGAGCTTGTTTTTGATCAGCAATGATGAGGAAAAGCTTTCTGGCACGAAGGTGTGAGTTTAAAATTTCTTTAATCGCCAGTGGTGGAATCTCGAGGAACTTGTCAGTGTGGTTATAATTATGTCGTTTTTTGATGTTCGATCAACACTTTTCTTACACCTCAACACACTGTCAACAAATATTTGTGAAATTTGTCAGGTAAACCAAAAATGAGCTTATTGTTGATAGTTGCCCCACTTTTTTTGGCATATTCCTACTAGGTATGATGCTCGTATCTGAATTCTATACCAATTATCCTCATACTGCTAACAGTTTGTTGCATAACTTGTATGTATTTGAAAATGTCAAAGAACACGTCAATTACTTTGAGTTACATATTACATTTCAATGTGTTTATTTGAGCGATCGTTGTCATCATGGTAGAGATACTGAAAAGTGATTACAATTATTGTGATACACCATTAATGCGTCATATTGGTTTACAGCCCCAAGTAAATGGCTTAATAAAAAATGCAGACAACTGCGATTTTGTATTTTATGGTAATTGGTAATAGGAAGCAATACATGTTTGTGCTATATCATTATGCAATACTTACACAGTACAGAAAACCATATCAAATAAGACGAGACTGAAAATGTAAATTTGTAAGGCTACATCATTATCTTCCAGTCTCCTGTTTCCAAAGAACGTTGTTAGACACAATAATGGCAAAATTGCTTTAGTTCCACGATTTTTAAAATTTTTTCTTTTAAATCGTTACGATTCAAACAGTATTTTTAATGTTATAAAATGAACGTAACTAATTTTGTTGTACACATCTTTGTCTCTTAATCTCTGTTGGGAATGAGTCGTTAAATCATCTCTTTGTTTTCCATTTTCTCTCGCCCGCGTCCGTCGTATAAAACAATCGTTAAGAATTTGACGTAAACTTTTTATAGTTGCAAAAGTTACAACTATCATTAAACGAAATCATTTCCTGTTATCATCAATCGTTTCAGTTTCCTTTTTATTTTCTAATATCTAAAAAATTATCATAATTTACCTTTTATAAGGTTCGTTAATTTTAGTTTAGAGACGAATTAATCACGTCTACTGGTTAGTGGATTATCGAAAAATGTTTTGTAACTGTTTGTGTATGAACCAGACATCTGCAGAGCCACCAGCTATACGAGTTTATGCAAAGTACAACTTTAGTTCCTTGACCTTATTGGGCATGATGTGTTCAAGAAAAGATCGCCCGAGGGCAATGTCTTAAAACGTTAAAACCTACCGCAACCAGAAGTCGTTAAGATCACTTTTATGCCACAATGTCATTATAATTCATTCTTTCTTTATACGAGCGCAAAATAATTATACGCTTGCTTGGCTTCAAGGTTGTTGAATCTATAATGATTCTATTTCATGAATTTTTCGTCAACACTATTGTAGTTACATTAATATGTTGTTGTTGGCTATTATAATGGGGAAGTATTTCTGTTTTTACTATTAGTCGTATTTTCGTTTATATGTTTAAAGCATTTCTTGGTTAAAAAGGTTTGTAATATTCCTGCCCTATAAAATTATTAGAACAATCCTGCAAGTAAAGAAAATCTTTCATTATGATGAAAATGGAAGTAAATATTGGTAATATGTCCTTAGAGAAAATTGGTTTTTCCTATCCACAGCGCCATTCTTAATCTGGTACATTTCGATGATTTGTTGATAACCTTTTAGTTAATACACAATAAATTGTTAGGTTTGAAAAGTGTTTAAAATTTTCCATAAGTTTTATTAATAAATGGGATAAGAGCGAGTTTTTTTATGGTTCATAAAACAGAAAATTTTGTTTATTATTTATGAAGTTTTGCATTTTTATATTTTCGCACATTGTGATACATTCTTTTAATACTATCAGTATACGCATCTATTATACTTTCCTCTTAAGTTTTAAATTCTTTTCGAATAAGTTGTTGAAAACTCTTCGCAGCTTTCAGATTTCATCTGATTCTTTTGTCATCGTTGAGATTTATGTGTATCTGAAAACTGTCTTCAACTTTTAGATGTATTTCCTGTTGCTTGAATGAAAATTTTAAAATTGTATAAGTTTTCTACGTACACAGGTTGTATTCTATCTAAAAATAATTCATAACGTGAATTTATAGAACTTGTTATTACTTAAATCCAATAAGAAATTGCGTAAGTTTGAAAATTGTTTCATTTTGATAAATCTACATAATACAAGGTGTTCAACACGCGCAATTTACACTTGTCAATAATAGCGATAGTGTCATCAATAGTACAGAGTAAGGGTATACATTTTGAAAAGGGTTGCATAGAATTTCCTATATGTACTATGTTATTATTCCCGGAAGTACAAAAACTGTGAAGCAACGAATTTTTGTGTGCAGCTGCTATTGCATCCTGTTCTATTATATCGAATATCGATATACGAATGATACGAGTGAACGGAGTCAAAGTTTTGGTGTTTAAGCAACTGGTAACAATAATTTAACGCGGAGCTTTTAATTTTGAAATTTGCAACTGTGTAAGTGATTCAACCATACTTTACAAATGGTCACCATTTTGAAGAAAGAAAACACACAATTGATTAAATTATTTACTATTTATTAAACTACTGGTTTACCCCAAGGTTCAATACTTGGTCAAATACTTTTATAAATTACATTACCTACAGCTGACAGCTTCATATTGTATGCAAATGGTGCCGCTACCTGTTATAATGTCCGGTCCATGAAGTTAGCGGCCTCATCAGAAGCACAAACGAAAATTTTGGTATCATTCGTTAGCGCTTCGTTTGTGCCTGTTTGTGCTCCAACAAAATCGATTGCGACCCCATACGTTTTCGAGAAAACGGCAAACGGCATTTTCCAGGAGGCCGCTAACTTCACGCCTCGTTTGAAGCACAAACGGAAAGTTTGGTATCATTCGTTAGTGCTTCGTTTGTGCCTGTTTGTGCTCCGACAAAATCGATTGCGACCCCATACGTTTTCGAGAAAACGGCATTTCCCAGGAGGTCGCTAACTTCACGCCTCGTTCGAAGCACAAATGAAAAGTTTGGTGTCATTCGTTAGTGCTTCGTTTGTGCCTGTTTGTACTCCGACAAAATTGATTGCGACTCGATACGTTTTCGAGAAAATGGCGTTTTCTCAAGGAAATCGCTACCAATAAATGCTACCACGGCTCTTAATATTAAACTTTTAGATCCAATTGATGCGCAAGGAACATCTATTGTGCGCTACCACATGAATTGGTATCTATAAACACAAAAATTGGATATTTCTATATCATGGCGAATAGTTCCAGAACAAATGCATTTTGTGAATCTTAAACTTCCTTCAGATAGTGCGGGACACATTTCGAATATTTTGCGCGTTACATTCTTGGCATACCTCTTTATCTTTGTCACTTGAATATGCAGAGAGAAAATATTCTACGATATAAATAACATTATTATTATTATTAGAAGACATCTTCTGGATAAATTCGTGTTATATAAATTTTATTAATACTTTTTCTACGTTTCTTTTACATTTTTTTTCTTACTTTCTTCGGCATGTACACTACAAGAACGAATAACGAGAGAAGCCATTGAAATTGAGAAACGTCCCTTGGCCATAAATAAACGAGACGATGGTTCAAGATTATCACCCATTTGGAAACCAATAGTTAAGAAGATCGAAATAACCAACAATAATAATGTGACAATACCTAACATCCCTCAACAACCACAAGTCACAGACACATACATAGGACCTGCAACTCGTAGTAGAACGAAAGCCAAAACTAATATCAAGTAACATGACATCTAGTGTCAAATAAATCAATTTATCTTGAAAAAGGCAAGAAAGAAAGTCTGCCGAAATGTAGGTAGAAAAAGTATTAATAAAAATTATATAACACGAATTTATCCAGAAGATGTCTTCTAATAATAATAATAATGACATTCGTGGAAACTTAAACAATAATATAAATAACATTACAGCTACAATCTATTATTTCTATTCCATCAATTAATGTTTCTGTTTTAAATATTGAATTTGAAGAATCTATTAATAATTCGGTTCTAAGAGTATAAATTCCCACCTTTAGAATCCACCTGCAAAAAATGAAAAATAAATTTAAAAAAATTACTGCTACACCGAAGTTCTTCTGCTTCGCTTCGTTGCTTTACCACGCCAGTTTTCAATTTGGCGTTGCTCATCTGACACAAGAAAATCCTTCATTTGTATTATATATTTCGTATTATTACAGAGATATTTATAATAATAACGTTGAAGGTACCGATTTCCTAGAAAACGCAATTTTCTCGAAAACGTATCGGGTTGCAATCGATTTTGTCGGAGTACAAACGGGTACAAGCGAAGTGAAGCACTAACGAATCATACCAAAATTTTCGTTTGTGCTTCAACCAGGCGTAAAGTTAACGGCCTCTTGGAAAATGCAATTTTCTCGAAAACGTATAGGGTCGCAATCGAATTTGTCGGAGCACTAACGAAGCACAAACGAATGATACGTATGAAAACGTATCGGGTTGCAATCGATTTTGTCGGAGTACAAACGGGTACAAGCGAAGCGAAGCACTAACGAATCATACCAAAATTTTCGTTTGTGCTTCAACCAGGCGTAAAGTTAACGGCCTCTTGGAAAATGCAATTTTCTCGAAAACGTATAGGGTCGCAATCGATTTTGTCGGAGCACAAACGAAGCACAAACGAATGATACGTATGAAAACGTATCGAGTTGCAATCGATTTTGTCGGAGTACAAACGGGTACAAGCGAAGCGAAGCACTAACGAATCATACCAAAATTTTCGTTTGTGCTTCAACCAGGCGTAAAGTTAACGGCCTCTTGGAAAATGCCGTTTTCTCGAAAACGTATAGGGTCGCAATCGATTTTGTCGGAGCACAAACGAAGCACAAACGAATGATACGTATGAAAACGTATCGAGTTGCAATCGATTTTGTCGGAGTACAAACGGGTACAAGCGAAGCGAAGCACTAACGAATCATACCAAAATTTTCGTTTGTGCTTCAACCAGGCGTAAAGTTAACGGCCTCTTGGAAAATGCCGTTTTCTCGAAAACGTATAGGGTCGCAATCGATTTTGTCGGAGCACAAACGAAGCACAAACGAATGATACCAAACTTTTCGTTTGTGCTTCCAACGCGGCGTGAAGTTAGCGGCCTCCTGAGAAATGCCGCTTTCTCGAAAACGTATGGGGTCGCAATCGATTTTGTCGGAGCACTAATGAATTTTCCTTTGTGCGTCTGATGAGGTCGCTAACTTCACGCACCTAATGTCGGCAGCTCAATAAATGAAGTCGAAAGGAAATTGCATATAGTTCGGCCGTTGGATCTTTACCGATTTATATGTACAAGTACACATACAACGACGTGCGTATCTGTCATTCGACTACTTTATTACTAAAAATAAACAAAGACAAACTGCAAATCTCAGTCAGTTTGTCCTTGTTTGTTTTTAGTAATGAAGTAGTCGAATGACAGATACGCACGTCGTTGTATGTGAACATACATCGGTAAAGATCCAGCGGCCGAACTATAAGTTGTTTGAAGGAAAATGTAAAGGAGATCTATTTGGCATGAAATATACGGATCCCGATCACAGACCGTTCATGTTCATATACGAATTTGGAAAAATTAGCACAGTCCGTTTAGGAAGTAAAGTTTTTATGAATACTGCACTTACGACAGTATAGTTACTCTATGTCAACAGAATTCTTATGCGTAATCCTAGAATAAACTCTTGCGAAAACGGCCATATAGTCATTTAAGTTCTAAAAATCTTCTACTAGAAGCGGAAATTTTCTTTTATTAATATTAATTATTACTTTACCTGAATTTCAATATTATACATGTTCCGTAGTAATAAATAGTCATCATCTGTATATTGAGGTTGTGGGAACCGCAATTTCCTATAAATAGTCAATTATCTGCACGTTTCATTCACTGAATACAGTCGAAATTGGAAAACCAATTGGGACAAGTCTGCATATTATACTGGTGTACTTTAGCGATAACAATACATACCTTTAGTAAACCTATATGGCCTATATTTCCCTCTAAAATAACACTCAGCAAA
This sequence comes from Pyrocoelia pectoralis, assembly GCA_036250285.1. NCBI lineage: Eukaryota > Metazoa > Arthropoda > Insecta > Coleoptera > Lampyridae > Pyrocoelia > Pyrocoelia pectoralis. The sequence goes on from CM070078.1 coordinate 11,568,319, forward strand.
AAAATGTTTGTGTCAAAAACATAAAAGCGGTAAAAACTAATAGTGTACGCAAGGAAAAAGGATAATTACATATAACTTCTCAACATTGATGACGTCAACTACAATCGCCCTGAAATTTCCTTAAAGCATTCATAAAACGTTTCATTAATGCAAATTCCTTTTTAAATGAGAAACTGTAAATGTCAAGCACTTTTTAAAATACAGCGAAATTGACTTTTTTGGTACACACGAACCCTTGTTTAATCTTTAGAATTAAAATTTGCCATACTTACCTACTATACTTTATATTACGTTTTTAATTAGCGAAATACCTCACCATTTTGCTTTGTAATGACGGAATAATTAATATAATGGTACTTACTCTTGATAATAATGAATATGAGTTTTATTGAAATCGAGCTCGTTTATTTAATATAGCAAATCAAAAGAATTAATACCATCGGAGACTTGTCTTTAGCACACTAGAATTCTGAAATTCCAATATAACAAAAATTTATCGGTACCTGGGAGACAATTTTTTTTTCTGAATATTGAATTTATATTAGGCGTAAAAACTTTTACGTGAAATCTTTGAAGAGAAAATTTGATTTTGTACGAAAATAACGAAATTCCCAAGGGAAGGATAAGATAATGAATAATTAAAAACTTGACTGCATTTATATTAGACCTAGAATGATAAGATTCTCAAATTTAATTACACTAATTCATAATTGCAAGCAACCAATACTGTCAAGTTGTACAGTTCCGACAATTATAACTTTGCTTAAACTTTATCTTCCATTCTATTGATTTTATCAAGTTTGTGCTACGTATTTCCTCGACAGCGTGATGATAAAACAATTGCCATCAATGCCAACTTATAATTTACATTTCTAATTAATTTCGATTTGGGCGTTTTATTTAATGTTACGCTTTACTATCAAGACTCGAATGAGGTAGGATAAGCTTTCACAAGGAATCATAGTAAATAACAGTAAAACAACAATGAAAATTATTATTTTGGCGTTTGCAGTATTGTGAATAATTCAGACACAGGCAAAAGCCATTATAAAACAATTATAAAATAAATGTGTGTTACAAATTGTTGAACTGGTTGTTCGGTGATAATGACTTGTCTTGCGTAAGTAATAATGTAATATTGTGATTATGGAAGTATTGGTGATTGCAATACGTCTACAGTACTTCTACCGCCCTTCTTCACGTATATACTGAGAGGCATCGCCATTAAAAGACAGACCTAAAAGAATTCTGAGGCTACTGCAATGGATTATTGGAGAAGGAGAACAGGACGGCCAAAAAGAAGTTATACATGTAATGGAAACCAGACGGTGACCCAAAAGAAATTGGATGAGTGGAACAGGTGAAGAGAAGAGAAGACGCCGACTTGGATGATAGAGCATATAGCACAAAATTACATGTTACTGTGGTTATTCGTCTTTGTTGTGTTGTACCATTGTTCAATGGCCACGAGTGCTTCAGTCATCTCTTTCTAGGTCTTTAATGTAGGTTTGGTTATGGACCCTACTAAATCCCTTCCTGGATTCCATCATTCTAGGATGATTTGGACTAAATTAAATCGTATACGTACTGGTCATGGGCGATGTAATTTTATGTTATTTAAATGGGGTATAGTTCAAAATCCATTGTGTGACAAGTGTGATAATGACTATGAAGAAACTATAGAACACATTGTTGACCATTGTCCAGTGACTAAATTTCAGGGAGGTTTTACTATATTAAACGAACTAACACCGGAAGCTATCGATTGGTTACGCTCTATTAAAAATTTGTAGTTTATCTTTTACAACCTTTATATATATATATATATATATACAGGGTGATTCACGACTATTCCCTCGGTCTCTTGTGCCTAAAGGGTACAATATATCAGCTTCATTTTTTGGTGACATATGTAAATTGATAACGACTATTTTTTAAAATTATTTTCAATTATACAGGGTGCTTCACAAAATTGTAATATATCAAAGTTAGGTTTTTTTAAATGCAACCCCCTGTATTTTATTAGATTTTTAGATTATACGTTAAAAACTAACGTAACTTTATTAAACGTTCCCTATACCTATCGCTTACCAATTTTGAGAAAATTGTGATTTTAAGGAAAATATTCAATTTAAACAACCCCTAATAACACGGAAATCACTTACTTTCAGTAACACAAATTTATATCGATTTATCTTGACCTTTAAGGCTTTCATTTGCACTACGTAGGATTTCGATTTTTTGTACAGGGTGTTTAGAAAAAGGATTCATATTTTATATTTTTCAAACATCAAAAACTCACTTAACTTAAATGGAACACCCTGTAGGTTTTTATTCTATGTTGAATAACTTTTCATTTTCTATCAAAAACTATGAGTAATAGATATGTCTAAAATCAACGATTAAAAAGTTATTAAGATTTTTCTCTAAAATTTGTATGGAAATGGTTTTTGTTTGCATTCTAGTAGGCCATGATTTTTTAAATTGTAGTTGATAATTAGATATGGGATCAAAACTTAATTAAAAATGAAATTGAAGCAATGGAAAAAATACGGTAGTAAATGCCATTTTTTCCTATGCATAAGTGCATAACCGCACTCGTTTTCAAGAGATCTTCTAACGTTATGGTGTTATAGTAGCAAACGCATCCTTTATTCCAATCTTCATGTCATCAGCAGTGGTAGGTGGAGTGTTGTAAACTAAATTTTTAATGATAATAATAATAATAATAATATCTAAAGAAACTTCATCAAGAAGACTCGAAAAAGTGTTGTTCTAAAATCCGTAAAAATTTTACTCCGTTCGAGTTTCCATCAAAAAATCAAAATTCTCCCAAATACATTGAGGCTCCACCGGTTTTGGCGGTCAACAGTGCGATACAGGTGACGATTTAGTAATGAAAGTTATGTCAGTTTACCAAGCCGTTATGTTGTGGAAAGTGGATTCGTCGGTAAATAAAACATATTTAAAGAATTCATCTTCTTCTCCAACTTTTTCGAGACTCCATAAACAAAAATTCAATCTTCGTTGAAAGCCTCGTCCATATAAATTCTGGTGAAGTTGAATGTGATAAGAATGGTGTTTATGTTTTTTTCAAAAATATTTAGATAGACAATTCCTCAATAAATGGATTGGAAGGAGGGGTCCACAACACTTCACCTACCACTGCTGATGACATAAAGATTACAATAAAGGATGCGTTTGCTACTATAACACGAGATATCCTGAGAAACGTTAGATCTTTTGAAAATCGAGTGCGGTTGTGCACAGAAGAAAATGGTCATCATATTGAGCATTTACTATACCATTTTTTTCCATAAATGATTACTTCTTGTTATTAATTTCATTTTTAATTAAGTTATGATCCCATATCTAATTATCAACTACAATAAAAAAATCATGGCCTACTAGAATGCAAACAAAAACCATTTCCATACAAATTTTAGAGAAAAATCTTAATAACTTTTAAATCGTTGATTTTAGACATATCTATTACTCATAGTTTTTGATAGAGAATGAACAGTTATTCAAGATAGAATAAAAACATACAGGGTGTTCCATTTAAGTTAAGTGAGTTTTTGATGTTTGAAAAATATAAAATACAAATCCTTTTTCTAAACACCCTGTACAAAAAATCGAAATCCTACGTAGTGCAAATGAAAGCCTTAAAAGTCCAGATAAATCGATATAAATTTGTGTTACTGAAAGTAAGTGGTTTCCGTATTATTAGGGGTTGTTTAAATTGAATATTTTCCTTAAAATCACAATTTTCTCAAAATTGGTAAGCGATAGGTATAGGGAACGTTTATTAAAGTTACCTTAGTTTTTAACGTATAATCTAAAAATGTAATAAAATACCGGGGGTTGCATTTAAAAAAACCTAACTTTGATATATTACAATTTTGTGAAGCATCCTGTATAATTGAAAATAATTTTAAAAAATAGTCGTTATCAATTTACATTTGTCACCAAAAAATGAAGCTGATATCTTATACCCTTTAGGCACAAGAGACCGAGGGAATAGTCGTGAATCACCCTGTATATATATTTTTTTTTTTTTTATGATCTATGTTCTGTTTACTACATTCATTCATAAGACTAAAAAAAAAAAAAATTGGAGTAATTGTTTAATCCCCACTGTAACTTTTAATTATATACTTATACAATTTTTCCGATCAATTTCAACAGCAGTTGGAATACTTCTAAGGCGTTCTATTTGAAGCACACAAAAACGAGAAAATTTGGATTTTACAAATACATAGTTCAGTGACTACTCTTTGTTTCGTATACAGAATCTCATGCGCTGAATTGAAATCAAATACTATGATATATTTGGCGATATTTACTACCGGTGATGCAAAAGTTAAGAAGAGTGATCTGATTTTACGATCCTGTTCGTACTTGCCTTACTCTTAGAGAATAAGTCATTTTTTAGACCAAGGTTCCTTGTACTTATTTTAGAACTTAATTTCTGCCTGGGCGGCCTCTGTTTTTGTATTTTCCTAAAAGAAATTTATTTTAACTCACTCTTTTAAGGCTTGGTTTCTGAAATCTGGATTACGATAGGAGGGTGAACATAATCAACGCGTACCTAGGCCTCACATTCGGGCCCTTTGTACTACCTCCCTGACTAGAGTCGTCCGACTCCCCAACGTCACTTAAGCCATCCCGCACGTGAGAGGAACCTGAGCATGCTAGAAGAGGAAGCGGCTCTAATAGTAGCCATGTCTGGGCAGGGTTCCCCAACATTGAGCGTCTCAGTTGAACAAGTGCGGGACACTCACAAAGTGTGTGATGTGCCGTCTCGTCATCTATGTAACATCCTCTGCAGGATGGTGATTCTACCAAGCCCATGCGATGCATGTGCTTGTTTAGTTATGGCCACAAGTAGCCGCAGCGCAGGTTCTTTCTTGGTAGCCCTGTTCAAAAGCGCGCCATGCTATGAGATCGTTCTCTGAAGGCCTATTTTGCATGTGCATAGGCTTGGGTATCTTGAGTTATTAAGTTGCTTACAGTTGATACTGTAAGTGTGGGAGAGCCGGCTCTGGACCATAATACACCTGTTTTGAAGCCAGTCGGGCTAACTCATCGGCTTTCTCTTTGCCTTAAAGCTTACAAAAGGGCCTGGCTTGACCTTCTGTCCATCTATTTGGACAATCTTTGTGATTTTGAACTACTCGTCGATTGAAGACGATCTTCCACGTAACCGGGTGGAAGCAACAGCGGCGGAAATTCGACAAGGCATGGGCCTTGCAACGTACGTTAATTCATGGATACGCCGAGCAAGACTTTGCATACAGCAGCGGGGTGATAACTTTGAACATCTTTTATAAAAGCGCTTATCGTTGTTTTAATTCCATAAAAATAAAAACTAAAAAAATTCATATCTCTTTTATTATAAATATTTTACTAAGGTGTTTTAATGTTTTTCGCCTTCTTTTGACCTGTAGTATCACCCACTAAAAATAAAACAAAAAGACCGTAAACACCCTGTATAATTTATACTTTTTTTGAGAACACCAAGTTTTCGGAATACTTTTATATTTTAGAAATCTTACTAAACAAACAGAGTGACAGTTTTAGTTGAAGAATATCACTAACTTGGAAACCAATTTACAATTGATTTTATACTGTTACAAAGTTATTTGAAAGTATGGTAGGTTCATTCTAATTAAGTAGGTACATTAATAAGTAAATAACAGGACAATTATTAATATTACATTTGAAAGTTAGAAGTTAAATGACTATACTCCATACGCTCGGCAGTGTCCCTTTTCTCATTAAGTCGTAAATCAAATCTCATCTACAGGGTGTTTAAAAAATACGTTCGAATATTTGGCCCACTTATACATCTCATCAGTACAAACAAAAAAGTCAAAATAAACATAAGTCCAAAAATCAGCCGTTTCCTAATTACAGCCTGTTTTTCAAATTAAAATAATTTACACTCAGTAGGAGTATTTCAACGAGGTTTCTACTAGAACATGAACAAATATCAGTATAAATACATTTTAATTATTACAAATTAATGATTCTTAAAGAAGATGTTCAAAATGTCCTCCTTCCATTTGTATACACATTTCACATCTCCGTAAAAGTGAACGCACTCTCTCAAAGAGTCCCGGATTTATACGAACAGTCTGGCAGGCATGTTCAATTCGTTCTCGCAACTCATCTAAATTATTCACAGGATTTGAATAAACTAATGTCTTTAAATACCCCCAAATGCAAAAAAAAAAAAATGGCTTTGCCATACAATTATTTTAATTTGAAAAACAGGCTGTAATTAGGAAACGGCTGATTTTTGGACTTAGGTTTATTTTGACTTTTTTGTTTGTACTGATGAGATCTATAAGTGGGCCAAATATTCGAACGTATTTTTTAAACACCCTGTATAACGCGATCGATAGTTTCATTCAATATGCACCTCTAATGCAAAGTAAAAACCAGTTCCATACGGGCGAAAGTTGTTCAAAACAAATCTTATGGAAACTGGAATACAATAGAACAATAGATTTGAACTACCTAACTGGCAGCGGTTCTCAATAGAAGATACACTAGTTTCATTATGAAATTGTGATGTTTGTATTAATAATTGATATATTACTTTGTAATGAAACTATTAACAACCGCTGACTAGGCAGGTAGTTGAAAGCTATTGTTCTATTGTATTCAAGTTTCCATAAGATTTGTTTTGAACAACTTTCGCCCCTATGGAACTGGTTTTTACTTTGCATTAGAGGCATATTGAATGAAACTATCGATCTCGTTATAAATGAGATTTGATTTACGGCTTAATGAGAAAAGTGACATTGGCGAGCGTATGGACTATATTAATGACAAGAAATATTCCCAATAATTATGCATACATTACATCTTCCCTCTTAAGCCAGAACGTCCTCGTCTGTTCTCTTAATCTTATCTCATCTGATGGTACGGTGCAACTTCTCTTATTAATGAATAGAAACTTAAGCTTATTTCTAAAAATACATAATAAAATTCCTATAATAATACCAAAAATTATTATTATGACAGTTACTGAAATATGCGTTATATGTAATATAGGGTGAATTTGGATATGATTTTCTAAAGATTTTGTTTCTATTTTTTAATATGTCTATGTTGTCCAAATGTTGAAGTTGCAAATTTACGAAGGTATTCGTTGTATAATTACTTATTTCAGTTTGATTAAAGGTAAAATTGTTGAATGAATTTTCAAACGTGCTTCCTTCTATTATTATTTTGCAATGACTTTCAGATGCGAGTAATACACTATTGGCCACTTTTTTATAATTAATCTTATCTAAACATTCTTCTATTCTTTCTAGTGGAGATTTACATGACACTACTATAGTATTTTCCCATTTTGAAGTTGATAATATACTTGTAATCATTGTTGGCTATGCCGGTATAAAAACAATTATTATGATTATCTCATTAACGAGGGTACAGTTGTCTAATGGCACTTTTCATTAGTCCACTTCTCTATTTTCACTCCTTGGAGATGATATTTAAACGGTGGTATCAGCAGTTTATCTTGAGAGTTGGGATTGGGGTAGATTCTTGAATATTGGTAATCCGAAGGATATAAGATTGGTATGTATAGTATACATGTAATTATATTATTTAAGGAAATTATTCTAAATTTTGAAAATTCTGTACTTTGGAAAACGTGAATTTTATCGAATTCGAGTAAGTAATTCTGATATTTTATAATTGACCTTAAATGACTTATTATTTCAGCTAATTCCATATAAGATAAAATTTCTAAGTTTGTAGTTTCTGAAAATGCTAGAGAGATTGTCCTTTCAATACTTAGTAAATAAGATGAAAAAATAGCAGAAAATAATACTTTTAATAAATTACTCTTGTGAGATTTGTTGTTCAAAATTGATAGGGAACGCTAGAGATGTATTAGTTATTTCAAATTGTGTAAACTGGACAGAAGTTAAAAACGTTCTTATTAATACGTTTGGTGACGCAAGCAGGGTTGGGTTGATTTATATCAAATGATTTAAATCACGATTTAAATCAGATGATTTTTTAAATTAAAATCATGATTTAAATCAAACTAACTTTTTATGCTTTAATACAAAACAATATTAAAAATATTCTTAAAAAAATAACAGTAGGTATAATACATTAATACAACACCTATGAAATAAAAACGTAAGTAGGTGCACATAAGACAAACTTCAGGTTTCTGCATTTTCATTGTAAAATTTAAACAAAAATACTAGGTTCCCACTTTGTCAAGTTGCAACAAGAACTTTCTAGCAAGAAGTTTTTGCAAATATTTAGAGTGTAATAAATTGAAGTACGGATAGTTGACGATAAAAATCATATAGATGAGGTGATTTCATTACACAATTATTAATATTAGTTAAAAACAAATTAATTAATTAAAATCAAAAAAATCGCGATTTTTTTAAATAAATCAATGATTTTTGATTTTTTAAATAAAAATCAAGTTTTGCCCAACCCTGGACGCAAGAAATGAAACCTTATTAGACATTCATTTTCATTAAACGTTATTGGTTATGGGGAGGTTGTAATTTGGTTTTATTTATTATACTCAACCCCTTAGGTAGGTGATTACCTGACTGGATATCATGGATTGAAGTTAGAAACAGTAAATTATGAAGTAGGACAAATTTTTACTACCGCCTTCATAATTAGGGATAATTTCTCTAGCTAAATTTATTTCGCTAAAATTTGCCATTTCACAATAATTTATTATATCAGAATTAATATTGTTAAAGATTATAGGTCAAGGAAAATAGAATGAAATAACTTACAGGATTAATAGTGTTATGTAAGGAAATTCCAATTTCAGGAATACATTCCGCTTCAGATCCTTCAATGAAAATAGATCGTGATTTCACCAGAATCTTCTATAGTAGAGGTTGATGAATCTTATTCTTCCATATTCTTTCTTTTCTTTAAAGTTGATTTCTACGTTCTTGAATTCTTCTCGAAGATTTGAAAATCGCCCGACACTTTTTGGAGAATCCTACCGACTGCGCCAATTATATTTTCTTTGAGAACACTAAGTTTTTGAAATACTTTCATTTTTTCGAAATCTTACTAAACAAACAGAGTGACAGTTTTAGTTGAAGAATATGACTAACTCGGAAACCAATTTACAATTGATTTTATATTGTTACAAAGTTATTTGAAAGTATGGTAGGTTAATTCTAATTACATTAGTAAGTAAATAATAGGACAATTATTAATATTACATTTGAAAGTTAGAAGTTAAATGACTATTAATGACAACAAATATTCCCAATAATTATGCATATACATATAACAATATTTATATTTATATATTTTAGTTGATTTTTGTAAACAAAACAACTTTTTATTGAAACATCCACGATATATTTCTGTCGTTCAACCTGCTATTTACATGAAAGGTGTAACAAAATTAATGAAGTATACATGAATAATTCTAGTATTGGTTTTTACGCTTTTTCCATATTTTATTGCCTGAATGCGTTCTTACTTTATGAAATGAGCAGCCTTAGAAAGCGGCGGCACTTACATTAGGTAAGTAATAAACAACTGTAACTATTGCACATATGTAGTTGAAAATATTCAATGCGATAAAAGTTTGACCAATAACTAATCTCTATTTGCAACAATTAATACAAAAGAAACAATAAACGAATAAGGTAATGCAATATTCTGCTGTAAAATATTCATACGTTATGTGAAATGTTCAATCTTTTCCCATGCGCTTTTTTCAGTTTATTCAATATACGCCTTCAGTTATGACTTTTTTCCACATTTCCCATAATTTATGCGTTCTAGTTTAATTTTACTAGATGAAATTTTATAAAAGTTGCTTTTGTGAGTAGAAAATTGAAAAACATAAATAACATAACGGAGACAGTTAAAAAACACATATGTCTTGATTTTTTTGTAGCAACATGAATAAAACGGTGACTTCTTATTGGTTATATGTTATCCTAAAGATATAGTTCATTATAATTATTAAACTCGATTTGATTGCAAGGATTATTGTTTTTTTTTTGTCCAAGTCTCCTCAATTGTTTTAAATTGACAGCGTCACTCTGCTTCTTATTTACCATGTGAAAATCGTCTAATTTTCCAAATATTACATTCTTTATACCATAAAATAACGTTAAATTTTTCACTCAACGGTTATACTGACGAAAAGACGTAATCTATACACATGTTACATGGCCACTAAGAAATGCTTTTAAAGGCTCTAATTTAATTCTAGGAAATGCGATCGTGATATACGGAAAGAAAACTACGAATGTAGCTATTTAGTGACTAAAACTGTTCATTGAGAGGAAAAGGGAGCAACATGAATAAACGGTGACTTCTTATTGGTTATACATATGTTACGCTAAAGATGTAGTTCATTATCCTTAACAAACCTTGATTGCAAGGATTATTGTTTTTTTGTTCCAAAGCTCCTCAATTGTTCAACGCCACTCTGCTTCTTATTTACCATGTGAAAATCGTCTGACTTTTAAAATATTTCATTCGTTATACTTATACCATGCATTAAATAACGTTAAATCTTTCACTCAACGGATATACTGACGAAAAGACGGAATCTATACACATGTTATATGGCCACTAAGAAATGCTTTTAAAGGCTCTAATTTAATTCTAGGAAATGCGATCGTGATACGGAAAGAAAACTACGAATGTAGCTATTTAGTGACTAAAACTGTTTATTGAGAGGAAAAGTGAACTTTTGTGGAAGCTCCTGGCGTGCGAAACGAGGGAGATTCAACAAGAATGTAATGCTGAAGCGGGAAACGCTAATAAAACGCACCTGCTGTTATTCGACACCCTGCTAACTTTGAAGCTAGAATGCGAACAAAGATATTTCCCTACTTTTAGTTTTATACATTTACATCTTTTTATATTGTTACAATTTCATTAGCTCGTTGCGTAATTGAATTTGCATAAGCAGATGCTTTTAAACTAAATGCTTCCTAGCTAAGTTTCAAATTACATTAAAACCGCACACTAGCTCTCTAATACTTCAAAATCAGGAAATTAATGTGTGCGTGTATGAGACAGGAATAGTGTTACCCTTAACGAAGGAAATAATGTCAAAACGACATGAGGTAATTTAGGACTGAACACCCACAAGTAGCTACGTTTGCGTTTAAAACGTACGCGTAAGCTAAATTGGAAAGACACTACAAATTAAACTGTATTTTTGTAAATGTGCTTTTACATTTCCGGTTTCAACGTTAAATTCTAGAACAGTTTTTATTTAGACTTTATTCGCTTTTTTGCTTGGTGGTGGTGTGGTGCAGCTGTAAAAAAATTACAATTACAAAAGCACCAATTGATGCATTTTTAGGGCATCACTATCTTCATTTTTATATTTAGAACTTAGCATCTCTGTACAATGATTGTAACATTTTAAACCAACGTGAAACTATACATATGTAACAGTTAATTAGAATTGTTCATGGAGATTTGTATTTGTGATAATTATTTTCTGACATAATTGTCGAAAGCGTAATTGCAATCGAATCCATCGGTATTGACTGACTTATTAATATTATGATATAACTCTCTGAAGCTTTCATAAGCGTAGGTATTAGCAAAGACCAATGGTCTTTGGTATTAGTTAATCAATAGGTACTGTAGTTTATTTGTAAATAATACGGGTCTATATTTTTTATTCAAGTACATATTTTGAAGAGACTTTTCAATGACAGTTTTATTCTCTTTAATTTTGGTTTGGGTTGAACATTAATTGGGTCATTACTCATTAGAGATATTAATTAACCTTTTTATTTACGGTTCGGATTTCATTTTTAACTAAGTACATAATATTCTTAATGCAGACACGGAATTAATTAATTTAGGTGCTTTACTGTTGCTTTTTATTTGTTTATTTATAGCTCAAACACTATTATTAGCTGTGTGTTAACAAGACAATAATTATGTAGTTTGTTGATGTCACATTGTTTCCTTGAGATCAAAGCAGGTTGTTGTTGACAAACAGGTGACTGTATACCAGCTCAGTTTGCATACTAATTGAATTTAATACATAAGGAGAACAAGGAGGTTTTCTTTTTAATCTTTAATAAATTATTAGTCCCACAAGTCCCGTTTTTTCTACCCACTGTGGCAATTTACCTTTATACTCTTGGCATTACTTAGAAAATTAGTAACTTAGAATAATAATTAATACTTGTCCAAGTCCACTTTTTATAATTCATAATTCTTGGATTTTATGTTACTTAATAAGATATTTCTTGAAAAACTAATTTGTAAATTGATTCTAAACAACATAAGTGCCTTTTATATGTTTCTGGTTGTAATTTATATAACCGAGCACGGACAACTTGTATAAAACAAAAATGTTAACTGAACTTTAATGACCATTCATGGTTTAAAACCCCTTCCAACGTAAGTGATTAATTAATGTACTTGGTTGCTTAAAGGCATAATGCACAATTCAAAAACGCGTTAGGTGAAGCACAACTAAATTAGGGCCGTCCAAAGCATAAATACAATAAAACATACTGTACAACAACCACGACAGCGCATAAATACATTTTTAACGAATACGTTTATGTGCGCATTTTTTCGCGTTTCGCCACTCACTTCGCGTCCCATCAAAAAAGAATTCTCGACGTCTGCCCATCTGCCCGTTGGTACACGCCATAACTTGGAATCTAGAACACGTATCGATTTCGGACTTTCACAAGATGATAGATAACTAACTAAATGCTGTATATTTATCGGTAACGGCAAGAATTTGTTAAATGTGGCCCGTTTTGAACAATTTGTACCTACTTGTTTTTGAAAAAATTTCTGATTGTTTAACGAAATCGTATATTATAGTAAATATTTTTAAAGAAATCTACAGAGACATGCACATGCACATGCACAAGCTTTTTGTGATCACTTTTTAACAGAATAACTTTTAGAATACAATGTGAAGTTGGGCGAAAGGCAAAAACAGAATGACGAAGTATCGAATGCCTTTAGTTTTAAAATCAAATTTTCTTTTTCGTAAATAGCAACGTATTCAAGTTTATGCCCCCCCCCCCCTCCTTCTCCTGTTCCTAAGGTGCGTTTGGATCTTATTAACACGATGTTTATTTTGTACGATAATCAGAGAATTAATCTATCGAAGATTAGATCATACTTAAGAAAATCCAAAACACCAAACCTCCCCCATACTTTAATAATTGAGTGGATTAAAGGTGACGTCGCAATTAAAATGGAATACAAAGGGCCTAAGTGAAATAATATAACTTGAAAGTGTAGCAAAATTGAAAGATAAAGAGTATCAAGCTAATTAATGTTATTAGACTTGAGATAAAATTACTTATAAAATATAAATTACGACATGTTCCGCCAATTACTGTACTGAGTAAATTGTTTTTGATTTTCTTACCACTTCATCCCCATTTGGAGTATTACTCGTCATCACTATGGATCACAACAACTCTTATAGAGCATACTTTCTGATTCAGTACTGTTTTTGAATAGATGTTACAAATAAATAAATAAATTATTCTGCGCCAATTATTGTGAAGATAATGACTTACCTAAACAATTTATGTTAAAATATAATATTGTGTTTTGTTTTCAATAGGAATACTTAAGCGAGCCTTAACTTAATTGCAATCATAAAATACCTTAAAGTAAATTTAAGCTTTTGTTCTTTTAAATAAATAACATCATTACGCTCGGAAGCAAATGTTAATTATTTAACCATCCATTAATTATGTAAATTCCATTTCTACGTTATTTTATATTTCACATGCAACACCCCTATTTATTTCGTCCTGCTCTGTATATAAGTTATTAGTAGAGCGACTTACAAAATCGTCTAAAATATCCTTTGAGTTGGAATGACTGTACCTTAAGGTGGCCATAGACTAGCATACATGTGAGTCATACATGCTTGTCGAACGTGCTTGTGCGTTGATGTTCGACAGTGTGTGGGCAAGAAATAGCAAACATGTGCGTCGTACAAGTTTTCCGAATTCACCGGAAAACATCATCGCGCAAACTTGAGCGTACATACAAGATTGTCAGTGTGTGGGTTACGCTGCGACCGCATACAATGAACAGTGTCTCGCAGTTTATTTTCTGACTGTTTGTCACAATGTCTGATTTAACACAATTTTCTAAATCATTTATGGAAGATTTTATTGAACTTTATATAAATTATCCTTGTTTATGGAAAACCAAAAGTAGTGATTGCAAAGATCGAAATAAGAAAGATACCGCTTATACAGCTTTAATAAAAAAATTACAAGAAATTGGTGGTCGTTGCAGTAGTTTATTACTTTTCTTTTTTATTAAAACAGAGTACGCATACGCCGCTGCTAACAGAAAATCTTCATCTTCACTGCTCGTCCGTGCATTTTCAAACTACTTGTATGGCAAGCATGTGTGAAGGTTTGTGGGTAAAAACCTTGTCATACATGTATGTCACACATCGATGACAAACATGAATGACGCACATGTATGCTAGTCTGTGGCCACCTTATAGACAGTTGTGATGGAATATCCATAAAAGGGTATAAAGATAAACCACTTGACCTCCACATACTGACAGGTTTCATTCAACTTCGACTTAAGGAAGTCACTTTACATATGACGATCAACAATAGTTTGAATACTGAATTGAACCCATTTAGCGATGTAAGTAATTACACATGCTAACGGCTCAGTATTTACAAAGCTCATTAAACGTAAATTCTACATCGTACTATAAACAACTAATATTCTGCATGTAATGTCTGTTTTGAATAATGGTTTGAGAGATATATCATCTTATTACGATGTTATAATGAATCGCATTTCGTTCATTGTTATATCGGGTATAGTTATATCATTGACTTTACAATGGTTATTTCACGTCAATAGCAATTAGTTACTGCAAAGGAGTCAGGAAGGACGTCGGCGATTTGATTTTGAATATAACGATGACAGGGTAATCCCGGAAGATGTTTCTTTACCACTACCCCAGGTTAATAAGGGTTCCATCCTTGATTTATACATCTAATTTTAGCAGGATGAGATCGATAATTTACGTAGCTAGTTGTTTTTAAATTAAATTTTGTAATGTATTTCAGTGGATAATCCACTGCATAGAGTACCCCTGAAAAATTACTTACTTAACTATACAGTTATATCAAATGTAATAAGTAAAATTGTACACGAGATAATAATAATTGGTAAGATTACTTGACAATTACATTTCAGTCAGACTTTGATTACTTATTTAAATACAGTGGATTTTAGATGAAATTAAATTTATTTCACAAAACATTGCTATTGTTAATGTTGTTAATACACAATAATATGAATTAGGTAGTCTAACAACATTAATTCATAAGAGGCTTGAAAGACGAATTTCCCTTTGTAAACATTGTATCGACATAGCACGCCCTTTGCCATTCATATTTTTCCAATTTCTTTTTTCTTGTAATTCTGCGTTTCGGTGCCAACATCCATAATCAACGTATGCTTTGTATTTGTGTTACATGTATTTATGTCTTCTTTTATTGTATTATTTTACACTCCTTGGATCGTTACGTTACCATACATCCATATATTTCCTCTTTATTGTTGCTTTGATTTTCTGTTGAACATTTTCTTTCAAAATTGCCCGAAATGTTCTTTCTTGTTTCCGTCTTTTTGATCGAAACGCTTATTTAACACTTTCTGAGAGAAGTTGGCAATAGTACATACCTACCTAAGGAGGGTTAATAGTGCTTCTTTCCCTTGAAGAATCAACCCCAAACACAATTTTATCTTCTGAAGGGCCCGTTTTTACCTCTCCAGGATTAAGCTACAATCTTTTGAACATTTGTATAATATTGAATTAAATTGTTTTTGTTATACCTACCACTGAACACTAGGCCCATCCTTGTTTTAATACCGTCCTCTAATTATGACGCAATAGTGATAGAGATATAACATTATCATATTATGCCGATAAGAAGTCATTAGGCACCACGCAAAACATTTTGAGGCTACATCTCGGATTAAGTTTTTTCGATACTATTAAATGTCTCAGAGCCTTATTTAAAGTCAAAAAATAATACAACGAAATATAATCTTGATTGATGTAGGTCTGTAAATAGAAGTAATACACATATTTCTGTATTTAAACTCTTGTAAGTTGCAATGAATCTATGTGTCGGACGCTTTACTGTTCTGCCTTGTTTAAGAATGATTTTATTATTTGATACTAGATGTCATGTCACTTGACTTGTCTTGTAGTTTTGTTTGTTTAAAGCTTAGGGACGGGCACTTTTCAGTTTCGGTCACTTCTTTCGTTATTTTTCTTTGTAGTGTATATACCGCAGGGCATTTTTTAAGAATTTTTATCTGCTTATCCATAAATCCAAATAGGCCCCTTTTACAAATAAAAGGTCGAATAAAAATTCGACCTTATTTCTAGCTCCACCCAAATTCATTACCATTTATAGCGTTAAGGGGACTTATACATGGTTGATTCCCCATTATACGCCGCCAGATCGCGACTCTAGTTGCAAGTGAAGATTTACGTGATAATCAATTATGTATAATATTTTGCACTATCATGATACTACGTTATGTTTTTATTATTTTTTGTATTGTATTATTTGTGTTATCAAGAATTTATGTTTGTTTTAGAATAATGAATTCATGTATTTCTTAATAATTTTTGCTTAATTTCAAAAACCTTAATACTTGGTAATCCATAGCCGAAGACAGAAGGCCCGCTTAAGTATCCATTCATACTGCACTGCGTATCCACAAGAAAGGCCTTCGTATCCATTTGGATACGAAAAAGTACCTTAAAAAATGCCCTGATATACCGTCGAATGTAATTTATTTTGTCGAAGTTGCTACTGTGGCCAGCTTCTACTAAACGATGAGGATGCTAAGTTGAACGAAACGTGTCGTTTTAGTAATAATCAATCCTTGAGCTATTCCACTGTTTCCGATTCGTTTGTTCAACGTAAGAATTTTGAAAGTTATATAGGGTTTAAAAATTATACTAAATTGTGTTTTTGAAAATTTCTTTGCGATGGTGTAGTTTTTGAGGTTCATCAATTTTCAATTTTGGGTATTGTGGGGGTGATTTTTCGTATTTTCCTTAAGGGATACCCATTTTGTTGTAGTGTAGTACTAAGTTCCTCATTTCAAAACATAGTGTCAGTTAACCTTCGGATGGCCAAGGTGGGGTCCAATCGGACCCCAGACCTATTTATTGTGTCGTAGCTATTTTAGTAGCAAGAAAATCGGTTTGAGGTTCTTTCTAGCTGAATATTTATCATTTATACATACCCTCATATAACTATTTTGCGTCAAAATTTTCTCGTTTTTTAGAAATGAATTAATTGTTGGATGGCCAAGACCTATTTTTTGTGTCGTAGCTATTTTAGTAGCAAGAAAATCGGTTTGAGGTTCTTTCTAGCTGAATATTTATCATTTATACATACCCTCATATAACGATTTTGCGTCAAAATATTTTCGTTTTTTAGAAATTAATTAATTGTTGCTTGGGGTCCGCTTGGACCCCACCTTGGCCATCCATGTAACGAAATGTTTGTTTGTTTGTTTGTGTAAAGGTTTATTCAAATTTTCGCTATTCTTTTTAGTCTGATATATTTTGATGCTTATTATAAACAATAAATACCTCAATTTACAATGAACAACTAGATAAAATAGAGGCACTGGGCGAAAAAACCTTGGGGTCCGCTTGGACCCCACCTTGAGCATCCGTGTAACCAAAAATAGGTTGGCCATCCGAAGGTTAAACGGATGGATCTTAATAACGGTATGTCGTAGAGAAGGATGATGATGGAATGGGTATGAGGGTACGGATTAGTATGCGTTTGTTTTCTAAATAAAGTGTGGCTCGCTAGATTAATATTCAACTTCCGTAACCAAAATATCCAAAAATGATAGCTGAATGATTATTTTCTTGAATTTCTATGATAAATTTAATATTCGGATGGGCGTTATTAAAATGTTTTAAAAAATTATGTAAGTTTTGTAATCTGTGTGACCATATAACAAAAGTGACATCCACTTAACGGTACCAGTTACCTATTGGGTTTCAGTGGATAGGAAGTTTGTTTTCAGAAGCTTCCATATAAATATAGTTATCGTGGGCAGAAGTGCTGATCGGAGCTCCTTCAACTTGTTTATAGAACTGTTTTTTGTAAACGAAATAAGCTGAATATTGAATATATGCAGTGTTCTATTAATTTTATAAGATCTTCAATGATTGAATGTTTAGCTCTTAGAAATTGAATAGTTTGTTTTGAACAGGAACTTTTGTGAACATGAAGATAACATCAAAACTGATTAGAACATCACTTATCTTTAACTTAGAGTCTTTTAATTTTTATTTTAAAACCCTAAAAATGTTTAATGTATGAACTGGCACACACACAAATAGGTGGGAGTTCTTTGGCAAAGTATTAAACAAGCTTGTGTGTTAGAGAATTAAGTACACTTACGATTGACCGTAATATAAATGTTTGGGTATATTCTTGGTACATGTGAACTCTTTTCCCTAGGAATAAATAATTGTTTTATTTTATTACTCAAACGTGTTGATTTAATTATAGTTGTTGGGTCGGTATTGCTAGCCTTATATCGAGTAAAGTTCACGTTCATCGTTTTTAACGATCACTACAGCATCACCTTTATCTGGATTCTTATATTATTACTAAGATTAGGTACTATAATGATAATATAGAATCATCATTCACCAACAATAATAGTCCGCAAATTTCAAAAAATGTGCCGTACCTATAAACCATTGCTATGGTATGGCTTTATTATACTATAACATGCAAATTTCGAGCCCAAACGGCATGCACAAAAAGTCGGCACCCCCACAATCATCAATTCGGAATAATCTTATCTAATAATTAAGAAACAATTAAAGACTAAGTAATCTTGGAACCCAATAAAAATTTTTGGAACGCAAACATAAAGTAGGGAAACGCAATTTTTGGGTGGGGTTGGGGGTGCTAGCTTGACGTCAAGCCGGCGACCTTTTCTTTGGAATGTAAAGAAAAACGAAAGATTATGATGCAATAATTAAGGGACAATATACGAACCGATCCGAAACAAATATTGTAACTTTTTAAATGATAAAGATTTCATCAACTTGTTCCTCCCAACAGAGGATTCAATAAACTTAGTTTTTAATTAGGTACACAGTAGAGATGCTAAAAATAAGATCTTTTATAATAAACGAATAATCTTTTTTTTGTTGTTCGCAAGATAGTTTTCCTTAGAGCTTAATTTTAAGATACTTGTAATAGGCACCTGAATTTCTTGTAAAGGAGCATTTAGCTCCAAAGTATAATAAATTATTATTATTATTAATTAAGGGACAATTAAAGACTAATTCTGGAACTGCAACGCAATAAAAAATTTTGGAACGCAAAAATATGGTCAGGAAACGAAGTTTTCCGTGGGGGTCCTAGCTTGACGTCATACCAGCGACCTTTTTTGGGAAATTAAAAAAGTCCTGTGTAATAATTAAGGAACAAATAAAGACTAATTTTGGAACACAATAAAAAAATTTGAAACGCAAACATAAAGAGCTACTAGGTGTAGCGGTTGTTTCGGTCTGAAATAAATTAATTACACAGGAGTTTTTTTTTCAAATTCGCAAAAGAAAGGTCGCTGATGTGACGACAACAAGCACATGCACCGCATGGGCTTGGTCGAATCACCATCCTGTAGAGGATGCTACACAAACGACGAGACGGCGCAACACATACTCTGTGAGTGTCCCGTACTCGTCGAAACAAGACGATCCATGTTGGGGGAATCCTGGCCGGACATGGCTATGATCAGAGCCGCCCCCCCGTCCAGCATCCTCAGGTTCATCTCACGCGTGGGGTGGCTTGAGTGATGTTGCGGGACTGAGTGACTCTAGTCAGGGAGGCAGCACAAAGGGCCCGAATAGGAGGCCTACGTGCGCGTGGACTTTTGACCACCCTCCCATCGTAATCCAGAATCCTGTGACGTCAAGCTAGCATGCACACGAAAAACTTGGTTTCCTGACTATATTTTTGCGTTCCAACATTTTTTATTGTGTTCCAAAATTAATCTATAATTGTGCCTTAATTATGGCATCGAAATTTTTCGTTTTTTTCCAAATTTCGGAAATTGACGCCAAACCCCACCCAAAAATTGCGTTTCCTGACTTTATGTTTGCATTCCAAATTTTTGTATTATGTTCCAACTTTTTGTGCATCCGAACAGCTATTTTAGAATATAAATCGGAGATTGGTTCAGAGTTTTGATTTAATGTTAGTTCTGACATTGTTGAATAATGTATGATAGTTTTTTTCCTGAAAAAAAAGAATCTTGCTGGCTTGTATAAGCCTGAAAAGATGATTAGGTTAAAGGTACTCAATATGTCCTCTTTAATGCATGGCATTCATCCATATGTTATTCGAATTCGTCATACATCTTGCTGCGACTGCGATGGTTGCTGTTAAGCGGTTCCTCAGTTTAGCCATTGTTGTTGGAAGAAGAGTACAGGCACGTTTGGGAAACCGCACAAGTTAAAAGCGCACACAAAAAGGTTTGGCGGTCTTGGAGACCAGTGATGAAAACCTCAAGCGTTAGGTCCCATACGACCGATCCAATACTGGTACCATTCACAAATTGTTGAACGTTGAGGTTCCAGAGCGGTGGCGTCCCATCCTGTGCAAAATTAAGTTTTCCAAATCGGCTTCTAGTCTCTAACTGAGTGAAAAGCACACACCATTTCGCCATATGGTAAGTCTGGGAACGTTTAGTTCTCCATCCGCAGTGGATGTTTGGAGTTGATAAGATGCGCTCAACATCTTCGCCTTACCTATAGCAGCGACCAGTTGATTTCTTCTTACACAGACAGTTCGTGTCTTTAAATTGTTTATACCGTCTAATGTTTAGTTTAACTGTGGCTCGATCGCCATTTTCTTTGAAACTGCAATAAGTATGGTGAGCGAAGCGCGCAACCACACAAAACTTGAGGGTTCCCTCTTCCTAACAGTATGTCGCTTGAAACGGATTACCAGCAGTTATGTTTTTTTGAAATCGAATGATTCTTTTTGGGACACGGTGAATATCTGATGAGAAATTAAGCATCTTCGAAGTAGGTATTTATTCGCATGAAAAATGCAGAAGAGAATAGCACCCATTTTAATTATGTTAGCACAGTACTTTACTTTGGTAAGTGTACACAGTTAATATAGAAACAAAATTTTACATTAAAAAAGTTTAGAGTAATGTATTTATTGTATCGAAAAATTAACCGAAGTTTGCGCCTGTAAAGCACCTTATTTCAAAACGAGCTTTGTATTTACTTTGGATAATTAGCGGAAAATACATAGGTATACAGCACGCGTTCCCAAAACTCATTTCATATTGGTGGTGGGCATGGGAAATAATTATTATTTCTGATTATACTCTCTAATTTTTGGCTTATAAATGAAATTGTTTTTTGGAAAGGATAGGAACGCATTTGAGAATAAATACATTTTTTATAACGCAGTTGAGGCCAAACTGGAAAACTTCTTGTGAAGAGAAGACATTTTTGCATTCGGTTGCTTTGTAAAAACGTGGAGAGTATGAAAAACAATAAAATTGGTACTTAAACAGCTTTCCTAACCTGGCCATACTTGTTCGTATTGTGTAATTTTGTGAAGTAATATGCATCGAAACGTACAAGTTAAACACTGCTGTAATTCTAATCTAATGATGTGAATAACACGGTACGATTTACTACAGCTTGTGTGGCCCTCCGGAGATTGTCCCGTTTCAAGTTTATATTCATGTAACTTTGAGAGATCAAGTAATTTGTGTACAAATACTTGCAAGACGTTTTATAAATAGTAATTGCAGTTTCATCGTTTCCGTTTCCTAACTAGATGACAAAAAGGGTTGCAACGTTAACGTTTCACTTACTATCGGAGTAAAAATGCAAGGCCTCTGACTTTAAGTGGTCATAACGAAAAAACTGAGGGGTGAAATTTCTTCATTTTTGGGCAGTACATGAGTCATTTATATATGTTTAACATGTGTAAAAATCAAATTGGTAGAATCAGTTGTTTAACTTTTATTTTAATTAACAGCAATAAAAACGCTGTATTTAGTATTTTCCTGCCTGACGGTCAGTTTTAACTTATCATAAAATTGTTATTGTTTCATAAATTGTTACCAAATTTACAAATGTTGTAGCACACATACTTCTCAAAAGTCGACAGTCAATAAATATTGATTATTCATATAATTAACTGGTTTTATAACCCCTAACCGAAAATTTGATTATTTTGCAATATACGGTAACTTAAGAAAAAATTCTTGTTTTAAATGCTAAATCTGTATTACTCAAATCGAGCTGCATTATTGCTTTATTGAAAACAAAATTTGTTTTCTTGTAATTCAGAGTAATTGTTATAATTATGGCGAAAGAAAGACGCACATATTCCCGCGAGAGGTAATCTACCACATCGTAAATCGTGAGCGGCAAACCACAACAATGTGATTATTGTTTAGCATTGTATAAAACCATGCGCTTCATAGCAATAGTGTACGACACCATCGTCCAGCCCGTACCGCACTTCCCGCAGGAACGCAAGCATCCATCCTTTTTTCCAAATTTCTTTTAAACAAAACATGTATAGATGGCATTATTTTTGTGAATCGTGTTAGACCACAATATAATTGCTTTAACCTTGTTATGTTACTGTCAATATTATTAATATCGAACGTTCAGGTATTGAGTTACACAAGATGTCGTTTTTTCATTATAGCTTTAAGACTAATAAACCAATTGGCCTCAAAAGCATCTCACACCGACAAAAAAGTATACACTTGTCAAATATATAAGTATCTACCACTCAGTTTCAATAATATAGCCGTAACAAGGAGTATTCTCTTTGGCCGTAATTAATTTTTAAAGTCGAGCGCTTGTGCGATTTCAGTCATAATTAGCGCTTTTTCGCACATAAATTAATACAGAAAATTAACGATGTGTTGCAAAAATCTAAAACTGTACACCTTTTTGTAGGAATAAATGATCTTTTAAATGCACTTTATTTCATTAAATTATGATTGCTAATTACTGAGATAGAAGCTTCTAAAGTCAGAGGCCTTGCATTTTTACTCCGATAGTAGTCTTATTGCTGTGCATTTTGTATTTTAAGCTGAAATAACCTGTATTTATGTGTATTATATGTATTTGTCTAAGGTTGACTATAATATGTAGTGTTTCTACTAGAAAGCTTTACCTTTATTGCCAAAATAGAAAACAACAAACCAAACAGAAACCGCAAATTTGTTGTTAACGTTATGGTTTCCTTTCGCGGTTTTCTAGTGTTATGACGTTCGTAGAAATACTTGGCATGTGCAATTTAACCGCAGAATATATACCTACTTAATTAAAATTATAAGTCATATTTTATTGCAATACACTGCACGCTTTGACACGCCGTTATAGATTTCCCTGTCAGTTTTATACGTTCCTACTTTAGAAAAGTGAAAGGGAGCGGCCGGGTAAAAGAAAAAATGTTAACGCTCATGAAGTGACAATGAAAAATTGTGAAAATAGGGTGAGGTCCCTTTCAGAGCAAGCACTTGATCGTAAGTTAAAAATTTCTTCTTGTTGCTGAAATGTGTAATTAAAATTGCATTCCAGTCAGACAATTTCGTGTAGCTAAGCTCTCATACAAAAACGTTAATTTCTGGTCAACCTTTTTGTATTACATTATAATTTATTACGCGTGAGATAAATTCGTGCCGCATTCTATCTAAAAACGATTTTTGTGGAAGACATTTCTCACAATATTGTGATCATATTTTTAACGAAACATTGTTTTCTTATTGGCTGTAACAATGTCGCTTTCAGGTTAAAAGTAAGGGCATGTTTACAGCAATAACACCCAACCTCGAGCTGGGTACTAACACTAACATTGATAAATGTTACAGAGTTCGGTCAATGAACGTCGTGCAATCGGCGTTGAAATAAATCACCGGCTCGTTTATTATTTCCACTACCTTATTTTCTTAACTTTTGTTATTTAAAAAAAATTTGAATAAGAGACGTTTATCATTAACGTGATAAAAGAGATCTGATCGTTTAAAAGGGGATGAAAATAATTGAAGGTCCTAATTGTAAACCCTTCCTCATCCTTTTCCCGCAAAGGCCGACGTCCATTGTTTGTGTTAAAGCGAAATTGATCTAGAATATACTGCAGTGCCACTTGGTATGTTACACCAATGAACTGAACAACAAGATAAATTGAAAATAAAAGAAAACTCACAGTTCAGCAACTTTTATCTTCTACTAATAAGACAATTCTGGATAAATTATTCACACGTCAAAAGTATAAAACTTGAATTGCCCTCTTATTTCTGGAAGAAATCAAATCAGCGGTGGAGATTTTGGTTCTTTTATTTCCTGTTATTGTCTAAAATTGAACAACGAAACCCTTTTGAAAGCCCTACTTTTAGCTGATCGAATTTTACTTTTCCTGAGATACCCCTGATTTATTTTTCAAGCTGACGTGTTCCCTATTTAAAGAAATGTCAATTTGAATTTCGTACGAATATGAAAAAGAAATTGCTCAATTTATAATTCTGTTACCGTCGTAACTCTTGCACAGTTTTTATTAGTGAGGCTTTCGCATTTTTTTTTCGACATTACGAAAGTTAATTTAGATTTGTATTTTATACGCCTTCCACACTCTATCAAGAGATCTACACAATTAATTTACAAAATTTCCAACATGTAATATAATTATTTTATTGTCCACTCTTAATGAGTACGCAATTAGGACGCGTTAACTCGGTTTTCATAATTATATAATGAAGGTCAAACATATGTAAATTGGATATACTAGAAGGTGAAATATGAAGGCATGTTAAGGGTCATAAAGGACTAGAAAATATAGTAATCTCTTGTTAAGTAATATCTTGATTTGTTGACTTCTGGTTAAGCTAGTAGAGGATAATACACCCACAACCGCAATTAAATTAGCATAGGTTAATGCTTTTCGTTTTAGTTTATGCCTACGTTACTCGTTTGTTTTATATCAGCAATTATCTTATTTAACTGCCAACAAAGTTTCTATCGGTTAGCCCAAAAAGTTATTTTACTACGCTAATTAATTATATGTATCCGTTTCCGTTTTTCTACGTTAATATAACAAACGTGTGTAACCAAAATCTTTTCACGCCCTTGGTTTTTATTCTTTTTTATTTTACATATATTCATTTTGAGTACGCTTCCATGTGTTTTTCTATGAACAGGTCAAAATGAATGAAAATACATTTGAATTGCGTCATTTGCAAAAAATACAAGACCTATAGGTTTACCTTGTCCAGGTTTCGCTTTCTTTCAACATTTGTTTAGTATTGCCGCATCAGATAATAATCTTAATATTACCGCACCTTTACTTAAATTAGGCCCTTCAAAGTGTTCACAACTAGGTATATTATACTCTCAATACTCACACTACTAACTAATTAAGGAAGCGAAACTAATTTAATTATTTATAATACAAGGGAGAATTATTATTCACCTATATCGCTTGGACACAGTAGTATCTTAGCTCTGCTCTGCTATATTGAATGCGTTTATCGCGTGTCTGTAGCTGGATCTTAAAAGTTAAACTACTTTTTTCCAGAAAGAGCTTTTGATGTGAGTATCTTTGTGTTGGGTAGCTTATGCCTCGAAGGAAATTACTTGGGCTGCTCGGAAAGCTCCTTTTGTCATTATTATGGGCAAAAATTCACCTTTTATTGTACATTCGTGGGCACTTTTCTTAGTTAACTTTATTTGGGCTTACATAGTGGAACTGCATAAAGTTATTATTAATACCTAAAAACAGTTGCTCAATTAAAACTTTACCGAGGCTAAAAAATTCGAAAAAGAACATATTGAGGGAGTTTCAGAAAAGTAATTGACCCATTGTTAAGTCGAGGTTACATTTAATCCCGTTGTTAAGGAATATGATTGGCTATGTGGTGGGCGTATCCATATCGCAATAGGCTGATGGAAAATTTGTCCACTAATCATATTCCTTAACACCGGGATCAAATGTAAAACTGGATTAATTAGTTGGTTAAAAAAACTGTACCTATTTATTTTTGAATAATAACACTTTTATTAAACCCTAACAATTATTTTATCAAGTGATCGAAGTGACCCCCGCCTAAATCTTGACAATAAATAGCTTCTCTCACGTTCATCTATTTCTTCACATGTTTCTCTTATTCTACGTCCCAACTCTTCTGTTGTTCATCATTCAGTGGCGTAGATTTTTGACTTCAAATACTCCAAAAGAGGAAATTCTATGTAAGATCCGGAAATCTTGGTCGTTCCCGTACTATCCATCGCCCAGGAAAGTTTCTATCGAGAAACTTCAAACATTAATATTGCGAAAACAATTAAATTTAGGAGTAAAGTGTATTAGAGAAAACTGTTATGAATTATGAGCAAATTTCGAAAATGGAATAATATGATGCTCAGGCGCCATTTTGAAACTTTAGATGTCTTTTCCATAAAAGAAGTAGGTTTTCATCTCGCCCTCCAAATTTCGTTGCGATATAGCAGGTGGTTCAAAAATAGGTAGGGTGGAACGGACTTTAGACGGACACTATACAGGGAGAGCCATCGAAAACAGTCCGGTAAGGTTTACGACTGTGTATACTTTTGTTTTCAGGGGGACATATTTACACATCAATTCTATCACTGCAACTTCAACCTCTTAGCGAGGGCGGTATCTACTCTTATTTTTTCAAATGGGAAGGAGTATGTTGTGACTTGTAATACATCTTTTGAAAGGGCATTAAATTTTCTTAAAAGTGATCGAATTAATGTGTATTTTTTTTATTTTCGCATACAAAGTCGTAAACCTTGCTGGACTGTTTTCGATGGCCCAACCTGTATTGTATGTAGATGTTTAATATTTTGTAAATCAACAATCTGTGATGAAAATGTAAAATTATAAAAACAATATTTAGATAATAATGGAATTTGACAAAGGAAATTTCAGTATTTTAATAAACTCTTGAAACTCTTGAAAGGAAGCTTTTACGGCAAATAAATATTACGCTAATCTAAAACGTCAAAACCGAATGAAAAGCGTACTCATTTATTTATTCAACGTTTGTTGACCCTACTCACCTAAAGTTGTAATACAAGCAACAAACTAATTTTAAAGTTAAGGTTTTAGGAAACAGTCTTCTCTTACTTAGGAACTGACCAAAGCGCATTTCATGCGTCTTGAACTTTCCAAAACATTAACTTTTCTGCGGTTGCCTTTTAGTTTGATTAAGACGGTTTCTCAATTCAAAGGAAATAATTTCATTTCTATAAAAACATCGATTGTAATTTAAAACGAATTAAGATGTCGAAATTAAAGGCTCGCAGTTTCTGTAAGACAGCTTGTGTCAGTGTAAAATGACATCTGTTCGTATTTCCATTGGTGTAATAGTTCCGATTTAAAGCGACGTCATCATGTCAAATCAAGGCAAAGGAAATTCTCCGGCTGTCACCTTCAAATGCTTCATTATTTGGTGTCAACTTTCAAAAGTTATCAGTAACGTAATTCTTTTAGTAATTCAAACTGAATTTTAAAAAGGTAATAATAAAAAAAAGGGAATTTGCCTCCCTCGTGAATATATTTACGATAAAATAAAGTAAAATTGTTGGAAACATGTACGTGTTATATTAATTCAGTCCCATTAGTATATTAAAACTTGAATATATAAGTAACGTTTTTAAACTAATTTCAATTTGGAACAGGAGTTTCAACTTTTTGTTGAAAATTTAATTTTCATTATACGGTAATAGTGTTTGTGTAATTTTAATTGAATAATCATTTTGTCCACTGCTGTTAGTATAGTGCCTTAAAATTACAATATGTACACTTTTTAATCGCCTCCTAACGCTCTATACAGCCTTGTCCAAACGTTTGCATTTATTCTTACTGTAGGAGTAGATAAAAGAAATATATGGCAACCTACTGGACACCGGTTGTTAAATATTCTAATTATTTAGGTTGTAGATGCCATACAAGGGTACATTAACCTTTACCCTTTTTAAATTGTTAGGACTTGCCGGTTTTAGGTACATTATCATTTAAATTTTTATTTTTTACATTTTCTTGTTTTCTCAAACCTTTTCCTTATTTTGCCTGTTAAATGTTGAATCATCTGACAAAGTCTCCGTTTAACCATTATGCCTTTATAATTTAATTAAATGAATTATAATAAGTGTCTTTGGTCGCAGACGCCCTGATTGTGGTTTTTACAAAATACTTTTAAAAGATCATGTAAGTATCACAGAATTTTCCAAATTGTTGTTTATTCGTTACGTTCGTAAGTGTTTTTTGAGGTGTTTTTGTTGCACTACCCAATGACCCAATCGTATCATTATTATTTTTTATATCTTCCTCTGATTTTGATGCGATATCATCACAATACATTATTAATTATTTGCATCATATTTATTTCATAGGGAATCACGTGTCGAATACAAAGGAGTTGTTTCATCTGCATTCATTCCTACGTCAGGAGTCCCACAAGGGTCAAATTTAGGTCCCTTGCTATTTCCAATCTTCATTAATGATCTACCAACTGCTTTAAAATGTCAAAATTTATTCTTTGCTGATGATTTGAAAATATTTAACCAGATAAGAACTATTGGTGACTGCTATCATTGCTATCAATTACAACAGAATATTAATATAGTAAACACCTGGTGCAAAGATAATCGTTTACATCTTAATATAAAGAAATGCTCTATTATGACATACACAAGAACGCATAATTCAATACACTATAACTATTCTATTGATGAACAAACTTTAATCCGTACGTATAATGTTAAAGATCTTGGTATATACTTTGATAGTAAACTATCATTTATTGATCATATAACGTATATTACATCAAGGGCTAATAGAACCTATGGTTTTATTTACAGAAACTGTAGGGATTTTACCGAGACCCATTGTTTAATTGTATTATACTGTGCTTTTGTACGTAGTGTATTGGAATATGGATCACTAATTTGGTATCCTGTTTACAATACTCATCTTAATTATCTGGAATCAATTCAAAAAAGGTTTTTGAAATATTTAACATATCTATCCTCAGGACTTTATCCGCAACACGATTTTCAATATTCTATAGCTCTTATTAATTATAACTTGATTTCACTAAAGACTAGAAGAATTATAATGAGTACTAAATTCTTGTTCAATTTAATAAGAAACAAAATTAATTGTCCACAATTATTAGAAAAAATAAACATCAATGTACCCCAAAGATATTCCCGAAAATCTTTATTCTTTTATACAATGTTCTCAAGAACAAACATATTAAAAAAGAGTCCTTTAAATATTATTTGTAATAATTTTAATATACTATGTGCTGATTGTGATATTACAACAGATAAATGGTCACGAATTTTCGAAACAATTAAAAATAAATGTGAAATTATTTAAATTACATTTGAAATAACTAAGTAGGTGAAGCTCCTCGGAATCGATTTTCGTATTTATTCCCACGATGGGGACCTTCTAGAGGAGTTGTGGATGCCATTCCCTGTTTGTTCGTGCCACCAATCAGTCTGTCTTTTATCACTTTATATTTTAATTTGTTTTTTAATTGTCTGCTACCTAATTACTTGCTATGTGCCTACTTTATGGGGCTGTATTTAATAATTATTTGCTACACTGGATCGAAATGAGTGATATCTGTCTGTTGCTGAACTTTCTAATTCTTTAGAGCCTTGAGAAAGACTGGACTCTCCAGTCGAAACGTCGGCAAGTTAGTGCGAGAAAGTTCTTTAACTACCTCCTGACAACTCCTCTAGAAGGTCCCCATCGTGGGAATAAATACGAAAATTTGAAATAACTTTAATGTATATTATGTATTTCATTGTACATGTTTTTCTAGTTTGGGCGTGTCCCGTTTGAAATAAATAAATAAATAAATAAATAAGAAATGAGATCTAATATATTGAGGAACATCATACCCAAGAGTTCCTTAAGGGTTGTATGCAGTTAAATAAAATTTTCGTTTTGATTGACTGATTAGTTTTTCCTGATTATTTACAAATAATCTGATCAAATCTACAAGAAACCCTATAATTTAGAGATGATCCTTTCATAAGTATAGTTCATAAAAAACTTTAATATATTGCAATGTTCTTATCCCCAGGTCCTACGCTAACTTCACACTATATTTACAAAATTCAAGCCAGAGAGGGAAATACTTCAAAATGGGCGATAAAACTAAACTTTCCCTCCAAAACGTCAAAACAAACGCGGTAAAATGTA
Source organism: Pyrocoelia pectoralis (assembly GCA_036250285.1). Classification (NCBI taxonomy): domain Eukaryota; kingdom Metazoa; phylum Arthropoda; class Insecta; order Coleoptera; family Lampyridae; genus Pyrocoelia; species Pyrocoelia pectoralis. The sequence goes on from CM070078.1 coordinate 11,598,663, forward strand.
AACTACCAAGTAAATCCCACTCATACCTGTCACGTGATCGCAATCGTCTAGTTACTAGTAGGTCCCCTATTGTGTAAATGAGAGATGAAAGAATGAAAGGCAGTGAACTAATACCCCAGAAAAATTATCCATTTTCTGGGGTAATACATAATTACAGGAATAACCCCAACGGCCCAACGCAAGTTCAAACCGTTATACCACGAGGAGGATCATTTATGCAAAATTTACATTTAGGTACCTACAACACAATTAATAATAAACCATAAATAATGACTCGATCCCTTAAACAAATGCAAAATATTAAAATAAAATCGATACAACCTCGAAATAAAGAAGACGCTACAAAATAAACCATTGTACGTTGCTTACACGTTGACAACCTGTACGCCAAAAAGCCTGCCAAAAAGACGGATTCTTTAATTTTGCAAGCGAAAAAAATGCCATTGTCCGCCGTTGCAAGTTTTTTACATGTTGCCGGATTTTATAAAGTTCGGTAGCACATCAGGTGCCCAATACAAAAATGATGTCAAGAGGAAGGAAATGATTATTCCAAAAATTGGCATTAACATTTGCAGAAATGAGAGCTTTTTCGAGTACTTAATTTTCATTTTTTTTCTTGTAACGATTAATTGGCACTTTATTTATGCATTTTTTCAACGTTTTTGGAAAACATCAAGGTTCGCTTCATCATACTACGAATGTTGATTAAATTGTTTAGAAAGCGTTTTTGATTAGTATTAATTCTTCTGTCGATTGAACATTTCATAGCTTTCCCATTCGGCTATTAGTATTACAGATAGGGTTAATCGTAAAATTAATGAGGTTTAAATTACCTATGTGCCAATTAGCAAAACGTAACGAGTGGTGCATTCCATTAAATACGAATACTAAACGCGATAATTAGCATTATGTTTCTGTTATTAATGACAATTCAGGTCATGCACTTTATCATTCATGTTTGTTCTCACTTTCCTTTTTATACGCCTCTCTTTTAGTTCATTGCTACTTATGTCACAGAATAAAACACAATGTGATTCAAATGTTTCACCATTACGACTCAAGCAAGCTTCATATTTATGAAAATGGACCAATTACCCCATGACCAGAAACCGCGCACCAAATAGTAAGTAACTCTGATACTGTATAGTGGTTTTTCTACAATAACATCAGGACGTTCAAATCCAAAGAATCGAGTTGTCGATTAATATAGCCGCTAAGTTGAACATGCCTCTCATCTGAATTCGTGATCGTTGTAAATTAAGCACAATATGCTACCACTGTAAATTACTCTTGCACGTTGTCGTTGTCCAACTTGAATACGGTATGGAATAAACACCAATTAACTTGAATATCCGACGTGTAGGTGTTTCACTAATGTTGAGCTTAAATGCAGTTCTTACAACGGTTTTTTGCGGTGGGGTGAATGCACAACTTGGTCAAAAATACGTCCTGCGCTTTCGTTGGTACACACTGTTTTTTGACGGCCTGAAGAACCTTTACGTTGATACAATGCACTACCAGTGCGACGAAATGTCTCAAAAATAGCTTTTACTGGGGTTACTTTATTAAAGTGTTGTCGAGTGACACCTGTTGTAAGCTTGGACCTTTATTGTGCCAATTTCCTTTGAGAGAAAATAATATTTTACTATGAATACTTTTTGTGTCGTCGTTACAACCATTTTCAATTCAAATTTTACTGCAGTATAACATTGATACTCGTATGTCAACGCATGAGAATTAAGTCAAGGATGACATTACGTAAGAAACTCCATAGTCCATAGGGTTTGGGTACTGTTTATTCTGGCGGATACCGTATATTACGATGACTCTTTCATTTCATCTTGTCTATGGTGGTTTCTCTTGCGATCAGAAATAATGAAAACGCAATTCAGTAGATATTTTCAGCTAACCACAAAAAGATTCAAGTGAATTTCATCATTTTCCGTCACAGCTATATGCATTTGTAATGGTACATAATATTGTAATTTACGTAGATACGATGTCTGACTGAACTAAAAAAGTGTGGGCTTTATGGGACCGCTTGGAAAAAGGTACAAAGGAGGACTTGTGGGCTGATCGATTCGTTTGCTTTCGCAGTAAGGACAAACGATTTTGTTGATTATTTTTTGTTTGTGGTAATTTAATTAAACTGGGAATATTTCATTAAAAAGAATTTTTACGTTCACTTTTCTTTTAAGCTTGCATTAGTAATTTGCCTTCATATTAGCGTTAGTATTCATTAGTAAACTGTAAGATTTTTATGATGATGAGATACATCTTTTATTCATAATGTCTATTTTAATTCGCCACCTAAAATCTAGTTGGTCAAAGTAATTACATTATTCGGAAACTAAAATACGTATACTGTGTGAATTTTCAATCTAAAGGGATACTTCGGTTTAACGTTGTAGGTAATTACGACCAGTTCCAGTTGATTCAGTAGAATATGAAGTTTCCAATTACAGGAGTTAATTGCAAATGTTTGGCACCGAAAAAGTAAACTAAAACAAATACGTTGTACGGAAAATAATTAGTCGAATCCTTCTTTTTGGTGCTATTTTCTATCAACACAAAATGTCAGAATGTTGTTATCAAGAAAAAGAATAGTTGTTAATAGTTTGTAGGCATATAAATGAATTATTAAACGTAGTGGTTTGACTAAAATTAATATAGTAACATCCGCCCTAACTTGATTTGGTATTCAAATCGAAACATTAGTTTTGGCGGTGTTAATTCTATTCATGTCGTCTTGTATGTACGATGAGTGTCCGATAATACTATCTAGAAGTTGCACTCTTCGTCAAACTAAGGATGAAAGCAAGTAAAACGTTATTCATATATTCATACAGGCTTTCGAATAATCATTTCTGGCGTATAGAGATTACGAAACTGCAACGACTTCCTCCATAATTTCCAAAACAAATGTGTTAATCCTTATTTAAGTCTGTACAGGAAGTTCTCTTGTAGGTTTAAATGACATTTCGAAATTTGGCCAAGTCAGTATTTATCAAGACGACTGCGCATTGTATGGACAGCAACCCCTATTGATTATGGTGACGGTTCTTGGTGCAGTATACGGCTGTAGTCAAGGAAATGTCTATGTAAACAAGCGCAATTTAATTGAAATCTATCACTTATTAAAGCAAATTGTAAAAATATAATCAATTGCCATTTATCCATTGTAATATTAAATTACAAACTCAATTTTACACAATTCGTCTCTAATATAAAAACGGCGCAATTGTGTTATTGATGGATCTTTAGGCCGTATATTCGTGCGCTATTTGAACGCTATATTAATTTATTTCGAAAGGTCACCGATTTTGATTCGTTGATCAATTCGTGTGATTTATTACACGTATTATAAAATTTTTCACGATTTACCTTAATTTTTTTTGTTTTGTTTCAGGTGAGTACCTACTTCTAATAATCTACTTAATTTGAATGGCAGCTGAAGCCGAGCAGAGGTAGAGTATATAATAAATGATGCTTTATTATGGCTATTTATATGTAAATCTCGACATTTTAAAAATTATCCAGTTAACAACTACTGCTCATATATAGGACTATTTTTTTGCTTGTCGTGAGCTATCTATGCAAGATCAGTAGCTAGCGGAAGTTTTTATTGACTATCATATTTTAAATTTTTAATTAAACTTCCTTCGCCTAGAAACTTCATTAAAAACGTGTAATTTTTTGTTCAATATGTCCAAGTTAAGATAATTTAGCATTCTGTCATTTCAAACGTGGTAGGTATCGCTTAATGATTTTTCCTGGTGGCAGGTTTGTAAATTCCTTCAATTGCTGCTCTGAGAGACAATTCTTACCTATAATAAATTCTAGTATTGGTTTAGCAGGAAAGCCTCAAGCATAATGTTAGCACTTATGATTTAGGCGAATTCCATACACCTGACAATGAACAAAGTGAAAAAACGTTTCTGTTGCGTAAAAATAGGTCGGGGGTGTAGGGTACTATATCGTTTCCTTATTCAAGGTATCCGCGTTGGTATCTATACATTAAGCAATAAAACAGTATCTCATTACTGAGAATTTCAAGTCCGTCTGGAACAATATTGGCTTTTCAAGTGGTGAATTCAACATACTTGACTTAACAATAGTGTGGCCCTCCAACAGTCTAGCCAGAGGTTTCCAAATACAAAAATTAATTATACGTAGTATTAAAGTTGAGAGAGATGGGAATTGTCCGTGATTATCAACAATTTATCAATTCTGATAATCATTTCATATAATTCAAGCTAATTATGCTATAATTTAATAATTACTGGCCATACTGGATCGAAATGATTGATATCTGTCTGTTGCTGAACTTTCTAATTCTTTAGGTAAGTTTGCTACAAAAAGAATTGTCTATATTTCTAAATATCTGAGTAAGTTTACATGTACTAATTACATATTTAATAAAAAGAGCCTTGAGAAAGACTGGACTCTCCAGTCGAAACGTCGGCAAGTTAGTGCGAGAAAGTTCTTTAACTACCTCCTGACAACTCCTCTAGAGAAGGTCCCCATCGTGGGAATAAATACGAAAATCGATTCCGAGGAGCTTCACCTACTTAATTTATGCTATAAAGTAGTGTAGTTTTTACTTAATTTTATTAACCTTCAATTAATTAAACGCCCTTCCCCATACTCTCATTCCACCATTATTCGGTTTCATGAGAGTCTTTTGAATAATTTTATGGCTTTACTCTTTGTGTACTATTGCACTTACTTGCAATAATCCTCATTTTCACCAGTTTTTTTTTGTTTCTTATTGTTATTATTATTTTGTTTACATTTTAGTTCTTTTTCTAATCATCTTCCTGCTAAGTTCGTTTTGTAGTTCCTCACTGAATAGCTCATATAGTGTTTGTCGCTTGCCCATTCATTTGTGACTTAAGAGAATGATTCAAGTCAATCTTAGTATCAATCTGTAAATTAATCCTATTGGAATCCTTTTACGAAATCATATTAGGATTAATATAACTATAGTTATGTTATAACTTATAAGCCATGGTAGTTATGTTAACGTCACATAAACAATTATAATCAACATACATATTGATATATACGAGTATAAACGTAGTTTACAAGATTCCTTAGCTAGGTACATTTTTAGCTATTCAGAGTTTATTTTCACCATTTTATTTTTATCTCGCAATTTTTCCATTTGAGTGTTCACGCATTTTACGTCTGTCAGTTACGCCCAGTTAATTCTCATCCACTAATTACAAAAAAGACTTACAAATTTGTAAAAAGGCGATGACGTTCCATTTGTGTAAACTAATTGACGGCGCGTTTCCCAGATCTTTATTTTGTCTATGATTATGAAAAGAATAGTCTACATTATAGTATTACTTACACCAACCACATAAATACGCCAAATCTTTCTGGAACATTTGCAGGAAGTGGCTATCTAATTATTTTCCCAGGTTGTATGGCTCGACATTTTCTCTGTAACAGTTTTGTCTGCCGATCTCGTCTTTCTATATTTGCAAATTATGTATGCATTTTTGTGGTGGGAAATGTTTCCCAAACATGACATTTATACATAATTTTAAATAACCAGTAAATGATTTTATCCAATTGTTCGTAAAATACATACAGAAGTTAAAGATTCGATTGCTGTTAATTAGTTAATTCCTTTCCTAATCACCTAGGTGGTGTATTAATCGTTTCGTTTTTTAGCGCACAACCCCCCTTTAAGAATCACGGGAATTAATGTCCTCCTAACTTGGACACGAAGGTTATTTATATACAGGGTGGGCCAACGAAAAGGTAACAGACGAGTTTCTGGCTAGAGAAAATTTTTTTTGAGAAACACAAAAACACGTCAATTTTTACATCAAGGGGGACAACTTTTGCTATGAATTTCAACTTGAAGTGATTTCATCCCTTAGCGCTGTGAGAACAACCCCTAAAATTTAAATAGGGATGATGGGGCAAGTGATACGTCATTTGAAAGGTCTTTCTTTTCTGATTTCAGTGCACTAGTTTTTTTATATTTTTTTTATTTTTAACCAAAAAAATTGAAGTTCCAAAATGGAAAATGAGGAAAGAGATTGAGGCATTTAAAAACTCAAAAAAGCTCGGACAGGTCAATTGTTTTTTTCTTAGAGAAGCTAGGTACTTTTACTGCTATTTGACAACATTGTTTCACTCCTTGAGTACAGGGTAAACAACCCTTACATTTTTAAATAAAAACAAGGGTTAATTTTTTCTTGTGCTAATTAATAAAACCAGTTTATGCAAATTCAACCCTTATTTTAATAAATGTTCGAAGTGTCTGTCTTCAGCTTCCATGTAATAATACAGATTTTGATTAAATCGTTCCTCCTGATCTCACCCCATTAGATTTTTTTTATGGGGTCATGTAAAGAGTAAAGCTTTTGCCACTGGTCCGGAATCTTTGGACGAGTTACGTGACCGTATAGTACATGAATGGCGCCTGATCACTCCTGAAATATTGCAAAATGTACGGGAACGATTTAATGAAAATTTGTACTATTGCATGGCAGCTGAAGGCAGGCACTTCGAACATTTATTAAATTAAGGTTGAATTTTCATAAACTTGTTTTATTTTAGCACAAGAAAAAATTAACCCTTGTTTTTATTTAAAAATGTAAGGGTTGTTTACCCTGTACCCAAGGGGTGAAACAATGTTGTCAAATAGCAGTAAAAGTACCTAGCTTCACTAAAAAAAAAACAATTGACCTGTCCGAGATTTTTTGAGTTTTTAAATGCCTCAATCTCTTTCCTCATTTTCCATTTTGGAACTTCAATTTTTTTGGTTAAAAATAAAAAAAATATAAAAAAAACTAGTGCACTGAAATCAGAAAATGACGTATCACTTGCCCCATCATCCCTATTTAAATTGTAGGGGTTGTTCTCACAGCGCTAAGGGATGAAATCACTTCAAGTTGAAATTCATAGCAAAAGTTGTCCCCCTTGATGTAAAAATTGACGTGTTTTTGCGTTTCTCAAAAAAAATTTTCTTTAGCCAGAAATTCGTCTGTTACCTTTTCGTTGGCCCACCCTGTATAAGGCATCATAATTTTTTAATTGTTTTTCTAAATCTTTGGCAAATGCACCTTTTTACAAAACAAATAGCCTTTAAAATGCAAGCAGAACGGACCAATTATTTTCAACATTTGCATAAATCTTTTTCTCTTTTCCAGTAGATTTTTCGCTAGAAAATAAGGGCAGTTAGTGAATATGATAACATCTTTGTATCTAAATCAAAGGGTTTTTGTAGAAACTTGAACGAAACAGATATTTTTGCAGATATTGTAAAATTTTAAATTATCAATTGGTTTTTATTTAATGGAACCGTCGAAAAAGGAAAAGAAAACAAAATTACAAAGAAATTTGACGCTGAAATATTTAGAATTCACTAATAAAGATTACTCCAGTGTGTTTTAGCGATTGTGAAGGGAATGTGACAATAGTTATTTACATATGAGTACGGTAAATCAAGGTTTACGTTAACGAGTGAGAAGTTTACTGCCGAAGCGTAGCTGAGGCAGGAATTTCGAAACGAGTAACGTAATCTGATTTAACGTACAAATAATGTAAAACATTTTATTTCATACTGGCCATACATTCATTTCTTAAGAGTTTTTCTATTAACTTTAACTAAAATTTGACGTTTCCAAAGTCTTGTCACTTTATGTTGTATTCGGGTACAAAATTTCTCGTACGGTATAGTACGGTAAAGTTTCATTTTCCGGACTGAAATGAGTCCGGAAAATCAAAGAATGTGACATGGAATGAAATAAAATAATATTAGAAGAATTTGGGACAGTTTTCGTTCATGATATTATCCTGATAGACAAAACCAAATGTATGGCAGATTGTGAAAAAGTACAAAACAATTAAACTTGTCGCTGACAGTGAAGAAGCTGAAGTCTTGGCATACTGCAGAGAAACCCCGAAAGATTGTGAAAGAGATTTAGAAATACTGAAGGATAGTATTCAATATTTATATATGATTTTAAAAGTTACATCCGTGTTCATACCAATTAGACCAGGGTACGACAGCAAATGAAGGGAATTTTTTGAAAAATAAGGACGATTTTTTAAAGAAAAAAGGGAAATTTCAAAGATGTTGTGTGGGATATTAACGTCAAGGTCTGGGTTGAAGTGGTGGCCAGTATTGAGGATGTGCTCCGCAAAAGCAGTTTTTTATCTAAATTGTTATTTTTAATGCAATTGGTATGCTCTTTAATCTTCGAAGAAAAGGATCTCCCCGTCTGCCCTATACAGAGGGAGGAACAGGTGTAACAGTTGAGTTTGTAGATACCGGAGGAATCTAGTTTGTTGGTAGGATCTTTGTTTTTGACTAAGGAGGAGTGTAGGGTGATGTGTTTACTTGAGAAAGAGATGTGGATGTTATAGGGTTATTTTCAGAATCCGTTGGCTACGGCTAGTAATGAACTCTATGTAAGGATGCATATTTGTTGATATTAAAGGTGCATATAAGTACATAATATACATAATGGGCAATGGTAATCAAAAGAAACTTTATTTTGATATTAACCTTCTAAACCTAATTACTTTTTTCTCCAAATTCACCACATTCATGATTGGTTTTCTTCCATAACTTTAACAATATGTGTAACCTGACAATTCAATTTGAAAGTTATATTTCTTTTAAGATACTTACACATTTTCAATTCGGTTTTACGAAAAGTGTAATGTAGTGACGATGCGCTTAAATTTATTTCTAGAATACTTTACCAAACACACACGGTCCACTCATTCAACCGCAAAATAAGCGGTGCATTCAATTAACTAAAGAAAGGTGCACATTTGGCAATTTGAATTTTAATGATGGCAATACAAATTGTACTACATAATTCATTTCATGTGTTTTAATGTTTATCTTGTTCTTGTCCTATACGTTATAATATACCCTTTGGTTTTTTAACTAAAATTTAATCCACAATATGTCTCATGGGTGCAGGTAAACATGAATCCTAATAAAATAAATTATTGTCTAAGCGCATTACGTTCAGAAAATACTTATAGTAGAGATGATTGTTGTACCTGTACAGGTGACGTTTGCCATTAAATTCACTTTGGCACCCCTGAAACGTTAATATTCGAAAATAGAGTTAAGTAAATGGCATTCTCTAACAGCCAATCAATGTTCCATGGTGTTCCACGCCAATGAAATTTTTAATAAAGAAAGCTGCTCTTATTTTATAAAACCGTGCTTAAAATTAACCTTTAATCTATTTCGAAATATCAACTCTTAAACTTTTCGAACTTTTAACTGTTACATAATTCAAAGGATCTAGACCAAGTGTTCAACTTAACGGTTTTCGATTTAACTTGAAATTGACTTCTTTAGTTTGGAAATTCAGTTACAAATATTTTTGTAATGTTCGCATTGAATTGATAATAATGATTGCGGTAGTACAGCATAATTAAGTTTTTAATTAAAAGACGAGTAACAAATGTGAGGTGGTTTTTTAGGTCGAATGTAATGCCCGACCTTATATGTAGAACGTGTTTTTATTCATACAATTTCCTGTTTTTTATAATTTGTTAAAGGTAGTATATAAATCTACCTTTTTAAGCGTTGTTACCGGAAATTACCGCTTAGAATAAAAATAGGGATAAGAGCTGTGCTTTCATTTCGCATCGAAGTAGCATCGTCGTTAGATATAAAAAAAACCCTCCTCAATTTCCGACACACTTACCCTTAAAAAAGAGCGTGTTAGTCATTTCCAAAATCGCACTCTATTTTTCTTTTACTCGTTTCGCTTTTTAGTCATCTTTTGTTTCAATGACACAGAGTCTGTTACGAATACTGCGTTAAGATCATCGGGATGTAATAAACCCGCTGAATCATCATAAACTGTAGTAACAAAACAACCTTTTTGTGAAAATGCTCATTACAGTGAGTAATTTGACGATCAGACATTACATCACACAGAAAACTGGAACCATGACAGTAGGTAAATAACGAAATAGCTAATTATGTAAACACTTGCGCAAAAGAAACATTTTGTGAAGTCACCCAATGTATGCGCGGCGAGTAAAAATATAAAGAATATTTTATGATATTGTGCTAAAAAAATAACTAAGTGCTATGGAGATGGAAGACCTTCAGCGGATCTGCGAGCTCCCCTGCTCTTGCAAAAAAACCACCAATTTTCAGAGTTAGTGAAGTATCTAGTTATTACACTTGACAACAAACTGAATTGGACTAAGAATATCCAGCTTAAAGCGGAAAAGCAAATAGGGCTTTCTGGAAATGACGCCGCGTAATTGGAAGACCTTGGGGCCGATCCCCAAATACTGTCCTGTGGCTGTATACTGCTATGTTCTGTTATCGAGCAATTATTTAATACAGCTCTACTCAGCAAACAAGATAGTTGGAGAGGGGATACCGGCGCTAAAGTAGCATTTAAGGTACATTCCGAAAAAAAATATTTGGGCGCTTAATTTAAATGTGTATTGTTGGATACACATAAATGTATTGTATGATGCATGAGAAGTCGTCAGAAAGACTGATTTTAACAAACAAGAGTAACACAATAAAAGGATTAAGTAATAAAACGCACGCGGAAAATGTCATCTGTAAACTGTAATAAATTACTTTCAGCTGTGAATGTACACCTTAGAATTCTCAAATATGATTGGACAAATAATTTGCCGCGTCAAAAATTTCAAATACATTATTTTAGTTGACATATTTTCCGACTATCTTGTTTGCTGAGTGGAGCTGTAGAGTGTTTCATTCTCTTTTCAAGATTATAAAATATTAATACCGTTGCATCGGAAACATTTTGAAAAAACCGCCGAAAACAGGGTGTAACTGTATTTCAACAACGTTCAACAAACCTCATTAATCTAGTCTAGTCCAAGGCGGTATTCCTGTAAGGCTAGAAATTTTTTTAGTGAGGAGTAATATCATGCTAAGTACAGTAACCACGATCTGGCGGTCTTCAGCTCTGGTCCCTAAATTTTTGAAAGTGCAAAAAAAAGAAAAAAAACTTTTCCCTGTAAACTTGAAATTTTACTATGATTTACTTTCTCGATATTATGCTTCACAAATACGCCAACAAAATAGAATTTAGTATCTTCCGTAAGCCGACAACTACTGATCGACCACCTTATACCCTTCGATTCCAATCACCCCTTGTCCCATAAATTAGCAGGCCTTCACGCCCTTCTTAGGAGACTCCTCTCAATTCCCCTTCCTTTTTCCAGATTGAATTAAATATCATAAAACAAATTGCTCTCAACAAACGTTCGAACAACCCCACTCACCTTACCGACCCCCATCAATGGTGATAACAATTTTCTCTTTAAATCTTACTTTTTACCCTCAAATTTCTCCCATTCTCAAGAATATATTTAGGAGACGTCATATCAAAATATCCATTTCAACCAAAGACCCCCTTAGAACTGCCTTGGTTCATAATAAGGGTTATTTCGAAAAACTCGATAAATCCAGAATTTACCAACTACACTGTCAGTCTTGCTCCTCCCTTTGCATAGGCCAGACCGGCCGCCTCTTTTGTACTGGTTTCAAAGAACACTTCCTTGCCACCAAAAATAACAACCTTACTCACAAGTCCATGTTCGCCGAACACATCCTCACCATTGGTCACTCTTTTCATCCCCACTCAGATTTTAAAATCATTCACTTCTGGAAAAAGGGATTTTGGAAGGTTTTGGAAAATTTTGAAATATCTAAAGTAAAAAATGATCCCAACCTTTTAAATGAAATCACAGACTTTCGTCAGGATATACATATATGTTTTTAATAACTTTTTCATTGCATTCTGTATACCAGTGGTTTGTTCGTTATATTAGCGACATCTATAGTCAATTGTTGAGATTACCTTAAGTAAATTTTCCTCGTGACTTCGAATTTGTTACGTTTTACATTCACGATGATGGGATTTCTCGATTTTTAACTAGTTTTCTTATAATTAATTGTTTTTCCTCTTCAGGTGAGTTGTTATTTTTGTACGATGTCCTAACCTTAAATTTTGCCTTTTTAGCACATAATATTAAGAAATAATGTCTAATCTAACATAAATTACTCTTATTTTCTTCATCTACAAAATTTCATAATCTTAAGGTGAGTGTTTCCGATTGTAAACTCGCTTTGTTATTAATATTGTTTCAGCATTCTTAACCGATGTGACCTAATTACCTTGATAATGACAGTAGTATTGTGTCGACCCAAGCGCGCTCTCTCTCTAGCAGCCGAGAGCCGTGCTAGAGAAAGTCTGTAGTGTGTGTGTGAATAGGAAGTTGGTAAGCTGCAAAATCCAGAAAAAATTTTCAAATACCTCACGTGGTTAGACCTAGGCGGCCTGTCGTCCAAAAGCTGTTTTTTTCGCTATTTTCTGACTTTCAGCGCACACGCAGCCCAAGCGACTGAAAATTTCCAAAAAAATTTAATTTTTTGAAATTCAGCAACATTTATTTAGTAAAACACAAGCGTTTTCAAAACACAAGTACCACATTTTGGGCTATCGGCCGGGTCTTGGTAGTACAATCGAGCTGAAAATTGGTGTGTGCACTTTTCTGGAGCCTTGCTCCGGCATGTCTAATGTACAGATTGTGCACAAATGTACTTTGTGCATATTTCAGCACTAACCAATAAAGTGCATTTGATAAAAAACGTCCTTGCACCTTATCGCCAGTCGGGACATTGTTTTCCTTACAAAATTAGTGTTCATGACAGGTGTATAATTTTGGTCCTTCGTATCAATTCACAAAGTTTTTGATCCCTAACTTACAGCTTCTGAATGAGAAATGAGACCAAACACTCGCAGAAACATCGATCTGGCGATGTTTGCTCTCCTTCGCGCTATTAACTCTGTTCCTAGCAAATGGCACAGCGCAATGTTATTTAATCGATACCGGTCCTTCTTCCAGGTAGATTAAATTCTTATGTCCTATTTGTGAATTTATTGCAATCTATATAATACAAATTTCTCCTTATCGTAAAAGCATGTCGTTGTAACCTTACCATATATTAATAACGAAGGCGTCTTTTGATCACACCAGATGATTTTATCAAGTAGCTGTTGAACATGGAAGCATTACCAAATATGAGGACCCTGTCCGACCCTGTATCCTCTTTGAAAATCAAAATTTAATTCAGATTTCGTAACAAAGGGAGGGTCGACTCTAACCGTACACGGTATATAGGTTTGGTCCACGCATCTAAAACACCACTGTGTTCTCAATTTCTGGTCTACCCGTAACAAGCCATTTAATTCAGATATTATTAACTTTATCCTTTAAAGAGACTGTCACAAAATAACCAAATTAGGAATCATCATTATCATTAGATAACTACACAAATTTTTAAATTGAATTTGAATTCGTGGCATTTAACGGGTTATTATTGTGATTATTAACATATTACACTTACATTTCTTTTGCACTATCTTGCAGTTCCAATTCTAAATCCGTTCAATCTAAGTTATAAGATACTGAGTAGAATGAGATTTTTTTATAGCCCACTTTCCGTTGATTTGCAGTATTTATAGCGAAGCTAGGCACATAATCGGCTTTTATGACTTTTTCAACTTTCCCGTTTAGTGTTTTCTTAGTATTGATTCCAAGATTTACTTTTTTTACTTTTTTCTGTCCTTTTATAATTTATTTCAATATTTATATTCCATAATCGATTTATTTTTTTGCGCATGTTCATGTAAGAATCACTCAGACTCAGACTATATTAATGGACTTACGAACATTTTAGGTATTTGGAGAAACGGCAGGTGTATTGGGGTCAGTGAAATTAGGAAGTGAGTTTTTGTAGGATACCGTAGGATGAAGTTAAAAATAAACACCTACGGAGTATTTTACTTGCGTATATTTCTACATCAGGTTTGTTTCTGTACAAATTTATTTATTCCCGAAAATGTTTGTTTTACTTTACTCGTATTTATTAGTTTCTATTGACAATTTTCACGAGTTAGTATTATTATGTAAAAGCCGTTGAGATTTTTGTTCAGCTCCTTATCATTACATTCTTGATAACAATTCTGATTCTCGTGGTGTAGGATAAAACCGCCCATTTGCAAAATTTGAGCATCCCATTCCCGCAAGCTTTCCTTAGAAGCTATTTTTTGATGGCAATTGCAAAAATATGGTTTTTTTGATGCTTCATTTGTGAGTGTAGTCGGTTCCCTATTGTCTCTCCGCAATCGTTTACAAACCCCTTTTTTGTGGATCATCATGATTGTTTCGTAAAATGTTTTAAGTGACCAAAACCATTTCACATTTGTAACTTTTATTTACATTTACGAGTATTATTATTTATACATATAATTTAAACTCATATTAGGGTTTATCTCGTCCTCGTGTAATATTGTTTAAAACTCGACATTTCGAAAGAAATCTTCATCAAGAGGAATCGAAATAGAAAACGAATGGTAAATTCACAAATCAAGTAATACAAAATCAACAAAATGATATCTGTTATCATAAAGAGAGTGAAGAGTACTTTCGCAACGTCGAGGTTTAAACAATATTACACGAGTACAACCCTAACATGAGTTTAAATTATATAAGTACGTCTTCTAAATGACAATCACAATTTGAATTTTTTAGAACCTCTTGAGGTATCAACGGATTTTTAATCACCGATATTTTTACTATCACTGCGACACGAGGAGATGGACTTCCAAAGTTAATCCGTTTTGCATTTTTGTATTATAAACAGTCCATGAACGTAGAAATCCTTGGAAGAATTCAATGTCGTCTGATTTAACACGTTACACAACAATATTTCTCACATTCTGTGGCAAGTTGTTAAAATCGAATTAGGAGAAACTAAATCAACGCAGTGCTATATTTTCTGTTCTATTGTTCATTCTCCGATAGTCCGATATTTGCTTAAAATGTGTAATTTTTTGATTTGATTATTAAATTTAAAGGGTTTGTTTTTTATTATAATAATGTGAAAATTTGTCGTTTTCCTCTTTTTCAATGGTATTGAGATTAAGGCTACAATAAAGTGTCGTGTATTTATTAATAATATATATCAACTGAAATAAATTTCAGCATAACATCCAAGAAGAATGTATTGTATGCAAATTAAACTCAAGTGTAAGTTCTAAGGTTATGTAAATGATGGTGGTACGGTTAGAGTGCAATAATTTAATGCACGTGGGAGGACACATCCTGATGAAAGAAATTTTTAATATCATAAACTGTAATGGAGCACCACCCGCTGTGTAACACCTCATTACTTCGGTGCTTACAACGGCCATGCTTTAAATGATCCTAAAATATTCATCGTATTTTCGGTGGGTGAAACATATATTATCGTAAAACGAAAAACAGAACTAACTAGAATCATAAATATTTGCACAATACCCAGTGAACAAACACTTCTATGTAGCTTAGGGAATAAAATACATTGTAAAATAAATCACTATCAAAGAAGAGCTTACACCTTTATTTACGACACAGACAAATAAACTTTTGGAGATTCAATCTCTACGGGTAAACGATTAAATTTCTTATGAACTGCAATAAGTAGCAATTATTTATTTACATTCAGATAACTCCATGTATTTCTATTTTATTTCGAAACAAACTTATTTAGTTACCTACACCTATTATGTGGCAATGCTCAGTTACAAAAAAATGAAACAAAAAAGTAAGTATTTTTTTCTACTCTCATCCCTCATACTAGTAAATTGCATATTACCTACTATTTGGATGCTAAGTAAATAGATCATTACAGGTACTATTGTAACACGTAATAAAAAAAATTACGCTTCAGTTCTAACCTTGTTAGTCTGTTGCGTCGAGTAACCATGGAAACAAATTATTAGATGTTTATGTTAATTAGGTTTTTATTTTTATGAATGAAAGTGTTCGTAGAAAAAGTATAGTGCTACAGTTGTAACCTTATGACATGCTTGTTGAATTATCGCAACTTTATACACATGTAATAAGCTTCTTACAACTCTCGTTATGTAATATACATATTACAAGATGAAAAGTTAAAGATAAAAACAGTGGCTTTTCGTCATCATCACAAGAGTATATTTGACGATTCGTATACCTCTTAAATCAAAAAATCAACAAGCAGAGTATTCTCGCGCTGTCCGTATGTGCGTACGTCCCAATTTTGAAATTTTGACTTCGTATTGGAATTCTTGACGAAAAAGTAAAGTGGTCTTTGTTTTTTGATATCCCTTCGGTAAGTTGGTTAAAATGGCCGCTGAAGTTTGGAATTTACGAATTTCGTTATTCTCAGATCTTTTTAATTACGATGTCAAGCAAAATGGAACAATCTGTGAAATATTAATTAATGGTCCAATGTGTCATACTTTTCCGATTTTAACCACATTTTGAATGACTGTAACACATTTGATACTGATGTTATAGTAAATTTTCACTTCGTTGTACTTACTCAATTTTGTGTAGAAAAACACTTATATAATTTTCATTTGGTTTGTATAAACAAAGCGTGAGCGTTTTTAAAATCGTGTTGGTTTTGTTTTCCAATTCAATTCAATTGAATGAAAACAATACGATAAAAATAAAAATTGATCAAGTGGAAATTAAATATAAATTTTATCTCGTTTTTAAAATAATGTGTTTCGATAGAACGTAAAAGATACGTATATTGGATTGTGACAAATACCTCTTGGGAAATTTCAATTTAAACATCTTCTGACAGCCTTTACGTTCCCGTTGAAATAAATTAGTATTTTGCACATCATTTAAAAACAACTTTGTACATCCGCATTGAATCTCGTTAAAAACAACAACACGTTACGTTATTTTAAATTAAGAAAATTGCTGTTAACTGTGATGAAATTCATTTCGAACGGCGAATATATCTCAAAGCGCGTTATATTAACCATTTGCTTTGCAGGACAGTTTCCTATAGGGTCGAGTTTCACAATTAATGTTAAAAGTCAATAGATCTAATTGTATATCAAAATTTATTAACAATGCCTTGTTCGCACAGTCTTATTGCCCTTTGACAAAGTTGACTGTAGTTTAATTAAACTCACTCAACAGCTACTGCCGGTCAACAACAAAGGCCTTTACACAGACCACCGAATTTAAGTTTAATTATCAACTATCGATGTTACTTGCCTAAACTGATCCATTTTCCCATGTATAACAGCTCAAACTTCTAAAACTCACATTAATGTATAGGTACAGTTCAAAAATGATATGACATCGGTATTAATTACGTAATTGGAATTGTTTAGAAGTGGTTTATATGTAAATAAATTCAAAGTTAACCACATAGTATGATCTCAGTTGTATGTAACGATAAAATTATCTCTTACCAGTAAGTATACTAACTCTGCACGATCTTAATTACCTTCAGGTTACGATGATGCCAACGTACTTAAAACGCCTCAGGTTGCTAAGACATTGG
The DNA here is from genome assembly GCA_036250285.1 of Pyrocoelia pectoralis. Taxonomy (NCBI): domain Eukaryota; kingdom Metazoa; phylum Arthropoda; class Insecta; order Coleoptera; family Lampyridae; genus Pyrocoelia; species Pyrocoelia pectoralis. Next base: position 11,616,061 of record CM070078.1, read on the forward strand.
AACTGATTATAATTTATTACTATCTTAATTAGATGCTACGGTATTTAGTAGTTGCATGCTGCAAGCAGTTAACGACATGTACATATAGTCTTAAAGTGACAAAGCTCGTTTTTTTCAGTTTTTGATTGAAGCATTTTCGGTTTGTTTTCCAAATTTGAAAGATCTTGTGTTGTAAAGATAGAACTAATTGAGGAAGAATGTAACAATCAGTTACAATAAACTCATCGATTCTCATATTTGTGAAACATTAATTAATTATTTTTGACCTATTTGTATGCACTTGAGAGTGAGAGTGACATAATGTTAGTTGTAGACCCTTTAGACATGAAGTGGTTTGATGTACAATTATAAATAAATGTTACGAATAAAAGGTTCTCTTATCCATTTGTTGCTAACATAACGTATGCAATGTTTTTGCAAACTTCGCTGCAGTTGAATTTATGTAAAGTTCGTTTTTGATCAAGTAATGTTAATATTGTGATATGTAATTTAAAATCGCTAGTGGGTAAACCACCCCTAGATTTTCATCATACTCTGTGCAAAATGTACTGAAATATATATCTGGATCGACACTAGGAACAGTTTCCCAGAATTATGCAATACAGCTTCACTTACTACCACCGCCATTGAGGGATATATTTCACTGTTTCACTTTCTGTTCCAGAAGGTGTATTTTTCCTGGATTTCATCCCAATTCACTTGAACGAAACGTAAACAGGTTTACCTTTAAATCAGACCGAAATATCTTCTCTACCGTTCTATGGATTTTGACTATACATAATTACTCTCTTATTAAACAGTAACGAAACTACATAACGTTGAAAATATGTATCAAAGAATTAGAGATTCCGAAAATTTGCCATAGTACACAGGTTTACAACTTTGCTCCCGCCGTTTTCCAAAAGATGACAGTAGCAGTCGGTAGTCGTTGAAATAAATTTATCACAGATGTCGAACACTTTGTTTTGACATTTGTAAAGATAACCCTACGTTGATATAATTTAATTTTTGTTTACATCATAAAAAAATATTGAATTAAATATGTCCGAATTTAAACCGAATTCTCGTCAATTGCGGGAAGTATTGTTATTTTATTTTAATTCGAAAAAATCTGTTGCTGAGGCTCACCGGATTATCTTAGACACTTATGGTGAAACGGCTATTAGTGACAGAACGTGTCGGGAATGGTTCCAACGTTTTAAGAGTGGTGATTTTGCTGTTGAAGACCGGCATAGTGGTGGAAGAGAAAAAGTTTTTGAAGATGCAGAATTGGAGGCGATTCTTAGTGAAGACTCGTGTCAAACTCAAAAATAATTATCAGAATCATTGGGTGTGAGTCAGCAAGCAGTTTCAAAACGCCTGAAAGCGCTGGGAATGATTCAGAAAGCCGGATATTGGGTACCGTACGAGTTGAAACCAAGAGATGTCGAGCGACGATTGTTTGCTTGTGAACAGCTGCTGGAAAGACAAAAGCGAAAGGGTTTTCTCCATCGTATTGTTACTGGGGACGAAAAATGGGTACATTACAGTAACCCCAAGCGCAAGAAATCATGGGGATTGCCCGGTCATGCTGATACGTCAACTCCTCGGCCGAATATTCATGGCTCAAAAGTCATGCTATGCGTTTGGTGGGATCAGCTCGGCGTAATTTATTATGAGCTTCTGAAACCATCACAGGTGAACGTTATCGAACTCAATTGATGCGCCTGAGCCGCGCATTAAAAGAAAAACGGCCGCAGTATAATGAGAGACACGACAAGGTTATTTTACAGCATGACAATGCTAGACCACACGTGGCAAAAGTGGTGAAAAAATATCTTGAAACCTTGCAATGGGAAATTTTACCTCACCCGCCGTACTCTCCAGATGTTGCTCCGTCTGATTATCACCTATTTCGTTCAATGGCACACGGCTTGGCTGACCAACACCTTAATTCGTATGAAGAAGTGAAAATTTGGATCGACTCATGGATCTTATCGAAAGATGAAGAATTTTTTCGCCGCGGGATTCGCTTACTGCCCGAGAGATGGGACAAAGTAGTAGCCAACAATGGACAATACTTTGAAACTTAATGTATGTAATCGTTTTTTTGTAATAAAGCCTTGAATTAAAAAAAAAACGGCGGGAGCAAAGTTTTAAACCTAAAAACTGAAATTTGGTGAAATGAATTATGCAAGCGATCGTTTTAAGCATGTGGATCTCGTTAATAGTATGATCAACAACTAGTAGTCACGTTCAAAGTTTTAAAAATCTTTTCGTTCACGAACTATAACAGAAAAATTGAATTTTGCATTGTAGTTTCCTTTATTTTATGAGATAATTGGAAAAGTATTTGAAAACACACTTGGTGATATGCCTAAAGCTAAATTCGTCAAGTACCACTGAAAATTGTAATATGCTGCTGAAATATCATTTAAATACAACTTTTAGCTGACAAAAACATCAAGTGAACAGGCAACTTCATTTACCCTAAAAAATTACAAATTACAATTGCCTATTTGGAAATACAAGAGAAGATGAAATAATGAAAATGGAAACGGACACCAGAATGAAAATGACACTTGGAATTCGTTCAATGACTGCCGATAATCGGAAAACTATTTTAATGCATAGGATAGTAGAGCACTAAAGTAAAGGATCATCAACATAACAAGATTAGTGAATAAACGAAAGGACAATGTTTTCCACGTCTATGACATCCCTCTTAAGCTCTATCACATATTATTTAAATTCAGATGGATTTTGGATCGTGATTGGGATCGTTGATCACATTAAAACTTACCTCATAATTGACTGTTGGATAGGTCATTTGACGCAAAAATGTATTTAAGTTGCAACATAAAGTGACATAACTGTTCCTATAAAAATTTTCCCTTGCCTGCGGAGATCATGGGCGGACTAAGCTTTACACATCGGTGCTCAAATTTTTAACACCCTGTATGATAAAGACTTTAAAGAAATGAATGTGGGTAGCTTGAATCTTAGACTCAAAAAATGTACTCTTGTTTATTGTCGATAAAATGAACCGCTACTAGTGTCCATCATTTAAAATTTTTATGAAATTAGTATATTGAGTTCTCTGAAAGTTATTTGAAAAAAGGATTACCAGGGGCGTCCTTCATGAGCGCATAACTCCGCAGGGAAGGCCTGTAGGGAAAAATTTTATAGGAACTTGTCATCTTATTTTTCCAAGCTCTGCCTGATTGCGAGAGATTTCCCACTTTTTCCCGGACACCCTGTATATAAAATGGAAGGTATGCGACTGATATATCAACGCCCAGCCCATACCCTTGGACCTAGATGGCTGAAAGGTTCCTTTTATGATGTAGACAAGAGATAGGGCAGGATATTTCAAAATTCAACCCTTAAGGGGGTAAAATAGGGGATGAAAGCTTGTATTCTAAGTTAAATTCCTAAAAATTGGTATATGGCCTTTCGGTCAGACGTGTTTCAAGATTTTTCGAAATTCAACCCCTAAGGGGATGAAGGTTTACATGGAAATTCGTCATTTTTTAAGTTAAATCCATAAAAATTGGTATATGGCCTTTTGGTTAGAAATTAAGACAGACGTGTTTTAGGATTTTTCGAAATTCAACCCCTAAGGGTGGTTAAATAGTGAATGAAAGTTTATAGATATGGAAAGTCGTTATTTTTTAAGTTAAATCCGTAAAAATTGGTATGTGGCCTTTCGGTTATACATTAAGACAGACGTTTTTCAGGATTTTCCGAAGTTCAACTCCTATGGGGTTAAAATAGGGGATGAAACTTTGTATGGAAATCAGTCATTTTTTAAGTTGGACTTATTTTCGGGTAGAAATTAAGAAAGACGTACGGTTAAACCGCTTGACCGATTTGAATCAAAATTGGCGCATATGTAAATGGAAACATAAGGACCGAAGTACGCTACCTACTTTCCAGGGATTGATTTAGAGTAATTACCATTGTAACTGAAGTTTACGCGGACGAAGTCGCGGGCAAAAGCTAGTTTTGTATACCTAAAGTTAATAGAAAAACTATTAAGAAATGAATCTATGGCCAATATGAAGTAAAATGTTTTACATTATTATTGTACGTTAAATCAGATTATGTTACTCGTTTCGAAATTCCTAGTAAACATCTCACTCGTTAACGTAAACCTTGATTTACCATACTGATATGTAAATAACCATTAATTCCCTATTGACTATGTATTTCTGGTAGCGTAGGTAGTGAAATTTCAAGTAAGTGCAACTAACCGCCTATACTTTCGATGTACCGAATGATGATTAGGATAACATAAAAAATGGTAAAACTTTGAAATTTTTCTTGATAGGTACCGAAACAAATTTAAGGAATGGGTTTAATGCAGCAACATCCGAAGAATGCTAAAATTAAAAAAAAAACTGTTTCATATTCTTCCAAAACTGCATTTTGTGCTTTTATTTCATGTACTTAACTCACTTATATCGGTTCTATAAGCAAGTGTGCCATAATAAGCATTTATTCTGAAAATTGAGCAATTTTTGATTTCAGTAATAGAGAAGAAGTGTTAATGTTTTTATTTATTTCTTCAAATTCTATCTGAATGTTGGAAATGGTAGGAAATAGTAGTAAGGATACAAGCATGTCATGACTGAAAATGCCTTTAAGGATACAACTAATTCTTTGAATTATGAGATTTAGGCTTGAGTTAATATTTCTTCTTCTTCGAATTCGAAGGTAAAAATGTTTTATATTTAATTCATTACAAACATTGCTTAATGTAAAAAAACACGAAATGTATGTATTGATTTAAAGGGTTCCGTAAATTAATTATACGTTCTGCTGTATTTTCATATCGCGCACATTGCAGTCATGATTCTCTGACTTTCTCGTGTTATTTTTTAACAGCTGCGTTATGGTAAATTACTAATGAAAATAACACAGTCAAGATGCTATATGAACACGAACTGTCTATCACGAACAAAGAAAGTGGACGTTGGTAGAATATGGGTGGAAAAATTAACGTTTTCCCCTAAGCAATACCGGTATTATTTATTCCCGACTCTCATTATTTTAAACACAGAGTACATTGCCCATAAATTGGATAAGATTGCAAAGTCGTAAATAGCATTATATTGTTATCTTCACACCATAAAAGGTAACTACGTTCAATGAACGGAGAAATAAATATAACTTGTAAATTAATTTATGTTTTGTGACATACTTCAAATAAATTTTTCAGCATAAATTATTGGAGTGAGTAATATGAAGCTTTACATGTCATTTCCTCACGCACTATGTAAATTTACGTTGTCGTTTCGTATTGAGTGTACAAAAACACGAGCGAAAAGGAACACCGAATAAAAGCCTTTTTATTTAGTCGATGTTGATTTACTTATCACTTGAATATTCTTAATCGTAATTCGATTAAATATACAAAACAAACAATGAAACCCGGAAAACTACCCTAGCTAAACTAATTAAATTATCTACGTAAACATAATATATAGCGTAGATAGGTAAAAAATGTTCTGTTTCCTATCACCATCATCTTTCAATAATTTATAACCACATTTACGTTTAGGTTTTAGGTGTTATATGAAGATAATGTCTGACAGGTTTTTTGTTACCAAATAGAATTCTCTGAACCCAGCAGAGGTTTGACTGGAGTGAAAAAAGATGTGGTATTAAATCCGCTAGTAATATTAATCATAAGGTATTTGAATTATCCAACTTAGTGTATGCATAGCTCCATAGCTGATGTGATAAATTATGCGTAACGTGTTGTTCATTAATCTCATTTACAAAACGATTTTATTACGTAGAAGATGAATTTAATTTTAGTAGCTGAGAACTTTTTTGGGCGATTAAAGCCACCGGGTTTTTAGTCAACAGTAGTTTTTTTCCTGTCGACTGAAAGTTACCTAATTGCGTGTGGTCGGTGTATAAAATAGCGTTGAGGGTTTTTACGTCTATGATTCATAGTGCTCGTGCGGTATAAAATTTTGCACCCCAATGCAAAAATAGTGGGGATATGACAAATGTATTGACACGAAACACGGGGAAACCGATCAATAAATGAGAATTCGTTTTTTGTGAATCTGTCACCACGTATGAAGGTGTAACGTAATATCCAAAGGGTACGACGTAACATTTAGTGACAATGAAGGTAACTTGATGAGACGTAAGACAGTACAAAAGAAATCAGTGATGGTTTGTAAGAGTTCGTTGCATATCTCACATAACTAAATGATTTGTAGTTCCAAGTTTGTCCCAGAATCATCCTACTCCTACCATTTTAGCTTTTACATTCATTTATGGAAATAAATTTACGTCAGGTGAGGAAGTTTTGGCATCGCTGGCGCTGGTTCAAGCAGAGATGTTTGGCGAGAATGTATTATAAAACTTGAATTCATTTTCTGTGTTAAGCCGGTTTCTAAACTGGGAGGCGCGGACTATTGTAAAAAGTGTAAAAAATTCTCTCAAGTTGCCACGGGGCTTCCCTCGTATTAACACTTTTTTCAAAAAATAGATATAGCACAATATTGCTGAATTCAGAAAAAATACTCTTAAACTACATAAAAAAACTACAACTTTATCTTATAAAAAAATGGGTGCCGCCATTTTAGCTTATACGGGAAGTGACTTCATCAAAAGTAATATCAGCATTTTCGTCCTTGGCCCGAATGCAATCGATTGGCGAAAACCACATTTCGATAACTTTAATAGTTTCTGAGTTTAAAGCGTTGCAAGGAACGTGTACGGACAGACTACAGACGGAAACTTTCTTTTTAATTTTGTTTTGGCGCAAATATAGGCCCTAAAAAGTTGAAAATGTGAAAGTTTTAACTGAACTAATCCACCACTGGCGGAATTTAAAATTAAAAGCTCAGTGCTTTGTTTTGTTTGTACAGGAAAAATCCTGCAAATTCTTGTCCACTCATTTTTAAAAGTATCCTTAAAGGTATCCGAAAAAAATATCCGGATACTTGTATCCGAGTACATTTTTAGGTATCCGACCCAGCTCTGCAACACAAACCGCAAGAGTTGCTTGCGGTAGTTTATTAGTTTATTACCCAAAAAGTCAAAGGACCTATACTAGCAAATGTACCTACGAGAAATTTGGCAATTGGTGCAAAGTAAAAGAAATTAAAATGAAAACGATACGTGAAGATGTAATTCAACCAAAATAAAAAATAAACGTCTGTGTTATTATTAATTCAAATGTCATTTTGACTTTTTCGTCGTCCAAGTAACGAAAGTTTTTCAGGTCTAGTAACCAGATCACAACGACAGTTTCACTTTCAGTTTCGCTACCTGCGATCAGTTGAAATGGGTACTTTCATGGGGGGGAGGGGGGGGGGGGTGAAAATAGTATATTACATTACAAGCCAGGTCTGGTCATCCTATGGCTACAATTTCCAATTTTCACATTTTAATTAAGTTAAACGGTTCTTGAGCTACATCGTAAAAAGTAAAAACTTGGAGAATTGCTATATTGGCCGCCATTTTAAAATTGAGAAACAAACGAAAAACGGCATTTTACTTGTTACCATGTCTACTAACTTTTCACCAAGGCAAAACATTAGTTTGGGTTAAAATTTGAATGTGTGCTCCCAAACATACCCCTAGTTTGGGCTCCTTTGGGCCGCAGTTGAAATGAAACTCACTCAGCCTTCCCCATGATTCATTTAATACGACAATTGTTGAAAAAGTAACGTTGAAAAATTATTTGTTGAAGTTAAATAAATTACATTAAAAATACGACATGTTTCGACATTACGTCATCTTCAGGCTAGAATACATATTATGAGTCTAAATCACTAACTAAGTTGGTTAACAATACTTACTACGATTAATTAGCAGTGCAGGTAAAAATATGATATGAGGGCGAACGAAGTGAAACGAAAAATTACTTAAATATTAAAAAGATCCATCCCCCAACGGCAACACTAGAAGGTAAGATTAGATTAGCAATACTGACCAAATTTACCACTTACGCCACAATTGTTTGATGGGCCGATTTTGATGAGAAGCTTGTTTACCGATGAAGTTTTTTTATAGCCCTTTGTTTTAAATTTCATGAAAAACGGCCTAGTAGTTTAGCTCCACAGCTATAAGGCTATAACGTACGCGCCCCTCCACCCACCCACGCACCCACAGACAAACATTTTTCAAAGATGGTGGTTTTGAACTCAAAACGTCGAGATTCATCAAAACCTCGAGTTCGATTTTTTTCGATTAGGTACATTACTTTCCCTATGTGTAGATATATGCATGGGAAAGTAAAAACAAGTTTCATAACGTATGTTTTGTGGCACGAACCAAAGTTTAGAAAACGAGTAGCGCAGCTACGAGTTTTATTAACAATGAGTGCCATAAAAGCCCTATGAATGAGTTTTTTATACTATTTTTTAGAATTTGCGCCTTTTGCAAACAATTTTAACTACTTAAATGTTTGACATTATATAAAAATCTATAGAATTTTTTAGAGATTGAAACTATGTACTATTTTTCAAATTGTCAATTCAAAATTTATTTAAGGTTAACTACAGTATTTGCTATGAATTAACTCGGTAATACCAACTTAAGTAAAATTAAATTATAGGTACCAGTTCTATTAAAACACCCAAATTTCTATTAACGGGCGCAAATGACGCGAATTCTAAAAAACGGTTACCTGGCGTGTGATGTATAATATTTTATTTGTTTCTTACTTGTAAATAACTGTTGTAAACTAATAAAAATTCTAGAAATTTCGATAAATTTAAATCGAACTATTATCCACCTTTAAACGTATTGCTTTGGAAACGGATGAGCACAAGTGTAAAATTTTATTGGCTAAGAAACATTTTCAAAGTGAATACAGTGACTAGATAAATTGACGTTTACCAGTGAGGAACAAATAAATACGATATATACAGAGATTATAGTCAGTATGAAATAAAATATTTTTCATCTCTTTTTAATTAAAAATTATTTATTTTGGGTTAAACTGTATTTTTTGAGATCTCCTAAGGACCCTTTAGATCCATTGACAGCTTCAGGTATAAAATTTTGTGTTCTTGTGGTTTGGTATATACTAGAACTACTAAACGTAGCTTTTTAACTAGAAGGAAAGAACACATGCGTTTTTGCAGATTAAATCAACCTGAAAAATCTGCAATAGCAGAACATGCGTTAAATAATCTTAGTCATGATATTCTGTTTGATAATATGAAGATTTTATCAAGAACTTCTAATTTTTATGTTCGCCTTCAACGTGAAGCCATTGAAATTTATAAACATCCTAATAATATTAATAGACAGTTTGATAATATTTGCCTTAATAAGGCTTGGCACTTGGTTTTGAAGCATATTCGTGTCATAGATAATAATATTTAATTATTTAGTTGGCATATTTATTAGTTGACAATTTAGTTTTAATTGTACTTACAATTTGTCAGTTTTCTTTTCGTTTAATTTTAATTTTAACCCACTGAAGAAGGCACCTGTAAGTGGTGTTCGAAACGTTTGGATTGTTTAATCAATAAAAAACCTACACAGTTTAACCCAAAATAAATAATTTTTAATTAAAATGAACAACTGTGGAAGCTTTCATTTTTATATTTTTCATCTCTGTTTGTATTTCATGGGTGATTAAAAGTCACGTTGCCGCTGTAGGTAAAAATAAAACTATGTATCGGAAATTCAACTAAAAAATATAATGTTTCTCTTTGAATTTGAACATACAGTTTATTATACCATCTGCGAATATAATTATCGGGTGTATTCAGTTTGTTGTTACAATGTTTACACATCAAGCTGCAATTTTGATGAATAGTTCTTCCGCCATTCGTATTAGGGTGCATTTCATCTGTGGGCGTTAAAAAATGTACACGTTCCTTTCATAAGATCGAAGGTTATTCCACCTTGGCAATTAATAACTTCCTATACCGAAGGATGCGATTGGAAATAATAATGGAAAGCTGTTTCATCACCAAGCTCTAAGCTATCTTATTAACGATCCCTTTTATGTCGTGGGCGTTAAAATTGAGCTTTATGCCATTTTCAATAGACGCATTACGGGAACGACTTTTAAATTATACTAAAATGCTATTGAAATCATGACAAATGGCAGGTGGACAACGTAACTTGAATCCAATACGACTTACAAAGAGGAAATATTTTGGAAACATTCTCATATTACTTAACCACAAACCGATTAAGGATGGATGGTATTGGAAAAAATCGTCTTCGGGCTGAACGACTATAAGGTTTCTCTTGAAATTTAAAACGTTTATCGCGATACTGATACCGTTTAACTAAAATAACAAAGTTTATTTTGCAAGTGGCACAATTTTCACGCCAATCCCTATTATTACACGCATCAGTCAACTTTCAAAGTTCCGGCTATAAAAAAGAACGTCAATCTCTTTTTATTGACGTAATTAAAACCCTGTTTAATAAACACCTAAATATCCCCTACGTACTTTTAATTAAACAAAAATGTAGGATTTCACAGTTCATACTAACAAAAATGTGATCTGAATAAGGATGAGTATGTAAACTTCAATACTCCAGATTTTATCCGCCCGACCTATAATTGAATTTCCATCAAATATTGATTTTGCTATATCTGCTATCGTCTTTGTCGGAAAATATAAATTTTGCCCAAAAAGTATCTTCATTTTGTTTTCATTATTGCAAAGGCGATTACTGAAAATAGTAAAATAAAAACACTAGTATTATTAATACTGAAATAAAAAGTTGTATATTTTTACTTACGAGAAATTGTCAAAATATGTGCCTTTTCGGAATTAGGTTTTTAGAGCGAATGGTGTCTAATGACATGTTTACAATATATTGTACAACATTCACCTCCTCCTTATAAGGGTAAAGTATCGAATTTGAAAGGTCACGTAATATTCTCAACAATTTTTATTATACTTTTACTTGAAGGTAATAAAATATAAAGTTCACGGTATTTTTCCCCTTTTGACATAATTAATACTCCCTTAGTTTATTTTCCAAGGTAGATAAATAAGTAATATAGCTGCTTCCTCTTTTAATTATAAAATTAACTATTTTCGCTAAAATCCTGAAAATGCCTTAGAAATCACAATTTACAGTATATGCTATCTACCCACTAAAGTTCAGATGTTCATTAATTTTATAGTATTATGGTGTAACTTCTTTGTTAGGGACAAATCGATACTCCTCGCGTCGTATTTTTTTAGGCAATATATCCACACACAGTAAATATTTCATTTGAACTGCTTATATAATAAAACGGCAGGTAACCTTATTTCTAAACAATTCATCGAACAAGAAACAATTTATTGGACAGTTTGTTTTTTTGGTTTCGCTATTACTTAAAAGTCATGGCAATGTTTTAATATATTCGATTGATTGCTGGAATATGTGTATTTATATAAAGTTTGTGAGTTTCGGCTGAGGAGTACTAAAAGTTTTGTTTGCCTTATTCTGGTTAAAACCTTGGAATAATTAACAATCGATACAACTTCCTTCTTTTTACTTCAAATTTGATATTACGGGTGTGTTGATTTGCATGAAACAGTTTTATTTGGCACCTAATGAGGAACAAAGCGTTTTTTTTAGAATGTTTGTTGTCGAAATCGATTTTGTGTCTTGCATTGACTTCCTACAAATATTTACTATTTGTAATAATGTGTTGTGTGAGAAATTTTAAAGCAACTCTGTTACTGATTCGTAGGACAATCTAAAGTGTGTGTTTTCATCAGAAGTTGCTTCACTATCATTTCTCGCAATTTTCCATCAGATTCCCCATTTTCATGTTTTTCATATCAAACTTCAGACACGTGCACAGTTTATTATGGTTTGTAATTTCCGCCAGTGACTGGTTGTTAGAATTTTTTCTTTGGTTGTCAGTGTAACATTTTTTCTTTTTATTTTGTTGATTGTTCGTATTACAAGTCTGCACTAATAGCAACAACATTGATATATGGAGAATATGTAGGGTTGCCAGATTGAAATAAGGCTTAAAGGTGCACGCGGGAAAGAAACGAGGAGAGTCGTATCAGCCCCTATTACCTATATACTTCTGTTTGGTATCGGCGAAGAGGTTCGGGAAATTTCGAAAAATTTTACACACAATTATGAGTTTTTCTCTCCAGGTGCCAAATTTTAGTGGTTGATTATGCGATTTTTTACTTTTAGCCCTTCGTCGGTCGTCCATAATAATTGTGGCCAAATACGGTACGTTAAATCGAGTACCTACATTTGCCATAATTTTCGGTGCAAATATTGGCAAGCAGCAAGCTGCGCAGTAGATTTTGAGAAAATATTCGATACCGCAGCATCAGAGACGCCGACAAGAAGTGCAATTACCGTTCGTTGTTACAATGTGGCTAAGGCGGTCCCTAGACGGTCAATAATATTGCACAATACTTTTATTGTGCAATATTATTGTATGACCCCTCGAACCCAAACGATCAATATTTATTGCACAATAATATTGACAGCAGACAAGCGTCAATTCTTTCGCATGAGTAGCACCTCTGCCTACATAGTGTTGCTTGTTGAAAATGTCGGACCAAGATTTGGCTGCAGCTGTCGTGGTGCTTATTAAACTTAAAAAACGAAAACGTCGCTGGTCGCTATATAGGTGGATACAATCAATAATAAAATCTCTTTCTTTTTTAATTTTCTGCTTCTTAGCCATCTTTTATGCGAACGTATTTGTTCTTCGAATGCTAAACGTGGACTAAACAATATTGCGCAATATTAACCCTATACGGTTCAATGAAAACATATTGTGCAATAAAAATTAAACTCGTTCAATCTTTTTCTCAATCATTGTGCAAATCTCAATACTAGACGTAGACGGTCAATAATATTGCACAATTCCTAATATTGTGCAATATTATTGGCCGTCTAGGGGTCTCCTAACTAAAGCTAAACCGACAAACGCCGCAAATTCTCGATATCGTGTAGACTGTAGACGCTGAGGAGTCTTATAGGAAAAAATGACAATTGACGTGTGTAATAGTGCGCCCAAGAGGAATGGAGTGTAAACCCGTACCCCGTAGAATATAATGGAAACCCGGAAACTCCGGGTGAAACCCGAAGACCTGGCAACCCTAAGAATATGTGAATAAGCACATTCTAATGTCCACAGTAAGTGGTCATTTTGATCCAATGCCAACATAATTAAAGGTTTGGTAGGATACATTATCATTGGAAAGTAAAATAATGTAAGAGAACATTTACATCATGCTAATCTGCAAATGTTAGGTAATGAAAATTGTCTTAAAAAAATATAACTAATGACTTCTTCAAGATTCGTAGAGTGACAACAACAATGAGACTCCTATCCTTCTTCCATCGCTCTATCTGCCAAAGATTTTAGTGCATTCCTTGAAAGTATTTACTTCGAAGAACGTTCGTACCTATGCACAAACTTTATCGATCTAAGCAAAATCTTTGACCGTCTCATAAATTTAGTAACAATACTATTTGCCTAATCAAAAGCTTCTTATCTAATCGCATCCAATATGTCTTTTTTGGTGGCATACACTCACAAAGAATTGGCATTGTTTGTGGTGTTCCTCAAGGATCAGTCGTAGGGCGACTCTTATTCCTTTTATATATTAATGATATACCCACTGCTGCCGGACGATATCTATTCTTATCTATCTTAAATAACTTACTTGCACTTAAGGATCCATCGGATTTTGCTTTTAAGAAAGCGGAAGTACAGATTATCGCTAAGCAGGAACCCCTAAGCGGCAATGTTGTTATGGGGCCATTGCAGTAATGCAAATAGAATATTTCGATCACAAACGTAAAATTGCTTCTGCAAATTAGCGGAATGATTGCATTTCAATATTCAAAACATTTTAAATGTTGAATTGAGCCTAAAATTTGCATTTCCCATGAAATGAAAAAGTTAGGTATTGGAATATATAATAGGCAACCAATTTTTACTTCTGCAGTTGACAAAAAATACAGGGTGTTCTGTTTTTAACCGACTCACCACGTCGCCATAATTCTACACTTTTGCGTAGGTATTGATGCGACAATTTATTTATTATTTATTTATTCATGTTATGGGCCGAGATCTAGGAACAGCGAATTTGCAAGCACCTCTACGCGCATCAACTGCTTTGGTTATTAGCACCACCCTTACTAAAATTTTGCTTGACTAAGGTAACTTCACCCTCAACCAAGGACCTTTATCGTGCCGAACATCGCATCGACACGGTACCTACCATTTTACTTCCTATCCGCTTTAGAAAAACGGCTACCTTGGCCAGGTTATCATGCAAATGATTACTTTAAATAAATTTAAATTGTAATAAAGACATTTTAATTGAAAGTGAGGTCTTTTCCATTTTCATTACTCTCTTCGCCAAAGATAACATTTTTGATTTGCAAAATTTGACATTCATTCTATTAAATTATTCACAAATGTTTTGAGGTAGTAAAACATCAGCGATTGTTATATTTAGGCATAGTTTATGAGTCATATTTCAGTGTATTCTAATTTCGGTAGAAACTACTTTTGGTTACTTGTAATGGGATTCTATTGCATTATTTGTGAGTCCTACCGTAGAAAAAAGAAGAAAAACGTGAAGATAAAATTTTTCATAGAATCGTGGAAAATACACAACAATGTAGGAAGGAGGAGCAACCATATGAAATGTCATCTTCAAGGTGATTTAGGGCCACCAAGGTGCTGTGCCAATTTCCAGTGTTTTTACAAGTCGTCTCAAAATGCTACGAACGATTGCTATGTTCATTTCATGGTATTTAGGGAAATGGTTCTGGAAATGTATAAACCCCGTTTCAAAAGTAGAGGTTGTTGAATGATGAATAGGTGCGTCGCACTGATTAAGTTAGCCAAGGTAGGCTATTTAACAGGACTTTCGGCACCCATTTACAGTATTTAACGATAGAGTAGTGTAAGGCAGAGCATGTTCTGAAAAGAAATAATTCAGTTCAGATGAGATGAGAAACTTTGTTGTTTCGCCTTGGTTACTTTCCCAGTGCACTTATTGGTTACCGCATCTCGAGAAATATGAATCGTTTAAAATTGTTACAACAAGGGGTTAGATTAGCTTATTCACAGTATGAATAACGTTCCATATGCAATGACAACATTTTCACATTTATTTAGTTTTATGATTCGTATTCTTATGATTCCTAACATCATACCCTGTACTAAATATAAAGCTCCTCAGCACAACAAGCTATTTCTATGCATTAAACTGCTTCCCTTTACATTGTATTTAGCAGTGGACTTTGAAAACTACGATTTTTTGGTTGATTTGAGTGAAATGAACGATACCCATTATGTTTGGAGCATCTCAAAACCGGTCGAAATCGAGCTTATCTAGTATAATATATTGTTTCTAATGGAAAATCATTGAAAGAAATGTGCATTTTCTTACGTGAGTGTATTGTATGAGGGAAAATTAATTCCAATTCGTTCAATCAATGTTTGGGATAAAATTGCCCGTAGCTTTCTTTTCAAATAAAAATTCATTACGAAATTGCTGAAACGTTTCGCCGGTTTGAAGATAATTTTATTGTAAATGCTGAAATTCTTACCGGATACATTTTCTTAATTTAAAGAAATACCTTTAGCAAAAAATAGCCATCTGGCTCTTCTAAAAGAACAAAGTAAGTACTTGCATAAATGAATCAGTTTATTTAATGTGGGGTTTTTTTGTTTAGAAAGTTAAATAAAATATAAATTCGCCGAAGGAACTAAATTCCATTAAATTAGTTAAAGGTGGAAGACCTTGCACGTGTGCGAGTTTCGCGTTCAACTAATTTAATGAACATTGATTGACTTTCGAAGTTCAGTGTAAGAAAAAAATGCTGAAAAAGTGTATTACAATCCGGAAATCAATTTCACCTTTTCCATTCTAATATTAACTCTTTGGTTTTTATTCCTAATAGAAATTTTAAATGTGAATCAGTGTGTGATAAGATTTATTCGTGAAATTTTCAGTTTTTATAGAGTAATTGTCTGTCTCTGACATGCGTATAAATATGTAAATTAAAGGAGTAAGTTTCGCACTTTAAGAACTAATAATACCTAATCCTTTTGTATACATATCGAAAAATTACATAAGCATAGACAATGTTTTTGACACTTTCGAACTTTCCGTTTGCTTGAAATCCACGTGGATTATGAGGAAGTGCTGACTGACAAAGGTCGTTCCCTCTACGGTATACGCAGTTTCCTCTTATCTTTACTTAAGGGTGTATTCTGAATTACCCCCCCGAATACCCTTGAGTGTTGTGATGTTGATGTTCGAAATGGTGGTGGATTATTAGATGAAGAGCTTGTGCACTTTAACCTGATATTATGAAGCCAGTTTTTATCATAAGTTTCTGAATGGAAAATGCATCCATTAACCACTTACTTATCAATAAATTTTCTACTCAAATTAATAGACCTTTTGAACCTCTATCCTTTTTAGTATGCCTTCCGTAGAATTGTGTAGAGATATTATCTACAAAAGCTTTCATTAATTATTGATTTTCTTAACATACTTTTTCATGTCGCTGTTTGCGTTACATTAAGTTCGTGAAAAGTCGAAAATCACATAAATAAATTAATTTTCCATATAGTAGCACTGTTGTTTTAGTAATTTTACCCTTAAATGTTAAAAGATCCATAACAATATGCACAAACCATATTAAAGTAAGTTAGATAACGCTAACATCCGACAATTGAATATAAAAAGAGCTTTGTTTTCTTTCACTAACGTTTTGAATGTGGATAAAGCGCATTGTTTATTTTCATTTTTGTTGTTTTTTTTATTATTATGAAAATGTTATCATGCAGAGCTTTTCTTTCAAATTCATCGTGTAGACTTTATTTGCGATTTGGCAAAATGCAAAATAAGCAATATTGTGAAACGATATGTGGTTTTCTTAAGAATATGCTTTTACATTCAGTGGAAACTTTTGCTATGTATGGTTAATAAAACGAGAGCTAGAATGTGACATTTCGTTATTTTCCCTGCCCGATTCTTAAATCCATACTTTTCCCGGTGCAATATCGTATTTTGAATTTGTGTGAAGTGATACACAATATTGAATTTAAAAGAAGAAGAAATTAAAAGAGTTAAAGTTAATTAGTAAAGTGAGTTGCAATGTAAATAGTCAGCTATAGCTTGAAGTAATTACGTATGATACATCATTACTCACTTTAGCTAAAAAGCAGTGCTAAGCAACTCATTAATCACCAAATTCCGATTAAATAAAAAGGAACCTTATAAAATTATTTCTAGAATATTAATATTATTAATAAAACTGACGGCATGCCTTTACATATACCGTTCATTCATTTCCAGATTTCCTTTTTAACAAATATATTACAGAAGAAGTATGATTACAGTATAAGAAATTTGTCTTTCATACGCAATAATTTGATTTTATTAACATGAGAAGCACAGTCAAATAAAAAATTCACGAAATCTGAAGATTACATTTAATTAAATAGAAAGCTTTTTGCGATGAAAGAATATTTGATTGTCTGTATTTAAGGTTATCGGAGAAGAATCGATTTTGATTGAAAATGAAGAAAATTTGCATTTAATAAAATTTTTGATGGTCGGATTATATTGAAAATTTAATTAATCTGAACGCCGATAAGCTTGCACAAAATAGGTTACTCAGTCGCCGTTATTACAAAACAATTTTAAAGCTTTGTAAAATTGTTTTAGTTATGAAAACATTAAGCAACAAAAAACAGCTTTGTTGTACATCGTGATGTAAGTATTTCACGAAACCTACCACTATATTTATATGATTCGCGCTGTTTATGTTTTTATATTTCGAGCTGTATTAAGAAAACACCGTAGTTTTCGCTCTTAGCTGTTAATTGTATCGGTGCGGCTTCGTATATAACTTGTATAACTAGAATGCGTCATACTACAAAATCTGAAGGGTGGAAGCTCTTATGTAACTTAAATCATTTTGATAGAATTTTAACAAAAGACAACAAAATTTTACAGTTATTATGCTTGCGTGTAGTTTATCCGATGTGTTTAAAAAAAACTCATATGTGAAAATGATTTTACTCACACCCTTAGCAGTTTCATCAATAAATCGATGAAAGGGTTTAATAAACGTTTTAAATAACTTCGAAGCAGTTTAATGTTCTATATAACTTCATTACAAGTAAATTCATAGTGCAGGAGTGAAATATCAAAACAAAATCTATGTTGCAACCGCGTTGACAGAAATCAATAGTTGGTTAGCCCCAACGAACTATATGACTCATACTGCCGGTTTACACTACGCTTTGCCCTAAAGAAGCATCCCCAGTTCACACCCCATCTAGTCGACGTTCGACGATATATAATCCTCAAAATCTTTAATATATCTGTTACCTCTTACTCATTATACCCCATTAACTTTAAATTTTAATCCCGACATTGATTGGAATCGTTCATTTTGTAAGTCCTCAGCCTGACTTTATTACATTTTTCAAACTAAAGTTCTTAAGGAATTCTTGAAATTTTTCAATATTATGAGTTTGTTTACGTAAAGCGTCTATTTTTCTTATACAGGTAATTATAAAATGTTCTAAGGGTGCTCGTAATCTAAATAATGAAGTCCTGAATTTGCAACATTATAATTATCCACTAACATAAAATCATTAATTACTTTCGAGTGTATAGAAACAAACGTGAAGAAGTATAAAAGTTTCCCGACAAGAACAAGTTGCTGCTTCTTAAGAAAAATAAATCATGACGTTACTTGATTAAAGAACTCGGGTCTGAGAAGGTATTGTGATAAATTACTCGTTAAATAAAAAAAGTTTTTAGATGGAATTTTATTGTTAGTACAAATGGAATCCTTAAAACCACGCACTTCAAATATATCTCACTAAAACCTTGTCCCTTTTATCAGAGTTTGATGTTACCTTCTAGGTCAAGGAATCTTTTGCTAACAATTATGTATATGTAAGCGAACTAGTATGAACATTAGTTTGCAAACATTTTAAAGTGAACTTCGCGGCCATATAATGGAAAGGGAGTCGAACAAAGGGAGATGTTTGTATTAGCATCAGGCATTATTCTACTACATGCTCCATACAATATGTCGAACAATGTTGCGGTGGAATAATGTCATATTGTCGTTTCTATCGAAAAAATTAAGTATGATTAATCTCTTTTGGTTAAAAGATCGAAATGTTGTAACGAGAGTAGGGAAAATGACTGATTAGCATCTAAAACTGCATAAATTAACTCTTAACAAAATATATTCCGTTAGATTTTCACTATGAAAATTACAGTCGACCATAATTAGTCCGTAATTAAACCAGCTCATTTCAATCGTTTTTTTTTTGGGTGAAAATTCATTTAACGTCGTTGATTAAATTTTGTAATAAAGGAACTGTTATTGTGTCGTTAGTTTAGGCTACATAATTGATTGTGGAGTACTTCATATTACGTTATCTGAAAAATAGTAATTTGTTACAAGAGATTTCAGATTAATGTTGGCGAATCGAATGGGATATTTGCCAAAAGCGAGCTTTAGGAAATAAAAATATTGTTGCGCCCCTTTCTCTCTCCCCCGCGTGACCCTGGCACCAAAAAAAAAACTAATTCTAAATGTCTCCTCTATACCCAGACGAACTTTATCTATGATGCGTCCTTCAGCATCTTTTTATCTTGATTTAAAGTGCCTATTTAAGTTTTGGACTAGGCACAAATTAGTAAGAATATCTTAATGGGGCGATGAAGTATTTAAATTTGGCAGCTACCATTATTAGCTCATCACAGTTTTAAGTGGAATAAATTATGTTATGACATACGTGTATTTTTATCATGCAGAGCACTGAACCAGCTGCGGTTAAACTTGTTTCCTGAGATCGTTGTATTTTAAGGTGATCTGAAATTAAACTACGGTCTTTTTTGATTTTACAGACGGTCAATATCATTATAAATATGTAGTTGAATTTAAAATATATGCATTTATGCGATTTAAGGAAATAAATGTGATTATTTCAACAATCATTTTTCTCCGTTCCAAATACTAGACAGAAATAAAAAATTGCAAAATTGAATTGTATTAGACGGGTGCAAATCACGAAATAGAAGTTTCGTCTCCCTTAATTTTGCACAACAATAATGACTCGATTTGAGGTGATATTCTGACGTGAACGACAATTTGATCCTATACACGTAGATAAAAAGGGATCTTTTATCTATGTCCTGCGTGGATTATATCGAAATGAAACCACAACGCATAGCATTTGGTGGTCCACGGGTCAACTAACTTGACAAAAAGTATCGAATTGGTTTGTCCCCAAATCACTATGACTTCCAGCATCTTAACCATCTTTTTAGCGGATGGTTTTCAGCAAAAGGTACTTTCCAAGAATTCGCAGACTCCAAAAACTGAACGCTTTAGGCTACGGCATAAATACTTCGGCTTGTTGGAAATATGTTTCCAATTGTGCTTATTTTGATTAAAAATAAAGTAATCGATAATAATTACAGTATTTTATTAAATTGTGTGCTTTAATTGCAAGACTATGGGATTGAATTATTTAATACTTTAAAGAGACGAATTTGAGTTTTAACACCGAAAGTAATTTGCAAGGAAAACTTTTCTACCATACACCATCACTATTTTCAAGGATCCTAAACGCACGTGCCCTGGAACGGCGTAATTATACTTCAATCGGAAGAGTGAATATAAAAATATAATCAACTTAACAATGCTTTTGCACTTTCAGTAAACGCGAGTTTCTTGTTTTATTTATTGCATGTCAAAGCTTTTCAGGTGAAACTGCCGTGTTACATTTTTTATGCAGGATAACTTTTTGTCGTATAAATTAAAAAAGTTTTCTTTCATATGCCACATCAATATGTACCTACACTATAAAAAAAGTTAAGATTGTTAAATAGGAATTTCATTTAGGAATCATGCGATATCGTATATCTTTTTTTCTTTCTCCATCTCAGCGATTTTCTAAAGTAAAGATCGGTGTAGAATTGCGAAATTAATTAAGTTTTCCTAATAAAAACGGCTTTTATTTTTCTTTTGTTCCGTCTTTCAATGCGTCGTCGTTTATTCATTTAACAAATAATCTAGGTTAAGCAGACATAACGTTATGCAAGTGCAGGATTCAGTTGATCACGAAAGCTTAGTTTGTATAATCATATCTATTTCCTCTTTTTGCGTGATTTTAATTTTAAAATTAAAAACTTCTCGTGCTTAGAAAGAACGTAACTTGATGAGATATTTCATTCAAGCATTGTCAAGTCAATTTTCGCAACACGGGTGGTATATTCGCTTATTGTGTATGGCAGGAGAGTAGGTACACAGCAGAAATTTCCTGTTAAGAAAGATCAAGGAGATTTTAATAAGGAGTAACATAATAGAGAAGTTGATGTAATCAATACTAATACTTCATGTTGACTGTATTCTACTGCCTGATTACTTGAAAAAATATTTGAACAAATGTGAGGAACTGCTAAAATAATCTTATTACGATTTTCTGTAAGGCATTTCCCTCTAGTGACTAGTGACTTACTTCATCGTCGTCATAGAGATGAGAAACCACTAGTTCTTGCTTCTTGAGCAATCGTACCATGTTCCTCTGTCTGTGGTATGTTTGCAGATCACAATTTTTAACAATGTCTCCAGGAATTGAAACGAACCTATCGGAGTAAAAATGCAAAAACTGGGGGGTGAAATTTTTTCATTTTTAGACAGTATATTAGTCATTTATATATGTTTAACATGTTTAAAAATCAAAATGGTGGAATCAATTGTTTAACTATTATTTTAATTAAGAGCAATAAAAACACTGTATTTAGCATTTTCCTGGCTTACTTACTCAGTTTTAACTTATCACAAAATTGTTATTGTTCCATAAAATTGTTACCAAATAAAAATGTTGTAGCACACATACTTCTCAAAAGTCTAAAGCCCATAAATGTTGATTATTGATATAATTAACTGGTTTTATGAGCTATAATCGAAAATTGACTATTTTGCAATGTACGGAAATTAAAGAAAAAATTCTTGTTTTAAATGCTAAATTTGTATTACTGAAATCAAGCTGCATTACTCCTTTATTGAAAACAAAATTTGTTTTCTTGTAATTCAAAGTAAATGTTATGATGATCGCGAAAGAATGGCGCACATATTCCCGC
Organism: Pyrocoelia pectoralis; assembly: GCA_036250285.1. Lineage (NCBI taxonomy): Eukaryota > Metazoa > Arthropoda > Insecta > Coleoptera > Lampyridae > Pyrocoelia > Pyrocoelia pectoralis. Next base: position 11,638,182 of record CM070078.1, read on the forward strand.
GAGAGGTAATCTACCACATCGTAAACAGCGAGCGGCAAACCACAACTACGTGATTATTCTTTTGCATTGTACAAAACCATGCGCTTCATAGCAATAGTGTACGATACCAGCTTTCCCGCGCACTGGTCCGAGGCCCCGGCAGCCAAACTTATGATTAAATGTTTTTTCCGCTCCTCTCCCCCCCTCTTTATCGGCGAGGACCGGATCATGTTGCGATTCTATGGGCATCGCATACCCTGTTGGGTGGATTGTGGTTATACAAGAATGGTACGTATTCTGCCACCATCTGATTTTATAGCATCGAATGTGATTAAATTTTACATCCCCTAATTTTATGCAATTAAATGTTATTTATATGACGGATCCTAAGATCGATATTATACCAATATGAATATAAATCAAATAGGTACCACAAAAACGCGTAATATGCATATAATCAATGGTAAAGGGAAAGCATCTAAAACAAGGACACGCCCAGCCAAAGTCCTCCCTCACACAAAACCTTACATCTACGAAGCCGAACTCGACAGGTACAGCACAATGGCACCCTTCGTGTACACGCTTCGCCCGTGAGTCCAGCGGTGACTAAATACCAAAACATAAACCCTAACTATAATTACCCTGAGCCGGGTAATAAAATCAGTCACAGACTGGCGCCTACAAAAATAAAGCTACCATGTCAATGACATGCTTCACCCGTGAGCCCTTGATCCTGTTACGAAGTTTAGGATCAGTTACATAACAGATTTTACCTTGAAAGGTGATGGTAGAAGCTACCAATTTATTATTTATTTAATATTTAAAGAGGGGATGAAATTCCTCACAAAAATCGCACAAGCTGAGAGCAAACTATAGTAACATTGAGTGTAATTTTTAATATTTAGATTGGAAGGCAGGTGGAAGGGTAAGCGATGCATTTATTAAATATCCTGGAGGGTTTTTCTGTAGCTCTTTTCCCTCCTTGTAATCAGCGAAGACCCAAAGCTAATCTCAAACACTGAGTTTGAGAGGGCAATCTTTGAAGTTATTAAAGTTAATTCGTTCTCCTCATTTCTTGAGTTTTATTTATGTTTGCCTAATCGATCCTTATAAGAAACATCTCGAGCAATACGTTCACGACGTAGAGTCCTACCATTTGATAGGTTTGTTATTGACGATCGCGCGCCTTGGTGTTTTAGTTAGATGACGGGAGATTTAGTTTTTTTTTGTTTTCGAGTTGCGCAGCAGTCTCTCGACGTTGCATCTGGGGTACGTTACAAGTTGCGAGTGAAAATACGTAAATCGTGGCTAAGTTATCCAAAATCAATGAATTAGAGTTCACCTGAAATAGTCCCAATGTGGTATGCGCAAGGAAAATCTTTTTTTTAATGTTTGTAGCAATACAAATTTGAAATTCTCTGACGTTGTCGAAGGTATATTATGGCTATGCTGTAAAGATAGAGTAAATAAACGATTTTGTGTGGACACGCTTCTTACGCAAAATTTTGAAATGTTTGGGTTGATTATACGAAACATAGAAACCTTAAAATGGCAGTGTATTGAATATCGCTTCGCATATTTTCAAGTCGGAATGAAATATCTTCCTGTTCGATTAGGCTTTCTTAATAGTTGATGGATTTTTTTATCCTTCAGTTGTTCGGTTTTTCCCAGTATGGAAATCCATTGTAAAAATGATCAAAATAACTCACAATAACTGTATGCCACTGTCTAATACCTGTCAAACAGAACCTGCAGTGGAACGCAAGTAAAAACTGTAACTACAAATGAAGTGCCGTACTATTCTAATAATAATGCTCGTGGAGGTTTCAATCTTTTACTTTTTTATTAAAGTAATCGTGTTTGTATACTAGTTTGTACATATTTCCGTTATTGTCCGTATATGTAGAAAAGTAAAGCATTACAGTAGTAATGTATGTCAGTTCAATTCTATCATAGCAATATAAATAAAAATTCTTGGGGAGTAAATACTCTGACAGGTTTTCCTGAAAATAAAGCGTGAGATAAGTACACATTCGTTTAGTATGGCCAAATTCTGCCAAGAGAATGCATAAGCTTTAACCAGCATAGAACTAACCGCTTTATCCTCAAAATACGTATGTGTCTAACATCATTTTATATAAAATTCTTATTTGCACGGTTTATAAATTCAAAAACAATAAAAATGAGTTTTCTTTTTACTAAGTGGTTATACTAGTCGTAGCGGTACATCGAAAAAATCGCAAATGTCTGTCAAATTGTGCGGGAAGTGTGAAATTAGGTACACTTATTAATTAGATCAAAATAAACGATTTGACCCGCAGCACCCCTATTTTCAACCCTTAGTTTTCAAAAGTGCCCCGTATTTAGTTTTTTCCATCCCCTAACGATAACTCCTTTGTTTACAACTTTTAGAAAAAATTATATTAATAAAAGTTTTAGGAATTCTTATAAGGAACATTTTATATAAGGATAAAATTTTCACACATATCAACCCTTATCGAGATATGTGGAAAAAACTGATTTTTGCAGTTTCATTACAAAATCGATCATAGTTTTCTTGTTTATCGTTTCTCAGAAAAATTATTCAAGTAAAAGATGTAGATATTAATATGATCAATATTTTAGGCATATACCGGGAGTTCGTTCTCAAAGTCGAACATAGGGATTTAACATGGTATTGAACGTTTTTGCCAATTGTTGCTCGCCTATTTAACTTAGAGAAAAGGTAATGACATCAACAGAAAGAGAAAATTATTGCGATTCAAATAATGCTACTGGCAAGACTAAAAGTGCGATTTATTCTTTTAAAATACTAACTTAAAGTATGAAACTGTTTAAATAGCATTCCCTTGATTTTAAAATTTTACAGCAATTGTTTTTTGTACTGTTGGTTTGTCAATACGAATTTGCCGTTAAACCACGTATTAAAGTTTATTTATCTAATAATGAATACCTATACCAACGAAGAAAGGGTTTTTATGGTGAAAACCTTTCATGGTGACGCTAATTTCAGAAAAGTTCGACATTTCTTTGCCGTTAATTTTAATACTACAATACAAAAGTGTCATACTTTAAGTTGGTATTTTAAAAGAATAAATCGCACTTTTAGTCTTGCCAGTAGCATTATTTGAATCGCAATAATTTTCTCTTTCTGTTGATGTCATTACCTTTTCTCTAAGTTAAATAGGCGAGCAATAATTGGCAAAAACGTTCAATAGCATGTTAAATCCCTATGTTCGACTTTGAGAACGAACTCCCGGTATAATATTTTCACAGAAAGCAACCCTTAACAAGTTATTTCGATATTTCTGAAAGTATAAGCAACCCTTAAATATGAAATCGCTCGTATCTTCTTTATTTGTAACTTATGAGGAAAAACATGTGAATAAATATTATGGAAAATTATCTTTTGGGCATTTTATGTTGGTATGAAAATTTCTCAAAAGTCAACCCTTAACGAGATATATCGAAAAAACCAGAAACTGTCAATTTTCACATAAAATCGAGCATAACTTTTCTATATTTTACTACAATGACACTATTGTTACATAATTCGGTAGGTATATGGATGTAGAAAATATAAGTAAGGGGTAATTTTTTTACAAAAACTCACCCTTAGCGAGATATTTTGACAAAAACAAACTTTCGGCACTTTTTAGAAAAGTTTTCGTAACTTTTCCAATTACGATTGTTAATATTATTTCTTCGCGGTTAATAATAGCCAATTACAGTGTATTTCATGAAATCGTAGTGATTTTGCACCATATCACACTGGTGCGGGAATTTTCAACGTACAAAGTGTAGGGTTTATTCGCGGTAATATAATTAAAAAGAAACAATCTAATTGTACCTAAAATGCAAACGTAGGTCGATTTTTATATCAAGGAAGACATATTTTGATGTTATTTTCTTGGGGGTGGTTCTCACCTCCAGCGCTTCACAGGGGGTGACATTGAAATTTCGTCGCGGCGTATGGTTTCGCTCGGGTGTCGCATCTCCTTTTTAGTCTTCTATTTGGTTGTTCTCACCGAAATACGAGTCGGTGAGATAATACTAACTTGCTGTTGAAGTGCTTACCTTTTATTTTCGCATGTAAAATGTCTAAAGGAGATGCGATACCCGAGCGAAACCATACGCCGCGACGCCCGCGACGTAACGAGTTCGCGCACTTAAGCCAAATGTATTTAAATAAATATTTCAGTATTTTACTTAGCTACTGATAGAAATAAAGTGAAAAAAATGCAAAAATGAAAAGGCCAAAGAATTAGCTATTTCCAATGATGTATCACATGACCCGCTTTCCTATTTGTAATTTCAATGTCACCCCCTGTGAAGCGCTGGAGGTGAGAACCACCCCCAAGAAAATAACATCAAAATATGTCTTCCTTGATATAAAAATCGACCTATGTTTGCATTTTAGGTACAATTAGATTGTTTCTTTTTAATTATATTACCGCGAATAAACCCTACACTTTGTACGTTGAAAATTCCCGCACCAGTGTGATATGGTGCAAAATCACTATGATTTCATGAAACGCACTGTAACTGGCTATTATTAACTGCGAAGAAATAATATTAACCCTCGTAATTGAAAAAGTTACGAAAACTTTTCTAAAAAGTGCCGAAAGTTTGTTTTTGTCAAAATATCTCGCTAAGCGTGAGTTTTTGTAAAAAAATCACTCCTTACTTATATTTTCTACATCCATATACCTACCGAATTACATAACAATAATGTCAGTGTAGTGAAATATAGAAAAGTTATGCTCGATTTTATGTGAAAATTGACAGTTTCTGGTTTTTTCGATATATCTCGTTAAGGGTTGACTTTTGAGAAATTTTCATACCAACATAAAATGCCCAAAAGATAATTTTCCATAATATTTATTCACATGTTTTTCCTCATAAGTTACAAATAAAGAAGATACGAGCGATTTCATATTTAAGGGTTGCTTACTTTCAGAAATATCGAAATAACTTGTTAAGGGTTGCTTTCTGTGAAAATATTATATATACCTAAAATATTGATCATATTAATATCTACATCTTTTACTTAAATAATTTTTCTGAGAAACGATAAACAAGAAAACTATGACCGATTTTGTAATGAAACTGCAAAAATCAGTTTTTTCCACATATCTCGATAAGGGTTGATATGTGTGAAAATTTTATCCTTATATAAAATGTTCCTTATAAGAATTTCTAAAACTTCTATTAATATAATTTTTCCTAAAAGTTGTAAACAAAGGAGTTATCGTTAGGGGATGGAAAAAACTAAATACGGGGCACTTTTGAAAACTAAGAGTTGAAAATAGGGGTGCTGCGGGTCAAATCGTTAATTTTGATCTAATTAATAAGTGTACCTAATTTCACACTTCCCGCACAATTTGACAGACATTTAGATGTACCGCTACGACTATACGATGAACGTGACCAGAAGAAAGTATTCCATGTATGTAAGAACATATTGTATTTTTCTGGATTAATCGAGATAATTCGCTAAGAACTTCATTTATTATGGCAAATTTCTTAATGTACAAGATTAATTGTTGCAACCGTATATATTTATGTAGGTAACTATTTATTCGATAGTATTAAACGACATAAGAGCAAAATACTACCCTCTCCTTTGTCATTTAAGTTCATTACAATTGTGAAGTAGCGTGTACGATGGAAGTTCGTGAAACTGTATAATGTCATGAAATTATCGAGTTATAAAAGTTTTAGAATGGTAATTTTGAAGTTAACAAAAGCGAATGGTAAAATCCTCTTAAAATATATATCCGTTCTAGTTATCATTATGATAGAAAATCAAACTTTCGGGTTCTAATATGCGAAACTGAAGATATTAATCAAATTTGTAATATCGTGTCTCATTAACATTATTCAGATACTGTTTGTATCAATTTACGTATTTTTATTTGTTTTTTGCACATAAATCTCTACGTTAAAGTGTCTGTATGAAAAAAAACATGAAAGTTGTAAAAATGTTTTGTCTTAAGATGCCACCAGAATATCGTGAACAATACCGAAAAAGTTTTTACATAAAATATAATGCGTTATTGACATTTTTTGTTTGTAGTTTCAAGCATTTTCAAATAACTTCGTAGGACAAATTCAAAGTGTTTCGAACTAGTAGTTAAAAGAAATATCAAAGGAGGTACTATTAATAATCGGGAGATTTATCAAGGATACGAGGAAAGTACAAAAGGATCGCAAGGGCGCAGTAATGCCATACTATCAACGTTTTTTGAGATAATATCAAACAGATTTTTTTTCTAAATTAGGTAATTAACGGACTTCAAAACAATTCAAGGGAGAAAATGAGCTTTCGATTCTTTCGCTATTTTATCGTTCTAGACCTAGACTATTGCACAAAAATCGTAATGAATACTTTATTCATACCAATTGATGTGTGACTCTTAATAAAGCATTAAGTGTGAGAACAAATTTGCAAAATGTATAAAATAATGATACATTTATCTTTCTAAATCCGATTATCCCGGTAATTATTATCCGAATTAATTAGTGAATGAAATCACAGGGATTATAAGGAATCCAATTTTTACAGATTACCTCTTCAAATTGGCTTTGAGAAATTGAGACAACGACCCTATTTTAGTCACCTACTTCTCTTATTAGTTGCGAATTCAGCAAACAAGCAACTTTCATCAGTTTGACTTTTCCGGAAGGGATTTACTATATCAAATAAATGAAACTTGTCGAAACACTCGAGGATATCGTTTTTTTGTGCTATTTTTTTTTCAAATATCTTTCTAAACTGCTGATTTTTGAATGCTTACAATTTAAATTTCAAATAAATGACGTTGTTCAGCTTCCATAAAACATTCAAATATTCGGTACGTGCTAAAACTTAAAATACGTCCGTACCGCCGCACTTACATTTCGCTTTTTAAAGTTTCGCAATTTTAGTTGATGTGTATGACTACGTCGTGTTGTAGTAAGTATTTAAACTTAACGACCGTTAAATGTATTGCTCATTGTGTCTCGAATGAAATAACGAACAAAAAGTTCAAAAATTAAAAGGTTGGCGAACTTCTTCTGTTTCTACACTTAAAACTTTATGATAATCATTTAATCAAGTCATATGAAAGCTCAAATTACGGGTTTTCTTTTACGTTGTCACCTTTCCTTTTGTTTTCATTGAATTTGTATCTGCACTGGGTACTGAAAGTGCGTTTTTGGCTTACACCGTTTAGAAGACGCCATTTTTAGACATTACGATTGTGTTAATGAGACGTTTATGCGTAGAAAATCATACATTGTCCCATTATATGAGAATATGGATTCAAATATGGAGGTTCGGTATGAAAAATGTTGAGGACGAAAAGTTCCGTATCACATCTGCAAGAAGTTTACTTTCTTTATAAGTAGGTATCTAAGTTGCATATGAAAGCAAGAGACTCTTGCTAACAATACACCGAAGGAAACTTTTTCATTGCCCTTCGCCTTTAACATTTAAAGCGTTTAGTTTCTTTTTAATAATTCCAAACATTGTCTTAATTCTTTTTTTGGGTGAGTTCTTGCGTAGTAAACTTATTCACAATTTTGCCATTTGAATTACAGAAATTAGAAGAATAATGTCTGCGGCATGCATTATTCAAACGTGAACCCGTGAGCAGTTTTAACAAAAACACAAAAAATAATAAATTTTATAGCAGGAAAAGTGCTTGAAAATATTTTCAATTACTATTTCCGCGCAACGCTTTAAACTTTAAAGGTTGAAATAATATTTTCACACGTAATAAAATCGTAACTCATGAAACGCCACTGCAGTGGAAAAATGCAATCAGGTGGCTGTAAATATGAAATACAGTTTGCATAATGTTTCAACTCATTTTTGCCGTAAATTTCATTCGAAATCAGTATTTCGAAGCCTTCAGATAATAACTGTAAACGTCAAGATCGCTTAGATCTTATGAACGATAATATCCCTTGATCTTATTCCTCCTTCGATATTCTAAATGTTTTCTCGTGTCACGAGGCACAAAATTCGATTAAGCTTCATTTGCAAAAATATTTAGCTTAAACGAATTTGATCCAAATAGAATTAATTTTGTTGAAATTGCCAGTTTGTTTGATATAAATGTAGATTGTGAGACTATTTGACATTTAGAGTCACAAAAAGAGTGATTTGATATTAGGTATGCTCTAATTAATATATTCCTACCACAGGTCGGTAGTTACAAATGTTCGAGTCTGATGCTTTTGAAGTTGATCATTCTTGTGTAAAATGGAACGTGTGGTACCTTGCTGCCGTCTACATTTTCTCCATAACAACGCTTATCTCAAGCTATAGAGACGCTTCAAAGTCATAAAACAATCACTTCGTGTTTGTTTTTAGTCCATTATACTCTTTGGGACTGTTGTTTTTTCTTCAATTATTATTATAATACTGATTTATTCAAATACGGCAGTTTTCTTTTGGAACTACACATATTTCATTGAAGGTATTTCATTAATGCGCTTTTAGGGGGTATCGAGCAGATATTAAACAACCTACGCCGACATAATATATAGAGATTGATAAGAGTTTTTTGAAAAAGACATAAATGGAGAAATTGATGGATTCGCTCCAACGTTACGCGATAGTATAACGCATAACTGAACCATTATAAAAAATTCGATTCTTTTCATAATACAGCAGCTGTCATATCATTTTTATTCGGAAATAGTTATCTGTGCTCTATGTCGTGGTGTTTTTCTGTTTCTATTCATTAAGTTGCCCTACGCAAGATATATTTTATAAGTAAGTGTACTCCTTACGCATTCATTTCCCTAAAGTGTAGTAATTCTAATTTCATTAAACAGTGAATCATTTGTATGTAAATTTATTGTATCGTTTTTTTGTGTGTTCTTTATGTTGACAACCACATATTAGTCAAAACGGCCTAATAATATGTACGTGAAAAAATGTAACTAAACTACCTACAAACACTAGCAATACAAGAAAGTATGATTTCTTTATTATTGAGTACCGGAAGGATAGCTTACCGCTTACCTGCTTGTTACTTGTTTGGGTAAGTGGTTCAGGTGAGTTTATTAACTTTGTTCAGGTGTACCATATCGCCCTTATCACAGCTTAAATCCTGCAACAGATAGTGGCATAAATGAACACCGGTCATGGGGATAAGGGGTTTTGCTTTAAGACGGATTTAGTTAGCGGTGATCTGAACCGTGGAATTTGGTCTTGTTGGACTATTCTTGACCCTAAATAATTGTACGCAATGCATGATAATGTTCGGCAGTTGTTCTACTTTTTCTGTAAGATTCTCGTTTCATCGGGACATATATACACAATTTATTAGTCTGCCTTCTCCATGAATACATTTGGCCAAAATTATATCACATTTTGGTTTTTTGAGTATAACTTTCGTCAAATGCACTAAATATTTTCCAGCAGACATCTGGTGCACCTTGTACATTAAGTATAATGAGATTTTACGAAATACACCACAATCTTCCACTTTTTTTATTAATATTCCCCAAAATGGCACCTTTGTGTGTTCTTTCTTTCTAAAGCGTTCGAAGATTCAAGGAGGTTATGTCAAGAAGAAAAAACCGGACGACCGCGTTGTACTACTTCTTTGGTCGATCGCAACATTCTCCGCGCTTCCCTTAGCAACCCACGACTCACGACGCCGGATATTGCTAAAGAAATATTGATTCCTGAAAAGTATAATCTATCTGTACGTCGTCGCCTAAAGGCTGCAGGACTTCATGGACGACGATCCGTGAAGAAGCCATATATTTCTGCAAAGAACAGGAAGGCATGAGTAGAACGGACTTAACAATTGGATACCTCGGCAATGGTCTAATGTTATCTGGAGTAACTAAAGTAAGTTTATGTTATTTGGTAGCGCCGATATAACATTGATTCGTCGTCCTAAAGGCAACCGCTTCGACCCCAAATACCAGCTTCCTACAATAAAGCACGGAGGCGCTTCGGTCATGGTATGAGATGCCTTCTCTGCAAAAGGAGTGTGTCCTCTTTATAGGATCGATGGCATCATGAATCGAAAAGTATACATAAACATCTTTGAGAATGTAATGCTACCTTCTGCAAAGCATTTACATGGTCGCGGCTTTATCTATCAGCAAGACCATGATCCAAAGCATCGCGCGACTGAAGTACAAGACTGGTTCCGACGCCGGCGCCGTCGGGTGACTATTATGGAATGGCCAAGCCAATCTCCTAACCTAAATATTATAGAACCATTGTGGGAAGAACTGAACAGGCGTTTGGGCATTAAGCGAGCTGCAAATACGACCCAAAAATTCGCACAACTTGAGGAAGAGTAGAAGAGGATCCGTCACACAACAATCGAGGCACTGATCGACTCCTTACCTAGGCGCTGTCAAGCTGTAATCGATGTCAAAGGTTTTGCTACAAAATACTAGAGTCGTACAATGTAAATTATGAATTCTCTGTTCATTTTCAAAGCATTTACACTTTTTTCTGGATACACTAGGTCGTGTAAGTCTAATCTAAATGGAATTTCGCCTTAATAGAGTTTCCCTTAGAAGTTTCAAACGAGTTTTGAGATGGAGTTTTAAAAAACTTTCTCAAGATCATCAAGTTCGACCTAACCCTCATTTACGTCTTAAAGTTCTGATTGTGAGGAATTATGTGGGAGTTTGTCATTACATTGTTTGAGTTGCACCAACTTATTGTTTTCATGTCCTGATTGCACCAACACTGACAGTAAAATGGCTGCAGCTATTGAATGTTGCAAAACCCGCAATCTGCACACGATACGTGCAATAACAATAAATGTGGTATTCTGGTTGCAAGACTAAAAATAACCCAGAATCTTCGAAAGCGCTGAGAATCAAATCAAACTATTCAATATTCTTCCCAATAGTGTAACGAATTAAAAAAACACTAAAGGCAATTAAATCGCCGATTAAAAGATTATTATTATTATTTGTTTGTAGGCCAAATACGTCTAATAATATTGTTTCGATGGAGAACCCGAAAAATTGGTCAATTTGTCGTTCCAACATATCACGATCATTTAATTTTTTTGTTATTTTGTGTACCTCCTCCATTTACATAAATTTAATGAAAAATACTAGCAGTTCAAAGCCACTTTTGGTTTCACATTCGGCAGTCAGGCCTGGCAAACCCAGACCTAACAGCTCACCACCATCGAGAACTAAGAGGATGGATGATCACCCCAAAAATCCTTGTTTTGACTCACAAGGAAAAAGGCGATGCAAGCCTAATGCAAGTTTGGGAACAAATATAACGACGCGGTTACGAAAACTTGATTTCAATTTTCACCACTTGGTGGTGTTGGTTATTTCGATAACCGCATACTCGTTATCGTCATATTGGTAAACCTACTTTTTAGTATCACGGTATCAACCGGAATGCTCCCTCCATTTCCTCCTAACTCGGTACGTTGTGTACGAGAAGTCATGACTAGGCCAGCATAAATCTGGATATTTTACACGTCATATAAACAAAGAAAGTAACAGTAACTATTCGCGAGAGAGTGAGTAAATTCGTTATGAACAACTTTTTTATGTAGATGATGTACCATTAACGTTTATAATTGCATTTACACTTACTCATGTGTAATGACTGATAACCCTTTATAAAAAAGCATAACTTTTACTGGCACTTGCAACAAAACACGTATTAATCAAAATCACCATTATTCTACAATTTTCTAATAGCAAAATACTTTTTTAATGCCACAAAAAAGCTTGTGTTCGATTAATCATGTGTTTGTATTAAATGTTCATCGGTTAGGTTAAAACCGGGTTAAGTACATCCATTTATTTTACCTGTTTGGACTGTTTAAATGATGACGCTAAATTTGTTAGGTTCACGTTAACGTAAAGAGGAAACTTCCGCCTCTGTGGAAATTAATCCTGTAAAAAAACAAAATTAGTTCTCATAGGTATATATTGAAAATATCTCTTCCAACTTTTTACTTTGTCTAAACAGTGGAATGTTTGTTTTGTTACAAGTTACTTCCTTTGTGTGCTGCAGCAGTACGGTAAAAACAAATCACTTTGGGTATTTCGTGTAATTACTATCCAAATTGATATGTGTAAATTATTTCATTTCTACCTTTAATTACGTATTCTGGTGTATTGTTAAATTAATAATTAAATTTTACTTACTGATTCAATTTTATTTTTCATCTCATGTCACCAGCAAAAAGTTAGTTGCCAAGCTCTAATTTCGGTTTGAAACTTGATTAATTACCTACCAACCTGTGACTTACCTGTGTATTATTTTACGTACATACAATAAACCTCAAGCTACAACACACCTGTCATAACAAGCTTAGTGTGTTATGTACAAGGGAGAATTAAATAAGCTCTACGTGCTTAAATTATAATTTTCTATGCATATCTTGGAAACTGAATTTAATGTATCATTGGAGAGATGAGTGTCTTATGTTCATTTTAAAAGCTGCTACCGCGTTGCATTTCGAATATTTTTTCGAAAATGACAATTGATCTGTCTGTTGCAATATTGTTCGGAATCCTGTTGTTGTGGTGGAGTAAGACATCTGTCTTCGTTTGGTTCGGACTAATTATTTGTTATATATTTTTATTCGTGCACCTTGATAGTTCAGAACGTCAGGATTAATGGCAAGTGTCCACCTAAACTCAGCCCACAGTCACGTGCTCGTTATACTGCCTCTACATTAGATAGGAAATTCATAATCCAAGGTCTTTACGATATAATTATGATTTCTTCCTTTGTATTCTCTACGAACTTCTGTACGCAGAAATTTATCCCCGAATTAAGATATTAGTACTTCTCTATGTAGTATGTGTACATTTGAATTATATCCTAGGATGAGGGGTTCCTCTCACCTCCGCCATTCCATTGTTCTCTCGTAGAGAATTTATATTAGTTTTATTTATAATATAGTCATCTTTAATTAGAGCCTACAATACCAGAATGCCGGGATTTCGAAAACCGGGATCCAGGATGCAGTACATATTTAAAACCGGTATTCATACGTAAATACCGGTATTTCGGTATTAATTTTATTTTATTTTAGTACAAAATATTTTGGATTAATGATATTTATTTATAGTAGGTACAAAATATTGTATGTATACAGGGTGGGCCAATAGTGTGTGGATGGAAGACTGTGGGTTTATTAACGAACATTTCGTTCATGGGATACGGTAAGGCTACAAATTTTAAAATATTTTCACTTACTATCGTAAACCGGGCGGTCAATTCCGAAATCTTCTTGTGTTCGAAGAAATTGCTACTATTGAAAAAATTTCTATAAACGGTAACTTGATTTTTCAAATGGCACTACCAATTTTTCTTTATTACGTTTTAATTTTTGAACTATGAATTTACAAAATTATAATTGCGAGGTTATTATTTCCAATTTCAATATTGAATTTAATTTAAACCTTTTAACTTTAAGTAGCAGTAATATTTTGCGTTTCGAATTTTGAAATTTGAATTTTCAAATTATAATTTAGGATTCATTAGCATTAATATTTTGAGTTTCAATATTTTATTTCAAATTTCTATTTTGAATACGAAATTTTTGAATTTTATGTGGATTTTTTTAATTTACAATTTATATTTAGGTCTTTGAATAACTTGAATACTTTTGAATTTCTTAGCTAGGTATGCGTTTTTTCTTTTTCTTTTATAGTTTCAGCAGTAAGAAAAGTCAATACCGGTATCAATACCGGGATCCCGGGATTCACTTGTAACCGAAAACCGGTATTCAAAATTTCTTTCTTTTCCTAAAACGTTCCTTTCACATTTCCACGACTAGATCCAAACTTGTAAGTATAAATTATGATCTTGTCTAACATAAACGAGACATACGTTATCAGTTCATGACACGTACACAAAACGGCTTATTGAAACGTTGGTACACAATGTGTCGCAATACGGTCGATACCTTCCCTCTTATAAAAGTAGGTATATAGGTACCTAAATTTTTAAACACCTTTTTCTTTTATTTATAAATTTCTAGAGTATACGCTCTCTATTTTATTAAATGTCGTTTGTGGTGTTGACACTGAGTATATCTGCGTGAAATGCTAACGTGGGCGTTTGGTGTATGGCAATTTCAAGAGGGTTCGGAATGGACAATAACCTTCTGTAAATGTGTTTGAACATGAAATAAAAACGACGAAAAACAATATGATGTTAAAATTGGAAATGTCTGGTTTTAAGTATAGCAGCAGCAAAGTAGAAACAAAAAAAATGTAAATTGTGGATTATTCAAGTGGATAACATGCTGGTGTTAAGTACATAAATGGAAAAGGTAGTATTTTATTCAACCATTTCTCTTTTATTCTTTAATGAAATCCATAAAGATAGATTAACCCCAATAAGTTTTAGTAATTGTTATATGCTTTTTAAATATACTTGGGATGTGTTTTTACATGAAATATGAAACTTGAGTGTTCTCCTCGACAAAAGCAAAGCATAGGAATTAAATAAGAACGTACGACATTCTCGACGTACAAATTGAAAAGAAAATGTAAATCGTTTTAACATTTGTATTGGTATTTATCTAATTTGAGGGGCGAAAACTTATTTTTCCAAATCATCTTCTGTAATACGTTATGTTAAATTTATCGTTTCACTAAACATTTGGTTGTACAAACCCTTGTCAAAAACCACTTTATTTGTATGAGAGAGTTTTGAGGATTTATCCTGAAATGTTTAATGCGAAACTGCACATTTTTTCGTGTTCTTCATTTGAAAATCACCTTTCGTAGCTTCTTTAAAAGAAAACCTGTTTTCAATTTGGAATCGCTACCTATACTTTTTATTGACACAATGTCCGATATAACCTATGTAAATATATTACATCGACTAATCCTCCTCGCATTTTTTTGTAAATTGAGCTTTGCTAAAGGTTTCTGTCTCTCTTTGACTCTATATGAACCATTGTTGTTGCTACTCATTCTGCGTAGTGGATTATAGGTTGGAGAAGACAGGACGGGACAGTACTCTTAAAGAGTGTAAGTCGTTTCCTCGGAAAAATACGATCTTTGTATATCTCATCGCTATTTCCTTTTTAGAACCCTCTCGTTACTAGTTAACTAGCTGGTTAATACAACGATAATGGCGTACCCTTTGTCCACGTTGGGGTGCCGTTCCCAGATGGTAAAACCTTTATGCACCGTGACATCAATGGTCCAGGCAGCTGGCAGATGCAGGAGATGCTACAAAGTTTTGGACATGGAATTGTTTAGATCTTGTTAATGACGTTCTGAATTTCAATGAATCTACATGTTCAAGGTATAAAGTAAACGAATGAGTACCATTTTCGCTTAATTCCTAATACTCGTAGACATGCGTAAGAATAAAAAAATGTACGTAACTTGAGCGCAATTGACTTATATCCCATTAATGCAAAAATGCTTCTTTAAAAGAAATTTGATTGTAATGAAGATGAAAATTTGCTCTTTCAGAAAAGCACCTTTCGTAGCACAGATTATATAAATATAATAGTTGACAGACAAAAAAATACATGTACCTAAATCAAAGGTTTATCTTCAAAACTAGTAAATTTAGTACACTGCATGTTACGATTTAATGCCATTATTTACCTCGCAAACATGGTAGTACCATATACGCTAGGTCTAAATATATTTGTGATATAATCCACTCAATCAATAATTTGAAAGCTCAGTCACGCTCGTAACGCTATTAGCAAATAACTTTTACGCACATTCTTTTCATTTATTATTTCGCCTCCACTAATTCCTATACTGTTGTATTCACGAGCACAAACAAAAATGTTCCCATTGAAATAAAAAATAAATAATAAAATGGTTGAGAGCTTGAGGTCGTATATAGTGCTCTCATTGAACCACAAATATTGATCGCATATTCTATTACATTTTTAGTATGTACTAGTCGAACGATGTCAAAATGAAACCGGAAGGGAGTATGACACATCATAAACAAATATCGTTGGGGTGCGTAAAGTGTAAGTGTCTTTACGTAATAATAAAGGCCCCCCTCCAAATGTTGACACCTTGCGCAATATTAAAAGCTACAAATAATGTAGATATGGGAAGAATTATAAAAGGAGCTTTTACAATAATTTACTTATTAATAAGTGTAGTGTAATGATGCACATTTATTAATAGTTTTTCACAAATCAGTAAACAGCAAATTGTAATATGGACTGCGGCTGTTACAAATGGTTCTTATTTTTCTTTCTTGGGCAAAAATTGTTCAACGAAGTAGCTGCAATAACATAAATATTATTATGCCAGATGTCAGTGTCTTTTGATAGATATAACCGGATGACTTTTGGTACTCCTTTTTACACTGTGCTCATTGACCAATGTATTGTTCACGCTAACATTTCATAGTCTTGTAATAAGTGAATATCATGTCGTGCTGTATGTGATAAAATAAACTAATTTATCCACTGTGGCCGCACAGATAAAAAGTTGGAAAGTGCTGGAATTTTTTTAAGCATCTATTAGACCATCAGCAAGTCAGGCTTCTGTCTACTTATGTGATAAACCTGCGACTCTTGCCTCCCGACACTTCTGTTCTTCAACACGTAAGAAGGATCACATAAATATCTATAGCTAAAGATTTACTAGGACTGTCAGTGCCTGGAGAAATATTGTTACCCCACAAAAACAATTTTGAGGACCACTGTTCGAATATGAGTAAAATTGAGCTGAGTTGGCTTAAAATACTCCGTATGTAATGCAGTTTACTAGTCTTGGATACGTGGCCAGTGACTAAACACAGCTTTTGCGTTAAGGTCTGTTGTTGGAGTGAAATAACAATTTCGACAGCCCTGGGAGTAGAAAATAACCACTTATGGTTCCAGCAAGATGGAGCAACCATCCATACTGTGCTAATGTGCATGGCTGCTCTAAGAGACACGTTTCCTGGACGACTTGTATCGCGACTGTAGTCTTAATTGGCCGCCAAGGTCACCAGCTCTGACTTATGGGGATATTTGAAGACTATACCTATAGAGATTTTGCACATTTTGCTTCTCTATTTAATACGACAGTAAGAAAATGGTATTTCACAAAAAAATTTAGTCTTTGAATTTTCTTAAATGTGATGGCCCATAATTTAAATTTTTTATAATAACCAAAACGGTTTTCAAGTGATGAATTTTCAAAGTACCGTCTGCATCCGCCGTTTTTTAAAGTGAAAAACCATACATTGTAGATATTGGCATCAAAAGAACTCAAATTTCCCGTAGAACCCAAAAATACAATAAAAAATCGGAGTTTCCGTGTAAAATAACTGTAGGTAAATAAAAGATAAATGATTTAAAGGAACTGTTAATAGACACTACGTATCCCTGATCTTGTCGCGGAATTACAGATACTTAAAAAATATGAACGGGCGGAAATTGGTGAATGTACTGTCGAAGAAAAAGATTTTTGCGTAACCTGGATAATTAACTAAGGCGAAATATTCTTTGTACACAATTTCATTGAAAGATTGATGCGTATAAGATCTAATTTCAACTCATTCTTTAAGCTTCATAATGTAATTTACATTTCAACCCTCCAAGTTCGTCACAATTTAATAATATTAATGCAGTCAGGTTTGGGGTTTTATTTTGGCGGGATTGAGTTTTAAGAAAAGAAAACACTTTTGAAAAGTAATATAATTTGCATCGAATTTACTATTTTAATAAAATTTCACGATTCAACGTTTAGGTCAACGATCGTTAGATGTTCATTAGAACCTCTTTTTGAAGTGATTCAGAACTAGACCATTAGCACCGACCGCTCTATTAAATGAAAGTCTTTAAGGGCGCCATATTTTTGCATTAAATATGATCTCTTTTAAGCTGCAAAAGACACGAGTACCTTATGTACTTTTTAACGAATGTAAAAAAATATGGGGGAGTTTTGATAAATACAAAAAGTAGTCTTTTCAGTTTTAATTCGGTTCAGTTATTTATTTTATATTGTAAGGAAAATAAGGTTGATCAGAAAACATTTGTTTCACCCATTAAAATGGTTCGTAGGCCGAATTCTTCTAGGAAATTAAATTAAATCTCTCACATGCTTGTGTATAAAAATAAATCGATTACATTAGAGGTACATGGGGAAAAGATTGATAAATCTTTGCGAAACGAAGGTGCCCTCAACGTAAATTCTCGTTAAAGCTGCAAACTTCAAATTATCTTCTTAGTTTACTTTGATAGCAGTTTCTGTCAAAATTAAATACTAAATGGTAAAAGCGCCGTTGTAATTTACCTTTACAGCCTTACTCGTACATTCATTAATTATCAGCAAATTTGTTATATTTTTACTTTCACCATTTATTTGAAAAACGCGACGTTGTAATTAATTATAGAGAACTTAAATTATTACTCTTCGTTAAATCGTTTTTAAAATGTGTGTAAATGTGAAAGGGTTTTACGCAAGATTGTAAAAGCCGCACAGTTATGTCGTATTTTCAAAAGGAGGGCTAAACAAGCATATGTGTATGACAGGATAGGAAAAATTTAATTTAATTAATTATACGTATATTTCTGATGACAAAGGAATAAATTCAACAAAAAATATTTTCGTGCATTATAAAGATAAATCGTAATTTGCATAAGCTTTTATATTATTTGTATTTATCTAGCCAGCCCCTTTTGCCATAACTGTACGACCTTTACCGTTCCCTAAATACAAAGTCGGAAATGGGATAGTGTAGAAATGTCATTTTTTTAGAACCAAGTTCAGTCGTTTTAAGTAAAAATGCGACTGACCTATCCTTGTATCTGAGTTACTGCAACAATATTTACTCTAGGAAAACTTATTTTCTTATGCTCTCATTAAGTCACAGCCCTTTTCACAATAGAAATGTGTATTCGTTTATTCATCCTAATATGTATTATTCTTTTTATGGAGTACCTATGCATTCAGATTATCTAATCTGGTAGCGTGGCGTAACTACAAAATTTGGGCCCCCACGTATCATCTTTCAATGCCCATTTTTCTCTACAATCATTTATTTCAAATTAAATACTTATAATTAACTTTGCTAAATTTCCGCCTAGGAAAAATATTTTTTATAATTTTTTTTTTATTTATCCCCTTTATTTACAATCTGCCCTAATTATACTATGGACAATAAGTAGTTGATTAAAAATATTATTCATTTCTGGATCTTCTCGTGTATATTTTTCAATTCTACGTTTCGGGAACTACTTCGTATTTTACATATAATGGTCAGTTCTATAATATTTATCTTGAAAAAGGGAACGAAGTAGTTCCCGAAACGTAGAATTGAAAAATATACACGAGAAGATCCAGAAATGAATAATATTTTTAATAATCCAACTCGTGGAAACCTAAACAACAATATAAGTAGTTGATGTGTATACATTATAACTATTATAAGCAATGAGCAAACACATGCAATGGACATGCAGGGTCAGGCTCCAGTAAGCCCCCCTATAGTAATACACTATTCTTTACTGTTGGCGTATGATTTGTATTTAAGGTACTTTAAGTAATTAACTAGTTTATATTTTATAACTAATGGAATGACGCTGGAATAGCTTAATGTTCAAGAACGGCAATGAAGCGCGTTGGCAGTTCGAGTCCTTTTGGGTGATCTGATTCGTTTATTAGAGAATGTGCAAAGGACGTTCGGGTGTGCTGTTAATCGGTCTTTGCATTTTTGAGCAATTTTCCCTATTTCTTCTTTAATGGTTGGAACACTTAAGTCACTTAAAATCTTAAGTCACTTAAGTCACTTAAAATACCACGGCGCGTTAACTACAGCTTGAAACACTTTATTCTGGAACTTCTCGATGATGGCCAGGTTGGTGTTGCTGGCAGTTCCCCATAGTGATAGATCATAGCTCCATATTGGTTTCCGAATCACCTTATAGAGCAATAGCTTGTTATCTAGCGAGAGTACAGAGCTTCTTCCAATCATCCAGTATAGTTTCCTATATTGCATCCCTAGCTGTTAGCCTTTGTTGAATATGTGTGTTCTCCAGTTCAATCGTCGATCTAGATGCAGTCCTAAATATTTTGCGGAGTCTGCGTGTTTTATTTGTTGTCCGTTTAGTGAGATTGGTGGACAATCATCCCGGTTCAAGGTGAACGTTATACAGTTTGTCCAGCGAATCTTTGCAGATATGGCCGCCGTCAAAAGTGTATGAATCAAGATAAAATATTAAATCAGCAACTACTTTCATGACCTGTCACAAAATATATTAGTTTGTCAACAACAAATTTAACACAAAAAATCAATATAAACAAATCAAACGTCAAAGAATGATAATGACAAATGTCAATTTATTCGGCGGAAGTGGTGTGGTAACACTACTGAAGTCAAAATAGAAATGGTATCCATACAGTGTAAGCTCAGACAAACTAATTATCTTATGCTTCTACACACAAACTAAACTGGTATCAACGTATTTTAAGGTTTCAACATACGCATATAACAAATACTGTAGCATCTATCTTTGTTTTTGGTGCGTAATAAGAACCTAAATTGTGAGGACGTATATTGTTGTATATTTCATACATCGGCAAACATTCGCTGGACAAACTGTATGTTGGGATTTGGTTTCGTTTACTGAGATTCTCGAGCCATTTATTCAGTGCCGTTTGCAGGTTGGAAGTTGCTGTATTCGGATTTAGGTGCGAAGCTAGAATTACCGTCGTCCGCAAAAGTGGCGGTTGTAGTTAGACTTGTAGTTGGTAAGTCAACTGTCAAGAGTAAGTAGGGGATAGGTTCTAGCACGCTGTCTTGGGGGACTCCCGATAGTATTGGGTGAAGGTTCGGGTGTTCATCTTGGTAATTAATAAAGTATTTTTTTAATTTATGGAAGATCCCCAAATACCATACTTTATCCAACGCTTATAAAATATCTAGAAACGCAGCGGTGCAATATCAATGTTCCTCTAGGTCGGTATGGATTTGATCAACCAGTTGATGTATTTGCTCAATAGTTGCATGTGAGTGTCGAAAGCCGAACTGGTGCTTAGGTATCAATTCTAAATCATCTAGGATTGGTTGAAGGCGTTTTAAGAACAATTTTTCAAAGACTTTTGATAATATGGGTAAGAGGCTGATGGGACGATAGGAAGCAGGATCAGTGGGTGGCTTTCCGGGTTTCTGGATCATTGTGACCTGGCGCTTGGGTAGTATCTGTTGTTTATAATAGAGTTGTAAAGTTGAGTGATTGAGTTTTAGGTAACTGCTGGAGAATTTTTCCAGTGATAAGATCAAAGCCTGGTGCTTTCTTGATGTTGATTTCTTTTCTAATTACTTCTTGTACTTCGCATCGCTTGATTTGTTTAATCGGCATGCTCATTTGGAAGGGAGATTCCAGGAAGTCGTTCCTCCGGACACTGGCTATGGTATGGTTGGAATACGTTGACTAGGTGGTCAGCAAACGTTTCAGCTTTATCCTTACTGGTACGACCTAATTATCCGTTAGCTTTGGTGATTGGTGGTATGAGAGCTATTGACCTTACAGTTTTCTAACTGCTTTCTGTTGAATTTTATTCCGTGAAACAAATATATGGGAGCTTTAATTCTATAATCAGTTGCGATTACAATATATGTGAGGAGCAATAAAAATATTATAACAGACTAAAAAAATAACAAATTAACAAGTGAAGTATAGTAACACACACTAGATAAACAATTTAGACTAACAAATATAATCAAAATCTCAACACTTTCCACTGGGAATAGTCGGTGTTGCTGAAGTTTCTTTAATTTCTTTGTGGCCCAATTTAGTGCTTGTTGGTCTGCTTCTAGCCGGGTAATTTGCCATCGTTATCTTTTTTCCATTGTCTTGTCTTTTAATAGTGTTGGGCAGCTGACAGTATTAGTAGTTTTCCTCACAGGGGTAGCTTTCCATGCTGCATGTTGGATTGTACAAGTTAGTTGTAGTACAGCTTCTTCAATATCGTATTTGGTTTGCAACGGGATTCCCAGGTTCACTTGTTCGGTTATTTTTCCCTTGAATAGGTCCCAGTTCTTTTAGTGTTGTTAAGGACTGGTCGTGTTTGTATTTGTGTTAGTGTAACCAGAATCAGTGATCAGCTGCAATTCAAAGCAAGATTTCATTGTAAATTGTCTTGTATTTAGCCCTTTAGTTATACAGAAGTCAATGGGTTGGCTCGCCCGTTGGTAAGTATTGTAGATTGTTTGCATTTATAGCTGCCAGCAATTCGCGTCCGTCAGGCCTTGTAATACAAGATCCGCAGTCTTGATGTTTCGCGTTAAAATCGACGGCTGCGAAGAATCTATTTGCAAGACTTTGGAAATAATATGAGTAAGTGTCTTTTTTTGTGTGTTTGGGGGGTCTATAGACGGCCGAAATTTCCATGGTTGTTGTTTTATCTTCTACTTGGATGGTAGTGGCCTGGAGTTGTTCTGTTTCATATTTAGCCAGTTTCATCAGGATGGTTAGTATTGTAGATGCAGTATTTTGGAAATTTAATGTAGCTTTTGGTGGTAAAATGTGTTTCTGTTATGAGCATTATGTCGATTTGATTAAGTTTAAGGAAGAGTTTGACCTCTTGGGCGTACTGACAGAGTCCGTTGGCATTCCAAACTGCTATAGTTATTAGTTGGTCCACTATGTCATTTTACTAATGAGCGTGGTAAGGAGATTCATAATAGTCCCCATTCACGTAATGAAATTCATCATCATGGATTTTAGTTCTTCCATGTCGTTTAACTGGTAGTCTCTTGTATTTGTGGGGTTGCGTTAGGAACCAAATTTTGTGGATGTTGAGTATTTTGTCTTGCTTGTTCAGCGTATGCGATCCCAGGGAGTCTATAATTTTGAATAGGCGTGCGGTTGTATGTATCTTCGCGTCTTAATCTTGGGAAGAGTTTTTCTTGGAGCTGCTTATATACTATGCATCCATGATAGTTAGCGGGATGACCCTCTCCACAGTTTACACATTTAACTTGGTCATCTTTAGTTATTCTCGGACATTCTTTGGTAGGATGATTTCCTATACATTTTACACAACGAGATGTTTGTTGACAATAGTTCTTGTTATGTCCGAACCTTTGGCATTTGGGACACTGAGGCAGTGTTCTTTTAGCATTCAACGGTGATTCTAGTGTTCATGAATAGCGTGGTTTTATAAATTTCTTTGTTGTTGTCTTTTTGTTTCATTTCAATAATAAACATGAATAGAGGGTTTTTCTTTAATTGTTGTTTAGTATTCCAAAGATTAACTATTTCGTGGCCAAGACTTTCTAGGTTCTGTTTTATTTCTGCGGTATCTGTTGAGTGATTTATATTTTTGATTACTATGTTCTATGTGCCTTAACTATACTTTCGCTCTTACATATATTTCGAACGTGATTCTCCGGTATTCCGGCGTTTGTTTCCATTGATTCAGACACTCAATCTAAAATCGGAATGTATTTTGAAATTATGTAACCCACTTTCTATTCTTTTTCAACTTGATAATGAAGTTCACTTTTTTACTACCACGTAAATTTAATCGCTCCTCTTTCTGTAATATTCTTCAATTTTTGCAGGGCTGTTTCTTATAATTCCATCAATAATTTTCCTCAGTGCCTAATTTGCAAGCTGTTTCCTTTGTTTATGTGATTGTTTCATACTACTTTCGATCTTCCTTATCTTCCAGTCAACATTTCCCGTCTTTGGAGATTCGTATAATTTTGGACGAATTTTTAATGCTTTATTTTCATATTCCTCTTTAATTAATTAATTTTAATTAAATAATTTAAGGGAAGGTTGTGTGTTGTTATATTTTATTCCTCTTTCGAAGTGAGCATTGAGAATTTCAACACCTCAGGGGTTTTAATTACGATTGTTTGTTCAACCAAATTTTATTACTTTATTAGTCATTTTGTTTACTGATTATCTTTTATCTTTCGATGTTTCGTTTTTAAAATATCAAATAATATTCTATTAGCACCAATCAGTAAACATTTTTTGTGAGATATTTCCGCTGATTTATGCTAAGCTTTCGAGTTCAACTTTCTTATTTTGTTCGTTATTGCGAGAAAGTTTTGTTTTAAGGAAATTTAATCGTGTATCTATCCCTGGGGTGTTTATTTATATTATATTGAAACGTAACGATGTTATAGTAATTAAATATCTGCGTTCATACTTTACATAGTTAGAACAACCGTGGGTATCCAAATAATAGCTTTTGATAGCAGGGAAATTATGCTTGAAAAAACTATAACCTTTTACATTTTCATATGATGCGTCCACACCATACGGATTTAAAATAAAATCAATTCTTTTTCAATAAAGCACTACTACCCTTCCATGAATGTTGTATTTGTAGATAATTTACTATCACTAACAGCTCTCCATGTGGAACATTTCATTCCACTGGTTCATTGTCGGCTAATCATTTAATACACACATAATGTTATTTCTGTAAGAAGGACCGAAAATTCAAATAAACATTATGAAAATAGTCTTGAGGGTTTATGTGTCGGTCCCATGATAATTTTCTATACAATATCACAATTCCTACGAGACCGCTCCTTTCTCAAACGGCTCATTACCTCGCTAGAAAATTCATTTCTATGGTTTGTTAGTAAATCCAGTGACTTAATGCTTTGAAAACAACATATTAAATATGTAGGTACGTTCTTTATGCTATATTGTATTGAAAATGTAATTTATAAAGAAAACTCTTTTAAATTTATATTTTCGTAGGCAGATGGAATGTTTTCTATAACTTCACATACACAAGCAAATGATATGGATTTAATTATAATAAAAATCGATTCCTATTCTTATAAAAATATTCCATCGTAACTCGCTTTAAGAAGAAAATTGAATAATAATAATATGTATAACCAGTTTTCTATTTGTAACAGAGTTATCTACTAAACCTACCCACGTACCCCTAAATTATCATTTAAATGAGAAAAACATCTCTACGGTTACCGAAACGGATTGGTTAAGTTCACGTACGAGACAACCAATAACTGCCCGCATTTATAAATGTATTCGATTTCGTTCATTATTTATTGTTGAACAATTTTACAAACTCTCGAAGGACTCAAATGAAGTGCACAGAACCAGCATCCCATTGGCACATTTGTACGTGTGAGACATTTTTTTATTGTAAACCGTTAAAAGAAAAATCACGAAATTCGTACATTTCTATTTTCTCATGCAGATCGATTGAACGTACGTAAGTTTTGGAGTGAATCATTTTATTAAATCCCCTCACTTGCTAAGTTAATTTCGTGATGAATAATTACGGAGAGGCTAAAAATTCAATTTATGCCAAGTGATATTTATAATAACAAAGAACTAATAGATTTGTTAATAAAACTTTTAGCTGTAAATCTGCGTCACTGTGAGTGGTGCTTGTATAAACATCGACCAGGGACTTTAATTAACTCGCGTGTAATTTAACTTCAGTGAGGAGGGCGTGCATGTGTTCAAGTCCATTAAATGTTGAAATTCGACCTTATACAGTTTTTCGTTAAGTTTTTTTTCAAGGTTTATGAATTTGTTGAATTAAAGTTTAATATCACAAATTTTACGGTTGCCATAATTAGGTTGTTAATTACGCCACTAAAAGAAGTACGGAAATTGATTATAGTTGAAAGTAAAATGTACGCCATAACTTCGGTTTATTCCGATAGGTTACAAAAGTGAATAAAGTCGGCCATTGCAAATTCTATAAAATCCATTTATAAATAATGCCCATGGATATTATGGAAATTAGAGTGAGATACATTTATTGTGTCTGAAATGTAGATTTATAATGCAAAAGAAAGTTTTATCCGAATAGAATTTCAGAAATATGGATTCTTACAACCCTAGAGGTTACACTTTGAAAGAAGGATTAATATCACACGTGTTTTAAAAAACTGTTTTCGCTTTAAAGAATGACGATTTTTACAAAAGAGATAAATATTTTTTGTGCTTAATGCAAATAGGCGAGTTTCTAAAGCTGAAGTATATTGGGTGGTTAATAAATTCTCGAGTTTAAATTTTGAAGAAATCCCTAAATTTTTCAACTTGATTTATTTATCGGAGTAAAACACCATTGTTTGAGCTAATTTATTATCTTGATTTAATTTTTGGACTTATTATTTCGGTTTAATGCCAGTTATATTTCCGTGTACAAAACCAAATGTATATACGCAGAAAAACTTAATTAAATTTTTTCTAATTCCTGCTTGTTTATTTTACTAATTACCAAAATGAAAATTTATCACCGTCTCTTGCATTGTACTAAACAACCGGTGTGTTAAATTTTTTATTGTTATTAGAGAGGATGTACGCAATATTACAGGAGCCTGTCTAATATTTTTGTACCGCTCTACTATATAAGTATGTGCTACATTATTGTCTTTCATTATTTTTTCCTGAAGCAAACTGTATATTCGAATGTACTATTTTAGTTTAGGTGCATTTATGCTGTTGCATCTAAATATTAAATAAAATATAATTCCCATTATAGATGTCACTGGAATAAAATGTAACAATACTGTTACTACATATCCGTATTTATTTTACATCCAAGAAACATATCGACTATAACTGCTGCCTTAATTTATTATTATGGATCATAAGGGAACACTTTTAACACTAGAATATTTGAACATATTGTAAGGGGGCGGAATAAATGCCTCATATTCTAGTACATCAGGCGACGGCTTATGGGAATACGTGTAATGTAATTTCAGAAATGAAAGGGTCAAATTCATACACAGGATGTCATGTTTCTTCGATATTTCAACTTTATACTATTATTAATAAACAAATTGGACTCTTAAGCAAAAACATCAGAAGCTATTTGCTGCCCCTTGTAAGTGTAAATAATTGGACCTGAAATGTAAGTTTGTCACTTCGTCTTCAATTTTTATATTTTTGTCCGTTTTTTTCTTCCATTACTTGTGTCGAGACTTCCACTGTCACTGTAATCCTGAGGCAAAATTAGACTCCACACGAAGGGTGAACCAAAGGACGAACGTAGAGGAGACCGCGCCGATCATACTCAAACTTCTATTTGACGATAATAGGACTGCAGATAATTTCAAAAATTTTTGTTTAATTTTAGTTAAAATTGGTAACCGATAGTTTGTGGTCACAATCAAATTTTTGTCCCTTTTTGAGGCGAAGTACGTAGTTATAAAAATCGAGTGCAGTTATGTTGATATCGCAATAATTTCGCAAAGTATATGGTTGTGGAGATACGATAGGAAATGTGATCATTGCAGTCACATATTAAATAACATGATTGTCGCTTGTTATTTTTAATATCTACGATTAGAAGAAAGGGCAGGAACCCCGTGCACAAGGTGGAAGAATATGTAGAAGTTCCATAAGTCACAACATTTGCATATAAAAGGACTGTAACATTTTTAGATGTAGTGCTTACCCATGGAATTCCATTATGTTAATTTTGTTTCGAATTAATAAAAATGGGATTTTTAGCGAAGATCGCTTTATTTAACGAGAAATCAGGAAGGAAACGATAGAGAATCAGCAAAGTAGTGATGAGAAAACTAAAAAGTGTTTGTCTAAGTTTATTTGGGAGAGAGAATGTCATCTGTTATTTTGGTTGGAGTTTGGCACAAATCTTGGTTAACAATGAGCTTTGTAAAAATGTTTTTGTTGAAATTAATACTGTCAGTCTCACTATATACATTACACAGCACTGACACTTATGTCGTTGAGTGAAACACTCAACGCTTATGATGTGCTTGGGGATTGGGTAAAATAATCATTTTATGGTTGCCTTTGATATTCACGAGGGCTCTCTGAGAAATTTAAACTGTACAAATAGAAGAGGAAATGGTAACAATGTGTACCAAACCACTAAAATATTATGAAGAAATCCACGGTCATAAGTAGAACAAAAGTTACACATCTCTAGCCAAATATAGAACACACACAAAATGTTACTCTCTCATCGGATCTTTCGACAATGATAGGTAAGCCGTTTGTTAAGAACTTGATCGCAGTACAATAACGAAAACAAGTTTTTTGATGATTTCATGGAAAAATGCGAATAATAGAAGAAAAATGTCGCAAAAAAACGAATAAAGTGAAAGTTACGATGGGCAAAGCTTCATAAACCTTAAATAAGATCAAATTGTTTTGATATTAAAATATGAGAGATTTACTCCTTCAATTGTCTTTGCTAAGTATCCTTTCCTAGCATCACGGCCAGCTCTTTAGGGCTTCTACCTACTGCTTCGATTTATAGACCTACAGTTATGATAATCCGTCTAAGGAAGCATGAAAAAGTAGCTTTCCAACAATAGAAATCAATCCCTCAACACAAGATAAACTACAGAGGCAACCTTCGCGGATGATACCACAATTCTGGCACAACACACCGAACTCACCCAAGCCATTGAGAAGCTGCAAACTGCAATATACAAAGTATTCTCATCGTACAACAGATGGAACATTCAAATTAATTCCACAAAATTCCAAGCAAAAATATTCACCCTAAGATGAATTAGAAACCCTCCCAGCATAGCAACCAATAACAGCATTATTCCTTGGAGTCCAACTGATGCTGCCGTTAAGTACCTGGGAGTGCTATCTACTAGATACACGATTTACCTACGTGGAAGCTTCACGTAAACCTCAAAATAAATCAAAGTTACGCAAGACTGGCGCAATATTATTCAATAATAAACGCAATCGACATGTATTGTACATTTAATTAGTGTTGAAGTAATGATGCAAATTAAAAAATTGTCAACATGAAATGACAATTGGACAATCAACTACATTAAAGTGTCAATAATCAATGCTAACTCATTAAAATAAATTAAAACTCCTCAAGCTACCAGCAAATTTTGTTTAAGTAGCAGGGAAGACTTGTAACGAATCATATAAGTTATAAATCTGTAAGAACTCGATGTGGGTTTATTTATTTATTTATTTACTTACGGTAATCACCTTGATACAAATATTTAAAAATACATTTGAATAAAAATACCGTTTGAATAAGTGAAAGGTTTTACTTCATAAATTTCAAATACTTTTAATTTCTGATTTATATTTTTAACTAGCTTGAATAGCGAATGTTTTCACAGGAAGAAACTACAAATGGAGCGTAAAAGTATAAAATTATTTGTTTATTTCTTTAGTGGGATACGAAACAGAACCTCCACGATGCTGATTAGACTCATTTTTCCAAAAATGAGCGGCTGCATTTTAGTACATGAAGACTTGAATCATGAATTAATTGTGGAAGAATGAACATTTCGTACCGTTTCTATTTAAAAATTGTTGCATAATAATAATATACGCTCGGGAATCAGATTCAGTTATAACAATATCCCCCCCTATCCTGTTTTCCATCTGTTTCACTATTCTATCCGTTAGTACTTTAGCTAGCACCTTATACCCCGTGTTTAATAGCGCTATTCCCCTGTAGTTGCTACAACTAGTTTTGTCCCCTTTTTTGAAAATTGGACTGATACTGGCTTTACCCCACTCTTGCGGCATTTCTTCGTTTTCCCATATTTTTCTTGTAATAAGAATGACAAAAAAACACCTCTGGTAACTGAAAGCCCCTTTCGCCACCAAATTCATCTTAAAGCAACTCAGTGTTCCAAAAGTATGCGATATCGAAAAGCAAATACTTTTGTTAAAATTCGCATCGTTTTTGAACCTACCGGTTATTTCTTCAATTCTTCACAAAATTTCATACGACGGCGCCGCGCCGATCCAAATCATCTGCCAGTAGTTCCTGAACAGCACTAGACTTGTACGAATTCCAACTTTCTTTGTTTAAATTTCTGTGTACATTAGATTTATGTACATCATGATTTCTAGCAAGTTAGCGAATTGAAACATGGGAGTTTTCCACGACACCTTGCTGAGTGTTGCTACGATTCTTCCTGTGCTTGGTAAATCTTTCACAGATTCTGTTTATTGAAACTTGTGAAAAACCTTGCCTACCGTAGACTGAAAAATGTTGTATTTGGGGTTGTTGAACAAATGACATACTTCCGTCTGTGTTCTCCCAAAATCATTCAAATTTCGTTTTTCTGATAATTGAGGCGTTTTAAATAAATTAGTTTTGCACAAAATAGATGATTCACTAAAGGACACTATTAACTGTTTCAATAGTTAGTTTTTCGCGATTGTCCCAAAATTTTTTTTAAAAAGAAAATAAAATACTATTTCAAATAAATATATTGTTACTAAAAAAATTAATTTTTCCTGTTGCGCTTTTGTTTTAAAAAAATAAAAAAAGTAAAAAATACCATGTCAATAGAAATGAAATACCAAATAACATTTATTTGAAAGGTTTTTTCAAATGTATTTACAAAGATATTAACGATATTCGATATTTGGAACACTGTGTTTATTAGTGAGTCGAAAAAGATTTCCAAATAACGTTTTCTGTGAAACATTTGTGAATTGTTTAGGATGTGAGTAATCCTGTTAATATAAATAAATAACACCTGACAGAAGCAAATTGAAAACCAATATTCTGTCAGATCCTTTCCATTATAAATAGTAAAACCAAATTAAGTAATTGACTTGCGAGATGTAATTAAGCAAACAGCTGTATGAAGTTGTGTTACTTTACTGAAATTCCAATTCGCCTTCATTTAGTATTTAAAATGGAATAAATTAAGCTGTAGCGCACTTAAATCAACACCATTAAATATCCAATAACGAAGGAGTATATGTGGATTTCACCCCACACCAAAGTTTTTCCTTTTATCTCTGAATACAGATTATCACTAATGATACTTTGAATGCACAAAAATGCATTAACGACAATCTACCTAAATTTTATCGAGCGTGAATAATCAAATTAATTTATTTCGCTTTTTTGAGTAGTTAAGAGTTTAGGGGTCGAATTTCCAAAAGTGCTATTACCAAAAAATAGGGGATTTCTAATGAAAAAAAAAGGTGGATGATAAATGTCTAGAGCTGGTTTTCTCGAATGGAATTTTGATGATGTCGTTAGTCCTAATTGGAAAATTATCTACAGCTATACGGAACTTTATTGTGGGTATTATACCGTACCGTGTATTATCTGCGGTCGCACGACAATCATGAATATATGTATATAAAATCAGTCGTAAAGTGCGTCTTTCTCCATTTTCTGTTTCATCTCAGGAATAATTCTCGGTTAATCTACGTATAACAATACCCACAAGAAGCATTTTTGTTTTACGCATAAAATATTTAGCGCTAATAAAGACTGCGATAACGATGCGAGCCTCGATTTGCGGCATTATAGTTCGTAACAATGAAGTAATATTACCTTCCGCCCAATTAAGCAAATTAACGTAAATTAGGGGGTTGCCATTTTCTAAGCAATGAAGCAGGGAACATTAGGCAGATATTTCATGCTTGCCAAAAAATATCTAGAAACTGATGGATTATTTTTGTTACAGGCCCTTCAAGATGGAGGCTCGGCAAATAGTGCAGTATCTCATTTTGAACCTCAGGTGGCGCTTCTTTGTGATACCGGAGTTCACGGACAAGAAGCTTACCATCCCCAATATATGACAGAACAGGGAAGGTGGCAGACTGATTTATCTTCAAAAGCCACGTGTATTAAAGACAAAATGGATATATTAGATTATTGTAAGAAGGTAAGTTCTTTTATGATCGATTTGATAAAATAGTATATTACATTACGCTTATTTATTTTTGTCACCCCTCTATCCTAAGAAGCTTTCATTAAATACTAAAGCTTCGATAGAATTAATTTAATTTCTTTAACTTTTGTGTTACTTTAGCATTCATTTAAGCGCCTTAATGAATTCAGCTAATTGCATACACCAAACGCAAAACGATTTTTAATGCCGTTTCATTTCAAAAGCAATACAAAGAGAAACTGTAATTAATCATTAAAACTTCTCTTCACTTGCACCATACTTTCAAGAAAAACAAATTCTCATTTGGATATAAATAAACATACATAACTGTAGCTTACTTCGTTTGATTTTAAAACATGTCCAAGTTTTTTTTAGCTATGTAGAATATGTGTGCTTAACGGTAATGCAAAAGCTCAAAGATTAAACGGTTGATTCAAGTATTTGACTTGAAAAGTATTCAGTTTTCGCCCTTACGTTTCATAAAATTTTAGGATGAAATTTTTAATTTAGTAAATATTAAAATCCTGGAAATGGATAGCCTTGTTGATTTTTGTTGGATCGTTATTTCAATGTTTAGATGTTATCAATCCCACATCTTTTAGTATTCTTTGTAAAGCAGCACAGATTTAACGTTACAATTAAGCAATAACGATCAACGGGTTCCTATAATAACAGCGCAGAGTTGTTAAAGGATTCAAATTCATTGGAAATTTGACAAGGCGTTGAGAAAAGAAAAGTTCATGTGAACGTGTGTCCTTTAAAAACGAGAGAGAACTTTGAAAATTGTGATTTTTCCGTAAGAATAAGAATTAATGAAATAAAAATATTTGGAAAAACGACAAATAAGGGTAATAGAATAGGATTACTTGACTCCTTAAATGTCAAAGAGTTTTATATCGAGGTTATTTTGGTGCCTAGCGCCCTTTAATTCTATTATTTATTGAGTCACATATTCGTCTTTAAAATATTTGTGATGTTATTGGGTTAAAGAGTAAGTTCCCAGCGTTTCTGGTTTCTGCTTAAATTTCGACGTAAAACCCTTTGAGGATTGTCAAACACGATGAACTATGATGAATCAACCATCGTACCACTCTTGCATTCCATTAGAAAAGTTCAAATTTGTGTGTATGGGTAGGTACCGTTCGCTTTAAGTGACATCGGTCTTTTGCGAAATCTGATAGAGACAAAAAATGCATTATCTGCTCTAAATTGCTTCCAAGGAATGTAAAAATTATTGCCAATAGCTTGGTCGTCTTCACTCCATAATGCAAGAGAAACCATTGGGAAGAGTTCATGATGTCACATTAAGAAAGCTGCTATTCACAGCTCAGTTGAAAGGTTATTCCCTGTCCGCCAATGATGTAGTCCCATTAGATCATCTTTTTGGTTCCAATAGAAGCTCCTTTAATAATTAAGGTGCGCTGCAAAATTGGTGAAGGTTTCTTCGGTCTGAAACGAGGAGATTACCTCTGCCAAGATCCAAGAAAGACTTTCAACCAGATGAAGGGATGCGTCTATTCTATTAAGATGTGAACATTCTTAAAAAAAAGAAAAGGCGAATTCCAAAGTCATGAATATCCCTCAGAGTAAAATAGCTCTTATGACATAAACTTACACAGCACCCGTGTCGTTTTATCCATAAATGTATAGATACTGGAAATTATAAAAAAATCATTTAGAAGCCAATTAATTTCAATTTCAACTTCCTTCAGTGCAAAGTAACAAACATTGGCCGATTGTACGCACGTTGTTTGTATAGATATAGACAAAACAATTTGGCTATTAGTATTTTATTGATTTTATTCTTATGTAATTAAGTTTGTATGATACAGTACAGTACTACACCCCCTCAGATTTGCGGATAATGATGTAGTCTTCGTTTAAGAGAAGGAAGAGAAGTGTGTTGAATGATGAGAAAATTGAAAAAAAAGTACGTCGCTGTAGTTTATGGATATGTATGGGTGAACGGGACAGCCAACTTACAAAGAGGTGAAGAAACGATGAAATGATACACAGAATATAAATATTTTGGGACAATATTATCCGACACAGAAAAAGTAGACTGAGATATAGTAGATGTAAAGGGAAAAAGGGAAGAAACGTACACCTTACGGTATAAGAATGTGTCCGTCAACGGACAGAGAGAAATTAAACTACATGATAATAACAAACACTCGCAACCTCCCCTTTTTTGTTGTGAGTTTTCATTATTATCATTTTAACCCAGGATGTAGACTACATGAGACGGTGTGGTGTCTTCAATATACCCGTCAAGATAAAATTCGAAGGGAAAAGATATGAAGCGTCGTCTAAATTGATTCGTAGATGACAGATGGCTAAAAAAGAAATAATCGACAAGAAGAAGCCGAACACGGGCATGACAGCGTTCAAGTAGAAAATGCACTTAACAGAAACGATAAGGAAGAAAGAAGTAAAAAGAGAGCGAATGAAGTGTTTGAACATGTCTAAATCTGGGAGCGGAAAACTTATAAAGAAGAAAAGCACAGAAGAAGAAGAATGCAACAATGTTATTAAAAATTAGTAGTAAATATGGAGCGAAGTAACGTAAATTATGTTGGAACTATTTGGCTCATAAAGATTCTTAAGCAGAAGTTCTTTATTAGCCACTACTGCACTGACACTTTCTTAACCATTTTAATCTACTCAGTGATGGACATTTCAATACCAATGAACGCCGGAATGAACCCATTTCAAAGTCAAGACGCTTCCTGGTGGCGAGTAGAAAACTAAATTGAAATCATTCGACTTCTGATCTTTGCTAGATCATGTCACGGTTGACGCTTGTTATCTTAGCTGAAGTCAACGTCGCAATTTCGCATATTAAATCTCATTTTTGGTAAGTCACCACCAGAGAAGTCTTGACCTTGAAGTGGGTTCATTCCGCCCTGGTGTGATTTTTTCGCCCAGGTTATGTGTTAAATGTGTTACATTTTCATGAAAAACTGCAGCGGATAGCTTTTTTTTGTTATAATGCGTTGAAATTGTAATGTTTGCTAGAATTACTTAAGTTCACCAATGTTCTTACCATCCATCAGGTTAGTGTTAGCGTCTTCGCAAAAATTTAAAGAAGCCGCCCCTCTTCTGCATCGTTCTTGACTTTCCCTGCTCCATGCCTGACAACACCACATAGCTGTTGGATTCTGGATTTCGATGGGAGGGTAGGACAGCCCACGCGCACTTAGGCCATCTATTCGGAGCCTTTGTGCTACCTCCCTGATTAGAGTCGTTCGACCCCGCAACGTCACTCAAGCCATCCCACACGTGAGATAAACCTGAGGATGCTGGACGGAGAAGTGGCTCTAATCTTAGCCATGTCCGGCCAGGATTCTCCCAACATGGATCATCTTAATTTGACAAGTACGGGACATTCACACAGTATATGTTGCGCCGTCTCGTCGTCTGTGTACCATCCTTTACAGGATGGTGAATTTACCAGGCCCATGCGGTGCATGTGCTTGTTAAGTTTGTAGTGTCCAGAAAGTATACCTACAAGTAGCCGCAGGTTTCCTCTGGATAGCCCTGTACAGAAGCGCGCCAGGCTACGAGATGGTCCTCTGAAGGCCTCTCTCGCGTGGCGACAGTCTAACATCAAGTTCCACCTAGCTCTGTGTTGGGCTTGTGTGTCTTGGGTTGTGCATAGCAGTTGTGTGCTTTCGGTTAAGATGGTGTATCGTCGTCACCCAATTTATCTATCTCTTCTAACAATTCTGCTGTAGTTAGAGGTTTTGTCCTGAAATGAAAAAAATAGAATACTCAACTGCCCACGGGGTCGCTAACGACCCACAACAAATTGATTTGTTATTTTCAACAACTAATTCAAATATAATTATTGTATATTATTATGTATGTAGGCTTTCATCATTCAACACTGTATTTTTATAAATTATTTAAATCTTAGTATTAGTAGTCTAATTTGAAACTTACCCAGTAATATTCATCAGCCCTGTTTTGTAAAAAACACTCGTACATCCTCGAATGCACTCCATTAAAATGGAATACAAATGACGGTGATGATTTAATCACCAAACTTATTCTACCGAATAATGATCTTTAGATGTTCGTAAATAGTATAAGACTCTAAATTTAACATGACAAAGTAATCTTCCATTGTACAAAGTACAAGTAGAAAACTTTACATGTAAACTCTACAG
This sequence comes from Pyrocoelia pectoralis, assembly GCA_036250285.1. NCBI lineage: Eukaryota > Metazoa > Arthropoda > Insecta > Coleoptera > Lampyridae > Pyrocoelia > Pyrocoelia pectoralis. The sequence goes on from CM070078.1 coordinate 11,673,912, forward strand.
TAAAAATAAACATTTACGTTACTCCACTGAAAATAACATTAAAGTAAGTTTTTTGCAAGAATGAAAAATAAATGAGAAAAAAGCAATAAGAAATGTTAAGCTAATAAATTGAATGCAATCTACTGCTACAGTTTATCCTTTACGCCTTCGGATAAAAACCAAATGCTGGTAATAAACAAGACGGTTCATAACCAGGCGATCAATAATAACAAATTAAATAAGTTTCAGTTTAAATTAGTAGGTAGACGTAATGTCCGCTTATTTTGTTTTTCTTTTATAATGTAGTTAACTATTAAAACGTCCTATCTTTCTGGGTATTCTGTTCGTACCCCTTTATATTCCCGATCAATTCATTACCAACCTGTAATGTGAGAATTATATACATAAAGAAATTATTCAAAAGAAATTTGGCCGCACTTGATGACTATGAATGAATAGTATAAAATCAAAAGTTGATTTAAACATTTAATGAACAATAAATCCGATACACCAACGAATGAGGCACTACTTTCTTAAGCTAGGTAAGGGTTTCTAAATATTATATTTTATTGGTGTAGTTTAGCGACTCGTATGTTGTTTCATTACAAATTGAAAATATGGAATGTATATTATGTCTTCTGTGGCATATGTATACCGAAGTGGTCTTTTATCGACTGTTTTGTAGCTGCTTGACACTGCTCTAAAGCTCCATGTCGACCGAGCTTTACTACTTATTTTAAGGTGTACATTATAAATTATTGTCGGCTGTTTGTGAATAGTATGTATAATATGTATGTGAGAATGTGTCAGCTGCCAAGAAATAAAAACTGTTATTTCCGTTTCAACACAATTACCTATATAATATAAAACTTTAAAGTCCTTAATTCCTATATACAACTTAATAATGCAAGACATAATAATACACGTATTTCTATGTACATTTTGCTTTCTCTGCACCTACAAACATTGTTTGAAGCAGATTTTACATAAAAGAAGAAATCCAAAAATGTGTCTGTATTGAGATCAAATTTACTTACAAATAAAATAAATTTAAACAAAAAGCGCGATTATTTTCACTTATCCTGCAAATTTCCAAAGGATTTTTTTCAATAGTGAAGGGTAGATTTGCGTATTTCTATGAAAACTGATCTAAAATTTTCCAATAATGGGTTCGTTATTATATTGTAAAACATTAAATTAGGTTTGAATCGATAACGCTTTAGAAGCTATTTTCTGAAATTTAATGTATAAAAGATTGTTGTGCACTCAATTGTAATTGCCGATTAAGAAGCTTCATTAGTTTTCTTATTAACAACAACTCTCTAGAAATTTTAGGTCAATCCAAATAGTAATTTCGGTGTTTGACAGTTCCCCAAAGAGTATTCAACTTGATTAATGTTGTGCTAGTTAAATTTGAAAGGCGTAATAAATAAATCCGTATTGGCTGTCAACAGTTTAACATTAAAGGCGGTATTTGACAACGTTTTTAGTCATTCGCCGACAAGAGGTTTGTTTAGGAGAGATTGTTTTATCCTAAGAAGTTAATGAAAATTAATTAAAAGAATCGCCGATGTTAGCAGTACCTACTTGATTAAAAAAATTTTTCGTAACATAACTGTATAACTCAAGATCAGTCTCCCTATTTTTTCCCCTAGCAATTTTGTAACCCTCATCCAATATTGGCGAAAGAACACTCAATGTATTATTGAGGTGCATTAATATTATGTAGCTGCTGACAACAATCTGTAACATGATTTTGATACATTGACTTTATTTAAAATGGGGAGCAAAAAATACTCCTTTCTTGATTAAAGACGGATTGGATTACTAAATTTGGTTAAATGGCGAGTTTAATTGCACGGCCTGGTCAAGCAATTACAACCCCTTCATCTATCCGATTGTTTCACAGGTCAGTACAATTAGTTGTGCTAGATACTTTGAACAGGCGTGTTTACACTATTCACTGATGTGATCACATTTTCTAGCAAGCAGCTAACCGTAATTAAATGTTTAACTTGTTTTATTTGTATTTATCGTAATTTCCAATTTCCTGGTGTGGTGAAATTATAATCGTTGAAAACGAAAATAAAACATTAAATACAAGCCCGTATTGATGAAATGATCGCTTGGAATTCAAGTACAACGAAACGATCTTTGGGCATATTCAAACGTTCGCTTTCATACAGCGATTTTGTCGAAATTATCAAAAACGAAATTTGTTACACTTCAATACATTCATTAGGGGTGCGTGCGCGAGCAAAGAAAATACGGCGTTTACCTACTAAAAAGCTTTATTCAAGACTAATATGCAGAAAACGTTTTTCTTACACAAAGAGCTTTCAGCTTTTCCTCAGTTTTTAAAAGTTAATTACGGTAGATTATCTTTAGAATATTACTGTAAAGCTGTAAAGACAAGTTTTTATGTGTTGGTTTATTGCAATGCGAGCGATGATAAACTATCGTAGTGCTAGTCTTATTACAACGTAACGAGTTTGCATGCTGCGATATAATAATATACTCGAAGAACAAAAATCCCCTACTTTTTAACTGTTGGAAAAAAACTACCATCTTCTAAACTCTACCTTGTCTTGAGAAGAAATAGCGTCAATTTCGTTGTCAGTGGACTTGAGTGTTTTTCGCTTTAGTTGGTGGTTGGTGCAAATTTAGAAGATTTTTAGCTCAGAAGACTGGCGGGAACAATGAAGATACCGCTCGTTAAAGTTTAAAAAAGTGAAACCTATAATTGTCATAGTGATTCACAATTTAGGAAGAGCCGCGTTTCTTAGTAACGTTTCTGACAGATCTAGTTAATCACCGGCTATTGGTACGTAAATTGTCAAGGTATGGAATAAGAGGACTAGCTTTGAAGCTACTTGAATCCTACATCACGCAACGATACCAGATGGTAGAACTCAATGTCACTCGCAGTGAACCGCGTAATGTGACAAGAGGTGTTCCACAGGGTTCTGTATTGAGGCCATTGCTGTAAGTGATTTATTTTAAATTGTTACTCTAAGGACTTGTCCAAGTATATTGCTGGCCATAACGTTAACATCGTGTGCTACACGGATGATACGAATCTTTTAATTACAGAGATGAACATTTCTGAAACGCTGCATGTTGCAAATAATGTGTATGATAGAATTGTTAAGTGGGCTAAAAATAATTGCCTACGATTAAACATGGATAAAACAACATCGGTCGCCTTTAGTATTGCCAGACTGCCTCGATCGATAAAGTTTACCGATATTTGTTACATCGACGGAATGACATTCGGGAAGACTTCATTCAACCTTTGAGCTGCTGCAAGAAAAATTAAAGAACAAGTAATTATAAAGTATGTTAAGCAAGCTAACATTTTTTATTAATTATTTTCTAAAGGCAATCGATTTCGGCTGTATTAGCCATCATCAGGCCGAGTTAGAATGAACAATTTACAATATGTGATAATATGATGATAATATCTATCGTCGTTGTATAAAAATCGTGATTGTAATGGTGAGGTGGACGTTGAAAATCTGTAAAAGAGCGTATAACTACAAACTAAAATAATCAATAAAGTTCTAAAATGATAATGAGTGTAATAATAATTAAGTTAAGGCTGAATATAATATCAATATTACCTGAGGTTAACCAAGGAACGGGGTGTAAAATGGTGCAAACAGGCGTATAAAGCAGGGGGAGGTTAAAAATTTAGGTGGGTTATGTATCTTGTCAGAGACGTGTAAACATTTTTGGCATGGGCGTAGAGAAGATTAGGCATTTGTTGAGTATGTTTTAGAATTGAAGGGGGATAATATTTTGTAGATGTGGTGTTCCGTAAATTCTGTGATTTCGTTGGCGAGTTGTTTATTTTTGTTGTATTTGCCTTTATCGATTTCGTAGTGTTCTAATATAGGTAGTAAGTTTTTTGAAATTGTCTGAAGCGTGTAATAGTTTTGTGTTATCGATTGAAATAGTATGTTTTGTGTCTAAAACGTGCGTATCGATGGCGGATTTTGGTGTATTCTTGTAGTATTCTTTATATCTTGTGTGTATGTTACGGGTGGTGAGCCTATGTAGGATAAATTGCAATCGTTGCATTGGTACGTGATGAAGCTTAGGAAGATACGTATAGAGGCGAGTAAGAGAGCGATGGCTTTTGGGGAAAAGATGGAAGAAGAGAGGAAGGAGGTATTTTAAGATGTTGTTGGAACGAGGTGAAGCATGGGAGAATACGACAGAGGCAGGAGGAAAAAAAGCGTTATTACGAAACGGACAGACATGCGAGAGAGGAGGTAGAGAGGAAGAGGGTAGAGGGACGGGGTATAGCAAGGAGAGGCGAGGACGTACAAATACAGGAAAAAAGGATAAGAGAAGGAAGGTATAATGAAAAATATAAGAACTTAGTGACAGACGAAATACCGAAATACCTGAAGGGAAAAGGAGGCATAGAGAGTATGAGGATAATGGCGCGATTCAGGGTGGGAAAGACAGCAAATATTGGTTGGAGGATGAGGAGAGATTGTGCAGACTATGTGGAGAGGAAAGGGATAATATCGAACATATGATAGAGAAATGTGTAGAGCTAAGGCAGTAGAAGGGAGGTTCGAGAGAGGTGCTGGGAGAGGATAGAAAGGGGAAAAAATGGATGGAGGAGGTTTTAGAGAGCAGAAGAAGGAAAATGGGGACAGTACTGTAGGGTAATTTTTTGGTTGTTGGTTTGGGTAGTGGTTTGAAGTTAAGTCGATCTGGTGGGGATAGTTCAAGTTGAATATGTTTTAGTTTGGTTTTTGTGTTTTGTTTATGTTGTAATGGTGGTAAAAGAATAAGATTCCTTATATATTTTTATAAATACAATAAATAGGTACTGATTGATTGATTGAACTGGGGAAATAGTAGCATATCACTTACTCGAAAAGGCGCAGTTTCTTTAATTAAATGCTTGCCTCATACGATAAGCTGATCCTGTTACACGCATTCCTTCAATTTTTGCACTTCTAAGAGCAGCAGTATGCTCGGTATATTAAGAAATTGTGTAGGTATTAACAAAACCGTATTTCGATCAAGTATTATCCGACAGTGAAGAAGTATGATCCGATTCTATTGCAAGCAACACAGTACGATCTCTGAGAGATGGTTGATGTATCTTAAGTAAACATAATTGGAATTCTGAGTTCAGTTTTGAGGCTACTCTGTGCAGTCTTATGCAAGCAGCTCTCAGAGTAACCGAAGAATGGTGTAAGGAACACTCCCTGTCCATAAACCCGACAAAAACGGAGGTAGTTCTGTTCACAAGGAAAAGGAAGATTGAGGGACTTCGAGCCCCTCTACTCTTCCAAAAACATCTCCAGTTTTCAGAGTCAGTGAAGTATCTAGGTATTACACTTGACAACAAACTGAACTGAAGCAAACACATCCAGCTCAAAGCGGAGAAAACAAATAGGGCCTTCTGGCAATGTCGCCGCGTAATGGGAAGACTTTGGGGTCCATCCCCAAAGGCTGTCCTGTGACTGTACACCGCTGTGATTAGACCTATGTTCTGTTACGGAGCAATTGTCTGGTGGCCTAGAACCAAACTCTCCACAACCATAGCACTTCTTAACCATGAGCAAAGACTAGCGTGCCTTTCGTGCACGGGCGCAATGCGAACGACCCCCCCCCCCCCCCCCAGCCGTCATGGAAGCCCTCCTAGGTCGGCCTCCACTGGACCTCCACGTGAGAGAGCAGGCCACGGTGGCAGCCTTGCGTCTGAAAAATAAAGGGTTGTTGAACAGCAGAGGCACTGAGGTGGGACACTCTCGAATTCTGGGTGAGGCAGTCAAGCGACTGCCTATACTAGAAGGACGATCTGACTCACTCATCCCTCCATTTACACTAGGGAAAAACTACCGCATCTTTTTTGATGCGGAAGTGGCATCCCAACCAGACATATCCATCTTCACGGACGGATCTAAAACAATGGAAGGAACAGGCACCGGAATTTATTCCAAAGAACTGAACCTCCATATCAGCCAACCACTAGGCAAAATTTCGACTGTCTTTCAGGCAGAATTAGCAGGAATATCGCTTAGTGCAAGAATAATTTTTATGCACAGCATAAAGAATAAAAGCATTAGAATTTCCAGTGACAGCAGAGCCGCTCTGCAGGCACTAGGTCAACACAAAATCACCTCCAGGCTGGTTTCCGAGTGTCACCAAATACTGGACCAACTGACAAACAGCAATACCCTTGAACTTGTATGGGTTAAAGGGCAGGCAATGAAAAAGCCGATAAGTTAGCCCGACTGGCCTCAAAACAACTGTTTTATGGTCCAGAGCCGGCTCTTCCACTTACAGTATGAACTGTAAACAACTTAATAACTCAAGACACCCAAGCCCAGCATAGGGTGGTGGAACTTGATGTCAGAGTGCCGTCACGCGAGAGAGGCCTTCAGAGGACCATCTCGTAGCCTGGCGCGTTTTTGCACAGGGCTATCCAGAAAGAACCTGCGGCTACTTGTGGGCATACTTTCTGGGCACTGTAAACTTAACAAGCACATGCACCGCATGGGCTTGGTTGAATCACCATCCTGCAGAGGATGCTACACAGAAGATGAGACGGCGCAACACATACTCTGTGAGTGTCCCGAACTTGTCGAATTAAGACGATCCATGTTGGGCCTGGCCGGACATGGCTAAGATCAGAGCCGCTTCCCCGTCCAGCATCCTCAGGTTTATCTCACGTGTGGGATGGCTTGAGTGATGCTGCGGGGTCGAAAGACTCTAATCAGGGAGGCAGCACAAAGGGTCCGAATAGGTGGCCTAAGTGCGCGTGGACTTCTGACCACCCTCCCATCGTAATCCAGAATTCAGATCCAGAGTTCAGTTTTACATTTTCATGAAAATGAATCCTTATCTAAAGCAGAAACTTCAACAAACTTCTTCAGATATTGTCAACTTTCTATCATCAATATCAGTAAAGTGCTTGAAAAGAAGATATTCGATACAGAAGGTGTGCTATCACTTGTGAAACATCTAATATGTAATATCCCAAATTAAAAAAGCAAGTAACTGATGTAGAAGATCGAGAAATGATAATAATGCCAGAAAATATCATTCCGGATCGTGTTTTTAGGTTTAATTCAGTGATTTTTAAGGTAAATTAGCGAATGTAGTATTTTTAAAGTTACGGAAAATCGATTTTACAGTTCATATTAAACATTACAGGCAATTTATCAAATACCTTTTTTTACTAGAGAAGATTCACGACTTTTTCTTTAAAATTATTAAAATATTCTTAGTTATCTTCAGCTAATGTTTTTCTCATTATCATTAAGTACCACTTTATTCGCATCTCATTACTTTTTATGATTTATATTGAGTAACGATAAAAAAAACATGAGAAAAACTATTATTTCGATACTTAGTTCTCGTCTGGAATTTTTAGCACGTTTAAGGCGATACAATTTTCTAACGAAATTATTAAATTTCTTGTCTTATAGTAAAAAGTTGGTTTAATATTCCTGTTATTATTAAAGGGAACAGCTTGCGAAAGGCATGTTTAAATATTTTTATTTTCGTACACGTCTGTACCAATGTGGGTAAAAGCAATTTAGGGGTGTATAAATAGACAACTGCAGATTCGTTTGCGAGTTTACGCTTTGACAATTTCGCTAGTTAGGGGGAAGTAATTTAATTTCTGTTCTATGTTTAGTTATTCCAATTCTATTGACATCGCCTTTTATTAGTTGAGTATTAAAATTTAAAAAACGTTTCCTCGTGTTGATTTAAGTTATTTTTGACAGGGAAAAAGGGAGAAAAGAAAATTTCTGTTGCACGCCTTACAACGGTTACCACCAATAAATTGACATTTCACAAATCAATGTGATACCGAATTTAAAATGGAGCTGTTTTTGATTCAAAGGATAACAAAGTTTTAAAACTTGTATTAACTTGGCGTACATCCAAAGAACTTGAATATGCACGTTGGTTCCCTAGAGAAGAGTATACCAATTTAACAACTGTTCCAACAGTTTTGTGATACAATTATTGTATGTATATAGGTTTGAATGAAACTTTTCTAAACTCTTAGAGATGATAATGGGATTTGATGTGATTTGTTTATATGACATTGCACTGAAGAAATTAAACCGTTCCTCTGCTATACACCATGTACATGGATTTATACTGACTGTTGTACTTTTCGATTCCATATTGCAGTAAATGTAATTCCCAAATACTGCTACCAGTTCTAAATTTGAAAAACCTTACCTCAAAGATGCTTCATTACTAACGCCAAGGATCCTAATTGCTTAACGGTTTGAAAAGAAATATGTGACCGTTAAAAGTACTAAATGTATCAAGTTACTAACAAAAAGTGTAGGTAATCGATCGTTCCACGTATCGTATAAATGCCAATTTAGAGGAACTAAACTAAAAGCATAATAATTCAAATTTATTCCCATCGATAGCGCAACAAAATATTTATTTTAATGCCTTGTCCATTTTTCTTTTCCATCACATTTACTTCGGTCGACGTATCACATTAATAACTACCATTCATTGAATAACATTAGGTAATATTATGGCGCTACCTACCTATAAACTAAACAATATCTCTTTAATGAAATTTACTTTATTCAATTGACTTTGTATGTTAAATTATACGACTGGTGTCGACAAGTCTGTAGAAAGAAGCCTTACCAATAATTATCCTTACAACGTTTTCTACGACACAAAAAAATATTGTTTAATTAGAGAAAATGGTGCATAATTTACATACCACCGAAGTTTTTACTTTTTAGTACCTACTTTACTTTGACAAAGTACGCTTTTGAATTTATAACATGTTTACTGATAAATACGCTTTTGAGCTTTTTCATTAAATATAATTCTGTGTACTGCATAACTTTTCTTTACAAAGGTACTACTGATGCTGCCCTACCCTTCGTGTTTTTCAATGATTAAAAACTGCAAAAAATTGATGTCTGAACTGAGCCAGATGGTTTCTACTTCTTCCATCTTTTCGTTTTTTACGCCCCGTGCACTTTATGATCTTTCTGTTTGATTTAGATCGTTTATTTACTTTAAATTTAACGTAGGTAGTCCAATTTCATAAAACTTTGCCTAAGTACCTCGTTACTAGAGCCAAATGATTAATATCGTGTGGGGTAATAACTTACCGCGTCAACATAAATCCAAGTCCATCACGTTACGTAGTCACCGAATAACTAATGAGAAGCTTTTTTATAACAACTTTCAATAGGAAAATCGGGCCGAACTTTCTCAACAAACATTATTCCGTCATTAAAGTACATTATGTATTGTATATTTTTAAGTGGTCAAAAGCGTGTGATCATTTTTCTGTATCCTTTGTTGTTACTAAACCAAATCAATTGGAAGCTCGACTTGTGAAGCACGCCAAAAAATGCGTGATTAAACTATACGTTATTCTCAAGAGGAACATTAACACCAACAAATTTTTTAGAAAATTAGGGAAATGTAGTGAAATAGTCAAAGATTATTACTGAATACCTGAATAACATCGAAAAACAAAAGAATATAATTACTTATAACATGAAATTGTAAAAAATATGAGAAGCTATCATTAAATGCAATAGAGTTAATAATAGTAATAATTCAAAGCAGGGAAAATCTAACTTTGAATCAAAAAATTGATGTACTGCATTTCCAAAAACTCATAATGGACTACTCAGATTGCTGTCCACCCAACACACAATAAAATTAGTAGGCAACAACCAATGATACGAACGCTCAGAATTTGAGTACAATATGCACTTTTCGTCACACGTCAACAACCGATCAAGAAATGGTTCTTTATCGGCGTGGCGATACCGTACAATAATGGTGAGACGACTTAATATGTCATCCTTTGACAATTCATATGCCACCCATTTGCTTAACTTCCACGTCTTTCCTAGTTGATGAAGGTGCAAACAACTCACATTGTCCGTTTCTGCAAGCTCCAGGCACGTTGTATTCGAATTTCTCCCGAAAGTCTGTTGGAGATCTTCTTTGTTAATGATCTTCGGCCTCCCAGAACGTGCGTTCTCGGTCAGGCTGAGATCTTCCGAAGACAATTGTTTGAACCACTCCTGTGCTGTTCGATCACTTACAGCATCAACTGAATGCGGTAGATATTTTTCTCGTCACAACTGCAGCTTTTGTACCAAGTCTGGACTCACAGAGTAAACAACCTCGAATTAAAAGTTATATTCGTTGCCACGAAGTGTGTATGTATCCGACAAAAGAAGATTTATTATTTCGTGGCCTAATATAGGTCAACAAGTTACGGAGGTATTGTAATACCAATATACGTACTAAATATTTGACAAAAGTCACCATCTTGGTGAACCTAAATTCTGACGTAATTGTCACGTTTTACTAATTTCTAATGACATTCTCAGCATGTCTTGCAGTCCTACAGTTTACGGAGTGGTGTTTCTTCCTCCTCACCACTCCTGCACATTGGGACTGCTCCATTGCTCACTTTGTGAAGTTCATTCCCCTTTAGCAGAACGGTCATAAGATATATGTATGTCTTCCTTGTCGAATTTCAGTAGGTTTTCTGTTCTTTGGTTGGAAGACACTCCTAGTACGGGGCCGGGATCAGCTTTGGCCGGGGGTGCTCTTCAAGTCTTCATCCTTCCATTAGTTTTGAATGGTTTTATTAGTCCATATAAGGCAATTTCCTCCCTTCTTTGACTAGCCAGTCAGCTAAATGTCTTGTCTAGCGTTACTCCGAGGTACTTGATTTTATTCCTCATAGGGACGAGCGTTCCATATAGGAAATCGATACGATCTCACTTTCGGCCGGTCAAGTATAAAACATGTATTTAACAAATAAAAGAAGTAAAAATCGAAACTTATTTTCGCAAATGACGAAATGATTGCACGTGCAAGTGTAAATAATGTGGATACATATATACAGGATGACGAGTAAGAATGCGCTCAGATAAGGATGCTTGGAAAACAAACAGTGCTTCCCTCTTAACTTAACTTAGCTGACTACTGTCCTCTGGAGTCCTACTTCCAACGTTCTAAGTATATTCTTGACAAGCTGAAAGTAAATACAATGTGAATTGCTAGATTATTAATATAATTCAGGTCAGGTGGTTGATTCGTAGAAAGTCCAAGTGATTTCTCAGAAAGGGCAGAGCGGGAGAAAAATTCTTTTCATTACCGATTATATAAATGTGTGATCTGCTATGTCCAAGGTGGGGAAATGAATGAAAAGAGTGGAGGACGAAAGTGACGACTGATGATTTAACAAGCCGTACTTTTGAATTTTTTATGGAATCAAAAAGAAACGTCAGGAACATTTTGATAGGATGTTGTATACTGCATTTCTGTTTACTACTTCTATCTACTTATTAATTTTCAATTATGCAACTCTGTAGAACACAATTGCTGAATTCCAACATACAATAGAAATTGATTGAGAATGTAATCGATGATACTTTCGTAACACAATTTAAGATCCATTTAAAAAAAGAACGTGGTTACTAAATCTTTAGTACAAGAGTAATTCATATTCAGATTAATATTTTGTAGAACATGGATTGCATCAATCTATGATGTTCCAAAATTAGAGAGTGGACATAGAGGCGAGACTTGAAGTCTAAAAAATTAATATAATTAGAAGTAATTAATGCAAACATAAATAAAGTGAGGATTAAATAAAGTAACGTCAACTATGTTGAATGCGGATGATAATGTGAAGGAAATCTGTCAAAAGAATTATTTAATCACTTCTATTAATTAGAAAACAGAAAACACTTGAACAACTTTTCACGGAATGGGATGTGAAAAGTAATCTTATAATAGCACGAAGTAGATATTGCAACTTTTCGCGTTTGTTATAATTATTAAATCCATTTACTTTAAGTGTCTTTATGAAGCAACGATATTTATTTAGCCTAAAAGCAATGTGATAATCTCAAAGGAAATGCGATGATTTCTAAGAGCAAATTAATCTACATGTACCCTTTTATGCACAAATTACGTTTTCTTCCAAAATTTTACTTTGACGGCATACGCAGCTGGCAAAAATTAAATTATTCTCCAGTTACCCAATTATGTATCTTTACATTTGACATAACAATTTATTAAGCTTGACGTTTGTTTTGTTTTTGTTAAAATCAACCAGTTGTTGTATACAATCCCGTCTACAGAATTGTGCTGTGTTACTTTTTGGGATTGTTAAAAATATCACTCTGGCCTCTTTATTGCGCAACTTCTCGCCTTTTATATTTTGTGAGATAAAAAGCTGCGAAATTTGTAACATTAAGATTACATTAACTAACTGAATGTACTTACTTCCTTTTAATGATCTTCGCAGTTGGCCTTTCATAATGGGCTCATTTAATGAAGCGTGGATGTGGCTCAAAATTGTTTTACATATAAAGTCCTTAAACACTAAATAATCCTGAAAATTTCAAATCAATCCGATAAGCCGTTCACAAGTTATTACATTTTAAATACGAGCGCTTCTCGGTACAGACGCCGAGAGTTGTGACGTCACAAAATGTTTGACCGTGAATCATCGGTATTGCAACTGTACATTTTAACGCATTTTCATTATCACAAGCCATCGTTTTTGTGCCATTTCGAAGCGGTTTTGTATTTTATAATAAATTGTTTGTTTTAAGAAACATGTGTGAAGCAAATTTTATTAAAGGTGACTCTTCAAATCTACCGGAAGTAGACTTATTTATGATGGTCATGGAATATTTTAATAAAAGTCACGATTTTATAAGTACAGAAATGAGAGGAGTTAAAATGTAAAACTAAGTTAATATTTTACATATTATTATGTCACAGTTAAAGCTGAAAATTAGATTTCTTGTCCCGTAGTAAATAATGGCTCCACGGCACCTCAACCTTGCAAAGTTGTATATAATCTTTAAAAAATATTCATAGCTGCATAGGAGTTAACATTACACACAATCTGGTACATTTTTGGATATCTACGCTATCTACTCTAGGGCTACATCAACGTAGGTAGTTAAATTTAGACAGCGTGAGAACGTATTTGTCGGTAAAATACACTCATTATTAAGAAACAAAGCTTAGTAGTAAACTAAAAACTGTATTGAAACAAATCCTTGCAGAATAGTATAATCTAACCAGTAACCAGTAACCACCCAGAGTTATTTAGACCTTAGAAAATTTTTCTTTAACATGTAAATAAGTACTAAACAAATTGCAAACCTCGCAAACGATAGGGTACAAAGTTGTTTAGATTTTTATAATGTGCAGGTAGTCATTTTACGTAGGAGAAAATTTAAAATGTACTAGGCGCTAAGTTGAAGTTATTACGAGTTTTGGATTTGATGAATACAGTATTTATAACTATTTTCTTCTTTCCTGTATCTGCCATGGCAATATCCAATAAATACCTAGATAATCTTTATAACAAAAAAATTAATTTCGATAAGAAACAGTCGACGTTTATTAACAAGGGTATAACGAACCTCACGTATCGTATGCTGCCGAACTATGAATTTCCATGTAGTGACGTCACAGTGCAATTTCGCGCGAAGCTCGAGCGTTCAGGTTTTTATTATTTTAAAGTTATTTGTACGTCCTGAAAAATTTTTGTTTTTTGCAGGGACTCATAAAATTGTACAATCTTTCGATTGGGCCAATAAAAAAAAAATCGTAAATGAGCCCATCCTTTATGGATTTGTCGTTTCAACTTCAAATTTTAGCCTGTAGAGTATAATCAGGCGGTAAATTAAACGAATATGACTTAATGTTCAACCCCAATGGATCCCATACAATACGTAAATCCTATAAACTTCTTCAACATGTAATTAGAAACTGTCAGGTTGACATGACAATGACGAATCTTCACCGAATTGCAGAGTCTATGTAATTATATCAGCTAAAGCTATTTCCAGTTATATTATTCTCCTCAGGGTATATTCATGTAGTAGCAGTAAGCTATTAAACAGGAGCGCGTATGTTCCAATAATATTGCTTAAAATACTCTACGCTTCCTCAAAACTATACTCTATTTGAACATGTAATTAAATTTACATTACATCTAGTTTATGAATAATCTTATAACTTTGTCTGTACTTCCATTAAGTACATTAAAGTTTTGTTCGGGGAACTGATTATTTTTATTTACAAGAATGATTAAATTGCTATTTTTTCTTCGGTGCATAAAATTAAATAATCACCCATATTGATTATTCTACTAAATCTCAAAAAAGGTTGAATGTATCAATCGCATTTCGGTAACAAATGGGACTTTTTTTAATTCTCTCTTAAAAGGCTGATATTTAGTACTACGCTTTCCTAACTTTTGGAAAATCTCCTTCAATTAATTAGTTTTAAAAAACTCAACCTAGCCAATTTTCTATTTAAGGTGACATTGGGGGGTGCATTGACAGTGTTTCTTTAAATTAATTAATTCGTAAATGAACCAAGATCAGTAGATCTTCTCTTTCTTTATCTTACTAATAGCGTTTCCATGCAATGATGGATTTCAGTTTTAAAAACGAAAAATAATCGGTAAGAGGTAGATTCGGGTAGTATGTGGATGTGGGAATTATTCAAAATCGTATTTAGCCGGAGCAAATAAGTGCGACATAGATCTGGTTAATTGGCGCGTTAACCCATCACGACAACACACTTTTCCGTAACTCTTCTATACAATTTATTCTTGATTCCTTCATACAATCTGCGAAGTAGGGGTGTATAAGTAATTGCCAGTAATGATTTCGCCCTTTGCTTAATAATCATTTAAAAAGATTCCCCTTTATACCGAACAATTGTGGCATAACTGCCAAATTTTTTGGGTGGTGGTGAAGTATGGCGATGTCGATCTTTCGACTGCCGTATTTGCTCTGGAACATAGTTATGCACCCATGTCTGAGCCTAAGTAAGTTACTATTTAAGTCAAAACATTTTCAGAATCTGCTCGGAAACGGGCTGTAAATTGTTATAAAGCGTGTTTCTTTTTTCAAGCATTCTGGGAACTCAACGTCCTGCAATTTTTTCATCCCTAGGATTTTGTAAACACTGGTTTCACTTACATTTGCAATGCTTGTTCTACTGTTAATCGTAGGTAAAAAATCAGAATTTCCTTTAATTCTTCCATCATTTCAATTCTTTGCGACTTTGCCTAGGCTCCTTTTGGGTTTTTATGCAAGATCTTTCACTTTTGAATTCTTCAATGCACTTTTTTACGTTTGCATGCGACGCGACGGGGCGAATTCACCAACACTTTCCAAAATTTGAAGTGGCGTCATCTTCTTCACGTAATAGTAGTTTTTTTAAAATCGGCCAGAAAGTAGTACTTTACGGTTTATTTTTAGGTCAAAAAATCTCATTTTGTCGGACCGAGCCAGAAAGTTATTGTGATAGTCCGGTAAAAGGTTTTACCGGACTCATTTTTACTTTCCGGCCTAGAACGGTCAATTGTTTTGCCCGTTTACTACTTTCTGGCCGATTTTTTAAAAAAAATATTGTACGTAATACGTCCCAAAAGTGCTTTTACTGGACTCGCAGGCTTACAGGGCTCGCCTGCGGCTCGTCCTGTAATTTGCCTACTTGTCCAGTAAAAGCACTTTTGGGACGTATTACGTACAATATTTTTTTTAAAATCGGCCAGAAACGGGCAGAACAATTGACCATTCTAGGCCGGAAAGTAAAAATGAGTCCGGTGAAGTAAAAATGAGTCACAATAACTTTCCGGCTCGGTCCGACAAAATGACATTTTCTGGCCTAAAAATAATCCGGAAAGTACTACTTTCTGGCCGATTTTAAAAAAAGATATTTTATAACTGCACGAATTTCGTGTTTGTTCATATGTATTTCCAAATAACAATAATTTTTCAAGGAGCTAATTTTTCGATGATGACGTACGTTCCTTAAAAATGAGTCGGCTGTGAGAGAATAGTCGAATAAAAGTAATTTTAAATAACAACGCCATATTGTGAGTGTACTTTGCGGAGCAATTACTCCATTTCCATTGTTTTTGACTACAACAAGAATTTATTGTCAAAAAGAGGAAAAGGAATAACCATTACATGTGTTCATCGAATCTTGAAACTTATTTTCACATCCAAAATCTAATTAATTGGAAATTGTTAATGTTCAACTTTCAAGCTACAATCGTGCTTTATTGTTTTAGGTGTATATTTCTATCTCATTTATTTCTGGATTTTGTCCAACTGTATTTTGTGGTAAATGTCGGTAAAGAAATTGAATTAAAACTTTATGAAGGTTTATTTCCACCATCTACAGTATTTTTCGATGCTATCATTAGTTTCAAATTACTAAGGAAAGTGAAAGTGGTGGAAATTAATACTACTCGAGGCAATTACTTTGAATAAGTGTAAGTTTTATTATGATCTTAATTAGATCGTTTATGGTATTACTTGTTATTATAATAATAGACTGAGACTGTTACAGCATTGGATAAACAATATAGAAAATTTTGATAATTAAATTTTATTACTTATCCAAATTTACAACGTGCTACATATAAAGTAATATTAATGTGTAACCAATTAAAATTAATATAAAAAAGAACATTAATTATATTATTTTAGAAGAGTAAAGCTGTTATGCGAAATATTTGTACTCTTTAATGATTTTAACGTACTGAACCCTGCAGACAAGATTCTTCTTGTTTCCCAAATAATCTTTGAAAGTTTTGCAAATTACATTCACTTATAATTTTATCCTCGTATATTATTTCCGTTTAACCCTAATGAAAGTCGTAACAAAATATTTTTCTTTCATCCCCTAGAAGTAGGTTCTAAAAACAACCTAATATCGTCGATGTTTATAAATGAGTGTAATAATTTACCCATGTCGTTATTTTTAGAAAAGTTTTTCATAAAAGTTCTTAATTTAATTTTCTTTCGATATGTTTTTTGTAACTATCTAAAGTTTTCCTTCTGTTTTTACTAAAGTTTTCTAATTTTATTTACAGGTTTACCCCAAAAGGGATATTACAAATATAGTAGAAAGCAGTCATTATTTGAAAATAGGCAGCTGGTGTAGGTCGGGATCAACAACGGGTTCTCAAGTTAGAGGAAAGTGTAAAACTGCGAGATGGGTTAAGCCCTTCAGATGTTTAGGTGAGTTCATTTCTATTTAATTAATCCTTTCAATATTAAATTAACAATTTTACTTGTTTGACAAATTAATTAATTAACTTGATATATTGTTTGGCAATAAAGCTTCACAAAATCACTTAATTTGATTCTGGTGGGTATATAAATATTTTTAGGACACCCGCCAATGTATGCTCGTAAAGCTAATTTGTTTTACGTGAAAATTGCCACTTTTACAACTTGGAGTTATATATTTTCTTTTGGCATTACGTTCCAGACAAGTAGTAAATATTCAATATTTTTAATACAGCGATTATAAATCTAATTACGTTTTCCAACTAACCTAAAATTTCAACAAGCTAAAAATAAAAATTTACCATTACGACAAGTTAAGACACATCAAAGAAATACGTTTATGGTATAATTTACATACTTTTTATATTAAGGAAGTTGTGGGTTGATCACGTCATTTATATACAGTTAACAAACCTAATAATTGCACAAATTTCTCTCTGTATGAGCTCAAATTGTGTTCCTTTTCAACTGTATAACTTGTGTAAATAAATAACTGATTGCAGCTTGTTCTTATATGAGTACTCAATATATTAAGTTATTCCTTTACTAAATAATTAATGCTCTAGTTCCCCGGTTTTTGCTGATTATGTAAATAGGTGAAATGTTAATGTAAGATCACATAGAAAGCATCAAAACAGTGTTAAGCATTGGACAATTACTGCATTTATAAAGTAGAAAAACTGGGAAAGAAACGTTTTTCAAATTTTTATATTCGCCTAATTTAGTTATTAATAAAATTAAAATTTCTGCTTCCTTCGCCGAATATTTAATATTTATGATTTATTAAACTTAACTCGAATGGGTCGCGCGATGGATTACTTTTTATCACATCTCGAATTTTATATTAGGTTTACGTGCTCAATTTGATTGACGTTTAGATTAGTTAAATTTGATTTTATTTGGTTATATCTATTTTGATTGAGAGTTATGAGTGGGTGTGTATGTATTGTGTGGTATCGTTTACATAACGAGTACAAGATTAACTCTGTGTATTTAAACATCATATTATAAATATGTATCCATAAGTAGTTAACTGTAAGCTCACACCAAAATTATATTCTTTGTCTAATCTATGTATATCATCTTATCTTGAGGACAGTTCAACTATGAGTTGATTTCAACCATTTTCAAGTTTATGATGCATTATAAGTTACAGCGCTTAAATAGGGAACAGAATTTTGTTTGTACTGGAACATTATAGATTTCAATTAATAATATTCTGAAGATATTTACATTTCTGGTGGTGTTTACCGTATGCTTGCTCGTCCAATTTGATTGGCTTATAAGACTTTCTTGCCTTTCGATAACTAATGATTGGAACCTAACCAAGAAACTCATTTGTTCAATTAATTTATAATTTCTCGACATTTCTGAAAGACTTCGAAATAAGCGTCGTTTCGGCGATGAGCCCTTCATTGGTCCTAAAACTCTTACCATCGATCCATTTTGGGAAATGAAATGCATCAGGATGCATACAAACTTGCAGGGAATGGCGAATGAGAAACCGTTTGGTCGCACTTTCATTGGATTTTGTCATTGATTCAGTGCGTTTTTCTGGTGAGAGAACACTTCTTCCTTAAGATTTGATTCGAGTTGTCCACTGTTTCGATTATTCATTAGTTTATGGTGTGTTATATTATTCAGACAGAAGAAAGATATTATGATGATCATATATGGTGTGGTGCATCCTTTCGACAACGTGGACGCTCATCATCAAAAATAGTCGTACATCGGTGTTTCAATTCTAACTGTGCGTTAGCTTGTTGGATCTCGAAGCCAGAAATCCTATAAGCATTATTCAATTCGGTTTTAATCGCGTCATTCGTTTTATTTTTCGAAGATAAGTCCATAATATTCAATCTTTTGATTTTTGTAAAATCACCAAGAATCACCACATGGCTTATTTTTTAATATATCATATAACACAATCACTTACAAATAATTTCTCCTGTATTGTCACCCCGATATATTATTTTGGACTTTCTTTAATTTTTTAGAAAATTTCTGATTTTGTCGTATTTTAGTTTTATCTTTCCGTCGCCTCTTCCACACATTTCTTTGTCTAACTGCAGTGAATGTAGTTTCCAACTTTCTTCTTTTGAATGTGATCGTTCAATGGATCCTTTTTTTTAAATTGGTAAGTTCTTTGATAAATAAAATTGATCCTTTCTCTCTACCTTACCAAAAATAAGGATTTTAAGTCATTAATGACTGTTCTTTTTGTTAATTTCAGACTTGAAAAGGCTAATTTACATTAGCAAAACGTTGTTGAACACTTAATGTATGTAACTGATGTCTTCTCTCAATATAAAAAGAAGATTTTCTCTCATTTCGTCAACAAGAACTCATCATTATTAATAATAACCATCAAAACATTCACAATGAAATTGTGGCAAGGGACATTAAGCTCCATAAAATTAAAATATCATTCAGTATTAATTAAAATCAGAATAAAATATGAATGCTTTCGATCATATTGAAATTTCGTTAGATGCTCAAATCGCGCTGCAAATGGAAAATCGTATTATTCCCTTTTCCCAGATGATTCATTTCATTTATTTTCCGAAGTTATTAAAAGAATTTCTAATTTTAAGCTGTGACAGGAGGAAGGGGCGAAAATGCCTAATTATCACCAGTGATATCAGTTATTTTTGTTAGGGGGTGCTTTTTAATACCTACCGTTTGAGTTTTCGGAAGACTATGAGATGTCTTTGTTCAAGCTTTGTTAACATGGATTTTCTTCGTAATTTCGATAAAAATACGATGTAGGTAATATAACAGATTTATCATGTATCATTTGTACAAGTAACTTGTAAAAATACTGTATTTCACAAAATTACGAAACTTTGTAATACCGTGATGTAGGAACTAGGGAGGCCCCGTAACAGCATTAAACCCATTACAAGTTATAATGTAAGTTTGTAGTAGTTCTCCCATTTGGTAAAACTTTTAACAACTTAACTATAAAATCATCAGTGAATTTAAGATATTCATTCTGTTCCTATTTTAATAAAATTTACGGGTATTGATTTTTGGTAAACGTACGTCATCGTTTTCCTAGAAGGAATGGATTTTACTGATGGTGAATAATACACAATTTATAAATCTCTAAGGTTTTGTACCTGTGAAAGTAAAAGCATTGTGCTTATTATGCAGGGTGTGAATTAAAGTTGAAACGCCCGCGCCGCGCCGTTTCATTTCTAGCATCGTATATCGCATTCTAGTCCTCAAATACCACCTTTTTTATTTTGTATATTATGTACGTATCGGTTTTTATTTAAAATACTATTATAATTGTGGATTACTTTCAATCATAATACAATCAAATTTGCGCTGGTCTATAGGTAACCCTTGTCGAATATTTTGTGTATTCGTTATATAAACTTTGGTACACGCTTTACATATTCATGAACTCTTTATATACTGCCGTCACATTACGCGATTTTCAAGAAAATCTTTTGAGTTACCTACGTCTATTTGTATTGAACAAAATTTGACATATTTTCCGTCTTCTGCACGAAGACAATTTCATATCTAAAAATGGAAACGATTTGACGTTTTGTAAAACCTTTTAAACGGTTTCTCCACATACACTTCCTTTAGAAAAGACTTACCTACTCATCATACTTCGAATGAATTTGAAGTAAATCCTTCCCGTTACGATTTTTAGATCATATATTTTTCCTCTATGTTGAACAAGTTTTTATCTGAATGTGATGGTATTTTAATATGGAATTAAGTTTCATGTTCACTTACGAACAATCTAATGAATCAGTCTCGTTGAACACATTAAAATATGAATTATAACTGTCCTGAAACCATTTCCTATGCACGTTGTTTTAACCAAAGAACGCTTACTTTAAAACTAACTTCTACAGAAGTCTAGACGTAAAATTTCTATAGAATTTAGCGTCTCCAATGATTTCCACATGGTAAAACACGAAACTATGAACGCTATTGTGCTACCTATTGATATGAAGCTTTTGCCACACATCACATTTATCTCATGCTATGTCTAGATATTTTACATGTCTAACAGAAAACAGATATGGCAGAAGGAGTAATTTATTTTGTAATATTTATATTAGTTAATAGTTAGTAATAGTTACATGATGACTTGCCAGTTGTATAGAATGTACTATTTTGGAGGGTTTTTGTTCTGTTCTATACAGAGGGGGTTTGATAAGGCCGGCGAGGTACCATGTCATAGGAAGTACGTAATAGCATATACAATACACTTTAGTAACAGTCATAGAGCCTTGCGGAAACAAATTTTAGATAAAAGGGACTAATAGAAATTTGCTTGTAAATAATTTTGAGGTTCCTAATTGTAACTTCCTGTAAATGAGGACAATATTCTAGATAATATCCTCATATAAGTTGTCAAAGAAATGAAAAAACTGTTCAAACCGTCTTTTAACAATGTCTTTAGTTTGAACCTTTTTTACTTGAACATCGTCACTGTGGGCGGCATTTTATTCTGAAAAATAAATAAACTCCTCCTGGCGTTAAAAATTTTAATTTAAACTAAATTAAATTGATAACATCGTCCCGATGATCGTACTTTCTTAGTTTTTATTTATCGTATGTCGTAACATTTGAGATACCGCGAAAAGTGTGCCAATTAACCAGCCATACGTTTTTTATAACTCTTTATAGTGTTGTTATTGAACAAAAATGGATTAATTCTACTCAACATTTGAAATGGGACACCTAGTTTTTCGTAACATTTTATAGTTTTGGCTTGAAAATAAGGAGCATAACTTTATTTTGATATTTACCCAAATGTTTATTTAAAAAAAGCACTAATTTTTATGAAAATTATTATAAAAAATGCATATATAATTAACAAAAAATTAAAAATAGCATAATATTATTTTAAGGAAAATGTTTTTTCAAAACCGAAAAAACTCCTTTTTTTGGGACGATTTTCCCGATGTGACAACTGTCGTTTGAGATGTTTTCAAAGATGTTCTATCGGATTCATATCTGGCGAATTTGCAGGCCACTCCATTTGGGTTATACGAGACCTTTGATGTGCGATTTTCGAGAACCGCTTTATTTGGCCTAGCGTGATCATCAACAAATTCTGGACCTTTAATGACCGCCAAAGGTAACACAATTGGCAAAATTATGTCATCGTATGATTTTGCATTAACTGACCGGTTACGGTAAATGATTAACTCCGTGCGCCTAACTTCTATAAAAATGCCATCCCAAACCATAATGGAACCTGCGCCAAAAGCTACCCGTGGTGTCATACAATTTTCATCTTTCGCTTCTCCTCCTCCATACTTTTTCCCTACCATCTTGATTATGTAAAACATCGTGGCTCATCGGAAAAGAGACAATTCGCCAGTGCTCTATTTACCATTCAACATGCTCTCTTGCCCAGTGAAGACGTCGTGCGAGTCCAATTTCTTTAAATCTATTCCTAACAGTTTGTTGATGCCTAACCGCTAACACATTTTATCAACAGAGCCCCAGAAGTTTTACAAATTTTGCCCCCGTGTGTATATTTTGGAGAATTGTTACGTTGCACTCTTTGAGACACTCGATTAATCACACTTTTGGAAATTCCAAGCCTTCTAGAAATTTCCCTTTGAGTGGTTCCCATCCCTAACATTATACTATTCCTATAAAGATTTTCATCATCAAGCAGTTGGTTAGGCATTTTTTAAACAGCCTGAAGAACTACACTTTGAAGAAAGTCTTAAAAAAAAGGTATTGCTTAAAATTCTTCGCTCCACAAACCATCAAAAAAGTAACAGTGTTGTCAACGATGCTATAGTAACCTCATTACATCTAAACGATTACCTTGAAACTGTAATTGATTAATGCAATATAGTTGAATAATTTCTGTTAAACCACTATGCGAGGCGCACGTTGCGTAAAATTATAATTAAATCATCTAAAAAATTTTGTGCTGCACGTGAACATTCCGTACAAAACGTGTAGTTATGATGATGTAATTTTTCATAGTAAATGTGTTGAGAGTATCTAAACATTCCGCTACGTAACGTTACCCACTTATGTACCTATATTATATTTAAAAGGGAAGTGTTAATTAACGAGGATCTCTATTTATTGAAGTGGATTCTCAAAGATATCAAGCACTCAACTCATTAAAGCAGTTTGATAAATTAATTTCAAAGTAGATAGATATTTTAAGAGATTCAAGAGGTTCGATTGATATTTCAAGTAAATGTGTCTTCGTCTTCGTGGAAAGAATGTTATTCTCTCTAAATGTTATACTTGAAAATTAGTTTGTGTTGTGTTTATTCAAGTGTTCAAAGTTTGTTCAAATATTTGTAAAGATATACAGAAAGTTTACTATTTTCTGTAAGTACTATCTCCATTGCTCGCTTCAAAGTTGCGCTTTAACGGTATATTCTTTGAAGATACCAGATATTCGAGTGCTCATAAAATTTTTCATAAGCTGCATGCAAGCATGAACATTGATACAGGATGCTTATACTGTTTCACTTTACGTCTCAAATATTTTGTTTGCAACACGGATTGTTAGAAAAAGTTTTATAATTAATTTGGAATGTAATGTTATATATTATTATAATGGAATTTTATTTGCATTTTCTGACATTCGCAGTTCCGAATTTTCAGTAAGTGTACGTGACACAGGCAGTGTAATATTGCCACTTATTCTTAAAGATGGCAGGTGATTTATTTCTGTCAAAATTACATTCTTAAAACGTGGGTTACATAAATGAATTGATACGATTCAAAATCACGGATTAAGCTTATCATATTTTTAGCTTTCAAAAAGTTATGACAATGGATTTAGACTTTTAGAGGGTAAATTTGATTGCTTTATAATTTATATTTCACGGTTTTACAATTTGCTTAAAATTAGTGCACACGTTCAATTAATGAAGTGTAGCAATAAGTGCAATCTAAAATTAAAATCTACTTTATTCTCATATAGGGTAGATGTGTGTCGATAATGAGGAACATTCGTCATAGCGAAATTGAACATGTACATTGAGTGCAAGTAAAAGCTGTTTTGATATAGGAATTCACTACCATACCTTTTCAACCTCTTCAACTTCAGTTTTACATTTCCATTTATTACTATTATAATTACGGGTGAGATGTACAGTATCTATACCAGAATTATGTTTATCTTACAGGTTATATTTTATACACAAAATCTCCATAGAAGGATCACTATAAATGAGTCTCAACTCTCAAGTATAGCCCCTTCGAGCATTGCTATTTAATTCAAGCTGACACTTAAAACATACATCCCTAGTAGGTAAACCCTTTATAACCTGAAAGAGTTTTTTCAATGCAAACTATTAGAATAACAATGTTTCAATGTCCTCTCTATGTATTATAGTTCCATCGATCTATCTTACGATAACTTTATGTAATGGAATGTTGTTGATTTATGATTTATGTAATTTATGTAACTGTAACAAATATTGTGTACTTATCTACACTCCACGTGGAAAGGACTGACAATAAATATTCTTTATTATTTTATTATTATTAACTCAATCTTGATGTATGCGTGCATCAAAATCTTTGCCAGGTATCTAATTTTTTAAACGAAACCTGAAATTAGGAGTGTGTAGAACAGCTTTTGACTACCTATCTATGGACGAAGAAACATGATTTGGGACTCTTATATCTACGAGCCCTGGTTCAGTGAAGTTGCCCCAACTACCAAAACTATGTTTTTTAAAGAGAATTGCCATATTAACGAAAAATGTATCAAAAACCATAATATATTTCGTATAACATACGATATCTTTATTCAATTTTAACCTAAACCACTACATTTTTTGTAACAGAGAAAAAAATATCTTACAAATTCAAAAAAGTGTACTTATATCATGTTTTGGTGGGTTAGGCCAACTTCACTGCTACAGGGCTCGTATCTACTAGTGTAATCACTTCTTCGTTGTATATATTTGTTTTACTGTGTTTTAAAAAATTTTGTATCGGCCAAAAAAATACCTTACAAATTCAAAAAAGTGTACTTATTATGTTTTGGGGGGTTAAGTCAACTTCACTGACACAAAGCTCGTATCTACTAATGTAATTACTTCTTCGTTGTATATATTTGTTTAGTTCTTTCCCTACTATCTACTTTTTCGACCGATCATCCATATATAGTCCTTAAATTAACCCAACAAAATTTTCCCAAAAATTTAGCAAAACCATTACGTCGTATCATATAACTATCTAACTTGATTTTAATATTATTATATTACTCTCCACAAATTGAAAAAGAATCAATAGACTTTACCATGTGACTTACTATACACCCAATGTGGCACTACTGGCACTTGAAAATGAAACAGAAATCGCTATCGCAATATCTGGGCCTTCCTCTTCGTTCAATTACCCTCTTTGTGCTTATCCCCGAGTTTAATTTTGGCACTTTCTTTCATGACTTCATATTTTATTGCATTTATTAGGGCCTTGTCTATTTTGTGATATGTCTTTGAAATTTTTGAATTTATTGATTTGTGTGATAGCTTAAAGTGTTCGAATGATTTAGCTGTCGACTGGATATACTTTATGTAGGCTAAAATCTAAGCAGTTATCATAAAAGAAAAATGATTTTATTTCGGCTGCACCTCGGTGAATGATCTAATGAAGAAATTGTTTCGCATTACTATTCAATCCCATCACCAGGGTTACATGTGTAAAGATCAAATATTGAAATAATGGTGACGATGATTTGTACAGAAAATCATGCATAAAGGAGATTTACCGTTTTATGCTACGATTAGATCATTGAGGAGTAAAGGAACTTATCACAATGGACGCGGTCTATTTTGGACATTGTGGTCATTAGCTGTTATATTATAGACCCGCTTGATGCAATAATTTGTAATGCTCTTTCCATCATTTTCTATTTTGTGATGTAGAAAAATTAAAATATCGTTTACTGATTTAATTATCATAATTTTCTCAAAGAAAAGAAGAACTTTCCACAAATTTTAGTGGTATTTAAACAAAAAAGTCAACATTTTTCCTTTATAAAAATCTGTAAAGCATTTTAACTTTATTCGACTGTCCAGTTCCGCTAGTTATAAATTTTTTTTGAATACACACTTCACCGTAAAGTTTAATAATATTTTAGAACCACCCCGATTGATCCAGTATAGCATTTATTGGTTACTTATCCATGTAAGTGTTTACAATCGATTAAATCCAGTGCGTAGTATAAATGTTCCACAGAAAATGTCAATCTCAAAACGCTTAGCTTTATTGATCCAGCCAGCAAGAAGCATGTAGTAAAACAAGATATTTGCATTACAAGAAGGTTCTTCCGTGATACTTGATTAGTATAATGTGCAAAGTGCAAGATATGCAAAAAGGATTTGTACTTCCTGTTATGAAAAGAAATTCACATCACATGGAAGTATTCTAAAATTTATTAAATAAAACTTAGATACTGCTGGTACGAATTTATGATTAAAAATGGGGAACATTACTTGAATATATTCCGCAGTGTATAAATCGCACAGTTGGCAACATTTCAGATGTGTCAAACGTAGTGCATTTTAAAGATTTGGAATCTTCCTCAGTTTTATATAAAATAATAAAACAAACTATCGTTCTATTTTATGAAATAAGCAGACAGTATATAGTTTTTGCATGTCAGCACTACGGCTCATGACAGACGAATGTTCCCTCTAGTTAAATTTAAGTCACCCGGAAACGAAAGATTTACATAAGCAAAAATTCACATCATATGTCTCTATGCATTTCCAAGGATTTCTAAATATTGAACGAACAAGAACGAGTAAATAATAATTGAGTTTCATACTCCGTTTCAGAAATATTTTCATTAGAACTCCACTGAACCGTGGATGCATGGTTATTTGAGTAAGCTGAAAGGATAATGAAAATTTTAAACTGAATTGCGAATATTTTCCTATTGAAGTATATGTAACCAAGCCGAAATAAAGGTTTTAATTATTGTCAACCTATTTTATACAAAGTTCAATTTTGAAAGTTTACACATATATAATCCGGATAACTAGAAAGCTTAATCGTTGCCGGACTCATAAATGCAGACCACTACTAATACCGTAACTGAAACAATCCAGAACTAAATTGCCTCATCAAATTCAAAACATTGAACTAATCTTACATTTAGATAGATTTTATACAACGTATAATATGTTCTCCAGTAAGTTTTATGAATATTTCCATTTATTAAACATTATTAGTGTGATTTATACAAGGGTTTGGGTACTTGTTACGTGGGCGTATTCCATCACATTATGAAAGACAACGGGCAATAGAATGGAATATCTTGTTTTGTACAGGAGTGTTGTTAAGCATGGCATACATTTTACAACTACACCATAGCCGAAATTATGTGAATTTGTGAATTTAGTATTATCTTAGTACAAGGCTGGATGATGAAATTCGTAACGTAGCCATAGAAAAAGAAAAATCGTTATACATACAGACACTAACATTACCACACGCCGTCGTCGCCAGACTGTTGGCAAAGTTCCTTTTGCAAATACAGATTTAATGAAATATGGCCATTTGTTTCCCATAATTCTCTTCTGATTAAACATTACGAGGTAATTCAAAAATTTGTATTCAAAGTCTTATAGGTTTTCTCGTTTTCAATATTAATACAAAGAAAATAGGAACAAGTGAATCAAACACTCCCGCTATCGATTTCCTCCTCGTTATGTTTAGAAATCTTTTAAACGGCGCTAGGTGCCATGTTAAGTGTAATAGCTTTGATTATTAATGCCAGGAAGATTGTGATTGTTAGGATTTGTGTATGCTATGCAAGTTTCATTTGCGTTTAGTGTAACCCCATAAATACAAATTGCCAATAAACAACTTCGATCTAATCAATGCTCAAGTATTAAAAATGTATTCAGAAAGGTATACCTTAGGCCGTACTAATCTAGATTATTTACGATCCTTTCAAACCGTGTTTCAAATGTATCGATGCGTCTTCGTACTAAGGGTAATAAATTAGTATAAGTTACGGATCTAAATATTTATTACTTGTATAACTAAACTAACAAGAAGGGTAACTTATTTTACTGTCAAAATAAGACTAATTTTACATTACTTAGACGCCTAGAATTAACATAAAATAAATTGTTAGATTGAATCGCGTAATTAGTACTAGTTACAAATACGAGAATCGGCTCATTTCCCTTGTTTTGAGTTATTGTGGAGTGAAGTTAAATTGAATTTTCTTTGTGGTGCGTATACATTAGTACGTTAATGAATAACAAAACGCTAAGGTATCTTTCTTAAAATCCGACTATCAATCAATAATCTCCAAATGCTTTTAAAGTCTTTTCCCCATTCACTTTGAATGAAAGTCATTAAATTACGGCTGGGGTCTATCGTAATTTAGTGCAGCCTTATATTATTTGGTTATTGATTGTTTTGGGAAAAGTTTGTGACCTTTATGATACTTATTTTAATAGTTTCAGGTGCCTTATTACAGGTACCAATTAATCCCGCGAAGTATCAAAATTGTCCGTCACAAACGCTTTTTCTTTCTTGAAAACCTTTTTTTGTACATTTGCAAAATAAGGTTTATTGACATTTGACCAATTCAATGATAGAATTGATAAACATATTTTTTCTTATTGGAAATAGTACAAAATACAGCACATTGTCTTCTGGTTTTAATAAGAGTCAAAAATTTGAAATAAAAAAGCTGCTCTTGTTTTCGTTTTATAAAAGTGGAAAAATGTGTAAAATTAAAGCTGAAGCTTCTAAAACAAAGTGAACTGATCGAAATCAAATATTTACAAATCCACATAAATTATTAGAGCTGGCTCTTCTCCAACTCGCTGAAGTTTAGTTGGGCAACTTTACTTTAACTCTTGAGAAGGACCAAAAATTTACTTTTATTACATTTACATTAAAAAATGACTACTTCTCTGTTCTCAAAGAAATTAATACATATAAAGGTGTTTTAAATAATACGTGATACTCTTTTTCTGAAATGGACCTTACCAAATTAATATCGTAACATTAGTGCTTTTTGGTATTTCATACAAAACATGTAAGTACATTATCAAGAAATAATTATTTGGAACTACATAATAGCAAAGAATTCCCAAATTTACATTCGCGCACATGTATGTGTGTTTTATTTTATTTTCCAATTTCTTGTCAAATTTTAATCGTACTTAAGATGGCCTATTATCAAAACGCTATATTCAACGAAATGGGTTCGTTATTGTATTCGCCGTGTGACTGTATAGTGTATATACCTATGTGCGTGCAACCAAAATTTTTTCAGAATTTTTTAAATGTATTACTATTTTAAAAACTTTTCTGAAGCAACAAAGAGATAATTTCAATCGAAGAAACGTAACATTCTGTACTATGTCTAATTTGTACAATCGTCATTTTTTGTGAAACATCAGTTGATATCAAATTCATTCATTAGTGTTTCGATAGTGTTCTGTATTCCCTTCAATACTTTGCTACTGCTTTCCAAATAATAAAACTATGTAGTTCATACGCATACCTGCGAAAGTATAACCTATTGAAGCAAAATGTCCAGTAAAAACACCTATAAAGCACTAATGAAATTAATGACCTTACCTTTTATGCTTGGTGTCGACAATAACTAAAGAACGGAAATTTCAAGAAAAAAGAACTTTCGCCAGTAGTTAACAAGTAGGTAGGAAGAAAGCACTAACGTTTAAAATAGTTTTCAACAAAAACTTCGAAAATATTGCCTGATTAAAAAGAGCTGTAGTGTGATGTGGCGCATAAATAAGATCTAATCATCTAATGAACTAAAACAAATATCAAGAGCCAATAGTGAACAAGTAAGGTGCGTCTCTTAGTTTATTATGTATTGAAACTGATAACTATTTCGACCGAATAACTGTTTCAAAGTATTTGTCCTAACACTGCCTTGGGAGTTATCATTTTCATTACTGAAAACAGCGGTGGAGGCGACATTTTACAGAGGTTTTTGTAAATTCCAATATAATTTAGGAAGATGTAACATAGGTAGTAGTATCATTACGAAATAATTGCTGATTTTTTTATCGCAGTTACCTGAGGTTCAAACGTCAATGCCTGCAAAATCAAAAATAGTCGTTATTTAACGAAATAATTCGGCGCTTGTTTCAACCGGTTTTCTCAGAATCGAATTAGCTTACATCATAGATATACCTTATTTCTACAAAACTGTCATCCCTGTAGAACTAAAATTATGGCTTAATAACGTCCATTAAAATAAACTTTAATTGGTTCATGTTTAAGGGATGTACTATTCAGTTATTTACCTACTTGTTTAAATGAGGGCGGATTTTTAGATTCCATGTTAATTGGTCGGATGTGAAAGAAACAATAAATATTTTTCATTGCTATCCGCATGCCTATGATAAGGGACACAATGTAATACTATGAGTAAAGTCGATAAAGTCCTGGCTGAGAAGAACTTGCCAGCAGCGATTGAACAGACAGCTACAAAACCAAGAAATGCTGGCAAGTAGCAGATATAGTTTGTTTATAAATGCCAGACAGGTTGAAGTGCCAAGAAAGTTTGTAATTTACTCTTACAGGCGTATTTTCCGACTTTTAGGCTCTATGAATACTTCCTGTTTAATGTCAGGAAAGGCATTAAATTTAAAAAAAGATATTTTGCTGTTTGCTATATTTTGCTAAAGTCTTATTGAAATGTTCACAATAGTAAGAATATTACTTCTGCTTGTTAAATCATCAGAAATCTTAAAGGCTAACATGTATCAATAGAAACTTAGTTGGCTAGCATCTGATTTAATAATAATTTGCCTGTGATACTTCAGGTTTAATTGTAGTGGATGAGCTTGCAATGGGACGAAGAAACACGAGAAGTGGACAAATATTAGAACATATAACTATGTGCTAATGGTATGAGTTTCCAATATTATCATTGACATCTATTTTATGCAAGCTCTATTTCTTTCTTTATGTCAATACAAAGTTTCCTAGAAATCAGGGTAACTAACTTAAAACTATGCCCACAAAAGAATTGTATAACATTCCTTTCCAATCCTATAATGTGTACAAACACATATAAAAATCTCAATTAGTCGACTTCAGTGACATTGAGTGACCTCTCGAAGCTTTACAAACATAATTCACATTTAAAGCTTTTGTTAACATATCGATCTGTTGTTCTGTATACAAACGTATTCTATCTTTTTTCTCCTTTTCAATGTATATGTCACTTTTATTACGGACGGGTTGTCTTCATATATTGTGTTAATGAGTCCCAAAAAACAAATACTCGCTCATACGTGATGTACTATTCGACTTTGCTTTTTGATAGTCAACGATCGTACGTTATCATAGTATACAACAAACAACTATGAATAGTGCCTGTTCCGACCTAGTTATTTACTCCATCAGGTAATTTCATAGACATTTCCTCATTCAAATGCTGATTTAACATATAAAATTGATAAATCTTCAAATTTTTTCAAATAGTAATGAGACTAATATCCCTAGTGTTACCATTTCCAAAAAGTTTTGTGTAAACACACAATGCAACGTGCTTTATCCAATATAAATGTAGAAATTTTCCTTCAAAATTTTGCGTCCAACCTTTAAATATTCATAAAGCTTTCGCATTTCTTTCTTATTAAATAAAAATGCGCAAATTTTGTAAAATGATCGACAAAGTTCGCACAATAGCTTATACTACCTCTAGTTGCTGCAGATATTGGTCCCGTTAGATTTATAAAACTCTCATCGCTTTTCTTGCACCTGATAACGGTTTAAATATTGTACGCGTCTTCTTTCGTTTGAGGTATACTTCACAGAAACGTTCCACTCAGTATTTACATAAATGTAAACATAAATTCGCCTAGGTATGAATTTGTTTTCATAAGCGCATATCATTTTTATTTTTATTAGAAATTTTAACTTTTCCACTTTCGAATAT
The DNA here is from genome assembly GCA_036250285.1 of Pyrocoelia pectoralis. NCBI lineage: Eukaryota > Metazoa > Arthropoda > Insecta > Coleoptera > Lampyridae > Pyrocoelia > Pyrocoelia pectoralis. Next base: position 11,705,952 of record CM070078.1, read on the forward strand.
CATTTTAAATCCCTCTTTATAGTCGATATAGATGCTGTAAGTCGTCACATTCCACTCTTACCGCCTGCCACATCGAGCTTTTTTCATTCACTACGTGTGTTCTAGGGTTCCACACGTATAATATTCGAATCGAAATTTTCGAATGTGACTTGATAACTCTCAGGCCAATAACTACCTAACCACATCTTCCATAATTCCGCCACTTTCTTTTAAATCTCCAACCGAATTTCTCAAATTCCATCATCCATTCCATCATCCCTCCAGGTGTGTTCCTTTCAGTGCTTCAAGCATTCCTTTCCCGTTTCCACTTTATTATCAGGTTTATCATTCCTTTTCTTACAGTAGTTTTCCCTTCTACGTTTAGTGGATCCTCTTTTAAAATCTGTAACACATTAACCTAAATTTCCAACCTGAAATGTAATTTCTATTGAATTGTTTTATTTTTACAGCTTTCTAATATAACGTTGCCAACGCTATGCTAATGTGTAGAGATATGTAACTTACGTTGAGCCAGGGAAAACCTGTAGTCTGTAGTGTAATTTGGCGGTTTACCTTGAGGAAATAGAAAATGGATACTTTCAATCATCACAAAATAGGGACATCGCGCACAGTAATCATAGTTTATTATAGCATGAACACTAATTGTTGAATGTTATATTAATGTGAATAGGCGACTACAGGTATTGCATTATCCTACATTCAAATATATAAATGTCAATAAATAGTCCAATTAACAATTAAATACATCGCGAAGGGATTTGTGCATTAGTAGCTAATATGAATTTTTTCATCTATAACCGCATAATTCAATGTGAAAGGTTCTCTTATTTGAAAACTCGATTTCAAGGTAATATTGTGATTAAACGAAAGCTTCATTCCCTAAGGAGCTTATTGGTAATTTCAATATTATATGGAAAATTGTTATCGTAATATTTTTGAACAAAAATAAAGTTTTTACCTTGAGAATTGTTTTTACCTGAAATCCTTAAAATGTTACGAAAAGTTACCTCATCTAAGCCTAAGTAGCAACTTAGTTATTGTTTAATAAACAAAAGTAGCTGGTGTTTATTGTAAATATCACGCCTTCTACATTTTATTTTCAGACACTAACGCCGTTATGCAACATTTGTTGGAGTACGTGTAATGCGGTTAGTTATCTTTATCGCCAATCAAGTGGAATTGAATTACACATCTCACTTCCGGCATTTCTGTTAAATGTGCCACGTAATCCGGTAGTTTATATGTTAACGTCAGTGTAATGCGTATAAACACCGACGATTGCTGAAATTATGATCATTATTCCGCATGGTACAATTTAGTATTATATCAAAAGCGTCGTACATGTAGCTGTCTACAACAGATACATTTTATAATAATGGTGTAAAATCCCAACCATCGAAAAACAAAACGCCATTGTCACACCAATGCATAACTCATATGTGGTGGTAAATGTGTTGAATTTACGTATCCTCTATACATAATGAAGGGATTAATGTGAAGAGAACCTATGTGGTGAATTTCATTTCTAAAATATCTAAGGCAGCCTTCTCAACTAGATTTCTACGTGTTTACTCAACTTTTGGTAGGATTTCATTCCTATTTGTTTAGGACTAAGTTTAACCACTTGAGAATTTAATCGAAGGAAGTGGTTTCGGTTCTTCTGCGACCAGACCATTTAAATTTTATTACCTTATCTTTATACACAGACTTCAATAATAGGTCTTGAAAAAAAGAAAATAATGGATTCGGTAATTAGCTAAACTCACTTCATAGGTTTATGAAATGTGACAACAAAAAGATGTCCTATAAGAAATAATACCTTAGGTGACAGCTTCCATTAATATCGATCTCGGAAAACTTTCCTAATTAACTTCCTCTCTTTCTGAGCAGAATGTTTTATATTTACGCATGAAGAATTATTTTTCTTTGTTGGTTTCAAACTGTCTCTTTCATTTTTCAATATGTAGGATAATTGTATGTTAAAGTTGAGAAACAAATTGATTCTACAAAGCTTTAACTAATTCGGTTTACTTTAATATTAATTAGGTATTTTTAACAATCCACTTTTGTCGTAGTTTTCAATTTTAAAATACTATTTTAATACGTATCTTTAATGTCGTTTTGTAGTAGAATTAATCGAAATTGTTGTTAGATTCGGCATTTTGATCTTTATTTCTGATTCGACGATTGATTTCTCTCCCTATTTTTTAAGAGAGTTCTTGCGGTTCTGCTATTAATTATATCGATATACGTCAATAAATCTTCCTTATACTTACTAAGTGGTAAGAAATACTTTTCTCTCCTTCCCCAGTTTCGTTTTTTATTGTATTTATTTAAAATTTAGGCTGTATGATTTATTAGATAAGTCTGCAGTGTGTAAAAAGAATACTTATAGTTATAACTTATAAGTAACCGATTAATTTTTATACTCTTATCTAAACGACACAGGGGTTGTTTTTTGAAAGAGGAATGATATTTTCGATTGTATTATAAATTTCTACAATTTTTACTTTAAATTTAAATGGTTGATAAATAAAATGTTCACTACTAACAACTAAATTTTATTGTTTTGTTTTTGTTTATTAACCCGGCGACGGTATGGTGGAAAAATGTTACATCAATGGTATGGTGGGGTATTAATATACCCCATATTTAATTAATAAAGTTCAGGAAGAAATAAATTTGAAAAAATTTTTTTATAAAATTTTATCAATTTCTAAACATATTTCAAACTACTGATATAGTAAATACTACATTAATAAAATAGCATATTTCATATTTATAGAAAATAAGAAAAACGTAATTTGTGATCAAAAGAAAACCCAAGAGCAAACTTTCAAGTCTCAATGTTTTAATTAAAAGTTTAACAAAATATAACTGAAAAACTTATTTAGTTTGATAATTATTACAGCTATATCTAAAGGGAAAAATTATATTGCTAGTCGTTAGACACTATTTTACACTCATCACATATTGGTATTGTGGGGTAAATATTTACCCCAACAAACTTTGAGAGCAAATTTTTCACGTGCGGTCAGTTCAATAGCTGTAACCCAACTGAGGCAGGTTGAGGAGTGTATCATTTGAAGGTACTGGGCCGCACTCAACAAATTATTGACAATTGCGGAAATTGTAGAAGTTTCAAATCGGCTGGGGTATGTTTTTACCCCACCATACCGTCGCCGGCTTAAAAATGCTCTACTGCTTCAATCTGGGTCAATATACATACACACATGAAGTTAGCTCATTAACACAGTAGCCCCTAACCACACCATTTTATTACTTCTTACTGCTACCTCGTAACCATTTTCCTTGATATTTAAATTCACTGTCCTTCTGTTTTAAGTTGATATACTTATCATTCGACATCGTCAATCTATATACGAATATCCCGATTAAAGACACCATAAAAATACTAACTGATTTACTTTATAACACCCAATTCATACAATTCACCCCCCTAGACATTAAAAACCTGCTCGACCTCTTCAAAACCACTATTGCCCAAAATTTCTTTACATTCAACAACAAAATATATACATATAATGCAGGACGGCCTAACCCATGGGCTCCCCCATAAACGGCATTCTTGCCAACATATACATCGACCACATTGAAAAACACATATCAAAACTCCCCGACTTCAGATATGTTGACGACGTACTCTGTCTCTGGGATGGCACCCCACAAGAACTCATTAAATTTCATAAAAAAATAAATCACCTGTCTAAGATCAAATTTACCATTGAATCAGAAATCAATAATACCCTCAATTTTCTCGACCTTACCTTTATCAGAAAACCAACACACCTAGAAATTAATATATATAGAAAACCGACCACCACCGACACTATTATACCCTATTATTCCCACCACGCCCCTCAAATAAAAGCATCAGAACTTAACTTCCTATTCAACAGATTACTGCACACACCCCTATCCAAAATAAACTTCACTAGAGAATTCAATACCATTTTACAAATTGGCACCAACAATAATTACCCATATGAATACATCCAAAACATATATTACAAAATCAAACGTAATATCACCCTTAACAATCATAAAACTTCTAAAAGATACATAGCTATACCCTACCACCTCTCCACACACAATAAACTTACTAAAACATTAAAATCATACAATTTTATTAAAACATCACCGCTACAGCTCACCCTACCCTAGCCAAGCTTCTCATCAATAACAAACCCCCACTACCCCCACACGAAAAATCCGGGATTTATGAAATCCAATGCAACGACTGCATCTGTTCCTAATACATTGCCCTAACCACACAGTTATAATTATAATACACGTCACAAACACCTTCTGAATCCGGGGCAGCATAGAACAGCGTTATTTCAAAACAATTTACAATACAACTCGTGTAAAATTTTTAATAGTCTGCCTGAACATGTCAAGCAAATTACTAGTTATAAGCAGTTGAAGTTGTTCCTTCGATCTATGTATGTAACCCTTACGATTACTTTATGTAATGGAATGTTGTTGATTTATGATTGATGTATGTAACTGTGACAAATATTGTGTACTTATCCACACCCCACGTGGAAAGCACTGACAATAAATATTCTTTATTATTATTATTTATTATTTAACCACCCGGAACATTGCAACCCGCTTCAAGGAGCACTTCAAGAACACCCCAAAATCTGCCATTGGTACTCACACTAAAGAACACAACCACAGCATCTCTCTCTATAACACCAAATTACTCTACCAATCCAACAGTCTCAACAAACTAAAAATTCTGGAACACTATGCCATCGACATAGCCAAAAAAGACGGAAAAATCCTTATTAACGAAATATCATTTTTTATTTTTATATTATTTATACTATTTTTTTAATTTTCTAGTATCCTAACTTCAGACGTTTCATTTCCTTCTTTTCTTTCTTAAGGGTTTCGTCAATTAATACCGAGAATAAGAGGGGACGTAGAACACATCCTTGCTTTTAGCCTAGGTTTCGATTATTATAGATTCTTCATCATTTGCCCTCGCTACGTTTAGCGTCGTTTTATAGCTTTAAATACAGCTATTGTTCTTCTGCGTACCTTTTTTCTCTGTAGTCTCACACCTGGTTTCCCCATACTCCATCGAACGCTTTTTGTTGTCATAAGTTCAGAAATATTTGTAGGAATTGCTTAAGTTCCCCAACAACTCTGGAAATTACCCGGTTTTATTTACCAATAGATAGGTGGTACTAAAATGCACTTTTACCTTGTGATTTAAACCAAAGATTTTTGGGATGATTTATTTATCCATCTTCTTAGCTCCTGATGCTGGTGAGCTGTTAAGTCTAGAAATCCTATCATTCTGAAGATGCAAGCTGCAATGTCTTGCGAAACGTCAGAACTTTTGGTTTCACATTCAGCAGTCAGGCGTGCCAAATCCAGACTTAACAGCTCACCAGCATCGGGAGCTAAGAGGATGTATAATCATACCAAAAATTCTTGGTTTGGCTCACTAGGTAAAAGGCAAGGCAAGCCTTTCAACGCAAGCTGTGGAACAAATATAGTGACGCGAAGCTACTACTACTACTAAGCCGATAACTAGTTATCTTGACACTTCGAGGAACCGCGAAAACCTCAAATTATTAAATGTTAACTTCTTCAAATAGTTTGCTTTTCATCCTTGTTCAAGGATAAAAGTGTACAACGTACTTTTAGGAATAAACGTTATAATAATTTGAAGTGAGCGATCTTTGGTTTGCAACAGCCAACAGAGTAATATTAAAACACTTAGGTACTAAAAAGGGGCAGGGCAAGTACTACCATAATTGAGATGTAAGATGTAATCCAAAGCAGTTGGATAGATTATAACGTATAATTTACAAATAAATTCCCTTTGCATTATGATGTAATTTAAAGTAATTGATCTGCAATTACATTTCGTGTATTAATCGTAATTTTGTAAAATATTGAGAATCAATACGTGCTTTTTTAATATTAAAGATACGCGAATATGTTTATAAGGCGGAAGTATCTAATAAAAAGGAAATATATTGTGAAATAAATTTAATATAACAGTGTTAGAACGTTAGTGTCATAAATTTCCTTCTTAGAAATACCCCAAAAGATGACAGAATGCATAATTGTTTACACTTTATCATCGCTTATCTTTAGACGTTCTCTCACGATCGTGTCACATTTTTGATAAATTGTATATTTAGTTTTCTAAACGAAACAGGGGTTCTATATATAAAATGATATAATTTAGTTCGGTGCAATGTTCTAAAAAAAATCGAATTTTCATTAACTGTTTTTTGTTTTTGACATAATATAGGGAAACCTATGCTTTTAAGTGTTTCGTTAACAATCGCTTATTTTAGGCGAATAGCCTTAGTTTTGCTTATGATAAATTACTATTTTGCGTGTTTGCCTCTATTTTACTTTTGATTTCAAATTAATTACTTAATTTGTTACATCATAATTTTCCAGTTTGTAATCATTTCGTTACCAAGAGGAACGGATCGATTGCTTTCGTCTGTATTTAACGGGAGCTCGTGTTTGTCCTCGCTTTGATTTCTTTTCACACAATTACGTATATTTAATTTAAATTTTCCTAATTTTCGGAATATGAATTTGTAGAAATGATGTCAGTCGTGTGTATCCCAAAATACGTTTTTATTATAAATTATTATTGATGTATGTGCCATATTATTATAAACACCCTAAGCACGAAACCTTCTGAATGATTGAACAGCTAGACAATCTCATCAATTTCGATTGTTGATGAAAAATAAAGGAATCGTACTATTGGTACAAAATTACTTTAAAGTTGTTTCATATTATTTCACTCAATAAACTTTAAAAAATGTCTTATCCGCGATGACGTTTTGAAATTATTATTGATAAGTAGTTCAAATTAAAATAGTCGAAACTAAGCCATAAACCAACAAAACTTTTGTTGAAACTTTTGTGCCCAATTACACCCATTAGAATATACGGTAAGCGTTAAATTTTGCTTAATGTTCACCAAAATTCCCCTCGGTGAACTGAAATAAGTAATTACAAAGTGCTATCACGTAAAATTTGTTAGTGGTGAGTGTTAACTAAATGCAATAAAAGATAACTTTTAGTTGTTTCGCTAAAATTGTATGAAATTAAGTAAAAATGTTGGAAAAACAATTTGGCTTGATATCGCTGTATCACGATTTCCATCTCACCCAAAGGAATGTAGATCCTTCTTATCGACTTTAACAAGGAGACGGAAATTGAAATTGTAGATTTTACTTGGCTTACGAGATCAATAAGGACGCCCAAATGTAAGTTATACACAAATAATCTTTGTTATCTTCGGAATGACTAGCTTTTTAATATGCGTATCTTCTTTCCATTGTAGTTATAGAGTGTAATTCTTTTATTCTTGGATATCATTGAAAATGAAGCAATATCCACTCCACATACATCGTCTTGAAAATTCTATATATAAAAACAAAATTAGAATTTTCTATAAGAAACCTTCAAAATATGAATACAACACACAACAGAAAATCATCGAAATCATGTTAAGGTTTTTCTTTTGTATAGGTATATATTTCCTTTGACTTATTTGTCTTGGTTTCCTTTCCCTAGGGAGCAATGTACAACAACATAGGATGTGTATTTTTTTTCAATTTGAGTGAAACGTGTAATTTGCTTATTGTGGATGATTTACCCATCAATTTTTATACAGTTGAAGAGTTACGAAAATTTCGTAATTGAAATTTGAAGCTTCGCTTTGATATTTAGACAAATTGTGATTAAATCCTCCTAAATAACGTCATACGATTGTACATTGCAAGCACGAAATTAAAAGGAAATTGTGTTCAATTTGTCGTCCCTGCATACATTTAAATGAGTTGAATGTTTGAATTTCGTGCGTTATCAGTGCACTTGAATACAAATATAGACAGTGGGAAAGGGATCCAATTTGTTTGTTATACGTACGTGTAAATCACGAGTTCATCCGAAAGTGTTTTATTTTCGTTAAAAACAAATTCTTTACTTCATTAGCTATCAAATAACATATAAATTTATTAATTTGAACAAACATCTGTTTAGTACTATTTAAATTACATACATGTCGCTTCTTTCAATCTAAGCCTTTCAAAGGAGAGGGAACATAGATTGCAGAGGGGGAACACAAAGTTTTTGGTAATGTCTCCCTATTGAATAGGAAAATTAACTATTCATCGGAGCTCGCATGTATTTTTTTTATATGTTGTTTACTTTTCAACATAATTTGTGATCATCGAAAATGGAAATTTATTAAATATAACTCGGTGAAGAGTCCAAGGTACAAGTCTGTTGGATTTAGTATAACGGGGTCCTGAATTGATGGATGGCGTTGTTAAAAAAAAGTTTTATATTTGACTAGACGTTTCAACAAGAATTAATTGTAAACCGCGAAAAATGTGTAGAAAAGGAGCGCGTAATAAATCCTTAAGAGACTGGTGAATGTAGGTAGTAAGGATGAGTTATCATTGTTTTACCAAAAATAAACCCCGGGCAGTTAATTTTTTTAAGAGTTTTCCAACACCAAGGTGTTCCAAAGATTACGTAATTTACGATCCGGTCCACCTTTTAATTTTGCTGTATGATGGGGAAAGGATACATCCATGGTAATTGAACGCTTGAAAATCGTAATGTGGCGTCTCATGCGTATTTGTTTTAAAAATGTAAGACAGAAATATGTATGCAACTGTCTACTTTGATGAAATGTGCGTTCATATTTGAGGCACAGTGTCATTTGTGTGAAACGACAGACAACTAGAGTACACGACTCGTTCAAAAGGCTAATAAAATCAAAGAAAAGCAAATTGTCTAATGTTGTACGCAGCTTGTCCGAGGTGTCTTCTAGAAGATGTACAAAGAACTTTTCAGGGGATTATTTTGAACTTTAAGAAATAGTTCAAGGAACAATAATTGTTACCAAATCTTTCTTTCGATAGGGTGAGCTTTCCAAACGCTGGAACATCTAAGATTTCTATTTATCTAAATCACCTTCCAATTCCATTACATAATGAAGTTCAAGAATTGCCCGTTCCAGTCCATAGAATCTTTGCCAAGAATGTGCTCCACACGATGTGCTCCTTCCCAAAACACTGTCAATCTTAGTCCTGTAGGACCTGAAAGGACAGCGTAAAACGGTTAATTGGGTCAACTAAATTTAAAGAGATGCAGCTGGAGAGCAGGGAGGCTTCTCGGTATCCCAAAAAAGCATAGAAGGCACTCTCGGCGGTAAGCCGAGACGATGGATTCAAAAACTTTGTATAAATAGATGTTTATTGGAGTTTCATCACTACACTGACGGGAAATGGCGTTCTACAAGAAAGATATTGCTGCTATTGTGCTATTAGATATAACATAAAAACAATAAGAAACGTGGTTATTCAAAAGGTAAATTTCAGCAAAAGGAACTCGCTAATAAAGAAGCTGTACTGCAGAGTGACAAATATCGTAAGCGGTTAAGTATGCGGGAACTTTACACACTTGATCTGTAACTAAGGTCTCTGAGATAAACCAGCCGCTATCCTTTTTTCAATTTCACTACTCACGTTTCCGTCGCAGGCGATCTCCGCACCATCCGCCGCCGCAAGCTCATATCAGCATCACATTTTTTATTTTTAAGGGTTCCTTTTCTTGCCTTGTTATTTCCTAATATTGTATATGTATACTGACTTTTTTTTGTTAATTAATTATCAAACCAACTTTGCTTCCTTGTGCCTCTAGTTTTTTTTATTAAAGATTTCGGTTCGTCCTTAGTCCTGGCAATCAGAACAATATCATCGGCGTTGGTAGACGTTATTCAAGACGTCGGTATTGGTATTTATTCCACTCTTACGCAGCACGTTTTCCAACACTATGTTAAACAGGGTTGTCGACATTACATCGCCTTGCTTTAGACCTCGGTTGCTTAGAAATTCTTTAGAATCGCTACCTGTTATCCTTACTTTGTTAACCGTATCGCTTAAGATCATTTTTACCAGGTCAATTAACTCTTTCTTGTAAACTAACACCTGCATTATCTCATACGGGGTGCTTCAAAAAAATGTATACACACTTTGAACTTCCATAGACAATTTATTTACCGTTCTACAAAGTTAAATTTCAGGAAATTAGAAAGGTTAAAGTCGAATGTAAATATTAATAATATGTTGATATTACTACTAACGATTATGCTGCCACCTGGTGAATAAATATAACAATAGCCTTTTTAGAGCGTGAAACCTACGATAGTTTAAAGTGTATACATTTTTTTGAAGAACCCGGTAGGTATATCGCATCTATTTTGATGCTGTCGAAGACCTGCCGGAAATCTGTGAACAACGCGTACAGTTTAATATTGTTATTGTCACACTTGTCTTGAATCTGTCTTAAGACGAAGATATTGTTTATCACCGATTTACCATTTTTGAAACCCGCCTGGTTGTCTCGAATAATATTTTCTGTCTCTCTTTGTAGCCTATTATTTATGATACATGAAAAAATCTTGTACGCCGTATTGAGGATGGAGATGGCTCTGTAATTCTCTAATAGCTGCGGGTTACCTTTTTCGTGGATGAGATGTATAACTACCATTAACCAATCTTTAGGGGTATATTTCTTATCGCAAATTTCTAGGATAAGCTCTGTTAGGTGTTCCCCGGCTAACTTGAGTAGGTCATTGGACAATGCATCCGTACTTGGACTTTTGTTATTTCCTATTCTGGTTATGACTTCTTTTAATTCAGTTAAAATGGGTTTATCTAACCTGTCTTGTTGTTCGTACTGTTGATTTATTTTTCATCTGATCTTCATTCCCTTTGTTTCCATAAAAATTTTCCTAAAATACATGTACCATGCTTCTAGTACCTTCTCCTCTTTTATAATTAACTCACCCTCTTTGTTCCTGAAGCAGGTTAAGCTAGGTTAATATCCTTTCCTTTCAGTTTTTAAATTCCTGTAAAATGTTCTAACGTTCATTTTATTGTAATGTTCCTCCATGTTTTCAATTGTCTCTCGTTGGTATCTCCTTTTCTTTTCTCTACATTTAGCGTGGGCCTTTCTTAATCGTAGGTACATAGTTTTCTATTGCTTCTTGTGTTTGTTCTTTTAACATGCTTATTCTGGCAGCAGTCCATTTTTGGATTATTTCACTACATTCGTTATCAAACCAGGTTTTTCTTTTTGATTTCTTAAATACTTTCAGGTGTGAGCCCGCAGAGGTTGTTATTGTTCTCTTTACGCGTTCCCATTTCTCTTCAATCCCTTCCGCTTCTTTATGTTGCCACTTTTAATAATAATAATAATAATAATATATCTTTATTTTTTACACTATTTATATTGTATATTATTAGTTGCAGAATGAATTAAGAATCCAGAATTAAGTGGAAGGGGTTTATATATATTTTACTTACATTTTCTCCATGGAAATTTCATTTTAATACAAATAGGAGAGAATGAACTAGAAGTGGTTAAACATTTTATCTTGAAAGTGAACGTGCTTGTCAAACCCATTTAACACTATCGAATATTTTGGCATGCATAATTTCGGATCCACTTGTTTCTATAGAGGGCAATGAAACCAGATTGTTTTATGATCAATTAATTACGTAGCATTCTCGGTAACATACAACACATAGTATAATTAAAAATTCTTGCAAATACGTAAAGTTTTAATTGAATGTCTGTTACAGTCATAAACTAACTTATAAGACAACGCAATGCATTGTATACACAGTATTAAGTTTAAGGTAATTATAACTTGAAAATACATACCTACATACTTCCTTTCATAATGATTCTAAACCCTAAACAACCGATTTATGTACTAAAACTAGTTACATGTACTTAAAATTTTCGGCAGCATGAAATATGTAAATAAGCAGGAAAAAGAGAATATTGAATAGAGAAAAATAATGTGACTTTCTTAAGTAAGTGTGTAATCTATCTTACTTTATACTACATTAAACCCTCAAAATGGGAATTAGAAATTACATCTTGTAGAACATGCGAATTATATCTATACCGACTGCCAATTTTGTGAAAGTTTGCAATTTTCGTAAACGAATCGAACAACGTTTTTGGAATATAAATTGATTATTAACATTATATCGTCATCAGTTCTCCCATCATTCATTTTGTAAAGTGTTTAAATTAACATAATCTTAATTTACAGAGGGCCCATTCCAATCGGACGCTCTTTTAGTACCGGAGAATTGCCTTTTCGATCACATCCATAATCAAAGCAACTGTTGGACATTTGGACGTTGGAATGCAACGGCTGCCAATGCTTGCCAGGAAAGAGGGTTACAATTACGATCCTTTGCAATGTTACTACCCTGTGGAATTTCGCTGTTTAGTGGTGTTGAATTCGTTTGTTGTCCAAAACATCTTAAAGGTACGTTCTATTGTAGCCGTAATGAAATAGTATGTGTAAATGAAAGTGTTTTATCTACAAATAAATCAAGGAAATAAATTGTCCTGTTCATCGTTTTCGTTCGTGACCGTATACACTTATTTTAATAAAATGACTTTCGTAGATATTCATCAATTTTACTTACTTCGTACGACATAAAACATAAATTACAGAATATTTAATGAAGTAATTATAGTTGGGGTAAATACCTACAAATGAAATTTGTATGTTACGAATGGAGATTATGCCTTTGAGATTTATCGTTAAATATTTAAGTAAAGTAACCGCGCATGCTGTTAGTTCGTTAACATCAAAAATTTATCAAAGTGATATTACTAAATGAAGAGAAAGGCGTATGTTTGTATAAAACTGTTAATGTAGTTTCGAAAATGTTTATGATGCTCTTGTGTCTCATTCAACGCCGTTCTTTTATGTAACTTTATTTTACTTTTTCTATGTAAGTATATAAAGAAGAAAATAAAAGCAAGTAAGCATAAAATGTAACTAAAAATCTATACAAATGGCAGATATAACTTGGAACATTTACACAATAATGGTGGTTAATTTTCAAAATATAACCCAATCTAAAATATTAAATCTAAAAAAGTCATAAATAATTAATATGGAAAGAATTGTTGGCACAAACGTTTAATGGGAACTTATTTGTCGTATAATTTAAGAGGAAGACCAAAAGACTGACCCAAATTGCATTACTCATGATTGCAACCGCGGCATTATGTTACATACCACAGGAAAAATAGTTTTTTGTAATTTACTGAAGTATACGATATTGCACTTGTACGATTTTATTAATTCTTAATGCATATTTGTGTCAGTAACAAGTATTATGTGTTATTTCAATATAATATTCTATCGGTTTCAACACAAACTTTTGTCATCTCTGCCTCCAAATTCTATAATAGTGATGGACAACGCCAGTTATCACCTATTTACAAAAGAATATTCATAATTACTCGTTTAAAAATGCGATATTTCTTAATTACTCGGGATGTCGTTACACAGTGAAACACTGGTAGAAGTATACAGGGTGTTTCAGAATAAGATGCTGATCCTTAAGGGTGTGAATCCTTATGTGATTTTAGGAAGAAAAGTTCAAATAAACCTATCCTAAACCTCTTAACTTTTGAGCTACAAGGTGTTAAAGTTTTAAGAAAAAAATCGTTTTTTTATCGTATCTTTAATAATTTCCTAGATATTTTTATCAAATTTGGCACACGCCCTCTAAGCATCAACAGCCATTTTTTGATAAAAAAGATTTGTTAATTTTTTAACCAGTGGCGTCCGTACAGGATGTGAACTAGATATTTTTGGAAAAATATTATGCACGCCACTGCTTTTTCTTAAAATAAAAATTATTTTTAAAATTCTCATTCATTTTAGGGTAAATTTGATTTTTTGACTTTTTTTCATCCGACGAACGGTTTCCGATAAAAAAAATAAAAAGCATTTAATGCGCATGCCGCTATGTGCCTATGATTTCTGAAACGGCTAGAAACTTTGTTGTCAAGGAAATAATTGCAATGACAAACTAATTAATGCTTAGAGGGCGTGTGCCAAATTTGATAAAAATATCTAGGAAATTATTAAAGATACGATAAAAAAACGATTTTTTTCTTAAAACTTTAACACCTTGTAGCTCAAAAGTTAAGAGGTTTAGGACATAGGTTTATTTGAACTTTTCTTCCTAAAATCACATAAGGATTCACACCCTTAAGGATCAGCATCTTATTCTGAAACACCCTGTATAGTGAAATCTCAATATTTTTCGAAGGATTATACAGTGTGGAACAGCCAAATGGAATAAATTCGTTATTTCAATCATTCTACTTACAGGGTAACCCATTAATGCGAGGAAGTCCAATATTTGATTCAATATCATACGGATTAAAAAATGTTTCAAATAAAAGTTGTAGGATACGAACCATTGCATATTTGTAAAATATTTATAAACATACAGGGCGCTTCGAATAATCGTGGCTCCGTGCCGACCTGTTTTTTTTTAATGCGACACCCTATATTTGATGTCATATTCCGATTGCTCTCTTAAAATGCTCTATGTCCATATTTTTGTTGTTTGTTTTAAATCCAACGTTCCCAAGTTATGAATTTTTTTCATGATTTTTCTTAAAAAAACTTGGCCTGATTAAAAAATACTTAGGCTCGTTCAGTTTTAAAATTTTGAGTCAATTTTTGGTACACCAAATAAATGAGCATAGGTCGTTCGTCGTTCCTTAGTGAATATACAAATATTTTTGGGACCTGATCACAACGGCCAATGATCATAACGGCCACCTAGGTTATTGTTCGAAATGAGGAATTAAGTATACCAAAGTACAATTATACTCTAGTCCAAAAAGGACCACATTTCAGAGCAATCAAAGCATTCAATGCCTTGCCACAAAGTATAAGGCTTATTCAAAATTTAACTAAATTTAAAACAGCATTAAAATCAATGCTCATACAAAAATGTTATTATTCTTTTGAAGAATTTCAGGCCGACGGATCATTGTAGTGATTGTTGCGTAGTTTGTCTAAATAATTTTATTGTGTGTATTATACTCCAAATCTGTGTACTTATGTTGTGTGTTTATGAAATCGTTGATAGGAGATTTTCCAAGATTGACTATACCTAATAATTGTTTTTATACAAATAATTTGCTTATTTATATGTGACACTGCCATTGTCTGAAAAAGATTTTGCGGCAATAAAGATTATTATTATTATTATTATTATTGTTATTTAATAACAGCCACTTTGATCACATACGGCCTCTAATACTATTTGATCATAACGGCCACCTTGTTCACGTTATGATTAAATAATATAAGTGGCCGTTGTGATCAAGGTGGCCGTTATGAAATAGCAAAAACCGGGGTGGCCGTTATGATCAGTGGCCGTTGTGATATAGACCCATATTTTTCAATTTAATTATACAGGACGTTTTGCAATAATTCGTAAAGTTTTGTAAATTTCGAATAGGCAAAACTTTGTTATTTTAAATGGAACACCGTGTATATTATTATGTAGTTCGATAACGCTTTTCAATTTCTCCAATTCATGTTTGTACTATGTGTCTTCTAAAACTAGTAGTTTTTACTGGTGTTCCATTTAAAATAACAAAGCTTTTCCGTTAAACGTTAACTTTCTGAATGAAAATAATTTTACAAACTTATTCATTATAACAGAAGAATCAATTAATCTAGTTTTTAATTATACAATAGAAATGTTAAAGTTAAGATCTTTTATATTAAATGAATAATTTTTTTTTGAACCAGTTATAACTGAATTTTGTAGAAATAGGAAAATTTTTTGTTGTGCTTATGCAATCACTAATTTTGTACATAACTCTAACGTAATATTTTTTTTTGTTTTTTTAAATGAATTGTTCCTCTTAAGTTATTTGCTCTAATCAACAACCGAACTTCGTGTAATGAAACACTCAAGTTTCAATGTACATCGATTAAATTATTATTAATTAAATTATTATTAACAAAGGTTTTCCTATTCGAAATTTACAAAACTTTACGAATTATTTCAAACACCCTGTACGACCTTTACCAATTTGTGTACCAAAAGTTGACTCAAAATTTTAAAACTGAACGAGCCTGAGCATGTTTAATCAGACCACGTTTTTTCATGAAAAAAATTCATAACTTTGATACGCTGCATTTAAAACAAAAAACAAAAATATGGACATGGAGTATTTCAAGAGAGCAATCGGAATATAACATCAAATATTAAAAATAAATAGGTCGGCACGGGGAACCACGATTATTCGATGCACCCTGTATGTTTATAAATATTTACAAATATGCAATGGTTCATATCCTGCAACTTTTATTTGAAACATTTTTTAATCCGTATGATATTGAATGACTTCCTATCCTGTATTTATAAAAAATCGGGAAACACGTCAATTCTAGATTTTAAAATTACATACATCCTAATGCATAAAAATGTCATCTCTAAATTTAACTCCTTACATTTATAAATGGATGGTAGAGGCTTGTGACACATCATTCATGTTATTGTTTTCAAATCTATTGCTCATCATGCTTCCTAGCTTTATTTATTACTTTTCTTCTAAAACACGTCATGCTTCTTCTCATTGTACCTGCTATTATTATGTCACCAAAATAAATAATACCTTCTGCTATAGATACTACCAAATACGGTAACCGAAGAATTTAAAATATCCGAAAGGAATATAATATTGAGGCATTTTTTTCTAATAGAACCTCTTTTTTTCTATTTATTTATTATTTGTTATATATATAATGTTTTAACAAAAGATTCGATTCTAACCTAACAAACAATTCCCTTACCACCTTCCTTCTATCTAACACCTCCTTCATCTAGTCCTCTCCTTCGCCTCTTTCCCCTAGTACGTGCTTCCTTTTTATCCCTTCCCTCCGCAGCGCTTCACACTCCGCCGCCATGTGCTGCCAACTCTCATATCTTTCCCTCCTTCCAGTACTTATTACCATTCTCCTTATTCCCACACCTAAACTGTGCTATCATCCTCTTCACCGCTAAGCTTTTCCCTCTCCTTAAGTATTCCGGCATTTTCTCCGTCACCAACTCTCTATAACCTTCATTATAATGTTCCTTCTCCTATTTTCGCTCTTCTCTCCTGAGCTTGGGTAACCCTTCTTACTATTTCCTCCACTATGTTTCTCCCCTGTTCCCGTTTCCTCTCCACTTCCTCCCTTCCGTACCATCCTCTTTCATAGTACAATCTCCTCTCTTCAGGTCCAAATTTTATTTTCTGTCTCCTCACTCCTTCCTAACACCCTTCCACATTTCCTTCTCTTCATATTTCATCGCCCTTCGACTCGCCTCTATCCTTATTTTCTCTAACTTCATTTCCTCTTCCACTATATATCCCAGTCTCTCTTTCTAACTCTAACGTCCATCTCCCATACTTTTCTTGCACCTTCTCCATCTATTCCTACGCTTTCCACCCCCACACCTCCACTCCATATATAATAACGCTCTTCACTCTCTTCGCCATACCTGTCCCACCACCCTATTCGCCTTCTTATTGCCAATTATTGAATATGCCCCTCATCTTTATTGTCGTACCTTACCCCAGGTATTTCCATTGATCAACATACTCTTCCTTCCCCCATTTCCATTTATCCACTTCCTTCTTCTTTGGAATATCATTATCTTCGTTTTCCCCACATTAGTTCTCAGGTCTTTCCTTTCCAGGTATTTCTTCACCTCTGCTATTGCTCCTCTCATCTCCTTTTCATCCTCCACTAACACCGCCACATCGTCCGCATACGCCAGTACCCAAACCTTTCACCTTCCTATTACCACCCCTCCTCTTTGCTGCCCTTTCATCTCTTCTTCCAATCCCGCTATATATAGCGAAAACAGACTCGGGCTTAAAGGGCACCCTTGTCTCAGCCCTTTTTCGTCCAGACGACTTCTTTCAACTTCCCTTCCCTGCATATATCATATATCTCCTCTATCGTCCCCACTAAATCCTCACTTATATCTTTTTTTCTTATTTCCCTTCACAGTTTCCGTCTATTAACACTGTCAAAAGCCGCTTTCAGGTCAAGGAACATTGCGTATAATTTTCCCCCTTTTATTTCCAGTTTCTTGTTCACTAGCTGTTCCAGTACACTCTTGGTCCAACCTCATTCTTAACACGTCTTCATAAATCTTGTACCCAGCATTTGCTATGATTATTTCCGTGTAGTTTTTTACATTCTTCCTTTCTCCCCCTTTGTATATCGGATGTATTATTACTTCCTTCCACTCCTCCGGCAGTCCTTCCCCTCGTGGTAGAGTCCATCTTTTAAGCCTATAAAACTGTAGAATTATTTTTGTCCCGCTGTTATTTCTCCTAATATGGTTATTAAGTAATGCTGCGCACAATTACTTTGTTGATGTCTTGTGGATCAAGACATATTCTTATAGATTTAGTAGGGCAAATAATCCTAGTTTTTATTAAAACTGTGTTCAAGCGTCCAATTTAAACTTAATTTCCATGCAGTCTTCTGACCATTCTACTTTTAACTCTATATACTTACCTTCACAATATCTTTTTCTATTACCCAATTGTTCCTTATCGGTTATTTTCCTTACATCTTTCTAGTTTTCAACCTAGAAGGACAATAAAACTATTCCGTCAAATAGGCCACAAAATCCGGAAAATGGAAGAAATTATAATGCAGGAGATAGAACACTTTACACAGCGCGAGTTGAGCCTGCTGGTTTGTCATTCGACTACTTCTACACTCATCTACTATATATTTGAGCGTTCTGCGTTATTTCTTTTAGTGTTAATAAGGTTCCCTATAACTGATTGCCATTAATGCTTAACACTACCCTATCACGTAACGTCGATTCTACATCCTTAATTTCACACTCCTTAATACGCTATTTCAGTTCTTGCACAAAATGATCAACTGATTCACTTCCTAATCTACTATTGAGTAAAACTCATTAATGTTACCTTTAAATTTTAATGGCGGTGTATTATTTTTTTTTACTGGATACGATTATTCTTTTCTCTGTCCATCACTGTTTTAACTGTTGAGTTAATTGAATCTTGTGCAAGTACAGATTCAAATCTCTTACCATAATTTGTTGCAGAGAACTTCTGGGAAATATCCAATTGCTGAATTAATATTTACCTGCTTTCGGTCGCGCTTGCTTTGACCCTGGCGATTAATTATCGGTTGCCCTAATACTACGTTGATAAACATGGGGAGTAACATTCGTCGCCGCACAGGCGGCTCATTGAATTGAATTGAATCAAGATTTTTATCGTTCTTTCGTATAGCGTTCCACATTTATTCATGCAACTGTCATTTGTGACATAACAGTGAACTCATGTTTTGAATCCGGCGGCGTTCACACGTTGGAAACAAACATAAGCGTAAATTGAAAGAGTTGCCCATGCCCAATTGGAAAATTATCCATTTAGGGAAAAACGTTATAGAAGCAGTATAATTTTAAAAAATCAGAATTAACCCATGCCACTTCTTAGCTTGCAAAAAGAAACCTGAAATTAGCGAGAAGGAAAGTTGGAGGTAGCTAAACCCAATTCCTTTATTGTGAAGGATAATTGGACAAATGTCCCTTTGGGACCTTCTGCGGGCTAGTTACTAGCATCGTCATTACTCATTTGGCTAAGAAACTGAATCGTTAGCCTTTGTTAAAAGAAACCTGAAATTTAGCGTGAAAGATAGTGGATGACAGGTTTTTTTGATTATATTCCACGACGCCGACGCGACAGTGTAAAACTACATTTTTAATTTCGATTTTAAACTTGAAATTTCCACTCTTAAACTTAGAATGTCACTTTAATCGGAATTACAACTTTAATTACAAAGTTTCTGCTGAAAGCACGAAATATCAACTTTTAACCCCGATGTATTTTCTCGTAAGGTTTTAAGAACTGTTTTAAGGTGAAGGTGCAGCATAAGCATCTAGAAATTGATTTACTATCAACTTTGTGTTATAACGCGGAGGTTGATTGAAGTAAATGTTAAATCAACGTATTTTTAACATATGACCCGAAATTTTTTGCTTTTATCACAATTTTCACCATGTTTCAATTGTATGGGGAATTATCATATACAATTTACAGCGAATGAGCGAAACTTTCCATTATGAAAAATACAATAATTTTCAGATGGTTGGAAGTTGAAATGAATGCCGATTTGTAACTTATTTTCGAAAATAGAATATTGCGGAATATTGTGCTTAAAATAGAAATTTCGCTATTAAAGTCGAAATTTCGTGTTGAAAGTCGAAATTTTTATTTAAAATTGGAATTCCGAGTCGGAAATTAAAAAAAAAATAGTACACACAGCATGTGCAGCGCATTTTTTTCTAAACATATTTAGTATGGAATAGGAACAAAAAGTTTCATCCCTGCAGAGAATTCCTTATTTAAGATTAGTTAAAAACCACAAAAATGAGTGCTCCCGCAAAGTAGTTCAAAAACCGCAGAAATGGGTTCAGAGTTCAGATGAACGGACAAAACGCACTTTTTTCACAATTTTTCTCTTGGTAACGTTCCTTCATACTTCTTTAAGTAATTAACAAGGTGAAATCATCAACTATTCTTCATATTCATAAACCATTTCTAATTTCCTTCAAAAGGTTCTTGCTGGAGTTGGTACCTTTGTTTTAATAAGTAATAATCTTTCTTATACAAGACATGTTCTTTTGCCTACTTTTGATGTAATATTGCAAGTATTTTATAAAACAATTTTTGAAATATAGGAGTTATCGTAAAAGTCTATCAAGAACATAATTATTGAAATTAACAGTTGTGTGGTCATAAAACACTAATAAATTTTACAAGATCCAAAGCAATTCAAGATTAGTTGGTAAAATGAACAAGTTTAGAACAACAAGGTTCGTTTATATAATATTTACTTGTTTGTTGCTTCATATATTTCAGTTTAAATGACATTTATTACGGTCTTCTATTTACTGTCCAAACAGATTTAACTTAATTTGATTATTTATTATAATGCAAATATATTAAGATATGTATAAGGTATTTGTACTGAAAATGTGTAAGGAGACTGAGCGTTAATACAAATGTTTAATAAGAACTAAATTTTGAACATCAAGAGTTTTAAACAATAATTGGTTATCATGCGTAAAACATAAATCTACATGAAATACTAATTTGTTACGGTTATGTGTGAATCAG
The DNA here is from genome assembly GCA_036250285.1 of Pyrocoelia pectoralis. Taxonomy (NCBI): domain Eukaryota; kingdom Metazoa; phylum Arthropoda; class Insecta; order Coleoptera; family Lampyridae; genus Pyrocoelia; species Pyrocoelia pectoralis. Next base: position 11,727,069 of record CM070078.1, read on the forward strand.
CCTCTAACTTTCTTGTTATATTTGCATTTCTAACTGTGTCTTAAATTAATTGCTCCCACGATTTGTTGAAGTTGAAAACTTTTAACAAAGAAAGGTAGGTACCTACATACAATCAAGGCGTAAAATTACGATTTCAACATTTTTTCTTATTTAATGAAAGATTTAAAATGAACGCCTAAATATGCGCCCTAGGATTACGTACATAAATATCTTAATTTTTATTTAGGGTTTAAGAATTGGAAACTAAGTTATAATTTGTGCTGTCGAGAGTAGAGAATACCGCAAATGCAGTGTCCCGAATAATGACTACGTCATGGAAAATTAATGTGGCTATTTGTATTGGGTTTCGGGCTTCATCAAGTGTAATTTAGCGTATTTAAAATTTCATGTTGAAATTGCACCAAAATTGTAGATTTCATTATTTCAACAGAAAATTAGTTTTTAATTTCAAACGTTTTGTGTCAATTTAGTTGATGACTATTCAACAATTCTATTCATTAATCATTATATTTTCCGATAGGGATGATATTTGTGACGCTTTAAAATGCTACCAGGGACGTCAATATTACTTTTAATCTTACTACTGTAGGTTTCTAAACTACGACTATACGTTCTTCATTTTAATTTCAATTCATTTCAATAATTATTTCAATATTAATTAGTAAGCTTTTACAAATGAAATGTCACACCGTGAAAAGCTCATTTTTTCCATTTTTCTAAATTTTTGTTCTGTCGGACTTTAAATGAGGATTATGTAAAATTGAAAAAAACATTTGTTGAATATTTTATACTCTAAATTAGAAGAACTTTTCATTTTCTATGTTGTAATATTGTGAGATTTTGTTTAATTAAATTGTTACGTAACAAATTTTTCGCATTTTTCATTCCATTAGGCACCTACTTAAGGTCGCCTATGCTCAGCTAACTTAAGTAAATTAAAAGGATTGAGAAAGTGGAAGGAACTAGTTGTTCTACGTTTATTTATGTACAGGACGTTGGATGATGATCGCGCTCGTTTCCAACTTTACTTATGAAGTATAAACGTAACATAATATTTAATTCTACTAATGGCTTTCGTGCCTAGTTGTACTAAAGAGTTATAATATAACGTTATATACTCTTTAGTTGTTTTCACCATTACTTCGCGTGGGATTTTGATTGCGAGTAATTGCATTTTGGAGTGCATTTTTCTATTTCAAAACACCCAATTTACTGTTTTTCCATTTGATACCAATGCATTTATGAAAAATGCATGGTTGATTTAAGCATTTACCAATTTGGTGTGGTGAATGTTAAGCACATAGGTGAGAGTTTTTACAACTCTATAGAAACCTATTAATGTTGAAGTGAAGGAATCGTCTGTTTCATAGAGAAAATATTTGGAGACTTTTTTGGATTGGTAGTACAATAACATAGGTACCTAATGTTAGGAAGATTTCGAACAGTTTTCGGAGGAGATCGAACTCCCAACTTTTGAGGAGTACAGTTGAAACTTTCATGATTTTGGTCGGAAGAGGTTCTATAGAGCCAATTTCTTTAGCTAAGCACAATTTTTCACAATATATACACAATTTTACGAAAAATCTTGGTCAGATCGATAGTTCTGCAGCAAAAGGTATTCGAATACGTTCACCAGTTTTCAGAATGATTTATGGCAGAAATTTATGACAGACGGAAAAAGCTTTTAAAAAATCTATCGTTGTTTAAGTTATTGATTATCTTTTTTTTATTGTAAGGTTTTTATAATATATGTAATACTCTTGATGTTCACATATCTTTTCAAGAAAGTGTCTATTCCATTACTGCCGTTTTAACACTGTTTCATAATACAAATTTTGAAAGTGGTTTTATTCTTAAAGTATCATTTTATGGTTGGTTTAAATGTCAGTGCTCATCAAGTCATCACTAATATTTATTATAAGGGCGTCCAAGCTCCTTGGTGTTATTTTACAGAGACAAATCGACAATAACTAGGTAAATTATCAATTTTCTCTTTTTGTGTAAGGAAACCGTCTTTCTTTGGAATAGTAATATCGTTTATTGTAATTAACCATGAAAATGATATCGACAGTACAAAGATGGGAACAATATTATGTAAAAAAAAATACAATAAGAAAACAATTTAAAAAAAGGAGGAAAAAAATAACGCTAATAACTATTCAATACATTAATTAAAAATTCTATTAGAGTAATGTGACTCGAATTTGTTAATTACATAGTCATACGCTCACGTATCCAGGTAAAATGAAATATTACAGGAATTACATACTTTCGTATCTTTGCGACTGTTTCTCTTTATATAGGCAAATCTTAAAATTTTGAAATTATTGAAACGATTATTTTTTGTACCTATGTTTTTGAGATACACATTAATTGGCGCTGCAGAACTTTAACATTTATCCCTACATTTGATACTCAATGAAACGTAAGTATCCAATGGACCATTCTTACACCTAATAATTAATTTTTTAAATATTAATAATATAATTAGAAGTACTAGAACACTTGTGACTGTTGAACACAACACTGCAAACATGAAAACGACAAGGCCCTCATGAGGCCCCCAAAAAAATATAATTAATGATAATAAATTATAAATAAGTAAATGAGAAAAAATAAGAGATAATAAAATAAATCTATAACAAATTGATTCAAGAAGATTATAAACATAAGAAATGTGTTTTTTTTTTCATAATATGTTAACTAGACCTTTTTTAACCACCTAAATAATGTGGCCCTTCTTACTTTTGTACACGGTAGGTATATAATCTTAAACCGTGCTTTTGTATGACGAGGCCCTGGAACTTAAAAACGCATCTGACTGCAAGTAACATAGCAAATATAGAAAAACACACATCGGTGGCGGAATCCAATAGTCACTTATGAGTCTCAATTTGATATTACCAGAAACAACGTATTTTTAATAATTTGTTAACGAAATATAAACGGACATGCGAAATGTACGCAGTGCAATGTAAGGTTGCAATAACTTTCTTAATTTATAGTGTGCCTGTAGGGATATAAACTTTATGTACCTACCTAACCTACTTTGGTAACTCCGTAACTCTCTTACCAAAAGATCGGTTCGTGTATCTCTTTGAATTATCTGATTGTTGTTTATACACTGGCAAACTTATTTCAAGTTAAGAAGTTTAACACCTTTAGTGATCCCCGTACCTACCTACAAATTAATTAAAAATATTACGGCATAATTCACCTTTCTTCGTATGTATAAATACAGTCCGTTTGTTGTACCTACTACAAGTTTGGATTTCTACTTTGGAAATTTAAAATAGAATTTACAAGGGCATTTTTTCATAACTTCGGATATTCGTTGAAGGGAATCAGATATTATACTCATTTGTTGAACATCAAAAGGGAATAATAAAAAGGATTTATTGACAAATTAATTTGAAATACTGCTCGCTTATTCTTTTTTTAGACCTTGACATCTGCTGTGTTATATGTTTTTCATGGATTTATGAAATATGGAAGCTTGTAACTTTGCTTCCCTTAACCGGATAGTAATGTGGTCAAAATTTCGGTGTTTCACATTTATAAAAATGTATACATACATGTGTAAATATTGGCGATTTATTAATCCTCCTAATGTGTATGTATTCAATAAAACTTCATTGGTCGTAAACAAAGTGTTATATTTGATTTCATTACCAATTTCATAAAACTGTATAAACATAATTTCTGTTAGTAAACAATATTTTGGTTTCTATGTATTTCATTTCTAACTTCCCTAGGGACTCGGTGTTCCCCCGTTTCCTCAAACATCGATTTTTGCATGCGCTTCCAGTAATGTCTTGCTAATATCTAACTATCAACTTTGATTTGCTTTTTTATCGTGCCACAGAAATCACAGGAAATTTCTGGATACGGAATGAAGATAAAAGAGTTTACGATGAAATGTTTTGAAATGGGGGATGGAAACCCAGCCACTTTTGGACTGACATTATCTCTGTTATCTCTTTAATAAGTTCGTGAGGTTTTTTAATGGTAAATTAAAAATATTTTATTTACGAAGTAGCCCCCATCACAATTAATGACCTTTTGCCAACGTAACACCAATTTTTGAATGCCGCTCTTGTAAAATTCTATGGATTTTGAATCAAAAAATTGACGGACTGCATTTTTATAACATCAAGTCTTGTTTTGAACTGTCTATGTCTCATGCAATTGTCAAGAGACAAGAAAAGGTGGTAACCACTTGGTGAAATGTCAGGAGAATATGGAGGAGGGTGGGGTAACGTTTTTCAGCCAAGTTCAGAAATTTTTTCCCGGATCAATCTTGCTGTCTTCCGATTGACTAAAGAAGGATGTTTTTGGATGAGTGCTGCTTGTACGCGCTGAAGCTGTTCACATATAAGTTTTTCAAAATCTCGTCGCACTCGATATGCACGGCGGCATTTCTTTAAACGCGATACTACAATATAATACTAATATGAAGTTCTATAAATAAATTAAACCTATACTTATTTATTTATTATTTATATTATGTTTAGGATGGCATTTTACCTACCGATGTTTCTCGACGTGTAACGTAAGGCCTACTTTTCGAAATTATTTCAAAACCCGCCACGCATCTCGAGTGTCACGAAATTTTGAAACTACTCTACCAAATCAGCAGGCGACTACCAATGATACGAACGCTTAGAACTGGACTATAATATTCAACCGATCAAGAAATGATTCATTATTGTTGCGTAAAATGTTTACCGGTCAAACGGGAAGACGACTTAATCTGTTATCCTTTGATAATTCATGTGAGACCCATGGTCTCATCACTCACATTGAACCTTTCTGCAAGCTCTAGGCACGTTATACTGGAATTTGTCTTCACAACCTGTTGAAGATCCTCATTAAGTTTATGATCTTCGCTCTCCCAGATTGTGCTTCATCGGTTAAGCTGAATATCCCAAAGAAAATTTCTTGAAGTACTTCTGTGTTATTCGATCATTTATTACAGTATCATCTCCGAATGCGGTAGGTAGGTACATATTTTTCTCGCCGCCACTGCGGCTTTAGTACTGTACTCATAGAGTAAACAACCACAGATTAAGGTTTTACTCGTTTCCATTTTCAACGATTCAAATTCGGAACTAATCAATTTATTGTCGCCAAATATACATAGGTACGTAGGTACCCGGCAAAAGAGGGATTCATACCTGATACCTAGGTACTAAAGTAAATGACAGAACTGCTATCGATCATTCATGGCATTCCGATGTATACACAAACCGCACAAACTTTTTCGTTATCCGATATTATCACTATTTGAATCTAACATTAAGTACTTAGGCAGTAGGGGTAAATATGAAATATACGAACACGGACACACACACACGTTTCTAAAATGTAAACTATGTATTACTTTTTTTCAGATAACATGAAACCAAAGAAACCGATTGATTTGGCCGTTTTGAAGTATGACCAACAAGAACTTTTAGATACCGATGACGAATCTTTGGATTCAGAAGAGGATGATGATGAAGACAAGGACGATTTAGATGACCTTGGCGATGATACCGAATTAGCTGATGATCCCGGCGTAGAGGACGAAGAAGAAGATGATGACGATTATGATGAAAGCGATCAAAATTGGGATACAACACCCTCCAGTACAACTTATATGCCTAAATCTACTGCACCCTCAACTTCTACCCAATCTACTACCAAAATTACCGCTTTACCAACACCTGATCCATATTTTACCCATTTCGATCCGAGAAATGAACATCAAAGTTACAAAGAAGCTCAGGTACATGTAACAGTCGCTTATGTTTTTGTAACATATTTAACGCATTTTTACTTTGTGCAGGAACGTTTAGAGGAGGCGCATCGGGAAAAAGTAACGCGGGTTATGAAGGATTGGTCAGATTTAGAAGAACGTTACCAAGACATGAGATCTAGTGATCCGCGCGGTGCCGACAGCTTTAAACAAAGAATGACACAAAGATTCCAACAGACCGTTCAGGCTTTGGAAGAAGAAGGCGATGCGGAGAAACATCAGTTAGCTGCCATGCATCAACAAAGGGTGCTTGCACACATTAACCAAAGAAAAAAGGAAGCCATGACATGTTATACACAAGCGTTGAATGATCAACCCCCTAATGTATATGTATTTTTTTTGCTCTGACATAATTCATCTTAACTGTTTACTTTGTTACAGACTCATCGGGTACAAAAATGTTTGCAGAAATTACTCCGGGCTTTACATAAAGATCGTGCACACGCCATCACACACTATCGTCACTTATTGCAAAGTAGCTTAGAAGCGGCAAATCGGGAACAGGCAAGAACATTAGAACGTTTAACTGATATAGATCGTACAGTAAACCAGAGCATGCAAATGTTAAAACGCTACCCAGAACTATCCTCGAAAATTGGTCAACTTATGGACGACTACATTCAAGCTTTAAGATCAAAAGATGAAACTCCCGGATCACTTTTGGCGATGACGACAGATGCCGAAGCCGCGATTTTAGATAAATTCAAATCAGATGTGGTAAGTAAACAAGCGGAGCGAGAGAGACAACGATTACAAGAAAAGGCGAGAAAGGAACAAAGAAAGAAAGAACGAATGGAATTGAGAGACGAAAAGAAACGAGTCGAAGAAGCTTTAGGTAAAAAAATTAGTAATTTTGATCCTGAAGATATGGAAAACGAATCGCTACCAGAAGATAGAGTGAGAGCGCAATGTAACTTTGATATGTATTCTTTATCGATTATTTTAGAGTACACCATCATCTACTTCTGGAAGTACGATGTCAGAGATCATCAGCAATCCTGTGACCACCGTTGAACAGCATCACGAAGTAGATGATGCTGCTGTTCAGCAGGCAGTCGAAGAAGTTGCTGCTGTTGCTCATCAACAGGATGTGATTCGTGTTGCACATGCAATGACCCATGATATAAGTCATGGAGAAGCTGTAAGTAAATAATTAATAACTGGTTTTCATTAAAACTTTCCATTTTTTTTTAGACGTACTCAGTTCGCCGAGAGGTGTACGGCCATAGAGATGGCAAAAGCGTATACTTCACGCTCGCTTTTGCAGGCATGGCACTCATGGCTGCTATAGTCGTGGGAATTGCAGTAGCAAGGCGTAGATCTGCTCGATCACCACAAGGCCAAGGTTTTGTGGAAGTAGATCAAGCAGCAACACCTGAAGAACGACACGTTGCCAATATGCAAATAAATGGATACGAAAATCCAACATACAAATATTTCGAAGTAAAAGAATAATTTGTGTTTTTATAATTCAAATTTGGACATTTTAATTTAAATTATAATATGGTTGATATTATTTTGCTTGGCAGCCTTTTTGTACAATAGATGTTATTGTTTAATATTTAAAAAACGTTTATATAGTGGCGGATACTGGTACAACGGTAGATGACTAAAACAACAGCAAAAGTGAATTTTAAGACATAAAGCTTAGAAACACTAACACGATCGTTCTACCCACATTATACCCGTCCAATAGTTAGTTACAAATAATTTTCAGAACGCAATCTAATATACTACTTATTCGTGTCAGTATTACGTGAAGTCTACATTGTATACTAAGATCCCTTATTAGATTCCAAATTGTACATTGTTTTAAATAGGACAAAAAAAATATACAAGGTAAGTTGCCTAAACTAGTCTCAATATTATTCTTGACCTTTTTATGTTATATAAATCGAATGTAGTTATAGTTTGAGACAGTTTTTTGGGTCAAAACAAACGCCCTCTTGAGCATTCTTCCTTGTTCGAGAGATTGTGAACAAATAGAGCTACGAAGCTACAGAGATATTTTGAATTACTGCCTCACTTCCGCTTGGAGAACTGACCTTTCTAGAATAATTTTTCATTTGGTGAGATAAGTAAAGGACAATTTCGGTTACATGCCTTAGTATATTGGCCACTAGTTTTTAAAACCTACCCTACATCTAAACTCTTTTTGAATGCTCCACTTGAGGTCGTGACATTATATCTGCAATGCTCTATGTGCATGCTCGCCTTTAAACTTGTAATTTTATTAAACAAATGAAGTATATTAAGTACCTGTAGATACAATACGTCTATTCAAATATATTTTATTAATTTAATGCGTAAACATAATTTATATTACCAAAATATATCCGCCACATTTTTTTAATTGTTTAATATTTTTTAGATTTACTTAATTGTAATGTAAAACTACCTGGAACATCATTCCAATTAATATTTAATTGATGTGCGATATTTGTAAAATACTTGTTTAATTGTACTTAATCTGTTTAATGCAACTTGATAATAATTGAAATATAGTGTAATTTTACATACACATAAACTACAGTGTTATTTAAGTATATTTTTAAAATTTCAAAAAAATAATTTTTTAGTCTATCGTATGCATTAAATAATAAGTAATATAAGAACTGAGATAACAGTTTTTATATTAACTTGAGCTTTAAAAAAATTATTGCATATGAGAGTCCATCTTTGCATAATTGTAATCATACTAATTCTAAGATTAGTCGGATATTGTAATGATATAATGTAACAAGATGTAAATCATAATAGTAGTTAGTAGAAAAAGTGCAAATATCATTGCGATATCTTAAGGCGTAGGTAGATGTACGGTACCTATATAATGTAGACCCTCCATAAAATAATTTTAGATTATGTAATGCATGTGTAATCTAAAAAAAATAACAAATGCTTTTTGTACAAAGTCGTTTTTCATTTACTAAAAAAATTAACTCAGCTTGTTACAAACACGGCATTTTTTAAACTGTTTTTTCTTTAAAATGCAAGCACAATGACTGTGGTGCAATTTGAATACTTGTATATCTTTCTTTAAAACAATGGGTGTGTTTTATATGTAGAGCAAAGTGTTTGTGCATTGCATTGTCGATTTATTATTTTAAATTTAAAATCATGGATTTCAAAGCATATTGAATTGTTGCTAAGAATGAAATACAATGTATTCGTGATGAATTATTTCGATTCAAATTTATATTCATATCAAACTTGCAATTTGTATCATACTGGTTAAAGAGAAATGAAGAATGAATTTTGTGGCTAAATTGCTAAAGTCAAAACATTTCATTTCAAAAAATAACTTCAAAATGTGTGTAATATGTGTTATGTGCAGGAGAAATCCAAAACATCACATAATTTAGAATACTTTATGAAAGATTATTACTTCATCAAACCATATAGGTATATTATATGTTCATTGTATCATCTTTTCTGTACCCTACAATGTGGTAATTTGTCATACGTTTTAAAATCTATTAGATTAGCTAATTAGCATAGTATTATATGTTTTGTGGCCATGTAATTTTAAATTTAATGTAATAAAAAATACATTATTTTATGAAAGCTCATTAACAAAATATAACAGAATATCCTCTATTGCAGACATTGTAGTTAAAAAATTGTAAAAAAACGATTAAGTATGTCTTCAACAAATAATATGATATGTGCACCAAACTATGAATTCATGCGAATTATCCCTACATATATAGAGTGAGCGAGTGAGCACAGTGGAAGAAATATACTCGTCAGTTACTATATACCTTTCTAGGTATAGAAAGTACGTTTGATAATAGTCAATCACGAGTAGTGTGGAAAACAGGAGAACCGACTCGCCAGTTGTCAAGTGGAAAACCTGTATTTTAGAGATTAGGGGGGTTTATGCTTCTGGCAATATGAAAATACAGCTGTGAGGGTTCCGAGATATGGATGTCTGCAAGGAGGGACACTCTCACTTATGGACTATCTGGTACAAAACAAGAAAAATACGCAGAGACGTAAGTGTTCAAGTCTGCTGAAAGTTTAAAAGCCCTACTGTATGCACAGAGCTTTCAAACTGATAAAATGATCGTAGGTATGAGAAAGAGAGATAGTCCCTATGAAATCCTCTCTCATACCTTTGCGCAGTGGCGATATCGCAACCAATGAGGTTAATCTGAGGTGCGATTATTGCTAGGTGAATCATCTCTCGTAACATCTACAAGAAAAAGGATCTCACGAGCACGAAAAAGATATAAGTAGCTTTTCTTCTATAAAACTCACCCATCCCTAATAGTACCTAAATGGAGTCAAGTAATGCTTTTAATGACAAAGTAAATAAAACCTTGTCATTAAAAGCAAACCTGTAAGTGGATGTTTCATGGTTGGGGCCTACCGCACAAAATGGCCCATTGAATATAGGCACAGTATTGATCAAACCCTATTTAGCTATCACAGAAGCGGTAGGCGCGCCCCAAGGCTCACCAGCTACTCTACCAGGAACTCTTATAAACCTATTGCCTTTACACTTGGTAGTGTGCGTGATGAAGGAAGCATACAGCATATCTAGAGGAGGGGCATGCTAGACAAAGCATTGCACCATGCTATCCTGTAGGGATAGCTACCTACAGGGGGTGTTTTTATTTTCGCAGAATGGAGGAGTTGACAGATAGTGGGAGCGAGGGTAATATATGAACTGTCATATCTTGTACGACTTGTCATTATAGTGTAAATACAGAATCATAACATAATTGAGTCATTTGTTTGTGCGATATCGTCAGTCTCGAAGAACGTGGTCTGGTGAATATGGAGAATATTGCGTACTGAGCTGTCATAAGGTTTTTGATAAAACAAGAGGACTCCTCAAATTATTTTGAAAAAGATGTCTACCCTTTATGGAGATACATGCTTTGGAGAAACCATGGTATACAAAAAGCATGGTCTGTTCAAGCAAGGCAGAGAAGAAGACGCGGCTCATGGTTTGGGCGACCAGTCGAAGTGATCACACCAGAAATTGTTTAAAAAGTTGAAAATCTATTAGTGGAAGATGCGGGGTTAAATAAAAGGCAGCTTGCAGAAGTGGTTAGAGTACCGGAAACGAGTATTTTCAAAATCTGACACGACAATCAAGGCATGTCAAAGATCAGCGCAAGAGAGGTACCGAGTATGCTCACACTACCGCAAAAACGTGCATGTGGGCGTGGGGTTTACGGACGAAGAGGACAGCGAGTAGGTGCTGAGTCGGATTTTCACTGGGGACAAAACTTGGGTTCGGCATTATGAACTGAGTTCAAGCAAGGACTCCATGCAGTGGCATAAAAAGAAGTTTGGAGTGTGTCAGTCGGTCGGAAAATTCATGGCAGCGACTTTTTAGGATACAGAGGGAGTAGTGCTAATTGATTATAGGTACAAAGAAAAGGGCGTTTCTATAACCGCAGCATATATTACGCTTCAATTCTAGAGCGCCTTAAGCAATCTATTAAAGAAAAAAGGAGGGGAAAACTTACCGAAGGTATCGTGCTCCTGCATGACAATGCACCAGTACACAACAGTCATGTTACACACTGGCTGCTCTGCACAAGGTGGGCTTCGATGTGATAAGCCCTCCATCGTACAGTCCAGACCTGGCTCCCACCGACTATTATTTGTCTCCAAAGTGACAAAAGAACTACAGGGAAGAAATTTACCAGTGATGAAGACTGCCATTTCCGTAGTGTTGACAAGAGACAATCAGACAATTGATGAACTGTCCTCATATGTTATCTTATATTTATTATTATATGTATATAAACAAGAGTGTATATTAATAATTTGAGGCTTTTGCGGTTCTCAAACTGTCAACATAACTATAGTTTTCAGCTTATATCGCGTCGTTATATATTTGTTCCACAACCTGCGTTGAAACTGTTGAAAGGCTTGCCTTGCCTTTTTCCTTGTGAGCCAAAATAAGGACTTTTGGGATGATTATCCATCCTTTGTAACCCATGACGGTGGTGAGCTGTTAAGTGGAGATGTGAAACCAAAAGTTGCAAAAGCATCTAACCGCATGGGATTAGTAGAATTATCAAGATATAGAGGGTGTTACACAGACGATGACACGACATACTTTGTGAGTATCCTGCATTTGTCCAACTGTGACGATCCATGTTGGAGGTATCCTGACCAGACATGGCTACGATTAGAGCCGCTTCCCCTTTCAGCATCCTCAGGTTTATCTCACGTGTGGGATGCCTTGGGTGACGTTGAGAGGGCGGACGACTCTAATCACAGAGAGGTAGCACAAAGAGCCCGAATAGGTGACCTATGTGCGCGTGGACTTCTGACTACCCTCCCATCGTAATCCCGAATCCAGTACGTCCAAGAACGGTAGGGTTGTTCTTTTTATTGAACCTTCATTGTGAACTGTGTATGTTCTGATGTATTTAGTGTATGTGGGCCATGTGACCATACAACAAAGGTGTCATTCAAGTATCTAAACCAACATTTCGGTTTTAGATTAGACTGTTGTATGGTTTCAAAGCTTTGTTGGCTATTAGTGGTGAGAGAAGTGAGCCCATGGCCGCCTCTTCTATTTGTTTATAAACCGAAACGATGTTTTTGACACATGGCTCAACTAATTGAACAGTGTTGGCGTCGAAGTAATTTTTGACGATAGCCATGAAGGCATTACCTACCACTTTGGTTAAGAGTGAGACGACATTAAAGCTGACCAAGATGCCCTGGTTGTCTAGTTTCTTGATCTTTGACAGAAAATCCTCTGAATCGTTGATGTGGGAATCCATTTTGCTGGTTATCGGTCTTAGAACTTTCGCCAATTCTTGAGTTGGGGTCTTGCAAAATGTCAGAACTGTTGGTTTCACATTCAACTGTCAGGTCTGGCAAATATAGACTTAACAGGTCACCACCATTGGGAGATAAGAGGATAATCATTGCAAAAATGTTTCTTTTGGTTCACAAGGTAAAAGGAATAGAAAGGTAAGCGTGAAACAAATATAACGATGCGATGGTATAAGTCAAAAACTAGTGAATATTGATACATACATAACAGGGTTAAAGGAATTTTGAGTTTACTATCAATTTAAATATAGCTTAATTACAGTCCATAAAAATGTTTTATTTTAGGAACAAAAAGGAATACAAAAGTACAAAAATATTCTTTCTTAAAAGTAATCATTTAGGCACGATTAGATATATATCAACTTATCTTTACTTATCAAATTAAAAAATTATTAACTATATCTCGATGTTAGGAATTCTACTTAACACTCCATTTGACTAGATTAATTAGATAAAACTAAATAACAAATAACACATTAAAAGCTTAGATTTCTATTACAAACATAATTGAATACTGTCATTTGTTTACTTAAATTATATAGTTAAATAATATAGGTGACAGTGTAACTATTTACATTTACCTATTTCCTTAGTAGGCACTCCCAAAAACCGTCACAAATTCTTTTAAAAACAATTACCTATACCTAAAATTGTACTAAATTATCATAATAAACTGAATTGTTTACAATAAAGTTCCAATTCTTTCATAGACATGTCTTCGTGATTACCATTTACAGGACTTGAAGGTGGTTGAATAAGATCGACGTCTACAATTTCGGTAAGATGTTCACTTTTACGTTTGTGACGTTGATGATCAGACGAAGACTCTCCACGTTCGAGGATTTGTTTCGCTTTGTAAATTGGTTCGTATTCAACTAATTGAGCAAAAAAACCTTCGTTAGGTTTAATACAAGCTCTCCTTTCCTTAACTAACATGTACGCATCTCTGAAATTAAGAAAAATTTATACTGCGCTTATTTCCCAAGCGAAAGACGTACCTGCAGGTTAGTCCCAATTTTTCCATAATATAGGCGAGTACAAGAGTTGCACTTCTGGAGGTGCCCGTGTTTCCGTGAATAAGGACTTTGGCATTTTTCGAAAGAGCATCGTCGACGAATTGTTTTACTTTGGGAAAAAATCTGATGATGTTTTCGGTAGCCATATCAACAATGTCCAATATTAAATACGTAAAGCTTGAATCAGTAAAATGAGGTTTAACAAAATGGGCCTCTATCGGTTGACGAACACATACAATGTGAGTAATGCCTTGATCTAATAACTGATTGCGACAATTCTTTAAAGCAACCGAGTACGGTCCTAAAAACAATCCAGGAATAATTTCTTGCATCGTCCAATATATTGAATAACTCCAAGGTATTACTGATGAATGTATTGGAATGTTTCTAAATGTTGATTCTATGTCCATTCTTCATGTATAATTAACTTATGTTGTGAATAACGAAACTTCAAATACCTTCAACAAAATTTGAGGTTATATATTATAGAACAAAGGCGCCAAACCTTCTGTGCTATAATATGTATCAATATTTGATAAACCATTACTACTAAAGATTGCAATGGGTAGTAAACTCAGTACTACACCCTCAATTTATCTATTTTAGTAAAACAAAGTTGTTCCCTACAGAGAAAACTGTCTCGGAATCTGTTACAATGTTATGGCGATGAATTCAACTTAATACATTACCTTAAGAAGTTCTTAACATGATTTCAACATAAATTTCCTTAAGAAAATGCAAGAAAACGTTTAATTTCATTTAAAATCTTGATACACTTTATTTTTAAGATGAAGATTGAAGATGAAGGTTAAGTAGTAGTAACAGATTTCACTTGTAGGGGACGCTAAAAAAAAGAGTGACCTCCGATTTAAATAAAAAGGCGGGAACATTTTGAACCAGCTTTATTAAGGAATTAAATCTACAGTAAAAGAAATTGTAGTAACAACATTAAGACATTTACACTAACATACCTCTTAGATGTTCTTACAAACACAATTAATTTTGTTTGAGAAATTTAAAGCTACATTGAAAAAATATGGCAAGGATTGAACTATGCAATAAATATTATTTTTAAAATTAAACTAATATCACCTTTTTTTTTACATAAACACTTAAATATAACATAGAGCAATATTGTGAACATCAGCAGCATTATAATAATAAAATTTAAAATCATGTGCAGCAATATAGCAATTATTTTTTCATCATCACATTCGTACAATCTTACTTAATATTTAATTAGACTAGACTCAGAAGCAAACACTATTTACAACTTCTTTTTTTAAATATAAGAAATATACATAAGGAACAATATAAAAAAATGTACAACAAAAATTGGTTTAAAATAAAACAAAACAGAAGGTATCCTGAATTTTTTTCCTATGAAGTAAGTAAACATCAGCTTATTTGTCATGTAACATACTGTGCTTTTACTAAGGATGGCAAAACCATTTTTCTTATGTAGGACAAATCACTGAAACAGAAACATTATTTAGAATTAGAGTGAATGATACTTAAAATTCCTTTGAACAATCATTAGGAGGCGTTTTGGCCCGCGGCGGAATTATAATATGAGACCCGAAGGGCCGCGGAATTATAAGACGCCAAAGGGACAAAATCGTCGTTCACGCCGGAAATCCAAACAAGTTTTTTTGTAAAATCGTTTAAATTCACAAAAACCTAGTTGATGTTTGCTATGGTTGCATATTTTAAGTTATAATACTTTAAGACGCAAAAGGCACTATTTGCAGGCGCAAATGACTGCATAAACGATCTAATTTTAATACGATTTTTCAAAAATATTATTTTGATATGTGCATGAAGGTGTTGGTGCATTTTTTCCTTCAATACGCCAAAACAAAAGGTTATTTTGCGATTTAAACTTAAAACCAAATTGTGTAAATTTTGTAAATTAAAATTTTAAGTAATTGGTTCTTGCTTATTTAAAGCTTTAGGAAAACTTGTTTATTCATGTAGAAATTCCCAAAAAACAAAAAATATGCTTAGAATTAGAGGTTGAAAATCATGAGCTTTCAAGGCGAATCAAGCAAAATGTTGCAGTACCATCGAAAACTCAAACCTATAAACTGCGTTGCAAATATTGTTGAAGAAAATAAGAACGCTTGAAGTAATATACTTATGACATGTATACCTACCCTACAACCATAATTCAAAAGCGCATAAGGTGCACAGAAAAGGAACTGGGGGACTACCAGTGCGGGTTCAGACCAAGCAGATCCACAGTAGACCCCATACACATAATGCACCACCACCAAATAATAGAGAAAGCTTATGAATATAACATCGAACTACACCTGCTATTCATAGATTTCCGCAAGGCATTCGACGAAGTTAGAAGACTGTATAATAAGACATGCATGAATTACCAATACCACAATAATTAATACGTCTAACGCACATGATAATTGAAAACTCAGATGCAACAATAAAAGTGGGAGAAGAAGGGACAGAGTACATCGAAATGAACAAGGGCGTGAGACAAGGAGATGCACTATTTCCGGTGCTTTTCAATGCGACCTTAGAAAATACAATAAGAAAACCGGAAGACAGAGGAACAATACGAAATAATAAATAAGATGTTGGCGTACGCAGATGATCTAATCATCATATCAAGGTACAAAATAAAACTAATAAAACGCTGAAGCAGAAAAAAGAGGGGTCTTAATAAATGAAGATAAGTCGAGGTATATAAGATGCAAAAGAGTAGACGCAGAAGAACAAATACCAGTGAAGATAGGACAATACGAATTCAAGAACATATCTAGATACGGAGATAAATAACAAAAACAATAAGGTACAAGACATAAAAGACGTAATCCAAAAGGGATATAAAACGCTTAACATATACTTACAAACGATGCTAAAAGAATGTAAGCTTACAAAAGACACAAAAATAAGAATTTATAAGACATTAATAAGAGCCACAGTCATATACGCAGCCGAAACAATGAGATTAAAGAAAGAAGGATGAAGAACAGCTACGAAGATATGAAAGAAAGGTCTTAAGAAGAATATTGGACCCAATGAAAACAGAAGAAGAAGACGAGTACAGAGTGAGGATGAACAAAGAAATAGACAACTGGATAAAAGGAGATAGTACGAGAAGTTAAAATACAAAGGATACGATGGCTGGAACATGTAACACGAGCAAATGAAATTAAAATGATACCGATTGGGAACGAGAAACGACAAGACCAAAGGGAAAACCCAGCAATAGACGATAACTCCTAGAAGGCTTAAAGAAGATAACTGGATGGAGGGAAAAAGCCACAAATAGACAGGAATGGAGGAAAATAGTAGCAAAACCCAAATCAGACCAGAACATCTGACACTAATTATCTTTAATAATAAGGACTAATGTCGCTTAAAGCATTAAAGGACCCAAGAAAGAGCGCCAATGATTCACAAAGGAATTAAGGCTGATAATAATAATAACAAGTAATATGTAGTAGGTACGTAGATGTGTGTTTGTAGAGGAGATTGGTGGTTAGAGCACCGTCCGCGCTACGAAGCTGATGGCCTTCGCTACGATTCTCCATCGCACTAGGTAAAAAGTTTGCACCTTTCTTCCATTGGATGGAATTAGCCTCCGTCAAATTATATGAGTACCTGGGGTTATTCAGGGGACGCCTAAATAGCGCAATGTTACTCACACCGCTTCCATGAATATATTCAGGTTATGATTATGATAGAGTTCATTGAACATTCATACACTGTATGGATAGGTACTTGTACATTGTACAAAATTTAACTATTATTCTTCAAATTATATTACTGTTAGGACCAAATAAACTGTACAAAGTAGATAAGTATACCAATTTATTGATTGGGTACAAAGCACAGGGCCACAGGTGCCAGATGGTATGATTTCTCTGAAATTGTGGCTTTCCAAGTGGAAGATTTCAAAAAGTAATTTTTAAAATAATAAAGAAGTTTTGGAAACAAAAATTTATGAACCATGTTAAGATACAAATAAGGAACGAAGTGTGTTATCAAAATAATTCCCAAATGTTGCAAAACTATAAAATTTACTTATTTTTCATCGCCACAATGCAATGGGTTGTTTTTCCACGGAAATTGATAGGTAGGTAGATAAATAAACATTTTGGGTAGTAAAACCTTAAAGTTCATTCGTGCCCCTTTGGCACTTATTTTTTCAAAGAAACTGACCTATAACTACCAATTTCCAATATACCTAGTGAACAAGACTCGATATAAAATATATGAGGGAGTTACTGGGTACAACCAAAGATGTACGGTACGTGTAGAAAATTTGAATTCTATTGCTTAATATGTAGATGTTATTAACGTTTCAGCTATCAAAACAGATCGATAGGACATAATTTCTTTAGACAATGGAAAGTCGTCTGAGACATTCAAGGAAAGGCTATCTACTGTTTCAGCCCCCTAGGACAATTCCTCGTACAGTACTTTCGTCCGCAGGCAAACGAGCAAAACGGAAACAATAGCATTTTTTTTAAATACTCTAACAATATTTTCCCGAACGATTTAGAAGAATCAAAAAAGCGAATATGTTTGAGCAATTATCGAAATTGGAGAAAATCGTGCAAGGAGTGACGGGAAATACCGCTCAGTGAGTGAAGAAAACGTGATCCAAATGAAAAAAGTTTTTCCCAATTTGGATGTCTGATTAAGAATTTTTCTCAAAAAATTGATTTACGCAACAACAGTCCTTTTCCGCAATGAAACGGATAAAAAAACTTGCCGAAATCCAAAAGATTCAATGACAAACAATCATTTTGCTGCTCTGTATATTAAAATACTGCTGAATGACTTGAATTTTTCTTCTTCAAATTTTGTTTTGATTTACTGATTAATTGGCATTTTTGTGCATTTAAATAGGTTTTGTGTAGGTATTCATTACATACTCACCTTTTAATATATAATCTGTTAAAAGAGTTGGTACGGTAGGACTATCTTCATTAATGGCCTTTAAAACTGAAAATCAACCTTTATTTATTTATTCAAATGATATTGGAATGTTACTTTTTATAAGAACTTGGAGGGTTTGGTTATCTGGTGGACCACTATCTAGATGATATGGAATAACGGTAGTCAAATACTAAAACGTTTTAATTTTAGAAATAAATCGTAAATTTAATTCTAATACCTTTGGATCTAATCCACTTGGAGGACGTATAGAGTTTCCTTTTGAACTTCGTTTTTTCTCAACGTGATATTGTCTTCGTTTATTCTGTACAGCCAGAAGTAATGATATAAATGTATTCTTCAACTCCTTCTCATATTCTAATTCATCTCTTAATGCCAATTCGGTAATTAAAGTCTCCGAAAATTCCCTTATTAATACTTCTAATTCCATATATAATTCGTTAAGTTGAGTTAAACTCAGATCACGAAGCTCTAGAAATGGAAGTAGGTAATTATTACTTATTTTACACCACTTATTTCACCTACTGTCTTCATATAAAGGTGAGCTCAACACCTCTTTAGCTTTTTCTAACGTTTCATTGGTATCAACAGAGTCTCGGGAATCAGGCGAAATTTCCAAAGAAGCATCTTCTTCTTGCATCATATCATCTATTTCCCGAATGACCTCATCCGCGGTCTTCAAAGGTTCTTGATCTTGATGCAAACCACCAAGAATTAATGCGTGCATATCTAAATCATTTGCTACCGCTTCATCCTCCGAACTTAACTCGAGATCATCATCAGGTGTTAAAAGATTCTGAAATACATTCATATTAAGCGTTGTGCTTCTTAACTAATAAAATTAAATTAAAACGGTGATGTCACCCACAACAGCGGTTTGTTCAATTAAGGGCATTTAACTACCAAACCAACTGTTTATTTAATTAAAAAAAAAGATATTACTCATGCACTTAATAGTATTAGCAAGGCAATACATACAATGTCCCAGTTAATTAACTTACTTCATTTTCATTTAAATTCAGTGAAGGCATATGAAGCTTTCGAGCACATGATTTTGACCAATCAATTGGTAATATATTTCCAAAATTCCCGGTAATTGTCCACCACATTCTGCAAAAGAAGGAATGCGTTAGTTGTATCAGATACAGAACACTCAATGCCAATAGATATTTACATACGACCTTCCTTTGCTCTACAACACCAATGTGGTTTTAAGGATTCTGCTTTTATGTAACTCTAACGGTTTATAATGTCAATGGGATTGATGTTTACAAGTTACCATTATGGTTATACGATTTTGTTGCCATAAATTTCTGTTGAAAAACACGCTTAAGTCTTACGTAAATAAAATAATTGCGAAATTCCTATTATGAAGACGTTATGATCAACGACGCACAGCCGAAATTCAATACCGTATATAAGGACGTGTCAGTGTCACGACAATTAACAATAGCGCACGATACAATACCTCCCAATGGAGCCAACAATACGTAGGTACAATGTGGAAAAAGCCAAGCGAATCTTCCACTGTAACAAAATTTCACTTTACACACCGAAGAAGACGAACGTTCATTATATAATTAATTATAAACGAGATTGTCGACCTTTTGTTAAGACGAAATGCATTTAAGTTCAGTCTCTGTTGTAGGTACTTCAGTAACGTAGGTAACACGTTCACCTTGACCACATCCAAGCAATCTGCTTTACAAGAAAGTTACGTACGAATTATGGATGGTGAAATACACATCTGCACTAAAAACCTACTTGTGACGTGACAAGCTCTATTGAATTTAGTCTGAACACCTGGTAAGTTGTAAAGATGAGTGGAGAAGAGCAAAATTGTTAGTGTGTACAGTTTCTGTACAAGTTTGCTGCTAAAGCAGTGGCGTACCTAGAATTTTTGCCGCCCGGGGCGGTCTCCAATTTGCCGCCCATTCTAGTCAATCAAATGGTGGTTTTTATAAATTAATAAACATAAATAAATAGTTGCAATTAAGATGAACTATAGGTAGGCAACTTTTTTACCGTTGCATGCAATATTTTAATTAGGCAGTAATGAAAGAAGCCGCATGAGGCATAAATGCAACCTTTATAAAAATACAAGATCTTTCTTAAAGGCCACAAGAAACTTACGGAGGCCGAAGGTTCCCCACCTATGAGACAAAACCTAAGTTACAAAAAATAATTATGTACCAGTAAATATTTTTTATTTTATATTTATAAATGCCTGCGTATTGTCGGTAGGTATCAGTATAGGACATGCTTTTCACACACACCGATAAACAGTATGTCGAAATTGGAACAGCGGTTATATCTTTGTTAGCATCACCAGTGCCTTAATATGAAGAAAAAAACCACAAAAGAACCATTGTCGTTACTGTATTTATTATATTTACGAAAGAAGAAACTAAGAGAAGGCAATTAAATTTAACAGCACTCATAGTTGATTACATTTGTACTGAGAAACACTGAATTCAGTGAAATGCAAAAGCTAGCACAACGATACCGATGTGTTGGGACCACTGAACTCTAATTGTACTGGAACGCTCACTAAAGCCGCCGGCCCGATGCGAGAGAGAGGGCTCGCAAGGGTCATCCCTGTCCTTCTCTCGGCAGTACATTTAGGTTAGTGTGTTTTTAGTTTAACGCTGTCTGCTCTCTCAGTCACGGTGCATATATGTAAAGCGTTACGAAAAGGACAGGAATGACCCTTGCGCGATATCTCTCTCGGCTCGCGACGTTTTTATGGCAGAGATAGGCCAGTGAGCGTTGCAGTATAATTAGAGTTCAGTGGTTGGAACTGGTCTGTGTGAATCAGTGTATTTGGTTTGCATTGCGTACTAAAACCGAACGATATTTTACTGACCGATATCACCAGAACCATCCGACATACACATAATGTCGGATACGACAACCAACATTTTTACCGGATCGTTGGCTGTGTGAAGCAGTACCATTTAAAACAATACAGTATTGATGCATCACGATACCGACACCGACAACGATAATATCGGCGTGTGTGATGCCGCCCTTATGTTACTTGCCGCCCGGTGCGGACCGCACCCACCGCACCCCCCTAGGTACGCCACTGTGCTAAAGTATACTGGAATTAGGTACTAAGCGTACATTTTATATATGTAAAAATGTTATGTTCTTATCCCTGCTGAGACCTTATTTACATGAATTGATTGAATATGAATTCATATTTGATCGATTTCAGATTGCGGAAAATAAATCGTCGTTTGAATTAAAAATATTAATTAATGAGCCCGCCCGTAACTATAAGAATTCACGAACCTGACAATTTTCTTGTTTTTAAGGTAGATATTCAAAATCAAGATATGGCGTTGTCTGATCATCATGGATAAACTGAAAATTCAACTCTAGAACTCTAGAACTAGACTATAGAAAAAGCTACAACAATTTCCTCTGCTATCTAATGTAGGTACAAATCCTAATAATAATAAAGCTTTTGGCAGTTTTTGTATAATTATTTATACAATTTTTGCTAATGATTTAACACCTTGTTAAAATTCAACAACAATAGTCTGTTCATAACTTGCTACGCAGACCACACCAACTTTGTGATAAAATCTATCACAAACCTTCTATCGAAAGCTTCTGACAAATTAAATTTAGAAGCAAGGGTAGTATTATCTGCCAGATTGAAAATGCCACCCGTAACTCAAGCACCACCTCTACAAAGATGCTGGGAGTAACAATAAGCATAGATTTATCATGGTCAGCGCATATATAGACAGTCTGCGTACAAAACTGTTACACACTTCACTTTTTTAAAACATCATGCATCTGGGATGCTAGTGTGGACGTCGAACGAGCCCTTAATCTACAAAAACTACTGTGAGAGTATGTCAAAAAACAGTTTACTGAATCAAAAAAAGCCTATAGTACACGGCACAAATTTGTATTAAATGCCAGCACAGAACAGCATTATTTCAAGGTAGTCTGAATTTTTAAGCTGTAAGGTTTTCAATGCCGTCCAAAATTACATAAAAGCTCTAAGCGACAAACACTAGTTCAAAACAGAACCTAAAACATACTTTTACTAGACAAAAAATTGTATCTACAACCTAAAAGAATTCTTTGAGCACTAAATTATATGGGTGAACCCTGTACAGATTATGTTTCATTAAATTTTTCACAATAAATTATTGATCTATATTGTATTTCTTTATAAATAACGACAATTATTGCTTTCTTTGTCGTAGTACAGTAAAGTGCCTGCAATAAAATAAATATTATTATTATTATTATTATTCTTGTTAGGTTAAGAGAAACGGGACATTTCAATTTTTAATCTTAAAATAAATCATTTGTTAAATGATTAGGATCAAATTGAAAGGCGAGTATTGGATAAGTTATGCTGTTATGGTATGAATTTAGGGGTTAAAAATAAATGAAGCTTAAAATTGGCAGAGATTTTTAAAACACAACTGTAAATTTTAAGGGTGAAAAGTCAACGAATTCATATTCGTGAAGCTTATGTGAAGCCATGTAAATTCAATCTTATTATCTTATATAATCAAATACACTTTCGATCGCGTCCTAGATTTAGAGAAACAACTAATTTTCCTTTTTTAAGTAAACCTTGAACTACGAAGATATCGGTTAACACGATCCATGAAATGTAAATTTCATTTTTATTTTGGACCGCTTTTGTATATTATCTTAATTTGTAGTAGCAAAATAGTTAATGTTAAGAAAAACTGAGGATTGTATGAGCAAGACAATTTAGATCTAGAGTGACACGATTGTGTGACCTTATTCCAAGCACATCTACGAGCTTTGACGTGGATGTACCAACTTTACGTCTCTATTATACTTTGTTAGATCATGAACTACCTACTTGCTGGTACAGGTGTCGTTTATCAGAATACCTTTAAAATATATTAAAATGTTGCTATTTGGCAACATTCTATGTTTTACTGATCTGTGTTACTAATATCGCTCATCTACAAGGAAATAAAACACTAATTTGCTGAACGAAAAGTAAATATTCTAAAGATAATACCACAGTATTGCATAATGTTATCCACAATCGACATCATGCACATTACTGCTTTTACCACTACCATTTAGGACTGTTTTTAAAAGCTTATCATGTATGGCTTCGCTTCGAATAGAATTCTTTTAGGGAAATACAAATCCATAAACAATAATTCGAAAATTCACATAAAATTGTCGCTTTGGTGTTAATTTGAATGTATAGTGATGGAAAGTAACAAAAATTGATGATTAGGTATATTATAACAAATCTAAAAAAAATGTCTACTTTGCTGATAAACTTCGTAATCACAGTCATGAAGCTTTACGCATCCTACAAACACGTCTAAAGCAATCATATTAGCAGCCATCAATGACATCACTGCCTCCAAGCTCTTGAAGAAACCTTTACTAATCTAGTAAAACCCTAAAATTCAATCCTTGTCCATCTAGGTTTGGCACCTTTCCATAGAAAAAGATCGAAAACTACAGATGATCCAATATGGTGGACAAAGGAAAGGAAAATAAGCAAGTGATGAGAATGAATGAAAGAGATAGAAACGAAGATGAAAACGACAAATGGAAACAGAGGAATTGGTAAGTGGTAAGGACAGACATCGAGAAGAAACCGCTTCGAAGGACTGGTGGAAGGAAATCAAAAAAGAAAAAGAGAGTTTTAGAAAGAGTATACTAATTCAGAATTGTCGATATTTCCACAAGCTACGACAAAATGTTTATTTGGACGGATCAAAGTGAAATATGTATAACCTTTTGATAGTGTTGCGCCCCTCTACCAACTCTTCTAAAGATTACCTTAGATGTAAGTTTTACGTTACACAAGCAGTCACAGCTCACAGCTTCACCTACGAACCGTCAACATTGTACGATAAGGGTAGTGATTCCAGTTATAGTCCACTTCACCAAATGTAAATAAATGTAAATATTTGTTGTATAAGTGTATAATTGAATTGTTTATGCATTATACACACAACAGATAGCAAGTTAATTTTGTAACAAACTTTAATAGACCATAGGTATGCTGTGAGTAAATAGAAATCAATATTTTGAAAAATGGTTGCATGAGCTGAAATATCAGTTACATTACGTAATCCTATTACGGGTACGTAGTTCGTCCAAATTGTTCAAATGTCGTATCTACTTCGATATGATTTGGTAAAAAAGTTACAGAAAGAAAGCGACGATTTTTGTATAAAATCAATGTAACAGGACATATGCTTGCTTCACTACGAACTTCTACATTTTATTTTACTCATCTTCTGCAGCCATGTAGCTATTTCATTCTAGTGTTCTGACCCAACAGCCGTGCTTCCTGTACCTGTGGAGTAGGTACACTTAAGCTTGAATGTAATGAATTATAGGTTCGGTTCGGTATTGAAAACAAAATTCATCGATAAAAAATGTTATTGATAAGATCTGTTAATCCGGAATTACGTTTTTTGTATATCGTTTACAGTCATCTTTTTAACTTATACTAATGAAACTTAATAAATAGCAATAACAAGTTCGAGAAGTGATAGATCGTCGAAAAGTAATTTCCAAACCGAGATATAGGGTCTTTGATAAAAACTTTCATCTAATTTGAGGAGATATTAAATGTTTCGGACAAAAACTTATTTATTTTGATATAGGATTAAATTAGCAATATTTATCATTCCTCGAGACCAACCATTATAAAAACCATTATAAAAAACTTTATAAAATGTCTGTCGTTAACGAAAACTTTTTTCCATCTTTCGAACAGTAAGGGAGTTTCGCTGCGAAAGAATGGACCTTTTCATAAGAGCACAAGTTTGGTGTGCCTTTGACCGAAAATTGGTAATCGGAAGGGACATAGTCTAATGAATAATGCGCGTAGGATAGATAGCACTTCCAGCGAACTGCACTACTTCCTTGGCGTATACGTTGCCTCTAGGGCTTACAATACCGGAAGAAATTTTGAATAACGGTTTTCGGTATTCAATCAAGCGAATCCCGGGATCCCGGTATTGACTTTTTTACTGCTGAAAGTTTAAAAGAAAAAGAAAAAACGCATAGCATAGAAATTCAAAGTTCAAAGCATTCAAGTTATTCAAAGATGTAAAAATATAAAATGTAAATTAAATAAATCCACAAAATTCAAAAATTTCGTATTCAAAATAGAAATTTGAAATAAAAAATTGAAACTCAAAATATTAATGCTAATGAATCCTAAATTATAATTTGAAAATTCAAATTTCAAAATTCGAAACGAAAAATATTACTGCTACCTACTTAAAGTTAAAAAGTTTTAATTAAATTCAACATTGAAATTGGATATAATAAACTCGCAATTATAATTTTGTAAATTCATAGTTCAAAAATTAAAACGTAATAAAGAAAAATTGGCAGTACCATTTGAAAAATCAAGTTACCGTTTATAGAAATTTTATGCACAAAATGTCGGCACCCCAACAATCAGCAATTCGGAAAAATCCTATCGAATAATTAAGGAGCAATTAAACACTAATTTTGGAACACAATAAAAAAATGTTGGAACCCAAATATAGTGCTAACTTGACGTCACACCAGCGACCTTTTTTGGGAATTTAAAAAAAAGACCTGTGTAATAATTAAGGAACAATTAAAGACTAATTTTGGAACGCAATAAAAAATTTTGGGATAGAAACATAGAGTCAGGAAACCCCAAGCTAGGGCTCCACGGAAAAATTTAATTCCAAACTTTATTATTGCATTCCAAAATTTGTTATCGTGTCCAAAGTTCATTTTTCTTCAAATTCTATAGCACCCCCCCCCCCCCCCCCCCCCAACCAAAATTTGCGTTTCCTGGCTTTATATTTCCGTTCCACACTTTTTTATTGACTTCCAAAATTTGTCTTTAATTGTTCCTTAATTATTACACAGAAGTTTTTTAAATTCGCAAAACAAGGTCGCTGATGTGACGCACGCATCCAGACGAAAAACTTGGTTTCCTGACTATATTTTTGCGTTCCAAAATTTTTTATTGTCTCCCAAAATTAGTCTATAATTGCTTCTTAATTATGGCATCGAAATCTTTTGCTTTTCTTCAAATTTCAAAGAAAAGGTCGCTGGCTTGACGTCGAGCTACCACCCCCAAACCAAAAACTTCGTGTGCTGATTACATTTTTGCGTTCCAAAATTGTTTATTGTGTTCCAAAATTAGTCCTTAATTGTCCCTTAATTATTACATAGGACTTTTTTAAGTTCCCAAAAAAAAGGTCGTTGGTGTGACGTCATGCTAGCATCCCCACGAAAAACTTAGTTTCCTGACTATATTTTTGCGTTCCAAAATTTTTTACTGTATCCAAAATTAGTCTTTATATTCCTTAAATATTCTATCGAAATCTTTCGTTTTTCTTCAAATTCCAAAGAGAAGGCCGCTGGCTTGGCACCAAACTAGCAACTTTGATATAAATCATCCTGTATAAACTTTGCGATTCAAGTGAAAATATTTTAGATTTGTGGCCTCACCATATCCCATGAACGAAATGATCGTTAATAAACCCACAGTCTTCCATCCACACACTAGCTATAAATATCATTAATCCAAAATATTTTCTACTAAAATAAAATTAAATGAATACCGAAATACCGGTATTTACGTATGAATACCGGTTTTAAACACTGCATCAATTTTGTCCGGGATCCCGGTTTTCGAAATGCCAGAATTCCGGTATTGTAAGCCCTAGTTGCCTCGTTTCATGTTTAACAAGCGGCTTAAAACAATAATTTTTTCTTCGTTAAAGATATCCTATGAGTGCCAAATTTTAACAGTCGCGATAAGTACACAACGCAGCACCCTCCTGATCTTACCAAATACAGAGCAATACCTTTCCTCCTTAGATATCACGCTATAACGTCAATTTTGGGCATTCGCAAATCGTTTTAATTCACACGGAATTCGTTTTCCTTCCTTTTCGAAAGTTTTGAAACGATCGGGAATGATGAAACGAACGTATAACTTTTATACTAAATTTTAATGACAGATGATAAAACTAAAGCTTGCTTTAGATAGAGTTTCCAATAGATCTAGCTAAAGTTAACTTATCCCCTTACCCCCTTTTGTGAGATAGAACCATTCATTATATCTAAAGTTAACTGCTATGTAATGGTTAAATTTCTTTTAGCTGTATATAAGTATATAAATCATATGGGCGAAACGTCACACGTTTTTTATTAATATGTACAAACGAAGGTACTTAAAAGAAGTGGAAGAACTCCCATCAAATAAATACCGAAATTAATTTAGCTAATTTTGAACTCTTCCATACCCCTACAATCT
This sequence comes from Pyrocoelia pectoralis, assembly GCA_036250285.1. Lineage (NCBI taxonomy): Eukaryota > Metazoa > Arthropoda > Insecta > Coleoptera > Lampyridae > Pyrocoelia > Pyrocoelia pectoralis. Next base: position 11,754,934 of record CM070078.1, read on the forward strand.
AAAGTTAACTTTTCAATTTGCTTTCTATGAGCATTTGAGGTACAATAACTCAAATTTAACCCTTACACCGATAAAAGCAATTTAATCATCAATGTAAACGGAACGAATAAACTAACTGTTGTTATTATAATTTATTAACGCCTAGTCGTTATACAAAGTATAATTTAATTTAAGAGGATAATTGTACGGTACAAAATTAATATGCCAAACAATTTCATTTCTCTATGTAATAGAATCATTGAACCCTATCCCGGTAATCAATCTATAATGACATATTCAAAGGAGATGTTTAAAAAATTGCACTTTTTATCTTGTTCCATTTACATTGTGTTTAAACCTGTTTTCAGGTAGACGCATTTTTCACGGTTCATTCATATTGCAACAAGAAAATTCCAAAAATTTAACAAGTTTAAGATTCTTCCACCTTTAAAGTATAATAAAGTAACAGAGTAAAGAAAAGTGATTCGAAATTACGAATTAAAGAGAATATAATTAGGCTTCTGAAGCAGGTGTGAAATCAGTGCAGTAATAAGGCAGACGAAAATAAGCAGGTGTTTCGTATTTTGGCGTCTAAAATGACATGTTACATGTTTGAAAGAAAATTTCGAATATCATAGTGAAGCGTACAAAAAGCTAATAGTGTAACGATGTAGTAGATAATTGCAAAAGCAAGCTAAATTTAAAAAAAAAAATCATTTTAACGTTGAAACACTAATCCAACGTGAAGGAAATTTCCAGGACTCGGTTTTATTGATTTACGGTGTTGTAGAAATGAAAATCTCTAGAGAAATACATAAAACTTTATAGATCAATACCGTTTTTTTGCTACATACCAGCTGATACGAGTTTCCGCATTACACGATGCACTATAGACATTTTTACAATGTAATTATTACATAAGTCAAAGTAATGTTTTATTTACGATAACAATAAAGAAGAACAAGGAAGTAGAATTTATTCTATTTAACGCCTTGTATAAACGTGGTTTTCAATTTGAGGGCATTAAGATAGTTACCTACAATGTTTCTTTCAGGAATCAAATGTTGCACTCGTAATCTAAGAAATCCAAGAGAATGACCTACTTTTGCAATTTACAGTACGAAGAAGTTCGTGATTATCATCGGGCAAGCTAATTTGGAAGAGAACATATTTCAACTGAAAGCCATGCAATTCATCATATAAGTAGCAATCGTAAATAAATTATCATTTACCATAAACGGCAGACTAGCCACCATCATAAACTCATTATTATTTTAACAAATTATGGCAGAAAGAATGAAAATTAAACGTATTGATTTAGTGTCACCAAACATTGTGATATAGATATAAATAATATAATGAGATAGAGGAAAAAAGAAATTGAGGTGTTTTTCCAACAACCTCTAAATGGGACACAACTGTGAGATGGCAAATTATCTGCAGTCAACTTCCTTTCCGTTTCATTACATATGAAACTTTGTTATAAAGATCAAAAAATGCTATGTTATTTAGACCAAGTTTTATAAAGTCTAGTTGAGTTTCAATCGGCGGTTAGTGAAAAATTCAGTCGCACAAACTGGGGTTGACGTCCGGCTTAGGGTTGAACTGACGGTTTTATCTTTTGAGAGTTTCTGACTTGCAGTACTCCAATAATGAAATTTCATCTTTTTGCTGCTATGTTTTGCATTCCTCTTTTTAGGACACATCTTTGCATATAAATTTGGCTCTTCTACTATGGAATCGCCTAAAATTCTTTAACTATTTGCATCCTGTGATTTTCTACTGTAGTTTTACAATTTCCCAATTCAACTATCCTCCTTAAGCGAAATCTTTTGAACTGTGCTGAAAATGAAATAATTAGTGTACACTTTGCAAGTCCTGTAAGCAGTAAAAATACGATTCGAATTCCCTCTCAAGCATATCTGTTTAAAAAATTTGGACGACTTGGAGCACACTGTAAATTTTTGCAGTACGATTCACAAGTAACGGTGCAAAGTTTTGTTGTGTTGATAGCTGTTTCCGGAAAAATTTACGTCGAATAGAATAATTAAAAAACGATTATTTGAATAACGGAGGTGACGGCCTATTTCAACAGAATTATTATGGCAATTTTGTACACATTACAGCTTTTGCAGAGAAAGTTTAACATCATTTGGTGAAAGTTACATCATTGTGTATAGCTGTCACTGTAGTTACAACGTGGCCGTGATTTGCCAAACTGAAAACCAAAAAACACAAAAAACACATTAGATCTGTTCAGTCAATTTTAGAAAAACTAGGCTAGGTTAGATAAGCGTAGGCCTTGAGGGACTTCAAGAGAACTCCAAGTGTTGCATTAAAATGGTTATTTGAATTGAAATCAGACATGTGATACAAAACCAAAGATGAAGCAAAGATTCATGAAAAACATATATTTTTCGCAAAACAAAAGCGCTATAAAAGCTTTTGGTACTTTGAGAGTGGCGTCTGATTTCGACATCATGGAAGCAATATACCTTAATAAACAAGGGTAGTAGTGACCTCAGGGGTAGAGGATGGTTTAATACAACATTTGTTCAATACGTGACAATTTTTTTTGCAATTAAATCTAGCCCCACGTTATATCTCGAGTCATAATATAATATTTTGCTCACTAAATTTGCTGTCGTTTGAAGTTTTAAGCCATCCATCATCGTAATCGTAAATAAAACAGTGGTACCTATGAAAAAGTTGAAATGCCTAAAATGCAATGCAAAAGAGATGAAAAAGTGGATAAATATTATGGTAGTAAAACAATATTCCATTCACACATTTATTTATATCCAAAAAAATTGGAAACGATGTCCGCAATTAAGAATCTTAAAAGTGAGAGTTGTATACCTAATACTTCCGTTCTCAAGTTTTTCATTTATACCTGAGCCGGCAATTTAGTGCATTCCACGGTCCACATGTCGTTTGATGACTTCCCAAGATTATACTGATTAATAAGAAGTAGAGCGTTGTGTTCTTCTCAGTCTTTAATTAGTTTGACAACCTTAACATTATGCAAGTAAATAAATGACGAAATTAACATTGTAACCATTAAACTATAGTATGTACAGTTTTATCACAATAACTTATTAATTATAAATTGTAGTTGCTACCCCAGGGGTAGTATTAAAAACAAGAAAACAACTCCCTTTCTTTTTACCAACAGATTTATGTAACTAGGTAATGAAGAAATCGGAAAAACATCTAAAATACCGATTAATTGTTTTGAGGACACCATATTTTGACCCAACAAATTTTTTCGTGGAGATTTGAGAGAATCTATAGTTTTCACGTTGTCGCCAAGAAACTAAAATACGAGAGCAGATGCGAACATTACCTACATAATTGACCTATACAACACATGCACTAGATATTAATAATAAATCCATAACTTCAAGGTCTTTCAATTATGCTTTATTCCTTGAACTTTATGTCCAAATAACAAAAAGGGTTAAATATACTTAACAACTGATTTGCTTTGGCTACCTTATTGGATTGATCAAGTTTTACCAGTGTTTATCCAAAATCGGGTTGTGTTGTAAATGCCGTGTGAAATGTGTATAACTGTATACCTTTATGCGGAGAAATATACTTTAAAATTGTCTTTTTTGTGTTTCAAGCAGCAATAAGGTAAGCCCAAGTACCAGGACGAAAATACTTTGGATGAACGCCAAATTCCTTTATTGATATCAGAAAACTTGTCAACGGAAAAGATATATTACGACCTGAGGGATATGGAATACATATTGCCAGAAATAGAAAATAGCTCGAATTATCTTTATGTTATATGTGGTAAAAAACGGATATGTTTATATATCGCACTTGAGCTCAATATATTCATTTTGTTATACATACTAAGTTTAGACCCACGCGGAGAGCTGTGCATTAGTTTCAAGGATAAAACTTGTAAATATAATTACACACCGGTTTTCTTGTGTTAACGTATTCTGAAGGATGCTTCATAACGAGGTACAATTAGCACTTATCTTATAGCTATAAAGACAATAATATTTTCAGTGCACTTGATTCGCTAAAAAGGACACTTGCCTCTTGAGCTTTCCATATAAGTACAACGGCAACGTTAAACTATGACATCACGATACCTTGGCAATAAAACGAGTGAGTAAAGATTGATATCAATGTCATACAATTTTTGGTTACCATAATTGAAAATTAGAGCCGTTACACTGTCTCCTTAACGAAAGGAAAAACGAAAGTAAATTGATTACATAACAAACTGTTAACACACTTGCACTTTGTAAACACTAATTTTTAACGGTACGTTGCGCGCAAAGTTAAATTAAACAAAAACACTTGTATAATAATGTAGTGGAAGTAATTACGAACGTAAAAACATCTATAAAGACATGCGACGGCAGTATTGAATTTTAACTATTTTTGCTCTGCACGATGCAGCAATTTGTCCAGGGAATACAAGAAATTCTGAATATGTATTTTGATTTTGAAGAAAATGCTCAATAGGCTGAGTGGAGTAGGTTCTAACCTCCTTCTCACTTTTTGCTATTCGGTTGCACAAATGAGAAGGAAATTATACGGATTCCATATTGAAAAATTGTCATACTAGGAAACACTCATTAAGTTTATCATTCTACATCGTCTTGAAACAGTTTCTATGCAATAGATCCTTGACGTTTACTAATTCTTCGCAATAATGTAGTTAATGATTCTAAAGTTCGAAGATTAGTTTAGGAACAAACCTCATGTCATAACTAATACACAGAGGACTGACTTATTACGACAATACTTCCGTATGATAGTGGAAAACGGTATCTGCAATAGTTAACGGCATACTTCCGTCAAGTGTAAATAATTGAGATAATGACAAAAACAAAAGATGTGCGTTTGAGGAAGGAAAAATAACAGCCGGATGTGTTTTAGGTTATACATATTCACATACATAATGCTAAATGGAAAATTTATTAATCTATACCACGCAGTACTGTAAAATTAAAGGCCGTTGCACCTTTTGTAAAATTACAAAAATAACATTAATGTGGTAACGCAATCGTACAATGAGTATAAGAGGAAATAAAATACCAACTTTCTCATTAAAACGTTATCAACGGTTTATCATTCTTGTGGCTGCAATATAATTCTAAAAACCTTCCTTAATTGACAATTGTTATTTTTACTCGTGCAAGTTTTACGCAGTGAAAGATATGAACACAACAAATCCACTTGTGGAAATAAGGGCGTCTAAGCACGAATTTGAATGTTGTTAGTAGTTATTAATGGCGAATTAATATTTACGAAAACGCTAGTCAGGAAGAGGAAGAGCGTGTGAAAACCCCATCAGAAAAATGATGAATCGCAGTGATCATTTTTATGTACGTAAATTTAATGAAGACATTTGAGCGGACCCAAATATTTAGTGATGTTGAATGACTAAACACTTCCGTCCGACACCACTTCCAACTTCCAAGAATTAACCTCAACAACATAAAATTTTCTCAACACCTTCATGCTTACAAAAACTAGAGCGAAAGGTAAAGTAGACATTGGATCTTGGAAACAACAATTACCTACAGAACAAATGTTCTGATCTGGGGTGCAGAACATTGATCTTCCTTACAAAAACGTTTGATGTTTTCTCTAAAAGTGACAGTTTGATGTGCAATGTAGACGTAAGGACTCATCGAATTGTATCCTTACGAAAATAACGCTACCGTGGCTGCGTTAACAAACCTGTTTTGCCAAGAATAGAATGGATCACACCATCTCCTTCTCTTGGAGACACAACCTGTACACCAGTACACCAAGTCTCCCTGGTATTTTTAAAAGGTAAGGTGTAGGCGGATCACTTTGAGACGTTTCAAGATCTCAATAAAGTAATTAAACGCTAAATTCGTAAAACCCCTTATTCTAAAATGTCATGTCCACGGAGCCGTGATGGTGACTGAAGCAATATTGATTTCTCACATACTTACGTACAAAGAGGAAGCTATGTATGTAATCGGTTTACATTTTCAAAAAAATTTTATTTTCATTTCTCGACGTTTTATGACCTAAATGACATGAAAAGCACATGTTTAGAAAAAAATGTCGTGTCTGTTCCATTTTAAACAATGATTAAATAATAATGGAAATTTGGTATCAAAGGCAAAAGCATTATGATTGATTTACCAGAACTTTTAAATGAGGTATGAGTTGATACCTATTTGAAAAAAGTGAAGGGGTGTCTCCAGTAGGGATGGGGGGAATCTGACGTTTGTAACATTAGCGCTAAAAAGTGTTCCCCTTCCCTCAAATTAAAAGTTGACGTGTGTCGGCATTTCTTTCTAACACGGCTCATTTCTTAAATATTAATAATAATAATAATAATAATAATAATATTTTTATTGTCACTGGCAGCTAGTAGGCGCTGCGTGGGATGCGTCAAAATTACATAGATACATACATATAGGTCAATGTTAAAAAAAATACAATAAATTTAAAATTTTGCGACCATTGAAAATGAAGTTTTTTTGAAAGAGGGAGGTTTTATGAGAGATTGCAGGAATGTCTTTTTTGTGCCTTATATTATATTGATGATTGGTTGTGCCAAAAAGGATCTATGCGCATACACATACGAGCAGATTTCAAAAATGTAGGTGCTCGCTACAGTTAGTAATTTGAATTCTTTAAAATATTCCCTGCATGAGTATCTATTATTAAGGTTACAGATTATACGTATGGCCCTTTTTTGGAAGCGAAGAATCCTAAGTGTACTACTACAGCTGCCTCAATTCATGATGTACCTAACATGCGAGTGAAAATACGAATGATAAACCGTTAATAACACATATCGCCTACAGACGCTTTTTAAAACGCTAAGGGTATAACAACACCGGCGAAGTTTTTGACACACCCGGTCTATATGATATGGCCAGCGAAGATGTATATCAAGTACTAAAGTTTTGTCGCGATTGATCATTAGGTTGTTGAGCGAGCAACAAGAACAAAATTTATCATATACTAATTTAGTTTTTTCTATTACTTCCGGTAAAGTAGGTGATTTTATTAAAAAGTTTGTATCGTCTGCATAACAGGTCACCAATATCTCCTCTGGGTCCACGCCATTTGTGATATACGCTGGGAGCTCATTTATAAATAGCACAAATAGGGTTGGTCCAAGTATAGAACTTTGCGGGACTCCGGATAATACCGGTGCATATCTACTTCGCTCCCCTGATGGCATTTCAACAATTTGTTTTCGATCAACGAGGTAAGATTGAAGAAGAGTAGGAGCAATACCACGAACTCCATAAAGTTGTAGTTTCTGTAGCAATAGCTTGTGACTGACTATCAAAAACGGATGAAAGGTCTACGAATAGTCCGATTGTGACTGTGCCTCTATCGACAGCAGAAACTACATTGGACACAAATTCACATAGAGCTGTCTCAGTGGACCTCTTTTTCATGAAACCGTGCTGAGCTCTGTGAACAATTTTGAAACTGATTAGGTAGCTTTGAAGTTGTGAATTAATAGCATGTTCAAAAACCTTGGAAAAGCTCGAAAGTAAGCTTACTAAGTAATCTATAATTGCAAACGCAGTGGGGATCATTCTTTTTGTATAAGGGCCTAACAATTGCGCACTTGAAGTGATGGGGAAATACTTCCGATGAAAACATTAGATTGGTTATGAAACACAATGGAGCCGCAATAATGTTTTTGCATTTTTTCAGTATGATTGTAGAGACTCGTCGTTGCCATGCGAAGATGACGACTTAATCGAGTTAACAATGAAGATGATGTCCAATGGAATGAGGGGCTTGAAAAATAAAGATGTGCACGTTGCAGGCATGGAGACATCCACAAGGCCAACGAGACTACGGCTACTATAGTGTCTATGAACGATTTCGAGAAATGGTCATTAAAGATATTTGCGACTTCCTGGTTACCAACAAGGTTGCCATTCTCCATAATTTTTATTTGTGCCGAGTTATTATTGTTCCTATTAGTTAATATTTTCACAATATCCCAAGTAGTCTTTGTTTTACTAGACGAGTTTACAATTCTTTTGCTGTAGTATTCCTTTTTTTGTTGGTACTGATACTCTGATAAAGTTGGTGGATTTTCCGATAGACTTCGTTAAATCCTGCATATAGTTTTGCAAGATCACTATAAAATATAACATCTCCCTTTAGTTTAATTAGCTCTTTAGTCATCCACGGACAGCGTATGTTATTTTCAGAAACTGGTTTTAGAGGAAAACACATATTGAAGTGACATTTAAACTTATCAAAAAATACGTTAAAGGCTTCGTTCGGGTCAGACGACTCATACACTTGGGTCCAATTTTCTGTTGATAGCGAGTCACAAAAACGAGAGCAATGTGCTCAGAAAATCTTCTTCTCATACTAATCCTATCAGTATTTCCCTTTTTTCCTACATGTTGGTAGTTTTAGCAGTTGTGCATGATGATCTGATAATCCTAAATTACAATTGAGTACTGAAAATGAAGATAGCGCCTCAGAAATAAAAAAAATGTCGATACAAGTCGCCGACGTGTAGGTTGTTTCAAGGTAGGTTCATATTAGACGAAAAGAGTAGATAATATCAATCAGGGTATTTGTCTTACTATTACTTAGCTCTAATAGGTTAACATTGAAATCCGCTCCCAGTATAATGTAACTGTTGAGGGTTGACATTTCAGTAGAAGACTAACTAACAGGTTAAAAATGTGTCTGCGTCTCCATTTGTTGGTCTATAGACCCCGACAATACATAATTATGTTAAGATCAATTAATTAAGGGTGGGTCCTTTTCAAATGAACACTATTGCATGTTTTGTTAGATTTTTAAAATAGATTGTTCGGTAATTTTCCCCCTTAGCTAAACTCTGCATATAGAAGAAATAGCACAAAAAATATTTCGTAAAAAGAGGCTAATTGCCCAATTCTATTTTTTCGACACGTGCGGATAAATCGATTAAACTTAAACCCTAAAGCCCCCTTTTATGTGCTTTATTAAATACAATGAATCACTAGAGTAAAGTCCCCTTATGTGGAATAGGTTCTTAATGTGAAATATGCTATTAAACGCCGAACTATATGTGCTATTTACTTACTAGTCAGTACATCAAACGCCCCTTCTAAATCGTTTTCGTACGTCGGCCACTGCGACACGACTAGTGTTACTTGTTACGTGACATCGAGGCAAACATCATTTTAGTGACACGCAACTGTTTTCCACGAGGCAACAAAAAATATTGTAGCTTATTTGTTTCTAGTATTGAAGGTAAGTTATTTTGTAGGGTTAAAGTAGACAGTAGGGAGGTTTAAATATGGTGAATGTTTAAAACCAGTAACCATTTTTATTTCAAGTATGTTGATCTGAAATAAAAAAATAAAAGTCTCCTATTGTGGAATAGCCCAAGAGCGCAAAGGAGACCTCAATGTGAAATATTCCACATTAGGAAAGTATTTTTAAAATTTATTGTTTCAGAAGAAATGCCGTCAAAAAGCATTCAAGAGCACAAGTGGGCTGAAGAGGATATACTGTTTTCTTTCAAAGACTGAAAAATAACGATATTTCACTGTAGGGGCGTTGGTATTCCACATTAGGGATCCATTTTTAACGATCTACTAAATTCTCTTTTTCCATTCTAAATTTTTTTCCGTCGTTTGTACTGGAATATTTTTGTGATATTATCTATACATATATCTTAGATACTTGGATATACATGTACAAAAAAAGTTAAAACATAATTTTGAAATTTTCAATTTTTTTTCTAATTAAAACAAAATGGTATTCCACATTCGGCGACTTTACTCTATATCGAGGTCGTAAACTGCGTATAGTCATAACTGAGCAATGAACTGCGAGTCCTGTTAAACCAATTTTCAGAAACATTTCAATTACTTATAGGATATTGCCAGACGGCTGTCTATACGAAACGTCCTACTTCCAGTAGAAGTAATTGCATTGCTCTACATTTTTAAATAGTATTTGACGTAAGTATTTTGCTGAAACCCTTCCAGTACGTATTAGATATTTATATTCATAACGCAATTAAGGTAAAGAAATGTGTTGCGGTACAATTTCTTATTTCTGTGTGGTCGACATTTTGTAATGTAAATCATAAGCCAAATTTTGGTTATTTGTCTGTAGGTTAAATTGACTTGATTGATGAAATTCTTTCATCTCTATATAATATATTTTTAGTGAGAGCTTTATGAAGGCTTATGCTTTGAACGGTTGTGTAATAAATCAAGCTCCCTTGATTAATTGAACGCGGTCTTTCTTGAGCTTAATTAACGGCGGGAAATTGCAACGTCAATTTATTGCAGACCTCAGATTCTTCTTAATAATGTCATTTAAGTCACTTTGTCAAACCGATTTAACAAAAAGTTTTAAATGTTCCACGGTATCAGAGTTTTGCGCCCTAAAGTGTTGATTTTTTTAAAGTGAAGCTTTCGGCGTTTTATTTACGCTTCTAAGCAGATGCTCCCACTATTCTATCTTATGTGAGGAGTATATAACAGATACGTGATCACTGCTATATACAACGCAAAGTTCAAACGTACCCTCCTCATAAACCTGCACTTAAAAAAATACGTGACTTGGAATAACTATAAAATAAAAGCTTAATGAGGTATTAAAAGTTGTTTTAGATTTGAGTTGTGTGTTTATATGCTAAAATCATAGCCCTTTATAACTATTAAGGTTGGCATGTCTTATTTTTACTCACTGATAAGACGTGGCCTTCGTAAGAGCACTTCAGGCTGTCGAAAAATCGATCTGCTTGATACTTCAGTATATAATAAAAAAGAAGAGGACTCATTAAATAAACAGTAAAAATTTTTATCCCTTACAAGTTATAAGACCATATAATCAAGAAAAAAATATTTTACAGTTGCTCGCACTTTATCGTTTCGTTCTTGGGCGTATATGCATTATTTTACATAAATAGTACATAGAGTATTTTAAGCGGGATTTAAATTTTTCTTTCCCACTTGTAATCCCCTTTAAATTGTTCCACATGGTATGTGATGTATAAAATTAGACTCCTCTTTCTTTGCTTATTTAAATTCTCATCAAGATGAATAATAATTCCACCAATAAACATCAAAAATTGACATTCAAGTAATTAGTTACTCTCTATCAGAACGTTTATTTAACGGTCATTGATTTTTAAACTTTACCTATATTATAATGCAAGCATGTCAATTGTACATGCTCATGGATCACCTATTCATTTTGTTGTTTTATTAGTCAAGTAGCTAAAAACCTACAACAAAGTATGGCATTACCTCGAGCATGGCAAATGCAAAATTATTAAGTCACTAACTCGTGTATACAATATCGTTACCAATAGTTCGTTATGAAAGTCAAAAAACATATAATGAGGGTAATAAGGTACTAAAGGATTTAAATGTTATAGTTATGCATGTCACTGGTAAGTAAAATTTGAAAATTTGACTAATCTTCGTTAGCCATTTTACAGAAATGATTCGATTGTGTGGAAGAGATTTTGAAAGAAAGTTTTCAAAACAAAATTGGAATGAACACAAAGATTTTTGGAGTCAACAAGTAAGAAAGAACCTCGACTACGTTGGCGTTTTTCTAAAGTGAAAAAAACTGAAATACGCCTTCTTTTCGGGTAGGAATTACTTAAAACTGTAGGCCCCGTGTCAGTTGAATGCTAGAAGATCCCTTGCTAAGAGTGGAATTCCTTCAGTAAGGGAAAATTCTGACAGGGGTGGTGCTAGTAACCAAAGTAAGTGATGCGTACAGAAATGCTTCGAAATCGGCTGTTCCTAAATCTCATCCTACAATACAAATGCAACAAAATACAAACGGAAACTAAACGTTTTGTGCTGCTAAGTTACAAGATCTATTAAAGATTCCATAATATTTTTTACTTACAGTGCCGCAAAGATTCAAGTAGGTAGCGATCTATTGAAACCGAAACCTATTCTCCAAAACAGATAAAATTTTTTGATACATCTTTAAAGGATACAATCACTTTTATGCGATTTACCTTTTATTTTTTGTGAGAAGGTTGCACATAATTCCAAAACACAATCTTTAATAGAAAATGAGCACCAATAAAGGAATTCAATTCCTAAATGAAACTTTAGTGATTTTCAAAATAAACTTCTCCAAAAATTTTATTTTCGCCGTAGTCAGCCTCAGCTCGCAGTACATGTTAAAAAATTTAATTTTTCTTCTGTGGTTAACCATGAATATGTACGTGTATATTATCTTTGAAGATCTGATTGTCATAAAATAATAAAGATCTTGGGCATCAGTTAGGGCCGAATTAAGGGGGGGGGGGGGCTGTGGGAGGCTACAGCCCGGGCCCCATTAGATAGGGGGCCCCCATTTCATAGGGGGATACCACTTGAGGCTACAAAAAATAAATGCCGTAGTAGATTTTCGAAATGCATTTTTACTTTCTCGTGCATATGCACACATAGTGAAAGTATGTACTGTAATCGAAAAAAAATCGAACTCGAAATTTTGATGAATCTCGACGTTTTGGGCCTCCTTGAGTCCAAAACCACCACCTTTGAAATATGTTTGTCTGTGGGTGCGTACGTTAGGCTGTGGAGCCCAAACTACTAGACCGATCTTGATGAAATTTAAAACTAAGACCTATAAACAAAACTTCATTTAGATTAGATAGTATGTTTTACCCTGCCCTTTGTAAGAATCTCAAAAGGAGAAGCAACTGTCATTATTATTTAATAAACGCCAGTACTGTCCATTAGTAAGTAAGATCTTAGTAATTTCGATTCTTCCAATTGTTTAACACCTTTTCGTGAATGAACTGAATTTTTGCGAGAAGCATGTTGCATTCTGTGTAGATGTTGTACGTCATCGTCTATACATGCTATTACCGTATATACATGTTAGGAGTAAGGAAAAACAGAACAAACTGGCAAATGATGGTTTGCCCTATACTAGTTAAAATAAAAAATGTTAATTATCCAAATAATTAAGCCCGGTTATGTATTATCAACTATACTGTGTATCCGTGTATCCTTACGACCTTTCCCTCTCCGAACTACTAAAAATAAATAATGTGATGCTATCTTGGCGCCCGACTTTGATAAAAAATATTGTTAAGAATACATAAAAATATAGCATCACGTGTGCAGAACATTTAATGGGGAAACCTTTCAGTATTTTCAAGTATTTCTTTGGAATTAATAAAATATTTTTAATAACACATAGTTTTGCAGACTTAATCAAGTAAACTTTTATCAGAAAACTGTTCTTACTATTAAATAATTTGAGGCTTTTGCGCTTCCTCGAACTGTGAAGATAACTAGTTTTCAGCTTACACAGCATGCGTTGAAAGGCTTTCCTTGTTTTTTCCTTGGATTTTTTGCATGATTATCCATCCTCTTAGCTCCAGATCATGGTGAGTTGTTAAGGTCTAGGTTTGTCAGGCCTGACTGCTGAATGTGAAACCAAAAGTTCTGACATTTCCATATTCAGCAAACCTATAGACTTAACCACCATCGGAAGCTAAGAGGATGGATAATCATCCCAAAAATCCTTGGAATGGCTCACAAGAAAAAAGGCAATATAAGCCGAAAACTAGTTATCTTAACTGTTCGTCTTCCAAGGGACAACAATTTGTTTCTTGTATCATCGCAGCAATATGAAGAAGATGAAATCACAATATACAGGGTGGACCATTGAAAAGGTAACACACCTGTTTTGGGACACTTAGACCAGTTTCTTAAAAAAACGCTCGGACACGTCGATTTTCTATTTTTGGGGGACAACTTTTGATGTCAAATTTGACTTTGTCAGGTCAACCCCCTAGCCCCAGCAACCCCTAACTCAAGAATTTAAATAGGGAAAGGGAGTCGAGCGACCCCTCATTTGAAGCGTCTTTTAATTCTCTATTCGACAGTATAAATGAAAATTAGATTTACTCAATTTTTTTCCACCCCCATGCAAAGCACCCTCTAGAATCTAGATTAACTAAGGTGAGGGTGTTGTTTAGGAAAAATCCTGAAATGTGCCCTTCAAAAGGTTAAAATTGACGTGTTTCACCCTCACCTTAGTTAATCTAGAGGGTGCTTTTCATGGAGGCGAAAAAAAAATTGAGTAAATCTAATTTTCATTTATACTGTCGAATAGAGAATTAAAAGACGCTTCAAATGAGGGGTCGCTCGACTCCCTTTCCCTATTTAAATTCTTGAGTTAGGGGTTGCTGGGGCTAGGGGGTTGACCTGACAAAGTCAAATTTGACATCAAAAGCTGTCCCCCAAAAATAGAAAATCGACGTGTCCGAGCGTTTTTTTAAGAAACTGGTCTAAGTGTCCCAAAACAGGCGTGTTACCTTTTCAATGGCCCACCCTGTATACATTATATCAGTGGTTTTCAACCGGTGCGCCATGGCACCCCGGACGATGGTTCGGGGCGCCGCGAGTGAACGTGATTTATTATTATTTATTGTTCATAAGATTATAAGAAGATAAGAAATAAATAAATAATGACAAATCTGATGTTTCAAATAAGTAAATATAAATTATTCTTTTATTACTTAGTTAAAATTGTTTTTATTTTCTTTTTTTTCAATTCACAAAAACAACATTTAACAGGGCGATGAATGAAAGATTCGTAATTTTTTTAAGCCTTTTTAAGGTTCGACTGCTTTCTTAAAAATTAACAGGGGCGCCGCGACGAGTTTGTAGTTTGTCAAGGGAGCCGTGCATTCAAAAAGGTTGAAAACCACTGCATTATATTATTAAAAGTCAATGATGCGACACATAATCATATATTGTAGGACTACAGAATCTTAAAATATGCTCCCGAAATGAAGTATCGTTAAATTTTTTATAACTTAGACAGATTAAGCTTCTTTTGTTTACGAAATTACATGAAAGATTCATTTCAAATGATGCTCAAAATTATTTTTAAAAAAGTAACTCCAATTCAGTGCTTTAATATTAATAACGCACTCAAGCGATCTAACTCTTAACACACAGTATCCAAACATTCTGTGTAATAGTATTGTACCAAACATTCTGTGTAATTTGTAATTACGAATTCGGTGAAGATGTCCTCGAGTTATCGCTACCGCTTTTTGTCATTGATTTTAGAACACAAAGCTATTCTCAAAAATATTTCTTAAGCCAAACAGCTTCGACACAAATGCATATGGGCACGCCTCGTTTATTTTGCAACAAAGTGTACATACTACATATTATAACCATAATTTTCTTGCAAACAGTAATATAAATAGAGAAATTTGCATAAAAGCTCGTGCCAGAAGTTCCATCATGCATATAAAAGAGTGTCTGTAAACGTGCTTTCCATATAAATAACATTTGTTTAACAAATGTATAATCGGCGAAATACATAGGTACTATTCCAAGAAATTAGTATAAAAAACAAATCAGTAATTTCAATCAATTATGCAATCTAAATTGTGCAGTGTGTAAACTCTCCTTGTTCACATTTTCCTACATTTGTTTTAATGATGAAAAACGGTAATAGTATACATAGCCATTTCTACACATTATAAATGCACCTAAAGTTTTTTAGTGGTAGTAACCTCATACTGCAGAAATTCGTCTAAATTCAACTACACGTTTTCTCACTTAACCATTACCCTTAAAGCTCGAGTTTCTAAGAGCTTAATTACAGATAGGTACCTTTACTTGAAATGCTTGACATGTAATTAGTCCAGTAAAATACGTTTGGTAATGTACAAACTTTGAAATCCAAATTAATCGGGTAGGTAAGTAGTTTCATTTTCCTAACTTAATGTTAATTTCACTTCAGGCGCATTAAGTTTAAAAGTGATTAACAATTCTGATTTGCAATTTAACTTTTCGACATTGGAAGACAGGTGCATCCCGACAGTTTTGAATTCTCACGCCTTCCGAGTGCCATCTGTTACTTTAAAATTCAACACGAAATGTTATTAAAACAGTGTGTTTTTTCCTTAGCTGTAGTTAGTATTTTTAAACAGTAGAAGATAAGTTAGCTAAATTAAGAGTAAATCTGGCATTTATTAGAAAAAAAATATTATATTTTTTTCCAATCTAATTCACTATGTTGTTCACAGTATCAGCAATAAATTTTCGCCTACTTTTTTAGGCTTATTCCGAGTATACATATAATATATCGAAAATTAATTACATACATGTAGATTTGTAGATATATAATTCATTATTTGAATATGTATTTGAAGAACAAAAATATAGGTATATTTTTTATCTAATAAATGCCAGATTTACTCTTAATTTAGCTGACTATCTTCTACTGTTTTAAAAAAAAATGAAATGTTATATAAATGTACAGTATGTCCACATTTCGATGAGATTAAATACGTAACTCTCTTAATATTAGAGCTAGCGACTTGTAGTTTCCGCTTGCCTGTGTTCGGTTTTTGAGACAAAATCTGTGACGTGAGAAAACCCAATATCATTGCAACATTGAAATTTCGTTCATAAATTAAAAAAATAGCTAAAAAGCAAACAAAAACAATAAAAAAAAACAAATTCAGGTCCGTATGTAACTCTTTTAATCTGATGATGTTATCTAGGAGCCGAAACGCCTGAAAGCGTTTACAGAATGGAAATGTCTTTTATATAATAACAAATAACCGAAACCGAGATATGGCACCCAAGCCAAATTGGTCAATGTTCAATTTCGCCCTGCACCTATCTTTAAAACTAAAAATGTTTTTTTGTAAATTTGTTTAGGTACGTCGTCGATTGTGTCACAAAAAACGAGCACATGAAAGCGGAAACTACAAGTTGCTAGCTCTAATATTAAGAGAGTTACGTATTAAATCCCGTCAAAATGTGGACATACTGTAAACATTAACAATCTACCTAATTAATTATGTTTTCTCAAACTGTCTGAATCATTCCGTACTCACCGTGAAAGTGTATCTGGCATTCATGTTTGACGTTTCATATTGATATTAAGTAGGAAGCACTCCATGTATGAATAAAGTAGAGGAAATTAAAAATTTCCTTTAAAGTCAGATGACAAATGTATGTGACAATGACAAATATTACCGTTCTAGAATTCGTTCGTCTGGAAATGGTGTCTAATTTAAATAAAATTGAAGCTCAATTTTGGATTTTATCTAATGGCGTGACGTTTATAAGGGTCATTATATAGAAATATTTTTTGTGTCTGGTAGGTCTCGATATTGATCACGATCAGACACGGAACAACGTGAAATGGCCACCGTTATGCTCGGTACTAAATGTTAATAATGATGCTCCACGTTATGCATGGTTAATGTATCAGATTATCTCATTATCATGAAGTGTTGCAAATGTAACGGGTTCTTGCATTGATGATGTGTTAAACTCGAAGCTAAACTAAATGATGTTTCGCTTCGTGAATGAGGTGGAAATTTAATTATACAACGTAGCATAATTTTAGGTACTTACATAATCAAGTACAAAACAACCGTTAGCCTGAATATATTTGCATTGTTGATAAATGATAACATTTAACATACTTTTCCAATTTTAGAACCAAAAATAAAATGTTTTTGACTAACTATTTATCTTATAAGTTGCATAAAACTATGAGACATTTAAGGACATTAAAAGCAGCGTTGTATAATTTTAATTAGGCAAATGTCATTTTGTATTACATCACGATCTTCAATTTCAACACGGAATCTAATTCGAATGAATTTTTCATTTACGAACTGCCATTGGCTAATATCATGAGTTATTCATTTATTTTTCACAAATACTTCTTATAAAAAATCATCCCACTTAACTTTCTCTAAATTTAAACTGTTTGTTTAAATAAATATTACTATGTCCTTTTCATACACTATATTTGCTAATCTAATCAGGGGGCCGGAAGAAAATTTGTTAGGGGGAGGGGGGCTTACATTTTTTCAAGTAGAAATTACAAAACTTGGAAATGTTTACCTATTGTTAAATTAGTAAATCAATAGGCTACCTATGCAGAGTCACCGATGGAATAGATAGAACATAATATTCCAAAAGTGGCTGTCTACTAGTTTTATTGTGAGCTTTTAATATTTTCTAAAATGGATTTACGCGATTTATAAAATTCCAGCCCCCCCCCCTCCACCCTTTAGTAGCGGGGCCCATGAATCTAATAATTTAGACTAAACCACAAGGGAAGAACGAGGAGCGTCTTGGAAGAAATTCTCTATCACGACACATTTATAATAATAAATTACTACTAAGAAAATGTACCAATTATTTATAGTATCGCTTACGTTCATTGGCATGAATAACGATCTCAAACACTATAATGATTTAATCAGGACAATTGTAGGAAAGTGAACACGTTAATATAACCACAGAGAAGTGATTTTGCAAGATTTTTAGCAAATTACCTTTAAAATATTGTATGTAACGAAACCCACGACGTATGAAGCAACCACTATATTTTTTCTCTTTCCAAATGAAAAGATAAGTTAACTCGCGCCATGGTTCTATTGTATACCAAATGCGACAGGGTCTGAGAGATATTTGTTGCGAATTTCATCACAAAGTGGAACTACGAAAAATTGAACAATTTGAATTTTGTACAAAGTAAATAAAACGTACCTATATTTAGATAAAAATTTCACTTTTCTTCTTGGAATGACACCATTTGAACGAAGAACAAGCGCGTAGTTTTTTTAAAATACGGAAAAAATGTAGCTATAGAATGAAGAAAACTTCGTTCGTAGGTGGTTATTCGTCTAAATACCTGAATTGAAGCAGGTTTTTTTAAATAAAAAAAGGCACTCTCGTTTACGTTTTGTCCGTACGTCTGTCTGCCTGGATCCACCTTTACGGTTGAACCACTCTGCGGGGAAATATCCTAGAGAGCTGACACATTTTGCTTTAGGCAGCCCATACCATAATTATGTGAGGCGGCTTTCCCACGAATTATTTCCTGACAAGAACGCACCTTATTCTGGTGTGGCCTCAGAAATGTCCAAAATTTTCATTTAGTTCTATTTCAATAGGAAAACAATACAATCACTCTCGTCTTGGAACATGGTTCATAAAATTACATTGTGTATTTCCAAAACTTCTCTGTTGTTTTAAATATCAATTCTTTTTTGGGAAACTTACGAATTAAAACAGGATGTGCTATTTCTTATACATCCCTCGGTCTATTCATCGCAACCAATTTCTGTGGTAAAGAAACGTGTAAAAAATATAAAGGATGCAGAAAAATATGTAAATTAAGTAGGTACTTATTTGCATTATTTTGCTTATTTTAAGAATATTTCACACGTAAAGATGTAAAGTAACGCGCGTCAAATTGTATAAATACAAAGACGTGTCGAAAAACACCTGCCTGCGAACGGTGTAAGTCTTTTCTTTTTGTTTAACATTTATAGATTCAGGACGCTATTGAATTTTTTATTTTAAACAAATGTTGCTGTTCTTATACAAAAAGCATAGACCAAATAAGTATTTTTGGATGACTGGAAGTTATGAGAATAAAGAGAAAGGGTTTCAGAAATTCATAGATAGCAAAATAAAAAAAATGAAATAACTAGGTATGTATGTACTCCCTAAATGTCGAAAAGTAGTTTTTGTGTCATGGATAGGTCAAACAAAGATAAATTTAAAAGGTAACCAGAATATTACTAAAAATATGTATAACACTGCCTTTTCTCCGTGCTCGTTACACACATGGGCGGAAGTTTTATTAACCTAGCTCCCACCGCCATCCCGTACTGCAAAACCCCCTAAAACTAATGTGACTAACAAACTGGAACTAATACTTCAAAGGCAGCTTTGATAGTTTGATGTTTAAAAATATGGTTAAATACATTTTTCCGCAACGTCTATCACGGAACTTGTGCAGGTACCTATTTTGTAATTAACGAGTGCTAAAAATCATTGGTGGTTTTCATGCTTATTCTGTTTCGAGCTACATTCACCATTTTGACGCGTTATTATATTAGAACCCTTTCATTCTTGAAGTTTAAAAATGCAATTACATACATACTTAGTTCGTTGTCAGTAAACGAATTAAACCAAAGTGCACTAAGACGTACCTTTCTCCGATAAAAACGTTAGAATTTTACTTACGATTACAAAGAAAATGAGTGACTTGTAACAGCCATATGCAACTTCTTTTTTACATACTGGAATTTGATATTACGGCTTGACCACATTACTAACAAAGTAACCCTCGCACCATATTTGATATTTCCATTGGTTGTAGTATGTGTTTAGTTAAGTTCAAGCAGCGTGATATTCTATAAATACTGGTTTCTTGAAATTATTTCTAAATGACCCGTCTTACATTATCTTATTTAGCATAATTTATGAATAATGCAAGCACATTAAAACAATTTGCATTGTACCGTTAAGAATAAAGTAATATCCTCAAAAGTGTAATTTGAAGACATACCTAATATATGTAAATGACGTAGCGCTGCCAAACACCATAAATCGTATAAAAGGGTAACATTGAATCATATTTTCGAAATTTTTCTTGCATTTCTTTTTGTGGGAAAATCCTCCTTTCATTGCAGTTTCATTGCACAAGGAAGACGTAATCAGTATCGAAATAAATGAAATCAAACGTGCGAATATAATTACTATTTCACTATTAAATCAATGCTGAGTAACTATCAAACCACGATATGAACTTTATGGATGGCGAAAGAAATCAAATATAAGTACGCACAGTTAATTGGAAAAAAATGACATTGGCAAGTAAGATTTTACTGCGTTAATCGTGGTTTGGAAGCCCAAAGTCTATGGAAAAGCAACCAGATGTATTGCTTCGATGAGAAGTAACTACATTTGATGGTTTTGCATCGTTGAGAATTCTTTTGATTATTCGTTGCACCCCCTTGCCTCGCCTAAATGATTCATAAACTTATAATTTTTGTTTTCAAAACTTCTTCACTGTTTGAGAGATCATATTTTGGAATTAACTTTTAACGAAAGAAATCCGATTTTTATGCTAAACATGCATAGTATAGTAAGTATGTATGTGTTTCGAAAAAGATGCGCTTAGTCTTCACATGGTATTTGTAAAATTTTTACTTGTTTTAGTGTTATGTGGTTATTAAAATACTTCATTATTTAGGCAGTTATTTTCGTCAATTCCACATTTGTAATTAGATTTAATTATGATATTAATCATATCAATCTAGAGACTCCTTCAATTGGCGTTGTTTAGGTCTTAACTTATTTTACTTACTTTATTAATATCATGTTAATTTTTGTTGAGTTTATAAATAATTAATTAATTAGTTATCCACACGGCCTAGATTGATTATCTGTTGACATCAAAACGAGACTTTGAAGGACTCCTACCTCGATCCTTTTTCTACTTGCAGATTTGGTATCATGGATTTATCCGACATCTAGGAAATTAATGTCCTATATTAGTTTACATAGCTGCTCTTCATACCCTTTAAAATGTTATTGAAACCTTAGTCGAAACTATTAGCGGATTATTTCGACTTCGACAATACTCAGTATGGGGAGCATTGATAAAATCTGTTCATTTGGTAAACTTCATAATTAATGAAAGTACAAACAATAAAATTTCATGAATTTTTGATAAAAAGATTTGAACAGATTAAGATTTTAAATATTATGTTCGTTTCAAGCAAACTTAAGTTTTTCTGTAGCGAAAATTTATTAATCTAATCATAATCCAAACAGCATTATCGTGTAAAATATTTTAGGCTACTTAAATTTAAATAAGTAAAAATACCGTATGGCGTCCTTTTGAATCTTAAGCCAAACAACGTAATATATACGTTCTTTGCTTAAATCAAGAATTACTTTCAGATAACTTGCCGCGTTTGTAATCCATAAAATACTTTATATTTCATTTACGCATTATTGAATACGGAAAAACGGAAAAGATGAGAGCTTAAACGAATGAAACAGGAAGAAGTAAGGAAACCAAATACGATAATGGATTTTGCAAGATTTATTTTCACAACTCTTACATCCTTTAAAAGCATAACGATACGTTTCACTATTTCCATAGATATATACTTCATTTACTACTTTATCTCCGCAAAAGATTGTATTTATTTACACATTTAGGTAAATAAAAATTTTCCAATGATATACAATCGACCTATAAAATAGGAAACGTTTCGACGATTTAACTTGATCAGACATTTTCCTACGTGAGGATTAGGAGGAAATTGGGCGTGAAAAGGGATTGACTGGCAAAAGCCTTTCATATACTGCAAATCGAAGCCTTTTACTCGATTATATAAGATTATAAGAAATGTGACGAGAGAGATTTTCGAAAATTTGGGTTTTTACATCTTATAGTTTGAACACAACAGTTACGACTAATAATAGTAACGTGTTCATTCAAATTTGGGTCATCCAAACGGCTACAGTTAATCATTCAATAAAAATCATTTTGATATTTTATTTTTAGAAGTTGAAAATATATAGTTAGAAGCTAGAAGGAAACAAAGACATTTGCGCATCCGATCCTTTCATCAGCGGAAGTGGACGGTTTTGGCTCTTACGGCGATTTTATTTATGACTACATGAGTAAATAATGACGCTGATAATTAATAAAAGCTCGAGCTTTCAATTCGTTTTGCATTAGAAAAAGAGGGAAATGCACGTCATTGAACTCGAGAGAAAACTATTATTGTGTGTATTAAACAAATTAATTACTTATATAATTTTTTACCTCGTTTTTTACACAACAATAAGCGGAAATGCTACGGTAGGTATAGGACCACTTAAATGAAATTTTCAAACTTGAGGGTTACAAATAATGTAACGCAATGTAATAAAAGAACGGTATTGTAATTTATTCATGGTGTATATGCGTTTTCTCCAATTTAAGAATGAGATTAGTTTGTGTGAATTCTATTGTGTTGTAAAGGGGTAAAGATCTTATTAATTTTTCCTAAAATTGTGAAGCATCATCTTTGTTCTTTTAAATACGCACATATTCCCTAAATTTATTATAAACACTATAAACAGATTTTTTCAAATAATGATTTCGTAAAAAAGCACGATAGTTACTTGAAATGATTTTTATCGATACTAGAATACCTAGTGATAAAGAGGTCATTGCTCGTTTATGCCGTAATAACCGTGATAAAGTATAAATAATAAGAATGCATTAACTATTCACTAATCTAGAGTATTGTTGCTCAAACTTTTACGATTTAAAACAAATCGCTCACTTTTAACTTTTTATAAAGTCTGAAATTCTTTCTGCTGGATAAAGGAGAATAGTACCTACTTCAACTAAAGTGCGTATGGTACTAAAGGTCTCAACTCAATTCGTCTAATCATCTCAAAGCCTCCTTCCATTTACTGCTACTTTTACAAATAGTTTGAAATTGCATGGCACCGAAAGAATAAACAAGAATCCTTAGTGGGCGGACATAAGTACATAACGGAGCGCTGACCATCGCTCCGACCTTAGCATATAGCACCCTACCATCGATCACAAAAAGAAACAGTTAGGGTTTTAAATGTTACCGGTTATATTGGCGCCTCGACCCTCGCTTTGCGCATCGGTCGGAGCCAGACCCCCTGGTACCATGAAGGTGAGCTTAGTATTTTATTTTTTCGACCCTCGACCATCGCTCACACAATGGTAGACAAAGAAAAATTAATCGGTCTTGTATTTTTCGGAGAAGCTATATGGAATAAAAGAAACAGATATCACCAGAATTTTGTAATTTTAAATAGATTATGGAAAGAAATTGCAAAGGAGTGTGTTGTACTAATTGCCATTCTCATATATTCAAAAAAAGAGTTGAATCTTTGCTTAAATCGCTGTACAGATGATGGAATTCGCCATACTGAAAACGCTTTTTATTTAGAGGATGAACTGTCCTTTTTTATGATTTTTTACACGTTTTAGTACTTGAATCCAGTAACACGTCTTCATCATCAGAAGAAGATATTAAAACATACATGTCTACGTTGGTAGAGGCATCAATGTGACCACCTACGTGCTATGGTCGGAGCGAAGGTCTAAAGTACCAGGCTTGCAATGCGCTTATGATGAACTCTTCACAAAAATCACGAAATGCAAAATAATGGACAACATCAGATGTTTTTAATACGATTTTAATACTGGAGGAATTGATCCCATTACTTCCATCAACTCTGGGAGTCCATTTAACTGTTAAACCCGTGTTTTCCTCTTTCAATAATATTTGGTACCATTTGACGCTATGTAAATGTAATTTTAGATGTAAGATTCATTCTGGTGTCATTTTTGCACCTGTTCATACAATTATCATCATTTGGTAGTCCTGCTGACAAAAAAAAACAACACTGATTTTAAATCATTATTGCGTGCAGCTGTCCTCGCTTTGGTGTAAAACTTCTTTCTATGTAATTTATTTATTTAATACATATTTTTTCTATGCAATAGGTACCTAGGTACCGTAATCATATTTACAAAACGACTCTCTTCCCTTCGAATGACCACCCACATGCAATACAATCGTTTACCCCACGCTGGTAACGGCCCCGACGGCTACATTTCTTTAAAAATATATTATTTATTTAGTTAGACCGACGTAAAAAGGTTATTCCAGGTATCTAAAACGGAAGTCAACAACATCAACTTTTGCAAATTATATGGCAGGTATGACTATGACGGATACTATGAAGGATATTCTTCCTGTAATAATTGTTAAATAATGCTTAAATGTACTACCTATGTAAAACGTTTCTGCATAAATTTCTAATCCTTAATCCATCTAATAGTTACAGTTTACACTTATTATGCTTATATACTTATATATTTACTTAACATTCCTCAAAAGTTTCATTAATACAATATTCTTATCGCGTGAAAATATAGTGTACCTATAGATAGATAGCCGCTGCTACGTATTTCTCTTGTTACTATTTTTCGAGGTAATTATGCTATTGCTATTATACCTCAGTTAGTCAGTTTATATTCCGTATATAAACGCAGTTATTTACTTGTTGGAAATGCGACAGGCAGCTTTCATTCAAACATAAATAATGCAAAATGCGTACCTTTTCACTGGTACAACTTTCTCGTTCAACTATATCAAAGAATTTCAAAGAGCACAATTATCACCTATTATAGTAGGTATGTACTAGATATCCAAAATATAACAAATTGGAGGAAGTCATTTCGAAGTTATCATAAAACTCACCTAAAACAAATTAGGTATTACGAAATGTAAATTTTAGCCCAGGGCTGACATTTAACGATGTGAAAACACAAGAGAATACTTGCATATCGAATATAAAAATGTCACCATAAAAGCAAATAATAATATCAGCAAGCAGTTTCTCTTTTTTATTACACCTAAATTCTTTCGGCTACGGCGCGAAAGGAACTCAATTAGTTATATGAATAAATATTTTTGCTAATTCATGATTAATTTAACGAAAAAAATGTATTTTTGTCAGGTTCGAATTGTACCATTGACGATAAGTTGATTACTACTTTAATTGAATCCATCTATAAATTGATGTTTTTGCATTTTGTATATCGAATCAATGAAATTGATTAGAAAATTGATGAGTACCAAAATGATTATGAATTAGAACTTCATCAAAAAAATAAGAATTCATCATATTTGGGATTTTATTAACGAATTAAGATAATTTCCAAATTAATTCATTTAAATGGTCATTTGAGTAATATTTTAAGAAAAGTAATAACGAATGCAAGCACATTACTTATCACACGATATTCACAAAGGTCCTTGTTCGTCAGAAGCCACTAAAAAATTCGCTTTTGATACGCAATGCTAGTAGAACAGCGTCTACATAGCGTTGAAGAACCTCTATTGGCTTCTAAAAATAATGACGAAACTATAGGAAGACTTAAGACAATGACAATATGTGCCTATAAAGTTTATTTAATGCTATAGAGGAGTCCAGTCAAATATACTTGTAGCAAATAATGAAATGGTTTACTCCGCATGCACTTGCCATTCTTTAAATCTCTATGGGGAACAAGTATCGGAGTGCTACTCTGCAACAATGGTTTTTTTGACACTGCAAAAATTATATAGGTAATATTCTTAATTCTGGTAGGTACCCTAAAGGAGGGAAAAATCTTAAAAAAGAAAGTGCCTTAGTTCACTTCATTCAATGTAAAAAAAACGCGATCAGAACAATCAAGAAAAGTTGTTTACGCGAGGATTATTTAACGTCATTTTAGACAGTGTAATTGGACATATCAATGATAGTTTGATTTCAAACAGTCCTCCCACTTTGAAGTGCTCTGATAAGCGAAATAGTGGACCACAAAATTAAGAACATCGTAATTCGTTTTATTCCTGAGGCATCGAAACAAATAAACAATAGTCGAGAAGATAAGATATAAAGTGAAAATGTACATATTTTTCTGGAACAAGGCCGTTACATAAAACAAATCTTCTTTTGTAAGCATTCGGTATTTAAAAAACAAAAATAGATTTGAAGGTTCACTGCTAATGTAAATATTTAGTTTGTACCTGCAAATTAATGTTAAATTTGCTTAAGGATCCAGGATACAAAATGGCTCCTAGTATTTATCGATTATGCTTTACAGGTTTTTCTTATAGGGATTATGATTATGGAGCACTGTCAAAAGATGAAGTAATTCAATATCTCAAAATCGAACAATTAATACACGAACCTTTCGCACAAGTTTGCATGCCATAAAAAGTATGGTTGCCGTTGCCAATTTCATTGACCGTGGCGCGTCGTGTCGGTTTTGAAGTCAGGATACCATTTGCACACATTCGCCATTCCCATAAATAATGTGGATTTAATAAAAATATCGAAAAAAACATTCTGAATGGACACACTTATTTAAAAACAGCACCCAAAGAGTGGGCGAGTAGGGCTTACAATTTACCGGAAGAAATGTTAAATACCGCTTTTCGGTATTCAATCAAGCGAATCCTGGGATCCCGGTATTGATACCGGTATTGACTTTTTTACTGCTGAAAGTATAAAAGAAAAAGAAAAACGCATAGCTTAAAAATTCAAAGTTCAAAGTTCCAAATTCAAAGTATTCAAGTTATTCAAAGATGTAAATATAAAATATAAATAAAATAAATCCACATAAAATTCAAAAATTTCGTATTCAAAATAGAAATTTGAAATCAAAAATTGAAACTCAAAATATTAATGCTAATGAATCCTAAATTATAATTTGAAAATTCAAATTTCAAAATTCGAAACGAAAAATATTACTGCTACTTAAAGTTAAAAAGTTTAAATTAAATTCAACATTGAAATTGGATATAATAAACTCGCAATTATAATTTTGTAAATTCATAGTTCAAAAATTAAAACGTACCTAATAAAGAAAAATTGGCAGTGCCATTTGAAAAATCAAGTTACCGTTTATAGAAATTTTATGCACAAAATGTCGGCACCCCAACAATCAGCAATTCGGAAAAATCTAATAATTAAGGAGCAATTAAACACTAATTTTGGAATACAATAAAAAATGTTGGAACGCAAACATAAAGTGCTAACTTGACGTCACACCAGCGACCTTTTTTGGGAATTTAAAAAAAAGACCTGTGTAATAATTAAGGAACAATTACAGACTAATTTTGGAACGCAATAAAAAATGTTGGGATGGAAACAGAGTCAGGAAACGCCAAGCTAGGGCTCCACGGAAAAATTTAATTCCTAACTTTATTATTGCATTCCAAAATTTGTTATCGTGTTCCAAAGTTCATTTTTCTTCAAATCCCATAGCACCCCCCCCCCCCCCCAAACCATAATTAGCGTTCCCTGGCTCTATGTTTCCGTTCCAAACTTTTTTTATTGTCTTCCAAAATTTGTCTTTAATTGTTCCTCAATTATTACACAGAAGTTTTTTAAATTCGCAAAACAAGGTTGCGTTCCAAAATTTTTTATTGTCTCCCAAAATTAGTCTATAATTGCGTCTTAATTACGGCATCGAAATCTTTTGCTTTTCTTCAAATTTCAAAGAAAAGGTCGCTGGCTTGACGTCGAGCTATCACCCCCAAACCAAAAACTTCGTGTGCTGATTACATTTTTGCGTTCCAAAATTGTTTATTGTGTTCCAAAATTAGTCCTTAATTGTCCCTTAATTATTACATAGGACTTTTTTAAGTTCCCCAAAAAAAAGGTCGTTGGTGTGACGTCAAGCTAGCATCCCCACGAAAACTTAGTTTCCTGACTATATTTTTGCGTTCCAAAATTTTTTACTGTATCCAAAATTAGTCTTTAATTATTCCTTAAATATTCTATCGAAATCTTTCGCTTTTCTTCAAATTCCAAAGAGAAGGCCGCTGGCTTGGCACCAAGCTAGCAACTTTGATATAAATCATCCTGTATAAACTTTGCGATTCAAGATTCAAGTGAAAATATTTTAGATTTGTAGTCTCACCATATCCCATGAACAAAATAATAATATAATAATAAACCCACAGTGTTCCATCCACACACTAGCTATAAATATCATTAATCCAAAATATTTTCTACGAAAATAAAATTAAATTAATACCGAAATACCGGTATTTACGTATGAATACCGGTTTTAAACACTGCATCAATTTTGTCCGGGATCCCGGTTTTCGAAATCCCGGAATTCCGGTATTGTAAGCCCTATTTGCGAGATACTAACTTAAGTCATCTACTACAAGGTTTTGGCATTCGTCATAGAGCTGCCCTTCATGTCAAAAAGCATTTCCTCGTTTAGACGTTTATTAACAGTTGCCGGACATCCCCCGGTAGCATTTTAACATCCTTTACAGACCTACGGCACTATACGCAAATACTCGCCTGCTACTATCTTTTGTTCCAATCTCGTTCTTAACATAAACGTTGTACCATTTTCTACGCTTATTCCCCCACTAAAGCGCCTAGGTTATTTGCAGGTTTAGTATATTTTTTTCCAATTAGTGGCATGACACACAGGTTTACAAAACTGAAGTTATTTCAAAAAGAACTTTCTTAACTGCTTATTTTTTCAAAAATTACGGCTTGATTAGGCGTTTATTTTTGATGCTTCACATTTTAAAAGTTTGGGATGTAACTGGGATAAAGAAGTAACAACGAATAAGAGACCAATATTGATGTATAGTGCCGTAGGTCTGTAAAGGATGTCAAAATGCCCCCCGGTATATCACTACGACGTGGAGAACTTGATTTTCAAAGTGAAGATCAAGAAATAGAAAAAAGAATCATATTTCAAATCCAAAAGGTAATTGACATGACAATAAATAATCATACTGTTTGAATAATAACGGTATTGGTGAGCAACTAAGAGCAACTCGATAATCACAATACAAATATAGGTTTTATATACTCTTAAATCACTGAAATTTATCCATCCATAATAAATGATCCGTAGAGTTCTCATGCATTTATGTATGTAGACATTCGAATTGCTCCAGTATTTAATCCCAATTGGATTATAGGGGAGTTTTTAAAAAGACCTCGAGAATAGAACCCAGATGGCTCCAATTTGGTGATTCGATATTAATGATGGATTATGATTATATTATTTGCACTCGCCGATAATTTTCGTTAAATTCGATTTTAAAATAATTTCAAGCCGTGAACTTTACATAACATAACATCAAGCATTTGTATTTCATAAAAATACAAAATACTAAGCGGGAATATAGAAATAATTGCCCGCTTTTACTAATTTTTATAAATAATCCAGAAGGAATAGGTACTAAACTTACTATGTACTCTGTAAATTAGTTTATCTGCTTATAAAATAAAAATAACATTAAAAAAACTTAACGCCATGGGGATATATGTAATTTCTTTGCTCCTGTGTCTAATTTAGAACTAATTATTATTAAAAAAACGGTTTTCAAAATTGGATTAATTTTCACGTTCACGCAAAAAAGTAATCAAACAATGAAAACGTTACTTTGACATTTTATTTTAATAACCTTTGAAGGGTAATTTAATTCCGAAGAAAATTAGATCAGTTACAATGATAACATCGATTTAGCTCGTAAATTCCAAGTTTTCTAAACCAACCACTCCTTCTGTACAATACGAAATAGGAAATATTTCGGTTGTTATAAACAATGAATAGGGAATAGGGTCGTTTATTTTAAATGAGAAATTCCAGTTGAGCAACTTTTAACGTTACACCTTTCTAATTTCTTTTCCTCTCGTTTGACGTGAATATGTAAAATTGAATAGGTTCACTGACTGTATGTATAAAATGTAAATAAGTCTCGGTGTGATTAATTCCCATTCATCTGTCTTTGTTTTCAGAATTATGTTGATAGTGAAATGTTGCTAATCGTGCGTATATACGTTAAACAAAACCACATCATTTCACTTTAATTGGACTTAAATTTAGAAATTTGTAGATTGAAAGTGAAAGGAAACTGCAACGACATTTCTTGGAAATCTACAGGATGTTATGTAGAAAATGTATGAATTTTAAAATACATATATGATTCATGATGTCTTAATTAGGTAGTATTTTATGAGTGCGTGAGCTTTTAAATGTGAACTCGTCGGGGGTTGAAATGTATGTTTCATGTCATTTATCGTACCTGGAAGTTATCGACCATACGAACGTCGCGACGCTTGAGTAACGTATTAGCAGGCGCCATTCTCTCAGTTTTTAATGTAGCCCTTAGGTCTTTGGAATGGTCTCATACTATGTAAATTAGATATGGAAAATTTCAATGTTTAGATTTGACATTAAATTGTGTATAACCATTTCAAAGGGACTAATCATGAATTATTCAAGCACTTAAAAAGAGAGGGCGGAATTCATTAAATAGGGTATTCTGGGGTTACATTAGTAGATTGTATTAAATTTACCTACCATCAATTTTGCTTTGACGAAACAGGATTGATGAATTTTACAGGCATCGTGCGCTTTGTGCACGTTAACCTTTGTTATTCGAAAAATGTCAAGTTTGTGAATTTGGGGTAGCTGCTGATTTAGCCACCCCATTTTAGTTTTATCCGCCTACGTTTTAGAGAAACCTCGTTGATTAAAAATATGTTCAATGTTATGGATATAACACAGGTGCGGAAACGTGTATTTGGTATAATGATAAACAAATCAACTTCAAATTTATGCAAATGCGATTTTTCCATTTCATATCTATAATTTTAAAACTTAGCATGTGCGTCCTTTGCGTTGGTAATGCAAATGAGATTGTATATGTTTAAAATAGCAAACAAACAGTAGGTCAAGATAAATGCTTGTTTACACAAATTTATTTCAAATGATTGAATCGATCTTTATGACGTCAAGTCATAAAGATCGGTGTCTATAGCTCAAAAACCTTTCCGAATAATATCGGATTCGGATTACATCTTAGGGGGTTAAGGGGAAACACCCTTACTGTATTGATTCTGGGTACCATGTTATAACCTTGTGTTTTACCCTCAAAACTGCACATGCGCTTACATTCTGCGAACCTAAATACAGCATTGTTGTGTTTTTATTGTTACTTTAAACTGGAATCAATAAATAGACTGCATGTCTCTTTCGAGAATTAATTTCAGGTTTATTCAGGATAAACCGCGATGTGTAATTAGATAAAATTAGCAATTGTGCGTCAGGAAGATTTCTGCCCACATTTTCTTGGCAAAGGAAGTGTTTGTTATCTTATTATTATTTTGACCTTACCGCAAACTACCTACTATTTTATATTTAAAACTTACTGGCATTCATTCATAATTTCTTCCTGCGATCTAACTTGCACTGGTGCTAATTTCTCAACAGACTCTTCATAATTTCCAAAACACTTGGTGATTTTCTCATCGAAAGTATTAACTAAATCTTCTAAAGATCCAGAAAATGTTTCGGTAAAATTATCGGCAACTGACGCTGTATCCCCATTTAAAATTAAATTTTTAGGCGGCATAATATTTGATTTTAAGTTATCATTAAGCAAGATATCTTCATTGAAATCGTTTAGCACATCGTTTAAATCGTTATCTATTAATTTCTTTTTTAAATTAATGTTATTTAATTCGTTTTCATTTATTAAATTTGCGGTATGAAATTCATTTGAACCTCGCTCGTCGGATTCTTCAAATTGTGCAAGGGGCGCTTCAAATTTTAATTCTGCCATTTTGCTGTCCCGCATGGCGAGTTACTGCTTTCACGTACCGCACTGCACTGCTGCTTAAATGGACGAGCGCTCGTCGAGATACGCAGAAAGTAGGAAAATGAAACGATGCTATTCGTGTTCGTGTGTTTATCGTTTACTAGAGATGGGAGAAACTTATCTTTTGCTGCTTTCTTTGTGGCATTCTTTCTTGTTGTTAACATAACTTACGAAATAGCTATTTTCCGAGCTGAAAAGTAAACTTTAGATAGTATTCAACAAATCTGCCGATACGTTGAGCAACATTTCAGAACAAATGGTGTAATTCCGTTCTATGGCTAGACGGTCTTGCAAAAATTTTATTATTCATCAGCTGTTTAGGATCTGACTCAGCTTAACTCCGTGACACTTACACAAGTTTCTTGTATTTGGCAAAAAATTAATGAATAGGTCTCCAGTGGTGATGGACTTAACAGTCCGCGCACTTTGACCCTGTCGTTTATCAGTTTTAAAACCCAATCATGAATTACTCATTATATTTTGCGTATAAGTACATTAATTTATGTTTAATAAACTTACACGTATGAATCACAAAATAATTAAAACTTAAAATACTGTTCTTGTTCAAATATGAATTTTTGTTGGCAAGTGTATCTGTTGAATAAATGATTATACCAAAAGATACTCTTCAAGCATCTATTCTATTTCACCTTCACCTACTTTGATAACTTCCCCATCGTATGCAATGAAAACGGATGTGCGCCTTAAGAAAAAATTCATTAGATTAAAACAAATTGCATTACTTATTGTTGTTAGTAGGAATTTACATATTTACAATTTACCTATTCCATTCTTGAATTTATACCTACTATGGGTACTATAATAATTTAAAATAGTCCAACACGTGTGGTTATCAGACGTCATTTAGCCTAGGTATGAATTGTGATTAAAAATACTATAAGATTGAAATAGTAACATTTATAAGAACACTCTTTGCAGATAGGTAATCGTGTTATTATAAACTAAGCAAGGGTTAGAATTATATTATATTGTATTACCAGGGTAATTTTGCTACGTAAATGCATATGCCAAAAATTTCCCTGGTCATATAGGTAATTTAGCATCCCTTGTTTAATTTTTAATGCAATCTGCAACCCTTGATGTGGACACAATGGTGTGGAAACATGTTGGACTCTTTTAAACAAAGATTTTATTGGCGTTACCACTATTGAAATTTCAATTCTCGGTTTCTACGATGGACCATCCCAAATCCGGGTTTTCTTGTTATGTATTACGATTGTATTTGTTTAATTATGCAAAGGTTAACAACAAGAGCAGCTTCAAAATATAACGATATAATGATTGGTTTTCATATACGTAAGGTATTGAAGTTTAATTTTAATGGGCTAGAAATGGTAATAATTAAATAAAATATAGGTACAAGGTGGCGCAGGACAATATTACACATTTTATCAATTAACAATTTTTATTTTACTTTATCAAAAATAAAAAGGAATATAGTGATTGAACAAACAGATCATGCAGAACAAACTTCGGCAATCCAAAAGGTTAAATGAATAACGAAATTTTGCATTTCCTTGTGCTCAGTGTGTTGGTTGGTACCTCCGTCTTGCTTGAAATAAAGATTCCGAACCTTAATACCATCCTTTCCTGTTCTTATGGAACAAACTTGCGCACCATTGGCGTGTAAAACGTTTAGCATTAACAATAATACTGTGTGATCAAGTTCGTCATCGAAAAAATATGATCCCAAAGCTACTGACGTTATCACCCGCACACCACATGGTAATTTAATGGCAGAATGCATTGACTCCATATGCATTTCTTTCGGATTTCATGTTGATCAATCCCGTATATAATTTCCAACATTATATTGCAGAAATTTAACTGGATCGCCTATCTCCCTTGGAAAGTTCTCGGACGTTCTGTATCTTTGTAAGGATGATATTATTTTTAATTCATGAACAATCCCCTGTAAGCTTCTTCTAGAGATTTTTAATGCAGAAGATGCTTTCGAAGTGAACGTTTTGAGTTGCCCTCAATTGCCATTTTCACTCGTTCAATATGCGTAGAATTTTGGTAAGACCATCTTTAGGGCATATGACACTACGCCGAATGCCCACAACGCCGATACGCTTTTTTGATGGTCCATATCGCCGACTAGGGACACTACGCCGACTGTGCCCACATCGCGGAAAACTGTACAAGGGACACTAAGCCGAACGTGACCACAACGCCGACTACTAGAAAAAAAATTAATAGGGACACTACGCCGACAGTGCCCACATCGTCGACAACTGTACAAGGGACACAACGCCGACGATGCCCACATCGCCGACGGACACTACGCCAACAGTGCCCACATCGTCGCCAAGTGTACAAGGGACACTTCGCCGAATTTTATTTTAATTGCAGACCCCCGGAAGAAATGTTGCACTTGACTATGAAAAAGTATCAATTGAAAAAAAATATACTAAATCTGCAATCTGCGCTTTAGTGGCAATCTACGTTTAAGTTTAGCATTACATACTTTTATTTCCAAACCTTGTATATTTATATATTTATTCACAGCCATCTATAATTATTTTTTGGGAGTTTTTCTTTCGGGGGTCTGCAATTAAAATAAAAATTCGGCGAAGTGTCCCTTGTACAGTTGTCGACGATGTGGGCACTGTCGGCGTAGTGCCCGTCGGTGATGTGGGCATGGTCGGCGTTGTGTCCCTTGTACAGTTGTCGACGATGTGGTCACGTTCGGCTTAGTGTCCCTTGTACAGTTTTCGGCGATGTAGGCACAGTCAGCGTAGTGTCCGCCGGCGTAGTGTCCCTAGTCGGCGATATGGGCCATCAAAATATCGTTTCGGCGTTGTGGGCATTCGGCGTAGTGTCCCGGCCCCGTTTTTTAATGTCTTGTACAACGCGGCTGTCTTCAAATTTCATTACCCACTGTAAAATCGTCTGACGGATGGGAATCCAGCCATCTCTAAGCACGTTAAAATATGCACGGAAACGACGTCGTGTCAGAGAATAGACTTTGTTTCATTGTAAAACTTAATCGTCATTATTCGTTGATCTAGTCACTGGTGAACCATCAACGTGACAGATTGATAGTATAGATTTATTTTTATTTGATTTGATTTGATTGTTTTGTTTGGAAATCATGACAAACTGAAATATGTAATACAGTCCTGCGTTACCTTGTATTATGTACACGTTATTAAACACGTTTACTTATCAATGCAATCCAATGTATAAAGTATGTATGTTACAATGGAAATGAGAGTTTGAAGACAAATATTTCGTGTGCTATGCTCCTATTCTATTTTGCGTTTCAGTGGAAGGATGTGAAGAATCTTTATTCTTTGTATCTAAATCTGAATATTTTTCAGAATAGGTACATGGCGTTTGTAGAGGCGATTTGTTTTCATTGTAAAAAATTAGAGGTTAATGAACCTTACTTTGCTGTGTTGAGTCTTATATCTATGGTAACATATATCAAAACCTTTGAGAAAGGATACTATATCCTTCCTCAAAGATCAAAACTAAAGAATCCGTTTGCTTTAGAAAGGAGCCTTTATGATAACAAACTGAGATGAAGGGTGGAGAATTTGCGTTTCGGTACCATTTTGAAGTCCGAAAAATAATTTACTGTCCCAATTAAGGAAGAATTCGTGTATTTTGGCAAGCTGTTCAATGGTGAGTGTCGAGTGGTTCAATGTAGGTCAATCAGTGTTGTTAAGAATCTAGATACAAGTATCTAGATACATCATCTAGATACATTTTAAGTATCCAGAGACGTATCTGAGATACTATAAAAAATGTTTTTCTATTTCGCGACGGTTATAGCACTTTGCCGCACTGAAAACGATGCGGAAAGAAGCTCTGTTTCAGTACTGTTACAGGGATTTATTATTTTTTAAGTTTGCAATTTGCAACACTGATGTGACTGTTCTCAGTTCTGTGACACTAAAAAACTGTCAACCAAAACATTAAACAAGACTATTTTCCTTTACGTATTACAGTTAATTTGGATGTTTAAACGTTAGTTTGTAAATTGAAACAAAGTTAAAGAACTTTTCTTAAAATCTTATGCATTATGCATAGTTAATTGTACGTTATTAACGTATTATAAATATTAATTGTAGTGATGCAATGTGACCATGATCTAAGAGTGTGACCTGTAAGTAGATACGCCAAGAAGGTTTGCATAATTTAATTTGTAACTTGCATTTTAGATTCTACAACGTTAATTGTTTGTTTTGGGTACTGCCCTTGTACTTGCAATACTGCTTCACAATCGGGTGAAGTTGAAGGTTTGATGTTCGGAAAGCTTACTGACCTAATTAAACATTAAGTTGAATTTTTTATTGATGGAAGTACTTTTACTTTATAGTCCAGTTAATTTCGATATTTAAAGGTTAGTTTATAAATGAGAAGAAAATGTAGTAACTTTTAATAAACGCTTATTCATTATTAATTGTACAATTATTGTAAATTTTAATCGTAACAGTGCAATTGTCACCTGTCGAAATAGGTACGCCAGGAACTGCTTGTATAATTTTTGTATTTTGTGTTTTAGATTGTACCTCTACAACATTAATTGGTTCTGAAGTACTACCACTAGCACAGACATTTACATGATCAGTGGTACTGCTATTCACATCTTCACAACCTTCTGAAGTTGAAGGTTTGACAACCGTAGATGTTGCGGAATGATGTGAAAGCTTTTGTGCAACTTCGAGCTTCTTTTTTAATGTAGTATCGATGTAGCCCTCAGCAACTGCTGACGATTTCCAGCCGCCATGCTTTTTAATTGTTATTAAATCGCCACCACAGTTTGCTAATTCAGAAACTGAACTACGTCGAAAGCAGTGGCCTGTATAATCCTCGGGATTAGCAAAATTTAAAAATGTAGCAATGCTTTTTGGTATTTGGCCTATTTTATTTATGCCCATTGGTGTAATGCTACATTTTCCGTCTCGATATGTAAGAAAATACCGATCATGTGGTGTATGTGTAGGTCGAAGCTGGTAATATTTCTTTATTAAATTCATCCAGGTAGGTTGAGTTATTGCAAACACTCGTGGGACATTATTTTTGGTTTTAGGAATACATACAATGATGGAATCAGTCTTGAACTCTATATCATTAATAGTTAACAACATCAACTCTACACGTCTGCAAGCTCCCGAGTATCCAATAATTAGGGCATTCTGAAAAATACGCACATACATATCAATGGAGTTAAACTAGTTTTTATTAATTGGGTCATTCCATCTCAAATCACCCAATTTAGAAAAATCTCCCCAGACAACCATCATAGGTTTGGCTGATTTTTGAGTATGTTGTACTATTATGTGATATAAGAAAATCCTGAAAATTTAGGATTGATTGCTTAACTTATTCTAGAGTTATGGTGCTTAGAAGTTGCCCTAGGAATTCCATTCGGAAACATAAGTTGATTTTCGGTCAAGTTCAAAAAGCAATAATTATGAAATCTAAGCAATCTATAGACTTCAAATTTTACATATGTGTACTCTTTATAGTTTGTCCTACGAGAGCTCAAGTATGACTCATACCTAAAAACCATCGAAACGATATATAATAAAACATTTGTCTTGGCTAAATTTAGTATATTCTTATTTACTTGAACTATTTTGATGTTAACAGTAAATTTGATCCACCGCGATCGCGTTCGTTCTCAAAATATTTCCGTAATTCACAATGAGTCACACTCGAGCTCTCGTGGTATAAACTGTAACACAGCTTTTAAGAAAAAGAAATTGGAGTTACGTGACCTATTTTATGAGTTATTACATTGCTTAACATGGCTTCTTGAAACACTCGATAAGCCAGAGACTGAGCTATGAACGCTCATATTTCTGGAAATACACTTGGTGTGGTGTTCATACTTATTTTCTGTTGTCTGTTTTCAGATCAATTAGTTAGAACAATCTGGACCATCACAGGGCATCAGATGAGCATTTATGGTACTCGAAACTTGTCTGAGTGAAATTACTGATGAAAAATAGGGCATCTTTGGTGAATTATTTGATGATGTCTACAATGATTTAGACTGGTATTTGTCTAAATCATTGCAGACGTCACCAAATGATTCACCGAAGATGCCCTATTTTTCATCAGTAATTTCACTCTTACAAGTTTCGAGTGCCATAAATGCTCATCTGATCGCCTATGATGATCCAGATTGTTCTAACTAATTGATCTGAAAACAGACAACCTGGAAAATAAGTATGAACACCACACCAAGTGTAGGTATTTCCAGAAATACGAGCCTTCATAAATCAGCCTCTGGCTTATCGAGTGTCTCAAGAAGCCATGTTAAGCATGTAATAATTCATAAAATAGGTCACGTAACACTAATTTCTAAGAATATTCTTAAAAATGTGTGTTACAGAGTACACAAATGTAAAATTTTAAGTCTATAGCTTGCTTAGATTTCAATTTATTGCTTTTTGAACTTGGCCGTAAATCAACTTACGTTTCCGAATGGAATTCCTAGACGAACTTCTAAGCCCCATAACTCTAGATTAAGTTCGCCAATCAAGCCTAAATTTTCAGGATTTTCGTATATCACCTAATAGTACAACATAGTCAAAAATCAGCCACATCTGCGATGGTCGTCCGGGGGGCCCTGGGTGAAATGACATGGAATGACCCAATTTGAAGTACTTAAATTGTCACCAATAAAGTGTATTACAAAAGCTTTGTGTAGTTTAATGCATGTATCTACGTACTTTTATTGCAAGGTAATTATTATCATTGGCATCAATGAGAAACTTCTCAATACGTTACTTTTACAAACTTAGAAATGTCAATATTTTTTTAATGTAAAGGTTTTTAGCATGGAATAATTAGACTCCATAGTACATGACTTTTTCGAATGCCTCATATTTTCAAAATATGCTAATACTACATTTTCCGAAATTATATTTACACCATTTTGATCGAACCAAGTTATAAAAGTACTTTAATTGTCACTAATAAAGTGTATTGCAAAAGCCTTGTGTACTTATTTACTTACCTTCATTGCAAGGTAATGATTATCGTTGGCATCAATAAGAAATTTCTCAATATGTTCGAGTTCTAGTATTTTAGATTTTTTAGGAACGTAATTTTCAGAATTTCTTTTCAAAAAAACAATCACTTTCAGAAATTTTGAAATGTCAATATTTTTTTTAATGTTAAGGCAGGTTTTTAGCATGGAATAATTAGACCACATAGTAGATGACTTTTTCGAATGCCTCATGTTTTCAAAATATGCTAACACTACGTTTTCCGAAATTGTATTTACAGAACGTTGATCACACCAAGTTACGAAGTTCTCGTACTCTTTTTCATATTTCGGAGTGGATTTTGTTGGCATCAAATTATTTAGAGCTTTATTCGCTAATTCTTTTACTTCGGGCGGAGTGCAACTAATATTTTCAGGTTCCATTTTATCGATAAAACTTAAAATTCAAAAACTAAACAAATTAATACATGAAATTTTAAATTTGAATTGTCAAATGTCAGAAATGCCAACTTAAATTTAAAAAAAAAAAAATTCACAACCAATTTTATTATCTTTATTTAATAAAAATTTTAAGTAAATTCATGCGAAATAGAAAAAATAGTATGAAAAACACGTTTCACAATTACTTTTTGCCGCACTCATCCCTTTGCAGACCTCCTTTCAGTCGGTCTGCAAACCTGGTCTTCGTGCGGCAAAAAGTCTCATTGTGACACTTGTTGTACAAATAACTAATCTAAATTTGTATCTAGATACAACTGCAGCAGTATCTATTAAGAATTAAGGAAACATGTATGAGATATAATACAAATTCTAATATTTTTCAAAAATTTAAGTAACAATTAAATTTGCTATAGTCACATTTATTATATTTGATAAACTTTGAGTAGATACCTTTTTCCTTTCCCCACCGTCCACAAACTCGTGTCGATATAATGCTGCCACGGGCCCAGTGGCGTACCTAGGGGGGTGCGGTGGGTGCGGTCCGCACCGGGCGGCAAGTACCTAAGGGCGGCTTCACACACACCGATATTATCGTTGTCGATGTCGGGGTCGGTATCGTGCTGCATCAATAATGTATTGTTTTAAATGGTACTGCTTCACACAGGCAACGATCCGGTAAAAATGTCGGTTGTCATATCCGATATTATGTGTAAGTTGGATGGTTCTGCGGATATCGGTCAGTAAATTATCGTTCGGTTTTAGTACGCAATGCAAACCAAATACACTTGGATTCACACAGACCAGTCCCAACACATCGGTATCGTTGTGCAGTGTGCTGGCTTTTGCATTTCACTGAATTCGGTGTTGTCTCAGTACAAATGTAATCAACTACGAGTGCTGTTAAATTGAATTGCCTTCTCTGAGTTTCTTCTTTCGTAAATATAATAAATACAGTAACGACAAGGTTCTTTTCTTCATATTAAGTGACTCTAGTACAACTGAATTCCATAATTTTTACCTATGGAATATTCACAAGGCGCAGCGACACTGGTGATACTAACAAAGATATAACCGCTATTCCAATTTCGACATACTGTTTATCGGTGTGTGTGTGTGAAAAGCTGTCGTATACCGATACCGACAGGATACTGACACGACACCGACAAAATATCGGTGTGTGTGAAGCCGCCCTTAACTCTCGCTGCCCGAACGGCATTTTGTTTACGTTGGTGCTTGGAATGTACGCAAGCATTTATAAATATAAAATAAAAAATATTTAATGGTAATTATTTTTTGTAAATTAGGTTTTGTCTCATAGGTGGGGAACCTTCGGCCTCCGTAAGTTTCTTGTAGCCTAAAAAGTATCTTGTATTTTTATAAAGGTTGCATTTATGCTTTATGCGGCTTCCTTTATTACTGCCTAATTTAAATATTGCATGAAACGGTAAAAAAGTTGCCTACTTATAGTTCGTCTCAATTGTAACTATTTATTTATGTTTATTAATTTATAAAAACCACCATTTGATTGACTTAGAATGGGCGGCAAATTGGAGACCGCCCCGGGCGGCAAAAATTCTAGGTACGCCACTAGTGCCACCGTCACAGAATGTCCTCTGTGGCACCGTTATGAATCGTGTGTAGGTGTGTAACAGTCAAGGTCGATGTAATGTAAGTTCAAAAGAAAATATTAAAGAATAACGTCTGCAGAATTAACAATTATTGGAACTTTTATGTTATTAGGTAATAAATGTTACACACTGATTTATTTGAAACATGATGATGAAGAGAAATTATAGAGAGACGTTTGTTTTGATGATAGTAATGGTTTGATTGTGATATTTTTTAGTCAGTTTTTTAAATGAAAATAAATAAACATGTATCTTTTATCTAGATACACTGTAAAAACATGTATCTGTATATATATCTAGATATATTTTCAAAAATGTATCTATATCTGTATCAAGATACATTTATTCCACAGTATCTATATCTGTAGCTAGATACTCAAAAAATGTATCTTTAACAACACTTAGGTCAATTATTATTACATTAAAGTAAAGGGTGTCTCAGAATGATTTTCGTTTTTGAATTGACCAATACGCGCCAACCGCTGGTAGGAGGGGGAGGGGGAGGAAATGCAAAACCAGAAGGGCTACAACCGCAACACCTTGTTCCATCAAGATGAAGCCACTTCTCATGTTACAAATGACTCATTAACTGGTCTTCACGATTTATTCCTTGGAAGAGTGATAAGTCGCCGAGGAGACATCAATTGGCCACCCAGGAGCCCTGATTTAACTCCTGCTGATTTCTTCCTATGGGGCTACCTAAAAAGCAAAGTTTACAATCCATTGCCACCCAACCTGAATGTTTTGAAGCAAAGAATCACTGAAGAAATCAACTCTAAGCGATGCTCCAGCGAGTTATTGAAAATTTTAGCTCCAGGTTAAATGAGTGTGAACAAATGAATGGTGCGCATTTGCAAACGGTTGTTTTTCATAAATAAACTTCAAGAATTGCTCTTTAAATTAACATTAAATAAAACGAGATTTAATTGATATTTTGTTTTTTATTTAACATCTAAAAACGAAAAACATTCTGAGACACCTGTTATTATATACGAGGACTGTTGCATTGAGAACTTTAAAGATGTTACATGCAAAAGTGAGCTGCGCAACACTCTATGTCAGTGATTTACATAAAATGTTTAGATACCAAATACTGCACATAACATTGGTGTCTAGGAGCCATTTAAAAATTACAGAACCGTAAGAAAATTGTACCTTAAGGGTATTAAATATGTTAGTAAATATGTAGATTCTAGACATTTGTTTTAATTACTACCAAAATATCGTATATTATAGAAAATAATTCACAGTGTACCTTCCCTAACATTGAAACCGGTTCGTTAACGTGATGCTTCAGGTAAGCGCCGAATTTTAGTTCTGAAGAGAATCAAAAACAGTCTTCGACGAAATTAACTTCTCTTTCATGGCATTACAATAAAGAAAGCATGCATGTAATGTTTAATTAAGTACTACCATTGAATAGAATTCAATGGTACAATCTTTTGTAAAAAATAGCAAGAGAGTGTTTGTGTAAGTGAAGTTGAACTCATGCTATTGTACTTTTTTACTTTAAGTGGAACATCTTGATTTGTAGTGCATATTATGTTAAAATGCTTTCATATGTAACATTACTAACATTTTTCTTTACTCTCGGTAGGTATTTAGGTTTTAAATTCACAGATACCTACTTAACGCTTGTAGAATCCTTTTAGGGAAATAATCAGTCCTTTGTCCTTACCCCTTAACTGCAACTGTTTAAATAACGCGCACATAAGAGAATTGCGACCAGGCCTGTCGAGAGGGTAGATCCGTCATTTCATTATGTTTGAGATTAGTTTGTTAAGATCGTCGTGGGCACGAGACCGTAAATTTGATCCGATACATTGAATCGTGCGGCTATTTTCTTAAGAATTTAAACTAAGCGGCGCTATTAGGTATTGTAGAGGGAATAGAAAATTTTAATCTACAAGATGTTTTTAGGCACATTCCTATCATATTTCGGTTTAAGACTTTGTCCGATATATTAGAAATTTGTATTTATAGTTTAATTTTTTTTGGTAAAAGTTTTCAAAAAATGCGCTTAGTCTGGACACGCCATGGACTTCAAATTTTGTCAACTTTTACATGTTACTTTTCTTTATTAGTAGTGTTCCGAAAATCCAAGTTTTAACTTGATCCGCATTTGAAATTTTTTCGAAAGATTTTTGCACCTATAACCTTTTCATCTACAAATTATATAAATTTTTTTCCACAAATGTTAATTAGTCATTATTCTAAATAACATACATAAAATTATAACTAACAAACTATAAGTAGGTACGTGTGTCATGAGCATTTAAGAAAGTATGTATCATAATTTAAGTAGTGCTCTGCTCACTCCCCCCTTAGAGGTACTGTAGTAGAGCAATATTTCGAATTGAATATAAGACAGTTAGCGAGATCGATTTTGCCCTAACTGACAAATATTTGGGCTTCAAATACCATAAAACAATTTAATTTACTTTTATTCGATTCGATTTCCGGCATCTATTCATTACTGAACGTTCCTGAAAATTCGTCCATGGCAATTTCCTTATAAAAAAATGTAACACTGTATTAAAAATATTCTTAATTGGATAGCAACTTACTTGCTTCCTCGGTATTATCACCTTAAAGCTCATCGGTAAACTGGGTAGGAACTTCGTAAAGGTGCTCAATAAAAACGAAGAAATATGTATAGGTTTACATCTCTTATGTTTTTAATTATATCTCTCGAATCGAATCCACAAGTGACAATAGGGTATACCTACATCTAAAGATATATGTACTTGTGGACTACCTACTCGTAAAGTATCTCTTAAAAATGTGCTACCAAAATAAAAGAGAAACAACTAGATATAAATTTTAGTAGTTCATTGCTACACTAATTAGTAGAAATTAATCTAAATTAAGTTCAATTTAGAATGTTCTTGACCTCTCACACTAATCTTTATAAACGTCATAATATACATATGTGAAATTTTTTGTATGTTTCTATGTTTTTGATTACATAATAATGATGTAATTATTTGTTTAGCGTATACATACAATACCATTAAACATTATGTTTTCATAGATTAAAACAATTTTTATTAGATCTACTTATTTCAAATGTGCGGATTTTATTATGTG
The DNA here is from genome assembly GCA_036250285.1 of Pyrocoelia pectoralis. Lineage (NCBI taxonomy): Eukaryota > Metazoa > Arthropoda > Insecta > Coleoptera > Lampyridae > Pyrocoelia > Pyrocoelia pectoralis. Next base: position 11,799,110 of record CM070078.1, read on the forward strand.
ATCAAAGCTTTGGAGCGTTAGTCACGTGTATTTCGTAAAGGACACCGTGGCATATATTTACGTAAATAGAATATCTCAAGGTAAGTGCTTAATTCTTATATCGCTTTTCAAAATACACAGATCTGTTTTCATTGGAAAAATATCAGTTTTAGGTTGAATAAGCAGAGTGAAAGAACTAATTGGGAGAATACTTTAGTTCTATATGTCTAATATAATTAACTAAAGTGTAAGATAAAGCACAAACTTTGCTACAAACAGAAAGTTTGGTGCTTTACACATGTTTTATGTGCGTAAACTATGTTAGAAGTAGAAGGAAAGTAAATTGGTAGTGAAAGTAATTGGAAATGATGGTTAGGACTTAAAGAGTTCGTAAGTTGCCAGCTTTTTCTGTTACACTATTGAATAAATTGTAACAAGATAATGAGATAATGATATTTTATACTTAATTTTGGTTTAAGACGCAGGCACAAATTGTTTTCACTCGATGATGTTGCATAAACTTAATCAAGATATGAACCACCAAGTAATGACACACTACTATAGGTTTAGTTCAGAGACGTTAGAAACGCCTTTTGAATCTAGCCATCCGTTAGAAAAAATACTAATATACAAATGAAGCGAAATTTAGTCTTCCGTTTGTATTGCAAGACAGAATTTCACACATCGAGCTTTTTTGTATATTGCCAAATTAATTATTGTATAATAGCATGGCGAATACGAAGTGGTGGAACACAGAAAACAAGATTTCCGATAGGATGAGCACAGAAGAAATACAAGCAAATGATGGCAATCAAACTTATGGTTTCTAATAAAACAAATTATTTTACGCGTGTACAGTTTCATGTTTTTGTTTTCATTCAAAAATTCATTGAATTTCTGAACCGACCAAAAATGACTGCGGTAATGTAAACAATTTATTATGTATAAGAAAAAGTAAATAATGGACTAAAGCATCTATAGGGATAAAGGGATAGAACGTACTCGCAGGAGGACATGACGAGCTCCATTCAAAATATTATTAGAACAAAATGGCGAGATGGTTGGAGTGAGAATGCGGGTCGGTTGCGAAAAGTCGTCGAAAATATGAATGCGCTACCAGGAAGCAGCAAACTACATAGACAAGGCTAGCAATTGGTCCACGAGGATAAGTCAGTCACTCGTACTTAATACTAGGTAAGGATGCTCGAATATGCCCTTTGATATGTATACAAATACACAAGTAATAATGTAAACATACTTTCTGCATTAATCACAGCACAGAAAACCAGCGTGAGGTTCAATCAAAAGCTTAGATGTAGGTATTGGTAGCGCAAAAAATACAAATAATGAACAACGTATATATCGAATATCATTCATAATACCGACCATTCTTAATCTTCAGGGTAACACAAAGCTGCTTTCTATAGAAAACAGAGACCACAAAAAGAAAAGGAGAAAGAGAAATTTGAAAAAATATAAAAAGATTGAAAAAAAAGCTTTATATCTCAAAAACGTAGAAAATTTTGGAATGCGTGGTAATATCATACAAACTGAAACTCAAATGAGCATAGAAGTGGACACGTCAACATCATCGCCACAAGGTGGTTCAGGTATTTGGTATTTATCAAAGAATTAGCTGAACTGTTAATGAAAATACTTCTAGCTCCAAATTTAAGGAAGAGGGTTTGTGCTGTATTGTGAGAGAAGGGGTACTACAGAGATTGGAAGAGAAGGTTACAAAAACCACCAAACAAACTTAAACAAAAAAAGATACAATAATGAATTTTGAAACACAAAATTTGCATTTGTTCTTTTTGTACTCAGTTGGCCTAAAAGCTCTTACACTTATAAATGTACAGAAATATTGACCATATTCCCAAACTACAAGGGGAATCGGTAGCGCTGGTCAAAAAATACACTTAATTTGCGTTTTAAATACAACATATCTACATGTACTCTATTTAAAATAAATGTTCAAATACAAAATACACTTAATGTTTATTTTGCAATGTTCTTCCACTTAAGGAATACAAATTTGTTTAAACGTAGTCACTTAACTTATTAAATGGCAAAACGGAAAAGATTGCATCATTAAAAATTCCTACTGACCACTTATGGATATGCCCATTATCCATGTACTGTAGAGGTGTTTTAAATAAGTAATGCTTTCAAGATGTGCTAAAGTATTTTTGAATTTATGTGTATTTTAGAATACCAAATTTGCCGAAAATTGTATATGAAGTACAAAATACGTCAGAAACTTGCTTTAAAATATAAAATACAAAATGTAGGTATTTAACTTACTGTCCAGACCAGGGAACTGGGTTCATTGCAGCCTAAAAAAACAATAAAATAGATAAAAAGCCGCGGAAAATAACATTTCAGACAATCCTAGCGTTATAGTTTCAAACGGCAATATAATGAATTAATGATTTATTTATACACCAAATTTGTATATTGCGCTGGTAATTAACGAAAAATTTCCAAATTACTCAACTTCTAATCTCACTTATAAATGAAAATATTAATAAACCTTAAATAATAAAATAAATAAAAATAATAATAATGGGGCGGCTATTAGCGGAACTCAACGGCATACTCTGCGCAGGGTCGCTTCTGCAGATCAAGATTGGTAGGTTTAGCGGTAAATGTAAGATAAAATAATAAAATAGAGGTGAAAGCGTTTGATATTGCTTTACAATTCCCCAAAAATCGACATATTAGAATCGAACGTCAAAAAACAGCAAAAGTAAGAAGCTTTACAAAATATAAATTGGATTCAATTCACAAACCAATACACGTACACATCTTAACTATAGATCGCAGTATGTCATACACGCTTGCGCCGCGTATATTTTACAGCATCCCACAGGATTAATATTTTTTCTGTTTTTTCCTCTTAGAATTTAGGAAACATAAGTTACACACACTTAAAGGTTTTATTCCGCCTTCTGTTTCAATACCAATTTCATTATGATTTGGAACAATTTATTTTTTAGGTAATAGGTACATCTTCCCGCTACTTCATTGATTTTATCCCTAAAGTTATATATATTGTTAGATAGCTGTTATTGCATTCCAGGTAAGCGCTTTTTTACTGTTGTCAATGTAGGGGTTATTATCTGGGAATAATTTTTACGATAATAATGCGCGTTTTATTTCAATTCCTTGAAATACCTAAGCGGGGTATTTATTTTTGATACAAGTAATAAATACTGGAGTACAGTATTAGTAAGAACAATTATGAAATGTAGCTCTGAAAAGCCTTCCTTTTTAGTTTTTACTAATTTTCAAAATTTATGTCAACAAATTATTAATACATATATTAGATCTAGTTTTGTGAACTACATCGCTATCTCTTGATAATTACACATAACTTTAAACAGGAAATGATAATGTCGTTTCGAGAATGTATACTAGATGGTAGTGTGAGTTATATTGCGATTCTAAAATAAAGTCACTGTATATTGCGATTTGTAATAAAGTCACTGTATATTGCGATTTAATGCAGAGATAAAATTGAATTTTTTCATGGCATTGAGTTGAAAGGGTTATTTAATGCTGATGGGCAAGAGGGAAAATAAAATATGGATGGATAATAAAATTGTCGTTTATATTCATAAATTTCGAATTTGGTATGTACATTCAGTTGCAAATTACCTACGAGGAGGATCATTTAAACCGCAATCTCACGATATTACAAAACAATATGTGTTATTTTTCAAGGTATTCCCCGTCTAGATTGTACTTCTACTCTTCTACCATCTCCTTGGTAACTTGAAGTCTTGAAGATGATGTCTTTATAAAAAGTGTTTGGTCGTTTTGCACAAATATTTGCACTTCATGGTTATTTCCAAATTTTATACCACTTAAAGAATCAACTGAAACGCTGCTTTCATTCTTTTTGAGAGAGGTGGCAATAGTAAGGAGCATGTGTCCTTCCCTTAAAAAATCAAGCACAATAAGAAGCGAAGTTATGTATCGCCGTTCTATGCTTGCACTCTTAAATTTTGTAACAAAATGGTGAACCCAGGTTTCATCGCACGTTACTAAACGTTTCAAACATGTTTTTCCTTCATGTTCAGAACGGAGAAGAAACACACTTGAAATCTCAATTCGGCTTTGCGTTTTCTCATGATTTCACTTGGACTCACATCTTCTTTTGCTAGAATTTGATTACAAAACATTGTGCAACTTGGCTAGAGACTGGTTACATGCATTTAATTTGGGACTGACAAAATTGGGGAACATAGTAGCTAACATTTTTTTGTGGAACAGATCTTAAAGGATTACGAAACCCTATTTGACAACACTTTTCTAGACACGTATAAGTACAATCGTTGGTACAATACGGTTCATTTAAAGGTAAAATCTGACGCTAAACCGATTTTTTGCATACAAAGAAAAAGTAGAAGACGAATTAGTCATTAGATAAGTTGCATAGGGACGCCATAATAATTGAACCTGCAGAAACAAGCGATTGGGGGACACCTTTAGTTCCGGTGTAAAAACCCGACGGTTTCATACGTTTATGCGCGGATTATAAAACTACCTTGAATAAATACGTGGTTGAAGTTCGATATCCAGTGCCATACGCGTTGAGGAAATTTTGGCAGCGTTACAAGGGGGAATTAGTTTTAGCAAAATCGATTGAAGCGTGGCGTACGCGCAGTTAGTACAAGATGAGGAGAGCCAAAAAGTTCTTGCGTGGAATACTCACAGTGGTATATTTAAAGTACTGAGACTACCGCATTTGGTATTTCTCCAGCGAGGGCGATTTTTCAAAAGGAAAACGAACAATTATTACAGGGAATACCGGGAGTAGCGAACTTCTTAGCTTAGACGACACGAGGAAAGATGAAAGAACGCATTTAGAGAATTTAGCGGAAGTTTTCAAACGGTTGTCAGTTGTCAGACGCCGTATTAAGAATTAAGCGTGACAAATGATAACTTAGGGCACGTAATAAGGAATGATGGGCTATTTTTTCTCTGGTTTCAATGACACAATTGAATATTATTATGTATTAAGGCATTAAGGGTCAAAACAATGCCATAGCCGCGACTACGGTTGCGGAATTCGGGAAAACATTTATCGGAAGGTTTGACGTACTTGAATTTTATCGAATCGCAACACACACCGGTCGATAGTAACCTCTAGTGGATCCGGACTCCGGAGTCGGGGAAAAGTCCAATTAGCACTCTTAAAAGGGAGGATAGTCGAGGGAAAAGCCGCGAACAATTTAAAATTAAAATTGAATATTACGTTAGGGCACGAGATAATAGAACACCCAATAAATAATAATGATGGTTATGTACAAATTCCAAAACGTTATGTGCAGTAATAATGTGTAAATAGTAATAATATGTGTAGTTTTAAGGATCGTTTATATTAGTAAGTACCTACCTATTGTAAAAGATAGGTTAGATTCTTAAAAGGGAGGTGTATAGGACATTGGGTTTCTGAACCCTACCGTAACGGCACTTTAAAGGGTTAGCGCTCTAAGGATAACAAGAAGGCAGTGAACTCTAAGAGTTCACTACAAGAAGGTAACGGGTAGCGCGATTAGCCATCGAAAGGGCCAAAGAGGCATTGGGTTAGAACTGCCGAACGGCGTGAATGTAAGCTTCTATGGTAATAAAAGTATTTATGAAATAAGGGTGTTTGTTTATTAACAAAACAATATCTAACAGTTATATTATAATAAAATCAAAAAGTTCCGTATTTCTTCGGTTTCGGTTCTGGTCCCCGGTCAATGCAATAGCACAGATAAGTATCTGTGGTAATAGTTTTTGGACAGTTTTCGCATTATTGAACTTACAGGGGTCGTTATGTTTACGTGTATTCAATTTAAAAATTATGCACCACTAAAATTCTTGATAATGGATCATAGTGTCCACAAGCGTTGGTCAATTTTTATGTATGTATGTAGGTAACGTTTTTTGGTAGGATTCTTATTGCGTAACTATCTATAGTTTAATCTGTGCTAGGCTAGTTTATAGCGGCACTTGTTATCATAACGGTCTTGTAATCTATATGTAAAAGCCTTTTCAAACATCCAAAATTTGGACGACAAACCGTTCCATATCTTCAACAACGGCGGTCAGCCATTTATAGGGAACTTTTTATAAGACATTGTTTTAAACAACTCCTTAAGATTTTCGGAACGTGTTTAATAGAATCACAAATGATACCTTTGATTTAAAACTTGCAATAACCATATTTCTGGGCATTCAATTCAGGATTGTGGAAGTTTGCCAGCAGCTTGTTCTACGTTGGCGCGCAAGTTTCATCTATTATCATTCATTTTTCTGGAAAATATTTGATATTATAGAACTTTTTTAGTTGTTTCCTTTTTTGGTTATATGGGTTATATCATTGAATAAATCTTTCACTCAACGGTTACCTATATTAATTTTTAAACTGGTAATTCCTCGTAATTCACCAATAATAATCCTGAAGAAGATTTAAAAGTAGATCGAAATATTGATTATATAAAAGGTATTTACATTCTTTAATTACTTATAGCCCTTAATCAACCGATATAACCAAAAAAAGAAACAACTTAAAAAGTTCTATTCATATCTATAACGGTTGTAATAAACGTAACCAACAACTTTGATATTATATATATATATGCTAAATAACATAAAAAATCGAGAAGATATCAAAATTATTGGAAACCGTAATGGAAATAGTAATTTTATCGAAAAGAGGAAGAAAAAAATTTTGATTCTGGGAGACAGTCAAACCAGAGACATGGGCTTAATATTAAAATCTCTCCTGTCAACAAACTTTATCGTTAGTAATATATTTAAACCAAACGGCTTACTGGAAGACGTACTTATTAACATAAGTGAACTAACAACCGAGTTCTCCTGTGATGACTTTGTAATTATTTTAGCAGGATCCAACAATGGGTTGAAAGGTACGAAATTTGATCCCGTATTTCTAACTAAGATTTGTGAAGTTAAAAATAAGACTAACCTAATTTTGATTTCTACTCCATTCCATCATAATAAACCATTACTAAATAACTTTATTTATGAGAATAATGACACTATCTTCAATCACTTAAATTCTGACTCATTATATAACTATAAATACATCGATATCAATAGTTTAGTTTCCACAAACGACTTCACCAAGCATGGCTTACATTTACGATACAACGGTAAACTTAAACTTTTAAAGCATGTCATCAAAATCACAAACAATTTTAGTTTACAATATTGTGACTATTTCATAAATAAATCTAATTTAGTTTATCCTACTATTGAAACTACCAACAAAAATGATTATTATAACCATTTTTTATAAATAACGATACTCATATTGACAAGTTACCTTATAGTAATTGCTCTCCACGTAAAAATAATTGTAATGACCCTAAAAATAACGCTAGTAATCTTCATTTAAAAATACTGCATCAAAATATTAGGAGTATTAAAAACAAAATAATTGAATTTGAACTCATGTTAATGCTAGAAAATATTGATATTGCCTGTGTATCTGAACATTGGCTACAAGAAGATGCACATGCAATTATGAAAATACCGGGGTATCGATTAGGAAATATATTCTGTAGATCGAACTGTAAAGGCGGAGGAGTTGCAATAATTTATAAATCAAATCTAAAATTAAATATAAAACCTTTGAATATGGAGAAATATTGCAAAGAACAAATCTTTGAAATATGCGGTATAAATGTATCTATGCCAGGTACTTTATTATCTATGAATATTGTTACAATCTACAGATCTCCATCTTCAAATGTGCAACACTTTTTTAAACTCTTCACTTTAGTATTAAACAAATTATGTACTAATAAACACAGTCGGATAATCTTATGCGGTGACTTAAATATTGATTTTGCTACCGACACAAACCTGTCACTCACTTTAAGAGATTTGTTTATATCTTATAATATAAGGAATCATATTTCTAAACCAACAAGAGTATCAGAAACTTCCTCAACGTCTATTGATTATATTTGTTCTAATATAATTGATAACCGCGTACATTCCAAGATACTCCACAATGGCTTATCCGATCACACGGCACAAATTGTTGCACTAAACTTGGTATTAAAATGCTCAAAAAAGGAATTAGTTACACACACGTATAAAAGAAATGTTAATGAAAATAATTATAACACATTCGGCTTTCATATAAGCAAAGAAAATTGGTTCGAAGTATATAAAATATCAAATAATGTTAACGAAGCTTTTAAACTATTTGCAGACACAATAAATTATTACATCGATCAAGCGTTTCCCTTACGAAAAGTAAAATAAATAATGGTTGCCCAAAGCCATGGATAACAAAAGGAATAAAAATTTCATCGAAAAACCTTAAAAAATTATATCAAACAAAAATGAAAAGTAACTCTGTTCATGATAATAACACATATGTCAATTATAAAAAAATATACAAAAAGGTAATACAACATGCAAAAAAATTGCATTATGACAGAACATACAGAAATTCCTCAAACAAATCGAAAACAGTCTGGAATATTATAAATGAAAACGTACAAAATAGTAAATCGCAAACAGATATAAAAGAAATTGTAACACCATGTGATAAAACGACGGACAAGCAAAAAATAGCTACATACTTTAATAAGTTCTTTGTTTCTGCTCCCAAAAAATTAAATGTCCATTTAAGTCAGGAACCATATAACTTTCAAGTAAACAAATATTACCCTACAATGTATCTAAAACCAGTTACAGAATCTGAAGTATTTAACACAATTCACGATTTAAAACGCTCTAACTCATGCGGACTTGACGGAATTAGCGCCAATATATTAAAATACTGTATAACATCTATAACACCGCCATTGGCATATATTATCAATTTGTCTTTAACAAGTGGTATATTCCCAGAGAATCTAAAAGTGTCAAAAACTATTCCTCTATATAAAAAAGGAGATCCCACTAAATTAGAAAACTATAGACCGATTTCTCTGCTTTCTACAATTTCTAAAATTCTAGAAAAAGTTTTATTTAAGAGAATAACAGAATTTTTTATCAAAACTCGTGTGTTAAATGATGCTCAACATGGGTTTCTAAAAGGTAAATCTACCACAACTGCCATCTATAGCTTTCTGGAATCATTGTATAAAAATTTAGATAATAAACATAAATGTGTAGGTCTATTCATGGATTTGAGTAAAGCTTTTGACATGGTTGATCACTCTATTCTTTTAACAAAATGCTACCAGTATGGTTTACGTGGCAAAATATACGACTGGCTCTCGTCGTACTTACTTGATCGTAGCCAATTAGTGCAAGTTGGCAATGAAAGGTCCTCTAAATTACATTTAAGCTCTGGAGTTCCACAAGGGTCGGTTTTAGGACCATTATTGTTTTTAATTTTTGTTAATGATTTACCCCATGTTGTCGACAATAAGAACATTACAATGTTTGCAGATGACAATAGTTATCTCTCATGTAGGCAAGATCTTTCATCTACTTTGAGAAATCTTCAAGTATCACTTAACAAATTTCTTTTATGGTTCCAGTCAAATAAATTACACCTAAACATTTCTAAATCAAATATAATTAGTTTCGCGCCCCGTTCAAATAATCTAAATCAATCATATTTAATTCGAGCAAATAGTCAATCGTTACATCATGAAACTACAGTGAAATTTTTAGGCATTTATCTAGAAGCTAACTTAAGTTGGGATACGCATATAAATCATTTATCGAAAAAACTCTCTTCATTATCATTTGCAATATATAAGTTAAATAACCTAACCACACGACCAGTGTTGTTATCATTTTACTTTGCGCACTTTTATAGTAGAATTAAATATGGAATACTTTTTTGGGGGTCTTCAACCTCGGCGGTCAGAATATTTCGCATCCAAAAAAGAGTCATTAGAACCATAGCTGGAGTAACTAAATTAACGTCATGCAAAAATTATTTTATGAAATTTAATCTACTAACGGTACCAGCAATCTATATCCTTGAAGTCCTATTATTTGTTAGGGAACATCCTCAAAACTATCCCCCAAACAATTTCAATCACAACTACAATACCAGGTTTGGGTCTCAATTGTGCATTCCAAAACATAAGCTTACTGTGTATGAAAAAAATGTTAATTATATGGGTATACATATCTATAACAAACTTCCGAAACACCTAAAGCTAGAAGGTAATCTAAAAAAATTTAAAGCTGAAGTGAGGAAGTTTCTGATAAAAAATTGCTTTTATTCTGTAGAAGAATACCTGTCGCATTAAATTACCGACTGTGAAAATAATATTTGCCTAAATGCTAGTTTAGTATTTTATTTTTATGTTTGATACACATCTTGTATTATTTTAACTAATGTCTTACTGACTTGATCTATACCATATTATGTCTTGGTCCTGGATTTAATAAACTATTATTATTATTATTATTATTATTATTATAGATGTATATTTTCTATAAGTAGTAGGTAAGAGTACCAAAGAGAATATAATAAGCGGCCGAGGACTTTTAAACTCATAAGACTGATTCTCTTTCTATTATTCGTATACTCTTTGTTAATACCATTGAATAAATTTATTCAATGTTAATACTACATACTACCATTGACTTTAACTTACCATTCAACTCATATTTTTAACTTTTCAAATTAATTGTCCTGAAATATTATTTTATTGTTCTTCTATGCACGCATCGTAGTCAATAGCAAAGTGTAATAATGTTGAGAAATTTACATTATTTTTATATCAAAATATCAAAAATTGGTTGTCAAGATAAGATGAATACTGATTTAACACATACAGTCATACACTCGTTGCAAAAGTGTTGCCTATACGCACATACATAACTTTAAAAAAAATTCAAGAGTGCTATTTCCAATTTTTTAATAAGCATTGACCACGCATCATTTAAAATTTTGGGAATATGGTAGTCGGGGGCAATGGCGAAGCTTTAAAAACACAATTTACGTATTTCAGCGATTTCTGATATTTATACCTACCATAATGTCCATAATGTAGGTACTTACTTTACACTATGACTTAAGTGAAGAGATATTCAACGTGGGAAGTTTTCAAATGCAAGCCTGTATGTTTAAAATACACCCCTTAGCGTAAATTCACTTTAATGTTTTTGAGTAATGACTCTTTTTCGTTGTACCTTGCAGATCTCGTCGTTCACACAAAAACCTTCAATTCAGTGGCGCATCCAGCGAGGGGCAATGAGGGCAATTGCCCGGACTGAGAATATAATAACTTTAAAAATATTTACAAAATAATTAATATAAACATATCTATAAATTTATACAACATAAATATTACCTACATCATGTATTTGCTTTGTGGTGCTACCTACCTGTAAAAAAGTTTTAAAAAGCTAGCAATATATAATTATTCAATACGCTCACGCAAATTCCGATTTGGATTCGTCCGCTGATCGCTGCTGCAGCGGGAGCGGAGTTTTTTTCTTATTATTAAAAATGTAGCAGTCATTGCAATTTTATTTTTCAATAAAACTTTATTTAAAAGAGTAATATTAGGGGGTTAAAGTTTATTTTGAGGTACTTGTTTAACACGTGACCTTGAAATTTTGAAAAATTACTACTTTGGGTTCGCTACGCTCGCAATCGGTATCTTGCTTAAACCTATGTTTTTCTTAGTTACAATACTGATTGCCCTTACTGAAAATCGAGTCTGGATCCGCCTCTGCTTCAATTCGGATCAAATTGTGGTATAGGTGATCGATGTGGTAAAATATGTATTTCACGCACCTAAACATTTTTTCATACAACTTAGTTGATACAGTACCTACGTCTCTGATTGTAATGTTATAGGTTTAACCAGTCCCATACCTTAATCCTTTTAGGGCTTTGTAGACTCAACCACAAACAGTTTGTTCCGTCCGTGCACCTCGCGTAACCTTTTTTGAAAATGTCGAAAGATTCCTCTCATAATGATGTAAGACTAGAGTCTCAATCATTGCTAATCACGATAAACGATTTCTGTGGTAACAGCAATTCGTTCCCTTTATGTATACCAATGACTAAGTCTATCTCTTGAGGAGTTGCGTTCTCTAAAAGCTAGATCGTTGCAAGCACTGATTTTAATTTACCCACACGTCGCCTAAAATCCTGTTGATATTATATTCTCTTTACCTACTCATTTCCATTCTGACATTATAGTGTATGAGTATTTTTCATGTCTGACAGGCTCAATTATGTATATATCATCTATGGATGGATTGTTAAATTAGTAGGTAGCATATATTCTTGATAAAATGTTTACTATTTAGTTGTACGTGTTATATTTACTAACTCACCACTTACAGTGCGGCTCTCGGAAACATTTAATGAAACGTATATTGATTCTGTCGTATTTAAGGTACCCTATTGTCATTTATAATTCATAAAGTATATTGATCGTTAGCCGATGTACAATTTGTATCGTTCTCACAAAATATTTGCAATGTTATTTTACTACGGCATTTCTGTATCCACGGAGGAAGTTTACCTTCGTTCCTGTAGTGTTTTTATTATTGGAGATGATGCAGAACCGAATAATTTTTATAGTACCTACACTTCGCAGTTTTTCCATCATGCGCTGGTGGAGCTTTACCGTTAATCCGGGCAGAGCCGCCCAGAGGCGAGCAGGGCCCCGGTGATAAAGACTTAACCGGGCCCCTCGCACCCCTATTAAACGGAAAATCGGGAAAATCTAATTTATATAAACAGAAGCACGTACCTACTGTTACACCGTATTTATTAAGAAAGGAAGTAAATTAAAAACAGTCTTAGCAAGTAAAAATTTTCTTTTACATAAATGTACTGTTATCTTACCTATATACGTGTATTTTTTTTTCATTACGGGTTGTTTTCTCTTCGCTACTCCCTGCCACAGCCCGCAGTGCTCCCATAAGTATAAAGTTTCAATAAATATAAAACGGACCAATAATGTTTAATTCTGGGTAGGTACTGGGGTATATTACAAATAAGTTCTTCATTATGTTCGTTATTATTGTACCAAGAGGTGATCCAGTACTTAGGTACCTACTAATCCTTTTGGATACGCTAGTGTGTATACTAGTTTTTGATTTAAAAAATAGCTACTGTGAATCTGTTTTAAATAATTATTTTTTTTTTCCTTCCCTATCAAGCTGTTTTAAACTAAAAGCCGCTCTGTATGCTATTCCATTTTTTTATAGAGAAATTTGAAAGCATAATTTCGCATTTGAGTTTCTTAATTACTTATTTAATTCAAAATAGGTTTTGGTTCTGATGTCAAATCAAGATTTTTCCATAGATGATATAAGAGAATGTCACATTACAAAAATATCTCCATAACATGTTTTAAAATTAATTGGGGAAAGCAGAAAAAATACTAACATTAACGTGATTTATGGATAAGGGGTGAAAGGAGCGTGTTGATTTCAAAAGGTAGAGGAAATCAATAGTGGTATCGGTATCTCAACTACCCTACTCGTATGATAAGCATTTACAAAATTGGGAGCTTCGTAGCGCTCTTTATTGATTACCTTTCATAACATCCGTATCATAAGTATAATTACCCTGTAGTCTTGGATTTACAATATTAATAACTTAATTTCTTTTATAAGCGAATGTATGTATTAAATTATTTATTCTGTTTAAATGTGTGCATGTCGCTTGCCACCTATAAGTGGTAAACAAAACTCAAAACGAGTTTCTTGCACTCTGTGTATGGAAATAGCGAATCACGATTAACACACAAATTGAGCTCAGTGCCTACTATTGTCTCAAAGTAAGGTTCAGAAATCTTAGAAAATCGTATCGCCGATTTCCCTTTTGACGATTGTCTAATAAGGGATGAGTGATTAGCTTGTAAATAAAGAAAAAGTTCCCAAATAAATCCGTCACAGTTTTTTATATTCTCTCTGAATGTGCAATAATAGATAGGGGTTTCCGTTTAAGATTTTAAAATCACCCCCCTTATCCATTCCCCTGGGTATCGGGGGGTGAAATTTGTTACAGCATCGGATGTCCCCCTCAAAACCGTTAACTTTTTATTCGGAACATTTTTTGATCCGACGCAGTGTTGTAGAATTATCGCAGGTGGCGAATTAAAATGGGGCACCCAGTACATACTTCGAATCAGTTGCAATCCTGCCAGATTACACACTATTATTAAAATAAGAAGGAATCAATATAGAAATCATAGACAGACAAAAATTTGGGGATCTCTCGAAGAATGAAGATTCCAAAACTTACACAGAGAAAACTCAAACCGGGCAACACGAAGAATTGAAATCTTGTTCGCGTCTGCTACCCGTACGTAGTACGTCTTATCACTTCACTGAGCTTTCTAACTACTCCAATAATCAAATTCTATTCACTACGGCTACTGTCGAAATCCCCGCTATAGCGATCTTGCGACACTTCCACCATCACCTACTTCAAGTAGTCGATAAAAGTCAGACATGAGGGGTTCCTTGGTAGTTCCCAGACCTCTTTACCATTTCGATTATTGGTCACTGTGACTGGTCAAGGGATTTCTAATGGATAAATCCTTTGGTAAGTGAAAGTTTAGGTTTTATCTCCCACTTCTTCATCTTCATATCTCTACTGTCATGAAGTTTCACAATCTTATCCAAGGGTCACAATTGACGTTTCATGTTTTCTCACGAGAACGACCTGTCTAATCTTCACACAAACTTCAGATTGATGAGTTGCCGCAGATATTCTTTCTGGAACCTCGACCGGAGATGCTCACGTAATATACTTAAGTAATTCAATCTTTTGTTAAGGCCAATTCCATCAATTTGATCCAGCTCAGGGAGAGATGCAATTCTATTTCCAATCAGGAACATCATTGGGGTCAACGGTATAAGAGAATCCGAATTTTCAGCTACATAGGTAAGTGGGCGTTGAATGACTGTTGATTCTACATCGGTAAGCAGAGTCAATAATTCTTCTCTATTCGCAGTTTACTTTCCCAACACTTTCTTTAGTAGATCCTTCATCAATCCAATTAGCCTCTCGTACCAACCACCATACCAAGGACTTGCAACCGGGATCCTTTTCCACTTAATCTCATTCTCATTATGTTCGCTGATTTCATTCCAATCAACCTTCTTCAGTTGATTTGCACAGTCTATAAGGTTAGTTCCGTTGTCAGAATAAATTATATTTGGCCGACCTCTTCTGTTCACAAACCTTCTAATAGCTGCCTTTGAGTTCGCAGATAGAGATGTAACTATTTCCAAATGGATTCCACGATAAACAGCGCAGGCAAATAGGACTATCCAAACCTTCTTGTTACCTTTTACCACCAATGGTCCACACAAATCGATCCCCGTTACCTCAAATGCAGCGCCTAAGCGAATCCAGTGTTCTGGTAACGGTGCTTCAGATATCTTCGCTATAGGGCAACTTAACTTTTGACAAATATCGCACCTTTTCAACACGGAACGGATGAATTTCCTGCTACCAACGGTCCAGAACTCTTCCCTTAATTTTGACATCAAGCAGTTTACCCCGCCATGGCCATTGCCCAGATGAACCTTCAAGATCAAGGCAGCAATAACTGGACATTTAGCAAGTAGGAGGACAGGTAAGTTGAAATGATCACCAAATGATCGGTAGGATTCAGCTCTCCAGGAACATGGAACCAATCTTCAGTCTTCGTAATTTTTTTGATTTCGGTTACCTTATTAGTAAGAAACACACCCCAGCTGGCTTCATTCTTTATCCAGTAAAGGGCTGTGGAAGAGTCTACTCAAATATATGTTTTGATTTCTTGATTTCCAATGATTTCTTTCACTGCTTTAGACAGACGAGCACCAATCAAACAGGCAAGTAGTTCCAGTCGAAGTATAGTCAATGTCTTCACAGGAACCACTCTGTTTTTTTCCAAGATTAGATGAACTGCAACAGAACCTACATTCTTAACACGGAGAAACGCAGCAGCAGTATAACATATCTTAGTAGCGTCGACAAAAACGTGTAGTGACCAGCCTACCTCCTTCCTGCTGAGTGCAGTTATCCAACGCGGATCCTGATCTCACTGAACTTACTTCCATGATTTGACATTCCGCAGATAGTGCATTTGTTTTCTATGAAGTTAGTAGATAGCAATTCAGCCGCTGTGGGCATCGAAGTGAACTTTCTTGGTTGGTTCCAAGACTTTTTGTATTCAGGTTCGTGAAACAAACTTCTTGATGCCAATCTAATATTATCTTGCCCTCGTACTTCTTTTTTCAGAAATTCCATTAAGGATTCCAATTCCCTTTCGCAATTATCAGTACCGTAGTCAGAGTGTCGTTGCCATACCCGAAGTATTTCCGCTGGGAGACAGCATTCCACAAGCGGATAAATTATAGAGGCACTTTAAGGGATCCTAAGGCTCTGATTTGTGATGATAATTGGATGTACTGCCACGGTTAAGGGTTCTCTCTCAGGGGTGGGGTTTAATAACCAGTCGTATTCTGGTGGGCATTAAACAAAGAAGGCAGTTTCAGAGTACGTCGGTTTATGCGGCCAAATCATCATCCGTCTCGAGGCCCCCGGTCCCGAGCTGATCGGTTAAGAGGGAGTCTACTGCTGGCCAACTTCTTTATTGAACATTTTTTAATAATGCAAACTCTTAATAAAATAAACAATAAAACAAGTCTCCCGACAAAAATTCGTTTGCTTTCTTATCAACAATAGTTTATTTTTTAGGAAAGGGTGTAATCTGTAAGTTTGGTTGTAAGCCGTACATGCGCGGTTATATTTTTTAGATCTACTTTTGTTAATTTTCATCGCAAGGTTAATCTTTATTAACGATGCTGCAATATGGTTGAGTTCTATAATAGTTGTTCGATGGTTATTCAACTCGAGAGATGTGGCCAACCGCCTTACTGTACGTAGTAAACATTTTTTTGCGTCGCCATAGCCTTTTGGGGGGAGGTTTTAGACTTCTTCTGTCCAAGTTTTTGTTTCATTTAGAAAAAGTTTGATTTGGTAGGGCATTGTATCAGTTTAGGTCACCGTCGAGTTTTTATACGTAGGTAACTGCAATCGGTTTAATCCATATGAATACACAAATAATTAAATTATTTTTTATCGATTTTTAATTCGTCGCTTTATTTAAGCTAAGCCCCTGTTTATAACTTGCAATAAAGAAATGTGTTATTTTTAGTTTTCAAATTCACTTTGTTAATTTTTAATACAAGATTAATCTTTATTTACGATGCCGCAAAATAGTTGACAATTTTAGAAGTGAATAATTATTTTCATAACAGTTAATAAACGCTATCTAAATTAAAATTTAGTTTTTCTTAATACAACATTTAGACAACCATCAAAAATACAACCGCGAGCAGTTTATAGTAATATTATACCCCATAATAACCATATACCCCATAATAACCATATACCCCATAATAACCATATAGGTACCCCATAATAGCCATAACTTGCATAGTGCTAATTAAATTCAATGAAATATTTAGGATGATTGAAAACCTTCTTATGCGTATCTGAACTTAATTATTTATCGCTTTATAAACAGAAGAATGAACCCCATCAAACTTTTATATAATTACAAGAATACGGAAATGAGATCAGGTGAGCTTTAAAATCTGTAAAAAGTTCAACATAGAGAAACCCTGGATTAGCTGCTGATTTTAATGGAGAATGCGGCAAGAACAATGGCGAGGAATTTTAAATGAAATCCGTAATGGAACGCTATGTTCTCCACTTCGAGTTAAGTACGCAAATTTAGCTTTTAGTTTCTTGATTTATAACGGTGTAACACATTTTACTACTATGGCTTCTTTACATCCTTTGTTATCAAAAAGCAATCAAATTTAACAATCCATTAAATGTGGTTTTAGTTTAAAAGGTACTAATCTCAAGTTTAATACAAAAATCAATTGAAAAGAGACAAATATGGGTTTGGTGTTCGAATGAAACGCTGTATTATTTCAGTTCAACCCCAGCAGTTTGTTTCGACAGTTTAGTTGGTCCGGGAAATCCGGGATGAGTGAAGTTGACATCGTTTTATTTTTTAATGCACATCCGAACTTGCGTGATTGAATGTTGTACGCATCAAATATTTCTGATTGACTTAATTTCTACAATTTTACACATTGTTACACTTGGGATAAAGAGGTTAATTTTTGTGATTTATCTAATAAGTGATTTACAAAGTGGAATGAATTGGTGATGTAAAGGTGAGGATAATACTTATTGTAATAGCTGTTAAATTGTACAAATGAGGGAAAATGGCAAAATTACTTACAACCTCCTTTATTAACAGTAACGATTACGAAGGGGATGTATAATATATCCACTTCTGTTCGAAATTTATTCACAAGTACCTTACCATTTCTAAAGGGATTTAATTTAAATTAATTCGCTATATTTGGCTAAGAAATTCTCCTGACGTCATCCAAATGAGTAAAATTTTTTTTCTTGTGCCGCAATGTTTTTTCAGATCAGAGGAGAAAAAATACGCTTCTTTGTTAATTATCCGAAACCAAATGTAAGTAACCAAACGACCTTCTAATTTGTTTTAATAACCCAAGTACAAACACTCCAAATCAAATATTTATGGCAACAGTTCTATTTGTCTAAAATTCCAAATGTAAATATTTTCAATTCAGTAGCTTATTAAACTATTAGGACACGTTTTAATTTGCTTACTCGCTCCTTCCAAATGCTCATGAAAAAATACAAATGCATTAAATTTCATTTGAAATACAGATCTTATTAACAACACTGTCGAAAAAGACGTTTGTTAGCTTTATAGTATTTGAGGATTCTTTCATCAATCCTTTTGACATTGAGTATATTGTCTATGTTTACTTTTTCTTCTTCTTGCATTTCTTCTCAGTGATTCTTCATGATTGGTCTCTTAAGCTTTTTAACTGCTTCCCATAGCAAGTAATCTGTACTTTTCTCTGCAGAGAGACTCTCAAGATATTCTTCTATGGTGTTCTGTTTAAATGGTTCACTTTACTCTTTAGGTCTGGGGTAGCATTATTCCTGGTTTGGTGGACAATTCTTCGCATTTTTTTCTTTTCAGCTATTAACTGATATAGCCACTGCGTTATCACAAACTGGTTACAGGACACCGATTGTGATTTTCTCTATTGCTTCATCTATTTTTTCTGAGGATTTCAGCATTCTATAGAGGGCAGTAAAGTTTTCTATTTGTAATTTAAAACTTTTTTAATTAGTCTAGGTGAATTTTCTTTCTTTATTACTGTATCACTCAGAATCAAGGGGATGGGTGAGTGATATCGTGTTTCTTTCACAATAATATAATTTGATGCAATTCCTATTATCACAAGGAAAAGTCAATTACATTTGGTATTCTACTTCGGTTCGTTGGCCAGTAAGTAGGCTTACCCGATGATATCATCTCACACTTAAATTGTTTGGATGCTCTAAGGAGTTGTTTTCCCTTAGTGGGGGTTTTTATGGAACTGCAATGCGTACGTTTTGCATTATAATCCCTCCAATAACGAACCTTTTTCCTTGACTTGGCAAGGAAATTAATGTAGTGTTCTTCATCTGAGACATGCCGTAGCGATCAGTATCATGCTACAATATCGTACCTTTTGTCCGGATTCTGTACAAATGAGTCGTTGTTTTTTTCTCCATCCTTAAGGGAGATGGGACCTCCAAAAAAGGTGTGAAATTTACAATTTGAGAATAGTTTTTTATGGAGAATCCAAAAGTGGAATGAAAAATAGGTGTCTCTATTTAAGTTTTCAAAACTCACCCCCGCTCCACCCAACGTATCATGAACTCAATAGGTTTCAAAAAATAAAGGAAACGCGTTTTTTCTTTTTGTAATTGGATGTGTCGTTCTCGAGTTATTCAAGGGTGTATATTTTGACTTTAATGGCGTCCCGACGGCGAACTGGTGATCCGATCAAAAAATTTATCAAAGATTTGGAATCAGTAAAGAATTTCCTATAAGATGACCTCACTTTCTAAACCCTGTAACATCGACCAACGCACAGACACACAGACATCCGGACGAATTTAGTAACCAACTTTTTGAAGTTGGTTGAAAGCAGTAATAAAATATTTTTGGATTTCGTCTCTCTAGACATGTAGGTACACTTAACATTTCTTGAATTACAGTGGGATACAGGCTAAATCATACCGTAAAACATGCTCATACGAGTTACAGATGAGTTCCAAGGAGTTTTACGGAAAAAGCAGCCAAAAGGTTAAAAAACAGAACGTAAAAATAAAAGGGAAAAATCGAAAACAAGATGTGTACCTATTAAACAACGTATTACCAACACAAAATAAGAAATATAAATGTGCATAAAAATAATAATATTAAAATGATTTCGACATTGAAACGAAGAGCGCAAATTTGGTGCAAGGTTACAAAGTATGTGGGGTATGGGCGATTTCATGCATGTCACTCCAAATTTGTATAAGAGATAGCCAACTGTGAGTTCATTAATGTAATACACATTCGTTTTGACCTCATACGTAAGTACATTTGCTGCATTTTCTACAAAGGCTATTAAACACTTCATTTAGAGCACTGAGCTCGTTTTATTTCAGATTCAACAACGGTCAAGCACTTTTTCATTGATATATAAATGAAGGTTTTTTTTTCAGGCACTATTAAATGACAAGGGTTAAGTTTGACGTAGATTACTCGTTTGACAGTTCATCACTCTGAATTCAAGATTCGAATTTACAAAATATTGGTGCTATAATAAATATCGTGTAAAAATATGTACGTAAAGGGGAGAATTATTGTTAATGCACACGTTGTACTGAAGATAACAGCGAATAGAAGTCGCTACCAAGTTTAACAAAATCCCGTAGGACTTCAGCACTTTAAACAAGATTATTGATTTTATTATATTCTCCACATATGCTCTGAATGTAAGATTAATAAAAAGGAAAGATGTAATATTTAACGGAATTACCAATAAATCTGCAGAGCTGGTTTCTACACAATGTTTACTGTCTCAAATATTAAATCAGGAAATAGTGGCATTTATATTTTTATTGTACCTAATGGTTTGTCGCTTCTTCCCATAACGACTATTTTATATCTTCATTATATTGCAATATGTAGTTCAAACAAGAAATAAAGAAGAGTGCAGCACAAATAATGTGTAATAAAATCGAAGCTTTGTTAAAACGGTTGCAAATTGTTAATTTTTATTCACCTATTATCCATTATTCTTAAAACGATAAATCTCCACATCAACAATATGAAGCTCGAGCGGACCCCTGCATAATTATATTTTAGAGTGATGTTGATGAGGTGTATGAAGCCGAAATTGGTAACAATGGAAGTCTTATTTCGACACGTGAACACGGACGTATAAAAAACAAATGGACTGCTAATTGGTACGTACCGGCAACATTTATTTGTCCCCACCATGGGAGCCGCCATACTGTGCTCTTAGTTAGTTATTTTCTTGTAGAGATCGATTTTAGTTGGCAATTTCAAACGTCAAATCGAAAGTGGTCCAAACTTCAAAGTCTTTGACTTAACCTCAATGTTTTATATCTTACCTTTCGTTGCTTTCATATTTGACATTTTTTATATACATAGTATGAATAGAGCGTGATGTTTCGTTGGAAACGATTGTTGCTATGTGTCGTGTGTAAATAAACAAGTTTTGTTTGTTAAATGGTTACACATAATTATGCCATTTTGGAGTACATCGAAAACCACGTTCCAGAAGAAATTTTACAAATACTTTCAACAGCAGTATCGTCGTTGATACCAAGCAAGTGATGATGAAAATATAGTTACAGAATTGAAATTCAGAAATAGAAATGACAAATTATAAATTGCAACTTTCAAATATAACCGCTAAATTTTCAGGGTTCATTACTCGCTTTGATATATAATCAAAGATTACTCCACAGACCACTAATATTTTTAATGGTCTGTGCACAAATCACTTTTTTGTTAGTAGTTTGTGGGTCTGTGGATTACTCCTTTAGAAATACACCAATACAAAATTGAGCCACAGAATAAGGTCCCCTTACTTATTCTGTGATTGAGCACAGTATGGCGCCGCCCAGACAGGGGACAATTATTTCAACATAATTAGCAGTCCATTTGTTTTTTATACGTCCGTGCACGTGAATCTGCAAATGCTGATTCTCCCCGCAGCACACGTGAATCTGACGCTTTCCACAGGCCACATGAATCTGCAAATTCTGACCCTTCTCATAGACCATCTAGTAATAGTAGTAGTTGTCAGTCTTCATTTGCACCACAGACGAAGCAAAAGAGGAGACAAACTGATGATGCATATTTAGAAAGTATGACTGGCAGCTTGCTAAGTTTTACCAAAAAAACTGAATGAACCTCAAATGCCTGTCATCTATCATGCCAGCAAGAAGCATCACACAAATTTTTAGCGATTATATTTCTGGAAAACTTGCAAGCATTGGCGATGAGGAACTGAGGGACCAAACATAAGAGAAAATTATATCTATTGTTAACCAAGCAATGCAAAAAATTTTATTATGGAGTGTGATAACATACATGTCATAGCTACAGTTTTTACATATTACCTCGTGCGATTGTTTCAGTTAGCCAAGGTACCGAGCCCATCCAATATCAGAATTAAAATAGTCCTTAAAATTTTCACGAGTAATCCTAGCAGAACTGGTAGATTGGTTACTACCTTGATGAGAAATTTGTTGCAACCGTGTTTATGTAATTTTAGGTTCAGAGTTTTTACCATTGACATATTATGTAAAAGTTTGAGTACATAAAAAATTATGAAGAACTACGCATGCCAACGTAATAGCACAGAATAAAGCACAATGTGCTTTATTCTGTGGTAATAGTTTCAACTTTTCCTGCATTTAAGTGTATAGGATTTAGCAAAATCCTCTATCTGTTGGCTAAAATTCCAAATCCACTCTCCACCATTCCCCTAGCTCGTGACAAACGATAGTTGTAACTTGTAAATTCGCTTTTCGTGAGTTACATGACGTTGTGGATAAGGTTTCATTCAGTTTTCCATAAGGGGGAATCATTACATATAGAACCTTGGTATTGCCCTCTTGTAGCACACAAGGTGATGGTATATGTTCAAACTACGATTGTTTAGTTTCTTACACCGCTTCCCACACACCTCCATCACTCGTTCTATCATTTGCACCCACATTCACATACATAAACTAACAATTGGCAGAAACTAAAGCTAGTAATACTTTGTGCCTTTATAATTATTATAATAAAAGGATCCTGGTTACATGGCGACCATCCAAAGCCCATAAACAATGGGGAAAGTTCCATTTCGATTCATAATCTTCAGAAACTTTCAACCATTCAGAATGTGTAGATAGAAAGTAATGGAAAAGTCACACTGAATAAAAAAAGTTGACTATTTTTAATATTATTTTATACCTTTAAATGTGCTTTCAGGTTTTTATAAATAGCCAAGCAAACTTCAGGAATAAATTTTGAAATTGTGCTTTCACGGATTCTAATACTATACATTAAGGATCTGTATGTTTCCCCTGTTGCAAGGAAGCGTAATAAGGTCATATCTAATATTAATCTGTAATCATGAGTTCAAAACTATACCTATAAAGGCCATTTCATTTTCACTCACCTATGTGCAGCACTAATACTGTCACGCATTAAAGTGTTCATCTTCTTGATATCATTTTCTACTAAATTTAATAATATTTGAAACTGTCCATCATCAAGTTTCAAAAAATTTCTGTTTGCTGTTGGATCTTTATACCCTAACTGCGAATTTAGTAAAAATAGAGCCCCATTCTCCCTTCTTTGCAACCAATTTTTCGTCCATTTTGAACGTTTTCGTCTATTTCTATTAAGTTTTAAATATACTCAGTCCCGGGCTACAATTCGTCAGGGGCCCTATAGTGAAATGGTACCAACCCTTTTTTAGGATGGGGGGGGGGGGGGTGAATTCCGTAATTCCCATCAGAAAATCGCGATACAAAATTTCATATAGGCTTGGGAGAGTATTTTTTTCGAAAACTGTTAAATAATAGTTTAGTCATAAATAAAAGATAAAAACAATAGGAAAATAAAGAATATTTATTATTATTGATGGTGACATGATTATAAAAGTAAATAAAATTCAAAACAGCACATAGGCAGTAGGCACACGACACATCTACAGAACACTGCCAAATAGAAACACAACTGTTGCTCAAGCTACGAGCTCGGAACTATCGAATGAGAGAGGACTCAGGAGCAGGACGCCGCCAGGCTCCTCGCCTCACCCCACTTACCCCCGCACTGGCGCTGTACTCTTTTCTCTCTAGACCGTCCAAGCACAGAAGAAATACCTACGGATCCAGAAGCGACACTTACGGCGGTTTCTTTGATGTTTGATGCGCTAGACTGCCATCTTGAAAGCAATAAGTATTTGGGCGGTGCTGTTTATTTAAAATATCCAATATATGTATAAAATAAAATCAGAGCTGGGAAAGATACTTTTAAAAAGTATTTAAATATTAAATACAAAATACTTTTACAATCAATAAAGTATTTAAATATTAAATACTTTTTTGAGAGAAAAGTATTTAAATAAAAGATCCAAAAGTATTTAAATACTGTTTGAAAAATAAATACTTTCTGAAAGTATTTAAATACTAAAAATATTTAAATACTTAGTTAAAGTATTTAAATACTTAGTTAAATTATTTAAATACTAAAAGTATTTAAATATGACAAGTATTTAAATATCAAAAGTATTAAATACCACTATTGAAATATTTTTAATATATTTTTTTGGCCTTGGATGAGATGAGGTCATGTAAGGTCATTAAAGTATTTAAATATTTTAAAAGTATTTAAATACTTCCAAAAGTATTTAAATATTTTAAAAGTATTTAAATACTTCCAAAAGTATTTAAATATTTTAGAAGTATTTAAATATTTTTTTTTAATACAAGATACTAAATACTTTTCAAAAGTATTCAAAATTTCAAATATAAATACTATTTTCAAAAAGTATCTTAAATATAAGTATTTAAATACTTTTTAGTATTTAAATACTTGAAAGTATTTAAATTTTGAAATACTTCCCAGCTCTGAATAAAATATACTGCTTTTTTTATAAATGTGTTATATGTATTTAGTAATTTTTGCGCCAGATTCGGCGGTTTCTGTTAGGTATGTTTGCAACCTCCTTTTAGTTCATTTTAGTATGACGACCATCTTAAAAGGAAGTATTTTCGCATTGCAAATTGGTGTCTGCCGAGACGGGTAAGTGTCGCTTCTGGATTCGTAGGTCCAAGCAAGACAGACGCCAGCGCGAGCAGAGTATACGTTGAGCCGCTCGATGTTGGCGCTTGGTACGGTTCAAGAAAACATGTTTTATATTCAGCTAAATATAAAATACAAATTTGATGCAGAAAATATTGGATGGATTCCAAAGGCCAGGGGAGCCCCTAGAATCCCAAGGCCCGGGGAAAACTTAACCAACGTGTAAAATAGCATGCAAACAAAAATTAAAACGGATTTAATACAACAATTTTCAAGATATATTTCATAATTAATTTGACAATAATTGTTAACCGTGTAAAACGACTCTAAGGCTCCGGGCTATAATGTATTTCAGTGGAAAGCTAATTTTTGATTGTAATACCTACTAAAGAAAAATTCTCCACAGGCGTATAAGATTAATTATGAGAAGAAAATTTTTTACTTATTTAAGCTCTTCTAGCGTTCCTTGCCCAATTGCATTTTTGCTGCAATTTTTTATATTCCTAATTGCATACGAATTTCAATAAGAGGCATTTTTTAGCTAAAGTGGAATTCAATTTCAACATGCACGAGCTATGTCATCTATTTTAATAGTGAAAGCTTTTAGGCGCCCATAAACGTATACTAAACTAAGTTTGGTGGGAGCATTCCTGGCGGCCATTGTTTACACTGCTATGATCCTAATGAAAAATGGGGATGCAAAACATCTACTAAGCTCATATCTCAGTCCGCCAGTGCCCTAAAAGTGTATTTCCTTACAGTAAGTTGCTGTTTTACGCTATTGTTCTTGATGTAGTATTTAATCTTTACGGGTTATCAACACGTTTTCCTACCTTATTTTTGTTTAACATGCGATCGAAGGAGATTGCTTATATTAGTAGGGAAGAATTAAATCGCTCTTGATAAGAACGTTACACAAAGAAGCGGTTGCGCATACCCATGATTATAGTGTGTCATTTACATAATTTAACTCAGTTGTTCTTAACAGATTAGCAAAAAATAGCCAAGGAAAAATTGTAACAATATTAGGGTCGCTTACATAACGTTTATAATTATTAACTAACAAATAAACAAAATGAACATGCGTCCTTGTAAATTCAATTAAGATGAAAAATAACTCAAGTTTAATGTTTGACCTTACTTACTTAAATTACATGAACAAAAACAATGAACTGTCATTTCCAGAGTAATTTCTATTTGCTTGCTTGATAATCGATAAAGTTTTCCGCTTGCTTGTATTTTATTCTTCAGGAAGCGATTTCACCTCATAGTATACTTCAATATACTCAAGCTTTACCTTAAAAAAGAGTGTAATTGTGGTGTTATATAAAATTCATTTAAATGTTTACTTAAATTGCAGGTTACAGGATGTTGTCTATCATTCGAGGAACATGTTTGACGATTTCCAAGAGCCGTCCGCTTATTTTACATAATATCAAACAACGATTGATAAGTGTAAGTTGAATTATTTAAGACATTTTTTCCTTAACCTACGCCAATAAGAAAACGATGGGGTATAAAACTGGGATGATTATATGACAAGGGGAAAGAAAATTTTATAAACTTTTTTTGGCCGTGAACTAGACTCAAGGGAGAAATAATGAATTTTGTGCGCAACGGACCGGATCAAAACTGCTTTCCCATAAAGGGTTTGGTATCGTATATAAAAGTTGGAGATGAGAGATCGCACCAGTTGTTATGTTAGGGTTTTGCGCAGTCCATCTTTGTACGTCGCCGCTCTTAATATCCCCATACGTTACTACAAATTAATTTCATCAAAATGGCAGTTTATATGCAACCTTCCGTGATTTTAATTGACAAGTTTAAGAAACTACGATTCTTTCGAGATGAGGTAAGTTTTCATGTTTAGGTACCTATTGAATACATCTTTCACTCAACGCTAGAACACATTCACGTTGAACTGAAAAAGAAGTTTCCCGATTATTATACTAATTATTAGACTATTTTAAAGCTCATTAAATTAAATTGAGCTTTAAATTAGGTCGTTGTCCGAAATGTGAATGCGTTGAAATAATAAATAAAGCACTTCTTGCCATTTTCCTAAGTACCCCGAGTCACGCAATTTCAATACACGCGAACGTTAAATTTACTTCCGCATAAAAATATGGGTTGAAATAATCGACAATTTTTATTTCCAGTCTGGGACTGAGGAAGTTATGTCTGAACCTTCAACACCTTCGACACCAACCTCACCAGCACCAGAACCTTACGGAATAAAAACAATTACTGAAGAGGATTCGGAAGCTTTACTTGGTCATCTGCGGAAATTTTTCTTTAAAGACGAGCCACTTAATGTTGCCGTACAGTTAATAGAATATGAAAATTCTACATGTGCAGAACTCGAGAAATATTCACTAAAAAGCATTAAAGAGGGAACGTCGTTAATGGCCGTTACAAACTCCAATCACGTAATAGGGGTTTGTTTAAACGGGACTATTACAAACAGCGCCTCAGATGAAGAGGAAAATGAGGAAGATTGCGCAAATGTTAAATTTTCAAGGGTTCGTTCATTTTTGGATTTTTGCGGCAAGGAAGGGACAAAGGCCATTATTCAAAAATACCCTGATGTTGAAAAAATTATGTTTGTTAAAATTATATCGACGGACACGGCATGGAGAGGAAAGGGCATAGCGAAGGAATTGATGGATAAAACAAGGTAAAACTACTAACATAATAATATAATGATTTGAATTATGAATACATTTTCTGGATTGCACTCGTGTAATTAACGTTTATAAATCAAATTCTACGTTTCGTAGCCTTTCTCAAGAATCATTAATTAATTTGACTTTTTGAGAAAGGGGGCGAAGAAAGGTTACCGAAACGTAGAATTTGATTTATAAACGTTAATTATACGAGTGCAATCCAGAAAATGTATTCAAATCATTATAACAATTATCGTGGAAACCTAAATAATAACATAATAATATAATTACATATATATATTTTATAACCCTGACAGATGGTAACGTCAGTAGTAAAGATGCATACCTACATATAAATCAATGTTTACAAACGAGAGAAAATTACATCAATTACACTAAATCAAAATTAAAATTTATAAGCGGAGCACGCAATTTTTAACAATATACATATGTATATCTAAAAAGTCATTTATGGTAACGTACTAACAATATTATTGTGCTTTATATACAGTAGGGAAATTTGATTAAGTATATATTTTTATTTCATTTCGCTTACATTAAAATGACTTAACATCCCGGTTGCAAAGAACCACGAGGAAGGTGTTACCCTAATAGCTAAATTTGAAATTAATGCAAAATATGTTAAATATCTTAGTTTATTAAATGGCCTATATTAGTAAAATATTGGCGTTCCGTATACAATATATGTACCTGAAACTAAAATGGTAAAGATGTAAATATAGTCTTTTTTAAGTTGTTTCTTTTTACTAATCTGGAGCAGCTCGGATAGTTATTTATAAAAAGCGTATGCTGTAATTTATTCACCATGTCATATTTATGCGCTGAGTTCACCAATACAGAAGAGTATTATAGAATAAGCGCTCCAGATAATGGGGGGGGGGGGGGGGGGGGTGTTAAACTCGGCTTAATATTTAGAGAAGGAGTAGGTTATGCAATTTCTTCTGAATTTCAGTGTCCTTTTATGCTTAAGCAGGATCCAGTTAAATGTAAGTACCTTTATAATTATAAAAAGAAAAGTCCTGACTCACTGACTCATCAACGCCCCACCCATAGCCTTGCACCTAGATAGCCGAAATTTTGCACAAAGGTTCTTTTATGATGTAGACAAGAGATAAGGCCGGATTTTTCGAAATTCAACTCCTAAGGGGATAAAATAGGGAATGAAAGTGCCATTTTTTTCACAGTTAAATCCATAAAAATTGGTATATGGGCTTTCGGTTAGAAATTAAGACACACGTGTTTCAGGATTTTCCGAAATTGCGAAATAAAATAAGGGATGACACTTTGTATGGAAATCCGTCATGTTTTAAGTTAAATCCATAAAAAGTGGTATTTGGAATTACAAGGGCTGGTTTTCCTGCTAAGGAGTTGCAACTCGAAAATCAGTTTGTACACATTTAGTAAGCTCCTAAATCGAAGGATGATTCACCGTCATAAATAAATTGATCCGTTCCTCGATTCCTTAACATAGTTTCCTCTTGCGTGTTTGGCACAAGGTTTCCTGCTAAGGGATGGCAACGTGGAATTGAAGTGTTAGATATTTCGAAAGCTCCTAGATCGAAAGATGATTCACCGTCATAAATTGATTCGTTCCTCGATTCTTTAACATAGTTACCTCTTGCATGTTTGGTACAAGGGCTGGTTTTCCTGCTAAGGGGTTGCAACTCGAAAATCAGTTTATACATATTTAGTAAGCTCCTAAATCTAAAGATGATTCACCGTCATAAATTGATCCGGTCCTTGATTCCTTAACATAGTTACCTCTTGTGAGTGTGGTACAAGGGTTGGTTTTCCTGCTAAGAGGTTTCAACTCGAAAGTCAGTTTATACATATTTCGACAGCTCCTAAATCGGAAGATAATAAAATGATTCGTTTCTCGATTACTTAACATAGTTCTCTCTTGCGGGTTTGGCACAAGGGGTGGTTTTACTGCTAAGAATTGCAACTCGAAAGTCACTTTATACATATTTCGACAGCTCCTAAATCGGAGAATAATATACCGTCATAAAATGATTCATTTCTCGATTCTTTAATATAGTTCCCTCTTGCGTGTTTGGCACAAGGTGCTAAGGGGTGGCAACGTGGAAACGAAGTGTTACATATTTAGTAGACTCCTAAATCGGAAGATGATTCACCGTCATAAAATGATTCATTTCTCGATTCTTTAACATAGTTCCCTTTTGTGTGTTTGGCACAAGGGGTGATTTTCTGCTAGGGGGTTGCACTTCGACAGTCAGTTTATACGTATTTCAAAAGCTCCTAAATCAGAGGATAATATATCGCCATAAAATGATTCGTTTTTCGATTCTTTAGCACAGTCCCCTCTTGTGTGTTTGGCACAAGGGGTCAATTTCCTGCTAAGGGGTTGCAACTTGGAAATGAAGTGTTACATATTTTTGTGTCCTATTAATGCTGGAACTACATGCATTAAAGATATAGATTTAATTGTATTTTCTATGAGTTACCTTTTCGGCGAAACTAGTTGTGGGATTGTTTAAGGTAAGGGGTGGAGCTCGAAAATCGAAACTACACTAGTTTAAGAGCTCCTAATTATGCGCTTATGCGCGATCCTCCGTTGCTGTTTTTAAGAGGTGGGGGGGGGGGGGGGCTGAGTGAACGTTGACTCACCCCCCCCCTCCACTTTCAAATTAAAATTCCTGCGGAGGAGATCGATCTCAAAATGTTATTCTTGCGGTAATTCAGAGCTATCATTTTTTTAATTCTCGCGTAGTGGGGGGGGGCAGCTGAACGAGGGTTAGAGTACTTACCGTTGTAACCGAAGTCTATGCCGACGAAGACTATTTCATAAATTAAGCTTAATAAGAAACGTATTGATGCTAATTCGAATTAAATATTAGATTCGATTTTGAATACTTACCTGATTATTTCAATCGATTTAGATACAGTTAATAGCGGTCCAAGGACCACATCGGTATCTTATATATCCCGTAACCAGTGGTGGATTTCCGAATTTTTGGACGGCGGCAAATTTTAGACGGCGACAAATTTTTTAACTCTAATGAGTTAACTATTATAAATTTTTACGTGTGTGTTTATTTAAGTACAGTGTGTTCTAGGCGGCATACGAAGTTCGCCTACAGGCGGTAAAACCTTAAATCCGTCTCTGCACGTAACACACCATATTCAATAAATTCATTTTCTTCTTTATATTTAGGTCTTTATCTCTGGCACAGTAACTGGTAATATTGCATTCATTAACAAATCCGTTACTCCTCGATTGCGATGTAATTACGCATAACATGTATTGTATATACTACAATTAATATAAATAGGCACATTTTATTTTGATCATTAAAGAACGATTTCGCATTGTGGAAGGCGAAGAACGACAGATGAAGATGATGACAACGCAATTTTGTCTGTTAATAGGATAGGTACACGAAATGTCAAAATAAGTAATTAGTCTAATTTATTAAACGAGTATAATCACTCAAATAAAATGCACCGTAAACAATACTGCTCTCTTATTTAGATTAATTTCAATCATTAGCGAGTAACCATGAATGAATAAATGTTGTACAATTTATTATTAATGAAAATTTCTGCTTAATGAATATGTCGCAGATTTTTTATCTATTACTATTATCCCAGTTGTGATTTTATTTTAATAGGCAGTATATATTCAAGCTGTGGGGGGATCTCAGGGCGGTTATAGATACTTGTATAACTAGAGAGGAAATTTGCATTTTTTGTAACTTGACCTGTCAATTGAGCGACACTATCTTCTAGTGTTTTACAAAAAAAATTCTCTTGAACAGCATGTCACTTATAAAAATATCCATGAAATTAGGTGTGAATGTTTTACTGAAATTAAACGTTTTTTTGGTTTTTTTGGTAGGGTGTATCGTGTTGGCCTGGCCATAGTGTTTACTTTCAACTCTAGAGAGGAAGATGTACCTTTCTTCACTAATTTTACTAAAGAAAATACTATTTTTGATAATGCAGTTTTAGAAAAATATTATTTTCGTAAGTAGTTCAAGAAAAAATAATTGTACGGTAAATAAAGTGCATATCAAAAATTGTAGAAAGAGGAACAGAAGGTTTTTTTCAGTTGACAGTTGACAGACTGTCATGTATGCAAAACCTCACCTTTAGGAAGAAAACTTTACACGATGTTAATAATAAATTATTATAGTTCAACGATGTAGGTATTTACAAAGCTAAAGCTGCATGAAATATTGGTATAAATTTTATTATTTTGCAATATGGTAAGACTTTTGTTTTCGTTACGTCTAATAAACACAGGTGCAGAAATATTTATTAATATGGTATACAATCAAAAAAATTAACTTGCATTTGAGGTGAGCCTTATCTAAATTACTGTATTTGCAAAATCCTAAAAGGGTGAAGTGAAATGGGCGAAACATCCCTTCTTCTTCGATATGAAATAAAAGACTCATGTACTATTTCCTAATTATAATATAAACTTGTATTGTAAAAACAATGATTAAATAACAATGGAAGGCTGGTATCAAAGGCATTATGATTGAATAGAGATTTACCAGACCTTTTAAATGAGGTAGGACTTGATACCTAAAGCCATTTGAAAAAATTTAAGGAGTATCTCCAATAGGGAGGAGACGAATCTGACGTTTCTTCCTAACATGGCGCATTTCTCTTATATTAAGGGTGGGTCCTTTTCAAATGAACACACTATAGTAAATCTCAACCGAAGTATTTACCGCGGAGAAGTGGACCTGATTTTGCTGTAAGTATTAATACTTATCGACCCTAGACCCTACTCCAAAAATTGTCCATCTTTGAACATTACATCATTGTTGCTATTAACTAATAAGCATTACATGTTGTGGTTAGCCACATTTTTTCTCTTACCGGTTGGTTAAAGTTCAATTAGGGAGGTTATTAACACCAATGATATAGAAGCTACTTATCAGAGTCATTAATGAGATGAATTAATATGTGTTTGTACTTGTACATTACTTAATTCAATTAAGGCTAATTACTTAATTACAGTATTTCGTAACGCGTTTAACTTACCAGAACTACCTCCGCATGAAGTGAGTAATTAAAACACGATATGTCTTAGTATGAAAGAAGATAATTCTGCAGAACTCTTTTTAGCATTATTCATGTAAAGATTTGCGCAGAGAATTTATAAATGTTTTAATAACATACATTAGAAACGAATGTATAAATTATTTGTAAACATTTGTGTTAACGTAATTCTATAACAGGCAATTACTGCTTAAACAGCTGTAGAACTGTCTGGATATATTAATTACACACATCACAACCATTTAGATCTGCAAGTTTTTTTGCTACAGTTATTTTTGGTTAGAAGCTATACTTACTTAATGACATAGTTGACAACGTTCATAAATCTCAAAAAGGGGGTTGATGGTAAGTTGAAAAGAAAAACTCAAAACCTCCCCTTTAGTACAGTTTATTGACGAGACGAAGAGTGAAAGTGAAGATGAGGGGTTATTTTTTTATATAATAAGTACAAAGTACTGAAACTATTGACAATGCAAATCAATAGGAAGGTAAAATGTTGACGGGAGTGCTATGAGCAGTAGCAATCTTACGGCATAGGTACTCTCAATAGCTAATTATACAATAAAATTTAAATTTGAAATATGAAAACAGGGGGAATTATAATTTAAGCGACATGTTTCGACACACTACAAGTGTCATTATCAAGGTAATAAGGTCACATAGGTTAAAGAAAGCTGAAACACTAAAAATAGCAAAGCGAGTTTACAATCGGAAACACTCACCTTAAGATTATGAAATGTTGTAAATGAAGAGTAACTTAAGTTAAAAATACATTGTTTCGTAAAATTTAGTGCTACAAAACAAAATTTGAGGTTACGACATCGTGCAAAAATAACAACTCACGTGAAGGGGAAAAACACTATAAAACATATAAAAAACTAATTAGTTTTTTATGTGTATATTTTATAGTCTTTTTCTACTAATTAGTTTTTTAGATATTTTATAGTGTTTTTCTACTAATTAGTTTTTTATATATTTTATAGTGTTTTTCTACTAATTAGTTTTTTATATATTTTACAGTGTTTTTCCCCTTCAGGTGAGTTGTTATTTTTGCACGATGTCGTAACCTCAAATTTGGTTTTTTAATCAAATGCATGGTTTGGTATTTCTGATTTATTTATACAATAGCGGCCGAATTTTCCGATAGGATATACTTTGATTTGTACGTTGCGTCACAAAATTCATGTACTTTATGAAACAAAATACACTCTCCCCAATTTGAAAGAACTGGACTGGACCGGGCCTGAGCTGGTTACTTTTTCTTACAACTTTTGCCTATTTTGTATGACTGCACTGCATTCCATTTTACATATTTATTAGATCCACATTATTGTTGGAAGACAGTTGAATATCCTGATCGAGTAATGAAAAGATTGCAATAAAATAACTATTATTACATACAGGTCATAACCGTTTTTCTACATATTAAAGATTTGAATATTTTATTTTATGATTAAAAGCAATTGCGTTCCAAGAGACTATAAAATTATTTATGTCCTTTTTAATTTTATGGCAGGATTTCTTTCCTCATATAGTTTAAATAGTTTTGAAATGTCATGCTAATACCTTTCGTTTTCTATTTCAGAAAAATTGGACGAGAAAGAGGCTACGGTCTTATTCGCGTCGACTGTTCAAGTTATTTCAGTGCAAGGGCGGTGGCAAGACTGGGATTTGAGTGCGTCTATGAATTGAAATATAACGATTACAAAGAAAATGGAAAACCGGTTTTTCAAACAGAACATCCTCACACGTCGTTTACTGTTTACGTACAAAAGATGTAACTTTAAAGTATGACAAGTGGCACCGGAAGAAGTTTTAGATATTATTTCATTTTTTAAACATTTGCTTATTATACTACACCGAATGCAGTAAGGCCACTAAAGTGTAAAATGCAAGATACCTCACGCCAGGTTCCGAAGCCACTGAGTATTTTCTCGTACTTAATGTCAACTTTCATATCTTCACTTGTTTGTAGATAAAGTAGCGTTTAAATGTGTAAATAAGTGTTGTCAATGCTAATCCACTATATGTGTAACTGTGTATTATACAATCTTATCTTATGTGAAGTCACAATCAATGCAAAATTCAACGAGGTGCTCAGACCTGTAGAATATTTTTATTTACAAGGTACCTATTTGGATTAATTTATAAAGTATTTATACTTAATTATTACCTACTATAGTACATTTTCGTTACATACATTATTTCTTGTATCAAGAAGAAAATATTTTGGGCGTTTTCCCATTACGTTATATATTTGAATAAATTTGATTTTTTTAGGTAGCATTTTATTTCGTGTAAAGTAAACGAAACACAATCACTAATAACAAACTTAACTACAATTTTTGATTAAATTAAACAAAAATAACGTAGCGAACTGCTTAATGAAATTTGAGAGAGAAACTATAAATTAAACATTGTATTGCAAACTTTTACGGTTCCGCTGGTTAGAGCTTCCTCAATGTATCTATTTACAACTAACGGGTCTGCGTGCACTTAGGTAATAACCGTTTTTAACACATTAGCACTATAATCAGTTTTCCTGACAAAGACAGATCAAACAGTTCCAGTTTCATATTGATCTGTGGCAGTCTTATAAATGATCATCAAGGAAATTATTGGGAAATTCCCCTGAAAGCATGTCTTGAACTTTGACACCTTAAATAACATTAATTTGGGTCTGGTTCTACGATCCAAAACGTTGAAATTAATTACCTGCTTATAATAAATTAGATGGATCTATTTGATGGTTGAGTAATTTATCAAGGAAAATGAGAAAGATGCTTTATTTATGAATGTCCAAGTCTTTTAAATTACTCAAATTTAAAACATCCTCTTGTAAATAGAAAATAAACTTATTTTGTATTTCTTTCAATGGCCTCCTTGTGTTTGATCAGATAAGGTAGCAAGATTTCCTGCCAATTTAAACATATATCCTAAGTTTACCTAAGTATTTAATAGTACATACTTTTTTACCAAAAAATACGTCCAGTCTGACAACTTACTCTCTCCAGGCACCTTTCTAACAAATTGTAAGTAAATGGGTTACATTCTGGTTGGAAAACCGTATGTATATATTTACCAAAGACAAAGAATTTTCTTTAATTCACCTACTTTCCACATTTAGATCGTATTGAATTTGTAAGCAATAAGACATGTTTGCTATTAAGCGACTGATCTTGAAATAAAATGTGATTTCCGAATTTCGACGTCTGATAAGTTATTGAGAAATACAAAAGAGAGGACCTAAATTTAAACACTGAGGCATAGCAGAAAAAAGATTTTTAGAATAAATTTTGCTGAACTATAAATCATATAATTATTATTTTCGACAGAAAAGGTAAGATACAAAGGATTCAAGTCGATTTTACGAAATCTGAACCCAATTTATTTATCTTTTTTAATTTTTACTAATAAGTGAAATGTTGTTTTCAACACTATCAAAGGCCTTGAAAAAATTACTAAATGCATTTTATATTGTACTTCCTTCCGTTACACATTTTGTATCAAAATTAAATTTATTTTTCATGAATCCGTGTTGTGCGTTCGAGATCTATTACTGAACGTAGTGATTTTCACTTAGCTAAAAAATGGCGTTTTTCTAAATTCAAAAAGTGCTATTTTTCGTATATTAAGCAAGATTTCATCGTCTGTCAGTTTTAACGCACCGATAACAATCTCAAAACCAGAAAACATTTTTTTTGTTTAACTTCCGCTAAAACTAAAGTTTTAATTTTTTCGAATATCTTCAAATTTTCACATACCAAGACATGATTTCAAAATTCAATTTAATTTCGTTAAAAACTTTAAAGATTTATAATTGGAAAAATTAAAAAACAGTAGAAATTGCTAATTATTCCTTTAGGTTTGTTATTATTTACAGAAAAGTAATATTGTTGAACAATCTTTACGTTTTTGGTGCAAGATACTTCCATAAGTGGATATCTTATCTGATACGCTCTTGGAACCTTTAGGTTTTGACGTGTTAATCTATACAGGGTGGGCCAACGAAAAGGTAACAGACGGGATTCTGGCTAGAAACAATTTTTTCTTAGAAATGCAAAAACACGTCAATTTTTATGTCAAGGGGGACAACTTTTGTCATGATTTTCAAGCTGAAGTGATTTTATCCCTTAGCGCTGCTAGAACAACCCCTAAAATTTAAATGGGGATGATGGGGTAAGTGATACGTCATTTCTGAATTCAATGCACTAGTTTTTTTTAGTTTTCTTGCATGTTGCAAAAATGGAAAATGAGGAAAACGTTTGAGGCGTCTGTTACCTTTTCGTTGGCTCACCCTGTATATTAAATGCGTTTGTTATCTCCACATAATATTGTATACTTATGTATTTATAAATATGTACTAACTAGCAGACCCGGCGAACTTCGTACCGCCAATAAAAGTTGTATGAATTTCCAAAGGTATTGCTACATTACAGCTTTTAAGTTTGACAGTAATAACATGGCGCTTTTGTTTACAATGTTTACTAATAAAATTAAAAATCCATAACAAAAACACGGTAACTTTGAAACCCATTGGGGCGAAGCCCTAAAATCCTAGGACTTATTTCTCACCTTTTAAACCTTCCTTGTACTTCTACAAATATTTTAAAACCAAAATTAGCCAAATCGATTCAGCCGTTCTTGAATTGTTATGGGCACACAAACGTCAATTCATAAAATGTCATTCCCTAATTTGGAACCCTTAGAAGGTAACTTTTGAAAAAAGGTGAAGTGCGTGTCTCATTGATTTCAATACAGTTACTTTTGAGCAATTTTTAGATTTCCATCTGCCCCCGTTACCGAGATCGCTTCAACCATTTTAAAATTTCAACCTTTATTAATAGAAAATGTCCATTTACGAAAAAACTATCGCACTTAGGTATACGGTAAGCTTAATAACATAATTTAATGTTTCGTCACGGTTCAATACTCTGATTCAATCCAAGTCCACCACCGAACCTACGTAAAAACAAAACAAGACATTAGAAAAATACAAGCGTAGATATAATGAAAGGGTTGATATTTAGCAAAAAAATATGTATTAATTAATAACTTGGCAACGCCGCGTATTAATAAAAAAATAATGTACGACTAAAAAGTTCACCCAAGGCCCCTATATTTGCGCTTTAAAAAAGTGGGTCATTCCATTACAAAAAATATACGTTTTATGCACCATACTTTTTGGAGACACCCTGTATGTGTGTAACTAATTTGAAAATGTGCTTCATCCAACCTAATTGCCATCCCGTATATTTATTTTTTATTAAGTTTAACAATAAAGCCGTAGGTACTTGAAGAACGGGCTACTAAATGGACACCCTGTATATGTAGAGATTATGTTCATCACTCTGATTATTATAAAAAATGTTGTTGTTATGTTTTGCATAAATATGTAATAAAAAATAAATGCTTTAGATGGGCAGGCACTAATCCACCTTCGGTTCAACCATGGCAGTATTGGATCGATCTCCTTGCATCCAAGATAATATACCGGGTGTCAACGAATCTATTAGACAAGTCATAACTTCTAGAATAATAGGTGTATTAAAATGAGATTTGGTATAGGTGAATGGCATGTAAAAAGGAGAATTTTCGCATATTTTTCACCGTCCGGTCACTTCCGGTTTCGCCGGAAATGGGTCGGGTTTTGAATTTTTAAATGGAACACCCTGTATATTCCTACACTTTTGGATTTCTGAGACAATTCTGAATCAGAATATGACTTTTAAAAAATTTTTTACGCCTACTTCATTTTTTTAGAGTCATTTTTAATATTGCATCTAGGTGGCCATGATTGGACTCAAACTAATCTGAGGATCTCAGGTGATGTCAGAAAATTATAATCGCAAAATTTTAGTGACTAGTATGATAGATAGGAATAAGAGAAGTTGGAAAAATTACATTTTCGTGTCTAACTATTATTTTTCAAATGGCGACCGTTTTTAGACAAGCACTTTCCGAAAAGAGGATTTTTTGACGAATCTAACGATACTAATTTATTTGCGATTGGATTAAAAATAAGAACATAAATAAGGAAAATACTGGATAATACTTATTAATTTATTTACTTTTGTCAAGTGTGCCTTAAGAAACTTTTACTGTAATAAAGTGAGTGTTTTGTTCTCTAAATAAAAAATAACTACGTACAAAATATTATGCATCACGGTTATCCATGGCGCAATTTTCCTTATTTATGTTCTTATTTTTAATCCAATCGCAAATAAATTAGTATCGTTAGATTCGTCAAAAAATCCTCTTTTCGGAAAGTGCTTGTCCAAAAACGGTCGCCATTTGAAAAATAATAGTTAGACACGAAAATGTAATTTTTCCAACTTCTCTTCTTCCTATCTATCATACTAGTCACTAAAATTTTGCGATTGTAATTTTCTGACATCACCCGAGATCCTCAGATTAGTTTGAGTCCAATCATGGCCACCTAGATGCAATATTAAAAATGACTCTAAAAAAATGAAGTAGGCGTAAAAAAAATTTTTAAATTTATATTCTGATTCAGAATTGTCTCAGAAATCCAAAAATGTAGCAATATACAGGGTGTTTCATTTAAAAATTCAAAACCCGGCCCATTTCCGGCGAAACCGGAAGTGACCGGACGGTGAAAAATATGCGAAAATTCTCCTCTTTACATGCCATTCACCTATACCAAATCTCATTTTAATACACCTATTATTCTAGAAGTTATGGCTTGTCTAATAGATTCGTTGACACCCGGTATTTTTAAGTTCAAAAATCGTAAACAACATAAAGTTTGCATATCGTTATGTTTTTAATTAATAAATCAAGCGGTCATGATTGTTGAACGTTTTTGCAGCGATATACAGAGATGATTATTATAATAGTGCGATCCAAATACGAATTTTATGTATGGACATGACAATAAATCAAGGCTTTGCAAGTAATAAAAAGCGCGCTACCATTTAGTAGTTGATATAAAAACGATGTTAAAGTCATAAAATGATACCACAAACAAGTAGTAGTGTTTAGTTTGCGATAACCTTCCTATTTAATACAAAAGAAAATAAATGGAGGAGATCTTGCATATGATTGATTGTGGGTATTCGACATTTTAAAAGCAGGATGTATTGAAATGGGGTACATCTGGTTGACAGAGGCATTAATTGGTTATATAGTATATGTATATCATGTGACAACTGTATAATATTTTAAAACGTAGGTATAAACTTTAGTTATCATTTAGTGGGTGTACAGGGAAATAAATATTTTTAGTTTGGACCCGCAAAGTTTTAATTATTTCAATAGTGGAACCTTGATTAGTGCACTGTGGCAATTTTGTGAGGTGAGTTCGACTCTATCCTTATAGTTAATTAGTGCCTATCAGTAACCTATATGCATTTAAATTGCGAAATTAGGAACATGTATTTATGAAAATAAAAACAAAAAAAATGTATGCCTATTTTGCATTTATATAGAAGAATTCTGTGGGTGCTACCTAGCAACTGTATTTTTTCCGATAAGAATGTAGAACGCTGATTAAAGTAGACGTTTCCTTTAAATTAATTTATAAATAGCATTTTCGTGGCAAAATGAAAAGCGGATAATCTGGGAAACACTACAAACAAACAATATAAGTAAATTAAAATAATATACGTCATATTAATTATATCTATGCTTGTGTTATTTGCGCTTACATAAGTAAATACATAAAAATTGTTCAAAAGTAATACTATTCTTCAAGTGAAGTTTTCCATTTCAAAAATTTAGGTGGTCTCCCTACCCCTTAACCATTGCAATTCTCGTAAGTCCATATGCTTACGCGGCCTTTACTGGTACATTTCCAACAGACCTGGAAATTTAACTATTTATTTCTTATTATTATACGAGGAGGGTTCAATATTTAAACTATAACAAACACATAATATAAAAGTTTTCCATAAGCAGTTTCGGCACACATTTTACGGAACTTCATGAACATGAACACTTATCTCAACAGATCTTACCATTTCTTGTATAGAAATCCGTCGATCAATTCGCCGATTGTTTTCCGGGATTACGGATGAGTGTTCTACACAATCGCGCCATTCACGAAATTATTTACATCAGGAAAATTTTTATTTACCTCTCTTTTTGATAGAAATTTGATTTTTATACATGGCAAAAATTATTGAGCAAAAGCTATGACAATGTTAATGACAAGGTTTCAACAACTATTTCAGCGTCGGTAGCAATATCCCGGTTTAAATTTGAACCCTCCTCATATATGAACTTCAAATAATGATAGAATTACACAGTTTACGCAGTTACATTTAAATAACATGAAAGTGTTTTTTTAGATATTATGTAATAGCATCACATAGTTCAACTGAACCTAAACAAAGTTATTAATTATTCTATAAAAAGTATGTACTTATCACAATTTACGCCTTGATGATTATATGAAAACAATATCCTCTGTTGTATTGACTTAAGTCATTTTGATTTCTACTACTGTTGCTATTTTGTTAATCTATTTTTGGTTATTGTTGACCTCAGATAATTTTGTACTTATTAACTTTGAAATGACTTCTTTGGAACAGATCACTATGTTCGTAAAAATTCCTTTAAAAATTTCCCCAAATTATCGCAATGAATGTGAGGGGGTCACACATTTATACTATTGATAATATAATTTATTTTCTCTAAAGTTATTTTGTAGAACTGATAATAAATATAAGTAATTCCACTAATTCTTATTTTAAATGTAAGCCGACGCGTTTCGAAATATAATTGGGGCTCTTGATCAATTTCATAAGAGATATTTAGAATGATTTTAACGTTCCCTTTTTACTTAAAAAGGTACAACATAAGTATAAATATATAATAGGATGGGTTGCCGAAGAGATAAGATGATTTAGTTTAAAATTAAAATGCGTTTCATGAAATATCTGAATTTTACCGATAAAGCGAAAAAAGTCACATGCAGATAATTAGAGAAACCAAGAAAACGTATTATCAAACCAAAATAATACAGAGTAGAAATCCAAAAGGTAGCATGGAAAATTTGATGATAAACAATAAAATGTGCAATAATCCTAAAATTATTGTTGATGTGTTCAATAAACATTTTACCCAGGCCCCATTCAAAATAATTGCAAAAAAGGGGTTATTCATAAAAATATTGCCCTACTTACATATTTAGCTAACTTATTGTTCAGAATTTAATGAATCATTAAAATTGGGAAAAGTAATCTACGAAATACAGACGCAACAATAGCTGAGAATTATAGTTTGTTCAGTATTTTCAAAAATATTTAACATAGTTTTTTTAATCGACTGAATCAACATGGCGGAAAAACATGAATGCAAACACTTAACTCTCCCCATGAAAAAATAATAAGGTATTTAGAAAAAGGCGAATGTGCTGGTGTGGTTCTTTAAATTGTTTGCAACCTTACGCAAATAGGGATTATTAGGTGTTTGGCTGGAGTACTCAGTGTAGTATGTTATAGCATTGAATTTGCTAAAGTCGCTGGTTATTATTATTTTTTATTATTATTATTGAGGGAATGCCTACGCAGCCGCCTGCCGTTGTGCAATCTAATACAGGGGGAGTGTGGGGCTTGCCCAACTAAAACCTTTCTCCCTCTTTCGTCTATCTTCCTCCGGCAAAGGACGGTGGGCATCGCATTCTTCCGCCGACGATCCACGGTTTACTGTCAGTGCCGTCTGGCTTCTAACTTCCTGGATCTTATGACCTTCCAGATAAATCCTGTAATGATCGCCAAATTCTTCTTACTTTTTAACAATAGGGTTCTAATACTCTCCACTTTTATATTTTCCCCAAC
Organism: Pyrocoelia pectoralis; assembly: GCA_036250285.1. NCBI lineage: Eukaryota > Metazoa > Arthropoda > Insecta > Coleoptera > Lampyridae > Pyrocoelia > Pyrocoelia pectoralis. Next base: position 11,841,821 of record CM070078.1, read on the forward strand.
TCCCAGTGATGTCATGAGCCTTTTATACTCCCGTCTCTCACATTCAGTACCTACTTAGCAGAAAAACTCTATTTTCCCAGTTCCCTGTGATGAATTACGTCAGGTGATAGTCGACTTTCCCGTGTTTTCTTTGGACCCACTCTCTTATCTGTCCTATTAATGTTTTGGCCCACGACTCTCTGTTATTCCATTCGTTTTGCCATTTGGCCATGGTTTCTTCTCTACTACCTCTTGCGTTTCTTTCCTCCACTAACAGTCGCAGCGGGATGGTGCTCGCGACCAGCAACAGATCATTTGTAGACACGGTTCTGTACGCTGAGGCCGCCCTCAATGCCATTTTTCGCTGCTTATAGTCAGATCTCTAATAACTTTGAAGGATTAACGCTCAGCGACAGTTAGTACACGCTGAACAACAACAAATGTGTCTGATGAACCGAGCTAAAAACGAATTGTATTCCTTAGATACATCGAACTTGTCCAATACTTTCAAAATAAAGGATACAATTTCTTGTCTCCTGTAAAGAATTAATAAGGAATTTCAACCAAAAGTATAAAGACACATTTTGGGCCATTCAAGGTCCATTTTGCATAATTGTTCAGTAGAACCCAGTAGGGTAATTGGGTGATGTTCGTTAGTTCCTATAGACAAATTACTGCTGCTATGCGAACCGCATTCAATAAATAACCACAAATTAGACAAACACACAATTAAACAGTATCTGTTCAAGGAATTTTTGACGTACATGCAACGCAGGGTTATGAGCCTTGAGGAGGACTATCAATTGCCATAATGCATAATTAAATCCTACTTTGTTATACTTTGTAATACTTTTAAGTTGCTAATTACTTGCAAGCTATATTTATGACATTTAATTATATAAATCAATGCATAAAAATGTCGTAAATGCAATTTGTTATCTTTAGTAAGAGAAAAAAAACATATTTAATTACTAAGGTATCTATGCAAATGGGAGAATTTAAATGGTAAATCGTACAAGGTAATACCATAAATGAAAATGGAGATTTATAGTTAAAAATCTGAATAATAAATCACGTATCCATCTATATAGTTAACAAGACACAATTCCCTTTCAATTACCTTTGAAGCGCTTCAAAGCTATTAAATTAGATTAAATTGGAAACGTCGCGTCGTTAGTAAGAACAAAGCCGCACGAGATAAAAAATGAGCTCCGAGTTACTTTTAAAGGACGTACATTCCCATTTCCTACCAAAGCGACTACAATCAATTCAAAGTTATATAAATATCTAATGCAATGCAAGATGTATGTAAATCAAAGGCTGTTGAGAGCGATCGATTGCGCCCACCAAAGTTTATTAGAGAAGAGTGTTGTACTAAACCCCGTCATGTTGCCATAGCCACGGCCTTTGTGCCAGGCTAACTACAAATGGGAACGTGTTCCTTCTTTCTGGTGTCTCGTCTTCGCTTTATATTACATACCCTTATAAAAAAACGTACTAGAAATAACACCGAAAGCTTTCTTCTTTATTGATTTTTGCTCCATAAATTTCAAGGTTTCCAACTTTTATATTTAAAGCAATGTTGGAAATATTTATGGCATGTTCGATAGATTTATGTGGTAGTTAGGATAATTTAAATAATGTATAGACTTTAAATTATTTAATAACGCATTCGTAAAATTCCACAATAATTTTAATACTCTTTTTTATGAATAAGTCAATGAATAATAGGCCACTTATATTAATTGTAATGGGAGGAACCAGTATTAGATTAGTTATTACTTATTAGTTTCCCATGCAAAGAAACAGTTGGGCGGAGCGGAGCACTTTTTAAGAAATACATGGAAGAAGGAAGTGCGTTAGATTGTGGTGAATCCAAAAGTTAGTTAAAAGTGAAGTTAAATTAGTTAAAATTCCTAATTCAGAAGATAGGACCCTAAGTATAAATAACCGTCTTCCAACTTCAATTTGTTATATAAAGCTAGAGTTAAATTGTCTGAAATAATTGTCCTAGCATACAGAAGAAATTAAAGACAATCCAGAAAGTTGCTAAATTTATTCCAAACCATTATAATAGTACCTATGCAACTTAAAAGTATATAAATAAAGTCCAGTAAGAGTCTTAATTATTTTAGTTCGTCAATACTAGAAGCGAATAGAAATTCTTTAATAACAGGATCGAAACTTACACAGTTGTATCTTTAGAATCCTACTTGTGTGTCTTTTGCGTCCCAGTTACATTTAAAATATTTTTCTGTATCTCGAAGGAGAATTTACAAATTTTCATCAATAGTTTACAATAACACATATCTACCTAAAAATTATGCTGATTTATGTCTGAAACATACAAAGATTGCAAATGTAGGCATGTGAATTCTTTAACGTAATGCAAATTCATGTGTTAAATGGACCTTATCTACAGCTTTGTTTATGACAATAACCAACGTGTAATAATAAAGTATATATAATTTATCTAGTTTACCTTTCACATTAAAGTAATACATAGATCAACATTTTTAATTGATTTTACTTCTTTGTTATGTTAACAGTAACTGTTTATGATTTGTTCAGAAAATTCCAAAATGATGTAAATTGTAACCATGAACCCTTTGCAAATTCACTGTGATACACTATAAGAACTCCTTTTGCGGTTAATGGCGCGTCCTTCAAAGTTTTTGTAAATTTGCATCTCGCAGATGAAAAACTTCGTAGCTATTTATTTCTTTATTGCCACGTGTACCCGCTACTTCTAGTAAGTGTAATTTGTAATTGTAACAGGATACGTTTAATTCAGGTCACGAAGGTTGAAAGTTTATATTTTATTAGAATTCAAATAACATTTTATATGATTAAAGTGGTGTTACATTTCCACGTATCGCTTTAGGAAATTAATATAACTGCAGTTAGTTCTTGTACAATAAATAGTACACGTAGACTTTGTGTAGTGACCTCAACGATGAAAATTTCTTGTATTTGACGTACTTATTCTTGTCACAACTTGGTAATTTATAGCAAAAGAATTTCAACATATTTGTACGAAACGGTGATAAAATGCAGTATGTGTAAAATTATGGCAATAAGTCCACCCTGACCTATGGACGTCTGTCAACACCGAATGTAGTGGAAATGCACATCTTAATTTTGAAATTGCAATACGTTGTAAATTATTTCGTTATAGTAGTGAGGCCATTTAATTTATTATGCGTGTAGCTTGTGCTCAAAAAACTATGTTATACCCGTTTTCTATATTTACTAGCAGTATGTTTTAAATAATTACCGGTTAGTTGATAATAGAATTTCGATCTGCTTATCAGATGATAGCCATTTATTAATTCGATATTAGGAAGCAACATAAACCTAATGATTAAAAAAATAGGCCACGAGTTACTTAATTATAAAGTTTCTCCTGTCGTAAGAGTATTACACCCTTACTGATTTTATTCACTTAAGTATCTTTAATCATCATAAAATGTTTGCTCAACAAGTTATTGTATTCATGTCTTGTAGTAGGCTCTAAACCTAAAGCATCTTAAGAACCTTTTGCTTCTCGCCAAAATGTGCACAACCTTTTCTACTTTTTCTGTAGAACATAGTAGACACACAGCGTATTGCTCTTCAAACACTTTCAATGTTGTCTAAAATGGAAGGCAATAACCATTATTGGTGTTTGCTATGTTCATTTAGTTCACAGTCCACAAATGTCCACAAATTTTTGTCTATAATCAATTAAACAAAGACTAGCCCGATGCTATTACAGGGTGGGTTAAAATAATTAGCGACATACGTAGTGTAGGTATATATTTAAATCGATATACAAAGTGGCGTAAAACCGACAATTCCTTACGAATATTTAATGCGATTGTTGAGTAGATTTCCTATACTTTCCTCCATGTACACAATTTTCTTAAGTAATCCACTAATCATAGATCTCAACCAAGATCAACTTTCCACAGTATTCAGCGTCCAATACCGTGCGGATGTCAGATTAATCATTATTTAAAGTAAATTATAATCAAAGAAGGATATTTTGCCAACGCGCGTTGCTTTGGCAATCCTTGTAAAGTCTAGGGGGGGAGGGGGGGATCTTTTGTTATTAATAATGCGATCTGTTACATAAATATTCATAATTTACCTTATTATTACATTACGTATTTTTATTAAAATTAATGTTAAGCATAATTTTATGATATATAAATAGTTTTACATACAATTATTACACAAATTTGAAGGTTGAATGCATGATTCTTTACAATTACTCAAAAGTATACGGCAGTCACGTGTTCAGTTTTGTCAGTGCAATTTTTAACTTAAGGTTATATCTCGTAATTACATTGGTCGTTTAATGTTATTTGGAACACAGTACCATACAAAACCTGATACGTGCTTGTATTGGATAGAAAACTTGAAAACTGAACAACGAAATGCGTTTATGTAAAAAATGCATGTAAAAAATAGTACTTTACTTGTGAAGGTCAACAATTTTGTACACATAGTTCTTATAACATTAGACGATATTAGTAAAAATAGAGGTTTATGGAATAACAACTTCATTTAATAAAAGTATAGTAATAAAAACTTAATTATATGTGATAAATGCCATATTATACATATTCTAATATAAAACTTTCCCTCGTATGGATTAATTCTTATATCATTATCTATACATTTTTCATGAATAATTTACAGTTAAGAATACACATCACCTAGCACCCTTATTATACAGTGACTTTATAGTTTATACAGAGACCTGTTTATATCGGACTTCGGACTTTTCTTATCCCACTGTAAGTTATTATAAGTTTTTAAATGGGAGACAGAAAACCGATTGACGATCTTATAGGAAATAGAGAACCGTATTTAAGGAAGTAGATCTTTACAACTTCATTCATTCAAAAAATCATAATTGTTTTTTGAAAAAAATTAACACACGATAATAAGAGTATCATAAGAAAAAATTAAAGTTAAAAATCTATGTTCATCACACCAGAATCGCAAAAAATCTTTTTGTTATTGTCAAGAACGTAAAGTAATAGCGTAACAATAAGATTGTTTATTTATTGAAGGTATTTCCTAAACATTTTTATATGTATGACTATTTTGGTGGAAACACATGTTATTGTTACAATATATCTATTTATGGAGTTCTAGAGCTCTATAACGGCCGTCTACATAAATATAACCATAAATCATCATTTATGTTTAAGTATAATTACATAATACGTGCACTTACGGTCCTTCTAAAAAATTTGTATTTATCATATTATAAATATTTGCACGTGTATACTTGTATAGTACAAGTTGTTCAGTATTGAACTTTAGATGTTAATTTTGGTGTAGAAAAACCATCAAATCCGTCATGTTACACTCAAAACAGAACATTAATGTCCGGATACGATTTAATGTTTGTTACTTCCATGTCACAGTAATAATTTATATGCATTATATAAATTTATAATTGGCAAAATGTTAATTGGTTTTGTATTAATTACCAGACATAACCACTGCAACTAACCTTTAGTGTCTCCGAAAGGATTGCTACAGGAAGCATTTAGTTAAATGGCATCACCGAAGTGAAAAAGCTATACCAATTATGGTAATTTTTGGGCAGACAACATTCTTAGATTGATAGTTTAGATATAAATCGGCATTGTAAAATCACATCGTAAATCTAGAAACATCAATAAAAATAAATATGTGGAGGTAAACATCTCCCCGGTAACACAAACACATAAAGCCTAGATTGAGACATTTGCTTTAATTTATACTGTAAATGTTTTGAGGACATTAATTCTCTTACTATTTCCCACAGATATACCTTGTTGTTAATATATTTGTGCTATTTTGATTTTCTATTTCTTTCCTGCAAGCTCGACCATGTTAATATTTAGATTATTTTGATCTATGTATCTCTAATAACACCTTGCAAGAACAATTTGTTTATTCATTTTTGATATTAGTCCATTTTTAAAATAAAAGTACCGCATATTGCGTATTCGATTTATTTATTTATCGGGAAATCTCTATAAGTAAGTAGTATAATACACAACTAAAATATTGTTGTATAATTTTAAATATGAACTCAATACTGCCCCTAAATTTATACAACTTAATAGAAATTTCCACTTCGAATATAAATAACCTTATATATGAATTTGATACTGACCAAAAAATCATTTTAAAACTATTTTTAATCCCGAATATGCTCGTAGTAGGTGGTGATTCTACTGATAGGATCGTTTTTAGTATCTAATATTGGAAGGACAAGTAGAGAATGGCCTACTTCTTGTTGGTCCATGAAGCCAGTAATTAAACGGTATAAGGTTAACAAATTCATAAACATTCACCAAATGAGATATAAAGGTATTTTTAGACTACACCTTCTTAATTCATAGTGTCAAGTAATATGGAGTCTGCTTTCCTTATGATTAGAAACACGAATAATCAAGCGATTGATGTTATACAGTGTATGTGAAGACCATATCACCAACCCATACTCCAAATGGCTTCTTACGAATGCATAAAACCGCTTAGTTAGGGAATCAACATTAAACTTAGTACTAATTCTGCATGTCTTGACAGTTAGTTACATTTTGGTATTAATAAGAGAGTTTATGTCTAACCTATTATCGCATATTATGTCTAATTTTTTTACAAACTTTTGAGTGGAAGGGGTTAAGTTTTCACTAATTATTGATTAATCTGTCAAGACTTCGCTTTATATCTCTATATAACCTGGAGTGTTCTTTATGTACATATATAGAAAACTTTAAGTTGTCCTCATGTAAAACATATCAGCAGGGCTGGACAAGATACATGCACTAACGTATTTCAAATACAAATTACAAAATATTCCTAGAAATGTATTTCAAATACAAAATACGAGATACTTTTATCTTATTTTTAAAAATACAAAATACAAATACAATATTTCAAATACAAAAATACCTATACGCGTACGGGGTGCTTTTTTGGGAGATTTAATTAGACGTTTCTAGGAAAGTTTTATAAGTAGGTTCTTGAAAATGTGTACTTAGAATTCACTCTGAACCTATCGTTACCATTGCGGTGGGCAAAATACATACATGAATATATTTCAAATGCAAAATTCAAAATACTCATAAGAGAGTATTTGAAATACAAAATGCAATATATTTTAGGGAGAAATCATCAAATACGAAACACAAAATACAAATGTATTTCAAATACTGTATTTTCAATACAAGTATTTTGTGACTGCCCACTCCAGCATATCAGTGCCGTTAACTACAGGGATCCATATTACGAAGCCTGTGTTCCTTGTTGTTACTTATGTGACATAAGTCTTTAGATGTTTTGAAAAAATCGTGGATCAGATTTTATCATCCCTCAAACCAGGTCCTTAATAATTAAGGCATATTTGTTGGGAACACATAATATACCATTTAACGAATAAATTATCACGACATATTATAAAACAAAGGTCCCACGACGCCTTTGTCTGTCCATCTAAACGCGATACACTCAAAAACTATCAAACGGATTTTCATGTGGTTTTTACCAATGGATGGAGTGATTCATGAGGAAGGATTAGGTGTACATTCATTAGTGTTGTGTAAATTGGTTAAAGTATGACGATGATTGCTGAAGATGTCGGAAAAAACCATCCCAACCGATAGCTTTATTCGCGGAATATAAATGGAACATAAAAATGAGAAATTGTAGAAAATTGTAGAAATAAAAAAAGACCGCGGGCGAAGGTGGGGGTAAGCAGTTAGTGCCGTTCAAATTTGAAACTGCCTGTTGCATTAACAAGTGTTAATCAGTGGTATATGGTATCCGGTCATTTCCCCGCCGAAAAAATCCCGCCGGTCAATTGCCCGCCGGTAAATTGTTCGCCTGGTAAAAACCCCGCGCGGTGAAATGTTCGCCGGTAAAATGCCCGCCATGACAAAATCCCGTCGGTCATTTGCCCGCCGCTGTAGGCAAAATGATTCCCCTGATATTCTCCTATTTTTGTGATAAAGATCCACTTACATATGTACCTACGTTATGTGCAGCCAGTGGCGGATTATGCGCTCAGGAGGCGTAAGATGAATTTGAGGCCGCTGTTTACTGTAAATTAAAATATGCTAAATTCAAAAAGAAGACTGTAATTTATAAAATATTTTCGACGGCCATTTTAAGCACTTCCCGATGGCATTTTGACATCCTTTACAGACCTACGGCACTATACATGAATACTCGCCTGCTACTATCTCTTGTTTCAACCTCGTTCTTAACACGTAAATGTTGTACCATTTTCTACGCTTATTCCCCCACTAAAGCGCCTAGGTTATTTGCAGGTTTAGTATATTTTTTTTCAATTGATACTAAAATAGTGGCATGACACACAGGTTTACAAAACTGAAGTTATTTAAAAAAGAATTTTCTTAATTGCTTATTTTTTCAAAAATTACGGCGGGAAATTGACCGACGGGATTTTCTCATGGCGGGCATTTTACCGGCGAACATTTCACCGCGCGGGATTTTTACCAGGCGAACAATTTACCGGCGGGCAATTGACCGGCGGGATTTTTTCGGCGGGGAAATGACCGTGAACCGTGGTATATACCAACAGTATAAACAATAATGTCACAAGCTGAGATAAACACATGGAAGCCATCTTTTCTACTATTAATAACCTCCCTCCTCTTTTTTCTGTTTACACATCTGTATACATTATATTGTTTTAACGACATTCTTCATCACTGTTGTACACATTTCAATTTTTATTTTGCCGCAGTTATAGAAGTATATTTTTAGTTCTTTTGCTTAATTTGATAGTAATGTATTTCGAGTGTTCATGTAAGGTATATTACTTTAAAATTTAATACTCAGGCCTAAATTTTTACAAAAAATTAATTGGAGACTCTCGTTTCTTTAATACGCAGGGTAGGTGGAAACGGGCCTGCAGTGGATGCGACGCAGGCGAGTTCAGCTACGAAGGGGGCGCCGCCACCAGAGCTTTGTTCATAATTTCATAAAAAAAAACATTATAAAAATGAAAATTAAAAAACTAACCAATTTCTGAAACGGTACAATCTCCAAAAGATAAGTTTAAGGTGAACGTGTTTTATACACTTCTAGACGTTGCAATGTATTCGTTAGGGTACTTTTGGGACCTTTGGTTACACATTTCTGGGATAGTTTTATAGGTAGGTTTTTGAAAATTTGAACTTAGGTGTTACTCTGAAAGCCGAACGATGTAAAATATTTTCAAAATGGCAACATATCTCTATTCTTCCTCTATACGCCTGTGAAAACTCGGTTGGCATAACTACACCGGTTTAGTATAGAACTCTCACAGCACCGTCTGCATCCGCCTTTTTTTTTTAAAGTGAAGGTATCTAAAAAACCATAAATTGTAGATATTGACATGTGGGTATCAAAAGGACTGAGATTTCACGTAGAATTCAAAAGTGGAATAAAAAATAGGGGTTGACGTTTAAAATAACGAAGTTACTAGCTACTTCCGGCATTTCCTGAAGTGTTGCCATTTGAAAATATTTTACATCGATTCGGCGTTCAGAGGAAAATTTTGAAACTTTTGATAATGTATTAAAAATGTCCATTACATACCAATTTTATAATTATAATTACATTTTCTAGTTATTTTCAAATTTTTTCCTCATCTAAAGTTTTAATTTTACTAAAAATGAATTTGAATTGTAATAATTATTTTTGTACCAGGTTTGGATCAGTGAGAATTTGCTGAAATTGTTGATATTTTTTTGTTAACTTTATGTGCGCATAGTTTCACAGGAGCAAAGCTTACTTTTCCAGTTACAAAGATTTATTAATCATTTAGATTTCATCAGAATTCTGTTACTGACATCTACAATGATATTTTCAAAGGAAGGATCATTTTTAGAGTCTCGGAAAATGGTCACTTTGTTATTTAAATGTCAGTCTGAAGATTATGTGTGGACTGCTCAATTTGCGATATTTGGAATAGGTACTTATGTAAGCTGTAACTCACTAACGAAGGAATTCCGGACCTATGTTGATATATGAACTTTTTTTCTTATTTTTAGATGTATATTCATCTCCCGAAATTTCTCCGTTTCTTCATGAATCACCCTGTATAAGAACAACGCGCTTCGAGTTTTCTTCATTTAAAGCGGTTTCCATGAAGATACTCTTAGTCGTGTTGCCTTATATTTGATTTTTTTAGCTTCTCATCTTGCTTATAAATAACAATTTTAATTTATCGACGTTACTTTTTAAGGAAACAATGTAGCCAGTAAATTTGTTGCTTAACTTAACAAAGTTGAATTAAAGTGAATTTAGAATTGAAAAAAACAATGCTATAATTTGAATTTGTTCGAAGTCTTATAATATTCCAAGTTCGAAGTATATCTCAAATAGAATAAGTTTGATGACATCACACACATTGTAACTAACACCTTTTTCTGTAAAATTACTTCAAAAATTAGAAAATTAATTGTCCCTCATCTTGTTAATAAGAAATACGCAAAAACCATTATTTTTTCATACAGTTTTCCTAATCGGCTTACATACGACGACTCTACGAACTACAAATCTCGCTACAAAAGTTAGTTGGAGGTTACCATTTTTAACTACCTTAAAAACATGCATTCCCATGTAATTAGTTGATCTGAAAATTGGTAACATTATATATTATACAATAACAATTTACATATAAACTACGTTATAAGGCTTCAATGTGTTAATTATATTCTCGCAACTTATAAAAACTATAATAGAACTAAATTGTCATTATTATATATTGCTACAACAGTTTTCGCTTAATGTCCAGGGAAAATTAAATGGCCACAATGGGAGATTATAAAAGCTCCGTAATAACAGCCAAGTCGTCATTAACAATATTTGAAATTTCCTTGGTAGTTGGAGGTTACTATTTTTAACTGCCTTAAAAACATTCGTTCCCATGTCATTAGTTGATCTTAAAATTGGTAACGTTATATTATACAATAACAATTTGCATAATATAAACTACGCGATATGGCTCAAATTTCTTAAAAATATTCGCGCAACTTATAAAAACTGTAATAGAACTAAATTGTCATTATTATATATTGCCACATAGCCAAATATTAGGTCAATGCACAAAATGTAACCAATAAAAAATAGTGACATTATTATTGTTATTATTAGATATTATAATTACGGGTTAGTATTTTTGATATTATGAACATTTTGTTTATAACTAGCCTTCAGTTCAGTAGGTAATCATAATTCGTGTTTACGTGTAATTATATAATTATTAGGTTAACTAACGTTTTTTCTAGAATTTATAATCGTCATACTATTTATACATTTAAATTAAGCTTTATAATTGAGTATTAAAGTTTAATTTTAATTTTAAGACCGGGAAACTCTCAATAACGAATCCGTCATTACTACAACATTCAGACAATACATGCATGGCAGGATATGCCTAGAAAATTTTTATTACGCTTCCATATTACTATAAAGTTTATCAATGTAGGTTCCTATTGCCAAAATGTTAATCACGAATTTCTTCATAGACGCAACTACTTTAATTAACCTTTAGTGGGACCCAAAGGAATTGCCACAGGAAGTATTTAGTTAAATGGCGTCCCCGAAGCGAACATACGCATAACATTTATCTGTTAATTTTTACACAGAAAAAAGTAATAAAGTCAATGTAATTAAAATTATTGAAACAGGTAGCTTTGATAAATAAAATGGGAGCGATATAAATTATGTAGAAAGTAATTAAATCACATCGTAAAACTAAAAACACCAATAAAAAGAAATACGTGGAGGTAAACATCTCCCCGTAGTTAAAAATCAATAAACCTAGATTTAGGCATTGACTATTTTAATTTTTGCTATAAATGTTATGAGGACATTAATTAAGTTTCTCATACTCGCTGCAAGATTGTTTGTTATAGAATTATCGACACATAAACGTCCTCCTTTATTTATTCTGGAATCTTTACAATGTTAAGGGACTAAATAATAGTGGAAGAAAAATCTATTTTCGTTTAAACAAGGATCAGTTTGTTGAAATACATACGCTTATAAGGTACTACGCATAAAATATCTCGGAGCCCGACAGAGGCACAGAGGAAAACTGTGTTCAGTTTACAGAGGACGCAGGCACGCAGAGGAAAAAAATAATCCTCTGCCTGTACTACGTCTCGGCTGCGTGCAATATGCGGTGTTCGCTTTACTTCCGTGGGTTACAAAATCCTCTGCTGCCCTGTGCTACGCTGTGCTGTGCTGTGCTGCGTTCAATGTGCGGCCGGCCTAATAGTAATGCTAAATTGTTCTCCAGGCTAGTTTAAAATTGAATGTGGGGAAGGATGAGCTATTATTGATATAATTAATTATAGAAATATAAGCCATTTAGATAAATTCGCAAAAATAATCAATTTCCTTAGCTTAACGCTTATGTAACAGTTGGAAATTTTTGATTGATTTACGTCAACGTAATGTAGACTAGCGGTTGATAACAAAAGTTAAATTAATATTTCATCACGATTTCATAACCATCAGGAAAAAACGCAATAATATTCATTTGATAAAGGGAATGAGAAGGTTAAATGTATGTATATTGTATACACATTATTTCTTAAGGTGGAAGTTCGCGCGGCGACAGAGACCGGAGACCGAGACGGGAGACCGAGACGCGAGACGCGCGACAGTACTAGTCCGGGGCGGAGACCGCCTTGCTGTCTCATGTCTCGGTCTCGCTCGCGAACACGCGCCTTAACAAACCCTAATGACCAGTAACGGTCTCGGTCTCGCGTCTCGGTCTCCCGTCTCGGTCTCCGGTCTCTGTCGCCGCGCGAACTTCCACCTTAAATCGCCGAACAAATTTGTTCGGTATCTGAATTCGTTCGCTCTTTTGTGTTACGGAATTTAAAATTATGACTTCAGATTCTGATTGAGCATCGAGAAGTAACCTAAGATTGTTATACCTCACGCCGTAACTCTTCAGGAACACCATCAAAATGGCGTCTGAAGTATGAAAATTTTATTACCCCGACATATTTTATGTGTTTTTAACGCTTAGTATGAATATCCAAATTAAATGTTGATATCTCTTTTTCACTCGATAAATATTCATGACTGATAAAAAAGACCGAATACGCAACTTAGTAGCATTTTGTTCGGTCTATGGCAATGCTAGAAGAGTATTATCAACTGGTTTTTAATTAACACTAAATTAGGTAAACAATCGTAAAATTCTATCAAAAAGTATTAAGAATGGAGGTAAATGTTATGACAAGTTTATTAATATTGTGCTAAATATTCCTTTTTTTTATTTCGAGATGTAGAATTTTTAAGGCTGAGACATTTTATAAGTTGGGAAAATCCTCCACAATGATTTAGCTATTTTTTCACAGGGTTTTACTTTTTTACTTATATTTTGATGTTATCGTCTCATTTTTCTAAAAGGTAATGTGAACTGAAATAGAGCTGATTTATAGCTTGTGCTTGGTATGTAAATCCTACCGGTCAAAATGTTATAACTATTAGATAAAATGAATGCGTATAGAGGAGATTGTGCTACATTTTAGATTTTGTGAACCTATACATTAGTACTTCAAGAATTTTCTACGGTTTGTGCTTTTGGAGCTCTTAAAACATAGATTTTACATGTGTCTTCAGTTGCACATCGCTGCCAAAGAAAGCAAAATTTCTATAACTATAGTAGGTACCTTTTTGCGATATACCTATGTATAAGTTAGATGTTGTTTCTGCGTTGAATTTCCGTAATTTGAAAGCCTCTTGATCTTAGAGTTCGATGCATAAATAAAAATGTTCAGATAGGTATGCCAAGATACCCCCTACAATGTAGCCTTTGTTGCTGTTGGGCGAAGAGCTTTTCTGACGATAGCTTCAAATAATTTTATAAGCACAGCAGTTCAAATGATCAAAGTTTAATAGTTCGCAGCTGAGGTCAAAATTGGCAGCCGCATTAAAATAATTCAGAAAAAGATAAACTTTTCAAAATATAGTTATAAAGTTTAAGTTGTTTTTTATACCTATACATTAAGAAGACTAATGTGCACAAAACACAGAGAATGACAATATAAAACACCGACAAAAATGTCGACAATCATTTCCATTATCTAATTCAAATATGGAGGTAACAATTCTAATAATAGATCTAGAATGATTAATATGCGTCGGTAGACCACTTCCTCTTCCTCCTCCTCCTGTTCAAGGTGTACATTAGTTGCAGGAATAACAACACACATTTTGTTGTTTCCCATTCTATTGTATCGACCTTTTAGTTTTTTTAATCGCAGGTGGATCACCTACTCATGATTATTCTTTCTACGTTTAGCAACGGGAAAATGATGAACTTCCTGTAGCACTTAAACACACATAAATAGGATGTCGGTGTAACAGCAAAAAATGGACTGCGGAGCATATTGTGCTACAATTGGCAAATTGATCAAGTCTCATTGTGGGTGATTCGGGAGACGACGAGATCTGCAATGAAAATGAAACAAATTTAGCAGTTTCATAAATTTATGCGTTAAATTCAATTTTTTAAAGATTTCATCAAACCTCATCCTATATACTAAGGAACGCTGTAGCTTTACAAACGAAGCTCAATTTGGATCTTGGTGGACTTTAGGATTTCATTCTACAAGGGGTGCGCAGCAAATGGTCAAAAATTCAGATATTTCTAAATTATTTCAGTTCAAAGACAAAATTTTACTGAGCTATAGATCAAAAAGGTTATTGCAGAATATATAAAGCAAGGAGATGCTGCTTTTTAGGAGCAATGTGTGCGGGCCAACGAGACCAACTCGAAACTACTAACAACGCAATACCCAGTGCCGCATGGCTCAATCTTGGGGTCATTACTTTTCATTACTTACATTAACGACTTTTTCCAGTTTAAAACCAATCCAGTGCACCGCCTACGCAGATGACACTTCCTTAATTGTGACAGACAACGACTGTAAGGAGTTAAACTCCAAAAAAATTATTACGCTACTACAGGCTCACGAGTGGTTTGCACAGAACAACCTGATACTTAACAAAGAAAAACGCTCTCAATTACATTCTCTTCAAACCCTTCATTAGTCTCTGGATATAGTGCCAAAGTGCTATGTATTTACTTAGACGATAGACTTAGCTGGAATCACCATGTTGAGTACCTCCTAGACAAACTAGCTAAAGCTACTTTTGTTCTTGGGAATCTAAAAAGCTGTCTCAGCCCTTCCATACTCAGGTCTTGTTTTTTGCTCTATTCCACTTCCAATCATCGCTATGGAGTCAACCTATAGGGGAATTCCTGCAAAGTAAACAAAGTGTTCTCTATACAGAAGAAAGGTATAAAGTTTTTTAGCGAATGCCCATTTCAGAGACCACGAGTAAAGCATTTTTTGTAAATTCCAAATTATGCCCCTCCCTTCATTATTCATCTACTGTGTTCTATTGGACACTCATAAATACAGAAATTCCTTTGCGACAAACGGAAGTACGCATAATTATATGACAAGAGGGGTCAATAAGTTGAAAACCCCTTATTTTAAGTTAGTCAAGTCAAAAAACAACAAACCCAATCTCTTACGTAATGCACTCCCTGAATTCATCAGGAACTTATCCGAAATCAACTTTAAGAGCTTAAATTCATGATGTACGGTTCGGGCTCACAAAGGGGGAACAGGAATAATAATTGTAAAACAACTCTCAACCTCCTCTTTACCAAAATTTAATGCAGACGATGATGAAGATGATATTTTTTATAAGAGTACTTAAACTATTTCAATGCAAAAAAGTAGGTAATAAATTGTGACGAGTTAAAATTAAGTCTCATTCCAATATTCGGAACTTGAGACTAACATCATCATAATATTAATAAAGTTGACAATTACGTTAATTAAAAATTGCAAATTGAAAAAATATAATGACATGTTTCGAAACCTGGACTGGTTTCATTATCAAGTTGTTAATATTTAAGATTATCGAATGAATAACATGTTTTGTGATGAGGTTAAAAAAAGCAGATGATTAAAACTAACCTTAAAGTAAACTGAGATCACTCACCTCGAGGGAAAAACTTAATTAACTATGAAATACATTAATACATAAAATTGGAGTACATGATGTTTGAAAACATTTCGTGTGCCCTAAAACACGTAGAAAGAAGGGCCAAGCCAGAATAAGATTGACTTGATAAATACAGATACAATAACGATGAAATGCACAAACAAAATGGACCAAATAAAGGTCTTACAAAGATGTGATAGATGGCGCAAAATTTATCTTCATATGTCATAAGATGTAAATGAATGTAGGGGGAAACAATAATTATTATTACAATGTACAGAGAGAATTTATAAAATCATTATGAAAATCAGTGATCTCATTGACTACATATGTCGAAATTATTCTTCTCTTTAGTAATTTCTAATGATTCGAGGACATTAAGGCGGTGACCTTTATTGCATATATGGAGAAGTTGAAAATCTACAGTGAAATTAAAATAATGGCCCGTTTTCAAAATATGTTCAGCAAAGGCTGATTTTTGAGCCAAATTGTTATTCTTAATGGAGAGATAATGTTCCTTGAAACGAGTAATAAATGATCTACCGGTTTGTCCAATATAAAAGGAAGGACACGATTGACACAAAAGTTTGTAAATACCGGATTGATCGATTTTATTAATCACATCTTTATTCTTAACTAAAGTAGTAATTAGAGTATTATTATTGGAAAATGAACTCTTGATATTGTATGTATTAGGGAATTAAAGCCAGCGATTTTATGGGAATCAGGGTTCACCGAATCAAAAGGAATCAAACTATCAGTAGTAGTAGGTTTCCTGTATATGCTATATTCAATCTTATGTTGACTTTTGTGTAGGAGCATATCTAAAAAGGGTAACCGGCCATCGCACTCTTATTCAAAGGTGAAATTAATCTTAGGGTGAATGCTATTAATGAAAACCAAGAAACTATTAATAGGCGAATCATTGGAAGAGTGTATACAGACAATGTCATCAACGTACCTTCCCCAAAATATGACATTCTCAAGGAAAAAGGTAGATGTAGTGATATAATTAATTTCCAGATAGTTCATGAAGATTTTCGCAAGTAACGGAGAAAGATTAGAACCCATCGCAGGTCCATCTATCTGGGAATAACACGTATCGAAAAATTTGATGAATCATTAAGAACTTAGTTAAGAGACTGAAGTATTGTTTTTATTCTATAGATCACCCCTTTCCCTTCGTTAGGGTAACATAGCCAATTGTGGAAATAGTTAGTTCAAAAGTGTAGCTTGTTATTCATATTATGTTATATTGTGTTTTGCCTGTCGCTTACTCACTTGGTGCAGCGTGTTAACACTAGAGATAAGGTGTAATGTAATTAAATTGTTTACTTTAATGTGATATGCGTCAGAAGTTTTTACATAAGGACTTTTTATACTGTGTACTTTATAGTATCTGGTCTGACGAATGCTAAACTATTACTTCTAATAGTCACAGCATATGAAATATATCAAATATCTCGCGTACTTGATATGGCCAGTCGGGATTTTCACAAAAATTTCGATAGAAATACTTATTAGCGGAAAAGAAGTTTTTGGGTCTACTTTAAAAATACACGTATCGAATACGTATGTGAAAAAGATTTCTCGTATCCTATTGGCATAACCGCTAACATTTCATTAAAAGAAAATGCAAATTATAAAACAAGATCCAATTTTACGTGATGATAATTTGTGATTTAATATTCTAGTTTATAGATATTACGAGTATGTAATTGAAAATTGTTTGCAAAACATCGATACAGACCTTCATTTTAACGATTTATGATTAAACTCTATCTATTCATGTTAATTAATGTATAACACATCTTATTGACAGGTTATATATTCAAGATACAGGTATCGAAAATGTAACTATCACACCTATGAAAAAATTGACATCTTCATAAAAGTCAGATTAACTTGTGTCCACTTAAGATATAAAACCTACTGATGATAAATTTGCATTTTGTAATGCTGCTACTAATAAACATTAGTGGGCAATAAATATTCATGTCATGTAAAAAAGTAATGGACCACACCAGTAAAGATATAGCGTGCCTTTAGTTAATTGGTTGTGATTGATAGAATCAAGGAGAGGTAAATTCATAAAAAGACTCGAAGCCTCCCTTTATATCGTTTAATCTCCAAAATGATGTTACGCAGTAAAACAGTGTGATGATAGACGATTTGATCCCATCGTCTATCATCACACTGTTTTACTACGTAACTTAATTTTGGAAATTAAACGATATAAAGGGAGGCTTCGAGTCTTTTTATGAATTTACCTGTTCTTGCTCCCTTATTTTGAGTACCGAACCACCCTTTCATGATGTCAGAATCAAGGAGTCTAAAGTCAGTCTAAAACGTAATAATGGAACCGTTTTGTTTGTAAGAATTCTAAAGTATATAAAAAAATGCAAAAACGTCATCTATTGTTATTTAATAAATTAAATGTTATTGTATAAAAGCACAAATACACGCTTTGTCCCAATCATCCCGATGAAGTAAAAGCAACCGATAAATAAATAAATTCCAAGTTCTAAAGTTCAGAGCTTTGGAGAAAAATAATTAAAAAGTTAATACTGTTCTATTATGATGCACTGCGATGGTATAATCCACAACTTTTATTTTATTTTACATTTCACAACCATTTTAGTTTATCGAATTTTTGTTATCATACCAAATCAATGCCAAATCCGAAAATATTTATAAAATCGTAGTAAAGGAAGAAAAGGGATGTTACAGCCACGTTTAGAAATTGTGGTGACACTACTGCTTCATTCATTTTCTAACCAAACGTTTTTGTAAAATTAGAAGTAGAGATCGAGAAAAATATAAAATAGTGCAAACAAGGAATCTTCGAAGGATAAAGTAATTTTTTTAAATAAAATTAAACTAAAAGAGTTTCATTCCATAAAAATACTTGAAATAGATATATTTCTCACGATCAATAATATATTTGCTCCTAAGGTTAACGTTGAAGAGCTACGAAGCTTAATAAATCATTAAGACACCTCGTTACATGTCGAATCGTAACTTAGGTATATATTTTATGTTTTACCGTTTCGCACTTGTAAATCTCTAGAAAGTCAAGGATAAGAACAACTTTGCATTTTTTTAATCTAAATAATAGAGTAATTATATATTGCAATGTGTACAAGCCGCAAGTATTTATGTCCGGAAATCGATCTTGAACCAGTTACTCGGAAAAGCTCCACATTCACTTATAAAACCTTTAATTAATTTCTATTTCCGTAAATTTTCCGTACAAGTATAAATTCGTTTTTATATCATTTCAGAGAAATTATACCTATAGATTAATGTAATTACCTGAATTTATACAGGATTTAAGATACAAAAATTCTTTCCTGTCGGCCGTGAACCAACACTCTGAAAACGAAATGACTTTTCTTCACGTGCATTTTTCTAAAAAGGATTTGTGGGAGGATATATATAAAGGAAGGACATTAACATTACAATCAGTCGCTATATTTTTCGCGTTCACATTCCCCTCTTGATCAGTGTTAGTGACAATTAAAAAAGATGGCAGTTCAACTACAATCTCCTATAATTCCATTAAATCGATTCAATAATTTGGAAATTTCTAAATTTGAGGTAAGTTGAAATTAATTTTCATATTTTTAATTTTATTAAAGAGTGTCAAGTACAGACATAAATTCACGTAAAATTAATTGCATACTTAAAACTTGCATTTCATAATTGTTTTAATTATATATTACAGGAGGTTTAACGTGATAAAGTTGCTAAGTTATGACGAGTTCCTTTCTTTTTGTTACTATTTTAACGAGTGCATCTCATAATTTGCTTAATGTTGTTGCTAACTGAATGTATTAAAATTTAAGGATGCCGTACGAGTTTAAATAAATTAAACACTCGGTCAAATTGCATTAATTGTAAATAATGAAATTTGCAATAAAATTAATTGCTAAATTCTATTATAGGTTGGAAAAACTTTAAAAACACTTCATTCAAAACCTTATCACATACGAAAAATTACAAATGCAGAAAGTGAAGCAGTTCTTGAACATTTACGAAAATATTTCTTTAGGGATGAACCATTAAATCTAGCCGTGAAGTTAATTGAATCTCCAGACTCAAGATGTATAGAACTAGAGGAATACTCGTTAAAAAGTATAAAAGAAGGTAATTCGATTATGGCCGTCACACCTTGTGGTAAAATAGTTGGTGTTTGTCTCAATGGGTTAATCAATGGAAAAGATACGGAAGAGGAGGAAACGGAAGAATGTAACGATCCTAAATTTGCAAAAATTCTGGAAATATTGGAATATTGCGGAAAGGAAGGTACGAACGCGGTACTACATAAATACCCAGATATCGGAAAAGTGATGTTTGTCAAAATACTGTCAACGGATACAGAATGGAGAGGAATGGGAATTGCACGCGAATTATTAGAATATACTAGGTATGGTCTATTATTGTATTTGTAAGGAAGTTTCTGTTTTAATTCGCACAATGTGCTTTCATATTAATTCTCTTGACCACGAATACGTGTAGTTTTACGGTTCGATATTAATAAATCTTAATCACTATGGTAACGTAGGCGTCCTTGACTAAGTTCACAAGCAAATATCCAAATTACCTATAGAACAATGAAAATTGCGCCTTTAATCGTACCTGTGTAATTTTTTATATCAACTAATTAAACAGACATCGACTTACCGTCGAACTCTTAAGTGGTCATTGTATGCAACATTAACAAAAAACTTCATGCTAATTAAAATTATATCAAGATTAATTAAGAAAATTCAATGGTAAAAAATTGCGATACATGACATATTGTAATAAATATGAATTGTAATGAAAGAAAAAAAAACGTTACTCACGTTTAAGTCATTGAAATAGTGGAGTTAATCAACTTCCAGATATTTATTGTTGCAGTACTACTTAAATCATGTATGTTGACGTCCAACACATTTCTTTCTTGCAGAAATATCGGACGAGAACAAGAATGTAGCCTCATGAGAGTGGATTGTACAAGTTGCTTCAGTGCCAGGGCTATTGCAAGGATTGGTTTCGAATGCGTTTATGAATTAAGGTACGAAAACTATACGAAAAATGGCAAACCTGTTTTCGTTACAGAATTTCCCCACACGTCTTTTACTGTATATATTCAAAAAATTCGAAAATCTTAGTATTATATAGATTAAGTTAATTATAGTCTATTAGTTTTATTCTTTCAGCAAATCTCAACTGTAAATTGTTTCAAAATAAATATTTATTGTGTATTATTTTTCTTTTCTTATCCTACTGTAAAATGGCACCTTGAAAAAATAAACTACTTTTACCAGATATTTTTGAGTCATACGTACTGAACATTTTTAATTGAACCGAAGCGGGAAGTATTTGAGACGAAATGGGGTCGATCATAAATGTCCATACGGTGATTTCCGTATTTAACCGGAATCCGGAGTCAAGTTATAATTTTATTAGGACAATAATTAATAATAATTGTATAGTATTAGAATCTGAACTTGAACCCATTTAATTATGGGATTAAAAGAAAGTTATTATCATAATAATAGTATGTAAACGAAAGTATAATAATATAAATTATTCTAAAGCAGTACTGCCTACATTGTTTATTTGCTCATGTATTATGCGGACGTGGAAGTAATTTTTCCGTTATCCGTTTACTATGTTGCACAAGTCAAAACGAGTTTCAAATACGTTGTGCTAATACATAGGCTTTGAAGCTCCTTAATAAGGAAGTCTTGGGAAATGGTACTATGTAATGAATGGTGCTTATGTGAGATTACTTTCGATTTCTCGTTAAATACGGAAACGGAAATAAGGTTACCTACACCTACTAAAGATTTCATCTCCATTGTTTGCTAGATATATTGGAAAAATTGAAAATTGTTATTTTCTTCAAATTTAAATATTTCCCATACTACTCGTTGCGTCGGTGCCGTATCAAAAAGTTATTACTTGTCTCTCTCTGTTTCCTCCAGGAGCGTTGTTCTAGGTTTGTGAACACGATCTTAGGACGTTCGCACTATTGCTCTGATGATGAACGTTCTACACACTGCAGTAGATTGAAAGAGTAATATCACCGTTCGCTGCACAAACTTGTATAACAGTCCTTTGTTTTGTCAACAAAGATGACAGCTCTCCAACATACCGGTGCTACGTTATAGCAGTGTTGCCATTACTTTTTATCCAATCTTTGTATTATTGTTTGTTACCGACCGCCTTCGGGCGATTATAAGGTGTTCACGAATAACCTATCTGCTTTATTTCATATGATGCATAAATGTAATTGTAGATATATTCTAGTTGGTAATTTTAATGTGCATTTTGAGTCAAATAGCAATCATGACAAACAACTTAATTGCCTTTGGCAATCCTATAGCATGATTGCAATTGTGAAAGTGCTCACAAGAGGCAACGATACCTTAGACAACGTTTTTTTAAATAGATGCGAGGATGTATTTGTGAAGTAATGTTTTTTTTGTAATTTGCCTCCATTTTGGTGCTTTAATAGACCTATTAACGAACGCTACGTCATCATCTGCGATGTCATAATAGCCATTATTGCACGGAACATTTTACGAAACTTTTTAGGTTGGCAATGCTTTTGATGCAGAATGATCTGTCAATTAGTTTAAAATTAAATGAAAATGTGTCGGGAACATCGGAAAAGTTTGATTTGAGTAAATATAGACAGTGTAGATATTTTTAATAAGTAATAGTAGTTTTTTTTAGTAGTATTGCTCCTATCAGTAGATAAGAAAATGAAATAACAATGGATTCATTGAAGGAATTTATGTCAGAATGGTTAGAACGTTGTGGAAGATCAAACTTTTATAGTGTGTAATATGTTAGTAGTAAATAGTATTAAAACGATTTTGATTTCTCAATCCTAATGTTTATAACTCCCATTTAGTCATTCACATTATTTAAATTATTCGAATAAACCCGCTTCAATCCTGTGATCAAGTTGGAGACTGCGTAATAGTAATACACTCATGTCTCTAAAACTTAAAAGTGTGGTTAAAGTTGCACCCTTGCGCGAATCCATTTCCACGTGTTTTCGTTTTGTGGTTATTTATAGTATAGCTATAATTTATAGTAATTATTATTATACCTAATCGACAACGTAAATAATGTTTTATTGCAACGAAGGAAAAGACAAGCGGTTAATTTGACATTGGTTGCTGGAAGGTACAGTGATTATATATATTGATGTTAACTTTAGAATTATGATTTGAAGTTACAGTTAATCCTTCAGAGTTTGTAATATCACAAACAGTGTTGCTTCTCGTCGCATTAATGTTAATTTCTGGCTCTGAAGCTGTGGAAATGGTACATTGAGGTAGTTCTACATCCTTTTGTTGTGCAAACATTTTTGCTACGTCGATTTTATTTTGTAGCGAAGCTTCCACATAACTTTCAGCAACAGATGAAGATTTCCATCCCCCCAAGCGTTTTATTGTTAATAAATCGCCCCCGGAATTAGCTATATGTGTAGCACTAGATCGCCTAAAACAATGTCCTGTAAAAAGTTCCGGATCTTGCAATTTAAGAAACGCAGCAATAGTTTTAGGCACTTTCCCCATCATATTAATTCCTATAGGGCTACTAATACAATAACCATTCCTGTAAGTTAGAAAAAATCGCCGGTTAGTTATATTTTTAGGTCTTAAGTTGGCATATTTCTTAATGAGATCGATCCAATTTTCATCGGTGATGAGAAACGTTCTCGGAACATAATTTTTGGTTTTTGGTATAACCACGACGATGGAGTCAGCTCGATATTCTACGTCATCTACAGACATATTGGTTAATTCTTCACGTCTACATGCTCCATTATAACCCATTATCAAGATTACCTAACATAAATATCATTGTTGAATTTGAAGCTGCAATAATTGAAACTTACTTTCATCGCTAGGTAGGTTTTATCGTCGGCAACTTGAATAAATTTATTAATGTTGTCTTCTTCTAAAATTTTAGATTTTCGTGGAGTATAATGTTGGGATGCCCGTTTTAGAAAAGCCTGCAGTTTGTTATATTTGGATATGTCGATATTTTTATTTATATTTAAGCAGGACCTCAACATAGAGTAAATCGTCCATAAAGTAGATGCCTTATATTTCCTACGTTGTAATTCAAAATACCCCAGTAAAACGTTCTCTGAGATGGCTTCAATTTTATTTTCGTTGCACCATCTTTCAAACTTTTCGTATTGTTTTTTATATTCTCCGGAGGATTTAATTGGAAGCAAATTTGCAACTGTATTTTTTGCAAGCTCACGTATTTCCGGAGGCGTGCAAGCAAGATTATCTTGACTACCTTCCATAATATTGATGTTTTGTGATAATATTTGTGTTTTTTAACAGAATTGAACAGAATTTGTGTAAAACAAAAGGAGAATAAATTAAATTTTGAATTTGAAAATTAAGAAATTACCAACCGTAAAAAAAAATCACTAAATTTACTAAAGTCAAAATTTTTATTTAAAAGTGGCCTAAAAGGGCAAATTACAAAAAATAGTATAAAAAACACGTTTCATAAGACCTTGAAGCACTCATTCTTTAAAAAACTCGTGGCTTCGCCACTCGTTTTTTAAACTTGAATTCGTGCTTCAAGATTGGTCTTATGAAACTTGTTTTTTAATATACTATTATGTTTTCTGATCATAGATATAGTACAGTCAATTTAAACACAAAAATATACAAACATTGCAAAAAATCCTATGTTAGGTTTGCTTTTTTCATGGTGTTAGGTTCGGTCCCAGTAGTAAATACTCAATTTTGCAACTTCGAAAAACTTGTGGAAACTCGGGGGGGGGGGGGCACCAAAAACCGCGATTTTTTCGGACTTTTTTCAGTTTTAGCCTCGTAGATCAAAAACTATGAGTTGTAGTGCAAAGAATATGATTATCTTTTTTAAACTGGACTAAATTTTCTACCATTTGAGCCTAACCGGAAGTCTGTAAGTATAATAGTTTCCGAGATACAGCTCTTTAAAAATAGGCATTTTCCCTAAATCTGTTTTTAACGCATCATCCATGATTCGAGCCAGATATTGCCACAACGACGTGCCCTACGACCGTTGTCATGGAGAAAAAAATTGTAGGAAATTTTATCGCCTTTTATTTAAGCATAGATGCATTCCTGTAGGCCTAACAGTTCTCGAGAAAAAGACGGAAAACCGGAAAACAGTGAAATCGCTACGACTCCACATATATGTAATAGGCTTAATATGATTAGAAGACATTTTCTTGTTATTCTTATTTAGCCTAGCGAACGAACGCTCAAAAAGGGCTTGTAGACAGACATTTTGATCCTAAAGATTTTATTTCTGGGATGTGTTTGGTGATGATTATAGGAAAAGTAGCGTAACAAAATGTGCGGATTTGTTTGGTTTTCCGTTTACATCTCTTGAACAGGCCATCATAGTGGGAATTGGCCAATTATAAGAAAAGCTGTTTACATTTTCTACAAGTTTGCTTCTATGCGTTTTTTCTCTATCTCTATCCGTTGAAGAGATATTCGCTATCAAGAATTGACATTTTTTTTGAAAATCGCTTTTACACGACGTTTTTCGGCAAATATTGTGTCCTAGCTCCTAAAGTATTGGGTTTATAGCAAAAACTGCTGAAATAAAAGTTGTAGACCATAAAATTTCCTATAAAATACATATACCGTTTAATATTTTATCTCAAATCGATTAGATGTTATAGTTATTTAAAAAAAACGTTGAGTTCAAGATGGAATAGAGGGCACTAGAGAACAACTAATTTTGTGGGAGGTTTGGAGCTAAATCTGATATGTGAGTATTAAATACAGATTACCTGCATCCTTAGCCAAACAATTTCAGTCTTATGCGCCACCATGTTTAATGGTCTTCTAGTCTTTTCTTAATACATTTATGATAGGGTTAATGTTTGACGAAAAGAACAAAAGTATTTTCTCAAGGCAGCTTTTATTTTATAATTGGCCATTTCCCACTACGATCGTCTATTCAAGAGATACAAAGGGAAAACTTAACAAATCCGCAAATTTTGTTACGCTACGGAGTTAGTTCATACGGTAGGGCCGGGGACTTTTCGTATAATTATCACCAAACACCTCCAAACACATCTTAGAAATAAATCATTAGGATCAAAAGTCTGTCTACAAGCCCTTTTTGAGCGTTCGTTCGCTAGGCTAAATAAGAATAATCAGAAAATGTCTTCTCTAATCATACTAATGCTATTACATATATGTGGAGGATTTCACTGTTTTCCGGTTTTCCGTCTTTTTCTCGAGAACTGTTAGGCCCACAGGAATGCATCTATGCTTAAATAAAAGGTGATAAAATGTCCTACAATTTTTTTTTCCGTGACAAGAGTCGTAGGGCACGTCGTTATGGCAATATCTGGCTCGAAACATGGACGATACGTTGAAAAAAGATTTTGGGAAAAATTGCCTATTTTTGAAGAACTGTATCTCGGAAACTATTATACTTACAGACTTCCGGTTAGGGTCAAATTGTAGAAAATTTAGTCTAGTTTAAAAAAGATAATCATATTCTTCGCACTATAACTCGTAGTTTTTGAGCTTCGAGGCCAAAACTGAAAAAAGTCCGAAAAAATCGCGGTTTTTGGCGCCCCCCCCAGTTTCCACAAGTTTTTCGAAGTTGCAAAATTGAGCCTTTACTACTGGGACTGAACCTAACAACATAAAAAAGTCAAACCTAATATAGGATTTTTTGCAATGTTCATGTTTAAAATGACTGGACTAATATGTTACCATAACCAGTAATCTGTCCTCGCACTCCAGCGATCTTTCGTATGCAAAGGGAAGAAAGCCAGGATGTAAGAGATCTTTACCATATTCAAAAAAAGTATCCCATGTTTAGACCTCGTTATCTGGCGCACAATCAAAAACACTGATAATACATTGTGTCTTGTAAAAAATTAGTTTACGGGAACTTAATGTCTTCATCTAATAACAAAAATAAAACAGTATGGGGTATTACATCTACGCTCAACAATAACGAAAAACAACACAAAAACATTACACTTTTAATACCTGAAAGAAAAATTGATGATCCTCAAACAATTGCCCACATATTTAATAAAAATGTTATCAAAGCCCCCCGTGACATACTACGAAAAATTCAAGAGACGATAATAATTATGATAATTTTGGTATTGGTTCTACTAGTATCTGTAGCAGAATGTCTGCATTTCCTTTTAGCGAAACTAAACTTCTGAATTGCTTAAATTCTATAAAAAATAAATATTCTTCGGGTCCAGATCATATACCTACCTCTTGACTACGATCCAGTTTACCGATTATAATAAACCCTGTTACACGCCTAGTCAACATGTCGTTCTCGCAGGGTGTTTTCCCGAAAGAACTGAACACTTCAAAGGTTCACGCTATCCATAAAAAAGGCAGCACTAAAGACTGGAAAATTATAGACCAATTTCTGTCACCTCAGCTTTGTCCAAAATGTTTGAATATTCCATGCTGGAAAGACTGAATAGTCATCTCCTCAAACATGACATTATAAGCAACAAACAACACGGCTTTCGTAATAGCAAATCAACGTTCACTGCAATTAACTCCTTTGTTAACGATATCATTTCATTTCTTGATAAAAACCAAAGTGTCCTTGCAATTTTCTGTGATTTTTCGATACTGTCGATCACTCTTGATTATTACACAAATTGAATATTTACGGCATAAGGAGTGTTGTTGCAAACTGGTTTTCCTCCTACCTATCCGATAGATGTCAACAGGTAGAAATTAAATTTAAAAATGGCGAGACATTTTCTAAATTTTTGTTTTCGCTTTTGTCTGTAAATGTAGGAGTTCCTCAAGGATCCGTGTTGGGGCCTATCCTTTTTATACTATTTATTAATTATATTATTATGTTCTTAAATTCTATAGTTTTATATGCTGATGACACTAGGACACTAATCTCTGGCAAAAACAAGTGCCATGTTCAAACGAAGGCTTGTGAAATCATAAACAAATGTAGCAATTGGTTTAATTTTAACCGATTGTTCATAAAACGTCTATTGTCTAATTCTCATATCTAAGCAGTACAATAATTGAATCAACGATTCCTATTCAAGCTAACGCTAAATTTTTGGGTATTTACATAGATCAAAATCTAAGTTGGAAACACCTAATAAAGAAGCTAAACACCTATTGTTATCAAATACGCAACGTTAAAGAACTGATAGGAATAGAACACAGCTTATCGTATTATTTTGCTCAAATACATTCCAGGATTTCGTATGGCATTATTGTCTGGGGATCGTCTAGCTCAGCAAAGAGAGTATTTATTAGTCAAAAAATGATAGTTTGGTGTATCATGGATAGTAGCAACTATGAAAACTATGGATAGTAACTCTTGCATCTATATACATATAAGTCTTATCATTCATCTTTACAGCGACTTACATCCATATAACACACGAAAAAGAGATCAATTCGTAACCCCTATAAGGAGGCTTAATTTGGCTCAGCATTCTCCCACCTCAAAGGGTATTAAAATATTTAACCTTCTTCCCATCACTATAAGAAATCAGAAGACGCTAAAAGGATAGAGATTATCAAATAAAAAAATCCTCTTAGATTGTGCTCCATTTACCATAAATGACTTTTTAGATCTATATTGATAAAAATTGCATGCTCTGCTTATAAATTTTAATTTTTATTTTAATAATTATTGTAGTGTAATTGATGTAATTTTTTCTCTTTTAAACATTGATTTATATGTAATTATGTATCTTTACTACTGACGTATCCCATGCAATGATTACCATCTGTCAAGGATATTAAATAACTATATTTTTATAAATATATTATTATTAAGGACAAAATTGTAGATAATTTTACTTTCTGCAAGGCGTTTTATAAAAATGTTCTTGATCAAGCATGATTCTCCAGGTTGTTGAAATGTAATATTTTTCTCTAATTGAGGAGGTAGGGTAATTACTCCCCTAAGAATTTTTCGTTCGCTTATTTATTTTTATTCTTAAAAACTACCAACATTCAAACAAGCAAGTTAAGTTTTAGTCTACTCGGCAATCTATGACGGTGAATTTTTCCAAGTTCAAAACACGTCCTGCGTTTTCGTTGATACACACTGTTTTTCGGCGGCCCGAAGAATCTTTACGTTGACACAATACACTATACAACAGCTAATATCACACTTTTGCTGTGGGATACTTTATTAAACTGACTCCTGTTCGGACCTTCATTACGACCATTTCCGTATGTGCGAAAATAATGTTCTACTAAGAATACTTTTTCTGCCGCCGCGCCGTTAGAACCGTTTTTACTTCAAATTCAACTGCACTACAGTATAACATTAATATGTAAACGAATGAGAATTAAGTCAATAATGACAAATGTAAGCACACGTAAGCAACCCTAAGTTTCGGTACCTACTGTTTGTTCTGGCGGATACCCTATTATGACTAATTAATGTTTTACACTGCTCAAATTTGTATAATTTAAAGGTCGATTCCCCTTTATAATAGATGTATAGTTGTGATAACGCTCCAATTTCCTTCCGCAAGTGATTCTAATATTCAGATTTCATTGAGTTTTCTGCATAGAAGGAAAACACAAAAGACCAATTAGTTTTGAATGTCGAATAAATTGCATTTTATGTTTGAAATGTTACAAAACTTCGACACCGTTCGCCTTCCTTGCTCGAAAAAATTAAAGGCACCATCATTCCTTGATCTAAGTATTCTAAATTCGTGTTGCGTTAAGCAATTTCACTATGTAAATGTAGACTTTTGCACAAAACATGGGATTAGACACACAAAAAGGCACAAAACGAACACAATTCGGTCCTTATAGTTTGTAGATTTGATTTGCAATCCCATTTCAAAAATTTCAAAATTTTTGTGATCGGGATTGACTACTCGGTCCTTAGAACAAAGTTATAACCGAAAATATTTTTCTGGGGATTGGGAACACGAGTCAACTTTGGTGGCAAACGAAAGTCTTAAGTTGTGGAGTAACGTCATGCTATTACAATGTCTCTCTGCGGATTGTCACACAATACGTGAAAGTAGGCTCGCTCGTACATATAGGTACAAATTAAAGGATACCATCTACCTACGTTATAATAAGTAACACAATAATCATAGGAAGGGGCGCACATAGAGCACACAACAAAAAAGGGTGTTAGGAATTTTTGGTTCATAATACTTGTTCATAACCTTCATAAGATACCTTTTAAAAAATCGTGTATGTAATCAGAATCATAATGTTTGTTTATATGTATGAAAATAATTCAAGTAATAAATTAAAAACCTAAACTCGTCCAACCTTTGTAATTAACTATTACCATTGACTAAAGAGTTTGTCAATCAACGCTCTCAGTATCGTAATGTTGAGATGACAATTACATACGCATCGTTATCATTCTATGCAATGCTTAAACTACTTATCGAATACAATTCAAAGGATGTTAATCATGCAAAAGTCTGTTCAATGGGTCTTTATATTATAATTAAGATCTTTATTGCATTGAAATCTCAGTGTTACATTCTGGTCATCCGAACGTATTTATTTAGAAATAACACAAACACTGCGGTAATTTAATCCGATCGTTCTTTAATTTAACCCTTTAAGCCTCTAGGGATGTAGGTATTGAAACCCAAATACATAGTTTGATAGGTACATTATTTATTAAAAATGAGATTTCTTCATGTGAATTGAATAAAAAAAAAGGTACAATATTCTCAAGTTTAGGCTCGATCCACAATTAATTAACACTTGCCTTCATTAAGGCATTGTCACTAGAAAGGAAAAGTGCCACATCATTAGCGTGCAAAAAGCGAAAGGATCACAATGACAATGTATCTCGTACATTCGATAAGGAGTGTTAAACAATTAGCAATCATACAAGGAATTATGTAGGTTGGGAATTGCAATATCTAGAGTAACTTCACCTCTTCTCGGCTAATATTATTGATAATTATTTTAAGAAAATTACAATAAAGGGGATCATGTAACTATAGTAGTATATAGTTTTTGCTGTAAATGTTATAATTTAACTGGATTTACTTACTTACTAGGTGAACCTTTCTAAAATGCAAATTGTACTATTTTTATTAATTATCCTTTCTAAAAGCTTTGTTGTTTACTATGTTTTTGTCAGTGAACAATTTTCCACTCCCTTTAATATAATATTCAATAGCTATAGTAAAAAATACATCACAATGTGTAATAAAAAATGACTTTTGATTTCAAGAACAAACAGAATTTCCCAAAACTAATGTTAGTAATTTTGCTGTATTTATCCGAGCTGCTATAGCAAAGTTTGGATTTAGCTGTATAAGTAATTGGTGCCTAAATGTATACTGGAACATTATCTACTTAATTTTATAAATACGTAATTTTTTGGAAGGATTTTGTACATTATTATATTAATATTTAACCTTCAATTAAATGTTTAAAGAAACGTATTGTTAACTGCATAATTTATTTTGAGTTATAAAATATGCCCTTGGATTTATATCTTCAAATTTATGTACTCTAATCATAACCTGTGTAAATATATAACAAATAGTAATTATTGGCTGCATAAAATTACAGACGGTCGATTAACTAGTCTAATAATCATTTACACCGATTTTAATAAATATTCAAAATGAATATTGAATTGGTTGATACTTTTTTATGAGTGGTTATCGTTATAATGTGCTCTAATTATCTTTATTTATTCAAGTAAATTGCACACGAACAAGGATACAACCTTATAAGAGTGGACTGTTCAAGCTACCTCAGTGCAAGGGTAATGTCGAAGCTGTACGAAATGAAATATGAGGATTATTATAAAGAGAACGGAGAAGTAGTTTTTAAATTTCCACATCCCCCATACCTGCGCAGCCTTCTACGTTCAAAGCACCACTTCACCTTAAACGTTGACTTTTGCTTCTGTTTTCATAATCCTATACGTTTATAATAACATAATAGAAACAAAAAGGCTTCATACATAGAAATAGAAGGTTACCCAACTGTTACATAATGCAAAAAAGTGTACATAGGTATTGTTATTGACATTGAATTTTTTACGTTGTAATTGTTTAATGTTTTAGGAATTTAACAAAAATAACACAAATTGCACTAAGTTTATGTATGGTTTAGATTCATTTCTTAAAGTAGTAGCATTCATTATAGATAGTACCGCTTCTCTACTACTCAAAAAAATATTACTTTCACAGCCTTTAGATATGTTTTATTAAAATATGCTAGTGAAATGGATCAAGAAAAATAGCTTGCACGCAATGTATTGAGGGTACAAAGCCGATATATGTATACATAGAAAAATAACTAATCTTTCTTCTTTCAGATGCATTCGGTCACGAAGTTTGAAAAATTTTAATATCCGAAAAGTTGAATTCTCTTATATTAAAAACAATTTAAAACTACAGAATGTTACAATTTCACTGAATGAAAGATTTTTAGACAGTTTTCAAATAAGTACCTAGATGTACTTGTAAGAATGCAAACTTATTGCATTCAAGAAAAATAAATTGTCAAAAAAGGTTTGGAACGAGCATTTCGGAAAATTGTGTTTCAATTATGTTTACTAAAACAAGGGCGTCGGTTATGTATTTTTAATGTTTCTGCGCTGCTGCTTCAGCTGCTGCATCGCCTTCCAATGAGCTTCAGTCTACATATGGAGGAGGTAAGGTATTTACACGCGTCGCATTTCAATGTGATATTGTGCTGGCAACAACTTTTAAGTTACGAAACTAAGTTTACAGTAACATGAGTGTTTTTCTGGTTGGAAACATAAAAGTCAGGCCCCTTATTCTCGAGTCGCACGACACGATAGCGCATACGCTATCCTGCAAATAACGCATGAAATTTTCAAAAGTGTACTCTCAAAGAATATACTTTCGAAAATTTCATGCGCTATTTACAGGATAGCGTATGCGCTATCGTGTCGTACGATTCGAGAATAAGGGGCCAGGTTAAACTCCGAGCAACTGTAAATTATGGTCCGTCATTAGCTGTTGTACATAAATGTAAAATAACCATTATAAAAAATTAAGCTGTATGGAAAATCCAGATGTTTACATCATTTTTTGTAAGAAACTGAAAATTGACTCATTTGTTATGACTCGTTATGAGAAAGACGTAATTGCATAAGAGTCTTTTCCGTTATCACGGAATGGCCCGCTTTTCCTAATCATATATAAATACTTAGATACATAATCTGTTTCTATGGTCGTAGATAGCGAAAAATGAAGCGATTGGTTCGTCGTGCTTAAAGTAAGATCGCAATCGTATAATATAGACATTTTCTGTTTTACAATTTTTGGGTAGGTACGTGTCTTCTATAGATGATGTCCATTATTATTCTTAGTATGATAAGGGCGAACAATCACTTAAAAATGTCTTTTAATTTCATGTACACAGGCCTTACTAATGTAATTAGAAAGTAAATATGTCATACCTGTGAAAAAGCGAAAGGATCGCCACAACAGTGAATCTCGTGCATTTGAAAAAGAGTGTTGAACAAATAGTAATCGCACAATTATCGACCTTTACAAAAGTAATTGCAATCAACCAGATTTGTTCGTTTTGTTAATTTGGA
The DNA here is from genome assembly GCA_036250285.1 of Pyrocoelia pectoralis. Lineage (NCBI taxonomy): Eukaryota > Metazoa > Arthropoda > Insecta > Coleoptera > Lampyridae > Pyrocoelia > Pyrocoelia pectoralis. Next base: position 11,875,454 of record CM070078.1, read on the forward strand.
TAATTATTTTAAATTCCGTACTAAACTTCTTGTGAAATATAACTAAAGGCTATATGTAGCACCCACACAATTCTTCTCGATTTGTTTATAAAATTGGCTAAATGCGTCTGATTACAGATCGACAATGGAAGGAAAATTAATGGAATACCAAATTAGAATAGTTACTGAAGAAGACACCGAAGCTGTACTAAGCCACTTACGAAAATTTTTCTTCAAGGATGAACCGCTTAATAAATACGTAAAACTTATAGAATTTGAAGATTCGACATGCATAGAATTGGAACAATTCTGTAGAGAAAAAATTTACGAGAAAAATTCTGTAATTGCCATTACTTCTTCGGGTGAAGTAATAGGGGTTTGTTTGAATGGTACATTAGAGGTGGATCATGGCGATGATGGAGAATGTCATCATGAAAAGTTCGCCAGCGTTTTGAGACTTCTTAATTATTGCGCCAAAATTGCGCAACCTATCTTTCAAAAACGGTTTCCCGGATCAAACAAAGTATTAAATGTTCGAGTATTGTCCACAGATACTGCCTGGAGAGGACATGGAATTGCTGGAGCACTTATAACGGAGAGCAGGTAACTATTTGAAGTAGCCTTTTGTCCAAATACTAAACCAGTAGCGGTACAACTTTCCCCTTCCGTACGTAATGTAGCAAGTGAACTTTCCTAAAATGCCAATTACCTACACAATTTTTATGTAAATTTTTGAAGTTTCGTTACTAAGTTTCTCTGTACAATTTTTTACTCGTTGATGTATAACGTTACACACTATAGTAAAAAAATGTAGCTACATCAGTCACCAGTGGTGTTAAGGTAAGCGTATTTACCTTTCGCCCGAGTGGCGTGAATACGGCTCGGCCCGGCCAAGCTAACCGTCTGTAAAGCGAAGAAAAGTGAAAACACGCCTTCTTCTCGGATAGGAAGTAAAACCGTAGTAAGTAAACCCGTGTCGATGCAGTGTTCAACGCGATAAAGATTGCTGGTTGAGAGACCCCTCAGGCAGGCAAAATTCCAGTAAGGGTAGTGCTATAGCAAAAAATACATCATATACTGTAAACAAAATTGTTTCTCATTTCAACAATTAGAATATCGTAAAATTTATAGTGTGATTAATTATTAAAAAACTGTTTTTAAATAAACAAGCTATCGATGAAGAATTTGGAGTTATAGCTTTAGGTCACTCATATCTGAAAAAAATCAGTGTTCATTGCAAAACTGTTTGGTCACTTTTTCATGGTTTTTGGAAGGATTTATACATTAATATTTAGCCTTCAGTTACCTAAATGGTAACGAAATGATTACTAATAATTTATCGTACGCCATAAATTACGCCCATGGATTTATATCTTCAGATTTATCTACTCTAATCACAACCTGTGTGAATATTTAAAAATAGTAATAACTTAACTTAATAATAACTATAATTAATTTTATCAGCACTTACATTATAGAACTGTATTAGTAATTATATCATAATATTAACAACGTAATTGTACTAAAATGTTTATTTATAAAATAATGCAATGTTTTCCAACACTATGCGTCATTATAATAGTAAAGTAGATGGTGATAAAATAAAATTAAACAGGAGTTACTAAGATACAACATCCATTTAATCCGACAGCAAGAAGAAATAACACAAATATCTTATATCAGTGTTCTAGTAAATGTTTAGCGTATTTGGATGATATTATAACTTTATGTCCTTTATACATAGTATCGAAATTTCGAATTGTTTGGACTTACCTACGCATAACGAATTACAAAACGCACGATTAAATCTGTAAAATAATGGAAAATTTCAGGACGTCTTGTGTTTTGCCTTTAACACTAAAAAGATATTTAAAACAGTTAGAGTTGGGTACCTAATACATATAGACAGTTTTATACGGAAGTATTAAATGTAGGTACCTATTTAAAGTTTTCTTTGTTATCTTCAATAAGAAAAATTTCGTGGATTTTAATTATTTCGTAATAATAAATACATTAAAAAGGTTTCCTTACAGTTGTAACTCTTGTAACAACTATAATCTATCACAAGCTATTACTTTTGGTAATTACGCCAATGTTAAAACGTGATAAGTTTTCAGTGCAATTACTTTGTTGATATTATAACACGACTAATAAAATTACAGATGCACGACTAACCCTATAACATTAATAGAATAGAATCTAAAGTACATTTCAAAGTATCTCCTGTAATTTCTATAGACGCATCAATGACAAATTCTACTGCTGCAGCAACTTGTGAATTGTATTATATGTACTTAGTTTAATTCATATTTGCACCAATTATTTTAATTAAAAAAGCAAAGTACTGAATTAATTCATAATTTCTTATACGTAGCTAATGAGTACCTAGTTATAATGTACCGTAATAATGTTTATTTGTTCAAGAAAAATTGCACACGAGCAAGGATACAACCTTATAAGAGTGGACTGTTCAAGCTACTTCAGTGCAAGAGTAGTATCCAAGCTGGGATTTGAGTGTGTGCACGAATTAAAATACGAGGATTATAAAGAAAATGGAGAAGTAGTTTTTAAACTTCCAAATCCTCACACTTGCGTAACCTTTTATGCCAAAAGCACCACTTCACCTTAAAAAACTGGTTGTTTTCTATTTTCTTAAACCTATACATTATTTATAGATACGTTATGAACATAAAAGGATAAAAGCTTCTAGTAGAAAAGTTACCAAAAACATAACGTGAAAATATTTAGCTATCGTTATGGACATTAAGCTTTTTAAGTAGTGATAGTTGAGAAATTAAAAAAAAATTACATGAATTATGTTAAGTTTATCATAGTTTAGATTTTACATAAGAACATCTTTCCAGAGTATAGTAGCATTCATTATGTTACTGAAACTCGAAAAAGTATCATTTATCTATGAAAAATAAAGCTTACAGCGGTTAGATTTGGTTTTATTAAAATATGCTAGTCGATAACTTCGACAAAATCCGTTGAGGTGAATAATGGGGTATACATAAGTAAATGTGTTTTTGAATTAAATTTTCTGATATGCAGATTTCTGAAAACTCTTTCATTTCCACATTCGATCTGATTCCCCTTTTATTTTCGATTTTGAAAATAAAAACAACGATTAACATGTAAAATTGAATTCAATTTAAACAGCCTGCAGTACAAGTGGACGTGAAAAATCTATGGTCGGTAATATGGGTTGACATTGATGACAATTGACTTGATAGGTTACTGCACGTTTATAGAATTTTCCAAAATGGTAACGTATCAGCAGTGAAGTCACAAAATCTAAATACTAACAATATAATGTATTTCACTCAACGGTAAAACTCTAGGTTCAGTTTTTACTGAATACAAGATCGTCTTAACTTAAGACATGTCTGAGATTTTATACTACCAGAATATAGGCGTGGACAGTATTGGTTGTATAGTAGGAATTTATGGGTAGAGGAGTGGCCAAGTTTCAAACACAAATACATGAGCATAAAAAAATGTATATAGAAACAAATTCCCTAGAATACAATCGGATGGTAAGAGAAATTCGTAATAGAGAATCAAGGAAATGTTGAAATTCTGTGTTAAAAAAGTGAATTCTTGTGTAATATCCCAAAACTATCCCGACTTATTTTTTGTTACACTAAATCATAGAAGAAGTACCTACATGTTTAGAGTGGTTAATTTCAATGCAATGTTTCCTTTTTTTATAAGGGAGACTGAGACAGAAAACCGACAAGACCAAGACAATTGTTACACATTTATTGAGAAAAAGATTTGAAGCTGTGGAGGGTTAAATAGTAAACTACAATTGCAATTTAATCAACAGACGCCACACGGTCAAAGAAAAGTTATCTTACAGTCTTGTTTTGTTATAAATCGTTCCCTATTCTATTTTCAACTGCCAAACAGCTGCAATTGCAGTTGGACGGATGTATCCGTGCTATTTCTTTTATATACATAGTAAAGCCTCACGTAGGAGCGAGCAAATATCACTGTTGTGTTTTCGAGTCAACATATAGGTAGTTATTTAAAACGTTACAGCGTCCAGTAGTTTCCTTTTTCTTAGTAAAATGAGAAGTGCAATCCTTCAGGTGTTACCAACGAAGTACATTAACAACAGCAACCAAACCGCAATGGAATGAATTTATTCATTTAAGGACATCAGATACTAGTAAGAATTTATTTTTTCATTCAAAATGGAATTCGCACGTTCTTGTAAATACGAAGAATAGAATACATTGGCACTTTGGATACTTGGTAAACCCTTCGTTTTTCTATTTGAAAGGTTTATTGTCCATCTGATAAATTGTAGACGCTCTGATTGGATTCTGGATTTTGGATTACGATAGGAGGGTGTACATAGGCCTCAAGTTCGAGCCCTTTGTACTACTTCCCTGTCTAGAGTCGTCCGAACCCGCAATGTCACACGAGCTATCCCACACGTGAGATGAACCTGATGATGCTGGAAGTGGAAGCGGCTCTAACCGTAGCCATTTCTGGCCAGGATATCCCCAACATGGATCGTTTCAGTTGGATACGTGCGTGAACTGAGAAAAAAGAAATCTATAAGTCAACGTACTGTGTGAACATTGTGCATAATAATCGGTTACCACCGATGGCTATACTCTCCGAGTGTTACATTTTATATGTAAAGGATTTAAAACGCTGTGTAGAATTACTTCGTACGTGTAGCCCGAGCCAGGTAAGAATACCAAAATCAAGAAAAGCAATTTATCAGGAGAAGTAAACGAGAAGTCTCTGTCACAAGTTACAGAGTAAATATAGTTGATTTCTTTAACAAGCGCTCATCTAAATACTGACACTACAAAACCAAACATTTATTTAAGTAGCTGATTTGCTAGAACTGACTTAATGGTGTCTTCCTTACTTCCTTTATATTTATCTTCACGACATACAACACGCAGTTATTTCGAAGACGTTTTCCATTAGAAGATGTCCACTAAAGTCATTTTAATTTTTTCTTGCCCAAAGAGGAATTGGGAGTAAAATGATGTTCTTGTGCCTTTTTCATTTTTTTGTGATATAATCTGGAATCATTGTAAAAATTAATAAATATCTCATTGAAAAAAGTAAAACTTAACTCAGTTAAAATCATCACATTCACATTTTATAACGCCAACATTTTCTACTACTTCCACAAAATTTTGATTAAACAGTTTACAGCGTCCCACCGCACTGTGCTAATTTATATTGACTGCAAACCTTCAAGAAGTTAATCACATGTTAATAATTTTGTTTAATTTCCTAAACGGTTAAAATCGGAACAACCGGTCTCTCTTTCTGATTCGGCTGTAACTGTTGTTTGAAAAGAGGCGTCTTGAAATGTTATGTAGGACAGACCAGAGAAATAGTAGGTATAACATTTCTCTGGGACAGACACAGTGTGAGCTTCAAGACTGACGACTGCGCATACTAATTATTTAATAAAAACGTTACTAGTGACATCTCTAATGTGCTGAAAACATAAGTGACTAGAAAAGGAACACTAAATGTAAGCGGTTAATTTTAAATACTGATTTCCCGTTTCAAACTTGTTAAAATAAGAATTTTCTTCTAGGGATCTTTGTATATATGTTGCATTACCTATCATAATCTTTTCAAATCTACAGTTATCATTATCACTATCAGTTATATTTGTGGCACGGATTAACGATCTAAAAGTAAAACGTACCCACGTAGATGCAATTTTACTTGAAACACAATGATATTTCCGGTTTAAATTATTATTGTTAATGTGGGTTAACGTGTTTAATGGCTAACGTATGGCACAGATAAAAGTTATCTGCGGTAGTGTACGGTGGTATCGGTTTATCTATATTTAAATACATTACATAAGCAGTAGTGCTTTTTTTATAGAATTCGATAAAGCATAAAATTTATAAATATTATAGTTACTAAAGTTCAGTCCATGTATTGATAAGGTTTGATAAGGTGATTGATCTATATATTACCACAGATATTATAGTATTACCTACACCCAAGGAAGAGGAAGTGATACCTGCACAGATTTTGCAAGAATACAAGAAGAAAAATTGTCGGTGAGTATAAAAACTTAAACGTTAATGTGTTTGTATTTTAAGTTTCCGAATTCTTCTAATAGTTGTAACGTTGTAACGGTTGTGATTATTAAGTGTCACATGCGCACGTCACCTAATCGAATATCTACGTTTCTTAACTACCTATAAAATAAATAAAATGAAATAACTTTTTGTGTAAACAACGTTCTTGATTAGTATTTTGATCCCAACAATTTATATGTATAGGTAACTGAAAATATAATAATTGCTTGTACTCTCTTACAATAACGAACATGAGTTGCTAAACATACAGTGTGGAAATTAAGTAGCGGATAAATTCGGTAACTCCGTTAATCTGTATGGTAGAGAGAAAATCTAAAAGGGGTGTAGCGATTTAAATTACAGCGCATATGGAAAAGGTTTTTTTCTGATGTTTGCATCAATTGTTTTGAAAGTTCTGACGTCATCAATATTTTTTTAAATGACAACCAATATTTTTTATTTTTTTTAGCGATATAAAATTTTGAATAGGTTACATAAGAAAAAATCAAGAAAAACGGTGTTACAGTTCAAGAAAGGATTCGGCAATAATTGCATGAGTGTACGTTAATAAGGTCTCAAATGCTTCAATACGTAGTAACGTAGTGAATACATTTTATTACCGTCTTGGGTATTGTCAGATGGTGCAGGGTTAAAAAAGTGTTTGCTTGTTATTAAAATCTCGATAACTAGGATTAGGGTGTTAATTTAATTAACTTATTTTTTTAACTGTAAGACCGTTTTTCTTTGATTTTTCTTATGTAACCTAGGTACTCAAAATTTTATATCGTTGAAAAGAAGAATTAAAAAAACTAAAAAAATACAAAAATTAAAAATATTGGTTTTCATTTAAAAAAAATATTGATGTCACAACTTTCAAAACAATCGATGTGAACATCTGAAAAAACCTTTTCCATATGCACTGTAATTTAAATCGCTACACCCCTTTTAGTTTTAGTTGTAGCGTTATGGTTGGAACGTTTAATATACTTACAGAATTTTCTTAAACAAATACCACTTTTGTAATTATCTAAAACTGTTGTATTTCACGTTTGCATACTGTTGTATAGGGTGTCTCAAAATTGACGCCCATGCTTTTGGGATCTGATTCAGGGGGCTAGAACAAATCGAAAATTGAGAGTTAAAAATTTTCCGATTGTTCCTCGTTATCGAGTTATTGATAAAAATGTAAATAATAAGTTTTCTCCACGACTATATAATAATGCACACATTCTTTTTACATATTTAGCTAAAGAAAGACATAAATTCTTCACACCAGTGAAGAATGAAAAAGAATTCACTCTCGTTAGCCAATCACATTCTATGATTATCAGAAATCACGCTAAAATGAATAAATCAAATCGTCTCTTTTAAAACGTCAAATAAATAACTATGCAAACCGCTTCTGACAGCACGTCATTTGAAATGTCAAAATAACAATATATTCATAATTTTACGTACATATTTTTTTTATGCATAGTCGTGGAGAAAGTATGGTCTTTTACTTGTGTAGAATGGCTATTATTCACTTGGATGATTCCAAAACTCACTCGCTGCGCTCGCTCATTTTGGAAACTTCATCCTCGTGAATAATAGCCACCATTCTACACTCGTTAAAGAATATACTATTACCGTATGGTCGCTTCAATTAGTTGTGTAACATAATTAAATTAGGTGGGTATGGCGATGTTGCAGATGTATGAATCGTTCTGTCATATTCACAAGTATCATTTTCTTCGATTTTGGGTTTTTAAAAAGGAACGATACTACTGTAATCGAGGTTGGGTGGATATGTTGAAATGTAATGACAATGTACTGGTGTGGCTAGGGCATATGCGGAGAGGTTTCCAAATCGTCGGAACCCTGATGCAAAAACTATAACACGGGCAGAACAAAGATTACTGGAAACAGGTAATTTAAGTCCTAGAAAAAATCAGACAGGACGTCACCCACAATAATCGTCGATCAAGGAAGAGCAAATTCTTGAATTTGTTGAGGCAGAACCAAGTAAAAGCCTTTGAATTGTGTCGTCCCAAACTCACGTCCAAAAAGATACAATTCAGGTGAAATGGTCTGCATCCATTTAGGCCTCAAAAAGTTCAAGTTTTGCATGACGGGGATAGGGAGCTTCGAGTCAATTTTAGTAGATGCAGGTTGTTGGATAGCGTAAACAATGATCCACATTTCATTGAAAAGATTTTGTGGAGTGATGAATCCACAATTACTGAGACAGGTATCATAAATACTCATAACCTGCATGAATGGAGGGATGAAAATTCTCACTTAGTACGTCAAAGATCTTATCAAAGACGATGGCAAGTAACATTTGGGCTGGGTTATTAAATAATAATGTAATTGGTCCACACATTCTATCAAACCGACTTAATTCAGCCACGTATCTTCAATTATTAAACGAAAATTTACCATTGCGATTTCTCGATAAAGTTCGATTAGCAGCTAGATTAAATTGTTGGTTCCAACATGATGGTGCACCGGCGCATTATGGAATACAAGTGAGAAATTTCCTGAATGAAAAATTCCCTGAGAGGTGGACCCGTACCATGGCCTCTTAGGTCACCTTATTTGCATCCGTTGGATTACTTTTTCTGGGGCTATTCGAAAGAACAAGTTTACCGCGAACCAGTTCTGTATCCTGAAGATGTGGTAGCAGTATTCACGCTGCTGTGGGGTCAATAGACGATAATATGCTACAGAGCGTTCGTGTTTCCATAATAAATCGTGCGAATGTTTGCCTTAGTAGGAGGCGATCTATTTGAACACATTTTGTGACAACAGATGTGAAAATTTTCTAATATTATTCGTTTTTAATAAAGTTTGAATTTGAGCTGTTAAATTTTTGTTCTTTATCAATAACTTTATAACGAGGGACAATCGAAAAATTTTCGATTTGTTTTAGCCCCCTGAATCAAATCCCAAAAGCATGGGCGTCAATTCTTAGACATCCTGTATATATAAACAAAATGTAATTGTAAAGTACAAATTAGTTACGATTCACGTGGTTTATAACTATTTGTAATTATTATGGGAGGATTTACTGCAATGGAAATCGTTTGATTATAATATGTAGCACAAAAGTGCTTGAAATCGTCAAGGGACGCATCAACCAAGGTTTATTCACTTAATAAACCTTGCGCATCAACAGCATTGTGAAAGAAGAAATTTAGTAGAGGTGTAAAAGCTAAATGGTCTACTACGAAACATTTATTTCTCATTCAGTGTGCCTGTTAAAGTTTTATTTAAAGTAAAGATTATTGACCTTTAAACAGAATGAAATATTTTAATTAAAATATTCTTTAAAGTATCTTAATGTTCGGAACCTTGGAATTTTAGACTAATTTGCTCATTTTCTTGACGCATCGGTGCTTCACGATTCTACTTAAAAACAATAATTATTATAATTGCTATGGCCTGATGTGTTGTGATTAATATTTAATAATTTGTTATCTAATTAATTAATCAAATCATTTCATTCAACTTTTTTGTATTATAATAGGTCGTGTGAACAATTTCAGATCAATCCTTATAGGTACATGATGAAAAATGGTCACAACTAATCAAATCAGTTTAAGAACTTTTCTAAATAAGTTTTCGATTAGGTATATTGTTTTGATCAAAATAGTAACCAACAAACGGAATTTGCACCATGAAAAAGTGCGAAGTTAGCAGAACACTTAATTTTGGGCCATCGCTATGTTTTGCTAAAAACGTGTTAACGGCACAAAGCAGTACAAATTTTTGATATCGTTAGCAAAATAAGTATGATATCGGTTTCAAAAACCCTTCGACACTTCCTCGGTTGGTTTGTGGGTCATGTTGAAAGTATTATGTCCCATCACCAATCAAAATCGACGCCAGGGAAATTACCTTCGCAGGAGTGACTTGTTTGGTTCTCTTTTTTATAATCCCTTTAAATGATGGTGAACATCGTGTACAAACCTTTCATCTTCTACGAGATCTCTGTGAGAATTAAATGAACAGTGCCAATCAATATTTGCAAGGTCTATCTCTCATTTTGAAATCCATGGAGAGCAGCAAAGCAGTTTCCAATAACCGCGTGATCTTCTTGATTGGAACACATGTTTGTTATACACTACAAATGGCTGTATTTTACTACAGTGCTAAGCGGGAAAGGGTCTATATGGACATAAGGCGTGGCGTGAGCAAAGCCAAAATGGCGCAAAATTACCTTTTATTCATACTGCCATAGTATTACCACTAAGATGCTACTTCAAACCTAATTTGTTTTTTTTGTTAAGTTGCATTAAATATCTTTTCAAAACGTATATTCACTTGATACTCTTCCGTTCATCGATTTTTACAACTTTAGTTGTGTAATTTTGGTTTGTATAATACTATAATAACTTCTCCTTTTATTCATTAAAACTAGGGGATATAAAATGGATATGTTTAATCACAATCTAAAAATATGAACTAACTCCGTCTCCACAAAAGTGTTGAAGTGCGTTTATTATAGCTATGCACATTCTGTAATAAGTTACGCTATTATTACATGGGGCCACTCTGCAACGTTGAAAAGAACGTTTGCAATGCAAAGGCGCTGTGTGCGGAATGTAGTAGGCGCTGGCTATAGGGAAGACTGTCGTCATATTTTCAAATCGTTAAAGATTCTTACAGCCCCTTCCCAATACATCTTCGACTGCCTTGTATTTATTCATAAAAACCGATCGCACTACATTAGACACTCGAATGTACATAATTATAATACGCGAAACGCAAATTGTATTTACAAAACAAGGTTACGTTTAAAAACGTCGCAAGCGGCACATAATTACTGGGGTCCTGTATTTTACAATCATTTACCATCTTTCTTCCATTCATTAAATGTACAATCATTCTCAAGGAAACTTAAAACCTTCCTATGGGACAACCCTATATACAACTTTAACGAATTTTTAGATAATAACCTCGAAACTTAAATACTTTAAAGCCATTTCTTAAAGTCATTTTATCTCATTTTTTAAGTCCTTAAAGTTATATTTTTGTGCTTTTGACATATTGTTCACGTTCTATATAACATGTTCTTAATGTCAATTTTATTATACCATAACATGTATCTATTTTCGGACGAGTGTAAGCATTGTTACAATGCAATAACATAATAAATATATTACATTACATTACATTAACGTACCCCATTATCTTGAAAGGGGCATGTAATTAGAATAGTTTAACCGTTGTTTCTTCAGAACAATATGCGCCAGCCAATTAGTAAATAATATGAAAAGATAATAATTATTATTTACTCTACTGGTATGTGGCGTAATCATATAAATACTTTTATTATAAATATATTTCATTGTTTGGCATCTAAGTCGATGTAATTATAGATTAATTGGGTTGTCATATTGGTTTCAACTTTCAAGTTCTAATAATTACATGTGAATTAATTAAAGGAAATGAAATGTTCCATTACTCCATCATTAAAGCAAAGATGTATAATCTAATTGCCCTAAATGAGATATTAAATAGAAATATGCGAAGAATGTTGAGTGTATACCAGCCGAGGTATCGTTATCAAAACCAAAAATTATGGGCAGGTCGTAAAATATTTTATGAAAATGTAAACCAACACGAGGTGAGTTCATGGGCTGAAAATAAATACTTTTATACTAACTATCCTTAATTTTTTAACTACCTAATTCCCGATTCCGACAGTAAAAAAGTAGGGCGACAGAAATTAGTATATAAATAATTGTAAATATTTCCGTAATGGCAAAATCTGACTCACGCCTTATCTTCCCAACTGTCAGACATTTTGTCCAAAACAATATTAAAAAAGAATTAAAGTACATTTACAAAATGTTGCCAGTGCGAATAATAATTTTTTTTTAGTAGACATGGCATTTCGAATAAGATTGGCAACCGTAGGAGATCGAGAAAAGATTTCAGAACATGTAAGGGAGTTTTTTAGACGAGACGAACCATTAAGTCGTTATTTGAAGTTGTCAGAATTATGTGATAAAAAAGAAGATAAACCCCCAGAGGAAAATAAAAAACAAGAAGTTTCTGTAGTAGCAACAGACGAATTTTCTAACATCATAGGTGTGTCCTTAAACGAATTAGTGCATAAAGACGATCCCAACGTTCCCTTCACGTGTAGTAATTCCGAAATACAAAAGATTGTCGACTTAATAGATCATATCGAGGGTATCGTAGATGTGTTTAATAAATATCCAAATGTCAATAGTGTTCTTCATATTCACGTGTTGTCAGTGGCGCCAACATGGAGACGAAAAAATTTAGCTGCAGAGTTAATAAACGAAACAAGGTAACCTGAAAAATCGAATTTGCTGTTCACTTATAATCATGTTCTAGGAAAATTGCAAACCAAGTAAGCGCATCACTTATACAGATGGAGTGTACCAGTTACTATAGCGCACAATTAGCGCTGAAATTGAATTTTCATTGTATCTACCAGAAAAAATATACCGATTATCTTGTAAATGGAAAACAAATGTTTTTCCCTGAACATCCTCACGAGGAGATTGGCGTATATGTACAACATTTGAATAAAGATCAATAAAATTTTGAAAACCCAAATTACGATAACGAGCGATTTCTAATATTTTTTATTGTTTTGATTTTGCATATGTACCAGTGATATTGTGTAAGCTAAAAATATTCTGCAAAAAATTCAACATTTTATGTAATAATAACAAGTAGTTCCACTAAAATTTTTATTTTTTAAACACGTCATTATCACCGCCCTGGACAGTTTGGCACGGCCACTTTTGGTAAAGACAATTTGGTTTTGTGATGTTTTGGCGCCGATATGACTTGACACATAGAACTTGTAACCGTGACGACTGCATTAATTACTGATATGAGAATTATTAAAATAATTTACACAACTAAACTCCAATCAGTATTAGGTACATTAGGTACTGTAATATACCCACGTAAACCACTCGCACTGAAAACCACCTTTAGTTTATAAACGTAAAATAAGTGTAATTATTCTTAGAATGTGTCAATTATGAATAAAAATGTGAAACACGTCAATAACTAATTTTCTAATTGAAATACATATATCTATTTTTATGCTCGTATAGGTATAAAAGATTCGTTTATAAATGTAAAAATATGCAGAATTATTCTTTGAAAGTGTCAATTACGAATAAAATAATGATGTCAAACATGGAAATAACGGATTTTCTAGTTGTAATATGCATATGCTTAAGTATTTATATGTCCATGTAGGTAAAAGATTCGTTCGCTAAATATGAATGTTAAATAACAATCTTACAGAATGTAAAATGAACATTGCTGGATGCACAATGCACACAGTACGTCGTAACAAGGGTATTTTTCAAAATTTTTATTTAAGGTTTACAGGCAGGTTTATTCATGTTTAAAATATACGTAAAATTATAATTCAAATTTTCATTCACTGCAATACGTATCCCTGATCGTAAAAACGAGTTAAGCGATAACTACATTTTGGAACTTTCCGAGTCATTTAGTCAAAGACAGTTTATTTGTAAAGGTTATATTGTATAATCAAATCATTCTTGCAGTTCATTCTGAGCATATAGCACGAAAGAAGAAATAGTAGCTATAATTCTATAAGTAGGTAGCTTTTAATTAGGCAAATGGTATCCTTACTAAATTTATAGACTGGAAATTACTTATAAACCAAAATATAGGGCCAAAGGTTTCGCTTAGATCAATAAAGTGTGGTCATAGGTACGAACGTTCTTCGAAACGAAGTAGATCAAGATTTACTAGCTGCAGCACAGCATCAACAGTTGAAAAGTCTTCTGAACACTTATTGAACGAATGAGATTAAATTATTGGTTGTAAGAGACATATACATACACTTTTAGATGAGCTTTAAGATAATGGGTAATGATGAAATTGATGGATAGTTGGAAGCTTGATTTATGGTCACCTTTTTGGCGTATGGGGATGACAGATTCTAGTTTTAGGGAATTGGGGAATACACACGATGAAAAACACGCATTAATTAGTTTAGTCCACACTGACACCAAAAAAACAATAATTTACTGTTTCTTAACTACCTTAACATCCCTAATTTCATTATGCGTAACAAGGGCTAAAGAAAATTCTGGGGAATTAATTTGTTGGGTAGGCGTATAGTTTAGAAGGTAAGACAAAGGATTTCTAGGTGATGGGGGGGGGGTTTAATAGTATTTACAAGTAACACTTTGAAAAAAATCACCAAAATCCTCGGCAGATAGACAGGTAGAAGAAGTTTCATTGTTGATATGGTTGTTATTGATAAGTTTCCACATTCGCTTAGTTTTTTTGCTGCTGGAATTTTAAAATATGTTCATCATGGCGAGAATGATTGAACAACAGAATTTACTAGGGGCATTTTTGAAACACTGGAAAGCAGCTGTTACAACTAAGTGGTCAGACAAGTGGGCGTCAATTTAAAAATTTGTAAATGTATTATTGAGACAAGTTTTGGGTTTCATTCTGGGATAGGAGCCATTGGAGTCAAACAGATTACATATGGCGACCTGCCATTAGTACAAAACCTAATATTAAAATTGCCAGAAATTAAGAAATACCTGTACTTGGTGACATACTGTAAGGCATTGGTCATAGTGTTTAGAAATATGTCAAAGTAATCTATCAGTGAAAAGTGGAAGATTAATTTCATTAAAATGGGAGCGTACTTCCGACGAAATTTTACAGAGATGAGCTAATGACGTACCTATTGCCTATGCTATGCTGTACTAAAACGCCTTTGTAAATTGCAAAGTTTAATAATAAAAGCAAGGTTTTGAAAATGGGAGCAAGCCCTTATTTATAACGATTTTCAACGGAAGAAGCCGATTGGTTAGCGTAATTATGTAGTATATTAATACTCGCAGAGTGGGCTTGTAATTGGCATGTTAAAAGTAATTTCTGAAAATTTCTTTCGATTATGGATTGCTTAATTGCATTAACAGTTGTGTGAGCAGTTAATTGTTATTGACGGAGCACCTCTTCTTCCTGTTTTTATACTAACAAAGGTATTTTACTAGGTAATGAATACAATTACCCTCTACATTAACCAATGCTATTTATATGAACGATAGAAATATTTTATGTAAGTAGTGAAAAGCATATAATACATAATATACGTTGTGTTTCCAAAATGTGACAATAATTAACACTTGTACTATTTGAAATATTTATTATTTGTCAGTATTCAATTCTTTTCCAGTGCAATGGATGGTTCTAAAACTTATCACGTGAAATTAGCAACTGAAGAAGACAGTGAACAAATTTGGGAATATACGAAGAAATTTTTCTTTCCTGACGAACCGTTATTTCAATTTTTAGGTCTAGACCAATGCATTAGCAAAGATAGCTTCCCTACCGGTGGTGAAGAACGGTTTTCTTTCATTATAGCGGTGGATGCATATTGCAACATTATAGCAATCTGCAAAATTAAACTAATAAAACGAGACGATCCTGAAGTTAACCTTAAATCTGATAACCCAAAACTTCAAAAAATCTTTGATTTTATCCATTATATTGACAAAGAGGGCGATTTGTTTCGTAAATATCCTAATGTGGATCAAGTCCTTCAGGTAATGAGGTTATCAGTAGATACATCATGGAGAAGAAGAGGTGTGGCTCAAAATTTAATTATGAAAGTAAGGTAAATTATCAAGTACAATTTCGAAATCACTACTATCAGTAGCGTAGACATGAAATTTAATAACAAGAAAGATTACTTGAACAAATTTTAATGTGCGATGGCATCACCTTGAGCGTTTAAGAAAATCAAAACTTTCAAATAACCTTTGTCGTTTTGTTTTTATGTATGAGTAGATTAGCTGAACGTACCTAATAAATGCACACACTTTCTGTTCACTCGCTGAAATTGTTAAAAAATGATACAAAAAATTATTTTTATAATTAAGAAAACTCGCGTACCTACATATTTTTTGCTTCAACTGATGGTACATTTTTTGTGTCATTTTTTAGGGAAATTGCAAGCAATTTGGATGTACCGCTCATTCGGATGGAGTGTTCAAGTTACTACAGTGCTCAACTAGCACTTAAAATGAATTTTCAATGTGTTTATAAGAAGCCGTATGAAGAATACCTCGAACACGGTAAACCTATATTTTCCCCCGAGTATCCACACAAAGAACTTGGTGTCTATGTGTACATTATGTAACAGCAACTCCAAGGTGTTTAGGCATCAGACCTGGAAATTTTGAATTCTTTATTATCTTCAAAATATATTCTAATGAAATGTTCGATATAACCAATTATTTAATAAATCAAAAAGTCCACCTGTTTCCTGAATTTCCCAAGATTTGATTTTTCTTAATTAAACGGTATCAATTGATAATTATAATCAAAAATCACAAATAGGTTGTAGATTACAACACTATTGCTATACTATGACTATTCCACAATAAGCAACTGACCATCGGACCAACAATTTATCATTGGTAATTGTTACGTACAAAAGTGATATTTTGGTTGCATATGCATATGCACTATTGGTAACTTCAAGACATTGATATTTGAGGTCAGCAGTATAACAGTATTTTAGAGGTGTGTTAGTTTTGATTGTTGGAATGAAATGAATAGTGTTTAGAACTAAGTTTTCGTGGGTTGTCGTGGCATTAGTAACTCTTAAAAATTCAAACCTAGAGGTGAGGATTAATTGAGTTATTAACCATTGCTTATTAATAACAATAACCGTAAGCGGAATACTGAATACCTATATAATTTTATATTTCAAGATATTATCTACTCTTTGCTTTAAGTAATTTTGTATTGTTTTTATTGTTATTACCGTAAATTATTGCGAGATAAATTTTTCATGGTGGTAAAAACCCTTTGGCAGTTATTATTCATAATCTGTGACCTTACCAAACGTTCATTTTTCAAGCGAGGCGAATTCGATGCCCTTTTCAAATTATGTTGCACCCCTTCTGTTTATTTTTTCACTAATGTCACGGCATTTTATTCAAGCAATGAAACTGAGTAATTTCTATAGCACAAAGTCAGTTGATCAAGTTTCGTTTTACGAATTGGAAGAATATACGATACGTATTAATTTCATTAGAAGGAATGGATTATATTAGGCTGCCTTAAATAGGCACAGGAAATTAACGCCCAGCTACAAAAAATATCACGTTCTTCGACTCTTCGTTATGGTTGTTTGTGTCTAGTGAACTTTAAACTTGGTCACTACTATTGGTATATCGATTCTTGCTGCGAAACGTGACCGTGAGAAAGCTTCTGGATTGCTAATGTTTGTTCTTTTCTTACATAACGCCTACCCTCTCCAGTTAATGAGCTCCAGCGGCATCAGTTAAATAGATGTATAGATGTTGCGATGTTGGTCCATTAAAGTGTAAAATTTACTGGAGCCATTCAGGGGTTGTAAAGCGTCGTTTAATACTAGTTCCAACCAATAAAAATTGGAACAATGTAAATCTATTACCTACTCTGAACTAAGTATGTATTTCTTAATTCCTGTGTATCCATTGGCGCTACAATTCTCCATGTTTTAGCGTCGATGGTTTAAATTAATTGTCGCCATTTACACTATATGAAGTTTTTGAGTGTAATATTAGGAACTAACTTCGAACATAAACACTAGGTATAAAGTTTTACATAAAAATCTTTTTTCAGCATTTTTACTTGGACATGGATTTTAGCAAAGGTTTCCAATTAAGGTTGGCAACTGAGAGTGATTCCCAAAGCATACTGGAACATCTAAGAAAGGTTTTTTACCAAGACGAACCGTTATGTCGTTCAGTTAAATTGATGGAGTCGGAAGATCAAATACACGTCGAATCTGAAGAATGTTCTATAGCTTGTATAGAACCAAATGTTTCATTGATAGCACTAGATGATCTCTCCAATATAGTTGCTGTGTGTATAAATGAAATAAAACAAAGGGATCGTCCTGAAATTGATTTGAAGTGCAATAATCCAAAGCTAACAAAAATATTTGATCTTCTCCATTACGTTGATACCGAAGGAGATATTTTTGGACGATATTGTGATATTGATAAAATTATCTGTATAAATATTTTGTCAGTATTACCAGGCTGGAGACTTAAGGGTTTATCTAAAACGTTAATAAATGAAACCAGGTAAATAAAGTTTCTTTTTAAAGTGAATAATAATAATTAACATTATTTCACAGAAGAATTGCGCTTAACGTAAGCGCGGGACTCCTTCAAATTGACTGTACCAGCCACTATAGCGCCCAATTAGTTCAAAGTATGGGCTTTCAGTGTATATATAGAAAGAAATACGTAGATTATGTGCAAGAGGGGGTACCTATATTTTCACCTGATCATCCACATGATGAAATCGGTATATACATACTGAGAGTTTAAGTAAATTGTTCGTAATTTAACTATGAAATAGTTCTACTGATATAGTTTACAAAACTAAAAAAACAATTGGTGCAATCATTGTAGTTATGTTATTTATAAGAGCAAAGAAGGTGTATGTAATAGAAGTTTTTACAACATTTTTTTCCAGTCGTTTACATAATGGCTTTTGTTTCCTATTTAATAATAATATTTACTTTCAGATTGACTACAACAGTCATCTTTAAATAAAAAGTATCCTTTAAGGTTGGATATCAGTAATGCCAGTTCTAGGTGGAAGTTACAAATAAAAGAAGTAAATAGAAAACCACACCACTAGTCCTACTGAACTACACATTTAACCATTCTTTTTTATTAGCTAAGCTGCTATGATATCAAAGAATTGAAACTCACATTAATTGAATTACATTTAAGGAGTACATTTCAGTTTGGTTTTCAGGTTTCCGCGGGTGTTATATGTAAGTTAAAATCCTTTAGGGTTTGGTCCGGCATTTGATTTTGATTTCGGTTGACTTCCGATGGGACCACCGTTGAAAACGAACCAATCCAGTAAGACCTCACTTGCTATTCTCAAGCTTAGTTTTTCTTCTTGTAATTCGAACTGAACTAATATTGCTAAACTATACTATATAACTATAATAGTATACTTAAAACTACCTGGGTTTGTCATGGTTCCCTTTCGAAACATTTGCTGTTATTTCTAATAATAATTACGACTTCAATAACATTTTTAAGAATTTTACGCAGATTATCCTCGTTCTACTCTGATGATTGGACTGTTCCTAATAAATTCCTTGAAACGGTAAGCCGTAATATTTGCACCTGAGTCTTTCAGAAAGTAGTTACTTAACTGTTTGTGGATTAATTTGAGCATAACCATCAACAATATGGTTGCAGAAGGAAGTCAGTAATTTAGTGTCATTATTGACGTCGTACATGGCCCTAATTTAAATTTTACCACTAACTTACTGGTTGAAAGGATGCAGAACGCATACGCCGCCAGGTTAGTCAATTACTTAAAGAAAAGTGTCACACTCTGACGGTTGAAAGTAAAAAAAAAGATGATGGTCGGTAGCGTGGCCCCCAGAAATCATCTAAGCTACTAATTCGTAAACATTCAATTCTTTTTGAGATAAATTGTATATTTGCACAACTGCTTGTCTAAAATTATTGTAGTTAACATTAGCGTGCAAGAAATTATTGCTTGATAGGGTAAATGTTGTCTATAAGAAGAACGGCAGGATTATATATTATTATAATCTAAGGTTAATTATACCTACTGAGGTTTCTATTTCCCTTGACTTAAAGGCCGATGTAAACTTATAATTATCCTCGCAACAGGCTGACATAAGACTGAGAGAAAAGGTTTATTCTGACCTACTTCCTTAACAGTTCCAGTTTATCATCTGGTCACCGCAGTTTCCCCATAATGTCCCCTTGGATTATTTGGAGACCAAACCCACAAAACAGAAAACCTCATACTTTGAGAATTTCAGCTTTTCACTATCCGTCTTTTTTTGATTTTAAATTTTCGCATAAAACATTCCCATTTACGAAAAATGAGCGGGGAAGTATTAATGAATCCTAAAGTGAATTACAGAACGTTGTTTCCATTATACGTTGGAAAGAAAGTCGTCGTCTTATCATGTTTTTACTGCACATTATAACTTAAGTACTTTATTACCACTTCACTTAACAAAAAAGTACACTCAATTTCTAACAAACTGGTAACATTGAAAAATGCATCATCTTATTACTAACAGGCTTTAAACTATCTAAAGCAACATATCTACCTATAGATAAATATTTAACTAATTGTCTAACCTTAACGCCATACCATGTATGTGGGTGTGAGGTGATCTTGGTTTAAACACAACTTTATCGTCGATTTTATAGTCTTCATAACGAATTGAATGTATATATTCAAACCCGCATTTTTCGTATACGCGAGCACTGTATGCGTTGGTGCAATGGCATCGTATTTGATCAAATTTCTTCTCTTTTGCCAACTCACTGAAAGAAAAAGGTATTTGTTACAAAATGCTTTTCAAAGCAACATGTGAATTGATTGTAGGTATATTTATCAGGAAAATTAGAAATATTTGGTGCACCTTTGTTGCCAATTTTATTTTTTTATGCAAATAAATTGTCACTTAGCGTCAAGTGATAAGTATATGTCTAATTGCAAAAACAAATGTTTATAATTTCGAACAACTTAGTTGAAATGTGACTATGAAGTCTTTATACAAAGAAATTGGTAGAACTGAAGCGTACCTGGCCGTTGACACAACGAGTACATGTTAATAAAATATTGTGGTTTTTGCTGCTTTCTGTGTTGTGTCCCAATAAAAACTACATAATCTGAACAAGGATATGTTTAGAAGATATCTAAGCATTCAAAGAAATCAATATTATGACGACAGAATGATTAAAGTTTACGATCATAGTATTTTAATGAGAGCAACCATTATTATTGAGGCCTTTATAGTGTAGAAGTGGGAAGTTAAAGAACAGCACTTTATAAATAAAATGAAGCTAACATCCTCCCCTATTTTTTAAGTTAAAGTTGCCTTGAATTTCTGTTGATTCGGGTATCACACGTTAATCTAAAATTGTTTTAGCAGGGAAGTGTAAATACAGAATTGATATGAAATGAAATCGTAAGTTCGTTTGGAGAGGCACTTCGCTAAAATCCATTAATTGGGGGGGGGGGGGGGCAACTTCGACAATGAAGAGGACGAAGATCATAATTGAATAGGTACATAAGAAATATCAACCAAACTAATATCGCTCAATAATTATTATTTCTTGAAATAGACAATAAAAAAAGCACAACTTTAGTTTTGCTGTGGTTATTCTGTCTTAATTTAAGCTACAATGTGCCCTTGTCCAAATGCATAATAAAACAATGAACAGAGTTTGACAATTATAGAAAAATAAGGAAAGTATCCGACATTTTCAATTTTAAATTAAAAGACGGCGATCACCTTTTGCTTTTGCGCTGCGTTTGAAACTGATTATAACCATTGACTTAAGTGTAGAAAGTCAATGATATAACTTTTAAGTCTTTACAAATGATCAAAATCATCAAACTAACCAACACGATTTTGTAGATTGCAAATCGTACTTTTCAAATTCCTTGAGAAGGTACATTAGTCGGCATATTTTACACTGTGCTTCAGAAATGTCTTATCTTCTCAAATCTTTTTAACTACCTACGTAAGTTATTAAAGTTAGGAAATATATCAAATTATAACAAATATAAAGCGAGGATAAGACTAAATTGAAAAATAATAAATCACTGATTTGCTCAGGACAGTAGAGAAAGAAATAGAATCTTACATTGCTTGTGAAAGTAAAGCTCCAGCAATTCCGTTGACACGCCAATCAGGATGTACTACTAATATTCTAGACAGCATTTCTTTGTTTGTTTTCACTTTGTCATTCATCACATCGTTAACAGTACTGATTAACAATGCCAATTCGTGTGTACTCGATGCCGGTTCGCTTTTTAATGTTTCATTAATACTTGCTCCTATGATTTCTCCAGTATCCGATACAGCTATAAATGAGAGTCCTTCCTTGACAGTTGTGCTATTTTTGATGGTCACCGATGGTAAGAGAAAATCCGATTTACTACCGTTTGCGTTAACGTAAATTTCAGTTATCGGATCCAAACCATAAAAATAATTGTTTAAGAACTCGGCAACACTATCGGCTTCACTTTCGAATGCAACTCTAATTTCATACTGCACCTTTGCCATTTTAGATTTATTTAATTAGTTCAAAGTTTGATAACCGTAATACGTAAAATAACTAGAACTGATATAGAACTTATTAAACTTGTTAATGAAACAGGCTACTGTGTGCGCTTTTTGTAACTAAAACAAACATTTTTTATAATTATTTGATTCTATTTCATGACAAAGTAATTGCGCGAGAACGCCTGTACATAAGGAAACTGTCTAGGTAGGTACTTTAAGTATTGCCTAACTAAGGGCATAGATAAAATAATTGTTGATAACCTAAATGTTCGACTTGTATTTCATATTATAGTAATCTGTAGAAATACTTACAGTAAGTAATTTAATGACACTTTGATAATCCAATATCGGTAATTAAAGTTTGCATGTAAGGTAAAGGTAAAGTTATTTTAGTAATTTCTGTAAAGCAACCGCAAATTCCTCTTATTGCAATATTATAGCAATCTGCAAAAACGAGACGATCCTAAAGTTAACCTTAAATCTGATAACCCAAAACTTCAGAAAATCTTTGACTTTATGCATTACATTGACAAAGAGGGCGATTTGTTTCGTAAATATCCTAATGTAGATCAAGTCCTTCAGGTAATGAGGTTTTCAGTAGATACATCTAGTCGTAGCGGTACATCTAAATGTCTGTCAAATTGTGCGGGAAGTGTGAAATTAGGTACACTTATTAATTAGATCAAAATAAACGATTTGACCCGCAGCACCCCTATTTTCAACCCTTAGTTTTCAAAAGTGCCCCGTATTTAGTTTTTTCCGTCCCCTAACGATAACTCTTTTGTTTACAACTTTTAGAAAAAATTATATTAATAAAAGTTTTAGGAATTCTTGTAAGAAACATTTTATATAAGGATAAAATTTTCACATATATCAACCCTTATCGAGATATATGGAAAAAACTGCTTTTGCAGTTTCATTACAAAATCGGTCATAGTTTTCTTGTTTATCGTTTCTCAGAAAAATTATTCAAGTAAAAGATGTAGATATTAATATGATCAATATTTTAGGTATATATAATATTTTCACAGAAAGCAACCCTTAACAAGTTATTTCGATATTTCTGAAAGTAAGCAACCCTTAAGTATGAAATCGCTCGTATCTTTTTTATTTGTAACTTATGAGGAAAAACATGTGAATAAATATTATAGAAAATTATCTTTTGGTCATTTTATGTAGGTATGAAAATTTCTCAAAAGTCAACCCCTAACGAGATATATCGAAAAAACCAGAAACTGTCAATTTTCACATAAAATCGAGCATAACTTTTCTATATTTCACTACAGTGACATTATTGTTATATAATTCGGTAGGTATATGGATGTAGAAAATATAAGTAAGGGGTAATTTTTTTACAAAAACTCACCCTTAGCGAGATATTTTGACAAAAACAAACTTTCGGCACTTTTTAGAAAAGCTTTCGTAACTTTTTCAATTACGATGGTTAATATTATTTCTTCGCGGTTAATAATAGCCAATTACAGTGCGTTTCATGAAATCATAGTGATTTTGCACCATATCACACTGGTGCGGGAATTTTCAACGTACAGAGTGTAGGGTTTATTCGCGGTAATATAATTAAAAAGAAACAATCTAATTGTACCCAAAATGCAAACATAAGTCGATTTTTATATCAAGGAAGACATATTTTGATGTTATTTTCTTGGGGGTGGTTCTCACCTCCAGCGCTTCACAGGGGGTGATATTGAAATTTCAAATCGGAAGGCGGGTCATGTGATACATCATTGGAAAGCTAATTCCTTGGCCTTTTCATTTTTGCATTTTTTTCACTTTATATCTATCAGTAGCTAAGTAAAATACTGAAATATTTATTTAAACACATTTGGCTTAGGTGCGCGAGTTCGTTACGTAGCGGGCGTCGCGGCGTATGGTTTCGCTCGGGTGTCGCATCTCCTTTAGACATTTTACATCCGAAAATAAAAGGTAAGCACTTCAACAGCAAGTTAGTATAATCTCACCGACTCGTATTTTAGTGAGAACAACCAAATAGAAGACTAAGGAGGAGATGCGACACCCGAACGAAACCATACGCCGCGACGAAATTTCAATGTCACCCCCTGTGAAGCGCTGGAGGTGAGAACCACCCCAAGAAAATAACATCAAAATATGTCTTCCGTGATATAAAAATCGACTTATGTTTGCATTTTGGGTACAATTAGATTGTTTCTTTTTAATTATATTACCGCGAATAAACCCTACACTCTGTACGTTGAAAATTCCCGCACCAGTGTGATATGGTGCAAAATCACTATGATTTCATGAAACGCACTGTAATTGGCTATTATTAACCGCGAAGAAATAATATTAACCATCGTAATTGAAAAAGTTACGAAAGCTTTTCTAAAAAGTGCCGAAAGTTTGTTTTTTGTCAAAATATCTCGCTAAGGGTGAGTTTTTGTAAAAAAATTACCCCTTACTTATATTTTCTACATCCATATACCTACCGAATTATATAACAATAATGTCACTGTAGTGAAATATAGAAAAGTTATGCTCGATTTTATGTGAAAATTGACAGTTTCTGGTTTTTTCGATATATCTCGTTAGGGGTTGACTTTTGAGAAATTTTCATACCTACATAAAATGCCCAAAAGATAATTTTCTATAATATTTATTCACATGTTTTTCCTCATAAGTTACAAATAAAAAAGATACGAGCGATTTCATACTTAAGGGTTGCTTACTTTCAGAAATATCGAAATAACTTGTTAAGGGTTGCTTTATGTGAAAATATTATATATACCTAAAATATTGATCATATTAATATCTACATCTTTTATTTGAATAATTTTTCTGAGAAACGATAAACAAGAAAACTATGACCGATTTTGTAATGAAACTGCAAAAATTAGTTTTTCCCACATATCTCTATAAGGGTTGATATTTGTGAAAATTTTATCCTTATATAAAATGTTCCTTATAAGAATTTCTAAAACTTTTGTTAATATATTTTTTTCGAAAAGTTGTAAACAAAGGAGTTATCGTTAGGGGACGGAAAAAACTAAATACGGGGCACTTTTGAAAACTAAGGGTTGAAAATAGGGGTGCTGCGGGTCAAATCGTTTATTTTGATCTAATTAATAAGTGTACCTAATTTCACACTTCCCGCACAATTTGACAGACATTTGCGATTTTCTCGATGTACCGCTACGACTAATCATGGAGAAGAAGAGGTGTGGCTCAAAATCTAATAATGAAAGTAAGGTAAATTATTAATCGGCTTCAGTACAATATCGAAATCACTACTACCAGCAGCGTAGACCTGAAATTTAATAATAAGAAATGATTACTTGAACAGATTTTAATGTGCGATGACATCAACTTGAGGTCCGATTAATTAACCATTATAAATTGTTCACTTAGAAAATAATTTCATTGTGGAATTTTTAACCATAATTTCAACGAGCGTTTATAGCGTTTAAGAAAATCAAAACTTCCAAATAACCTTTGTAGTTTTGTTTTTATGTATGAATAGATTAGCTGAACGTAATAAATACACACATGGTGTATTTTTTGTGTCATTTTTTAGGGAAATTGCAAGCAATTTGGACATACCGCTCATTCGGATGGAGTATTCAAGTTACTATAGTGCTCAACTATCACTGAAAATGAATTTTCAATGTGTTTATAGGAAGACGTATGATGAATACCTCGAATATGGTAAACCTATATTTTCTCCCGAGTATCCACACAAAGAACTTGGTGTCTATGTGTACATTCCCTGACAGCAACCCCAAGGTGTTACGCATCAAACCTGGAAATTTTGAATTCATTATTATCTTCAAAATATATTCTAATGAAGTGTTGGTTATAACCAATTACAGTCGACTCTCGATTATTCAAACCTTCGACAATGCGAACTTCTCAATAATTCAAAGTATATGCTCGGCCCCTTGAAAAACTCTCGATGTTACAAACAAGAACAATACATTTTATTTAGTACACTCGATAATTCGAAATAAAATTCCGTTGGCCGCCATACTTCAACACGCGATAATTCGAAGTTTTTCCATAAAACTCTCAGCAATTCGAACGTGACGTGACACGTGAATCACAACTTGAGCTCCTGTTCAAATAGAAAGAAAATTCGTTTTGTTTTGAATTTTAAGTTTTTTCAACCCCAGTAAATAATTTCATCTCTGTAACAAATGGTTTATTACTTCCGTTTTGACCGTCAAGGGTAGATTAAATTTATTCAAGATATGCCTTGCGTTCACGTTAAACTTTTTCATACTTTAACATCGATCTTTATCCATGGCCCCTCAGGCATTACTCGGGTTCCTCATTGCGAGGGCCCCTTAAATTTTAAATTTTACATTTTCGAACTTGTGAATTTTCACTTTTTGTGATATTGTAATTATAAACCTTTGAGGTTATTTGTTAGTCTAACTATGTATTGCCTTAGGTAAGTTTAAACCAATGTTGTCTTAATTGTTTTATATCTTGTTAATTTTTAGCCATGAATTGTAATTTGACATTTAACATCGATATCGCTTGAAAATGGGAATAGTTCTTTCCTGAAACATGTCGCATATACCATCCATTTAATTATCGTCATCCAATAGGTATATGGTTTAAGGGGAGGTTGTATGTTTTTATTTTGCAATGAATACTCATAAATTTTTTACGTAGGATTACTATGCCTAACTTTCCAATAGCGTGGTGCTGTAAAAGCTTTTTCTTTAGAGTTACAAGCTTCCTTCCACACTTCCTTGATGGTATTCCTCTGTTTTAATAATTAACTACTTACTCTACAACTATTTGCCTTTCACGCTCCTCTTTGTGATTATTCTTAGAGGAATTCTTGGAATCATTTCTTAATTTATGATGCCCATTTTCTGGCAATGAAAGCGTTTTCTGAATGAAAAATTGATATTTTTTGAAAACAAAATCGAGCTAGGAGAGGTTTGAACAGAATGTTGTATTCCACTTTGTCTATTAAGAACTTGTTCGAATAGACTAAGTATACAATATACATGTGAAGCACTGTACTTCAATCCAATTTAAAGGATTTTGTTTATTTTTAATGAAATCATGTTTAATGTAATCTAAGGTTAATTATAAGGTTAATTATACTGAGGTTTCTATTTGACTTGACTTAAAGGCCGATGTAAACTTATAATTATCCTCATAACAGCTCGACATAAGACTGAGAGAAAAGGTTTATTCCAGTTCCAGTGCTTTTATCATCTAGTCACCGCAGTTTCCCCATTAATTAATTAACCTTAGATTACATTAAACATCGGACAATTTGAGGATCAAACACACAGAACAGAAACCACATTCTTTCAGAATGTCAGGTTTTCACCTATCCGTCTTTTTTATGATTTTAAATTTTCGCATAAACCATTCCCATTTACGAAAAATGTGCGGGGAAAGTATTAATGACTCCTAAAATGAATTACAGAACGTTGTTTCCATTATATGTTGGAAAGAAAGTCGTTGTCTTATCATATTTTACTGCATATTATAACTTAATTACATCTTTATTTGCACTTCACTTAACAAAAAAGTACACTCAATTTCTAACACACTGGTAACATTGAAAAATATATCATCTTCTTATTACTAACAGACTTTTAACTAAATGTAAAGCAACATATATCTACCTATAGATAAATATTTAACTAATTGTCTAACCTTAACGCCATACCATGTATGTGGGTGTGAGGTGATCTTGGTTTAAACACAACTTTATCGTCGATTTTGTAGTCTTCATAACGAATTGAATGTATATATTCAAACCCACATTTTTCGTATACGCGAGCACTGTATGCGTTGGTGCAATGGCATCGTATTTGATCAAATTTCTTCTCTTTTGCCAACTCACTGAAAGAAAAAAGGTATTTGTTACAAAATGGTTTTCAAAGCATCATGTGAATTTATTGTAGGTATTATCAGGAGAATTAGAAATATTTGATGCACCTTTGTTGCCAATTTTATTTTTTTATGCAAATAAATTGTCACTTAGCGTCAAGTGATACAATCTAATTGCAAAAACAAATGTTTATAATTTAGAACAACTTAGTCGAAATGTCACTGTGAAGTTTTTATACAAAGAAATTGGTAACGCATGTGGCGGTTGATACAACGAGTAGGTACATAATGTTAATAAAATGGTGGTGGTTTTTGCTGTTTTCTGTCGTATGTCCTTAGATCATAATGATCTAAGGTTGTGTCCCAATAACAACTGCATAATCTGAACAAGGATATGTCTAGAAGATATCAGTATTGTGACTACAAATATGAATGATTAAAGTTTACGATCAAAGTATTTTAATGAGAGCAACCATTATTCTTGAGGTCCTTATAGTGTAGAAGAACAGCACTATAAATAAAATTAAGCTAACATCCTCCCCTATTTGTTAAGTTAAAGTTGCCTTGAATTACTCTTGATTCGGGCATCGCACTTCGGCAATGAAGAGGACGAAGAGTATAAATGAATACCTACATAAGAAATACCAAAACTGAACTAACATCGCTCAAAAAATGTTATTTCTTGAAATAAACAAAAAAAACATAACAACTTTAGTTTTGCTGTGGTTATTCTGCCTAAAATAATAATCAGTTGCTTATTTATTTTCATATGGCAATTTGGAGCCCATATATTAATTAAAGGGCGCTAGATAAAAACATCGAAGAGCAGCATTTCATTCCGTGTCCCGTAGTTACTCCCTAACATTTACTAGTAGGTACCTATTAGTAAAAAGAGTGGAGGCAATTTGCAAAATGATAATCTTAAAAGAAAATGGTAGGAGTTTGACAATTACAGAAAAATAAGGAGAAATGTGCGACAGACATTTTCAATTTTAAATTAAAAACCAGCAATCGCCTTTTGCTTTTGCGCTGCGCTTGAGACTGAAGTCTTTACAAGTTATCAAACTAATAATATTTTGAAGATTGTGCAAGTTGTACTTTTCAAATTCGTTGAGAAGGTACGCCACTACAGCAATGTTTTACACTGCGCTTCAGAAATGTCTCCATATTATGTTCTTTAACAAATATGTTTAACTACATAACTTATAGGAAGTTAATAGTTATTAAAATTTTGGGGAATATAACCATCGAATTATAACGAACATAAAGCGAGGATACCACTAGATGGCAAACTAATTAATTGCTGGTTTGCTCAGCACAGTGAAGAAATAAGTGAATCTTACATCGCTTGTGAAAGTAAAGCTCCAGCAATTCCGTTGCCACGCCAATCCGGGTGTACTACTAATATTCCAGATAGCATTTCTTTCTTTGCTTTCCGTTTTTCATTCATCACATCGTTAACAGTACTGACTAATAATGCTATTTCGTATATACTCGATACCGGTTCGCTATTTAATGTTTCATTAATACTTGCTCCTATGATTTCTCCAGTGTCCGATACAGCTATAATTGAGAGCCCTTCCTTGACAATTGTGCTATTTTTTAACGTCACTGATGGTAAGAGAATATCCGATTTACTGCCGTTTGCGTTACCGGAAATTTCAGTTAGCGGAGACCAACCATAGAAATAATTGTTTAAAAACTCGGCTACACTATCGGCTTCACTTTCGAATGCAACTCTAATTTCATACTGCACCTTTGCCATTTTAGATTTATTTAATTAGTTCAAAGTTTGATAACCGTAATACCTACGTAAAATAACTAGAACTGATATAGAACTTATTAAACTTGTTAATGAATCAAGCTACTGGGTGCCGCTTTTTGTAATTAAAAAAAACATTTTTTATAATTAGGTATTTGATTCTATTTCATTGCGCGAAAACGCCTGTAAGGGAACTGTCTACTTAAGATATTGCCGAACTAAGGACATAGATAAAATAATAATTGTTGATAACCTAACTGTTCGACATGCAATCTGTAGAAATACTTACAGTAGTTTAATGGCATTTTGATAATCCAATATCGGTATCAAAATTTTAATTAACGAAATTTTTACAAAACTATGGTACACTTTTGATAGTACAATGACCGTAACTGAAATGTGCTAACATTGAAAAAAGTACGTGAACTAAATTTATTGTTAAATTCTAAGCTCAAGCCATATTTTACCAATTTGTTAAAATTTTAAAAAATGCAATTTCCTTTTGTGTTTCGAAAGAAATGATGCATGCAAGGTAAAGGTAAAGTTATTTTAACAATTTCTGGAAAGGTTGGAGTTCAACGAAACATTAACTAAAACAAATTTTATTATGATAACGATAACCTCTATTTTAGCAACCGCGAATTCTTTGCTATTATCGCGATTAAATTAAAGGTTGTGCAACAATTTAGTGCCACACATTTTGCAATCTATCAAAATTTGTCATTTTGGTACATAGAATTACATAATTATCAATTTTTTCATATAACAAATGATAATGAAGTCCAGTTATCTTTGTAATTTCTATAACTAAAATATTATTATTAAATTTCGCATAATGGTTATTGTATTCGTAGTTCTACAGCAATAAGTTGATCGTATGGACAAAGCAAACTAAATAGTGTAGCCACTAATATGCATTTCGTGAGAGATATCGAAAAACTTATTTAATGTGGTAAATTAGTTAAATAATAAGCTAATTAATAAATAAAAATTGCAGTCTTACATTGTGTGAAGGAGTAGATCTCTTGCAACACCTTTACGTTGCCAATCAGGATGCACAACCAATACACTGGATACCATTTCATTATTTGCATGTAATTTATCATTCATTGTTCCATTTACTCTGTCAATTAACATTCCAAGTTCAACAGTACTCGACGCTGAGTCATTTTTTAGTGTTTCATTTAGAATTGCTCCTATAATTTCACCTGCATCGTTTACAGCCATAACAGATAACCCTTCCTGTATCATTTCTGCATTTCCAATTTTAATTGCTGCTGAACAAAATCTTGATTTAGTTCCCATTTTCTTAACATACAGTTCTGTTATGGGATCGTAACCATAATAATAATTAACAACAAATTCAACCAATCTTCCGACATCTACCTTCGAAGCCAATTTAATTTGGTACGATCTTTTGTTTCTGTTTTCCATGATGAAGTATAAAATTAATTAAACCGCACGACTAAGTGACACTATGAAAGTGAAGTTGGAAAATTACTGGTGTGAACTATGTATATAGTTGTGACGGTGTCGAATCATGACGACCAGGCTGATAAAAAAAATTATTTCACAATTGCTAATTACTTCAATTTTCTTGTCACATTAAGGTCTGTGGCACTTTCCATTTAAATTGCGTAGATAGATACATATTTCGAAAGATGGCTATTAGATAATTTTCTAATCACCAATCAGTTGTATGTACCTACAACAATATATGAAATTTGTATTTCTTTACATTAAGTATGATAGTGGTAAACAAATCTATTTTTATATTCTCTTCTTTTTTATCGTTCGTTCTAAAATTTTATAAATCGGCAAATTCTCTTCAATTTAATTTAAGAATGTTCCTTCAGCGTTGTCAAGCAACAAAATACCGAAATAATGAAAAGGCAGTAGGTAATTAATTTCTTGTTGAATTCACAATCAAACATTTTTTTCATTGAACCATATAGGTACAGCATTACTTTTTTAAATGTGATTTTATTCATTCGAGTCGTCGCGTCGTGGTATAGGGACATCTTGAAATGCATTTCGCTCAACATTTTATGTTGATATTGCTCGTTTCTAAATTTGATATGTACAGGGTAGCCCATTAGTGCGAGGAAATCCAATATTTCATTCAATATCATACGGATTAAAAAATGTTTCAAATAAAAGTTGTAGGATACGAACCATTGCATATTTGTAAAATTTTTATATAAACATACAAGGTACTTCGAATAATCGTGACTCCGTGCCGACCTGTTTTTTTAAATGGAACACCCTATATTTGCTGTCTTAAAATGCTCTATGTCCATATTTTTGTTTTTTGTTTTAAATGCGGCGTTCCCAAGTTATGAATTTTTTTCATGATTTTTCTGCAAGAGAAGCAGCTTCTGATTTATTTCAGTCAGAAAATATTAATCTAATGGGTATATGAGTCCATGTTGCTAATTGGCACTCGTTCGACTACTGTATAGCTTATCTCTATTTTTATGAAATTAGAAAGTGCGTACGTTTTTTAAAATCAAAATGAACAACAGATAGGAAAAGGTCATGGTAAAGCTAAGGCGATAATTAAGAGGAATATAATTTTCCACAAACGATTTCTGTAGAACTTACGAAACACGTACGTCATTAATTAATTAATTGCGGTTTTTAACCTATATACTTATCGTAAGTATACCTACGTTGACGCATCCTTTTATATTTGCCAAACTCGTTACTTTATTATTATAATGCAGTTTTCCCGAGATTACTTCAACCATGAGTACAAGTCACAACACTATCTGTTTTAATGATTTCCTAAGCTATAAAGTTCTCTATTGACATAATCCTTCTTTCAAATGATGGGTTTTCTATTCCCTAAATTTTGTATTAAAGTGTCAGTCCATCCAGTTCCCTTCTTAATTTGTACAATAATAAGAGCTTATGGTATAGGTTATTGCTGTCGTCTAATTACTAAGATTGCGGCTGATCAGTAGGTAGTAGTGTTTGTTGTTTCACTGATATATTTTTGGGGCGAAGACTCCCATGCATATACGTTATTGCTTAGCACAGCTTCCAATAAATTAATACGTTGTAATCCATTTTGCTTAACTGGATTATGCCTGTAACTATATACTAACTAGATAACTTTGTCGTTAATTCCCAGTTAGGTAGATACGTGCTTTAGGTACTGTGCACATTAAAATTTCTCAAAAGCTAAAAGGAACTCACTGCTCAGCTTTTGAACAGTTTAAAAATATACAGGAGTTTCTATTTAAATAAATGAAGTAATTTTTAGTCGAAGATAAGCAATTTTTTCCTTCGGCCCGTATAACTGGAAAATGTTTAAAAGAATGGTGCAGGGAATGTCTCTGTGTAATATGACAAGTCAAGGTCTTGCTAGGAATATCTTTTGGTAGATGCACTAACAATTAAGACGCTGTCCGCGAACAAAAAAGACCCATTACAAACTGAGCCTTGGAGCAGACCTACTGTGGAGAGGGAGGAAGAAACACCATCTCCTATATATAGTGTCGCATCAAGTCATAAGATATCATCAGACACCGGCTTTTTAAGAAAAATATATATGACATGGATTCTGGATTCTTGGTCATAGTCCACGCGTACATATAGACTGAAATTCGAGCCCTTTGTACTACCTCCCTGACTAGAGTTGTCCGACCTCGCAACGTGTTACTCAAACCATCCCCCACGTAAGATGAACCTGAGGATGCTGGAAAGAGAAGCGGCTCTAATCATAGCCATGTCTGGCCAGGACACCTCCAACATGGATCGTTTCAGCTGGATAAGTGCGGGACACTCACAAAGTATGTGGTGAGCCGCCGTCTCATTGTCTGTGCAACATATCCTCTATAAGTTGATGATTCTACGAAGCCCATGCGGTGCATGTGCTTGTTTAGTTTATTTTATAGTGCCCCAGAAAGAATGCCCACAAGTAGCCGCAGGTTC
Source organism: Pyrocoelia pectoralis (assembly GCA_036250285.1). Classification (NCBI taxonomy): domain Eukaryota; kingdom Metazoa; phylum Arthropoda; class Insecta; order Coleoptera; family Lampyridae; genus Pyrocoelia; species Pyrocoelia pectoralis. Next base: position 11,909,193 of record CM070078.1, read on the forward strand.
TTTCTTGAGAGCCCTGTGCAAAAATGCGCCAGACTACGGAGATGGTTTTCTGAAGGTCTCTCTCTCACATGACGTAGTCTAACACCTAGCCTTATGCTGGGCTTGGGTGTCTTGAGTTAATAAATTATTTACAGTTGATACTGTAAGTGGAAGAGTCGGTTCCCGACCATAAAACATTTGCTTTGAGGTCAGTCGGGCTAACTCGCATCGACTTTCTCATTGCATTTCCTTCCAGCATGCCCCTTAACCCATACAAGCTCGGGGATATTGCTACTTGCTCTGAGTGGTGACATTCGGAAACCAAGCTAGAAGTAATATTACAGTGGTCAAGTGCCTGCAGGACAGCCCTGCTGTCACTGATGGAGATCCTAATAGATTTGTTCTGCATAAGAACTTTTCTTGCATCAAGAGTTAATCCTACCAATTCTGTAGGAATATTAGGTACAGTCGGAAATCTGCCTAGTGGTTGGATGATATGGAAGTTCATTCTTTGGAGTAAATACTGTTCCTTCCATCGTTTTAGAATGATCCATCCGTGAAGATGAATATGTCAGGTTGGGATGCCATTTCCGTATCTATAAGAAGTGGTAGTTTTCCCTAATGCAATAAGTTAGATCGCCCCTTTAGGATAGGCAGTCGTTTAACTGCTTCTCCCAGAATTGGAGAACGACCCATCTCTATTACCTCTGCTGTTCAACAACCCCTTGGTTTACAGACGCAAGGCCTGTTCTCTTACAAGTAGATCCAGTGGAGGCATACTCAGGAGGGCTTCATGACGGCTGTGGGGGTGTTTGCATTGCGCATTGCACGTGGTTGGAAGTGCTATCGTTGTGGAGAGTTCGGTTCTAGGCCACCATACAATTCCTCCATAACAGAACGTAGATCTAATCACAGCAGCGTACAGCACAGGACAGGCCTTTGAGGATGGGCCTCAAAGTCTGCCAATTGCGCTGCGACATTGGCGGAAAGCCCTTTAGGCGTATTTGCTTTTCCGCTTTGAACTGGACATGCTTACTCCGATTCAGTTTATTGTCAAGTAGGTATATGTGTATAGACACTTTACCGACTGAAAACTGAGAGATGTTTTTAGAAGAGCAAAGGATGTCGAAGACCCCCTACCCTTCTTTTTCTTGTGAAGAGAACTACCTGCGTTTTTGTTGGGGTTATGGACAAGGAGTGTTCCTTAGATAACATGTATGTTGAGAATGAGGTGTAGAATACAATGGGTGTGGAACAGAGGAGCATAGAGAGAATCATCTCTAAGGAAAACATCACTCATCAGTAAGTGCCCACATATGGAGCAGGAACATATACCTATGGTGAGATGAACCTAGAAAGTGAACATCAGTTGTAGTAGACATAAATTTTAGAAGTTAACAGGTCATGAACCATGTCCACAGCGTTTAGAAATGATTAGTTCTTCCACAGAATCTTCTGCCTCAACATTATAAGGCTCAATATGTATGCAGTTTGTGAAATATGTACCTAGGTAAAATGTAGGTATTTAAACAAAGTAATGTAAATATTTATTAATATAAACTATATGCAAATTTACAATGTTACGGAAATCTACTACCACTTGAGCTTAGCCTCTCTTCAACTATATTAATCTGTGTATTTCTGTCCGTTTCATGCACTTGAGAAGAAAGTCTACTTAAAATTTCTTCATTTTCTTTGGAACGTTGTAGAAAAAGTTCTTGCCGTAAGGAATAAGCATGTCTGGTACAAATAACAAGATACACTATTTTTTAACCTTATCATATTCTCTACAAGTTGGCCAAATAAAAAAGAACATCACATACCTACAGTTCTTACCTTATCGCATAGAACTGAACTCCAGCACACAGGATAGTGAAAAATACACATATCACAGCAACTATTCCATTTGAAAGTCGTTTCACACCAGGTACACCATAATAATCGTCAGTATAATTATGTTGGTATTCCCGATGTCGCCAAATAAATTCATCTTCAAATGGGCTAAAAAGAATATAGAACTAGAGCATTTTAAAAAAATAAAAACTCGGCGTTCTTACGCTCTTGGTGCTCTAGGTCGAGGTCGATGTCGAGGATACGTTGGTCTCTGGTATACTGGCTGTTCTATTTCCCAATCATAGAGTCGACGTTTGTCTGGTTTGCTTAAAATATTATATGCTTCCGATATTCTTAAAAAGTCTTTATGAGAAGCCTCTTTACTGTTATTGTCAGGATGAAACTACAATAAGTATTTACAATGTTATTTTATAACGTGAAGTCGTCAAACTTTTTTCGATAGAGTAATATAGGCACTCTTTACATCCTTTGTAGTGCAGTTCTTTTTTAATCCTAAAACTTCATAATGTGTTTTATGTAACATTCTAAAAAGGGGAATTGAATAACCTATAAATTGATTGTTCTAGCGAATATTTAACCTTCTGCTTAGGGAACCAATAGAAGTACTCACAATTGTTTTTAGAAACATGGTGTTAGTAAAACTAAAAGACATCTTATTTAAGGCATATTAACAACAAAAATTTTGAAAAATAAAAATATTTATAACATTTTGAAGGATAAATTTGAAATAAAAAGCAGCGTTGCAGAGTTGTAGATCACCTTGTAAAGGTAAACATGCAACACTGTGCGCTTTCTGAGAAGGTTGGTAAAAAAAATTTAAATACATGGTGGTACGCAAATTTGTTACCTATCTGTAGAAAGGAAAAGATCAGTTTTTGGGTTTAATATAAAATCTTATTTGTAATTTATCTCTGATTTGATAACATATCTCCATATGTCCTCCAATTGTATCATAAATATGGAAATCCATCTGGATTTTTGGAGTACTGCTGTGTTTTAATATCTACAAATTTTCAATAAGCAATCAGTCTTTTGGAGGGGGGTTATTTAGGAGGCCCCCATCACGATTTTGTGCTTGTGGGTCCTGCAATATATAAATCTGGGCCAGCATATTTGTAAATAAATTAGTCGATTATAATAACTGGCAAATTTTAAGATGCTTTGTCCAGTCTCATACAATCTGTTCATAGACTAAGCAACAAACGATATAAGAAATATTCGGCAGACGGAGATAGTTCTCTTTAGACAAATAGAGGGGACGAAGAGTCAGTGCAGTATGTACCAAGGTTATCATTAATACTAGGGGGAGGTCCCAATTGGTACCTGCACTGCGACCTTTTGGTCTATTGTGCTTCCGCTATTGTCTACCCTTCTAGAATACTTGTATCTTTAACAAAGTCAGGGATTTTGGTAGGGCGAATCTTCGTTACTTCCTCTTGTTTAATCTTCATTTCCATAAACTAGTAAAGAGTGTGATGTTGTATAGGGGGGAGATATGGGGTTGGAGGGAACAAGAGAAGCTGGAGAGGATACAAGAACATTAGTAGAAGAAGAGCGGTGAAATATGAAGAAAAAATAGATGAAAGAGCAAAATGCAAGAATGTCGGAGAGTGGGGCAAAAAGGGGAGATAAAGTAGACAAGAGGATAGGGAAAAATTATACAGAAGCAGCAGGTACGCAACTGAAGAGCTGGAAAGAATGAGAGTGGGGGGAGAAAGGTACTGAAAAAGGTAGTAAGCAGGGACAGAGGCGCAGAGAAGCAGGAGGAGAACGAAACAAGGTAGAATGACAGATATGAAAAAATAGGGACGGAAAAGAGACCAAAGGATGATAGCAAGGTAAACGAGGAGAGAGGAAACAGGTATTGGATTGGGGATGAAGAAAGGAAGTGTTGGCTGTGTGGTAAGGGGTGGAAAACATGCTGAGGGAATGGTAGATAACCGAGAGAATAAGATAGAGGGATAGCATGTGCTAGCAGAGGATGGACAGGGTACAGAATAGATGAAAGAAGTATGAAGAAGAGAAAAGTTAACGAGGAAGAGATAAGACAAGGACAAATTGTCATAGTTTCTCTCTACAAGGAAAGATAGACAGAAGAGAAGCTTGCATTATCAACGGACGCGACGGAAGTTATACAAAAGGACATTAACAGAGTGGGGGAATCTTTTAAATTTCTCCATAAAATTAACATCAAACTGTCACAGAATAACGTACAAATGTATGCAGACACCCGATTTGTAGAATGCAATGGGGACTTCCATGGCGTTTTGTGGTATCATCCACACACTTCTCCCCTGTTTATCTTTACTCGTAGGTTTCTCTAGACTCAAATACGTCCTACCTTTGATTAATATGATATATAAGAACAGCATCCTACTTATAACCAGAGAAATGTTATCCCTACTACTAAAACATTTCTTTGCTTATAACCATTGAATAACTAATACTTGCAATGTTATAACCCAAAACACATTGGCAATGCACCCATGTTATATGGGTTGTCTATTTGATACAAAATAAAACATAAGGTTTAAATATATTGACTAGTTCAAAACAGACTCTCTGCATTTGTATTTAATGTGTAATTTACATAAAACTAATAGAAATGAAGTTTTATATTGAAAATCTTTGAAACGATAAATAAATTCATTATTTAAAAATAAATAGTTACATAATAAATCTATAATTTGACAGTCGAACGCCAAGTAAAATTATTCTTTATGGCAACACCATGCGAAAAATTACATTCTGCCTGATTTTTGCAATATTTTCCATATTTACAAGGACGCGGATGGTAAAACAAGCAATGGGCATTGCTACAATTCGGAAAAAATTTACACATTTGTGGTGCTGCTGGAGTTGTAGCTAGAAAAAAACAATTCTAATTAGTGTCTCTAATACATACATTAATTACCATGAATTCGAGTGCTGTGACTGAAGGGACAGTCCTTTCTGGTGCACGAATTTTCAAATTTACACATCGGATGTATGTACAAACATTTATCTCCAAATTTACATTGTGGAAAAGTTTTGCAAGGTGTACTTGGATGTATAAATTCACATTTCTCACCGTGCCTGCAGCCAGGCCAATATTTACATTTTTCTTTTGTCTTTAGAGAATGTGGAGATATAACTGGTAATTTATCAGGAATTTGTTTTAGTTTAGGCGGAGTGGGAACGCTTTCAACTTTATCAAACACAATAGGAGAAGGTAATTTTCTCGCCTTACCTTTCTCTGCAATTGCCTTATTTGTGTTTTTTGCATCCACCTGAACATTCTTTTTAGGAGACTTACTTTTATTATTTTGTCTCGCTATGCCATCCAGTGTAATAATAAATGTTTGTCCTTTGCTTTGTCTAGGCAATGCAGTTGGATCTCCATCAGATCCATCAACATAATCATCCCCACTATGTTCCTTGGAACTTGGAATATATTCCAAACGTTCGCTAGATCTCCTAACTTGTTTTACTGGTCTAGGTATATATTCCAAATTATCATCGTCACTACTAGTATCATAATCTTTTTTCTCTTTTTTATCACCTTGATTTAAAATGTGCTTAATTTTATTCTTTTCTTTATCCGATATTTTTCTGGAAGTTGAACGTTGTGTCACTTTCTCACGAAACTTCTTAGTAAACAATGCATCCGGCTACAACAAATAATATCACAGCCATACAAATAACAATTATATGGTAGAGAAAATGGTAACATTTAATGAAGAAGCTTTACGTGCAAGAGAAATTAGCATGTGAGCTTTCATTTTACCAGTGGAAATATTTGTTATAATGATACAATAAACATATTAATTTTAACTGTAAGTTGTAATGATAGAGTCAGTTTTGTTCTTGTAGAAAATGTTAACATTCAATAAAATAGGTGCTGTCACTTACTTAACTTTAGGTGTATTTACAATAATTCAATTACCTACCCCGACTGTGGCTAGTAGTGATAGCAACGAGGACAAAAATAATAGCATTAAAAAAATATGTCAACTTCAGTTTCATACTTTCATTTTTAAATAATTCAAGTTGTAATTAATTCCTGTTGGTATTTGTTAATTGTGAGTTGTGTTAAAGCATTGATATCAGTGTTAATTAAATTAGTGAGGGAGTATGTGGCTAGCAATTAATTAATTCCTGTTGGTATTTGTTAATTGTGAGTTGTGTTAAAGTATTGATAATCAGTGTTAATTACCTTTGCATTGTTTCCTACAATTGGAGTTTGTGCTACACTCCTTTGAGCTTCTGCAACTGCTTTCAATAATAGATTTTTGTTTGCTTGATTATTAGTTGGAGGTAGCACACGTGGCTTAACTTTAATAACACTAAGAACCTCCTTATTCACAGTTTCATCTTCCGATTCACTATGCGGTCTCGGTGGTACAGCCACTTTTGACATAACTCCTAGCCGTTTAAGTGCACTCTAAAAAAAATTGAGCATTACAAGTAAACTAACAATAGTACTCATACTTCTCTAGGAGAATCAGGTTTTGTCTCGGGTTTTGCAGTTTTCTTTGTACTAGCTTCATCGGTAATATTTCGCAACAATGTGGGTTTACCTGCCCTTGACAAGCCAAGTAGTTCCTCTTCTTGCTGTCGTATAGAGACTAAGTTAATCTTTTTATGTCTTTGACTAATTTCTTCATCGAAACCGTCCAAATTTGGTCTCTTTCCCAATCGTTCCATAACAGATTGCTTCTTACTAGAATTTTCATTCTCAAAAATAATTCGAGGGTGTTCATTTTTCCCTCCTTTGGGACTTGAGGGTTCTTGCAAATGTTCTCCATATTCTTTGGAATTCAGTTTATTTGATGCTTCAATACTATCTAAATGTCTCAGTATTTTAATTTTCCTGGCTGAATTTTCTTCACTTTTCTTCTGTTTTAGTTCTTGTAGTTGTTCATTAGGGAATAAATCATCTAAAATTACATGAAAAATATAAATGTTCAGAGGGCTCAAGTGGACCAAGTTGGTAAATACTATTTAGAAAGACTGTCTTAACGTTAACAAGATGCCGTTTGTCAAATTTGTTGGCAAGTAGAAGTAAAACATATAATGAATTGTCAAAGTTTTTAAAGCAAATATTTCATGTAGTATTTTAACATTATTTGTTGTAAAGTTCTTGAAGCTATAATAACTGTAAATGATCTTACCAGGTTCTGCTTTAAGATTGATAAAATCTTCATCCGAATCACTGGCAACTTGAAGTCCTAATCTACTCTTAACACTTTTTATTTTCTTCTCAATTTCTACTAATTCACTTTCATTAGATATTGCCACCTCAGATAATGGTGGTATATCAAAACAATCTTCGTTAACACTTTCAATATTACTATTACTATTCTGATTTTCCTGCATAACTACTATTTTACGCATTTCCGATAACTTACTAGCTTCAACTGGGAGATTATCTGTTAAAGATTTAATTTCGGGGATATCTTTTATTATAGGCTTAATATCTTTTCGTTTAGCTTTTTTATTCGATTTTTCTTTGTCCTTTTTCTCCTTTTTTACTTTAACATTTAAGTGGGCATCATCAGACTTTCGTTTCGAACCACGTTTATACATGTCGGGGTTGGTGACAGTAATTTCTTTAAGTTTTTTCAGAACGATCTGCAACCAATCAACAAAAGTTGATGTTTTGGTTGTTAGAAAAAGCTGCAAGTCTTCATTCATTTGAGATTTGGTTCGCTTATTAGCAACCATAACCATAACGTAGTCTGGTAATTCATCATCTGTAGCAATTGTAAATTAGTGCAAAATGGCAATGAAGAATGTGTGAAAAAATTTATTACCTACATAACATCCAAGCTCTGTAAGTTTTGCTTTAATAGCAGACTAAAATATAATAATAAGAAACATAACCTATTTTACAAATGCTTGTCATAAATTACCCTCATTTTCTGTCCAACCTCAGCTCCTATATTATCCATAATGGTATAATTATTAACGCAAAGCTAATTATTCCTAATATTTTTTATAATCCTCTTCAAATGCTCAAACAGTAGGTAGATAAAGTTACCTACATTTTACTGAATATAACCAAACATTGCACAAACTAAAAACGAATCATTAGGAATTTTTGTTATATTATTGTTAATGTGATTGTTTAGCGTACAAGTAATCAAAATAATTTTACAACAAAATCATTTCTAGAAATTAGTTGCTAGCATCAATTTGATTAGTTATTATTACTATTATTATTATTATTACAAACCTCGTACAGTGGCGTAACAAACAACTTTATCCGTGTTCGTAAGCTTCTTCAAAACATACAGGGTGCGAGGAAATAACAGAGTTAAAGTTTACTGCATCATAGGCACAAAACATTGAGGGGGAATTGATGTTATTGTTGTTCGCCTGATGAGAATTTATACGAGTTGTATCGCCTTTAGTAAAACAATGGACGGAGATAAAAATTGTTTTTATCACCAAACTCCAATTTTCACTTTAAGACATTTGAAAAATTGTGCGACAGACACATAAGGGATACGGCGCTTGCACGATTCCCGCTTCACCCTAATCAGCATGCATACCCCCCAGGAAGATCCACAGAATCAACCCTACATTCCGTCGTAGGGCTGATTGAGAGATCGAAGGACTATAAACAGTCCACTCTGGAAGCATTCATAGGCGTAGAAGGGGTGTTTGGAAAAACAACCTTCGAAGCAATAGAAGCTGCATTACGCCACCATAGTGCAACTGAGATTGTACGAAGCTGGATTGTGCAGCTGCTGAAACTCAGGGCAGTGCACATCAACATAGGCGACAAAGCAGTGAGGTGCACAGTAGTGAGGGATGGTCCCAACTGTCACCACTTCTGTGGAACATAACCGTAAACAGCCTCTTCTGCCGTCTCAACGTCTATACGTTGGGTTATGCGGATGATTTATCCACGTTGCTAACCGGAAAATTTGAGGTTATTCCGTGCAGTTTGATGCAATCTGCTCTTAGAGCAACTGAGGATTGGCGTAAGGAACACTCTTTGTCTATTAACCCGACAAGGACGGAGATAGTTCTCTTCACAAGGAACAGGAAGTTTGAGGGCGCTCGAGCTGCTCTACTCTTCCAAAAACACCTCCTGTTTTCAGCGTCAGTAAATTATCTATAGACATTACACTTGACAACAAACTGAACTGGAGTAAGCACAACCACCTAAAAGCGGATTAAGCAAATAGGGCCTTTTGGCAATATCGGCGCGCAATTGGAAGACTTTGAGGTTCATCCCCAAAGCCTGCCCTGTAGCTGTACACTGCGGTGGTTAGACCTATGTTCTGTTATGGCGCAATTGTCTGATTGCCTAGAACCAGACTCTCCACAACCATAGCACTTCTTAATCATGTGCAAAGACTTGCGTGTCTTGCATATACGGATGTAATGAGAACAACCCCCGCAGCCGTAATGGATGCAGAGGCGGATTTACGAATTTGCCGCCCCTAGGCTGGAAATATTTTGCCGCCCCCCATCTACGATTATTCTCGCTTTTTGTTTCTACTGCTGTTAAACACAAACTAAAATATTGTATTTTCAACCAACTTCAAAAAGTTGGTTACTAAATTCGTCCCGATGCCTGTGCCTGTGCCTTGCGCGATGTTACAGGGTTTAGAAAGCTGGAAGTGGTGGCATCTTTATAGGGAATTCTTTGCAGATTTCAAATCTTTGGTAAATTTTTTGATCGGACCACCCGTTCACCGTCAGGACGCCAATAAAGTCAAAATATATACCCTTGAATATCTCGAGACCGACACATCCAATTACAAAAAGAAAAAAACATGTTTCCTTTATTTTTGAAACCGATTGAGTCATGATACGTAAACATCACCCTCACCTCCTGTGGGGTGCAGCGGGAGTGAGTTTTGAAAACTTAAATGGGAACACCTATTTTTTATTGCACTTTTGGATTCTCCATAAAAAACTATTCTCAAATTGTAAATTTGACCCCCAACTGCAAACCCTTTCTTAGGAGTGGAACGGGGGAAAATTGCACATGTCCTTAGAAGAACGATCTGTGATTTACTATAATTGTCCGCCACCCTCTCCGCTCTCATCTCCGTTAAGGGTGGAAAGAAAAACAATGGCTCATTTGGTGCTTGTGTCGGGGGGGGGGGGGGGGGTTGTATAGATATATATTTTATATCGTATATGTCATAATTAATTACAGATTTGAAATTGCTTGAAATTAGAATTCTATGAGAATTCGCGTCTTTTGATATTTGTTTCATATGATTTGAATTTTTCTAGATGTTATTTTATTATTTAATTTTACTTAATTAACTCCAACATTTGCCGCCCCCTAAAATGTGCCGCCCTAGGCTATAGCCTTTCTAGCCTTATGGTAAATCCGACCCTGAATGGATGCCGTCGTGAGTCTGCCGCCACTGGATGTTCATGTGAGAGAACAGGCCATGCTGGCAATCTTGCGTCTGAAAACTAAAGGGTTGTTGAATAGCAGAGGTATTGAGGTGGGCCACTCCCGAATTCTGCGGGAAGCAATTAAGCGACTGCTTTTCGTAGAAGGGCGATCTGACTCACTCATCCCTCAATTTATACCAGGAAAAAACGACCACATCTTCGTTCATGCGAAGTGGCATCATAACCAGACATATCCATCTTCACTAAAACAATGGAAGCAACAGGCACCGGAGTTTACTCCAATGAACTGAACTTCCATATCAGCCAACCACTGTCTTTCAGGCAGAACTATTAGGATTAACGCTTAGTGCAAAAACGATTCTTATGCACAGGTATAAAGAATAAAAGTATCAGGTTTTATGAACATTTCGGGGTGAAACACGTGAATTGACGTTCAGAAGGTTAAAACAGTGAGTAGAACTCAAGTGCGGATGGGTCACATCACACGCATCGTAGGCGTATAAGGAAAGTGCTATGTACCTACCTACAAATATAGATAAGAGTAATGAAGGAGGAGCAGAAGAAGAAAGAGAGGGAATGGAACGAGGAGAGGAGGAGGCTAAAAGAAGAGATGGATAAAATAAAGAGAGAAATGGGAAGAGGCGAGAGAATTAGAAGGAAAAACAACATAGTGGTGAGAGGTGTAATCTGAGGGAACCCAGATAAGGACATGGGAAAGTTTATACAGGACAAATTGGGGGTGAGTGTGGTGATTAGTGCGGCATGCGTTATGAACAAGGGAACAGAAGAAGTACAAAGTAGAAGGAATAGTGGGAGGGGAGATAACACGAGGGAAGATATAATAAGAAGTGACAGGGATGCCCAGATCCAGGAAAGAAGGGGGAAAATGAAAGAAGGGAAATATGATGGGAGGTAGCCGATAGCGAGGTTCAGGTGTGGGAATAAAGAGAGAGGGAACAAGTACTGGGCGGTAGATGATGATAGAAAAAGTAACTTGTGGGGAGGGGGGTGGGAAAACATATGTTAGGGGGGTGTGATGAGTTGAAGGAAGAACGAAGGAGTAGGCAGAAGATTTAGGGGAAGGAGGAGAAGTGTTAGGGTGGATGGAGGGTGTTGTAGAGAGAAAAAGAAGGATGGTAAAGCTAGTAGGAGAAAGGGACGAGTATTGGGGAATGAGAGGTCAAAGGGAAAGTTAGTTTACCCTTATGTCAAGGGAAATTGGGGTAGGCTTTTGTGCCATTTTCTGTTGTGTGTTTTTTTATTTTATGATATTATGTAGGTACTATTTGCTTGTTAAATTTTGCAATGTAAACGGGTGGAGGTGATTCATTTGTAAGAATACTTTTTATACAAATAAATAAATTGATTGATTGATTGAATAAAATTATCAGAATCTCTAGTGGCAGCAGAGCCGCTTTGCACGCACGAGGTCAACGCAAAATCACCTCTAGGCTGGTTTCCGAGTCACGCCAAGTACTAGAGCAAAAGGTATGCTGGAACAATAGGCAATGAAAAAGCTGATAAGTTAGTCCAACTGACCTCAAAATAACCGTTTTATGGTCAAAATCTTCCACTTACAGTATCAACTGTAAACATATTAACAACTCAAGACACCCAAGCCCAGCACAAGACTAGGTGGAACTTGATGTTAGATTGTCGCCACGCGAGAGAGGCCTTCAGGAGACCACCCCGCAGCCTGGAGCTTTTCTGCACAGGTCTATCAAGGATGAACCTGCGACTACTAGTGAGTATACTTTCTGGGCACCGTAATTTAAACAAGCACGGGCTTGGTCGAATCCCCATCCTGTAGAGTGTAGAGGATGCTACACAGACGATGAGACGGCGCACCACATACCTTGCGTGTGTCCCTAACTTATCAAATTGAGACGATGCATGTTAGGGGAATCCTGGCGGAACATGGCTACGATTAGAACCGCTTCCCTTTCCAGCATTCTTAGATTTATCTCACGTGTGAGATGGCTTGAGTGACGTTGCAATTCGGATGACTCTAATCAGGGAGGTAGCACAAAGGGCCCGATTAGGTCGCCTATATGCGCGTGGACTTCTGATTACCGTAGTACCGATTTTGGTAATTGTTTATTGTGTTGTTGTAAATTATGTTGTACATGTAATTTTTGTCTAAATGATTCCCTTGTGGTATAACAATTTGTACTCTCATTTAACACTACACCCTGTTTCGCAACTTCACAAGTCTGCAGTCGTAAGAAATAATTCTAATAAAAGAAGGTTCATTTTTTACCTCTCTGGTCAATTTCCTCGGGAAATTCTGCGTATCTTATATTTCTGCTTTTTACCTTGGAATCTCCGGGTGATTTAAAAATTGAAACAAATGAAGGTAAAGCAATGTTGACTGGTAAATTACATCTTTGGAAAATACTTTTCACATTTTCATTTCTTTTCGACAGACGATTCGCAAAGAATTTATTTTCATCTTTAGGGTTTCAATTCAATATTCCCAGAGGTATCACTTTTTCTATATTTCTTTAATATAGTTCGTAACCCTTTCCTCTATTGCTTTATCGTTGTATTCCTTGGATTTAATATGACAAAGAGACGGTCAACCTCGGTAAAATTCAATTAAGAACTCTCTACATTGTTTAGTAATTGGAAAAAGAAAGAAAGGAGGAAAAAAAGGACAATGGCCACGCACGTCCGGATATTTTTCTCGCACTGCGGCGGGAAAACTAATGTTTAGTGAAACTTTAGATTCGATTTAATGGGAGCGCCTACATGTTCAAACCTGCCAAAGTTATAGCCATCCTTCCTAAAAACCATCTATACCACTAGTCTGGTATAGAATTTTATGTTAACAGTAATGAAAGATGTATAATCCATCCTTTTTTGGATGTAAAAGGGGTCATTTGAAGCATTATTTGTTTATCAGTAGGTATCACTAATGTCATACTTCAAACAGACCGCCTATGTCTACGTCAACCAATTATTAAAACTAAAAGACGGCGCGGCGATTTAAAATGTAAAAAAATCGGACTGCAGCGGACGTTTATTAAAATTTCGCCGCGAAATGATGCGCAAAATGCGGAATGACAAATAGGTAAAATGCTTCTTTTATGCAACCTTTTTGATATTTAGGAAAAGCAAAATGTTTATATTTATACACCTATTAAGTATTGCGTAATTTCTTTTACTTCATCACTACAAACAAAAATGTACTTGAAAGGCAGGACCGAACTTTAAAATACGACGTTTCAGCTTTTTGGATTCTTAATCTGCTCTGAACTAACGCTACAGCGCAGCGATGGGTTTATTCTGTCAGTCCCAATTCCAGTAAAGAATATTTACTTTATTATTCCACTTTCTTGTTCTTCGAAGGTATCATAAATATTTATTAAATTATTGTTAACACGGAAACAACAGTTTAAATTTGGCAAAAAAGTGGTTTTGAATAAATGTCCTTGTTGGCAGTTGTTTTGTTTCTCTTCATAAGGTATTGGAAACATTAATCTACTTTTAAATTAGGCACGCCAGCCGCTCCGTTGTGATGTTACAGTAATTTCTATCTCAACTTCTTATTGAATAATGTAGAATGTACCTAGATAGCCATAGTGGACAGACAAGTGACATCAAAGTACATTAACAGTGAAAGGTGGAGTACGCAACTTCAGTACCGTAGCTTCATGAACGTTGTCTCAATGACAATAAAATGTGGAATAGTATTTAAGTGTAACAAGATTATTACATCATTCGAAATATTCAACCTCGATTTCCTTTTCTATTTTATATCACGAAAAATAAATTATTCTTCAAAACGATTTCTTAAACTCGATTTTAGCGATAATGGTTTACAAAGCTTCGGTTCAGTGCAGTACAATTTTTAAATCTAAATGTCTGTATATATCGGTTTAGTTATCTTTGGAGTGAGTGGAAGAGAAAAAAAAATTCTCAAACTCTCAAGGTTTCTACCTTTCGTGAGAGCCAGACCAATTTCCTTATTTCAGTGAGTCGGACAGTGAAACGCTTTCCATACATAAACGTTCATTATACTTTTGAATAAGATATTTTTCTCGTCAAATCCAAAATCGGCATAAATATACAGTCCTAAAGGAGATAGTAAATGTCTTGGAAGCCATAAAATGAATACCTACGTACTGTTATCTGCACAGTTAGCACCCTTTGAACTGACTACATATCAACAACCGTAGTGCTTGCAATTTTCCGGTTTGATTTCTGGTTTAGAATTGCACATCTGCAAATGACATCTTTTACGCATCACTTTATTTGGTCGCTTTATCAGTCGTCAGTAGGAATTTTTAACGCAGGTACTGATATTTCAGATCTATGCCATCATACTTATTATTACTTACTTTACTATTATTATCACATGTGACTGCATTATTTTGCTTTCTGTTTTTTCGCATCTATAGTAATGGAATAGTTATTTATGTATCAAGGGAATTATAAGGGTCTTAATTACCCAGGGTAAAGTTTGCGTCCCGAGGGCCTTGCGCCCGAGGGACAGCAATTACCCGAGGTAATTGAGACCTATTAATTCCCGTGATACATAGATAATTTTATTTCTGACCGAGTTTAATAAAATTTGTTCATTTCCGGTATATTTGATTCAGGTATCGTCGATTGCAGTTTTGGTTGTTGCTAGGTTACTGGTTCATAAAAGAGCCGTGACACTCTTTATTGGTATCGTAACTATGACAATATAAGCTTATAATATCACTGTCAGAAATAATAGTACATTGTGTATCGAGTAGGAAAAGCGTAACATTCCCGGACGATGTGAATATTGTTGGGCGAGGCGTCAGCCGAGCCCAACAACACAGAGTCGGGGAATGTTGCTTTTCCTACGAGGTACACATACTATTTTTCCGCTGATCGTTAAAAAACAGACTAAAAACATGGAAATTCTAAAAATTATTTTATGAAGAAAAGAATAAGCGATGCCTTGAAAATATAACGAACGTCGGTATCCATGGAGAAGTACATTTCTTTACAGTACAGAAATGAATCTTTAGAGTACAGAAATGAATATTTCCTTACAGTAATCGTTGGCTGCCTAGCAACGACTATATGCACCGGAATCTTGTCCTTTTCCTTTCAAAATTCTGTCAGAAATGTCACAATTTTTGAACGATCGGCGGAAAACAAATTTATTTCACTATAATAGAAATAATTAAGTAGGTATTTAAGTAGGTTTTTGAATGAACCAAATTAAATGTAACTGAATATTATAGCTATTTCATAGTTGAACTGAAGTCTAAATTTGGGTTTACGAAAAGCTAGCCATACACACAAAGTACAGGTTGAATTTTTCTGCAATTTATTTATAACTAGCTGCTTACCCGCAGCTTTGCCTGCGGTCTTGGGAAATTCGTACATTTCTTATTTCCCGGTGTGAATACTCGATTTTGCCTAGGGTAAAGTAAAAAATTTTATAGCTATTGAAGACCTTATATACAAATTTTCAGCTTTCTAGCTCAATTTCCTGTTAAAAAACTGAAAATCGGGTATTTTTCGGGTTTCCCGGTGAAATTCTGGAACTGGACCTATTCTATGACCTTCTCCTGATCAAGTAAGGTATGTGTGCCAAATTTCGTGGAGATTGGTGAAACGGTGTGGATTTGTATAAAGGACAAACACACACACAAACTTTCTACTTTATATAGTAGATTTCTTACAAATATCAAATTGTCATCCATACGTCATTACATATCTGTCATTATACGTCAATTACATAGCTGTCATGTGCGTTTTGTTATTCCAAGTCTGATTTTTTTTTATTATACCACGTTTTATAGTGACTGACGTTTCATGTCAAGTCACACGTGAATGCTGTCGAACGGGATAAAAAGTATCCTATGTCCTTCTCCGGGCTCTAAACTACCTCCCTGCCAATTTTCAGCTAAATCGGTTCAGCCGTTCTTGAGTTATAGGTGGAGTAACTAACACGACTTTCTTTTATATACAGGGTTTTTCAACGAAAAGGAGCCACCCTTTATAACTTCTAACAGAATCAAAATTTGAAAAATCGGCGATACCCGTCTATAATAATATCGAGGGGGACACTTTTTGACATAAGTTTGAGATTTCATACCTTAACCCCCTGGGTCCCACAAACATACCCTTAATTTTTTTAAATGGCAACATGGGTCATGTGATACGTCATTTGAAAGGTCTTTTGATATCTTGCATTACTGCGTTTAAAATTTTAAAATCGTTCAATTCGTTTGTGAGATATTTTAATTTAAAGTTTTAGAGAACTGATATAATTTGTCGTTATAATAATGCAATATAAAAATATTACTGACTTTTTAATTTATTTTAAGTTTTATTTCCATGTAATTAAAAAAAAGTTTAATACAATGAATTTCGTATCAATTTATCTTGACTATAAAAGCAAAAAAAAAAATAAAAAACAACCATTTTGAAGAAAATTATATCAGTTCTCTAAAACTTTAAATTAAAATATCTCACAAACGAATTGAACGATTTTAAAATTTTAAACGCAGTAATGCAAGATATCAAAAGACCTTTCAAATGACGTATCACATGACCCATGTTGCTATTTAAAAAAATTAAGGGTATGTTTGTGGGACCCAGGGGGTTAAGGTATGAAATCTCAAACTTATGTCAAAAAGTGTCCCCCTCGATATTATTATAGACGGGTATCGCCGATTTTTCAAATTTTGATTCTGTTAGAAGTTATAAAGGGTGGCTCCTTTTCGTTGAAAAACCCTGTATATATATATATATATATAGATTTAGAATAATATTTGATACTTTTATTAATCTTACTGCAATAAATAAAATTGTCAACAAGTCTTTTAGCAAATCCTGCTTTCAGCCGTCCTTGGCTTATGATGCTGAAAATCTCTTCCACGTAACCATTGTTACAAGAAATAGATAAAACTATTACGAAATATTACAAAATCACATAGAGAGAGAGGGAAAAGAATTAAAGTAGGCTACAGGAAGGTATGGATCGGAGAAAGAGTATTCAGGTGGGAGGAAACGAGCAAGGGGCTGGTGGAGGAAGGGGAGTGCGTGAAAGTGTCGGTGCCAAAAAACTAATGCAGGCTGTGTGGAGAGAGAAGGGAGACGATATGGCATATGGTGGAGGAATGTGGTGAACTAAGGGAACAGGAGGAAGGGTGGAGGGGAGTGTTAAGTAAAGTTGGAGAAAGGATAGAGTGGATCGAAGAAGTAATGGAAAGTAGGAAAAGGAAAGGGTGGTAGACTACAGGGGAGGAGAAGTGGAATAGGCAGGAATTGTGTAATTTGGATAACATGGATGGAAGAGTTGTTGGAAAGTAGGAGAAGGAAAGGAGGGGTACATTTAGTAAGGTAGTTTTGTTTTTAATTGTTATTTATTTTAAGTTCAGCCACATTTGTGCTTATTATGTTTAGTTTGTAGTTATGGGGCCGGAATAAGAATCCTTGTATATTTTTATAAATATAATAAATATTTGATTGATTGAGATAAAATTATCTGAATTTTTTTTGCAATTTGTAACTTCCGCATCGTTCACAAACGTCAAAACAAGGTGAATTTCGCGGTTATTTGGCTTAAACTGTAGGACCAAACTGCCATAAATAATTTATAGCACACCATGGGGATGGAATAAATAAGCAATTAATCCAAATGAACAGATAGTAGATGGCGTTGTGGTGTCGTGCACGATTTCATTATTACTTCGGGGAGTTCTTTAAATTGCACGGCGAATCTGTTGAGATGATAAAAAACTGCCCCTTTATGGATAGTAACCGGCACTGTTAACTTAAAACGGAAGACGAAAAAGGCGCCTTGAATGACATGATGATGGATATTTCAAAGTTCAATGAAAAATTTGGGTGGACGTCCTAACTACTCCGACGGGAAAAAATGTAGTGGTCTTTGAAGTAGGCAGCGATTCCTTGGACTTCAACTCAAAAAACTGCATCCTCGATTAGCAAATATTCCGATGGTATGAAATCTCTGTTAGGAAACCTCGTATTATGTGTAATGCAGAAAAAGCGTCCAAAAAATTGAACTGCATCGTTGCGAAACTTCTATTGTACGCGTTCGAGGAGCAATTGTATCGTTGGCAAATATTTTCAACTTTTATAATAGCTTTACGCCTGCTGAATTATTTTAGAAGCATGTATAGGAGCTAATTCCATGTGAGGTATATATACAGACATTTATTAAATAATAATAAATGGCACCTTCTCAACATATTGAGTTGCATTAAATACAAAGGATACTAAACAAATGAACATCAACGTAAAAATAAAATGTAACAAAAATAATAGAAAATACTATAGATAAACACTAGGTAAATATAAATTTACAAAAAAAAAAAAATATGTATAATCAATTGTAAACGTGATTCCTTAAAATATAAACTGACTTTTTTATGGTCATAGCTGCTATCAATTTGTACAATTTTGAGGAAAGGCCAAAACTTTTGCAAAATTCTTTAAAAAAAATAGTAATTGTCCCACGCGCTCCAATCATTAAACCAATAACTTTTATGTCTATAAGATGGTATTTTTCTTTAAAAAAAGAAATTGTTGGTTCATAAACTGTTGGGTTTTCTTTGCCATGTACCAGGTTTCGCATCGATACAACAGGGTAGTTCTTATTATGGTCTTGTAGATTCTTACTTTTGTGGCGCGAGAGATGTTTTTTGCTTTAACTGTTGCATATAGTCCACTAGCACATCTATTACATTTGGCAATTCTTAGGTTTATTTCTGTCTCCACCCTATATTTGTTGTCTATAGCAAAACCAAATACTCTGCCACTTCTTCAAATTCATAAAGTTTTCCATTCTCGATCTTTATTTTCAAATTTCTTTTACCATTCTCATTCTTTTTCTTTCTTCCAACTTCCATATTTTGCCCTCATTAATATCTAGACTTAAGTGCTTCTTCAAACTAAAGACCTTCAAGTGGAAGTTGCTGGATGGTTGTGATGTTAGGAGTTAGAGATACAACGAGTCGTACTTCTATCTCGCAGGACTATTCTTTTTCAACGCTCAGTCCTCGTTCGTTTTTCGTTTTCATACCACTAGCTTGTTGTAATTGTTTAATTGTTATTAAATTATTATATTATGTGTATAAAAAAGAAAAATTCTCTGCTTACTGATGATCAAATTATATAGTTTCCCTGTACACAAAGGGAGTAGATTCGAATGATTAGTACATTGCTGTGTTTTTGCGATACACTAACCCTTCTGAGCCTGATTTTTTCGAAGAAATGTCAACATTGGGAGATTAGACGTACTGAAAGAAAAACTGATGATTGGTTACTCAGGTGCCAATAAAGTTTTTGATAACTGTAACTTAATTTGCACTGTTCTGAAAAGTAACAACTAAATGGTTAACAAGTATGTGCTGGTCCCCAATCTACATATATACTTAGTAGGTATATTATATTTTTGAAATTTATCTTGACCGCTACTGAACGTTGAGGGTGACTGTTTGGATTAACACGTCTAAAAGCTCATTTCAGTGTATCAATCTTATATCCCAAGAAATGTTTTTTGCTTGTGAATATTGAATTTTAAATTGATTCCCTTTGGCTGGATTTAGAGAAGTTGAAATATGTTTGTGTTCAATTAAAAAATTAAAAAAAAACGTTTTTAATACAAATGCCAAGCAATTACAGATTGAAAATCTAAACCGTATGAAGCAGAAACTTGATCAGCGTCTGTTTAAGACATCTTTCAATTAAATATTGTGAAAACAGGTGTTATTCTGTTCTAAGAAAAATCACCATGTAAAGACTAATAATATTTAGCGAATTGGTTTATAACAACCACTTCTTAATTAATTAAATAATAGAAAGTAGAAAAAATCTGGTTAAGTAAGGCAATACATATCTTTCCTGATGTAGATATTAAATAGAAATTTTGAAAAAGATAAATACGTGTTTGTAATATACCTATACATTAAAAACGTTCTCATTATAGAATAATGTGAGTAAATTTCATTGAAGGTTCTCCATTTCTGAACTAGGGCATTCTTGCACAATTGATAGTTTATTGTTATTGAGTTGCTATAATGTCGTTAATAGATTTTGTAGAACAGTAATCAACCAATATATTTCACTTTTTTTTGTAACTAACCTGTCTCACCATCTATGAAACATTTATATAAAAGGATAAAAATTCTGTCGAAGTTCTCAGTTTACACTTTGATATTGATACAGTACTAAAATTCATTTTAACTGTGAAAATGAATCTACTGGTAAGAATCGCAACTATTTCATTGCATATTTACAATAATTTTATTTTAAACTTGCGTAACTATGTCTAACGTTTAGAAATTACCCGGCACAAAAACAATGGGCTGTTATTATTATTATTAGTATTATACTTTCAAAATTTGTTAGTTCCGTGTATTTCACGTACGTAACTAAATTAATGCATTTAATTATGTTGTTTTAGTTCGTTCTTGCTGTAATGATGGTCGCCGCCGAAGCTGCACCTGGATTAGATTTTGGTTTTCCCAGTATACATTCAGCTCCCATATTTCCTGCACCAGTAATTCCATCTCCTATCTTCCCAGCACCTACTATAATTAAATCTTTCTCCGCACCTGTAATTTCACCTCCTCTTATAAAAGCACCTATTGTTGCACCTTCACCTTTTATTAAAACTATTGCTCCTGTTCCTGTAATAAAACATGTTGCTCCGGCTACTAGTTATGCAAGTATAACTCACTATGCAGTTTCGCCAGTTGTTAAGGTAATAAGGGACGTAACACATTATATACATTTTTTAAATTCACATCGTGTCATTGTCTTATTAAAACTTTGCGTGTGGAGGTCGATGAACTTGGGGAAAAAATGTAAATACATTAAATATTGAACTGATAGATATTACAACGTTCCGTTTTGCTGAATGTGGATAAGTATAGGTATCGTTTAAAATAGTATCTAATAGAATTGGAAAGGCTTCAATTAGAATGCCTTGTTTATTCAGGGTTCCTTCTGAACTGAACGTGAGCAATCATTACAAATAATTCATGCTAAAAAACATTTAAACGTGAAAAAATTAGAATTAAAAAAGGTAACAATTAACAATGTAATGTATTTGCTCACGCGACACATTATCCCCGATATAGACTAAAACGATTATTATCAAATGTTACTATTGTCATGTAAGTGCTTTAATGTGTGTTCACATAACGAGTTTGTCGCAATCGTTTCATATTCAAAACCATTCTATGCGATCAATAGTAAGTAATTTTCGTTGATTTACAGACGGTTGTTGCACCTCAACCTATTTTCAAAAGCTTCGCCGTTGCTGCTCCCTTACCTGCTCATGGATTTCCAGATTTTCATCACTAGTTCTAAAATGTTGGTCTGCTCTAATTTATTTAACGAGAATTGTGGAATGTAAAATGTAAAAAATAAATAACGCAACTTTATTTCTAATTTTGTTCCCATTTTACAACTGTAACTGATCTACATTGAATTACATATGTTGAAACTGTCCGACAAAATGTATAATAGAACTTAATTTATTCCTTTTTTAGAACCATTAGCAAATAAGACAAGTTTATTGCTGAAATATGTGGGTCTGGATTCTGGATTACGATGGTCCACGCGCACCTTGGCCACCTATTCGGGCGCTTTGTGTTACCTCCCTGATTAGTCGTTCGACCTCGCAACGTCACTCAAGCCATTCCACACGTGAGATAAACCTGAGGATGCTGGACGGGGAAGCGGCTCTAATCTTAGCCATGTCCGGCCAGGATTCCCCCAACATAGCACGGGACACTCACAAAGTATGTGTTGCGCTGTCTCCTCGTCTGTGTAGCATCCTTGACAATCCTCGACAGGATGATGATTCGACCAAGCCCATGCGTTGTATGTGCTTGTTAAGTTTATAGTGCCCAGGAAGTATGCGCACAAGTAGCCGCAGGTTCTTTCTGGATAGCTTCGTGCGAAAACGCGCGTGAAGGCCTTTCTCTCGTGACGACAGCCTAACATCAAGTTCCACCTAGCCTTGTGTTGGGCTTGGGTGTCTTGAGCTATTAAGTTGTTCACAGTTGATACTGTAAGTGGGAGAGTCGGCTCCGGACCATAAAACGGTTGTTTGGAGGCCAGTCGGGCTATCTTGTCGGCTTTTTCATTGCCTGTTGTTCCAGTATGCCTTTTAATAACGCTATTAATTAGTGTGTTTTGTTTAATCTCGATTTAATTCAACACTTTACTAGGACGAGGAACATGAAAGAAATGTTGGTATGAAGTGAACCGTTTATAAAACTACCAAAAAAGTTGTAAATGAGCACAAAAAATCACTATTTAATGAGATGCATGATTTAATGCCACTCGTCAAACTCCGTACCCCTTAAAGCGTAAACAAAATTCTTGCGGTTAGCCAGGGCAGAAATATAGCCATCAAATTCCAAAATTCACTGCCGTCCAAGTTTTCTGTCTTTTGTGTCGTTTAACCTTGGAAAAAGTAATATACTGATTCGAACTATTTATATGCGGACTTTATGTAATTCTATGTGCGGGATCGAACAAATCAGCAAAGCTGCGATAAATTAATTTTTTTATCTCTAATTACATATCTTATTCTGTGTGATATTAACAAATGAACCCGTTGTCAACTTCGACGAGATAGGTAGATGCGTCTTCTAATGCTATCCAAAAAGAGAGCTAAAAGTATATTATGCCCTGTAACAATTGCACCCTTGTTCCATTTGAATATACGGTGCCGATCAAATAAACTGCTCGATTTAGAACTAATCGCTGCCTAACATGGTCAAATTATCTTGTATGGCCATTAATAAATATTCGTTAATTTCGAATTTCTGTCGTGTCTCAATGAAGCAAGGGGGAACGGCTGTCTACAGAAAGAGTGGTGTACGCGCTGTTTCACTAAATTCCATACATGCGAGGGTCACTTTGACTTTGGTGCAGTTACGTTGATTCACGTAAATATTATTGTCGTGGCTGTATACATATAAACCATCGGGTGGAGATATCGCCATATTCATTACTTTACTTAAACATCTTTTAGAGAAAATCGTGCTTACCTCAGCCGTCATCGCATGCGGAAAATTTAACATCGCATTTACAACGCAACATAGGTCGATAAAGCTCTGTTTTGCTATAAGTAGACTAAGGATTTTCTCTCATACCAACAAAGAGCAATTCATCGAGGACCTCTCAGGAGAGGGATGAGATGGTCTAGTTTCCACTCCGAACATGCTTTTGATTGTTTCTCATTCATACTCTAATCTTCATTTCCGACTTATTCTAGCATATGGTGCGAAAAGAAGGAAATTCATCTTTGGCTAACTCCTACTATCAAAAGCAGCCTCTTTGATCAAAAAAACGACCTGGAACTCATTAACTCATTAACTCATTAACTCATTAAATGGTCGTAGAAAGTGTACAAAACTGAAAATTGCTAAGAATGGAGCTGATTCAGAGGCGATATGTTTACATTCCATTTTTCACAGTTTTGTAATAGGGCAGGTAATCTATTTTGTAATGAGAATATATCTTCCTTGTCTTCGTTTGGTAACTCAATATTCCTTGCTCCATTCGTTGAGGAAGATGTTTTTTCCGCGGTATGCTACATAATTAATTTAAGCCTTCAGACAAGACTGCAATTGTGAAGACAATGTTCAAGAATCCCCTTCTTCCAAGTGACGTATGCAACTGTAGACCGATAAACTTGTTATCTAGCTTTTCTAAAGTTTTCGAATCTAGTATAAATAATAATTAATTATTATTTAACAAAATTCAATATCAATAGTTCTCAAAAGGGGTTTATCAGGAGCAGGTCGACGAACACAGCCGTATAATATATTTTAAGCTGTATCGGCTATTGATCGGCGACTCTTAATCGTCTGCCTCTTTGATGATTTGTCTACAGCTTTCGATAGTCTTAGCCATGTCAAGCCGATTGGTAAAAAGTTTTATTACGGTAGTGAAGACACTACTCTTGAATTATTATTAAATCATACCCACGAGATAGATCGCAGTTTATCCAGTTACCTCAGGGTCAGTGTGTCAATTATTTTTGCAGTAAATTTGAAAACAATAATATTATTGAATAGACAATGAAGAGATCTTCTAAATGACGCACCTTTGTACGTTTTCCAGAAGTTGCAAAAACATTTTTAAAAACCAATATCTTACTTCTCTCTTTAATATAAAAGAAAGGAAAAATAATTGTCCTAAACAAAAGCGAATATGTCTATCTACAATTTATAAATAGAAAATGATTTATGCACGATGAAGCTTATTTTAGTAATTACATCCAAATGATTTTCCGATACATGCCATACAATCTGGCGGCCTGTATGTGAATAAGCTTGAGTTTGTATAACCCGTGAAAATAATTAATGACATATTTTTTTTACAACGCAATAACAATCAATATTTCAAGACTGTCAAGAAGTCCTTAAATTTTATTCCGACAATTAAGGATTAAAGATTCATTAAAATTGTGCGTGTTATACTACGATAAATGAGAAGGTTTTAGATTCTGCGAAACTAAAGTACACGAAATCATTTCCGAATAGTTAAATTATTGGAAAAGAGTCGATAATAACTAGGAGAGGTTTCACAGCTTTAGTTTAACTAACAAGATTCGGAGAATTAATTGAGTTTTCTGTTTTACTGTAATTTCTTCTTGCTAAGAACGAAGTCGAGGCGTATAGTACATTTCTTCGGGTGTTGGGTACAAAGATTTATATATACATAATTACTACCTCCAAATGTTCCTCGTCTAATGCTGATTTAAATTTCCAATTGTAATTAATTAATTTATTGTTGTATTTTATTAATAGCAAAGTAATTTCACTAAATTTTAATTTTAAAAATAAGGTTAATGTTCATTGTACATTATAATAGACGCCATCAAAAACTTTAATACTATCTACGGTATCATTTGGGACATCAAAACGAAAAAACTAAACATCTTTTGCTCTATCTGAAATTAATCTTTCAAAGACTTCAATGAACATTAGAGGAATGCAAGAATTTAATGTAACTACGTCAACCATACAGTCGTTGAATTGACCTAATTCTGCTGTTTTGAACTACTTTGCGAGGAATTATCCCACAAGGGAGAAGCTTTTGCACTAGACAGCCTTACCTTATATCTGGCGACCTAAAATGGTTGGATCTAAAGTGGGGACTCCCTTATGAATTATTTCCCGAAGAGATGTTTTTACAACTGAAACGTTGACATCTATACAGGTCGTTCGATTTGCGGATAAAAATTTGTTGAAAATTTTCAAAGCCAACCATGTTTTGTAAAGTATGTAATTATAAATTTAATTAGAAAAATGTAAATAACTCTGTAATCATTAATTTTAGGTATAGGAACATGGTATATCAATTTAAAGGAAATTTATTTCTGCATCGAATGGGCCAATAATTAAATAGGCATTCCATTTAAAAAAAGAGACTTTTTAAAGTTTTTCTTAAGTCTGGATTTAACGTCAAATAGATACGTATCCGCGGGCAATTTTTTATAATTCATGACAGACAATTGTGTCGCAATCTTTTGACATTGAGAACCTAAAATCCCATTTCCTTAACTTTTACCACTTTCGACTTTCAATTTTATTTCCTAAACAAGATTTTGACATTTTTCAGTGAAAAAAATTTTTTTTCTCAACAATCAAAATTGATACGCCGATTATTTTAAGCATACTTATGATAATGTGAAAAAAAATTGCCTGGTTTGTATTTAAAATAAAGAAGTTGATGCTCACTTCCGGCATTTCCGGAAGTGCTGCCATTTGGAAAATATTTTTATTTAATAGATTAAACACTCCATGTCGCATGTGCAAAATTTCAAATTTCTAGCTTTTACAGTTCTTGATATACTTCTAACCGACGGTCACCGTGAGACACCCTGTATGTATATATTTTTGGTTGTATCCAGTAACTCTCTATCATATTTTGCTTTAGATTGTTGTGCGTAATATTGGATGTTTGTATTTATAGGTACATTTTTTGGAAAAAATTCCAGCCAGATTGCCACAATGCGTAATAAGGAACTTATTGCTGATAATTCACCCACAAAGCTCACTGATACGGATTATTAACATTGGTCTTCATAACACCAAGAAAATTTCAAAATAAAAAGCCGAGAATGCTTTTGAATATATGAAACATTATAATATAACGATCTTCTGTAATATTGTCCTTGGATTGCTGTTATAAAATTATTAAATTTTGTTAATTTTTGACGGGTTTCGGATGAAAGACGCGCCTTTTTTAGTATTACACCATCATCAATTATCAAATTGCAAATCACGTAATCAACTATAATCAAAATCATGCACCAAGGATATTAACTGTTATTAGGTGTAAATTGTTAAGTTAGACATTTTCATATTACTTATGTGTGTATAATTAAAAAATTACAGCGTTACCTATGTTGTTTCATGCTTTACGAGTCGGAGAAGGGAATAACAACGCTTGTCAAAGTAATGAAGTATGTGTAAAGAATGGAGCAGGTTAATATTCGTAGAGTAATTATACCGGGTGTCCAGTGACATGATGCGCATAGCTTAAAAGCGTATTTCTTAGGTAATGTTTAGTCCAAAATGCCTTGTATAGTCCAAAACTTAATAGATAAAGAGTTATGGGCAATATTAAATTTAAGAAAGCAAAAAACATGCAGAATAAAGTGGGAAATGTTTCATTAATTAACGATTTTTGTAATTTTTTTTATTACCAACACAAATTTAAACAATGTTTTGGTTCAAGATGACCCCCGCTGTCTCACAACACGTTCTTGCTCTTCTCATAATTGAATACATAGCTCTCTGAGCGTACCTGGGTCGCTTCGCATGGATGGAGCTGCAGCGATAATATTTTGAATCAACTAATCTCCCGTTTGTGGTTTATTTGAATATAAGTACTAAACTTTTGATGTGTCCCCAAAGATGATAGTCCAGAGGCGTTAGTGCTAGTGACCTCGGAGGCCAGAGAACTGGACCTCCTCTTCCAATCCAACGGTTAGCAAAGTTATTATTTAAATATGTTGTTACATTTACAGCATAATGAGGAGGTGCGCCATCATGCTGATACCACATGTTAACTCCTGTTCTGAAGTAGAACATCCTGCATTAATTTGTTGAGATAGGAGTGTTGATAAGGCTAAATTTTTTGCACTATTATAATGGCTTTTATTGTCGAAATTACTTCTTACAACAGGTTGCCGTGCAATGATAAATATTTGTCGCTTAGTTTACGTTTCGCCCAAGGATGTGGGCTTATTCATAACAAGATATAATTCAGAAATGTTGTCTGTATTTAAAAAGGTATTAATGGCTAGGTTTTCGGAAGTAATTAACACTTTCATGTTTATTTACGTACCTATTGTTAATTTTTATATTGGCGAATTATTGTTCACTTTTAAAAAACATTTCATTTCATTAAACCAACTTTAAAATGAAATGGGAAATGTTTTTTTTTTAAATTGAACAATAATTCGCCAATATCAAAATTGACAATAAGCCCACAACCTTGGGCAAAACGTAAACTAAGCGACCAATATTTATCATCGCACGGGAACCTGTTGTAAAAAATAATTTCGACTCAACTAATTACGCAACAAACGGCTACAAAACAATAATAAGTTAATTATCCCCCATTAACCCTCGCAACTCGTTTTGTAAAAAAAATAGATAATGCTCGGATGTTCTTGAAATACGAATGGCCCAATAAGAAGGCTATTAAGAAAACCACACCAAATAGTGACCGAAAAGCAATGTTGAAAATGCGTTTCAGTTGTTTCAAAACGGTTTTCAAGTGCTCATGAATGTGCAATTCTGGTATAGTGCCACCACGTAAACAAAAACCCCGGAAAATGTGTGAACTAAATTTCAAGTAATTCAAACTGGCCAATAAAAAGTGGTACATATCTAGAATATTTTGACAGTTGCTTCTTTATTTATAGAACAAATTTATTTTGCGTTTGAATGTACTTCGTAAACATGTAGCTCCCTCGACCACACTTTCTCAGGGCTTTTGTTTAGTTGGTGGCACTTAAGGGTATTCGATAGTAGCGATTAGCGAAAACTGACAGTCCATAAGCAGTTGATTATAATTATTTTGTGGCAAGTTAGATAGTACGTAACAATCTCCATATAATTTTCATTGGGAGTTACCAAGCGTGTAAAAGTTTGGCCCCCCCTCCAGGATTGTTATCAATGACCCACTGAACAATATTAGAGGGGGGGGAAAGTTGAACTGCCGCCATCTTGTCCGCCATTTTGAAAATGCCCCCGAACCTATTTTTGGCTATATCTCAGCAACCGTATGTCGAAATTGAACGTACGTAGACTCTAATTGTACAGTTTTGTATTCCTAAGATAAATTGTTATATAACCGAAATTGATAATCCCAGCGGATTTAATGTTTTTGGGCTTAAAATCTTAAATTATGGAATATGTAAAAAAAACGCTAAAAAACATATCACTTTTTATTTTATTATTATTAATCTTTTAGATCTCGCTTTTATGAATAAAATGCAAAAACAATCAACGAAATCCGAGCACTGGTTACGAAAATATACAAGATTTAGGAATAGGTAGCGCACCTTTGCTGAGTATACAATAAATTGGTAGTTACAGATCAAATTGAAAATTTCATAAGTTTGTTCTCTACAAAATATGCGAATTAATACTAAATGCACACATTAATTAAATGTAATCAATTTTTGAAGGTAAGGAGCTTATAATGCCCAATTCGCGATTCCCTCGCCCTTATAAGAGTAATGATCGCCATGACATGAATCAGATCGGAAAGACCGTACCGGTGAAGAAATCGAAAATACCCGAATTAATACAAATTTTATAAATTAATAATTTTGTATATCTTTTTAAAAAGTTTTATGCGTTTCGCACCTTCTCGTTTATTTAATTAATTAATTTAATTTAAGCTTTTAGGAAGAAGAGGTGACCATCAAAGGACCACTTTACGCAAACATTTGCAAAGAGCAGTGCAATTTAATGATTTTTTCCTGCAACTGCGTCGATCTCCACAATTCTGCTTGTAACCGTATTTAAGCATCTCAATGCAAGCGGCGCCGACTTCCGGAATTGTTATCCACACGGTAAGCTGGTCTCTTGCAATGTAATAGGAGAACGTCTTGTGTCGGGACATCATTTCTAAATTTTGGTTTCGGTGACAGAATATTAACTTTCGTTGTTGATTAATGGATTCTTAAATGTGGTTACAAGCAGAATTGTGGAATCAAAAATATACTGTATAGACTCATAAAAAAACAAAAACACAAGGTAATATAACTCAAAGAGGAATGAAGGACAGCAACGGGAAGACGGAATACAACGCAGAACAAATAAACCAGATCTGGGTAAAGCATTTTCAAGAATTATTGAACACACACATGAAAAAGAAGAAAATACGCACACAGAAGCGGGTGATGGAGAAACAGAATCGCAAATACCAACAAAGGAGGAAATACAAAAGACAATTACGAAGATAAAAACGGTGAGGCGCCGGGAAAAGGTGAAATAAACATAGAACTCATTAAGTGCGCCGGTGAAGAAGTCTGAAAGAATAAGCAATTTGGTGAGACAGGTGTGGAGGGAAGAGAGGATGCCCAAGGAGTGGAAGGAGGCAGTATTTATACCAATAACAAAGGAAGGTGGTCCAGAAGAATGTGAATTTAATGATTTTTTCCTGCAACTGCGTCGGTCTCCACAATTCTGCTTGTAACCACATTTAAGCATCTCAATGCAAGCGGCGCTGACTTCCGGAATTGTTATCCACACGGTAAGCTGCTCTCTTGCAATGTAATACGAGAACGTCTTGTGTCGGGACATCATTTCTAAATTTTGGTTTCGGTGACAGAATATTAACTTTCGTTGTTGATTAATGGATTTTTAATTGTGGTTACAAGCAGAATTGTGGAAACCGACGCAGTTGCAGGAAAAAATCATTAAATTGCACTGCTCTTTGTAAATGTCTGCGTAAAGTGGTCCGTATAGGTAATAATTAGGGCACGGATGTTGATGACCCAAAAATCTTCAAAAATGACCTTAAATATACGCATTTATTAACCTTAAAAGATGCCTTAAACATCACAAAAATGCACTCAAAATGAAAGAAAATGACTTCAAAATCGACTTATTTTTTTGAATTTATTTACATAAACAGTTCCACTTCCATCTGTTGAAAATACACTTTCACCGAACTCGGAAACAAATTTCCGTAAATGGCATGCTAAGGATGGTTTAACTTTTAATTTTTAAAAAAAGACTGACACAAACTCTAAATTGTAACCAAACGAAACAATCCCTTCGATGTAGCCCTGCTGACCTTGTAATGTATTTAATGGCTTGTCTAAGCACTAGCGTTCATCAGTTAAGTAACTTAATATTTCGGTACTTGCACTTTAGTAGTAGATAATATAGGTGTTATTTGTGCTTTTAATTAAGTATTCACAAAATATGCAATTACAGAACATCACATGACAATATTTTTATCCCTGAAATTACGAGAATATTATCAATTATCAGAAAAAAGTCATAAAATATGCGCTAAAAAACTTGAAAATTACAAAATAATATTAAAAAATGCCCTTTAATGCAAAAAACTCAAAAAAATGCAAAAAAATGCAAAATAAAACTGGTGTTTTTGGAATCAGGATGTACTAAAACACATTTCTATGTACATGGGCATTGTTTTGGACGTTCAGAAAAAAAGATGACATATCATCAACATCCGCGCCCTAGTAATAATAATTGTCATTTGATGGTCACCTCTTCTTCCTAAAAGCCTAAATTAAATTAATTAATTAAATAAACGAGAAGGTGCGAAACGCATAAAACTTTTTAAAAACATATAAAAAATTATTAATTTATAAAATTTGTATTAATTCGGGTATTTTCGATTTCTTCACCGGTACGGTCTTTCCGATCTGATTCATGTCATGGCGATCATTACTCTTATAAGGGCGAGGGAATCGCGCATTATAAGCTCCTTACCTTCAAAAATTGATTACATTTAATTAATGTGTGCATTTAGTATTAATTCGCATATTTTGTAGAGAACAAACTTATGAAATTTTCAATTTGATCTGTAACTACCAATTATTGTATACTCAGCAAAGGTGCGCTACCTATTCCTAAATCTTGTATATTTTGGTAACCAGTGCTCGGATTTCGTTGATTGTTTTTGCATTTTATTCATAAAAGCGAGATCTAAAAGATTAATAATAATAAAATAAAAAGTGATATGTTTTTTAGCGTTTTTTTTACATATTCCATAATTTAAGATTTTAAGCCCAAAAACATTAAATCCGCTGGGATTATCAATTTCGGTTATATAATAATTTATCTTAGGAATACAAAACTGTACAATTAGAGTCTACGTACGTTCAATTTGGACATACGGTTGTTGAGATATAGCCAAAAATAGGTTCGGGGGCATTTTCAAAATGGCGGACAAGATGGCGGCAGTTCAACTTTCCCCCCCCTCTAATATTGTTCAGTGGGTCACTGATAACAATCCTGGAGGGGGGGGCAAACTTTTACACGCTTGGTAACTCCCAACATTACATTGTTACGTACTAAGATATATAAATTAAGCTAGAATTCGGCAAGTGACGATAAGATTTCAGTTTCTGTGAATGTGATCAAATAAGAGTGTTTTTTCTTTATAAATGTCCAAACCCAAAAACTCGAATCCTACAATCTTAATGGAAATTTTTGTCCGCGCGATGGGGACCATAACTTCTCACATTGCATAGGAACAAAATATGATGGGAAAAATAATTTCCAGGGAGCGTTTAGCGATGCTTCATCGTAATCCATCGAATTTCATGAAAAAAATTGACTATAGATAAAACGTGAATTTGCCAGTATTCTTCAAAAACAGCTAAATGTACATTTTTCGTTAATACTGCCATTAATTGTTCGAGAGACAAGCTAATGCTTAATTTTTTAATTAGAATACCACTTCTCACCTTCCCTTTCTCAATCATTAAAAGCGTAAGCGACCCAACAGCGTATGTCC
This sequence comes from Pyrocoelia pectoralis, assembly GCA_036250285.1. Taxonomy (NCBI): domain Eukaryota; kingdom Metazoa; phylum Arthropoda; class Insecta; order Coleoptera; family Lampyridae; genus Pyrocoelia; species Pyrocoelia pectoralis. Next base: position 11,941,410 of record CM070078.1, read on the forward strand.
AATTAAATTTACCTACATGTTCCTTAATTTTTCAGTAAATAAGAAAATGCAAATTTTTCATTATTATGACAGAACAATATTCATTTATGATTGTTAAAAACAACAATTCTATTATTTATTTAATTATAAAGCAAAATACTAGTTTGAGACAATGGCAAGGATGCAGTAAATGCATAAACAATTCTTGACGTAATAGCATTAATTGCTATCAAAGGGTCCTTGAGTGATTACAACTGAAATTGTAGTTAAACACTTTTCCAACGTGAGTGCATAAAGTGCTAAAAAAATAAATTCGTTCATGAATAGAGCGGAAGTGAGCAACAAAAAGTAAATTAAATGTATGTAAGTTTAAACAATCAATATGCATAGAGCATCGATTTGTAACCATTGTGATTAGTTGTCAGTTACAAGAGACCAGCGCATGACTGTCAAACGGTTTTATAATAAAATTTTGCCGGCACATCATCAGTATGTAGATTTGAATAAAGTGTTATGGAGTAAAAATAGATACCTAACAAAAATGGAAAATGTTACCGAAAATGGAAAAATTTATACAGTTATGAGTAAGTCACTTAATTATATTTTAAAAAGAAGCTCTCAATCTGATTTAAATTTTCTTTTAGGTAAAGAAACACCGGTTAGCCCTGATTTACACAATTTAGTAGGAGTAAAGTCTAGATCTACCGTGTAAGTTTAAATAGAATTACGATACAGTGACCAAAGATAAATTTTTGAAACTAAAAATCACCCAACTTTACATTTCATCTCACAATAAACTGTGTTCACAATGTTTTCAAGGCGTACGCGCAAGATCACAAATTTCGTGAAACGTATTTAATTGACTACAAGATATTTTAATTAATTTATTTTGAAGTTCCTATATCGTATAAAAAAACTATTTCAGTTCAGTTCCGCCTTTTAGCACAATGAATTAGACAAATTTACACATTTCGTTTGGTACGCTAAACTTTTAAAACTATTTAGATTGTAAATACAGTATAGACACGTTAATTATATTAACAAAATAGCTTTCTTATATTTTATTTTCCAAACAATATACCTTTTCAGGTACAAGAAGAAAGATGTTTACAAAAGGTTATCCATTGTGTTAGCCATACTAATTGTAATCCTATTTATTGCTTTTATCATCGCCTTAGCTGAATGTAAGTACCTACCTACGAAATTATTACTTGCACTAATTGATGATTTTGCACTTTTAAACCGCAATTTGTTTAAAATTTAATTATGTAGTGAGCACGGTCATAAATTATATGTAACATTTTTAATGCGGTTATAACAGCAATTAAACCAGAGTCCTTAAGAACTTTCAATTTGTCTTTGGATAGTAATTAATACTTCCAAATATATCTAATATAATCGGTAGTGATCCCGTAATAAGCAAAACACGAAAAGTATTAGTAATTACGTCATTTCTAATAGAGCTTTATTTTGATCCTTTGAGCTGTTTTCGATCATTTGTTTTGATAGCAAGGCGTTGCAAAAATGGTACAGAGTTACATAATAGATAGACATTATGAAATCTCAAATAGGATCACTGTCTATGGATACCGAGCAAAACACATTTCATAATAAATATTAATTTGTTTATAAAATATATTTGAAATTAAGAAATTTCGTGTAATGGCAACTTTTAAATTATAGAGGTTAGAAAATTTCCTCGCGTTTGGGTCACCTGAGGTATTTACTTAGTAATTTGACTCCTGCTAATTTTCTGAAAGTTCTTAGTGTAAGATCGGTTACATTCTCTTTGTCTGTTACTCTAGTAAAAACATTTTTGTAAGTACGACCTGAAATCAATGTTTGCTTCTTTTAAGATCAATTAGGATGTGCACTTCCTTTTTATGAACACGCATTTGCACAGAATGCGTATTATTTTTATTATGACCAATTTACCGTCTAATAGTAATATGTCAGTAGATTAGATACGTTTGCTTAATGGGGGCCTTAATGAGTTGTCTGCGTCCAAGAATATTTAATATGTTTTGGAAAGGAACCTAATGTAATTACTAGCACACACGCACAAGCACACACACGACAACATATTTATTGCAAATCACGTATTCTATAATCAATTTTGAAACTTACAGACATTAGAGCATCAAAAATGTCGAAAACAATATGCGTATCAGAAGAATGCATACGTTCAGCAGCTAATTTAAAGTTATCGATGGATTTAAGTGTCAATCCCTGTGATGATTTCTACAAATTTACTTGTGGCCGTTGGTCAAACGAACATCCCAACCACGGATGGTATCCTCACTTTTCCAGTTTTGAAACGGCTGACGAAAAAGTGGCAATATCGGTATTAGAATTTTTAAAATCGAACATGTCAAATAAGTATCCTTTACCAGTGCGACAAGCCAAAGATTTATATCTATCATGCATGGACACAGGTGACAATGTTTCCAATTCTTATGCTTGGTTTTCAATTTCATAGTTTTACAGCAACCCTGGATAAATTAGGGTACAATGGAATAATTAAATATTTGCACGAAGTAAAACTACCGGTCATGCCGAATTTTTTTAATAAAACCGCTCACGCAGACTTCAAATTTGACTGGATCAAAGTTGAAGTTGCATTGAAGAAAACGTTCGCCATGGATAACTTTATCGGCTTGTTGGTTGATGCCGATATTTACAATAGAAGCCGAAATGTGATTTACATGGGAACTCCGGACTCTCCTTGTCCATTACCCAGGTGATGAGTAAATTTTAATTATGAACCAAATTCAAGTTAAATTTCACAGTCCAGTTAAGTCGAAAAATAACCAGAAGATTGCAAGAAGGAATAATGTCGAAGAAAAAGATTTAGAAAAGGAAAAACTTAAAGCCGAAGCATATAAAAGAATGGTTAAGGAGGTGATTAAACGTTTATCCTTAAACATATCAAGTAAAGTTCCTAACGATCTTCTAGTTGATGAGGCAGCTAACGTTATTTGGAATATTACTTCAGATTTAACGGAAGTAATTGTGTTTAAGACATAAAGCATCAGTGACTTAAATTTCTTTTTATTTCAGCTTGCCGATATTAACTCAACCAATAACGACTTACAATTTTACAAGTTCAAAATAGACGAACTACAAAGCCTAAGTGATGACTACGTGGGGAAAAATAATTTGTCTTCGAAAGTGTCGTGGAGGCGATACGTAACTGTGATGTTTGACAATGTGGCAAACGTTACTTTGGACTTAAATTCTACGGATTACATCTACGTTCCTCTGGAAGAGGTCAATTATCTACCAGAATTGGCAGCTTATGTATCAAGCATTCCTGACATATATTTGGAACTGTACATGTGGTGGATAACTACATACACGATGATTCTAAGCACCACAACAGAAATGGCTGATTTAGTTGCAAGAGAATCAGAACCGTTTGTCACCTCTACCACATATAGATCTAGGTAAGAGATAGCATTTATTTTAAACAAATGGTAGTTGCGTAAAAGCCTTTTTATGTATTTTTTATTTGATGTAAAGCACTGTTTACTAACCGTTGACCGATCAATAAACGGGTATAGAATATCGTATTGCGGCAATTGTGTTTGAATTACATTAAATTTTGATTCATGAAAGAATTTAATTACGTCTAAAGCTGCGCCATTTTTTTAAGAAATGTAAGTGTTGGGAATTAATAAATTCAATCAAACATCGTCCTCTTTAAATATCTGTACAACTTTACACACCATTGCTGGTTCATAACGTAGATTATAGTGAACTGGGGGATGCAATTTGTACCTTTTCACTGCGAAACCGATCGTTTATTCTATTCAAATGAATAAGAAAAGCTTACTTTCTTGCCATGAGATTTTTCGGGGGGCTGCCCCTCGCTGGGTACGCCCGTGAGTTGGTTCTTACATTTTTACATTTTGTAAGAACACTTTTATATACCTACAGTTGAAAATGCGATAATTTATCTGAAAATTAATATTACATAACAATATTGGGACCTTCGTTAGCAGTAGTTTGTTGCATAATTTTGTGTTGTTTTCAAGTATCCTTAGCATTTCGTCCTACCTTGTGTGGTTTTTAAAAGTTTTAAAATGCAATGAAGTTTGACGATTTCGTTTAACTATGACGTTTATTACATGTTTTCAACTTATAGATTATTAAGACGCTCTTGTCAGGTGATTTCATATCGTACTAGTTTTCAATTGATCTTTTTCAATTTTTATTTTCTTACCTTGAATTTTTTTCTAATTGAATTTCTAAAATTTATGTATCATATGCTGCAAACTTTTTTAATTTAACGGAGAAATTTCGGAAAATTGTGTCCTTTTATAATGGTAAAAAATAGTTAGGCATGGAAACGTGAGCTTTATTCTGTGACTCGTCACTGAAACAATTAACGTACAAACGAATTAACTTATCAACAACAGTAATCAGTTTAATTATTGTTTGATACGTCCGTTGTTTTGGTTGATAATTTTTGGTATCTACTTCAACACAGAATACCAATTAAATCTAAAACAGAAATTGTTAGAATTAAAGTAAGAATTTTTGTTCGTACCCATAATACCTCAGCTTAACCTTAACGTCTCCGTTATTTAACCAAATGTTCATTCTTTTGTAGCTCCGTAACCAGGACCGCGGCGGGCTTTTTTGACGTCTGAAGCGGATCATTCAACGCTTATACAAATTTTTTCATTTATTGATTGATGAATAAGAAGCACAATAAATTATAGGTTATTATAAACTAACAATAGACCATTCATTCCAAATATTTTACAAACATTTGTTTTCTTTAATCTTAAATTCAATAAGGAATGTCAAAATTTAACGAGTGATTCATTTTTTAAATTACAAATTGTCAATCCTAAGAAATGCCTCTGCTCCATTGTTGAGTGTAGATCATTTTTATTATCTTTATCGTGCTTCGTCACACTCTCTGGCGTTTCAGCATAATAAAAAAAATGTAAATAGACAAACTACGTTTGAATTTTTACAAATAAGTAACTGTTATGTACGGTATCCGCCAGAATAAACAGTACCGAATTTTAGGGTGCTATCTAGTTCCTTATGTAATATGAGTTTGTCATTATTGACTTAATTCTCATTAGTTGACATATCAATCTTATACTGCAAGTTGAATTTGAATTGAATGGTTGGTTCTAACGACGCAACGGCAGAAAAAGTATTCTTAGTAGAACAATATTTTCGCTCATACAACAGGTATCTCTAAGAAAACGCATGAAGTTGTGCATTCACCGCAGAGAACCCTTGTAAGAATAAGAACTGTATTTAAGCTCAACATTAGTGAAACACGTCGTATTGGTGGTTATCCATGCCGTATTCAGGAAAAACGTGCAAGAGTAACGTGCTGTGGTCATATATTGAGCAAAAATATGGTGAACATTTTGAACATTTAACCTACAAGAATTAAAAGACACAAAAATATTAAATTTCGTTACTGTTTATTCTGGAGGATACTGTATTTGTATAGATTCCGCTTTATCGGTATACAAAATCTTGAAATTTGAAATTTGTTCCCATAATACTATTTGATTACTATCCTTACCACTCCAATTTGTTAAATAAGTTTGAAACACTATACAAACATTCTTTGTTTCTTGTGTTTTATATCAGAGGTGTACAAAGAGCGAAGAGCATTATAGAAATCACTTCAAGTGTCAATAATGTAGAAGTTTAATAATGAATTTAAATTAACCTTGATAAACGTCAGAAAATAAATTGCTAACACTTCATTGTTTTCAAAAAATTTGAAAAAAAGAAAGAGATTGAATTCGTACCTTACTGATAAATGTCAACAGGTCGAGATTAAATTTAAAAACAACGATTTTTATCATCACTAGTCACTGTAAACGTTGTAGTTCCGCAAGGATCTGTTTTGGGACCAATCCTTTTCATATTATTTATAAACGATATCATGAATTTTCTCAACTGTCTAGTCTTATATGCAGACGATGCTTTGATCTCTGGTAAAACCTTGTATGATGTTCAAAGACGGGCTTGTGACATACTTGTTAAACTCAGTTACTGGTTCAGCCTGAATCGATTGTTTTTAAATAGCGATAAAACGTTTCTTGTTCCATTCTCATACCGTAATAGTAAAATATCCGACGAATTAACAATAAGCCTTTGTAATGCAAAACCACCGTTTCAAACCGAAGGGAAGTTCTTGGGAATGTTGATAGCTCGAAACCTTAATTAGAAATCCCATTGTGAGTATCTTATAAAGAAGCTGAACACCTACTGCTATCAAATTGGTAATATTAAAGATCTAATAGGACTACAGCACACCTTGTGTTATGACATTGCTCAAATACACTCGAGATTGATGTACCTACGGCATAGTTATATGGGGATCGTCTAGCCCAGCGACGAAGGTTGTTCAAAAAAGGATAGTTCGATGTATTGCCGGTAGCACTAAATACGAATCATTTAGACCCACCTCCAAAAAACTGCGTATTTTAACACTAACATCCATATTCATTTTGGAAGTAGGTACTTTCCTACGTCTTACGAACCAACACTTTTTGTCACGTGACAGCAATTTGCACACGTACCATACGCGTAAGAAAGTCCAATTTGTTACCCCGGTTGCTAGACTAAAAATAACCCAGAACTCACCGAAAGCACTGGGAATTAAACAACTTAACATTCTCCCGAATAGTATGAAAAATTTCAAAACACTAAAGGCATTTAAATCTTCAATTTTAAAATCCTATTAGACGAGGACTTTTAGAATATTGCCGAATTTGTAAAATTTCACTCTAAGTAGAGTTGCCTGTCTTAAATTTTACTATTGTTTTTTTTACCATTTTTATTATTGTACTTCATTTTATTATATTATATGTATTGTATCTTGACGCTTCCCATGTAAATCTTTTGTCAGGGAAATTAAATAAATATTACTATTATTATTATTAATAATAAAATGCCAAGGATATGTGGAATCAATTTCAAATTAATGCTTTTCCAATTTAAGCTATTCTGTATTTGCAATAATAATAATAGTGTTGTACAACGAAATTGTGACATACCACGACCGCATACTTATAATTAGGGCTTATAATACGGGAAGAAATTTTGAATACCTACCGGTTTTCGGTATTCAATCAAGTGAATCCCGGGATCTCGGTATTAATACCGGTATTGACTTTTTTTACTGCTGAAACTATAAAAGAAAAAGAAAAAAACCCATAGCTTAGAAATTCAAAGTTCAAAATTCCAAATTCAAAGCACTTATTCAAGGATGTAAAAATAAAATGTAAATTAAATAAATCCACATAAAATTCAAAAATTTCCTATTCAAAACAGAAAATTGAAATAAAAAATTGAAACTCAAAACACTAGCACTAATGAATCCTAAATTATAATTTGAAAATTCAAATTTCATAATTGGAAATGCAAATTATTACTGGTACTTAAAGTTAAAAAGTTTAAATTAAATTTAAAATTGAAATTGGAAATAAATTCGCAATTATAATTTTGTAAATTCATAGTAAGTAATTAATTTATTTTAGGTTTAACCACCTAATAAGTATATAAATCTTAACATGACAATATACATTTTTTAACACTTAATACTAACAAATATTAACAATTTATAATTTATAATAAAGATAACAAGTCATTTAGCTATTATTTCGTAGATAAGTTTTTATTTTTATTTTAAATATTTTTAACGAAGATGCATGTTGTATCTCTTCCGGTAGCTCATTATATTTTTTAAATCCAACTGAGAAGAAGGATTTCGTTGTACTTGTTTTGTTTGCATTGCCAATGTATAGTGAGTTTGATTGCCGCGTATTGTACGAATGCATTTGATATACATACGTTATAAATTTTTGAAAATAAGGGGGACTTAGATTATTTAGTATTTTGTAAATAAATGTGAGTAAAAAAAGTAATTGACGTTTATCAACATTAAGCCAATTCAATGCATCCAACATAAATCCAATTGGGGTGTATTTATTACATCTTACTTAATATGATCCTCATACCCCTATTTTGTAAGGTTTGTAAAGAAGTTTTACATGCTTTATTAAGAAAATACAATATACTAGCGCAGTAATCGAAATGAGGTTGAATTATGGAGTTATATACTGTTACCGTTACATAAGGAGAGATTTTCTTAGACGCTCTCGACAGAATATACAATTTGCTGATTATTTTATTTTTAACATAGTTAAAGTGTTTAGTAAAAGATAAGCTTGAATCCAGCAAAAAACCTAAGTATTTTATTTCGCTAACAATCTTAATTTTTTTATTATTAATATTAATACAAATTGATATATTCTCGGTGTTAATTTTACAATACCTATGCCTTGTGGTGACTATTAGTGCATTAGTTTTATTAACATTAACTGCTAGTTTATTTTGTATAAAATATCTTTCTAGTTTTTTTAGTTCTACATTCATTTTATTTACAGCAACATTTAAATCCTCAGCGAATATCGCTAGTAACGTATCGTCAGCGAATAAGTTCACAAAATCAAAATGACAAGGATGGATCATATCATTAATATAAATTAAAAATAATAGCGGTCCCAGGACACTACCTTGGGGCACGCCATGCTTATTAACTAGGGTTGAGGAAAAAACCTCATTGATTTTCACTTTTTGGGTGCGATCACTTAAGAAATTTACCAACCAAGCTAACACTCTTCCACCAATACCTACTAATATTAGCTTTTCTAATAGGATATTGCGATCTATTGTTTCAAAGGCTCGTTGAAAATCAACGGATACTGCCACAATATACTTATCTTTATCAATTATATTTTTCCAATTAGCAATAGTCAGTTGTAACGACGTTTCGCATGAGTGACCTTTACGAAACCCTGATTGGTTGCCTATTAGCAAATTATTTTTATTAATATAGTCATTAAGTTGATTATATACTGATATCTCTATTAGCTTTTCAACGTTAGGCAGTGTGTTGATTGGTCTAAAATGACACGCTAAATTCGTATTTTTAATTTTTTCAATGGGTATAATAGTAGAACATTTCAGTTCCGGAGGGATTATCCCATTTTGCAAAGACGAATTAATTAGATCTACACGAATTAATTAGATCTAGTTAAAAAATTAAAACGTAATAAAGAAAATTGGCAGTGCCATTTGAAAAATCAAGTTACCGTTTATAGAAATTTTGTCAATTGACGTAGCAATTTCTTCGAACACACAAACAGATGACGGATTTAACCGTCCGGTTTACGATAGTACGTACATTTCATGTTTTAGTAATATCGCACCGTCATGGCGCGGCCTTCTAAGTGTTGTGATCCCTGCAATATTCAATTTTTTGCACACATGCGCCCAAACGATTCGTTTTAAGTACTAAGTGTGACACATAAAGTCGTCCCATGAACGAACTTTCGAAATGCTCGTTAATAAACCCACACTTTTCCATCCACACACTATTGGCCCACCCTGTATACATAACAAAATTTTGCACTAGTTATAAATATCATTAATCCAAAATATTTTTTACTAAAATAAAATTAAATTAATACCGAAATACCGCTGTATTTACGTATGAATACCGGTTTTAAATACTGTATCAATTTTGTCCGGGATCCCGGTTTTCGAAATCCCGGAATTCCGGTATTGTAAGCCCTACTTATAAAGCGTGTTAGTGGATTAATTCGTTTTTGTTTTGGCAACGGTCATGGAAATACAATGCAGAAAATAAAATCGTAACTCCATACAAACACAATAATTAACGATTCATTTTGTTAATGTAGTTAGTTATTGGGACTACTGTACTGTACACCGCGGTCTAGGCGGAAGTTTTTTTTTATATTACACGGAAGTGCGTGTAGTAAAATCAATAGATTGAAGACTTGTCCTTTACTTGTTCATTAAGTTTAGTTTCACATAGGTCAGCGAAGAAAATACTGAAACATAATGAACGAGTTGTGCAATTATATCTCCTAAGAGAGGAGAATCATAGGGTCCAAGTATTAATAACTCATATAGAAATCATAAAAAGTTCTTAAGATAAATTATGTTACTTCTGATTGAATGGAATATGTAAGTAACATTCGCATAAGTGAAGTGAAACAAAGATTATAAAGCGAAAAGCTGTTTTTGCACTGCACAAAAAATGTGTTACAGATACACAAGAAATTGAAAGTAGATTTAATTACTACAGTTGCGATACAATTTAAGAAAGTAAATGTTTACTACATATATTACTCGATACTAGAGATTAACACGATCTCATACTGCAGTATTAATTTAACAAAAATCACGCATTGTAGGTAAGTTGTTTTACATACTAACGTTACGATTTATTTAATATGCCTCATCTTTTATGCACATTTTTGTGACGCTTTAATACGACAGGAAGTTATAGTGAAAGGAATTTGAAAACTCGAGATCACTGTCCCGACGCATGCAATTCCCACATCAATACCTGAACCGGAACTATTTCCTCTTAAGTAGTATTTTTCTAGTAGATTATTTCATGATTTTTACAGATCATTGGATTGCACATCACTAGTAATAAATTTTATGGGCGTTGCCGTTAGTTATGGAATTGTGGATAAGACTTTTACGCAAAGCATCAAACCGAAGGTATGTGTTAATAAGAAACAAAAAATTGCAAAGTTGTCTGTCTAGGTTGAGACCATGTTAAGCGACATTAAATCTGCATTTATTGAAAGAGTTAAGAGGTTAAAGTGGATGGACAAAGAAACAAAACAAGCTACACTAGAGAAAACAAAAGAAATGATTAGCTTTATAGGATTTCCAGAATGGTTAATGGATAAGGAGATTATTGAACAGTATTACACTAATGTAAGTTACGTAATAACTCACAAATTTAGCAATAGAATTAATTCCCATGACCCAAGAGAGTTACTTTTTCTTACTCTAGAAATGTAATGAATATTGCAAACTTTTTGTTAGTGGTCGTGTCTGATGCTGTACAAGGTGGTCCAAATTTGATACTTTCTTATGGAAACACCCTTTATTTTAAGAGATAAAAAAAGATAGACTTAGGTGTGTCTGGGACTCTGAGAAAATCACTGGCATAAACAGAGTTCATTATTATTATTTGCAATATTGCATTTTATACATTGTTATCTCAAATTAAAAATGTTTTGAGCTAATAAAAATTTGCACATAACTAAAACATTGTCGTTTTAAATCATACTGCCGTCTTTTGTTAACCATGGAAACTTGGATTTCTGCAAGCAAAATATTTTAATGTATAAAAATAACGTTTAACAAAAATATAACAAGTGATACATCAAAATTTAGGAAGTTTTACTCCCTTTTCAAAAACCCCGGGTGGTCCGTATGAAAAAATGTAGTTTAGGGCCGTTCACAAAAAACCAAACACCCTGTATAAAAGCTGTTCATCGCGATGGATTCTACGTAAAAAAGTGCTCTAAGAAAGATTTTGCCAAAATCACTTATCTTTAATAATAAGAAAGTTATGGAGCATTCAAAAATCGACTAAATTCGAGAAACGCCCTCTAGCGGGCAACCGATTAGAGATAACTGAATTCTGTTTACGCCAGTAATTTTCTCATTATAATATTGAGCTCTAGACATCTAGGTTCATTTTTTTCTATCTCTTAAAATAAAGAGCATTTCCATAAGAAAGTGCCCAACTTGGACCACCTTGTACATTGCACAATCATTATTAGTTCCAATCTAGTTGTACTTTATTTTACCAGATTACCATGCGAAATGACACCTTTTTGGAAAATATGATGGCTATGGTAAAACTGTTTACTCCAACACAATTAGAGTCACTAAGGGAGGAGACTGAAAGAACGTGGAAGACCGATCCTACAACAGTTAATGCCTACAATTATTTTTCGGATAATTCAATTAGTACGTGACTTGTTTTTGTTTACAAAATAATAGTTCATAATAATTTCAGCTGTACCAATCGCAATTTTGACACAACCCTTTTATCACTTAGGTCTAGAGTAAGTTCCTTTCACATTAATGCATTATACAGTAATTAAGTTTTATAGAGTTTTAAATTATGGCGCAATTGGAAGTATTTTAGGTCATGAATTAACACACGGATTTGACAATATAGGTAACGCGCCTTGTTATACGAATTAAGTAATCTAATCTTAACTTCAAAGGAAGAAGATTTGATAAATTTGGAAATTATAAACAATGGTGGAGTAATGCAACGATCGAAACTTTCGAAAATAAAACGCAATGTTTCATAAATCAGTATGGAAACTTTTCCATTCCTACCATTGAGCAGAAGGTATTATCTACAATCTCTTACCACAAAATATAAATAATGCATTTATGTAGGTAGATGGGCAACGTACCTTAGGTGAAAATTTGGCCGACAATGGTGGATTACATCATGCCTATTTAGCTTACAAGAATGTTGTTAAAAAAAATGGGGAAGAATCCAAACTACCAGGATTTCAGAATTTCTCGAGCAAGCAGTTATTTTTCATTGCATTTGGTAGTGTAAGTATTTTTTCTTTGTTCACAAAATTGATTTTTGACTAAAAAATGTACCGTAGATATGGTGCGAGTCTATTGATCGCGATTCATTAAAATTTCAACTTGAGAACGACGAGCATTGTCCTAGTTCATTACGGGTTATTGGAACATTACAAAATTCTCATGAATTCGCCGAAGCATTTAAATGTCCTCTCGGTAGTAATATGAATCCAAAGAGGGAACGATGCCGAATATGGTGATTCTACTTTCTTGTGATTTTAAACGACTTCTTACGCTTATAAAGTTACTATAGCAATACTAAACATGTGAAATTATTACACGTTCCTTATTAGGACGTAATTTGTGCCTTCGCACGTATATGAAAATTTTTGCAACTTTGCTACACTGTACCTTGCGTGTTATCACATTTTATTATAAATAAATTATGAAAAACCACTCTAGTAATGAATGATTTATTAGGTGTCGTTGATTATACACAATATGTTGGTTCACACCATAATCACTTTAAATTTCTATTGATTATATTATCGAATTGTTTAGAGTGTATCGAACCAAGGAGCAATTCCAAATTGTATTTCTCGTTGGAAACAGAGTACCTACCTATAGTTTATTATGAAGCCTTGGAGTTTAATAATCGTTTCAGCAACGACAGGGGGTATTATTTCTTTCAAAAAGATATCTGTAAATTTCAATCGAAAACTTAAAGATAAAAAATTTTGCGCGTTATAAACAGAAATGAGAAGAATTGGTCCGGGAGCCGGCAACCTTTTTTGTAATCAATTAATATACTTTTTATACTTCGTGAGCGGCTTTATTTTAACGAGACGCCAAACTTTTTCCTTTGCGAAAATTTTCGCAAATGGGTCCTACGGGGTGCGCAGGGGTAAAACACGTTGATGTGGTAATTACAAAAAATTGATTAATATCACTTTATTTTTTAGCTAACTGTTAAGTTTTTTTGTAAGTAATTCAAAATAACATTTGTCTTACAACAAGATAGATAGATAGATAGCCCTTTATTTTGTTATAATAAACGAAACAAAAGAATCTTATTTCACTAAACACGTAAACCACCTCATTTAATTAAATAATACATAACTCTCTCCTCCACTCAAACTAAATCTATTTCTGGCTCCTTGGCATCAGCTGATCCCTTCGCTCCATTACCCCCTTCATCCACCCCACTCCCAGCCCGTTCCCACCTAAGATCACCTTTATTCCTCTCCCCTCTTCTCTCAGCTCTTCAGCCCTCATCAAATGCCACACACTCTCTCGTCCCTTACCGCACATTCTACACAGCCTCCTCTCGTCCTCCCATCAGTATCTATTCTCGTTCTCTTCATTGTCACATCTAAACCTCGTCACCATCCTCTTGTCCTTCAACTCCATTTCTCCCATCAGATACTCGGCCTTCCCTTCTTCCATAATTTCCTGATATCAGCCATTATGTCTTCCATTACATATTCTCGCTCTCCTTTCCTGTGTTTCCACATATTTATCCCTTCTTACCAACTCATCCACCATATCTCTTCCCCCCTCTCTTCTCTCTTCTATCTCTTCCCTCACATAACCCACTCTCTCATAGAACCGTCTTCTCTCTTCCTGCCCATACCTTATCCGTTTTTTTGCCACCTCTCTCATGCACTCCTTTACTCCAACAATATCTTCCCGCTTTCTGATCATTTTCTCATATTTCACCGCCCTCTCTCCTGCCCTTATCCTTATTTTCTCTAATTTTACCTCTTCCCCTACGATATACCCTGGTGTCTCCCTGTCCAACCCTAATATTCACCTCCAGTACTTCTCCTGAATTCTTTCTATTTCTTCCCATTCCTTCCACCCATATGTCGTACAACAAAAATGAATCCATCAAGAGTGTCCCCATCTGAAGACATGTAGGTATTAGTACATTAACAAAAATAATGGATATCAAGCTGATTTTTTTTCTGTAGCTTAGTAAATATTTGCATAATTAAATGCCCACTTTGTCCCACAAATTAATTGGCCCGTTTTCCCATGATATTCATCCATTTTTTCTCATTTCCAAATCGACGTGTTTTTCCCCTGCGCACCCCCGTAGGACCCATTTGCGAACATTTTCGCAGAGGAAAAAGTTTGGCGTCTCGTTAAAATAAAGCCGCTCACAAAGTATAAAAAGTATATTAATTGATTGCAAAAAAGGTTGCCGGCTCCCGGACTAAATCTTACAATAAAGTATTGCCTGCGACTGTTTTTTTCACTGAATAAGTGATCTCTGTGTGGAAACGATTCCATTCACCTGTGAGTTTTATGCATATAATTATTTAACTCACCCGTGATAACCAGAAGGCGCATCTCATCTTGTCCGATTAGCCAGAGAATGACGAAAAGGTTCAAAAGTATGCAATTCGGCGAATTCTTTATATTTCGATTTAGAGTTATCTAAAGGGAGTAGTGCTCATAGTGCATGACCAAATGAATGAAGTGAAGCACTCTTTTTTTGTTCACGATTTAATCATTTTCTTATTCTTTATCACATGTATAAAAAGAAAAATCCATAACGTAAATAAAATAGAATTTATTAAATTTTTATAATATTTACAATAAATGAATGATTATAATTAAATATAACAACAGTAGAATACCATACTAGCATATCACAATAGAATGATGAATGACAATGAAAATTCGTGGACCGTGCAAGATGACTCTTTCTTATTTAGTAATTAGTGTTTTCCAAACGAAACACTGGAATAGCTAGAGGCACCACCTCCATGAGCACCGTATCCACCTAAAGATGATGAATGGCCACTACCAATTGACACACTTTGAATGCTTCCATGACCGCCGCCGTACGATCCACCATAGCTGCCACCATAACCTCCATGTCCTCCTCCAAGGGAAATGCTTTCGCTAATTCCATGTCCACCTCCAAGGGAGAAACTGCCACCATACCCTCCTGATCCTCCTAATGATGCACCAAAACCATGTCCTCCAGAAATACCGCCAAATCCTCCTCCAATTCCAGATCCAAAACCACTTCCTATACCACCGGCACCTCCACCAATTCCTCCAGCACCACCTCCAATTCCACCACCACCACCGCCAACAATAACGGGTTGGGCAACAGGTACAACAATAGGTTGTGCAATTCTAACTGGAACGGGTTGTGGAATTGTTACTGGATATGGTTGTGGTACTGGTACTCCAACAGGTTGAGCAACTGGAACTGGTACGGCTTGAGGTACGGGTACTGGCACATGGCGTGTTACGGTCACTGGTACTGGCCTGGGTACGGCATATGGTTGTGGTACAGGTACGTCAACTGGAACAGGTCGTGGAACAGAAACTGGATAAGGTTGTGCTACGGGAACTGCGACTGGGCGATTTACGGTTACTGGAACTGGTTGTGGTACAGGTACTGGTACGGCTTGATTAATTGTTGTGACTGTAGTTCCTCCTGCACCACCTCCTAGTCCGCCTCCAAGACCCCCTCCGAATCCACCTCCGATTCCTCCTCCAAAACCACCCCCTATTCCTCCTCCATAACTACCACCATATCCGCCTCCAATTGATCCATAACTACCACCATATCCGCCTCCACTTGATCCGTAACTACCACCATATCCGCCTCCAATTCCTCCTCCATGGCCACCACCGTAACTTCCACTAAATCCACCTCCAAGTGAGTGACCTCCGCTTAATCCTCCGGAAAACCCTCCACTTCCTACGGAGTGACCGCCGTAACCGATATCACCACTGATAAGTCCACGCTTTTCTTTTTCACATCTGCTTATAGTAATGGATGCTAGAAGAAGTATTGAAATCTGAAATATCGAAGATAATGCTATACATGTATATGTGGAAATGGTTTATTTGTCTTACCACTAAATGCTTCATGACTGCGTATGAAAGAAGATCAAAGGCAAATGATGTTGTTACCCCTTTAAAGTTGTGTTTTTATACGCAACGAATATGGTGAGGGTTATTATGATTTACTTTCACTGGGCGGGTGCATCTCGCGATTCTATACGTTCACATAAGGTACCGCATCGCTGCATGTATATAGTTTTACCAACTGTAACACCTTCATTTATCAAATTCTTTCTTTATTGTATACCAATTTAATGATACTTGCGTGTCCATAAGTTAAATAATTAAATTACTCCTATTTAATTTCAGGGAATTTTTAGTTTTGTATTAAATTGCATTCTCATACTTGTTCTTAAAAGTCATCAACCGTGAAAGTCTACATATTTTTTACAATATTTAGCAACATAAAATTTAGGCTATAAATGTTGTAATTAGTTTTAACTGCATCAAAAGGAACCATTGTTGTTAAAACTTATTCGTCCGTGTTTAGAAAAAGTGTAACACACTGATCGAGTTGCATATTTTGTAAGTTTAATTGGATACTTGTTTAATGTAATTTAGGTTAATTTCAAAATTGAAGTGCAAAGAGTGTATTAAAAATCTTACACATCTGTAATAATTGCAAGCTGAAGTTTTTTGTGCTAATAGATACGTACCTACCCCTACTTTTTTTTTGTTAGCGTTAGGTTCTAGGTATTCATCACGCCTTATCCTTTGTATGTGTGAATATGACAAACGGAATCTATTAATCAGAAAGTAGCTTTCGGGTGTATCAATAAAAAAGGAATCGTAGCTATCGAACTTTTCCTACTTACCGTGGTGTTGGTATATAACAGGTACTGAAAATTTAGCGACGCGACGTACGTCTCCAACGTGTGTTGCATAATCTTGAATGAAATTGACAAGATTACGAAGTTTAACCTTAAGAACTACAAAAACTTGCTATAGATTATAGTTTGGTGAACACTTTTACTTTCTAAATTAATGTATCGGAAGAACATTTTTTCTTTTATATTGGATACTTGCAATTTGAGAATTCCGAAACGTATCACATTGCAATACTTTTGTAATGGTATAGATAACAGCATCGTCAACATGCAATATGGTTACTTTTCAGGATACATATCATTAAATCAATAAATTTTACCTGTTCAGGAATCAAATCGTTATAAGTAAAAGGTAATAATTAGAAATCAACTTTAGATGTTTAAAATTAATTGGAGTGGACATTTTTGAAAGGATTAGATTCTTATGCATCTTTGCTTCTTGTTTATGATATTGTGGTTTATAATATTAGACTAAGAAAATTGCACACTTTGTCATTTTTAAGAAAAATGTTTAATTTTACCGGTGGCCCTTAGATACAGAGTTGGTCAACTTAATTATTGCATCATCTATATTTAAAACAGTACATTAATCTCAAGATTAGATCTGCCTAAGCACAGTTATCGTATGATTTCCTTTCGTATCCAAAATTTAAATTATCTGTTAATTATTGTGATTACCTTTATTATAATTTTTATTATAGTCCACATTAATGTGTTAGTGGAAATTTAATTAATCATTATAAGAAATTACCACATGCCAATTGCAGTTGTTCATACTTGTTCATAAAGACATCGTCTGTTTGAATGAGCTTACTTCTTTCTTTAAGCTCTTACACGTTTTTTGTTAATTGATTTTTAATAAAACCAATTTGTGTGCAGCAGAGTATAATAAATCTTTTTACAAGTAGTACATTTTAATCGTAAAGTGTATTTATTTTATCAGTGATCTAGTGCATTTCGGGCAAAAGTGGCTATAAATGTGATTGCGACTGACACAAAGGAAATTCTGATAGACGATGATAGTGGAGTTAATTGTGAAGAATTTAGAAAGCACCGTTAATTTATAAGCACCTGCTCATTAATTATCTTGATTTGTCTATAATTCCGCCTTTGTAATGAGAGCAATGTGAATTGAAAGAATTATTTTTAAATTTAACAAACCATCATCCTATACCGGGTGGCCCATTGAAAAGGAATCACCTGTTTTGGTACACTTTCTTAAAACAATGCTGGGACAGGTCGATTCTTGATTTTTGGGGGACAACTTTTGATGTCAAATACATTGACACATCAACCCCCTAACCCCAGCAACCCCTAACTCAAGAATTTAAATTGCGAAAGGGAGTCGGGCGACCCCTACTTTGAAGCTTCTTTCAATTCTCCATGGCCGAAATTAGTTTTATTCATTTTTTTTTCGTCTCCATGAAAAGCACCCTCTAGATTAACTAAGGTGGTGGTGAAAAATCCTAAAACACGCCACTTTTGACCTTTTAACGGCACATTTTGATGTCACATTTGACTTTGTCAGATCAACCCCCTAGCCCCAACAACCCCTAACTAAAACAAAAGTTACGGAAAGGTGGTCGAGTGACCTTCATTTTAAAGGTCTCTTGATTCTCTAAAAATTGAATAAAACTAATTTCGGCCATGCTGTCGCATAGAGAATTGAAAGACGCTTCAAATGAGGGGTCGCATGACCCCCTTTCCCTATTTAAATTCTTGAGTTGGAATGTAACAGAAAACCACTTTTCCTTAAATTTTAAATAAAAAACTCTCACTAACTATGCATTGAATCTCTCTTTCGATCCTTGAATTTTTTATGAATATAAAATAAGTTTAATTTGTTTTGACTCTTTAAATTCTTAATTAATTAAATAATCTTAAAGTAGACCTCATCAAATTTACCATTTTTATACTATTTTACGATTCTTTCACCATAAAAACGGTACAAAACGATGACACGTTAGAAAGTGGTGAGTAAAATTCCCTAACTATGGTCCTATCTCACATTGAGAAGTACAACTTTGGGACACTTGTGCTGTCCAGTTTCCGCACCAACTGATTTGGATGGTTTTACAACCTGTCGAGCGTCCTGGCTGTCGATTTTCGGTTGTACTCTTTCCCGTAATATTAAAGTTCAGGTTTCGCGTCCCTGATGAACCAGAGAACATATACAACCATCTTCAGGATCTTATACTAGATAACTACAAACGAGGGAAGCGTAGGTTATCATACGCTGAATACACTTCTCTTCTTAAGAAGAAGGTACAGTGTTTGATCTTTCTGGGTTCCAAATCTGACTTACGTACTCCACGTCAGATGGTGGAAGAAAACAAGTTCGAGGAACTTGTTCTCCTCTTTATGGTATTTTGTTTTCGAAAATGTTAAGGTGATCTGCTGGTTCACGTCTCCGTTTGGTACAGAAGATAGAAGAGCTCCTGTCGGCATGTCGTGAAGTTTCTTTTAGATAGTTCAATGCAGACTGAAGTGCAACAACGGTCTTGCTTGCCCTGTGTTCATTAGCATATGGTGGTGACCTGAGTCCTCGCGTCTCCCGCATAAACAACGAGAACAGCATAGTCGTATCCTCAAAAAGGACACGGATGCCTTACGTTGCATTGGTTTCGGTTGAATGTGTGTTAGGTATACCAGCTGTACAACTGCCTGATTTTCTTTCAGAAACCATGGTATTCTACTATATATTGTCGGAATATATGTATACGGAAGTAAACATAATACACGATATTGGAACACATTATTTCTGATTTATGTTTCACCAATACAATTAGAGCACTTTAGATTTTAATACAGTCGTTTAGCCTGCAAAACGGTGGTGCTAATTTAATGAAACGAAAATTACTACGCAATGATATAGATTTCCGTGCGTCTTATCTAATTACAGCTAGTTAATTAGTTTTAATGCTCCCTATATTTCAGAAAAGGAAAAAGCTTTACTTGTGACTGAATACGAGACATAAAAGGTATAGCTTACTCAATTTAAAAAAAAATGGAGGTCAACTAGGTGGCCTTGGGTCAACCGAAGGTTATCACGAATCTGCTCTTCAATCTTATGTACCAACTTAATTAGCGGTCTTTCACTTCTTTGTTCATTACGAATACGCGATCTGCCAGCTTTGAAGTCAGGACAGGATTCGTATGGATTATTACATTATCCCCATATTTTGGTTCTGTAAAAAAATTTACCTCGCCGTCTAGTAATGAATGACTTCAATGAAAACACTTATTTTAAAGCGAAATTAGAACAATAAGGGTTTGATAGTTACTAACGCGGACGTTTTCTAATAACGCTTTAACATTCATCACGGGGATGCTATTATCCTCAAAAAGGATTTCCTATTTCATTAAAAGGCAAAGTACTGTTCATTCCTGAATATATTTAATATAAGTAAAGGTAAGTAAACTGAACGTAGTAACCTAAAGTGCTTTTGCTACCACGTTTAAAGTCCGAAATCTATAAGCTGTAACGGTGGTTACGCATACTAATGTAATGTATCGACTACCCCATCACTATTTAGTATGAAAATATTTGATTTGTGCACGAATCTGTTGATTCTGTTCTCGCTCGATTTTTTACAAGAAGCACAACTGCATCAACTTTCGCAGTTCGCTAACAATTATTATTTGACAGAAACCTTTGTTCTTCCACAGTCAGACAACATGAATCGACGTAACGCCGTAAAAACATAGCTCACATTTAGGCCGTAGGCCGTAGACCTTTCTATTCATCCTTATATTATTGATTTTATCGACTATAAAAATTACAAACCCCGCTGCATTTTGATGTAGTGGTAACTATAGTATACGGCCTCAAGGAAACCGCATTGTAGGTTTCAACCGGAAGGATTCAATATTCGGCAAGGAATGCGATTACGATCATCAATTTCATTATTAAACGTACCATGTAAACACAACGTACATTATATAGTCGACATGTTAAAAGCAAACAAAGTGGCATTTACCCTCATTTTCATTATTCTTGCCATTACTTGATATTCTCACTCAATTCTTTAGTCTAAAGAGGGAATAGAAAGTAAAATTGTATCTATATGTATACGGAATTTTTCTTTCTATGTAAAACATTTGCAATGTTTACATAATTTTTAATAACTTTATAAATCGCGCATTTAATAATAATCTTGCACACCTTTCAAGGATTAATATTACTTGAAGTGGAGAAAAGGCTCATCCAAAACTCAATTATCCGATTATCATTTAAAAGCAATAAACACTGCGAAATAAAGCAGTAATTAATGATAGTACGTAAGTGGCTCCAACTCGTTACGCTTTTTCCGTACCTATTTTTAAGAGGAGTCGTCCATTTTTAGTACAATATTGAACATGCCCTATTACCTGAAACAGCGTTCACTAGAGATAATATTGCAAATTTTCTTTACTTTCCTTTACTTTACAGTTGAAAGGTTAGTAGATCACGTGGAAGTAAAAATTTATATTTAAAATTAAAATGCATTTGGCATTATGCAATCTTTTATTGTGTGTATACGCTAGAATTGCTAGATTATATACTCGTATATATGTAGATCAGATCCATTTATCTTACCTTTCTAGTTCGACAAACAATAACCAAATTTAGTGAACTCAATTCAGGATTTTATATAAAGTAAAAATAATACGAGACAGATGGTTTTATTAAATGAGGAATGCTGATCGAAAGCGACAATACTTATAAATTTTATTTTTACTGTGAAAAGAAAACAAGGATATATTGGTTCTGTCATCCTTTAAATTACTGTAATATCGAATTTGGGTACTTGAGCTTTCTTTTTCATCATTTAAATAAATTACTCATAATTCAATTTTACGGTTTTCTGCATTTCATCAGAGGATGTTACGGTAACATCCATCTCGTTAGGACTTAACGCTTAACATATTAGATTTTGGTTGTAAACCTATAAAAACATCAATTCTAAAAGAAAACGATCATTCTTTTTTTAATCGTGTATAAATCTTCGGAATGCTTGTGAATGTTTTCGAAATATCGTATAAGACGTTAATGCGATTTTGTGCATCATTATTAAGTAGAAAGCGGAAAATGACATCGCATAAAAATATATACCCAATTTAATTAGGTAACGTTTAAGAAAATATGCAATAAATTATCCGCTCTTCCTGCTTTGTTTTGCTTTTTTACTATAACAGGTTTTAAAAAGAAAATTGTGTTGCTAATTCTCATATTAACAAATGATTTAACTTTACATTCACATTTAATGGATGCATTTAGAGTTGTAGTGACACTAATTATGTTTAACTAATGGATTTTAAGCATCAAAATGAATACATTGTAATAGCCTTCTATAACACCTGTTTTAAAGGAGAATAATAATGATGGAAATATCTTCAAAACCAAAGATGTCAACTTAATGGGATAAAAAATGTTGTAACTAAATTAGGCATGAGAAATTCAATGAAAATATTTTTAAACTATAAAAATAATCGCAAGAGGGCGTAACTGCTACGACCAACACTAAAAATTGATTTTTGCAGTGGAAATGCTGTAGTAAGCTTAAGCTACAATTTTAAATAAGTTTTTTTGTAAAACTTAGATCATTTCAAACAACTTTTTTGATATTTCCAAGCAAGCAGCAACACCCTCGAGCTCGTATAGGTTAAGGGGCATGCTGGAATGGCAACGAGAAAACCGATAAGTTAGCCTGACAGGCCTCAAAACAGGTGTTTTATGGTGCAGAATCGGCTCTCTCACACTATCAGCTATAATCTACTTAATAACTCAAGACACCCAAGCCCAGGACAAGGATAGGTGGAACTTGATGTCAGACTGCCGTCACACGAGAGACGCCTGCAGAGGACCACCTCGTAGTCTGGCGCGTTTTTGCATAGGGCTACCTAGAAAGAACCTGCGGCTACTTGTGGGCATTCTTTCTGGGCATTGTAACCTAAACAAGCACATGCACCGCATGGGCTTGGTAGAATCACCATTTTACAGAGAATGTTACACAGACATACTTTGTGAGTGTCTCACACTTGTACAACTGAGACGATAAATGTTGGGGGTATCCTGGCCGCTTCCCCTTCCAGCATCCTCAGGTTCATCTCACGTGTGAGATGGCTTGAGTGACGTTGCGGGGTCGGATGATTCTAGTTAGAGAGGTTAGGGCCCAACTTGTGGCCTAAGTACGCGGGGACTATGTCCACCCTCCTATCGTAATCCAGAATCCAGATATTTCCAATAATAAAGCCAGGGGAAGCAGCCAAACCTTACCAAACAAAAACCACTGTAACTTCTACAATTCTTATCCAATTTGAATGATTTTTTGTTTATTTGATTCAATTTGGCCTTACGATCATAATTGACAATAATCGTTTAGTACATTTTCTAGAAAAACAACATGAAAAAACCATATTCTTGCATTTAAAATGTTAGAGAAAATTTAGAAAACAACTTTAGTTGGAAATAACCTCCCTCTTGAACCGTAATTGTTTGAGTGGGCTGCGGGTGGCAACATGTGAATTGGATTTCACACGCTCTATTTGGCATTTTAGATCGAAGATATCTAAAGGAGGTAGCGGGTTATGATGAGTGTGGCGGCCCCCGCGCGATTTGAGTTTCAAGTGTAAAAATTCTGTTTCAAATGTTAAAAAAATTAGATTTGCATGCTCATTAACATTGATTTTCGATTTGTGCCAAAAATGTGATCAAAATGCATTGTTCTGAAATGATTCCATTATAAAATTTTGTGTATTTCTTTCCGGTGAGTTTTATGATCGCATTCGATTGATTTGATTTTTTACACTCAAAAATAGAGTAGGTATATAATTTTTCCCGCATTTTTTATGGGTGCTGGCAGTTTTCAGCGGGTATACTAAAGCAACAAGTTTATTATTTTCTTCAGCTATAGAATTATCCATTAAGGTGCTTTCGTTTAGATTATCCTCAATTTTTTTCATAAGAACACCATTTTGTTTGTGGACTGTGGTGGTTTTCAGCTTGCAACTCTGTAACGATATCACCTAAGCGCAAGACTTCATCGTGAATGTAATTCAACCTCCATATCAGAATAAGTGGCATGGCTTATGGTTGAGCCATCTGAAGGATTCCCATCCACTCTCGTGGGTGGTCGTCTAATATTACTTGATAATATACTCATCTGGATGCCGAAGATAAAAAAACATGGATAAAGTGCGCACGAAGAAAAGAATGGTCATATATGTATAATATAAGTTCGACCGACCTTGCAGATACGTGTAGGAGGAAATTCCACTGCATTAAAGGTAGGGCCGGCGCTAAGGTGTTTAGCTAGCGCCTGCCTGCCATTTCTACTGAAGCCCCAACTATGCGCCCTTAATTCATCAAAAAATTGTCAACAATTTCAGCAAATTCTCACTGATCCAAATCTGGTACAAAAATAATCATTACAATTCAAATTCATTTTTAGTAAAATAAAAACTTTAGATAAGGAAAAAATTTGAAAATAACTACTAGAAAATGTAATTATTATATTATAATTATATTAATTATAAGAATTGGTATGTAATGGACATTGTTAATACATTTTCAAAAGTTTCTGAACACCGAATCGATGTAAAATATTTTCAAATGGCAGCACTTCAGGAAATGCCGGAAGTAGCTAGTACCTTCGTTATTTTAAACGTCAACCCCTATTTTTTATTCCACTTGTGGATCCCACGTGAAATCTCAGTCCTTTTGATACCCACATGTCAATTACTACAATTAATGGTTTTTCATTTACCTTCACTTTTAAAAAAAAAGGCGGATGCACACGGTACTGTGAGAGTTCTACACTTGAAAACCGTTGTAGTTATGACAACCGTCAACCGAGTTTTCACCAACGCATAGAGGAAGAATAGGGATATGCTGCCATTTTGAAAATATTTTACATCGATTCGGTTTTCAGAGTAAAACCTAAGCTCAAATTTTCAAAAATCTACCTATAAAACTATGCCAGAAATGTGTAACCAAAGGTCACAAAAAACACCCTAACGAATACATTGCAACGTCTATAAGTTTATAAAACACGTTTACTCTAAACTTATCTGTTGGAGATTGTGCCGTTTCACAAATTGCCTAGTTTTTTAATTTTCATTTTTAAAATGAAATTATGAACAAAGCCCTGGTGGCGGCGCCCCCTTCGTAGCTAAACCCACCTGCGCCGCATCCACTGCAGGCCCGTTTTCGCCGGCCCTGATTAAAGGGTAGGTATTGAATCTTAATGCGTTATCAGTCCAGTTGATGTAATAATGTATTTCACAAACAAATTCCTAATTTTAACAGGCAATTAGCATTGTCAATTTTTGTACACAACACAACGGCATAAGAAAATATATGATACACTAATGTAACCAGTCATAAATTAAACACTTAAATTGTATCAGAGTAGAGCTGCACTTCAATTACATTATTTTTTTATTTGCAATCCGATTTTTACAGTTTTTGTATCAAAATGGCCGCCTATAAAGCGTGCACACACACAGCGAGAACTTTTTTGAGTTATTTTGGTGCTATTTATTTATCACATACTTTACTATTTTGGTAAAACTAACATAAGCACCAAGTGTAGCTTTTTTAACATCGACTTCGTTTGATTTTTGTACTTTACCAGTGACCATTACTATCGCACCACTTTACATGCAACAAATGATGTCTAATAATATTGCATCATATGTATATGTCATTAGTGAAGAAATCTACTACCTATGTATTTGTAATCTTTCAGAAGATCGCCCCCAGAGAGCTCAAGCAGTGTACAACATAGGCTACTTATGCCTCTTTCACAGAAGAATTAAGTAGGTGTAATTAAAAACTTATTATTCAACGGTTTAATAGATTCTTCGTGAGAAACGAGTCGCAAACCGTGACAGATATTATGTGTCCGCAAAAATTTTAAGTTTTATCAATATAGGTATAGGTACCTACCAATATCTCTTTTAAGCAATTTTACATTAAAATGTTTATTTCAACGTAACTAGGTACTACTTTCCTGGTTGATCAACAATGGTCAATATATACTATCGAGGAAATTACCTTTTTATGAGATATGATTTAAATCTACATTTTGAGACAATAGAAAATTATTTGTAACGAAATTATTAAAAGGGCGTTTCTTGTCTAATACGGTATCTATCTTATTATGTAATGCAAATTTATAAGTGGCTTAGTGGCTATTATATACTAAAATAAATTACTTCAAGCTTTTAGTTTTATTGCGTTCGATAGATATTTATTTACAACTTTAAATAACGAATCAATGGAATATTATCTCTTTACGTGTGCATAACAAAGTTATTTAGACCTATCATATTTATTATTGTATAAAAATGTTAATGATCGTTAGCAATTGAGAAAACAAAAAAATTAAATTAAATTAAACTTAAGTTATATGTAAATTACACATTATGCATGATAATTGACATGGTTTTCACGCCTTGCAAACGCTCTTTCATAATGCATCGAGTTGCATAAAGTAATTTCAATCGTCAATTTCTGATTTACAACTTTTGACCTTATCTCTTCCAATAATTATAAATTGCGTAATTAGAGTATCTGAAATGCTCTGTTTGTTTTATGAGTAACATTTGTCCAGAAGGTGCAATGATATAATTAGCACTTAGTCTCAAATACAATAATTAGCGTAGAGATTGCAAATGTTGTTCTGTTCGCATACTACTCGCGGCACTATTTCTATTACTTTGTTACAAATAATTGCCAAACTTTTCCTAAATAATGACATTTCAATGTCAACTGAATCGTGCTAACCAATTGTGAAATTTTAATATAGGTGGAAGTAAGAAATCGCGTTATAATTAAAATTTAACCGATCTCATGTAAGATGATTATTGTCACACATATAAATATTATGAAAATAATGTAACACTAAAATTAAAGTTATACCGTCAATGTAGTAGGTAATCAACTTTCGCTTTAGTTACAGGTCAGTATAACAGATGTTTTGCGACGAATTTGTGTTCAATAACCTTAGACTAGGAAGTCTAGAGGCATTATCGTAGAAATGGAGTAGTTTTGGGAAGTTATTTTAATTAAAAATTTACAAAAACAAACATTATTACCTAGTATTTAGGCCATTATTTAAAAAAAATTACTAATTTAGCGCCTGCACAAATGTATTTTCACTTGTTCATACTCTCATGTAGGTACTAAAAAAGAGTTTTTTTAGTTATGAAAGTGGTACAATAACAATTAAACCTGCCGTTATATAACCTGGAGGGAAGTTATTAAAATCATAACAGCGAGACAAAGATTATAGTTTTTGTACAAAAGCACTTAATCACATTTCCACAATTTGATGACTCGTATATTCATTTTCATCACGTCGTTAATTCCTCCTTTTACCTATGTATACTTGAATGCGTTTGAAGAGGAAGTATATTGCTGGTGAATATTCATATAATGTCATTTTAGTTTAAAAACAAAAATTGTATAAACAAAATGTTTCAGGAAATACCTACAATTCACAATCGCATTAACGACAGTTCTCAATTAAATTCCAATATATTACACAATTATTGCAAATTATACACATCTGTCGAACCTGTTTAAAAAAGTGCCTGGTACCAAGTATAATTAATGTTAACGAGTATCTGTAAGCATTAAAATAGTGCGTAACTGACAGTTAAACAGTACAAATGCGTGTTAATCGAACGTATCTTCAATACACAGTATACACCTACGCTTTCATCTTTACCATCTCCGAAAACCTATAAAAGGAAGTTTAATATTGCCAATGATAAGGTTATTTTCAAAACTACGGTTACGTTCTGTAATTCTGGGAATGTACCCAATAAACACAGAATGTTGTGAGAATGTTCAAATGAAATTCAGAAAGTTCATAAAACATTAAAATGTTTCTTATACATTTATGCAATATTCATAAGTCGCTTGCTACAAAACTTTTGATGAACATTGTAAAAATATTTTTTCTATATTAATTGAATAATGACTTATCTTTATACAATATTCCAGTATAATTTATTAAACATTCTTTAAAATATTTTCTCCAAAGATTGTTAGAATCTTTAAATAGCGTTCAGAAGGTTTCGAAGAGATTGCAATGTTTATTTTACATTTTTGCAATATTTATTATTAGGTACTTAATAAATATTGCATAAATATGTTTTGAACGTTTACTAAATATTTGTTTACATTTACGCAATATTGTTATATAGTTCCAAGAATATTATTTTACAATATTTTGAAATGGAAGTAAAAATATTTAACGAAAATATCCGAAACGATACGATCATAATCATGTGATCAGCAAGTGCAAGTTCGATATGTGAATTCGATATTCGATGGCGTTGGTTTTGTTTGACGCGTGCACCATTTTGTTACTTTTAGTCTTTTAGTGCAATTATCTTAATTATTTTAGTTTATTGTGATATTAGAGGTATGTATAATACTTATATTATTTAAATTACACTCATGAACTTAAAAAAACAAGTTACAATAGGTGTTTTCTTTTTGCACGTTGTGGTAGACCCAAGTCACCTCTGTCAATAGCACACCATTCGTTTTATAAAAATAATTTGACTCAGTTCTGAATAAGCCTATTCGTTTTTAAAGCTTTATTTAAGTTTTATATTAACCTGAGGCAGAAATGTCTACATGACGCAAGGCACTTTAATCACGTAATGATTTTAACTTTACCTAACCCTGTGGCAATGCAAAAAGAAAACACCTATTGTATTACAAAGTAGATATGTCGATCTATATCAATTTAATTAAATTTAATTGTTACCTACATATCATCACAATTTGCGAGTATTGTTTGTACTGTACCTATACAGGGTGTCCCAGGCGGAGCTTACGCTAGACGTATCTTGAAAACCGAATGTCACAAAAATTTGAAATTTTCGGGCCAGAGTTACTTTTTCATTTACAATCGACTAAAAATATTTGCAAGGAAGTAGTACTTCAACCGGAAGTAGGCCATAACTTCGTTATTTTAAATGGCAATAACCCCGATTTTTTTTCTCTGATTCGAATTACCCCTTTTGTTTGGTTTCCAAATCACCCTACATGTCAAATGTCTGCATGGCCACCTTGACTTTATAAGTGATTTAATGGAAATTTTATGGAATGCAGAGGTTCACGCCAATGGCTGTAACTTTTGAACACTTTAAGATAGAAATGCAAGTGACACATGGTTTTATAGAGGAAGAACTGCTCTTTCTAGTCGCACCATAGCTTCTTCAAATGAAATGTTCCAAGGTCACGTTTTGCCTCCTTAAATATTCGACATTTCAAATGATGAAAACTCCATTTTTTTAAATGGTAACCCCATGGTTTGTTTTCATCATTGAACGCAGAATTTCACTAGCTTTCATTCGGTACCCATAAAGTATGGTGCGTGGAAAACATTTGTCAAAATAATGCAACTCTTTATGTTTAATGCGATAATTCGGTAAATATCAACCCAGCAATGGAAAAAAAATGTTTTCCACGCACCATACTTTATGGGTACTGAATGAAAGCTAGTGAAATTCTGCGTTCAATGATGAAAACAAACCATGGGGTTGCCATTTAAAAAAATGGAGTTTTCATCATTTGAAATGTCGAATATTTAAGGAGGCAAAACGTGACCTTGGAGCATTTCATTTGAAGAAGCTATAGGACGACTAGAAAGAGCACTTCTTCCTCTATAAAACCAGGTATCACTTGCATTTCTATCTTAAAGTGTTCAAAAGTTACAGCCAAATCACTTATAAAGTCAAGGGTGGCCATGCAAACATTTAACATGGTGATTTATAACGAAGTTATGGCCTACTTCCGGTATAACCGGAAGTGCTACTTCCTTGCAAATATTTTTAGTCGATTGTAAGTGAAAAAGTAACTTTGGCCCCAAAATTTCAATTTTTTGTGACATTCGGTTTCCAAGATACGTCTAGCGTAAGCTCCGCCTGGGACACCCTGTAATAATCCTTGCACCCTGTATACCTATTGTTGGGAGAAATTTCATGTGATGAATTTCCATTTTTTGTGTGGTTTGTGGTTCAATCGTTCAATTGATTGTAATTTAAAGATTGTTTCTACTCAATGAAGTAGTGAAATAGCCGCGTGACTTTTTATAACTTACAAATTCTGATTTTGTTTTTGTTCTAGCGTCAGTGATGATGTGCCACTGCCAGACCCAGAGCCGGACCATATCAATTAATATGTAAATACATATGTAATATGTACATATTCTCTATGTAATCTTAATGTCTAATAAAATATTTATTAAATATTATTCGTATATATATTTCACATTTTAAAAACATTCCAGAAGGTGTTCCTGAAATGTTATATTAACATTCGGCATAACTCCATAGAATATTTTGCAAACGTATTAGTACCCCTATGGACAATGTGCCAGAAATATTTTGAAATGTTTAAATATTACAAAATGTAGAATAAATATTGTAGTATTGTTTAAATTACTTCTATACAACATTGCTAGAACATGCAACCTGGTGAAATCGACATGTTCTGAGAATATTAATAAAATATATTCTGTGTACAGCAAAATGTTGAGTAAACATTTAAATATTTTTAGAAAATGTTTGCTATACATCGTAACAACATCCGTGTGCTGTTTGGGTATCAGGTTAGCTCCATATAATGTTGCTACAAGCTCCAAGCTACAAAACGGTACATTGTATTATTAAATAACACAAACAAATATTTTGTTCATATCGTAATATGCTATACCTAAACCTACACTTCATGGTCAGTTATTTCAAGTCGTGCTTTTAATATTGACTCCTTTACTTCCTTTATGTTGCATATTTAAGGATAAATCAGATGATCTTCAGTGTTTATCCTTAGTGGTGTGTTTAAACCGTAAAATTAGTTCAATGTCAAAGGTTAAAAGACTAAAAAGGTTAGCAAATATCTTCGTTATGCTGGCAAGTTGTTAACTCGAAGCGTAATAAATTCATCTGACCCTTCAACACTTTTTGAATACTGCAGAAAACTCACAAGAAATTTTCCGAATGTAAATAAAAGTCCGTTAAGTCTCATAAACAAAATACACTTCAATTATTTCTAGAACCTGTTTGTTCAATCTCTACAGTTGCACAGCTTGGAAAACTTTTCCTCCGTTGATGCTTATTATCTCAACGCTTATAAAAAATATTGATATAATCTGAGCTTTCCTATTTTTTCGGAAAAACACCTACATTGAAAAAGGTGTGTATTTCCAACGGTGCCCAAATTAAAAAAGGTCCCACCTATGGACGTTCGTTTAGACAAAATTTGAAGAAACAGCCAAGTATCATTGACGACTAAGTACCTAATATAAAAAGAATGAAGTGTGTTTAACTTTAAGCGCGAATTGAAAAAAACATGACTTTCTTCTTTACCTGTAAAATAACGCTTTGCAGCAGCTTGGGAAGAAAATAGAAATACACCCCATGTAACCAAATATTGGCGAAATATTGCGAAATAATCGATCTTCCACCAAACATCAACCAAAATTGGCTCAAAAAGTACATTATACTTAAAAAATGGAAACACGTAGTAGGTACCACTTATAAATATTACGAAATACGTCTCAAGTAATATCGAAAATTACAATGCGTGCATTTTTCGGTAAATGTAGATGCAAAAATTTTAAGTCAATGTTTGTAATAATTGCGAGACAATTGGATATTTCCATGTTGATATCAACTTTTTTGTGAATGTGTGTAAAAGTTAGCAATAACAAATTTCAAAGGTGAAAGGGTGTGGCTGAAACGAATTCTGTCCCACAAGGAAGTCCAATACGTGCAATCACCAAAGCATAATATTCAATAGAATCTCACTTGACCTATATTGTCGGTGTAGTGTAGAAGATAGATCTTAAGTTACATTCACGCCCAAACTGCCATTGCTTTTGCCTCTGCAATTATAACCGATATAAAAAAAGATGAATATCTTGTACGCATCATTAATGTTCGTTTTACATCAATGGTTTGGATTACAACCGTTTATATATTTATATATAGTTGAGTACATTGGCAAATTAATTTAATTTTATGATTGTAATGAATTTATTAGCATGATTGCCTAATTCAATTTTTATTTTATTATCTGTTATAGTTCACTATTTACACTACACTGAATAAAGAATGTCAAAATCTTTGATTGAATTAGCGGCGTGATAAATTATATGGTTATATAGGTAATACAAAGGAAACGAAAGGTTCCCATTATGAAAGGAAGTTAGCAGTTAAATATATATCATAGAAATTCATTTCAACATTTTGATTTCAGTTCATTAATCAACGATTAATTTTGTGTTCGTATTATTAATTTAATTATATATCACTACATAACTGTTTTAGTGGACATTAACAATTATTATCACTATATGTGATTTGTTCTCTACCACACTAAATAAGTTATAAATATCACATACTGGTTTTAACATTTTTAGATACTGAATAAGATACTGTCAATTCCTCGTATATGTTTTATTTGCATTGCAACTTTCCAATGAAATGCAATAAATCTTATCAATGCAAGTAGTACTGTGTAATACAAATCGTATGCACGAAACCTACACATTTCTATATTAGTAACAAGCTAACATTACAATGTTATTTTGGAAGTCACCTGGACACGTACCTAATTAAGAAAACGTTAAACTTCCTAAGTTATTTTTAAACGCTTTACATCTAACCGGATTTAATGTGAAATTTCATGTCATGTTATGTTTGAGCAACAAATTTGTTTGAGAATTCTGCCTCTCAGTAAGAAATAATCATTTTCAAGTTTTCAAAACGATTCCGTAACAAGATATTACAGTTCATGCTCCTGCACATTTATGCACGGTGAATTAGATAGTAGGTGGAAAGATATTTTTAATACATACTATTACCAGTTTGTAATTACAATTTAATTAATACGTTATTTACTTTTATACTTACTGCTTCCTTAACAACATTCGCAATGAAATTACTTTGTGAAATAGAAACATTCCCACTAATCAACAGCAAATTTTAATTAATTTTTTTTATATAGAACGGACAAAAAGTGGTTTAAGCTACAATAATTCATACTATGTATTAAGTAATCCATTGATTATAACATCTGAATCTACATTGTTTATGGGAGCAAAATAATATAATTAAGTAAAGACACGCATTTCTAATTCATGAGTTCGAGCGATTGTTGTATTTGGTGCAATATGTTAGGTAACGTAGTGGAAAAGGTTTTAGCAGTGTTCTTTGTTTTTAATAACATAACAATTGTTCTAGTTAATGAAAGTTAGAAGAATTCTGTTTCTGCCGCATTATAACTTTGTCGGTATGTTGTAAATTTTAATAATTAAATGACCATTTTAGATTTTTAGATAATGGCGTGAACTGAAGGGAAATGGACGGAAATTTAATTGAAAAAAGCTAGATATGATCAATTATACAATAAGCACAACGAAGGTAATCGTTACTTAATTTCGGAGTGATTCAGAAGTATTTTGTCCTTCCTGTACCTTCACATATTCTCGGTCTGTTAACAATCAATTTATTCATAAGAAAACACCACAAAAAAATATAATATGGGGGACATATTTGCCAATACAGTAGCTGATGTTTTTTGTCTTTATTTAAGAGGACAATAACCATAAACATAACAATAATATCATTTATTGTCATTTTTAGGCAATTTGATTCTAATGACAACTCACTGGATATTCACCGTGATAGTTGTGTAAAACGTATACATAAGGTAATGTAGCAAATGGTGCAATTATCAGGACAACCTTTTACACTGTTATGGAATCTGTCATGTCTACACTAAAAAATATAGCACGGTAATTTAGAAGATCAAAATTCTCCTATTTAGGGAAGCTCCCCAAACTTTTGGGATATGTAGGATTCAATGGGTTGCACCCCGATTCAGCGGTTCCCGATACGGCGGTCCCCGTTTCAGCGGTCCCGTTTCAGCAGCCCCCGTTTCAGCGGCCACCCGTTACAGCGGTTCCCATTTTAGCGGTTACCCGCTTCAGCGGTCCCCGTTTCGGCGATATATCTTTTTCGGAGCTCCTTTGCACTATTTCGTAGTAACTTATGATTAACGAGAAAGCATAATGTTGAAAAAAATAATTTTAAACGATGAGCTCCCATCCTTTTACCTTTACGAAATTGTTTGTAATTAGTAATTACTTTACTATAAATATTTCTTTTATCTCAAAAGGTATTTTTTGCCAATTAAAAAAATTAAAAAATTAAAAAATTCTTGTACCTTTTACAACAAATCAAATAACTATTCAAAAATGATTTTTTCGGTTTCCTTCGTTTGTCTTCAAAAGCGCTTGGAATTTTTGATTTTTAAGCACCATTTGAATCGGTATGCAATGCACTGCACAAAACGAATCTACGACAAAAAGGCAAACAGGTCGTCAAAAGGACGCCGCGAAAAAAGGACGCGGTTTACTCCATCAAAAAGTTGATTTGAAAGTATTAACATGTGAACTATTAATTAAAATTAACTTATTCATATAGAATATAACCAATAATAAATTACATGTTGATGATGTTGTTGATAAGTTCATTCATTTTTATGCTAACCCAACTTTCTTGCTAAAATGGGGTCCGTTGAAACGGGGCACCGCCGAAATGGGAACCGCTGAAACGGGGCACCGCGGAAACGGGGTGCGCTGAAACGGGGACCGCTGAATAGGGAGCCGCTGAATCGCGGTTATGCCATTCAATGATACGATTAAAAGGTACGAGAATTAGGTATTTGTTAGCCGGCAGTACGGCAGAATGTACAGTCACAATCCATGCAGGTATTGACAGTTAAGCAACTCGCGCTCTGGTCAGTACTTTGATGGGTGACCGGTTCATTCTATGGCTCGGTGTGTCCGGCAGGGGGTAGTACAAAGGGCCCGAATGTGGCCTACGTACGCGTGGACTTAGGTCCCCCATCCCCCAATCTAATTTACATTTAGGTATTTGTTAATTAATTTATAATCTTTTTAATCTACTGTCAGTTCTCAAGTCTAAAACCAAAAACTAAACTCCTGTTGCTCCGGTAACCATCCTGATTTGTAAGGAGGGAAGATCTGATCCTACACTCGTCCACCCTGGTGATGACTCGCCTCGGATTCATCGTTCAGCCAAGGTGTCATGTATTCAGCGCATGTGGTAGTTTTAACAGGACCATTATGCTTATCCTCTTTAATTACGTCATAATACTTTCACTTCGATCCATTCTTCTTCCAAAAGTCTCAAATGTTGCAAATCTTCTTTGTATTTCATTTTAGTACCAATCAGTAATTCAAATGGCGTCACTTCAATGCTTCTATGAAAAGTTGAATTATACACTTGTTGAAGTCGAGTGATGTGCTTGCTTGTACCATTTAGCAGGGTCTTTAAGTGACAGTTTAGTCAATACCGGAATTATGGTTCGATTAGTTCTGTCAACCTCCCCATTCGACCTTGCCAGTCCTGTAGTAAGAAAAATTAGTTCTATGCCTTGATCTTTGCAATAAGATCGAAATTCGTCTGAGGTGAAAGCAGTTGCTCGGTCAGTTATATTTCTTGTTAGCTTGCCAAATGTAGTGTTCTGGAATTAGCAAATTAAAAGGTACGAGAATTGGATATTTATTAATTTATAATGTTTTTAATCTACTGTCAGTTTCAAGTCTAAAACCAAAAACTAAGCTTAAACTTCCTTGATCCTTTTTGCTCCGGTAACCATCTTGATTTGTACAGAGGGAAGAATATCTGATCTTACGTATACTACATAGAAAGTCTATAAACTAGCTTAACAGAATATGTGCAAATCGTATGTATAAATAGATAACCTTCCAAGCAAAGATGTGTGCACCCCTAATAGCCATAATACAATTTATCAGTTTGTGTGGTATGTGAGACGCTGTGCTTCGACTGTGCCTTTCAGTTCACTAAAAATATTTTAAAGTAACTGTGATATTTTGTCTTGCCCAAGTTTTGAAATGTCTTGCCCCTTATGTGCTACATTTGTAGAACCATAACCCACATTTATGGTCATACTTAAACAACCACACACTTCTCGAAAATTCTTGAAGAAAAAAGATTGAAGATAACAATGTAATAAATTAATTCCTTCTACTTACCTATCTGTATAGGGTTCGATGTCATAATAATGTACTTTTATTGCAAATGACATTATACCTACGTAACACCAAAGCACTAATATGCCAACTGACCCTATCTTTTAAGATCAAATCGCACTACTATAAAAAGAGTATGAATTATTTCAACTTTTTGAAACTGTTTCTTTCTTTCGTTATTCGTTTTATGATTACATACAACTTAAAAGATTCCTTATTTGATGGTCTGTCTCTTGTCCACAAACAGCCTAAATTGATTTCATTCGTAATAACTAATAACTCTGCACGTCATCAAAATTAAATCACATATATAAAGTGAAAGGTGAGGGTATCGTCTACATGGGTATATAACCAATAAGCGAAGAATTGAAAAGAAATTTCAGCGTCATTCGCCAACCTGTTTAAATTTTCAATTAATGTTTTTCTGGTGAATTGAAAATGTACCGTAAGCGCGCTTAGTGAAGTATTTGAAGGGATTTCTCATGAAAAACTCTCACGGTAAATTAGTATTTATCATGGAATTATTCACATATTCTGAAATATTTATTAAGACTTCATCGTGCAAAAAGAACAATTGTTTTCGATTTTTATGATTGAGTGCTACAATTCCGTTGTGAATTGCAAAAGTGTCACTATTCCTATTAAATTTACAACTTATCACTAGCATTGATAAATGAAACAATTTCGCTACACTTGTTTTAATGCAAAGTTCGTCAATTTTTAAATAACTGGCATGTAAGTAGATATAGGTTTCCTATTGATAGAAGACATGGCATTCTATTTCTGTTCTAATCCATTAGCTTTGCTAATGCTCCCAATAGATCAAATGGTATCTGTATTACAAAATATTACTCGAAGGCGTTGAAAGTAAATAATAAAATACAGATATATAACAAACCTTTCTTTAAGTGACTGGAAGTAAGTACTATAAATCCAATTTGCCAATGATCGTGAATTTATAATTGGAAGTAATTTCGCAGAAGTCATCGGTGAAGGGATTATAAAAGCACTTTCGCTTTTACTGCTCTAAATATATCGATACACTTTTTGATCTTCAACAAGGTTAACGAACGCAGATTCCTTTTACACACATCTCCTAGATAATCATTCATGTTTTACATAAAAATGCAATAAAAATTGAAATGTTTATTAGAGTTAAAACGAAATATCACTAGTCTAATGCAAAAAACAACTAAAGATGAATTTGTTTTTATAATGATCGTGGCTAACGACCATATTAACTAAACACCGCTTTCCTGTGGAAATGGTGAATGCTATTTTCAATTTTATGAATGAGTTTACACGACAGCTATTTCACTCTTCACTGTAGTTTTGGGTAAGTAGACAAGGAACAATATTCTGAACGTAAAGCGCAATCATAGGAAACCTTCAATGTCAAGGACCGAAGAAAGCAAGAAAGTGAAAAGAATAAAAGCATTCGGTTGGTTTTCAAGTATCTTCATATATAAGCGCTTAATACAAATCATCTCAGTAGTCATATCAAATTCAAAACGTAATTATATCGTAAAAATGAAGAGTGTGGTAAGTAACAAATTAATCTTCTATTTCATTTATACATATCCTCCATTTCATAGGGATTATTATTAATAGCCTACCTAGCGACCGTTTTTGGCAGACCCGGTCTGTTCATAGGTGGTGGCGATCTGGGAGGTTATGTACCCAGTGGCGATGGTAGTGAAAATGCCGGTCACGACAAATTAGTCGGTGTTCCAGATATTCAAGGTTTCGGTGGATTACATTACCCTAATTTTGGATTACAGGATTTAGGAACCGTTTATGAAGGACAAATTCCTCCAAAAGTTATCAAAATAAATAGCGCCGTTGCGTTTAAAATTCCTAAACCATATCCAATAAAGGTGCCGCACAATGTCCCATTCCCAGTACCAGTCGAAAAACCTTATCCAGTTCCTGTCACACAGTTGGTTAAAGTACCACAACCTGTACCGGTGGAGGTTATTAAAAGTGTAGCTGTACCTGTTGAAGTACCTAAACCTTATCCAGTTCCCGAAAAGGAGTACGCTGCAAATTACGGGTCCGGAGGAGGATATAACGGTTACGGTTCAAATAACGGCCAATACAACAACCAAGAAGGTTATGGAGGAGGTGATAGTTACAGTTCGTATAATAACCAGGACAGTTACGGACAAGGGTATGAAGGGCAAGACGATAAATCTTCTGCATATGGTGGTAGCAATCAGAATTTTGAAGCTTCTCAGCATGAAGAACAACACTCGTAACATATTTTCTTTACAATATCCTTGTATATAGGTTTGCTTGTTAATCGCTATCTTGTTGATGTTTTTTGTTTGACAGTAATAAATATTTATTAATTCCCGTCGGTCGTTATGGTCCAATAAATTTCATAAATACAGGTTTGATTCGGTATCGGGGACAACAACACTTGACCCACTACATGTACATAAATGACCTCACTAAGTGTAAAGTTGTAGTTTAATTAATTAATTAAAGGCTCGAAATGGAGTGATGATTTTCTTCGAAATTAAATTTAAAAACTCATAACCTTCCCCATGATCATTATTTTATTATGACAGTGAGTTAAAAGGGTTGATGTTACAAAGCAGTAGCGACTTGTTTCGAATCATCATCAGGCTAGCATAGGTAAAGATGTATAAACATTGTTGCCAATATTGTCAACATATCGAAGCATGTCGCTCAGTGGCGAAACTAGGGGGGGTGCAAGGTGTGCCAGGCACACCCCAGGCAAGCCGTGGCTCACCCCAGAACAACGGAGCACTTCGCCATTTTTCATTCTTATCTTAAATTCCATCTAACAGCTTAATTCGTTAAATCTTAAACCATTGCGATAAACAAATGAGTAGTAATAGTGACATAGTGATAAGTACAATTATTAATTATTATTTATTATGTAAGGACATTAGAATATTAACGTATATTAATAATGCAAAAACGAGCAATAAGGCTTATCTGTAACCTTCCATTTAGGACGTCGTGTAGAGCATATTTTAAAAAGTTAAAGATCCTCACAGTGGTTAGTACATATATTTTGGAAATAAGCTGCTACGCATATAAGTTCCGAACACGCTTTTCAATTGGCGAACACAGCCATAATACACGCTATAAAAGCCTTCTAAATCCGGGAAAACATAGAACAGCATTATTTCAGAATAATTTAAAATACAATTGCTGCAAAATTTTTAATAGTCTGCCAGGAAAAATCATACAAATAAGCACATATAAGCAGTTCAGGCTGACACTAAAAACATTCTTAGTAGAAAAGCCCTTCTATAACTTAAAAGAATACTTTCAATCCAACCAACTAGATTAGTAATGTTTGTGTCACCCTTATGTGTTGTATTGACACTGATTTACATTACACTATATATTATGTAGTATTAATAAAAACGGGTTATTGGGTGTAGACCACAAAACGTGTATAACAATGTTTTTTTATTATTCAATATTTCGCTAATCAGATATTAGCTTCATCAGGAATATAAATTAATTGTTAATTAAGTTGTAACATAGGAACTTCATTAGAACGTTGAAAACGAATTTCATAATATAACTCTAGAAGAGATGAGCACCGTCCAACAGGTAGACGAACAATTATGTAGTATTGACATCTATTGTGTACAAATCCATGCCTTTATGTGGAGGCGTACTGACAATAAACATACTTTATTATTATTATTATTATTCGTCATTCGAGCATAAGTTGTATCGGTGAAATAATATTTGTTTAGCTAAGCCGCGCGGCGGCGGTAGACTGCTGACTGTGACTGTGCTGCTCTTGGAATTGTTTTGGTTTGTGATACTGATATGCGTTGAGTGTTGATGCATAAACAATAGCATGTATAGTTCCTCTTTCACGATGTAGTAAACCCAGCAAGCATAAAGACGCCGCAAAGATGAGTAGATTAGAT
This sequence comes from Pyrocoelia pectoralis, assembly GCA_036250285.1. Lineage (NCBI taxonomy): Eukaryota > Metazoa > Arthropoda > Insecta > Coleoptera > Lampyridae > Pyrocoelia > Pyrocoelia pectoralis. The sequence continues at coordinate 11,981,553 of CM070078.1, forward strand.
TAGTTTACATACAGTTTACATTAACATTCTAAAAGATAACTTTTTATAAAGGAAGCGAGACTTGAAACTTAAAAATAGTGTAACATACCAGAAATGGTGACTAATTTCAAAAAAAAGGAAGCAACCACAAAGGCTTAATGAATATCTATCTGACTCAACCCTGGGTAAATCATCTCTGATCGACATACCTGCAGGAACTACAGCTCCCGAATACTGGAAAGTCAACATTTACTACCAAGTCATGGACAACGTGATTGGCAATATGAAAAAACGATTTGAAAATCTTCCCCTTGCAAGATCGATTGATTCCTTTATGAAGCTAGATTTGGATCAAGCATTTGAGTTCGTCGCCAATTATCAGAGGGCCTTCAATATCGAAATCTCAACACTTCAATCTGAAGTTTTAGTGATACGAAATTTATTCAAAAATAAAAAGCTTGAAATCACGTTGGAAAATCTAAAAGTTCAAGTGAAGGGGGATCTGACTCCAAATCTTTACAAATTACTACAAATTGCTGTAGGCCTTCCAATCAGTTCAGCTGGTTGCGAAAGAAGTTTCTCCGCTATGAGGCGGATAAAAACATGGCTGAGAACCACAATGGTACAAGATAGATTTTCAAAATGACTTCCCTGTATCGAAAATGCTTTAGTTAAGCAGAAATTGTCGGCTGAACAAGTTCTCTCTGTTTTTATAAAAACAGATAGAAAACTAACATTATACATATGACAAACCATGATGATGAAAACCAAAAGTTTTCATGCGCATGCATCTATAAAAAGGTGGCGTATACGCCCCAAAAAAAATTTTATACGCACCCCTCCCAAAAAAGAGCCCGTGGGGCCTGGCCCCCCCAAGAAAAATTTTGTAGTTTCGCCACTGATGTCGCTACTGCTTTGTACATCAATCCCTCACTGTCATAATACAATAACCCAACATATAGTTTTGCGCATAATACAACGATTTGATGTTGCAAAATCTGTATGGTATAAAAGTTTGGCTAGCTTCTAATAAACTTATCACCAACGATAAAAAACCAAAACCGCCACTTTTTACATTGAAAAGTATTCCAACTTCACACAACAACCATTGTGTACAAGTTCTGGGGTTGTTTTTCAGTTTCTGCTAATATAAAGGAATGCTGTATTGTTGGTTGTGTTGCGAACTATGAGTTACTACTAAGGGAGTTAAACAAAAACTATATTATACTAGACGAACTGGAATACTTGTGGTGTTAGAAACAACATAACACCAGAATTCATACTAATTTATCACACCGTATACGTTTCAATAGCAGAGTTATCAGCAAAAAATTATATTATAGGTTGTTTTATCTCTTAACCCTGCGGAGGTCGCGGTTGATCTGAGAGATACATCTCAAACATTATTATAAATATTTTTGAAAATTTGCATCGTGCAGCTTGGCGCCACTGTGTAGCTTCGCATGCGTGTCTTAGTAGCAGAAAGGCTCGCCACTGTTGTCTTTAGCATTGCTTATACCTCTGTAGGGTGAACTTTTATACCCCCAGGACAATATTTGTATCTGTGAGATACCGCGACCTCACTGTTGAAGTTTATGATATTTTCTGTTTCTTTTTAATAACTTCTTTTAAAATGTGCAAAAAGGTATCGATTGGATAATCCAAAAGATTTCGAAGGACTTAATATTAATTGAATCTGACGAAAATGATTGACACGAGTTTGAAAACGAACGTGAAGTGGACGAAATTGATAATGTTGAAGTGCTGTCAGAAAATTCCGACAGTGAACAAAATAACTGAAGTGATGAAAGTGAAGGTGATGAATATGAAAATGAAGAGTGTTTTTTTGGGAATGACAAAGTAACAACGTGGAGAAAAATCCAGTTCATGGAAAAGTGAGAAGACAAAAACAAAATATTTGGTCAGACCTAGTGCAAAAAATGCAAGAACAGAATTCGAATGCTGAAGTTCCAACAGACGAAATAGAGATGAAGGCATTTTTGGGTATTTTACACTTGGCTTGTTTGCATTGCTCGGCTAAATTTGGAAGCTTTATGGGCAATAAATGGCAGCGGAATTGATCTCTTGAGACTTACAATGTCTTTACGTAGATATAGATTTCTTCACAACAGTATATAAGATTTGATGATAAGGCGACACGTGCGGAATGATTGAGGGTGAACAAATTAGCAGCTGTCCGAGAAATGTAACCACGTATCTACTTGTAGAGTTTTTTGTAACAATTTTCTTGTGGGAAGACAATTGTATCTCTGAGATACACCGCGACCTACAAAGAAATTTTCATGACCGCGACCTGCGCAGGGTTAAATATAGTTTCCCCCCCTAAAAGAAAAAATAGGCATATCCATACTTAGTTAATTATAACTACGATGCAATCCAGGGCCGAATATAACTATAGAATTATAACTGAGAGTAAGAAGTATATTAGGAGGCGGCAGAGAGAGGCATGGAAAAGTTTTTCCGGCTCTATAGAATCCACCTCCTCTGCATCGCGCCTAAGTAAAATCCTAAAAAAAGATACATATTACAATCCAACTATCCTCAGAAGAGAAAATTGTTTCTATACGGACAACCTCTCCCAGATAGCTAAAGTACTAAGAGACGTTCACTTTCCTGGTGCCGCAATCACGCCACACCCTATCTAGCCAGAGGCGGCCCCCCTCACTTCCACGGGGGATGATTGCGCGACTGCTCATCAGACAGTGGACGTGGCAAGGGTAATCTGGGCGGTGAAGACGTTCTCACCATATAAATCACCTGAATTGGACGGCAACTACTAAATCAATGCGATAAAATAGGAATAAGTCCGAAACTATTAAAGATTGGGATAGGAACATGTAATATCAAAATATGCCCATTTGGATTCTTTATCAAATGCAATAGTAAGAAAATGACCATTTCATTTAAAAATCTGAGTTTTAGTTTTTGAATTTTACTAAATTTGGAGTGCCATAAATGAGGTCGTATGCAAAATTTTTGTTAAGTACACCAAAAGAAAGCCCTATTCTTCCTTTATGCGCTGGTGAAAACTCGGTTGCCATAGCTACAACGGTTTTCAAGTAATGAATTAACAAAGTAGCGTCTTCATTCGTCATTTTTTTTAAATAAGTGAAAGTAACTTAAAAACCATAACTTGTAGATATTGAAATCTGTGTATTAAAAGAACTGAAATTTCACGCAGAATCCAAAAATGCAGTAAAAAAATAGGAGTTATCATTTGAAATAACAAAGTTACTAGCTACTTGCGGCATTTCCGGAAGCGCTACCATTTTGAAAATATTGTACATCGATTCGGTTTTCAAAGTAGGTAACCTCTAAGCTCAAATTTTCAATAACCTATATATGTATAAAACTTTCACAGAAATGTCTAACTAAAGCTCCCAAAAAAACACCCTGCTAGTGGCGGCATTTCAGTGTTTTGTTGGAAGGGGCACCTACCAAGGTCAAAAGGACCAGACTTGACTGATAGACACAAATTTATAATTGGAGCCTTTCAAGAATTTGTAAAATGGTGAAGGTATTGTTTCTTAGTAGCAATAGTTTTTTCTATATTTTTTTTATTTCAATAAAATTGGTACCCACCTAATATACATCTGCCTATAAGTATTAATAAGTATATTAAGTGTATATTATTTTATTATGGAAAGTTTGGCTTAATTTTTTTTCTTTTGTGTTTAAACAGACAGTCCAATTTCATTTTATTGAGGTTTATTGTATGGCCCTCACAGTCCAGCCCACGTTCTTGGGGGAGTCGACCGCTCCCCTCAGCCCCTCTTAAATGCCGCCCCTGCCATGATCCTGCATAGAATACTCTGTTTTGTTAAGTCATACCTCGTTAATAATGGATATGTCACAACACCGTGTGGTTATAATAGTAGGTTCAAACAGCTGAGAATACCACAACACAATAAGACTGCATTTGAAAATACAACGTTACAGGTATACTGGAATAATATTTTAAAATAAATTAGATGTTACCATTAAATCACTACCCTTGCAGCAGTTTAAAAAAATGTCAAAACTATGTTGCTGGCGAACGCATTCTATACTTGCAGCGAATATACATGAAGAACAAGTGAGCAACAAAGTGTTAAGTTAAGCTTTTATCATCCTTTATTGCTTCACGGTCAATCAATTGTTACTCTAAAGTGCATTATACAACACATGTTCATAATTTGGTATGAAGCACCAAAGATGAGAGATACAATAAACAATCTAAGAAAACACTCCCAGACTTCTATGAATTCCCACACTTTGCACTGTAAAATTTGAAATTACTAGATCATTATATGGGGATTACCTGGACTGAATGAAATTCCAAAAAAAAACGAATTCAAGCTTGCAAATTCCATAATCATGTATTAGCATTTCATTTCATTATCATGTCGTTATCACTCAATTGTGGGCTGCAAAACACACTAACAACGTTTCATGGCTAATTATTGTAAGGATATTGATTGTAGATTATAAATTAATTTCATTCATGCGTATCAACTATGTACTACATAACGATATTTTTATTTTACCTTTAGGTATTATAAATGTCCGCTAATTTACACAGTTAGAAATTGTTAGTTAAACATGTATTTCCGATGAAATATCAATTAAAAGATACATAATCATATTACCTTGTATATTCTCACCATTTTAGAGAAAGTTCTCAGATTTACAAAAATATAGTGTTTTGCATAAGTTGTTCAATGATTGCCATATACAGTTAATTATAAGTACTGTAAGTAGAATTAAGTTTCAACCAATTGTTTAGAACAAACTTCACGTAACAATTTTGGGGGGTTTTCCATGTCGATGTTGTTAAAAAAATTATTTTTTGAAAGGAAATAAATCTCAAAAGTTTCATTTTTCATTTGGGTTTAAAATGGAAGAACTGAAACACTTATCGGCAGTGAACTAAGACACGTACGTCTCTTTGAATTTATACAAATTTGACTACCACTAAATATTCTATTCTACACCTCTTATGTTAATCGTATAATCATTTATACAAAAACTAATAGGATTGCGTTGAGACTATTTAAAATAAACATACATGTTCCCTCGTCTATGTATAATTTGATTTTCTTCTTCATTAGCAGAAACAAATCGTACTCCTTTTGATTTTGCTGGTTCGTTTTTGTATTTAATCAGCGCTACGTTAATATATTTAATTCAATTTAATTTAATTTGAAATTTCCGATGTTTGGAGAGATTTTTCGATAACCATTTGGGAAAACCTTTATTCAATTGACTGTTAGTAATTGAATTCAATGCGGTAGGTACTATCTATACTTATTTGAAGACACAACTTTACGTTAATTAGTACTTGAGTTAGTGCATCTAATAACTTAACGATATTGTCACAGAAAATTACTTCTCATTTGAACGTATGCGTCTAGAACATTAAACATCGTAATTATGACAAAATACTTCAAACATTGTAACAATAGACACATTCATGATCTTTACGGATATTCCTCTACTAAAATTTCCAATTTCGATTTCACCACTATACTTTAATTTCAGGCGAGAGAAAGTTAAAATTTATTTTTTTAACATTTAAGTAGTCATTTTTCTGTACGTACGTGAATGTAAGTACAGGGTATAAAGTGGACATACGCGTTCGAATAAAGATTATATAACAGGAAATTATGCTGCGCTCCATTTTCTGAGGTTCCACATGAATAACAAGATTTCTTAACTTCCACCGCACTTATTATTAACGTTAATGCGATAGTAATGCAAATTAAGTAAACATTAACTTCGTTACGTTTCAAGATTATTTAACATCGTGTGTGATTTATTTATTTTTTTGTAGTTGGAGTTCAATAATTAACGTTAAAGTTTAACAACCTGTTACATTTGATGTTTAATCATTGCCAAGGTAAAACATGCATAACTGCATAGTTACATAAGTTATTAATGAATTTACTCTTGACCTTACTTTTTGATTTATTTCTTTATTTACAAATCGTTTACATTTTGATTCAAATTCAACAACAGTAAGTAAATAAGTTAACAACATAAATAAAAACATTTATAAACTTAAAATTTATGTCCAAAGCTTAAACTGTGGCTGAAACCATGCCCTACGTGGAAATTGTGGTGATCGTTCACTATTATAGGTATCTTCTTTTCAACAACTACTGGATACGGGACTTTTACGGGGTAAGGATCGTGAACTGTGACAGGGTATGGTTTAGGTACAGTTACTGGATGAGGAATGGGAACAGGTACCTTTACAGGAACTTTAACAGTGTAGGGTATTGCTTTTCTAACCACAACTGGATAGGGTTTTGTTATAGTAACGGGGTAGGGTTTTGGTACAGGAACTGTGTATGGTTTAGGAATCTCAACGGGAACTTTGACTGGTACGTGTACAGGATACGGTTTCGTTATAGTGTGGGGCACTGGATAGGGTACAGGATACGGAACCTTTTTGTAGACTGTATGAGTTTTTATGGGTTCATGATGACCACTCAAATCATGTGCACCAAAGGACCCGTGATCACTAAATATGTCATAGCCACCAAAGCTTCCATGATCTCCAAATCCATGCTCCAAACCTAAACCTCTTTTAATTGTCTTCTTTTCTTCCGCAATAATTGTTGCAATTAAGATGCATTTTATCACCACCCCCTATAAACGAATTATTGTTGGAGCATTATAAACTTATTGTTACGTACCTACCAGAAAATTCATATCTGAACACTAAATGTAAACACGATTCTGATTAAACGAACAAACACAATTGTATTTATAGCTCAATTTTACTTTACAGCTTTCTCTGTTTATCCCCAAATATAACAAAGTTTTGTATGTAATTTGTTCTTGTACAATGGGTGCGTGTCTTGTTTCCTGCTTTACTTCCTATAATACACGTAGGTATGTTAATTGTCTAATTTTAGGTAAAGTAATTCATGTATAAACACTTCCTAACTGAGTTGACGTCCATGCGTATGCACTAATTTCATGTAGACAATCCACAGAGTTCCTATAAAGCAGTTTACAAATGAAATAGTTACTCTATGATACGGTTTATAGTTTTTTATTCATTCTCTAAAATGAATATTTTGCGAATTCTAAATGCTAAATTTAGAACAATATTTTTAGCTTTTTCAGTAATTGCTGCTAGATTGTCATTCATATTGACGTGTTTCCGATGTGTTTAACGTATTTATCTGTTGTGATGTTTTCAACTGTTTTGTACGCACCAAAATAAATTTTTATGAAATTAATTTGATAATTTAGAGATTTCATGCAAAAAAATGTTGTATGCATCACGTATGCAATATGTTTTAGCGGATTCGTCGAAGTTTTCGGATTCGATTTAACGCCTCGTCTGACAAACCTACAGACTCATCCGCTAAAACAAATATTTATTATGAAAAAAAAATTTATAAAGTTGACTGCAAAATTGGTTTGGTTCCTGTGATATATTACAAAACCATTTCATTATATGAGTGTACTTTTATAGGTCTTTCGTGCCTTTGTGTTGATAATAAAAACAATACACCGTGAATGTGGTTTCCTTTAATTATTTCTGCCAACCGCATTAGCGTATCTAAAGATATGTTTATAGTGTTTGTCTTAAAAATTTGTTATATCGAAAATATATGTGTTGTGGTTAACTTGAGCATCCCATATTGAAATCACTATGGAGATTTTGAGGAGACAATATCAGCATATTTTTTATCGTGGGGAATGTCCCCATAACCTTGGGTCAAGGTTGAAGGATCAGGAAACACTCTGATGTAATTAGCATTAGGACTAAATAAAGTAAGAACTCCCTACCACGTGATCTGCACCAAAGACAAATTTTGGAAAGACGAATCCGTTATATCGGTTTCTTTTGTTTCTCACTTTGTTCATCCCTGTTTTCTCGGCCCTTCACACTTTAGAATTGGTGCCGTTACTGATGTGAAGGTTATTCAAATTATTCGCGTATCTGTGGTCACGTTATAGGGAGTTCTTATTTCATTTTATCTATACAGTGCTAACGTATATTACTTTTATTAATATCAAAATTTATAATTCTCTTTGTGATTCAATCATCCTCTTGGAAGTTGAGACTTGTACGGATATCTATGTTATAAATTTCTGTCAAAACTTTTTTATTGCAGCTATTGCGGTCAAGTTGGGGTCAATCAATATGGTACTAAAAGTTGCGTCCGCACATGTACGTCTGTCTGTCTATCTGTCTGATGGATATGTCGGAAAAAGTGCAAGAGCTAGAAGTCTAATATTTTTGAGGGACCAATGACCTGATCCAGATCACATCCGGTTTTCCTGGGTCAAAGGTACCTAACCAAGTTATATATTGGATTTTTGGAACAGGTTGATTTAGGCCTATCCGATAGAGCTTGATGAGCTGATCATTTTTTGTTATAAAGAAGTTAACCCGTGTACCGCTTGGCCGCTAGAGAGCCGAAGATTGAAATTTGAAAAGTTCATAACTTATCTATTAATTGTAAGAGTGACTCAGAGCCGCAACACACAAAGTGTGTTTTCTTACTCTTGTACTAAAAAAGTGTTATTTCACACATAACTTTCTACGATACTAGTTGTTCAATGAAACCTTTTTTGGTCTATAAAAAATTTATTAAGGAATATAATATTTAAAAATTATTATAGTTTTATGCTTTCACTGAAAGCGGTTACCTTTTAACACCTTTTTTACTGGCCCAAATTGTCGTGGAGATGGGCAATAATTCTTGTACTTTTTCGTCCTATTGCTAGCTGAAGCTTGTTCAGGTTTTCATGGTTTAGGTTTGCATTCATATTTACTTTATCTTCTTTAAATTCTACCAGCAAGGTTCCTTCATAGCCGAAAAATGTCACCTTGTCCTGCAGAAGGTTGTGCTATACAAGCTTCTTTGGTGGTGATGAATTTCAATGTTTCCGTTACGTCTGTGTTAACTTGCTAGATACTTCAAAACAATGATACCACGTTTTGTCGCTAGAAATTATTGACATTACCATTTTGGTTGTATGTACTAGGGGTGTGAAACGGTTCCGGATCCAAAACAAGTCCCGGTATGGATCCGGATCTTCTCCGGATCTCCAGCTACGACATATCCGGATCCGGATTTCACCGGATCTCATACACAATTCGGATCCTTAAGATCTGGATCCGTAGATCCGGATTTGATTAACCGGATCCGCGATCCGGATCCGAAATTCGATCACACGTGAATTCTGCTGTTGACGTATGGAATGAACTTCGTGATTCTTTGTGATAAAGTTTGATTTTCGAGAAGGTGCGTGTACGTCATAGACATTTTACATAGTTACAATTGTTGTCAACAATATAATAACAATAGTAACTAAGAAAAGTGCCTGTGACGTACACGCACCTTCTCAAAAATCAAACTTTACCTATAAAATTTATCCATCGGAATCTCAAAATGGAGGTATCTGGATCAGTAAATAAAATTTACTGTAATGTAGTAACCTCCCCCACGAATTCACTCAAATACGGATACAGCTACAGACTTTAGATCCGGATCCTATGTAAATTAATAGTAATGCAGGTCCGGATTTAACTCATAAATCCGTAGATCCATGGATCCGGATTTCTCCCCCAATTCCGTAGATCCGGATTTAACCTTCGGATTTTCGATCCAGATCCACAAAAATTCAGTATTCGGATCCATTGGATCCGGATATTTTTCGATCCGATACCCGGATCCATAAAATTTGCGGATCTTTACAGCCTTAGTATGTACTCCCCAATGAATTAAAAAAACAAGCCCATTTTGATTGCTGATTTATGTGCAATATTTGCTCGTAACAATAGACAAAAAAAGTAAGTTGTAAGTGTATAGGTATTTAAAAAAATAAAATACATCAATTTCATATGATACATAAAACACAAATTTTTCCTATATGCTACAATAGAAATTAAGCAACAGTCGTCAAGAACAAAGAAGTATAACTTTTAATGATGACCGTATCCACCTGATGTGTAATCGTGGCTGACAAAGTTACTACCATGTCCATCTCCAAATCCACCGGCACCTCCGTGATCTCCGCCAGCATTAATTACGTAAGGTACAGGTTTCTTGATTATTACAGGAGTATGAATATGTACAGGGTATGATTTTGGAACATGTACAGGGTATGGTTGCGGAATGGGAACCTTTACGGGCACTGGAACCGGAATTTTGATTGGTACGCTTACTGGAATTGGTACGTTTTTGATCACTTCATATGGAATAGGTTTATCAACCTGTACAGGATAAGGCTTTGGTACGTGAACTGTATAAGGTTTATCAATTTTAACAGGGACAGGAACGTTAACTGTGTATCGAATCTGTTTTTCCACGGGCACTGGCACGGGATGCGGTACTGGGTATGGTACTTGTTTTGCTAGAGTGATATGGCTTACAACTGTATTTCCACCTTGTCCTGTGAAACCACCTCCACCGTGCACAACAAAACCGCCTCCATGTCCATAGGTACTATCACCCAAACCGTAAACGCCTCTTTTGTGCACTTCCTTGGATTCCACGACCTCTTCTACGAAGACTGTCGCAATCATAAGGAAAGTTAGGCACTGTAATAAAATTTGTTAAATACATTACATTACATCTTTTTCTTTTACCAAAAATTCCATGACGGCTGCTTGAGGAGACAGATGTGACTGTATCGTAATTTAAATCAGTGCCAACTTATATACAAAATTCTTCCAATTCGATAACGGCATATATGCATCCGAACTTTCGCTGTATTTTAACCATTCATTATATTTTCTAAAAGTGCAATTACTGAAGTCATATTTACATAATAATAACAAAGAAGCTAGTCTATTAATAATGTACATGTTTCTTCTACGACTCGATAAGCACGGGTTACTATGCACTTATTTATATTGTACATATAAGTAGGTATATTGGTGATAGTGTAATAAGTTATTACATTTTAAGTAGTTTAGGTATTTTTTCAAGTGGAACTGGTATTATAATTTTATATCTTATTGAATGGGTGGCTTCACAATGCGATTGTATTTGTGTTTCCATAAAGTATTGGTGTGGTTTTCTGTGCTAATACGTGTAAGGGTATAGTGTAATCACGTTGTACCATTCAAGACAAACAAGGAATTAGAACCTTTATGAAAATACTGGTTCCTTCTTTATCAACCAGAGTGTGAGTTTAAGAAGTGTATATAATGTAGCATTTACGTTTATGTTGATAGGATAACCGTCCCTATTTCATTAATACGTAAGAAATTAAGTGGATTCCAAGATATAGCAGGAAATAATCCACAAGGGATTAATATTTCAGTGTATTTTCGTGCTTCGTGTAGGTAAAGGTGATCGTAAATGGTTTCAGAAGAGTGATTATCTTCGTAGTATGGACAGTTGGATCACATTCCTCCTTTATTACTACTTGACATTGCTCCAAATGCCTTTTAACTGCTACATTCCGCAAAATTTCACTTACCTACCTGAAATGCAAATAATTACAACAGCTATACAGTTTTAATTACTACAGTTCAAAATGTCACAATCTCACAAATCATAATTCTCTACATTTGGGCTTTCTTTCACCTTGAAGAAAATGATCACAAACTAATAACATCCATTCTAAAAAATTTCCTAAATCTATATTTGACAATAGTCGTAATAGGTCTTTTGTCCATAATTCCATTGACAGTTACGTATTCCTATTTCCTATTTTGGTAGAACGCATTATAAATAAAAGAATTTCAGTATAAAATATCTCGTAAGTGTTTTACTTCGCATTGTTTGTGGTTAGTACCAAGGTATATAAATTGAGCAAAACTTATTTCATTGGTAACCAATGTTTAAATTATTGGCAATATTCTAGATAATTCTCCCTTTTTCTATATTTGTTGCGAAACAATCAGTCGAGTAAAATAGTTCGACAATAGAGTAACATAAACTAGTCAAGCACACAACAAATATTCAAATGTCCCAAATTTTTAGTAATTAGTCACATTACAACTGAATATCATAATAGTAAAGAGAGTATTTTTTGTACTAAAGAATTTATTTATATACAACGAGAAAAATGTATTTACATAATACTATGAAATGGTAATAGTATAATGAGAACTACATGAGATGAAACAAAATCACAGTCTACCAGCCTCCATGGCCTCCAAGTGCCGCTCCATGTCCTCCAAAGTCATGTCCCCCTAAACCACCAGCACCAAGGCTAATTCCATGACCAAAGCCTCCTCCTAAACCGATACCTCCATCAAATCCATGATCAGCCTTAACAATGACTGGGTACGGTTTTTTAATGATCACTGGTTCATGAACTGCTACAGGTACTGGTTTGTGTACGGCAACTGGGTATGGCTTAGGTATAGGTACAGCAACTGGATGGGGTACTGCAACCTTAACTGGTACACTGACTGGGTAAGGAATATGTTTTTCAACAGGGTAAGGTACAGGTTTCTCAACTGGCACTGGGTATGGTTTGGGTACGTGTACAGGGTAAGGTCTATCTACTGGTACAGCCACTGGATGAGGTACTGGAACTGGTATATTTTTATGTACGGTAACTGGATACGGTTGTGGTACTGGAAATCCAATTTGTTTCGTGACGGTAATGTGATTGCTGACTTGTTGACCAAGTGGAATTCCACCGCCTAATCCGCCTCCCAATCCGCCGCCGAATCCACCTCCTAATCCACCTCCTAATCCACCGCCCAAACCTCCACCAAGTCCATGTCCGCCTCCATCACCCAAACCATGTCCGGAACCAATAAGTATTCCACCGCCTAATCCATGTCCACCAGCAAATGACGATCCACCATGTCCACCTAAGGCAAGGCCTTCACCAAAGACACCACGCTTTGTGGTCTTCTTCTCAGCCGTTTCCTTGGTATGACATGCGGAAAGTGCCAGGGCAAGGATTATTAACTGAAACGTAAAACATATTATACATAAAATTAACCCTTATTTAATTTACGCACCGAGGTCTTCATTATGCCTTTATATGAAGAATGTTAGCAGAAGACTGATACTTCACTAAAATCTCACGGTACTTTTATACTAAGTGGAATCATATACTTCTTATACGGAGGGGCGGATGCTACTTGTGCCTACCAGAGCACCTTTCTATACCGATAACCACCCAAAAGATGAATGCACTACTTTCAGATTATGCAAGCGTTAACACATATGCCCGGAAGAACAGTGACATACTACTATAACACTTATTAATTAGTGAATGAGCGAGTAACTCACTTTGTCGAAGTTACTCAATTAAAAAAAACACATCTCCGCGATTAAAAATATCTCACTAAATTCCTTCGATGCTAAATTAAATCATGTCCTAGTTTACAAATTCTTCGTAAATTACGGCAATTCAATTGTAAATCTTATGCAACATTTTATTTTAAATGATATTGACATACTTATGTAATACAAAATGGATGCATTTCATACACTACAGTAGCTTTGTTAAAAGTTTTATATTGCACTAATTACTTTTTATGTAGAAATTATGTTTCATTGTAAATGGCGTAGCTTAGAAAGGATTTTATTTACGAAAGTCGATACTTGTTAAACTATATTTAATGAGGCATCGAGCCCTGTGATGATGCGGCCGCTAATTTTAATAGGTAATTTAAGCATAGGAAGAGCATTCATTAATGAATGAAAATGCGAGCCAAAATAGGATCGGGTATTTGCATTTTTAATTAATTAAAATTTAAAACAATAGTTCCGGTTTAATTACGTAATAAATACCTAAAGCCGACTAGTTTATGTATGTAATATTAAATAAAAGTGAGGGTTTGACACTCATGCAGTACGCTATACGCAGTTAATCACTTTATGCTATAAACAAGGAAATGTATAGTTTAGTATAAATATGAAACGCTTTTAATTGTAAGAATAGCTTTCGGTATAACTTTCATGTGCAGGGGTTCCAGTTCGGCAAGGCGACTTCCTTGTTTTACTAATATTACAAAATTACAAAAATAAGTTTTTAATCGTTTGATATTACTCGATTAGAAATTGACTCGGTGCTAAATGGGTTTGATTACGAAATTGCTATTAAATAAAGCGTTAGTTTTACATGTCGTACATAGAACTCTAATCTGAAAGGAAAATTGAATCTTATGGATGCGTGTTGGAACTGCACTAAAGAATGTAAGTTAATATTAAAAAAGGTAAAGTAATTGTTCTTTTGGAGAAAGTACCATCTACCTACCAGATTTAATGCTATTAATAAATATCTTATGGTAGAATTATTTTAAGATAAAACTGTTACCGTTATAGTTCAGTTAATGAAAGTACCTAATTTCACTATATCTATATGTATGAAGTGAATAGTAAGAAAATACTACTTCCGATCTGTAAGAAAAAGGTTAGTGCGATTTGTTCTTTGTTGTATTGTAAAGAAACAAACACATTTAATATTTAATAGTACGTAACAATGTAATGTTGGGAGTTACCAAGCGTGTAAAAGTTTGGCCCCCCCTCCAGGATTATCAATGACCCATTGAACAATATTAGAGGGGGGGGAAAGTTGAACGGCCGCCATCTTGTCCGCCATCTTGAAAATGCCCGCGAACCTATTTTTGGCTATATCTTAGCAACCGTATGTCCAAATCGAACGTACGTAGACTCTAATTGCACAGTTTTGTATTCCTAAGATAAATTGTTATATAACCGAAATTGATAATCCTAGCGGATTTAATGTTTTTGGGCTTAAAAGCTTAAATTATGGAATATGTAAAAAAAACGCTAAACAACATATCACTTTTTATTTTATTATTATTAATCTTTTAGATCTCGCTTTTATGAATAAGATGCAAAAACAATCAACGAAATCCGAGCAGTGGTTACGAAAATATACAGGATTTAGGAATAGGTAGCGCACCTTTGCTGGCACAATAATTGGTAGTTACAGGTCAAATTGAAAATTTCATAAGTTTGTTCTCTACAAAATATGCGAATTACTACTAAATACACACATTAATTAAGTGTAATCAATTTTTGAAGGCTTATGCCCCATTCGCGATTCCCTCAGTAATGATCGCCATGACATGAATCACATCTGAAAAACCGTACCGGTGAAGAAATCGAAAATACCCGAATTAATACAAATTTTATAAATTAATAATTTTTTGTGCCGCATCTTCTCGTTTATTTAATTAATTAATTTAATTTAGGCTTTTAGGAAAAAGAGGTGAACATAAAATGAAAAATATTATTATACGGATTAATTTACACAAGGACATTTGCAAAGAGCAGTATAGTTTGCACGTCCATTGTTTGTCACACTTACGGGTTGTGACTCCACTTCCTTACTGAGAGGACGCTCTAAAAGTCTAAAAGGACGGAATTCAGTGCCTGGAAAAGGAACCCAATAATTCAGGTCATCGTCCAAATGATGGAAAATCCATTCGCAGTGATGAAATTTGGAGTCTACAAAGTTCAAAGCTTTCAAGTCTTTCTTTATTCATGTTTATGCAGGCGGTGCAGAATCCATTAATCAACAACGGAAGTTTATATTCTGTCACCGAAACAAAGGTTTAGAAATGATGCACCCGACACAAGACGCTCTCCTATTACACTGCAAGAGAGCAGCATACCAAGCTACCATTTGGAGCAGGGCACATAAGGCTGAGCTTCAAGCCCCACATCCAATTCAACATGGGTGGAAGAAACTCGATCACAGATTCCTTCCCGTGTGGATAACAATTCCGGAAGTCCCGCTTGCATTGAGATTCTTAAATGTGGTTGCAAGCAGAATTGTGGAAACCGATGTAGGAAAAAATCATTAAATTGCACTGCTCTTTGCAAATGTCTGCGTAAAGTGGTCCGTATAATAATAACTGTCATTTGATGGTCACCTCTTCTTCCTAAAAGCCTAAATTAAATTAATTAATTAAAAAAACGAGAAGGTGCGAAACGCATAATAGTAGTTTACGTAACAAGTCCCGAAAGTGATCTTTTACTGGACAAGTAGGCAAGCCGCAAGCGAGTCCTGCAAGCCTGCGAGTCCAGTAAAAGCACTTTTGGGACGTATTACGTACAATATTTTTTTTAAAATCGGCCAGAAACGGGCAGAACAATTGACCGTTCTAGGCCGGAAAGTAAAAATGAGTCCGGTAAAGTAAAAATGAGTCCGGTAAAACTTTTACCGGACTATCACAATAACTTTCCGGCTCGGTCCGACAAAATGACATTTTCTGGCCTAAAAATAATCCGGAGAGTACTACTTTCTGGCCGATTTTTAAAAAAACTTTTTAAAAAGATATAAAAAATGATTAATTTATAAAATTTGTATTAATTCCGGTATTTTCGATTTATTCACCGGTACGGTCTTTCCGATGTGATTCATGTCATGGCGATTATTACTCTTATGAGGGTGAGGGAATCGCGAATGGGGCATAAGCCTTCAAAAATTGATTACACTTAATTAATGTATGTATTTAGTAGTAATTCGCATATTTTGTAGAGAACAAACTTATGAAATTTTTAATTTGACCTGAAACTACCAATTATTGTGCTCAGCAAAGGTGCGCTACCTATTCCTAAATCCTGTATATTTTCGTAACCAGTGCTCGGATTTCGTTGATTGTTTTTGCATTTTATTCATAAAAGCGAGATCTAAAAGATTAATAATAATAAAATAAAAAGTGATATGATGTTTAGCGTTTTTTTCACATATTCCATAATTTAAGCTTTTAAGCCCAAAAACATTAAATCCGCTAGGATTATCAATTTCGGTTATATAACAATTTATCTTAGGAATACAAAACTGTGCAATTAGAGTCTACGTACGTTCGATTTGGACATACGGTTGCTAAGATATGGCCAAAAATAGGTTCGCGGGAATTTTCAAGATGGCGGACAAGATGGCGGCCGTTCAACTTTCCCCCCCCTCTAATATTGTTCAATGAGTCATTGATAACAATCCTGGAGGGGGGGCCAAACTTTTACACGCTTGGTAACTCCCAATGAAAATTATATGGAGATTGTTACGTACTATAACCATTATAGTCGGATCAGTTTCTTCTTTGGTAGACAGTAAAAGCACTGCACGCCAATAACCAACTGCGTGAATTATTGTTTTAGTTTTACGCAAGTTCGCGATCGTCGAACAATAAATAAATAACAACAGAACCCGTATCGATAGGAATGCGATTGTTATTCGCTAAGTGTTCAGTTTAGCAAATATATATTTGTGATTTTAGCTTTTTGTCTTGATATATTTGTAGTGAGCATATTTCATGAGTGTCACATTTTCATCAATGTCATTGTTCAAGCTTCTTCAAGGGGCCTATATTATTATCAATTCAGTATTTTAACCGGAATATGTTGCGCGTCCAGCTTTGCTGTTAGAATTAAAAAAATGTTTCAGTTACATTTCTTCAAAAACGTTTCCAAAATTCAGTACTTTCTTAGTGTTCCTGCCGTTTCCCCCAGGTTAAGGTATAGTAAACAAACGGCATATTTTTCCAGCTTTCTTAAGACGAGGTTGATGTTTATCACAGTCCTATAAATCGGTAAAAAGCTGACACCTAAAATTTATGAAATCACGCGTCACTCTATACCTGCTGCATGGAAGTCTGGCCCAAGTTCACTTGACTAACCCATTACACACTGTTCACTCTTCTTCAGCAGTGTTGCCTTCTGGTGAAAACTTACAACTTACAACTTCGAGCAGTTATTCAGTTTGTGCTCCATTATAAGGGCAAGCGTTGTCCTTTTGAAGGACCAAACTTATTGACAAGATTCGCCTTAGTTTATTATGTATAGCTCTGCGTAAACGTCGAAATCCCTCGTAGTAGTGAAAATGTAATTTTAGGTTCCACAACTTACACATAACTTACACTAACATGCCATTCCCTTATTCAAGAAAGGAGATAAAAAGGACTTAAGAAACTATAGGCCCATCACTATCATCCCCATATTCTCCAAGATTTTTAATATCATGTTAAACGATAGGTTAATTAATTTTTACAAGGCTCAGGATCTCCTGAGACCGGCGCAACACGGCTTTCGTAAGAACTGTTCTACGATGCAAGCGGTCTCTAAAATAATCTCCTCTATTGTAGACTCATTTGAGAAAGGGAAACATGCTGAATTGATCTTATGTGACTTGACCAAAGCATTCGATTACGTTTCTTTTGATATTTTGCTAAAGAAATTAGATCTACACGGTATTAGGGGTCTCGCCAATTCATTTTTTGCGTCGTATCTTCACAATAGAAAGCAATGTGTGCAGACCAACGCGACCAACTCGAAACTACTAACTACGCAATACGGAGTGCCGCAGGGCTCAATATTGGGGCCATTACTTTTCATTATTTACATTAATGCCGTTTATAAAACCAATCCAGTGCATCGCTTACGCAGATCACACTTCCTTAATTGTGACAGACAACAACTGTAAGGAGTTAAACTCCAAAAAAATTATTACGCTACTGCGGGCTCACGAGTGGTTTACACAGAACAACCTGAAACTTAACAAAGAAAAAACGCTCTCAATTACATTCTCTTCAAACCCTACATTAGTCTCTGGATGTAGTGCTAAAGTATTTACTTAGGCGATAAACTTGGGTGGAATCACCATGTTGAGTACCTTCTAAGCAAACTAGCTAAAGCTACTTTTGTTCTTAGGAATGTAAAAAGCTGTCTCAGCCCTTCCATACTCAGGTCTTGTTATTTTGCTTTATGCCACTCCCATCTTCGCTATGGGGTCAACCTATGGAGGAATTCCCGCAAAGCAAACAAAATCTTCTCTATAGAGAAGAAAGCTGTAAAGTTTTTAGGAAATGCCCTTTTCAGAGACCATGGGCAAAGCATTTTTTTGTAAATACCAAATTATGCCCCTTCCTTCATTATTCATCTATTGTGTTCTATTGGACACTCATAAAGACAGAGATTCCTTTGCGCCAAACGGAAGTACGCATAATTACATGACAAAAGGGGCTAATAAGTTGAGAACCCCTTATTTTAAATTAGCCAAATTAAAACACAACAAACAATCCAGTCCAGACATTTTAAAGTTGAAACTGAGCTCATTCACCATTACTTTTAACCATCCGTGAGCATAAATCGTGTTGCGACAATGATAAACGCGGTCGATATTGAAATTGCAGGAAAATGGAAGGGTAAAGACCGCAAAAATGGCCAAATACAGTTTATGTACTAAATTTTTGTCTCATAACAGTCATAACAACCAAACCTTTTTTCCTCTTTTATCTCCTAAAGCAACTACAAATATGTGTACATTGGTTAAAGTATGCTTGCGTTTCCTTTTAAGATGATGCTCAAAAGCGGCCTTGCTAAACTCAGTTACTGGTTCAACTTGAACAGATTGTCCTTTAATTGTTCTATTCTCGTGTCGTAATAGTAAAATATTCAACAAATTAACGATAGGGCAATGCAGTGCAAATCCTTCAGATCGCAGGAAAGTTCTTAGGGATAAATCAAAACCTAAATTGGAAATGCCATTGGGAGTATCTAATAAAAAGATTAAGAATAAAAAATCTTATAGGATTACACTACTTTGTTCAAATACGTTTGAGCTTAATGTACAGCATAATTACTTCGGGATCGTCTACCTTAGTAATGAAGCTATGGCAGTAACACTAAATATGACTCATGTAGACCCACTATTCAAATCTTACGCATTTTAACTCTAGCATCGATTTACATTTTAGAAGTACTTTCATACATTTTTACGAAACAGCACTTTTTGTCACGTAACTGCAATTTGCACACGTACCATACGCGCAATAAGGACAAATTTGTTACACCGGTTGCGAGACTAAAAAATATCCCAGAACCCTCCGAGAGCGCTGGGAATTAAATTATTTAACATTCTAAAGAATCAAAATACACTACAGGCATTATAAAATACTGTTACAAAGATTGCATTGGTTAAGGCGGGTATGACTCATCCGCCGGAAGTTTCGAGAAAGCTGAGCACACACCGCGCGCGTACCGTTCCTTCTAGAATTTTCGAGAGCAAATGCGGACTTGTATAAATAATGCCGCTCAATTATTACGAGTCACTTGATAGTTCACAGTTCTACAGTTTAACGCGTTCGCGAAGTTTAAATGTGATTACCTTAAACGTTGATTAGGTTAGACTTTTTAGTGATTAAATATTAAGTGTGATTAAAATAATTAGTGAACCTCTAGTGTAAATAAAGTGATTAATTCTTAAGTTAACAACTAAGTACCTATTCGTAATTAGAAATAAGTGATTAATAATTAGCGTGTAAATAAATAAATATTCGACTTGGTTTCTTAAATAAAGTTTCGTTACAATTGGTGTCAGGTGTGGGGTTAAAATGAAGAAGCTAAGTCAATTAAAGGTTGCTGAATTGAAAGTAGAGTTGGAAGACAGGGGATTAGACACTACCGGTGTAAAACTCGATCTTGTGGAACGATTAAAAGAAGTAATAATCAATGATGGAAATGATCCGGAAAATTATTACTTTCAGTCCGAGAATGAATTATTATTCCAAAACATCGAGAAAACATTAAAGGAGGAATTAAAAGAAAGTTCCACGGCATTAAGGGAAGAATTAAAAGAAAGTTCCACGACATTAAAGGAAGAATTAAAAGAAAGTTCCACGGCATTAGGGGAAGAATTAAAAGAATTAAAAGACAGTTCCACGACATTAAGGGAAGAATTAAAGGAACTCGCCGAAAGCTCTAGAACGATCGAGAGAAAAATGGAAGAAAATTCGGAAATATTAGAATTTAAATTCGATAGAAAAATCGAGGCAGTTCTGGAAAATTCGGTGGCTTTGGAACATAAAATAGGTGCAATAAAAGAAGAATTTTACGACAAGTTCCGGGAACTGGAGAGACGCTGGGATAGTCGACATATTGAAACCGAGAGGCATCAAATAATGGAGACTGATGCGCCCAACGGTGAGGAACAAGTAAGTAGAAACAGTGAAGTGCATGAGCCCACAATTCGACGACTGGATGCAGCAGTAAAGCCACCTACATTTGATGGGAAAACAACCTGGGAAAACTACTTCATCCAGTTCGACGCTGCTGCTGTGTCGAATGGCTGGAACGACGACCAAAAGGCTGTAGCATTGACAGTCGCCTTGCGCGGAGAGGCACTGGATGTTCTGCAGACACTCCCTCCTGCACAACGTAAAAGCTACGGCCACATAGTGGAACGTTTGGGGACTAGGTATGGGCATGCTCATATGGTAGGAGCTTTTAGGATGCAGCTCCGGAATAGGAGTCAGAAGCCTGGAGAAAGTTTGCAAGAGTACGAGGCGGATGTTGCCCGTCTGAGTCAAATCGTGTACAATAATGTACCTGATTCCGTACTGCAAGAATGGGCAGTAGAGAGGTTCACGGATGGATTGCGTGATCCCGAAATAAAACAGGCTTTGTACTTGAACCGTCCTAAGACGTTAACAGCTGCGCTCGCTCAAGCGCTGGAGATGCAAGCGGCTATACAGGCAGTTAAAGGGCATGGATACGTCAGAACTGTGGAATCGGAAAATGCTGACCAGCTGGCAGAGAAAATAACTGCAACTATGACCGAAATGATCCAGAAGCTAGAAGGCACCGTGAATCTTTTGAAAAACAACAAGGAAGTCCGCTGCTGGAATTGTGGTGAAGTGGGCCATATCCGAAGTCGCTGTAAAAAGCCTATCAGGAGAGGCTATGGCAGAGGTCCCTCAATGGAGCAGCAGGAAAACTAAAACAGGTCGGCGTCAAGGGGCAAACGTCGACCTCTCATAATAGAGCCCTAACAGCATGCATATCCTTTTTAAATAACATAACTCCAAAGTCGATTGTTGTAGATGCTTTCGTGGATGGTTCACCAGTTAGGATGTTTGTGGATACTGGAGCTACGAGAACTATCGTTGGACCAAATGTCGTCAAGAAGAAACTCTCAACTACCAGATGGGGACTGCGTACAGCAACTGGAGATGCTGTGAAGATTTATGGAGAAGTGACTGTGAATATTGCATTTGGAAACTTTTGCATAAAGGAAAAAGTTCTGGTAGCTGAGATTCAGAGTGAACTCATTTTGGGCATGGACATCTTGACGAAGTATGGCTTTAGGATGGATCTACAACAAGGAGTGATCCATGTTAATAATGAGGAACTGGTGATCCATCCACAAAAAGAGTGTGAATCGCGAGTGATTTTGTGCAAGGACACAGTGCTAAAGGACCGAACCGAAGTTATGGTCGCGGGTTGTTTGGACGGAGACTTTACTGAGGGCAGTGTTATGCTTCTCGAGCCCGCGAGTGATAAACAAATGGTCGGTCGCGGTGTTTTAGTCGGTAAAGAAGTGTTCCGATGTAAAGAGACAATTCCGGTTCGTGTGATGAATGTCAACTATCATCCAGTGACTTTGCGGAAAGGCACTGTTCTTGGAGAATGTTCAAGTGTTTCGTGCGTGATTCGTCAAGTTAGCGGTGTAGACACTGGAAACACGGTTAATAAGAGCGGTGCATCCCAAATTCTGAATCAACTTTGGCCAAAGGAGTCCCGCTTGTCAAAGGAGCAGCAGAAGAGGGTGAAAGAATTTATAGCTCGATTCCAAGACGTATTTGAAAGCAAGAATGGCTCCAAGGGAAAAACTAATCTCGTGCAGCACAAAATCAATACTGGGAGTGCACAGCCTATCCGACAGCCACCTAGAAGGCTGCCACTTGCCAAGCGAGAGGAAGCCGAGAAGATAATACAAGACATGGAATCTGAAGGTGTCATCGAGCCGTCGAGCAGTCCTTGGGCGTCACCGGTGGTATTAGTGAAGAAGAAGGATGGGTCGACGCGATTTTGTGTAGATTATCGTCGTCTTAATGACGTGACCAAGAAAGACAGTTATCCTTTACCGAGAATTGATGACACCTTGGATACGTTGTCTGGCTCCAAGTTCTTTTCTACCCTTGATCTGAAGAGTGGTTATTGGCAAGTGGGCGTAGCTTCTGAAGATCGTGAGAAAACGGCATTCACAATTGGAACTGGATTATGGCAATTCACAGTAATGCCATTTGGTTTATGCAACGCTCCGGCCACCTTTGAACGGCTAATGGAGTCCGTATTGAAAGGATTATCGTGGAAAACGTGTCTGGTATACCTGGATGACATAATTGTGGTAGGGGAGACGTTTGAAGACCACATGAAGAATCTCGTGGAGGTATTCCAAAGGCTTCGCTCGGCCAATCTCACGCTTTCCCCGAAGAAGTGTCACATTTTTGAGAAAGCTGTCCAGTATTTGGGACATATCGTTTCCGACCAAGGTGTTGCCGTTGATCCGGAGAAAACTAAAGCCGTAAGTGAATGGCCAGTTCCAAAAGATAAACATCAAATCAGAAGCTTCCTTGGACTGTGCACCTATTATCGTCGCTATGTGCCTGGATTTGCTACCATCGCTAAACCGCTAACCCGTCTCACTGAAGATGGCAGAACGTTTATGTGGACCGAGGAATGCGAAGCGGCGTTTCAAGAGCTGAAGTTGCGACTGATCAGTGCCCCGATTTTGTGCTATCCTCAAGCCGAGGGTGAATTTATATTGGATACGGACGCCAGCAATGTTGCGATTGGAGGCGTACTTTCGCAGAAACAAAATGGGCAGGAAAAAGTGATTGGGTACTTCAGCAAGGTTCTGTCAAAACCAGAGCGTAATTATTGTGTGACGAGAAGAGAACTTCTGGCGGCTGTGAAGTCCATCGAGCATTTCTATAAATATTTGTATGGGAGAAAATTCTTATTAAGAACAGACCATGCAGCTTTGAAATGGTTACTGAACTTTAAGAGTCCAGAGGGTCAAATTGCAAGATGGATTGAGAGACTTCAGGAGTACGACTTCAGAACTGAGCACCGAGCAGGGACCAGTCATCGAAATGCAGATGCATTGTCTCGGAGACCTTGCGGGTTAAATTGCAACCATTGTAATCGAGCAGAAGAAAAGATGGGGTCAATTTGTGCTACTACTTTGGTGGATGACTTTTGGCAACCTGCTGTCGTTGCTCAAGATCAAGAGGCGGATCCTGATCTACAACCGATTGTGGAATGGAAGAAGAATGGAGATAGACCAAATTGGCAAGAGGTGGCGCGACATTCCCCCAATGTTAAGGCGTACTGGGCACAATGGGATTCCTTGGTGATGGAGGATGGTCTTCTTAAACGAATCCTGGAGAGTGACGATGGGCAAGAGCAGAAAAGGCAATTGCTGGTTCCGAGAAGCAGGGTCGCGGAAGTATTGAAGCAACTTCACGAGGAAGTTGGTGGAGGTCACTTTGGATCGAAGAAGACGTTGGAAAAGTTGCGCCAAAGATTTTATTGGGTCGGTTGCAAGAAAGATGTAGATGAGTGGTGCAAGAAGTGCACCGTTTGTGCCGCTAGCAAGGGACCGCATCGACGACCAACAGCTCCAATGAAGAAGTATAATGTGGGGAGTCCATTTGAGCGAATTGCAATTGACATCGCTGGTCCGTTCCCTGAAAGTGAACGCGGCAACAAATACATTCTGGTCGCGATGGACTACTTCAGCAAATGGGTTGAAGCTTACGCTTTGCCTAACCAAGAGGCCGTTACTGTAGCTGAAGTATTGGTTAATGACTGGATTTGCCGTTTTGGAGTGCCACTAGAATTACATTCTGACCAAGGAAGAAATTTTGAGTCTGCTGTTTTCCAGGAAGTTTGCAAAGTCATGGACATCAAGAAGACCAGAACGACGGCTTTACACCCACAGTCAGATGGAATGGTCGAAAGAATGAACAGAACAGTTAACAGGTGTTTGTCCAAAGTGGTATCTGCCAATCAACGAGACTGGGACCAACATATCAACTTCTTCCTTCTGGCGTATCGATCATCCATCCATGAATCCACTAAGCAAACACCTGCTAACGTCATTTTTGGTCGAGAACTCCGCTTGCCGTGTGATTTGAGTTTTGGTAGTAAACCTGGTGAAGATTTGGCTGGCGAGGGCTACGTGAGCGGCTTAAGAAGGAAAATGGATAGCATTCATAACCTAGTACGATCAAATCTTCAATGTGCAAGCGACCGAATGAAACAAAATTATGACGTTCGAGCTCAAGAAGGGGGTTACCAAGAAGAAGATTTGGTTTGGCTTTATAACCCTCAAAAGCGTCGTGGTTTGTCCCCCAAGCTTCAGAATAACTGGGAGGGTCCATACAAAGTGGTAAAACGAATTAACGATGTCATTTATCGTATTCGTAAAATGCCAAATGGAAAGCCGAGAGTTGTCCATTTTAATAGACTAGGACGTTATAACGGGAACAATCATGCGGATGGTGTACGCAGAGTAACGGAACAGAGGAAGGAAGTCTCATACGAAGAGTTTCAGAGGATGTATGGAGATAATAAAGTGGCTTCATTCGGCGTAACCATTGAGAGACAACAAGACCTCTTCACTCTGTCGTCAGAATATTCACTTGCTCATTGTGTGGCGGCCGATCTCCGCATGTCTCGTGGAATTGCTTCCGTTTTCAAAGCGAAGTTTGGTCAAGTAGAGAAGCTGCGAGAGTTTGGTCCACGTGTCGGAAGAGTGCTATGGTTAAGGGATCAAGAACGATTCATTTACTACTTGGTGACAAAGAAGTTATCGTCTGGAAAACCTGATTATCGAGAAATGTGGAATTCGTTGCTTGATCTAAAAAGAAGAGTGTTATGGAGTGGCATAAGGAAGATCGCAATGCCCAGAATTGGCTGTGGTTTAGATGGTCTCGAGTGGAGGAAGGTCCGGAATATGCTGGAGGAGATATTCCAGGGAACCGGTGTGCAAATCTTGGTTTGCAGGTTTAACCCGAAAAGTATCCCCACTCAGGGAACGGTGGATTGTCGGCGGACAGCGTTGCGCGATCTTGGACATGGTTTACCAACGATAGCTAATGAATTTCGAGACGAAATTGGTTTTAATGAGGGGGCAATGTTACAAAGATTGCATTGGTTAAGGCGGGTATGACTCATCCGCCGGAAGTTTCGAGAAAGCTGAGCACACACCGCGCGCGTACCGTTCCTTCTAGAATTTTCGAGAGCAAATGCGGACTTGTATAAATAATGCCGCTCAATTATTACGAGTCACTTGATAGTTCACAGTTCTACAGTTTAACGCGTTCGCGAAGTTTAAATGTGATTACCTTAAACGTTGATTAGGTTAGACTTTTTAGTGATTAAATATTAAGTGTGATTAAAATAATTAGTGAACCTCTAGTGTAAATAAAGTGATTAATTCTTAAGTTAACAACTAAGTACCTATTCGTAATTAGAAATAAGTGATTAATAATTAGCGTGTAAATAAATAAATATTCGACTTGGTTTCTTAAATAAAGTTTCGTTACAATACTATTAGATAAGGCTTCTATTGTACTTCATTTTACTGACGCTTCCCATGCAATTTTTTTGTCTGGGAACTAAATAAATTTTATTATTGTTATCATTATCATAACCACTAATGTCGCATATCGACTATTGGAATTTTTCAATAATGGAATAAAAGGAGTAGGTAAGTGTTGCTGCAAATAATCAAGAACTAAATTTGATCATCAAACCTGGCAAGTGTGAAATAATCGAGATATAAAATTATCAGGTCTGCTTTCCCAACCACCACGCTCTATCAACTGATGTGTAGTGTTTTTCTGCTGTAATCTCTCAAAATTCAGTTTTCTTATCTCAATATCAGCTAAACTCTTGCTTAAAATGAAGAGGCAGCAGAAGCATTTGGCGACACAAAGGTCTTGCAATCCATTCCTCTGTTATGTAATGTAAATATCTCATTATAGTCACATACAAGCAAAATGTAAACTACCTAATCGATTTTCAAATAAAATGCAATAATCTTAAAATCCTCACAGATAGTGCTTTGTATCCAAATGTATTAACCAAACATCATTATTAATGACATGGTAAAGGGGTAGTTCCAACATTAAATTACAAATATGCTTCACGATTTTCTTTATTTACGACGTTTCGCCAACATATCGGCTTTATCAAGTCTGAAAGATAATTATTTGTATAATGCGTGTCATTGTACATTAATATATTAAATAAATTACAAATTATTAACGCTTGAGAAAGAATTTTCGTAAAAGAGATTTAGCAATAACTTATATAAATTGAATGATGACTTGTGCTAATTGTAAAACACATAACATAAAGTTTGGTTAGTATGTAACGTGGTTGTTATCAAAGTAAGGTTGGAACAAGTGGAATAAATATTTGACTAAATTGGATTTGTGTTTTATATGTGGTTTAGCTTTTAAATTAGAGAAGAATTTGTTTTTAAAAGTATTTCAGTTTGTATACACCGTTCTAAATTGTATTTCATCTAACTCTTTTTTCATTTTTTTTTTTATGTTAAGGGTTGTATTAAGTTAATGTTGGTTTCGTTTATCTTTTGTTTTGTTATCTTCAATGGTGGAGTGTGTTTTATTAGTGGATTCTGGTTCTATTCTATGTTTCAGGTGTTTCAATCTTTTTTTTTGTGCTGTTCTATGAAGTGTGTAGGGTAGTCGTTATTAGTTAAGATGTCTTTGACCTTTTTAACGTTATTGTTGTATTGTCGTATTTGAAAAATGTATTATTTAATAAGAATTCCAAAAAGGTGCTAAAATCTTTTGACGCAATTTTAGTATGTTTACTTATTTCTGCCCAGTTATTATTAATTGCGTCAACTGCTAGTTGGGTTGGTATATTTGTGTAAAGGGATACTACATTCAAGGATGCGAGTATATGACATTGGCCATCATGAGGTTATCAATTAAATTCCATGAGTCCTTACAACATAGAGGGTGGTTGTTTGTTACATTTGAGATGATTTTGGAAAAATATCTTGAAATTTTGTATAAAGTGTAACGTGGAAAATAATTCTAATATAAAACCACTACGTACCTCGACTAGCTCTGGCTGAGGTCGTGTGTAATTATTTCTAATTTTGAAGATGTTGGGATGGGCGCCAGGTCTATTGCTCTGGTTGATGACTGAAACGTCCTAGGTAGACCTCCTAAGACAATCGAATAGCTTTTGAGGACAACAGGGGGGGGGGGGGGTTATTAACGCAAGAGTAAATAACACTGTGACTGATTTTATTATAATAATTATTTATTATAATTATAATAAAGACATTACGTTCTCCTCCAATCCGAAGCTCACATCAGGCAACAGCGCTAAAGTCCTTGGAGTCCACGTAGACGACCGTTTAAGTTGGAAGCAGCATGTCGACTACCTTATCGGCAAATTAGCTAAAGCCCTTTTTATCCTAAGAAATCTACAACGATGTATCAGCGCTACCGCACTCAGGACATGCTACTTTGCACTATTCCACTCACATCTTCTCTATGGGGTTACTCCATGGGGTAACTCATGCAAAGCCATTAAAGCCTTCTCTTTGCAAAAGAAGGCCGTTAAGATTCTAGCAAATGTGCATTTCAGAACACACGGTCAAAGTCTCTTCTGCAAATATAAAATCATGCCACTACCTTCTATATTTATTTACTGTATCCTTTTGGACATTCATAAAAACAAAGAGTCTCTCCCAATGAATGGTAGTACACATGATTATAATACAAGAGGAGCTAAAGACTTGCGAACCGCGTACTTCAGATTAACCATGTCGAAAAATAACACACTCAAAACCAATATTTACAACTTGCTTCCCAGGCAAGTCAGAGATGCGTCAGCCTTTCGTTTTAAAAATTTTGTAAAACAACACATACTAAGCCATTGCTTTTACTTTATGGAGAAATATTTAAGTACCTCTTTCTCCACGCCAGTCTAGCTAAGCTAATATATAATGTAATAGGGCATCTTGCGCATTCATTTAGGTAGTTAAAATTACTTAGTTTGTTGATTAAACCATATAAGGTGCTGCCTTCCATCCACTACCAGTGCTGATGTTTAGTCTACGGTGCTAGTTGTTTATGTCTAGGCATTGAACTGTAATATGACTTTGTGGAGTGTTTTTATTGTTTTTATTATTTTATTTTTACTTAAGTTTAGTTTGTATTTTACCTGACTAATGCTAAACTACTAATTGTAGTCAAAGCATATTAAATATATTACTATTATACACTTCAGAACTAAATTTCAATGGGTATGACGAGAATTTTACCATAAAAAATAAAGTTACACCCATTACGTAATAAAATAACTAATTATGCTGGCAATGCAAATTGATAATTGTTTTGTAATACTTGCTGTGCATAAATGTGACGTAATTTGACACAACTTTACCTAATTTACAGTCGTTTAGTTTATAAGTTCTGGTTAGCTGTAAGTTAGTAGTATTAGATAATTGGTTTTTTTTCTTTTTAGCTAGCTTGAGGTTAGTTTTAATTGTTCACAAGAATTAGATAAGTTGTACGTTGTAAAAATCATAAATTAATAATCAATAACACATTAATGATTATCCCAATTGGACTTTTTAATATAATGATAATCTAAGATGATGATGTTAATGATTATTGATGACGTGAACAAAATTCAACGATTTGCGATAACGGTCAATAATTTCTTTATTTACAAAAGGTAAAATAATTATTAGAAATTAGAAATTTAACAATGATAATCAAGTACTCACCGATGCCTTTAGTTACCGAGAAATCTTTCTTTTACATAAATAATGCACAAATTTAATGTGTGCGCTCAACCAATCGAACGTGAAAAATGACTATTTTAGGAAAGTTTCTCTTATCCTTTGTTAGTTCGGTCCGAGGTATGTTTGATATTTAAAAATCATTTTATTCAATGCAAATTTGGTTGCCTATAATACAGTAAATGATGGTTTACATTAATGGATTTTACTACTCACAACAGAAATTAAAATAAAAAATGTTTTAAAAGGGCTATTACAAGTTGTCACTATTGGTCTCAGAGGTGTGTTGATAGAACAGCACACAAAAAAAGATTGAAACATAGAATAGATTCGGAATCCACTAATAAAACACACTCCACCATTGAAGATCTTGCTGATTTTGTATTCTAACGTTGCTATGGAAATGAACTTTCATAACTAGTGATGCAAACGCATATTTTCCTCACTACATTTAGTGATGAACGTGTCATTTTCATAAGCGATTATTATGTACCTCTATTTACTTTGTACGTCGCATTATCGCGAACGTTAAGTGCATACTAAACATTGTCTAGACTACTACCGCGCTTAGGTCGTATGTCATTGTGAAACAGTTCTTTTGGTCCTAATTGGACATAGGGGTAACTACAAGGCAAAGAATAAAAAAACAAAGGGGGTCATCTACTTATAAAATGAAATAATAAATAAATCGAGATACCTAAAAATAACTTTTACAAGATTTTATTGTAGTTATTCTCTCTCCTATATAACTGTAATGGCGGTTTCGATTTCGAAAAATAAATAAAATCAAGTAAAAACCGTATTATTTCCAACGACAACGTGAGAAATTCTGCAACCACATACTTCGAAACTAGAGCGCATTGTTGGTAGAATATAATATCTAATACACAGATTTACATAAAGAATTTCATTTTATAATCGCGTAATATTAACATACAATACATTGAATAAAAAATAGAAATAATGTTTCGTTTAATATCATCACTTTCTCCAACTTTATACAAAATTTCTCTTTACATGATGTCACCTGCATCTAATTTCCATATCTGCTGCATTTCTTTGGTAATCTCATTTACTTAATCCAACTGGGCTAAAATATATTACTAAAGAATCGTACCTAAAGCATGTTTGTGAGTATTTACATTAAAATTTTGGCCGTTTGCATAATTTAATTGAAATCCAGACTGAGAGGGCGTCCGTGCGGGTGGGGTGTAACCAAGTGAACCTGAACCTAATGCAAATAACCCATTTCCTAAGTGTACATATCCTAATGACCCAGAGCCCAGTCGACCTATTTGTGACGGAGGAGGAAGCGGTGCGGGTATCGGTGATGATATTTGTAACGGTTGTTGCGGTGGTGAGGATAATATTGGGGTTGCACCGCAGGGAAGCGAATTTATTGTTTGTGCAGGTTTTGGGGTCACAACTTGTGGTACTGATACGGGTGCAGTAATCCCCAATTTAAGTGGGTAACCAAATCCGGTATGTAATGTATAGCCAGGGTTATATAAATTCTCACCAAATACTACTGGACGATGAATAGGTGATAATCCGTAAAAAGGAGATAAAAAATACGATGGAGATATGTCATTTTTATATTGCAGCCAATTATCCTCCGGCTTCAACAACAACGGTACTTGTAATTGACTTGGAAACCCTGCGTGCCCATTTATTAAGAAGGGTAAACTCCGTTTTATTGCGAATTTATTTTGTTCCTCTGAATTCACATATAGCAGCAGAGATGAGATAATATACAACTAGAAAAACAAGCTGTTAAAGTACACTCATCACTTGTACATTTTTACGTACCCACTTCATGTTATTGTTAATCGGCGCACGTAAATTATAATCTAAACTCCTGTCAACATAACAAAGATTCGCTTATATATTCAACCTCACCCAAATACATTTTATGAAATAAGATCATCAGTCACGTGCTGGGATTCGTTAACAGTTTTTAATAAGAGGGGTTTGTTCTCGTTGGTGTTTCTGAACAACTTTTCCTTACGACTCCACCCTTTCAATACGTATCTTTCAATTTACCTACATGACGTCTGACATATGAAGTTCGCTTCCTACATACCTACCGGTGTCAGTGCAGAATGTCCTTTCAAACTATTTCCGTGTATTCATCTTTGAGAAATCTTTTATTTACGATCATATTTAAAAACTCAATAATTGTAATTCTCATTTGCGAATACGCCCATTTTCTCTATAAAAATAGATCTGTGAAATTACAAATAATCTCTAGCTCGAATTAAACCAATTAAATTATTGACGGTTAATCGAAACAATTAAGCGTATAGTCCCACTTCATAAGAAATAATTGCAGTTTTTTTTTGGAGAGAAAGCTTCATACAGAAATTAACCGTCACATTTTTAATAGATTGTTTTAATTTACACCGTTATTGAATTACCATTTGGTAAGTATATTGATTAAAAACTAAATTTGTTGTAACGTTTTTTTAGCCCCTTTCTTATTCTTATTAATAATGTACGAAGTGGCGACATACTCTTATAGCTGTGTTCTTGTACCGATTATATAAATCAGGTGTATGTACCAAAACGAAGTTCTTACCTTATTCATCTTATACATAGTTCTATTTCATACAAGCGGCTATAGAAGAGTACAAACATTGTTACATCATTTTTCTTAGGGAGAAAGGCGTGACCTGAGAGGGCCACAATCCTCACTAGTAACCCACACATGAAGGAATAAGAGTAGGGAATAAGGGAATGTGTTTCAGCTACCTACCAATGAATAACACTATTGATGATACCTGATACGAGTTTATGGCAAGAAATAGGACAAAGTGATGACATAATTAACTAGAATAATAAGTCATTTCCGTTGCCAAGGAAAAATGCAGTAGCTAAGTAGCGAAGAAAATAGAGTAACGCCCCATAAAGTGGCCAAAGAAGTCATCTAATCGGAAACTCTTAGGTGACATTGAAGTTAGAAGAATGTGATCAGTAATAGACCATTACAACTTCATTTCATTTCTTTATTAATAATAATAATAATTCGTTCAAATGTGATCACAGTGGATAGACGGACAAGTCATACTTAACAATGACAACAGTTTGTACTACCCCTACGTCACACACATTAACTGTCACATACTGAAAAACTCGTCATTTAAAAGTAATTTTTCTATTCCAATTTTAAAGCGAATTAGTTCTTGCTTTATCTCTTCTGGTAATTTAATGTACTTATATCTGTACGTCGGATTTAGGAAATTTTTATGGAATGCCGCTTGGTTTTGTGTGCCGATAATTGAAGGAGAATTTTGTTTTTACTTAATGCTTCGTGTTAACGTTTGCTGATTTAATGAATTGTTTGTTATCTTTGAATGTGTATAGGGGGCATTATGACACTGTGTCTAATAAAAAAAACGAATATAGTAAAAAAGAAACATCAAACGCCAAGAAAGGTGAGAAAGAGAGAAAAATGGTTACGGGACAAAGTAAATGTACAAACAGGCTAGCGGGAGGATTTGTAAACTACTAAACAGTTTCCTAAATGAGGGTTGTCTCCGTGCATTAGTCTTGGCCAAAATCGGTCTTGGTCTTGCAGTCTTGTCTCGGTCTCGCAAGACTTAAATATACTAATAGTAATAGTAATAGTAATAGTAATAGTAATAGTAACAGTAATAGTAATAGTAATAGTAATAGTAATAGTAATAGTAATAGTAATATTTATTTGTGCTTTATTTTTTTAATTCAAATTTAATTACAGTGTGTTATCGCAATACTGAAACATAAGTTAGTAATAAAGTATTCTTGATCGTGAATTAATTGTTATTTAACTTTAAAATAATTTAAGTATAACAATTTATTCTAATATATAAACCCAATACCAATTAATTACATAAAAATCCACTACATATTATCTATGTAGCCAATTTATTATTCTCTGCAATCATCTAATTTAGTAGCATCTAGTGACACAAAATTTCGATTACTTGGATATCATTCACATAGTAAGGTGTAAAAATGCAAGACTGCAAGAGTCCTGCGTGCAAGACTGCAAGAGTCCTGCGTGCAAGACCAAAATTCCAGATTCAAGACCAAAATTCCAGATTCAAGACCAAGAGGAAGACCGAGATTAAGGATATCAATGCAAGAGCAAGGCCAATTAGTGCAAGACCAAGACTTATGTGGTCTTGTCTTGGTCTTGCCTTTGGCTATCACTACCGCGCATGTTTCTTATTAGTCTTATTATCCTTTTTTGAATTATAAATGCTGTAACGCTGTAACATGCTGCTGTAAAATGCTGTAGCACATATTTAATATATATTTATTTGTTTGATGTGCTTTGACTACAGGTAGTAGTAGCTTAGCACTAGTCAGAAGTAGATTACACAGATTACAATACTTTATACAGCAACAAAGATTACCATAGTAAACATAGGTGAACAAATAGAGCTAACGTAAAACTACGACTAACAAAAAAAAAACAAAAAAGTTAGTCTAGGCTGACAAGGAGAAGGGAGCGTGCATGTAAATATTCCTCTATCGAGTAAAAGCAGTGCTTAAGTACGTGTCTTTTTACAAGCTGTTTGAACCGTGAGGTTGGTGCGTATTTTACTTGTCTGGCGAGTGTATTATAGATGTTGGTGTTGAGTTTATTATTTTTGAGGGATTAAGGGGTTCGTAGGTCTTTACGCCCTTTGGTGTGATATTCATGTACGCTACCGTTCGCTGGCAGAAACGCTTTATTTTTGTGCGTATCCAAAAGGGTGTGGTAGATAAATATAGAGGGTAGAGGCATGATGTGAAATTTGTGGAAAATACTTTGCCCGTGTGTTCGATAGTGCACGTTTGCGAATATTTTGACCGACCTATTTTGCAGTGAGAAGGCTTTATGCGCCTTAGATGAATTAGTACCTCAAAGAGTAACACCATACAGAAGATGGGATTGAATTAACGCGAAGTAACATGTTCTAAGTACTGTCAAAGTGATGCATCGTTCTAGATTACGTAGCACAAAAATGGCTTTGGCCTGTTTGCCGGTAAGGTCGTCAACGTGCTTGTTCCAATTTAGCCGGTCGTCTACGTGGATACCCAGCACCTTGGCGCCGATGCCGAGAGCGAGCCTCGGGTTGGAGGAGAATTTTAAGTTGTGCTGTTCGAGCTGTCTGAGCTAGTTGTAGCGTGGTGAGACATTTGGTGTTTAGCAAGCTGGCATTTTTTCGGCTACTATTAGTGACGTCAGACTTGTCGTCCATGTAGCAGTGGATTGGGCGAATATGTTCGAAGAAGTAATTTAGGTAGATGTTGAATCGAATTGGCCCTAAGATCGAGCCCTGTGGTACACCGTATTCTGTTGATAGTACATTGGAATGAGTCCCGTCAACAGTGACGCATTGTTTCCTGTTGTGTAGATAGGATGTAAGGAGGGTTTTGGAGATACCCCTAATATCATACGAGTTCAGTTTGTTAATTAAAATGTCGGTCAAAACCCAGTCGATTCCCCTTTTTCCAGGGACTCTATAACCAGAGCTATGATTTTGGTTACCGCTTGCGTGTTAGCGCGGTTTTTACGAAAACCGTACCGTACCGAACTTAACAGATACAGCGACGAGAAGAAGTGAGCAAGCCTTTCAAAGATCTTTGAAAATAGGGGATCTCGTAGGTTAACTTGGATTGCACGTGGCCACTGCATATTAACTTTAGCGTACTTATGGTTACATGATTTCTTAGCCGGATAATTGTGGAGCAACAAAAGTTGAGAGACTGAAATATTTTGACAGTTTTGCGTCTAAGTAGACACCTTAGAATTTTCTCCCCGAGCATGGGTTTATGTCGATTCTGTTCTTGCTACAAAAAGTACTAATAGAATTTCTTAAGATTCTGAAATCCCTTTGAGATTCAGCCTAAGAAGGAACCATCATTAAAACAGCTAAGTTATCTTTGTACATGACTTGATTGTTCTATCAAGCAGCCTGAAAACGGTTATGGGAAATATATCAAAATGATTACATGTTGTAAGTACCTATTAATGAAATTACATTAACGAAAATGGTTAATGTCGGGAAATGTGAAAAATTAATATTTGTAGAGAAAGGTACAATTACGATGTTTGTAAATGGCGACTAAGATGCTGTCACTGTCTGTAATACTGCTAAACCACAAAATGGCTTTTTAATGCTGCTATTGTTTGGTGCCTAATATAATCTTGCTATTATTTGATTTATTTGCATTTTATGAATATATTTAACAAAAAGTATAGAATCAGGGTAGAAAGGTAACGCAGTTGTAGCTGTGCGATAAAGCTCTTGTTTTATTGCAATGAACAATGACTAACTACATAACTACCAATTTCATTAAGTTTCTTTTGCTATTTTTGTTTTACCCTTTTTCCTGCCCTTTGTGTCTACGAGGAGTTCAGGTAGCATCGTTTTACGAAGTACAGTGCTTTTTTAGATACATGGAACATTTAAACTATCCAACATGCAGAATGTCTTTGATCTTATTAGTTGGAACATGTATTTCAATAGTCACTTAAATAGTATGCTAAATCAGTGCTATTTTTACTTTTCGTTTACTTGAACAGCGCATGCTAGGTAACAAGATTTTAAGGTCTCTGTCATAGTTTACTATGCTTAAGTTACTTTACGGTTTCGCTACCCAGTTTCACAATATGGCTACTATTCATCGAAATTCTCTCCAAACTGTTGCAATAATTAGATAACAGATATACACTTTAAAATGAATTTTAACAAGACGAAGGTCATCTCAATATAGAAGCCGCAATCTTAAACTTCAAATACCACTGTGTATTTTCTTTAAGCGCAACCCCTTAATACACAATCAAACTTCATTGTAATGATAGCTATTACTTACGAAGATGGATCAGAGTGAGCAATAGCTATTACATGCCAGTAGAATACTATACTTTTTTACGACTTAATATTCAAATATATAGTAATTAAAATACTGTTAGCTGTGAAGCATCGTGACAATAGACGTCAACTGGTAATTGTTCTGTTAGGCAAGGCACACTTTTTTTACAATATCGACATTTAATCCGCCCAGCAACTTTTAAATTAAAAAAAAATATATTGACCAATTACATGATAATATTATTACCATTGTGGGCTGTCTTTTTATATTTAGACACTTTTTAACTTTACCGTTTTTGATCATAAATCGTTTTAAAAATATATTTTTTATAATATGGATAAATTAGTTAACTTTAGCATTTATAATAATGTCAACATCTTGGAAAGTCCTGGTCACACACAAAGGGGGTTCCACTATTAAATAATGATCAATATCATTATAAGGGGAAGCTGAGAGTGTTTTTATCATTATTTTATAATAATGTCACTAGACATGGCTGACATGATTAAATAAACACGTGAGTATAAATTTTCTGTTTCTCTGGTTCTTAATTCTTTGGTGCAGAAAGGATTACAGTAAGTCGTGTAAACGAAGCTCGTGTAATTTAAAATTCTAAGTGATATGTAATGTTGAAGTAATTTTATCAAAGGACGAGCAAAGTAGCATGAAATTTAATTACCTACCATTAAAACTTATACTGATACAAATTTTATTACTCTCGGTGCTTAAAATACCTTCAAGAATCATTAGTGGAATAAAAATATAAATAATTGTATGAAATGAAACCATTATTCTATATAAATCTATTACGACATTCTTCTAAAGAAATCTCGAAGTATGCACTCCTTTTCATAGTTTTTCAAAACTTTCAGATCTGCTTGCATTATTAAATAATTCAATTGCCAACAAATCAAACAAAGAGTATTCGAAATAAAAGGTGAATTTAATTATATGAATTTATATGTGCGAGCATCTAGAATTATTTGATTTATTATCTACCAACCTTAAAATAGGTTTTTAGAATTCGCGTCATTTGAGTGCTTTAATAGATCCTATTAAAGCACTCAAATGACGTCATTTGCGTGCTTTAATAGACATTTGGGTGTTTTAATAAAACCGGTACAATTTAATTTTACTAAGTTGGTATTTACCGAATTAATTCATAGCAAATACTTGTAGTTAACTTTAAATAAATTTTAAATTGACAATTTGAAAAGTAGTACATAGTTCCAATCTCTAAAAAATTCCCTAGATTTTGATAATGTCAAATATTTATTTAAAATTGCTTGCAAAAGGCGCAAATTCTAAAAAATAGTATAAAAAACTCATTCATAAGGCTTTTATGGCACTCATCATTAAGAAAACTCGTGGCTGCGCCACTCGTTTTCTAAACTTTGATTCGTGCCATAAAACGTACCTTATGAAACTTGTTTTTTAATATACTATTTGCTTATTGATTTTAAAAAAGCAGCCGTGTAATGAATTAATGGGCCTTCTTAGTGATTTAGCACTTCCACACCAATTCGCTTGAGGTTATAAAGAGCTATTAATAGAATTGTTATTCGCCATAACTTTTAAGAAAATTTGTTGTAAGTGGTGTTAGCAATAAAAATGATTTTGTTAATTAAGATGATTTGGTAGTAGCATCTAGAATTTCCAGTACATTCTCTTTTGACTTTTCTACGTTATTTTTATTTTAAGTTTGTCGAGTGCCTAATAGCCTCCAGGAACTAACGATTGTTACCTATTGTTTCTTTTAAAGGTAGGTAGTCACTTGAAATATTTGCATTGACATGAATAGAGATTCAATTGGGTCTACTACTCAATGAACCACCTTAATAATTCTCTTAGCATAAAAGATATGGCGTAGATTGAACGTAAAAGAAATGTAAGCACAAAATTATGGGTCCAGTGTGGTAAGCATGGAAAGGAATTGCGAACATTGACTTGAAGCAAGTAAAATGAGTCAAATAAGAATTGTGAAATAATTAAGGCAAAGTTCTAAAAAGGATTTGATAATTTATTGGTAAACTTCAAGAACACGTAGGTATTCCTATGTATTAATTAGTAATCACATCACCTATTACTCGCAAATCCGTTTGTCTAAGTATACAGTGTAACTTTTATGTGCTCGAAATCATCTTTTGAAGCTAATAATATGGTAAACATAATTAGAATACTAATACTATTCACGAGACTAATTGAAATTGGTAACAATACAAAACAAAATAATGAAGAATTACAATTTTTTCATTTACAAAAGAATGAAAAGACTCAAGACGACATGAATAATGTCTTTATTAATTTCGTATATGATTCATTGTGGTTTTACAAACTTTCACAATCTTCCAAATAAATGTAATCTTCAGATAAATGACATTTACTTGCTTTCACTCCATTATTAATAATTTTTGTTGTGTCAATGTTTGGTAATACCAACAGTATATGACACCTACATACATTTTGAATAACTTTGCATTATTTCTTGTATACGTCTAAATAATA
The DNA here is from genome assembly GCA_036250285.1 of Pyrocoelia pectoralis. NCBI lineage: Eukaryota > Metazoa > Arthropoda > Insecta > Coleoptera > Lampyridae > Pyrocoelia > Pyrocoelia pectoralis. The sequence continues at coordinate 12,020,454 of CM070078.1, forward strand.
GCTGCCAGATTTACATAAGGTCGCGTAACAACGGCACATTTACATGTACCAGGACTTTAAAATGTACAGCAGACAGGAAGTACATGTCAAAAGATTGATACATTCAACTGTAATTTCTGAACCAGTTTGCTTAGATATTAGTTTAAATTGAACTTATATAATATTATAAGCGTATGTATTCCCTAAGGTTACAAACATACCAAGTTCTTACAATTGCACCGGTTACGGAAATTAACCATCACAACATGGCACACCCAAATAGTGAAAGTACAGGCGTTAAACATTATGCGGAACAATTTTTTTTAATTTACTCCGATTTATCGAATCATTAATTGTTTAATACATTTTTGTTACAACTTATTTAATTAATATTGATCAAAACTGACGTCGATTATAAATTTTTGTCGAATCTTAGTGCTTAGAAAAAGGAGCCCATGAGTATTCTGTGGGTATAACGAACAATTTATTAATAAATCTTTGCCCACCAAACGCTGTAGGTTCAAACATAGACACATAACACCAAACAAAGACGTTTCAAAATAGATATCATTGTAACCGAACCGAACCGAACCCAAGAGCACCTATAGTTTACATTTGAAGAAGAAGAAGAAGAAGAAGAAGAAGAAGAAGAAGAAGAAGAAGAAGAAGAAGAAGAAGAAGGGATCCACCATTTAGCTTACCTTCCTGTGCTTCCTAGTGCTGAAGGTATAGGTTAGTAACGTACCATCAAGCAAATATTTGAACTGTAGCTTTCTTTTTCATGTAGCATGTAGACATGGAGCACTAGGAAAGTTCATGAGATCTTAAAGCAGGGATGCACAGACCGCCAGCCCGCCGTTGTTTTTCTGGTGTCCCCCCTCATCTCATTTCACAAATAAACATAGATTTTGCGATTGGCAACCACAACAATGACCCAAATATTAAACAAATTGAGAGCTTCTAGCTAGGGACTTTCTTAATTCTATAAATAATTTTTTTTGCCGCCCGCCTCTGAATAATATTTAGTATATGTGGCCCTTGGTCTGAAGAACTCTGTGCACCCCTGTCTTAAACGAAAGGTCCTGACGTGTATTTCGTTCATCAGACTTTTTAGGTTTCTTAGAACAAACGTGGCTTTTGATAAATTGTTAATGAGGTAGTCCACATGGTTGTGCCAGTTGAGTCTGTCGTCTACAAAAATACCTAGGACCTTAGCGCTCTTGCCTGAAGTGATTTTAGGGTTAGAAGAAAACGTAATTAGTTGTGTTTTATCTTTATTTATTTGTCGGTGACGATAACAGATATATCGTCGGCGTATGCCACGCAATGGTTTGGCCGAATGTATTGGAAAAAGTCGTTGATATAGTATATGATAAAAAATAAGGGCCCTAAAATCGACCCCTGGGGCACACCATATAGTGTGTTTAATAATTTTGAGTGGGAGTCATTGCCCATGATTCATTGTCTTCTATTGTCTATATATGAAGTGAAGAAGATTTGGGCTAGACCCCTAATTCCGTACCGGTCTAATTTATTCAGAAGAATATTATAAGATATACAGTCGAATGCTTTGGAGAGGTCACATAATATCAGCGATGCATGTTGACCTTTCTCGAATAACAGATATTATCTTGGAGACCGCTTGAGTAGTGGAATAGTTTTTACGGAAACCATATTGAGCAGGACTGAATAGTGTATAAGTGTTAAAGTAGTCTACGAGCCTATCATTTAAAATAATTTCAAAAATTTTCGAAAATGTAGGAATGATGGTAATTAGGTCTATAGTTATCTATTTATATCGTTTTTATCACCTTTTTTAAATAAAGGTAAGACGACCCTTATTTTAAATGCATCAGGGTAGTTACCTTCTACAATGCATAGATTGAAAAGAGTTACTAAGTAATCCACGTAAATATTAATTGTTTCCTTAACTATAATTGCATTGATGCCGTAATAATCAGCACAATAGGATTTCTTTAGATTATTAACAGCACGAAGTATTTCACATTTGGAAATTGGTAGTAAAAAGAAGGTACGGATCGAGCATTCCAGTTGTTTATGTGTTTCTTGAATAAATGGACTGTACACTTTTTTATAATTTATTATTATTACATATCGGAGTGATCTTATCACACATAACTATATTTAGCATAAAACATAAAATGATGCTGAGTACATAACATAAAAATTCATTCAACGATCATCGTTCGTGGTTGATTATTAACTCACTATATAAAAATATTAAAAAATGAATCGTGCCTAACCCAGAGGCGCGCGCGCAAGCACACGTGCAATTGCAAGATAATACAAGCCGCTCACACATTGGTACGCTTATCAATTAATCTGTAAATTAAAATTAAAGTGCCTAACACCAGTTTTAAATTATCGAGAACAGAAACACCTTTGTTATCACTTTCTATAGGGCTGCCCACTTGCCCTTCGTTCTTTAATAGTACCTTTAATATTAATTTTAGGACAAAAGGTCAAAAGACATCTCTTATTCAGATGTTTCTTGTTTACAACTTAAAAATATTTAAATATCCGCACTGCTCGGTTTCGTCTGTACAGGATCGTACTCGATAATTTTAAATGGAACACATAGATTTTTATATTTTTCAATCCATATTCGATTCTAGACCAAGTTTGTTTGGCCTTTCACCTACTTAAGTCAACTCATTTAGGCGAAAATAAATGTTTTTTAAAAACTGTCGCCGAAATCAACAATTAGTAAAAAAATCATAACTATTCAATAATTGACAGCAGAGCAACAAAATTGGAGATTATTGATATTGATATATGTCTTACAAAGCAAAGATTTAACCTTTTCATTTGCGCCATTTGTTCATGTACATTTTTTGCGAAATTACTTTTTGCTATTTAATAATGGTCGTGCTGTAAATCTGAAGATTTACCACTGTTACGGTTGATTTTTTAGGGCATGTGTTACGAACAATCAGAAAGGTTTCATATAATTGTTTTCTTATAGAGAAGTCAAAAGATTCATTTCTTGAAAGTAATATTTCTTTTTTCACATCAAATATAACTCATAAGCAAACATAAGGGAATTACAGAATTAGTGGGCAAATAAGCAAATGGTAAATAAGCAAAATATGAAAAAGTTATTAAATAAAAAACGACTAGTACAAATTGCAGTGAATACGCATGGTATTTACTTTCTGATGATCGCAGCTTTATCATTAGATAATGTGGTATTGATTGATACAACAAATTTAGAACAAATTACTAAACATAACAGAAAATTAGTCGTATAACTCGACACAATAAAATTATATTCACTATTACCTAAATTAAATACCTACTTATACTTTACTGCTAATTACACCAATAAATAAATAAATAAATAAATAAGCTATAACGGTTTAACAATAACAAGATTATGTGTGGGTTTCGTTCTTTATTACTACAACTGGTATTTCAACGCTCGATGAGGAATTGGTTGATTGCAAGTTGGTTGAATTTGGTGGTGCATGGTCAGTGCTAGTAATGACGGGAGTTGTAGATATTTCTGATATTTCACAATTTCTTCCTCTTGTTCCTTCTCGACATAAGCACTTGTAGCTCCCTTCGCTTTTGATCAGTGATATACATTTGGACCCGTTTTGGCACGTTTTTGGATTATTTTCACAATAATTTAACTCTAAAAAAGAAAATTATAAGTACATATCTAGTACATTAAACAAAATTGCTATAATAATAAGGAAGTACCAAAATGTATCATTTTACGCTTTTGTGGTGACAAAATAGTCCCGTGCTGTAATTTGCTAAACGGTACATTATTCCAACAGTAATACGGCATTAGTGTCTGAATATTGTGCAAAAAAATTAGGCTAAATTGCACTAGTCAAGGACAGTAACCTGCATTATAAATTATTTAAAGTTTAAAGTTAAGAAATCAAGCGTTCAAATTTCATAGCCTTGAAGATTATACCACTCACCTTCATCGCATAACATTCCTCCCCATTTTTCCTTACAATTACATTCCCAAGGTCTATTACAATTTCCATTAACACAACCTGGATATGGATAACATTTGTCACAATTTTTACCCCACCATCCTACTTTGCATCTGGAAATAATAGTAAGGTAGATTGAAAATACGTTAAGTAAACAAATCATTGTTAATTTGTCACACTAACCTACATTCCCCAGGTTTCCTGCAGTAGCCCCTTTTTCTATCACAGGTTGATGAACAAATAGCTAAAACAGTGAAAACTTAATACGCGAATAATGAAAATGTTTAACCATCTTACGTATTTGACAAAGTATTCCCATGAATCCAGGAAAACATTTGCATTCCAACGGTTTAGTACAGTAGCCATGTTGACAACCTGGTAAAACTTGACAATCTTTACAATTTTTTCCCGCCCAACCTAATCGGCACCGACATTCGCCGGGATAATCACAATAACCCCTTGTTGGATGACATTCGGCTCGACAAATTGCTAATAAAATATATTAATTACTTTTTAACATGTAATAATAATTAATAGACCATTTAGTAAAAGCTTTTATAACAATTTAAGTAATATTCGATGAGACTTACGGTCAGAACAAAATAGTCCATCCCATCCTCTATGACAGCTACATTCAAAACTTGTTTTACAGAAACCATTTCTACATCCCGGCAAAGGAATACATTTATTACATTTTTCCCCATAAAATCCTAGTTTACACAAACATTCCCCAGGACCATCGCAATAACCGTTAAGTGGGTCACAACCGGGACGACATTTTGGTACATCGCATAAATCTCCCGTCCACCCTGGTAGGCATTTCACTTCTCCGTCGTCATCACAAGTGTAATGCGAATGCTCATTCTGAGACGATGGAATTTCACATGCCTACAATTAAAGAATATTTAAAAATTTACATGTCTTAGGTAGCTTGTATCGTATTAAAATTAACTATAAATAAATACCTGCTTCTTCCATTTAGGAACATACCTAGCCGATAACGCATACGGGATAATAACAACAATAAAAAAAATCCCAAACAAATTTTTCATATTTTTTTCTACAAATCCATTTATTTCATCTAAAACAATGATCTCACTCGCGTGAACTTTCTATTCTTTTACGTTATGCAGGTGCTCATGAACTTGACCATACAAAACTTGCTGTTCATGACTAGAAAGATGACCTCCTTAAGCCCTACTTCTTCGTATAACTGTTAAAAACGTGACGTTAAAAGTGGCACTACCGCATGTGTGGGAACTTTTAATTACGTGTACTCTCTGGATTGTAATAATGATTGTAAAATACTTATTTAATACTTTAAAACAAAAAGGTGAAAAATTCTATAATTTACATTTTTCATACGGTTGAGACTGGCAGATTTACATTATATGCATCACATATTTCTATTAGCTTATTTATTTCCACATACCAATATTTTTTATGTGGTGTGTATGACACGTATAATATTCCAATACTATACCTTAAATTTCTATTGATTCGATGAGCCGCCCGGTAGTTTTTGCCAACTTTTATTTCAATTACCTACCTTCTTTGCACAGATTATCGATTTAGTATTTTATACTTTCTGCATTTTTTAGTCTTCTTGGGAACCTTAATAAACAGCATTTAAGCATTATTAGATAAAAAGGTATGTAAAGCCAATAATTTAATAAAATTTAACCTTTTACATGGTGCGCGTTTTACTTCGATTTTCGTAAAATTCTTTGTTACAATAAATGCTAATGATTTTATGCTACGTCTCATTTTTAAACATAAAAAACAAGTATTCTTTTTCGTTTCCAAGTCTGTTAAAGAAATTAGCATTCAAAGCTAATCTTTGCCTAGAGGTTCCCATATAACTTTGTTTAAAACTCACTTTCTGTTGAAAAATGAAAATTACTATTGTGGCATATAAATTTATCTTTAACTATTGTTTAAAGTCTAATTGGCCCTGTGGTTTGAGAAAATTAATGAAACTAACAACGTAAAATTGCACATGTTTTCCTGCCGTTCTATAAGTAGAGTATATCTAAAATTATATCGTCTTAAAATGTAGGTACCTCATTAAAGGATTAACTTTCTAATCTGCATTGTTAGTAGATAAACACGTGTTAAATGCATACCTGACCCAACCCAGGGTATGCATTTAACAGGTGTTTATCTACTAAGGTGAGAAACATATCTCAGGAGCTTCACTGTGAACTGTCCTGTATTACTCTACCATCTTTCCAGTTAGTACTGCTGACTGTGTATCGATCTCCGTCTGGTGACTTCAATATATTTATGAACACTCTTGAAAACGCGTTGACATCCATCAGTATTCACTTTAAACATATCTGTGTAGTTGGTGATTTTAACGTCAGGTTTTTCTCAAAAGATAAGCAATCCATACAGTTATGTGATTTAATGAGCAGTTTCAATTTAACTGCTAACGTAAAATGTGCAACTCGTGGCGAAAACTGTCTGGATAATATATTTACCAACTTTGAACCATATTCCATCGCTGTATTTGATACGTATCTGTCAGATCACCTCTGTCAAGAGCTTAGTGCTCAGTTTACCCGTGATGATAATTTATCTTCGAATGTCAAAATATGTAGACCCATAACTAAAAAAGGGAAAATTGTGTTTTATAATAATCTCTGCCAAATCGACTGGAGTTTCATAGATTCTAGGGATATCGACGTGGATACCAAATTTGAAGTATTCCTTCAATTAATACTGACTCAGTTTGCAAATTCGTTTCCAAAGAGAAAATTACATGGCGGAAAACAATTTAGTATAAAATGGTTTGACAACGAATTGAAGTCCATGCGTCGCACTTTGATGTTAATGAATGACATTAATAAAATAATTCAAGACCCTCAGCTTAAAATTAATGTAAATAAGTTCAGATTAAAGTACAGAGCCAGCATCAAGGCCGCAAGAACCAAAGCGCATGATAATTTTGTCACGAATTCTGATAACTCTTCGAGAGCTGCTTGGAAAATAATCAAGCAGAAATTTAACAGAAAGGACGATATAGTAAATATTAAAGCAGCTGATTTTAATAACGAATTTGTTACCTCTGCAGTAAAACTCACTCAAAACCTACCGTTAAACAATGGAGATGCAATAAATTTCATGTCAGATATGAGAGGAACTTTGCCTTTACTTGAACTGTGCTCCCCTATATCAGAGGTTGCAGTTCGTGACATATTCAATACATTTAAAAAAGAAAAAGCCTAGATACACATGGGTTAAGTGTTGACGTCATTCGCATTGCGTTTAATATACTGGTGACGCCATTAACGAAGCTCATAAATTTAGCACTTCGCACCAGATGCTTTCCTAAATGTCTCAAAGTAGCGCGAGTGACTCCGATATATAAAAAGGGTGACAAAAATGCTCCTTCCAATTACCGACCAATCTCTAATCTCAGTATTTTCGCAAAGATATTTGAGAAGATTATATATTACCGAATTTCCGCATTTCTGGATAGCTATAACATATTATCTGTCAACCAATATGGTTTCCGAAAAGGATCGTCAACAACAGCCGCTATCCTAAAACTGACGGAACAGATATTAGCCTGTTTTGAACGAAAAGAATGTTCTTTGGCTGTTTTCCTAGACTTGAGCAAAGCGTTTGATCTAGTATCACACGACATTCTTCTTAATAAACTGGAAAGGTATAATTTTAGCAGTGACAGTATTCAACTACTTACTACTTATTTAAGAAACAGGAGTCAATTTGTTAGCTACAACGATATGTTATCAATGAAATTGCCAGTGACTCATGGAGTTCCTCAAGGATCAATCCTTGGTCCGTTGTTATTTCTAATTTACATCAACGACTTAGCTTCAAATGTAAATTCTGATTTGATATTATATGCTGATGATACAACTTTATTCAATTCTTCAAGAACACTAGACGAAACGGTACACCTGTCAGAAATTGCAAAGCAAATGGCCAAAAAATGGTTCACTACGAACAAATTGTTACTAAACGACGAAAAAACGAATTCACTATTGTTTACACTTAAAACCTCCATTGCATCTGAAGCAAATTCTTTGGATTACCTCGGCGTAGTATTTGACAATAACCTATCTTGGTCAGCTCACGCTGACAAACTAGTTAGTAAACTCGCAGTTGCCGCGTTTCAACTCAGATGTCTTTCCAACAAACTATCGACAAAAGTGCTAAGGTTGGTGTATTTCAGTTATGCACACACCCACATTACCTATGGAATTATCGCATGGGGTCATTCGGCAGTATTAAACAGAGTATTTACAATGCAAAGAAGGTGCATCAGAAGTATGCTGGGTGTCGGATATAGAGACGATTGTAGAGGGTATTACACCACTCTAAAAATTCTCACTGTCCCTGTCAGTATATATATATAAATGTCTCTTACATGTACATCAGAATCGTGGGGACTATCAGAGTTTTAATGATATTCACGAATATAATACAAGAAACCGTAGCAAACTTATACAAAGCTACGTGAGATTAAAAAAATCGTGTAATAGTACAAACTACTGGTGTACAAAATTTTTTAATTCCCTTCCATCACTTGTGACCTCCTTGGAGCATCGCAAGTTTCAGACTGTTATTAAAACGTACTTACTCACTCACCCTTTCTACAGTTTCGGCGACTTTTTAAAAAGTGATTTTAATAATATAAAAATCTAATAGGTAGCTTCTATATTTTTGATATATATATTAAATTTATTTTTGTATAATGTATTAGGTACTGTATTTTAATGTGTTATTCATGTTTTTGTTGTTTTTTATATATTTTTATTTATACATATTATGTACAACAGTTTGACGAGTGTGAAAAATACTATATGTATTTAACTAAAACACAATAAATGAAATTGAAATTGAAATTGAAATTAACAATGCAGGAGAGACAGTTAATCTTATAATGAGATACATTTTAAGACGATATAATTTGAGATATACCATACCACCACTGACGACTTGGCAAGATTGACATTAGCAGCCAGCACTCAGATTTTGAATAAATATTATAAATAAATCTTTGCTGAAATGATAGCGATAGTAAATTATAGTAGATGAAATAAATTATGGTTGCGAATCTAGTAGCCTAAGCTTGTTGATTCGTAGCGGAGTATTCCATATTTGGACTCAATAATTGGAATACAAAAAAACAGACTTGTAGATCTACACTTAGTGTATATGTTATGGCCAAAGCCCGAAATCGGCCAAAGTGGGAACTGGCCGGCCAAATCGGGAAGTGGCCAATATCGCATCACATTGTTCGGCCAATGTCCGATCTTTTCTACGTTTCGGGATTTGGCCAGCCAATGCGAAATGGCATGGGGCGATCGACCAAAGTCGGAAGAAAAAGGTCATGAAAGATTTTGGGTGTTTGTATAGGTACTGTAATCATACCTAATGTATTGATTATTATACTAAATTGGCAAAAAGTAAAATTAGTCTATTACAGTAAATGACCAATCTCTATCATCACTTGTTACAAGAAGAACTTTAATAACATTTCGAGTTACACAGCAGTTTGTTATTTTTACATTTGCAGCGATTTGTTGAGCACTTGGTAGTGAAATTGCATCAAGTGTAGCCTTGACCGCCGGTCAGTGATTGTGAAGACGCGACGGTTGTTTTAGAACACCGTGTTCTGTTCCTAGCTTGTAGAAAGCGCCCTCGACGTTCATGACAACTGCAAGGACGATTCGTGGATCACCGCGACCTCTGTCAACATCTAGTATACGTATGCGTACATTATTTCCAACTTTCGCTGGCGGGAATTTTGCATCTGAATTTTTTAGCATCTTGGCACCTTGAGTTTGCAAACTAACATGAGCTGCTGACCTTTTGTTCCTGATTTCTTGTTTATTATGACATAGTCTGCAAGTAATTTTCCCTTCGTACCCTTCTTCTGCTTCATAACTTATTCTACAAATTGCATGGACATTGTTGTCGCAGGATCCACAAGAATGGGCTGAACTACACTCTTTTTCAGACACTGCACAGAATGTCTCGACTTTCCGTTCGCTCCGGCGCCACGGCAGCAGATTCGTTTGCGGAGGAAGTCGCTGCATTTATAGCATCATCCATTTGTTGGACGTTCTTAAGATTTTCGTCTGTGACTAAGCTATCGACAACTTCTCCGGGCAGGTTTGAGGTGCTCAGTCCCACTTTTGATTTGCAGCCAAACATGGCCTCATATGGCGACTACTGAATTCCTTGATGAAAAGAACTATTTTTCATGATTTGAAAGAATTTGAGGCTCTCAGCCCAATGTGTTGATTCATTGAAGCAGGATGATCTCCGCAAAGCAGCAGACGAACGAAAAATTATCGTCACAGCGTAAGACACTACCACGTACAAGCCGCCATCACACCGGAACCGATAGCTGTGTCGCCTACCGGAGTATCAGCACATTGAATATTGGCCAGGGATTTCCCGCCAGTTTGCGTACTGGCCGGCCAAAGTAGCATATATACCGACTATTTGCAGTACCTACATCGTACATTGGCCACACACTTCGGCCAAAGTGCGAAATGGCCCGCCAATTCGGGAACTGTCCAAACTTCGGGCTTTAGCCGCAACATATGTACGTATAAACCGAAAATGAGTTACCCGGTATAAGATGCTCAAATAGCCTACACTTTGAAAATTTCTTTTGACCGTACAGAACACAAACTTGAATTGAATTGTACATGTAGAATATTACTTAAAGTACTGCACTAAAGTGCTCAAGATCCCTATTGCATTATTATAATCAAAGGTTCTTATTTTAAAATTCAACACTCAAGTCGATACTAAAAATATAAACTATAAAAGTTCAAGATTCCTGGAGAACAAAGTCCAAAAGCAACCAGGGTCAGTTTACGAGTAACATTTCTGAATTATTCACGATATTCAAGATGTTCGGAACCTACGGTTTTTTACAATTTAAAATTGTAGAACTTCACGCCTCATAAATTTATACACTGTGTCCAAGATAAGGAGGGCCACTATGGGGATTTCGGAAACGGTAAGAGATAGAGTTTCGGTTAAATGGGAGAAAAGTTGGGCAATTTTGAGTTTAGTACAATGAAATTTTTAAACTTACGAAATTCCGAACCGTTCCGAAGTTATGCGACAAAAAGCGAATTTTCAGGATTTCGTTTTTGACAAATTGTTACTTTGTCGTTGATGTTAACTGAAAAGTAAAAGGACCTTCTACAGGTACTTTTTAACGTTCTTTAACATGGCATACAGCAAATTGGAATCCGACGTTTCGTTTTCGAGTAACCATCATCAACTTTATTTTTTTAAATACGGTCCTGATTTTTTTATGCATAATATTAGAAGAGCTTTTTATTCTGCATTCAAGCATGTATCACACTTTATGGTTTTATTGCGATTTTATACTTACTTTACGATTAGCGGAAAAAATCCTAAGTACGAACCTGTATCCTTCCTCAATAACATTCAAACTGAATTTTATTTATAAATGGACTTTTGCTAACTGTGCTTTCCTCATCAAATTAATGAAATGACACAGAATTTTCAATTTTGAACACAAATTTTATAACCAAGTGTACATAATTACAAACAATCAACTAACACGTCATAAATGAACAGAAAACATTTTATGAAACGAAAATTTAAACATGACACATACCAATAATTAGAAAAAAATTATAATAAATGCTCGCAAAGCCCTCCTTAGTTCTCCAATCGTCAATAGCATCTTCTAACTGTAGATTCCAAAGCATTCTTTAACATTGTAGGTGTTACAGTTTGGAATCGGTTAAGTACAAGCTTTCGGAGTTCTTCTTCTATTCCAAAGGTATCTTTGTAAACATAATTTCTTACGTACCCCCAAAGAAAAAAATCCAGCGGGGTTATTTCGGAAGAACGAGTTGGCCAGGGCGTTTCAGAATTGGCGCTTAAAACTCTTTCGGCAAACCTATTTGAAAGGTAATCCTTAACCACCCGTGAATTGTGCGCAAGTGCACCATGCTGCTGAAACCAACAATTGCGTACTACGGCTTAGGGTAAAATATCAAGAGCATCTTCCAAAGTAGAATCTAGTAAATTTAAGTACAATAGTAAAATAAGTATAAAATCGCAATTAAACCATAAAGTGTGATACATGCTTGAATGCAGAATAAAAAGCTCTTCTAATATTATGCATAAAAAAATCAGGACCGTATTTAAAAAAATAAAGTTGATGATGGTTACTCGAAAACGAAACGTCGGATTCCAATTTGCTGTATGCCATGTTAAAGAACGTTAAAAAGTACCTGTAGAAGGTCCTTTTACTTTTCAGTTAACATCAACGACAAAGTAACAATTTGTCAAAAACGAAATCCTGAAAATTCGCTTTTTGTCGCATAACTTCGGAACGGTTCGGAATTTCGTAAGTTTAAAAATTTCATTGTACTAAACTCAAAATTGCCCAACTTTTCTCCCATTTAACCGAAACTCTATCTCTTACCGTTTCCGAAATCCCCATAGTGGCCCTCCTTATCTTGGACACAGTGTATACGCAAGGTTATAGTTTTAGTCACAAAAGGCATAATTCAGAAGCAAAAAATGGGTAGTTTGATATTGTAAATACGTTGTAGGATTTGCAAGAAATAATGAATAATAAATAAAGCTCATTGTGGTGTAAGTATAAGTGCAATTTCCTTCTAAAATTGCTCTACCAAGACTACCTGAAATATTTGCTGTACAAGTGGAGGTTATATAAACTGAAAGTCTCATTTCCATTACTATTGTAACTCTCATTCTTTCCTGGATTTACATTTATAATTAAGCTGTTCATAAAACACGAGTATTTATTTTTAACCTTGAATGTTAGAAAAGCTCCTACGCATCCATTATTTACTTTAAGAGTATAGCTAAGTTTAACAAATGCAGGAAATCGTTCTTCTTAAGCACTTATCAGTAAATAAAAAAACCTTATCACTAAGAAAAAAAATTGCTCATGTTCAAAAAGGCATTTAGAATTCTGTTTTCATAAGGGACACACCACATGTTTACAAATGAATACGTTTAAGAAATTAACAGACAGAAGAAGGGACAGAAGCATGCGGAAGAATAGAAAATTCACTTTAATTGTCTAGACAATGTGTATTTTATACACGCAACGAGCTTCCTGATATCACATTAAAAAGTAATGGTCCCAACTTATCTGCTTAATGACATCATGGGCATAATTCGTTAATTGTAGGACATTTTAATATTGATCTACTCGATGTTAATAGCATACACCCAAATGTATTCCTAGACATTATCTCATCTTCTAGCTTAAGCCTATGCTAAGAGAGCTCACGCGTATCTATAAATCATCATCGACATGCATTGACAATTTCTTCATCTCGGAGAGTTACGCATCACTTACTGTCATTAATGATAAGTGTTCCCGTTTCTGTAAATTTCTTCTATCTGAAAAATGGAACGATGTCCATCAGCTCTCATATCCTGATAAAGCTTTTAATACATTTTTGAAACATTTAAGCGCACCTTCAATGCATGCTTTCCAATGAAATCCCGTCCACCACATAGCAAAAGTGCGTGCCCGTGGATGACTAAAGATGTGAAATTATTGAAAAGTAAAATTCTATTGTACAGCGATTTATCTAAACTCCATTCACAGTATATCGAGCCTTATCGGATACTCAATAAGTTTTATCAAAGTCAGCTAGTTCATAAAAAAAGGGAGTACTTTAACAAAAAAATTATACACTCCTCTAATAAAACTAAAACCACACGGGGCATTGTTAAATCATTAACTAATGGTAGGTAATGACACCACGACTAAGATTCAGATTTATCATTATGACAATCTGGTGAATAATCAGGAAGCTTCGAATTTGTTCAATACTCACTTTTCAAAGTCATTCAAACATATTAATGCAAATGTTAACCTCTCTGAAACACCTCACCGCGTTGCATTGCTCTCTTCTTCTCTATTTTTCAAGCCTCCTTTAGATATAATTTCTATTATTAACTCCCTGAAACCATCTGCATCATATGGTATCGGCGAAGTGTCGTCGAATCTCTTAAAGATATTCAAACACGCGGTTGCCAGTCCTTTATGGCATATTATGAATTTAATTTTTATAACCGGCATCTTTCCTACTCAACTTAAATGTGCGGTGATTAAACCTTTGTTTAAGAAAAATGACCCTCACTGTATTGGTAATTATAGGGCCATCAGTTTGCTCACGTGTTTCGCTAAGGTCTTTGAATACGCCATTAATCGTCATATACCTACAATTTCTATCGTTGAAGTATAGAATACTGAAGAAATCGTATCATGTTCTTCAGTAAATTATAGAGACAAACCTTTTGCTGCAAATGAGACCAGGTACAGGTAGAAATTAAATTTAAAAATGGCGAGACATGTTCTAAATTTTTGGCTTCGCTTTTGTCTGTAAATGTAGGAGTTCCTCAAGGATCCGTGTTGGGGCCTATCCTTTTTATACTATTTATTACTGATATTGACATATCCTTAAATTCTTTAGTTTTATATGCTGATGACACTACGGCATTAATCTCTGGAGAAAACAAATGCGATGTTCAAACAAAGGCTTGTGAGATGCTAAATAAACTTAGCAATTGGTTTAATTTTAACCGATTGTTCTTAAACCAAGAGAAAACGTCTATTGTCCAACTCTCATGTCTAAGCAGTACAATAATTGAATCAACGATACCTATTCAAGCTAACGCTAAATTTTTGGGTACCTATTTATATAGATAAAAATCTAAATTGGAAATGTCAGTGCGAACACCTAGTAAAGAAGCTAAACACCTATTGTTATCAAATACGCAACGTACTAACTGATAGAAATAGACCACAGCTTAACCTATTATTTTGCTCGAATACATTCCGGGCTTTCGTATGGCATTATTGTCTGGGGATCGTCTAGCTCAGCAAAGAGAGTATTTATTACTCAAAAAAGGATAGTTCGGTGTATCATGGGTAGTAGCAAAAGCATCTTCATAAAACTACGCATATTAACTCATGCATCTAAAAATCCATCTGTTTTTTTAAATTTCATTAAATTGTCACAGTTTTTGGTTTTTAAATATTCATTAACAACTACAAAAAATAGTCGACTACATTTAATTAGTTTAGAAGTTATTAATTAAACAGTTATTTTTTTCCAACTTTGAAGACCTAATAACTTTTTACCTGCGCATTCTAGGATATAAATTTATTTAAACAACCGTCTTTATTTTATGCCTATTATTTATAGTTATCGTACTTCCCACATATTCAGACTCTCCCTATAGGTATATACACATCCCTTGTTTATATACCTTATATAAACAAGGATACATCTTAGAAGTCTTATCATTCATCTTTACTAAGTGATATCATTTATGTACTACGTATCAGCGACTTACATCTATATAACACATGAAAAAGAGATCAATTCGTAACCCCTATAAGGAGGTTTAAATTAGCTCAGCATTTTTCCACCTTAAAGGGTATTAAAATATTCAACCCTCTTCCCATCGCTAAAAAAAAATCAGAAAATACTAAAAGGATTTAGATCACCATTTAAAAAAATCCTCTTGGATTGTGCTCCATACACCATAAATGACTTTTTAGATTTATATTGTTAAAAATTGCCTGTTCTGTGTATAAATTTTTATTGTTATTTTAATGTATTTTTCTCTCTTTTTAAACATTTAATTACATATATGTATCTTTACCACTGAATGGTTACCATCTGCCAGGGATATAAAATATATACCTATTATTATATTGTTCTTAAGGTTCAATTGTTATCGCTACAATTATTAATTGTATTAAATTGTATTTAGCGTACAGAATCAATTAAATTTAAAATTCGGTCATATACAACCGATTTAGCGTGTTTGCTATATATAAAATCATGATGATTAAAATCTGGTATTTCATACTTTCCATACATTTTAGCTTCATCTTGCAGTTGGCTATACAAAATTTCAGCATCCTACAAGCCGTCAATGTATATCTATAATACATTAAAAGCACAGCATAGATCACATACCTTACTTGTACACCAATCATTTTTTGAGTATATTAAATAAACCGGAACCTCGATTTTAGAAACATTATAAATGGGTGGAGTTAATTGATCATAAACAAAAAGGTTTTTTTTACCGAAATCGTAAGAACGAAATTCATGTATGGTTTCATCACCAATTTGTTGATACACCTTTAAAGATGTTCCTTCTGGAAATTGGTTGAAAATTATAGGATCAACACTCTACGGTAACAATATTGTAATGGAAGTGAGTCATAGTGGGTTACATACTGCATCAGTTTCTTTCTCTGGTCCCATATTAGCAAGATTAATAATTCGAACACAAGTTTCCATTAATCTTGGGCTTGTTTTACAAAAATTTGCAATTACTTGTATCAGACCTCCCGGCGCAAAAAGTTTTGCGATCCCTATGTTTGCGAATTGATTCTAGAAATAATACGTGAATTATTGGTTATCGTGTCAAAAATTTGTCTCACTATTATATCTGTAAATAACACGCCAATTCTAAAAAAAAGCGATTTGGTATTTCTCATTCCACCATTTGGTGCAATTAATATGGACAATTTCACCATTCTTTTAACCTCGCTTGGAAATCTTGAACCATATTGCAACAATGTAGTTGTACCTAAAGAGTGCCCAATGTAGATAACATGCCCCTCTTTACCGGTTTTTTTCACAATATATTTCAACATTGCCGGTACATCGTTCAGGCCTAAATGGTCGATACTAAAAAAATTCTGAAACTACCATTTAATTAAGGAGTTAGTAAGTACTTATAGTTCCAAAACTGGTTTTGGTTAGGACTGAAGGTAGTGTGTTTGTTAGAGTAAGACGTTCCTCTAAAATTACCAATCCATACATCGTAACCGTTGTTAGCCAATGTTAAACCTGAAAGAATATTGTGAACGTCTACGGAAAAAATTAGGTTTGTCCACAACGGTGAATGTAAAGATTGAAATTGCTTAAGAATTGGGAACACAAACCTAAAGAAATATTTCCTAAACCAACAAAACAACCCCCTGCATGGAAAAATCCATGCTGTAGCATTACGGGTTCCTTTCTTGCGCCTGCATCGAGCCTATAGTTAGGAATTCGAAACATTGTGAGTATATATTTATCGAGTGTGAGCACCTTATGAATCTCTAATGGATAACCGTGAGTTTTAATAATAGTTGGCTATAAAAATTGATTGAATTTCCGGTTTAAACATTTTTAAAGGGAACTTACCGCGTCAGAATCAGCAGCAACATCATACCAACACCTCTCATTAGTGTTAATCGTATAATAATCTGAATAGGTTGGACATACGTTTTTTTTAGTGGTATCTGCTTTAATTGTACTTAAAAAAAGAGCTACAACGAGGAAGGCATACATTGTCTTTAATCTTATTCACACGATAAGTTAAAAAAACTTCGCAAAGTACTAAAAATAAGACTCGACTAAGTCGTGCGATATGAACATTGCACAGGTAAACTTGCACGGTTAATTTAGTTCAAACGTTTTCTTTTCTTAACAAGCTAATTATAATTATTAATGAGCGATATTTATTTTCTAATTTTTAAATTAGTGGAAAACTCACACAGAATGTCATTTAAAATTAATAGTATTCATTCCACAATCGTATGGGGATGGCGTAATCAAAATTTATAATTTCTATAATTTTTTTTGGTAAAATTCAGACCAATTACCGATTGAGAATGGACAGGTTAGGTTACAGGCAGAAGGTTTATATTATATTTTAGATATCTTAATGATTTTGAACAAGGTTCGTGAGAACATTACATACCGTAATAAAGAAGTACCTATTTTTGCACCTCATTGTAATTAGTTAAGGAAGGCCTTTTTGAATAATAAGCTATACACAGGGAAATATATTTCCCAAACTTAAATATAAATCCGATTAAATATGTAACGTTACCAGTTCATTATTTATTCATTAAGGTCGAAATATGTTTCAAAGATCAAAGACTACTACATCTTAGATTTGATTTTCCTATTGTATGTAAGTAGTGCCGGGAAATTTAACTATTGTAGGTTGTTAGAATGGTTACGTGACTAGGCAAAGGGGACATAGTTATATACGAGGTGTGGCTATTAAATAACGAGACTGACGCCGCTACAGAAGAAGTGAAGACTTTTAGCACTTAACGTCAATGTATGTACACGCGTTTCTCGTGAGCTCCGTATTTAGCTCAATTTTGCATGTGAGTGTGCGGATTTTCAAGTTGTGATTCCACAAATTGGGTGAGTTCGTTACGCTCGGTGCAATGTTTTTACGAAATTGACAAGAATTGTAATAACTAACAATTGAAGTTATAATTGAAAACTTTGACAATGTTGTATACGTATTTAGTTGCAACTAAGTAACCGATAACTCGCAAGGACGCTAACTTGTTTCGGTGCGGGCCGTTTGATTATCGTCTCTGCATATAAACATACTTCACGACAAGTTTTCGTTCAGAAACTAAACGATATTATTCCGCGCTAATTAATCTCCTTGGTTTGTGACGTAATTAATACATACAATCCTCTTCTCATACTACCAGAGCTTACAATGTCGCTTAATATGTCTCCCTCCAACTCGATAAAGGCAGGCAAAACTAGGAGCACCATGGTGACTCTAACTAAGCAAATTCGCGAAAAAGATGAGGAAATTGTTAGACTAACCGAATCGGTTCAAGCATTGCAAAAGGAATTGTCTCTAAATTCACAAGTGATCTCCAAACTAAGGAATAGGATCGAGTTCAACTTAAACGAGAGCTTAAACATGGAGAGCTCACTACAGGAAGAGAACTCAATGCTGTCATCGGGAATTCATAAATTAAAATCGGAAAATATAAAGTTAACCAGTATAATTACAGATCTTAAAGATGAACTATATCAAATAAAAGCCAAGGCTAACAACGATAAAATCAACGAGGTGGTGAATACCCTTCAACTAGAAAACGCGAGTCTTGTTACCATAATTCATAACTTAAAAGCCGAAAACAAAAATCTTGCCAATGCGCATTTCGACGCGAAAAGTAAATTAGATTTACTAGAGAATAGGGCAAATGCGACTAAAAGGGAAATGTCTACCCAAACTGCTAACGTCCTGACAACTTCAATAAAAAACACGCAATCCAAAAAGAAACACGGTAACTGTAACACTCCTGATTTAAACTCAACAGTTACTCGTAACTCCATTTCGCGGGCCGAGGGTGTCGGAGTGGCCGTTTCCGCATCGTATCCCCGTGCTAACGACATGGACCCCTCCGCAGCAGCCAACAAATCAAACCCAGTGGCACCAAAGGCGGTTCCTAAGCAGGACAACACAAACAGAAAACTAAGCGATATGACCAATTGTAATCGAAACACAAAGTCAATTTTAGAGGAGATCACTGCAGCCACACCCTCCCTAGATGTCCCTAACAATAGGAAGTCGAGAAACAGAATACTCATACTAGGAGATAGTCATGCTCGGGGCATGGGACCGAGAATGAATCACTTGATTAACACTTCCTCAACAGAGATTCTGAACATTTTTAAGCCAAACGGACGACTTGAAGACATTCTGTGCGATATCAACAGACTGACACGGGATTTCACCAAGGATGACATTGTTATTGTGATCGGCGGCTCCAACAATGCGCTTCAGCGAGCAGGTCTAGACTTAACCGGTGTAGTGCGCGCATTACGCGACTTAAAAAATAGACTTCATCTGGTATTGCTGTCCACTCCCTTTGTGCGAAGCACCAGGGGTGCATACTTAAATGAAGTGATCTACAAGAATAACTTAAATATATACAATAACTTATCTAGAGACAATAGCAGTAGTTTTAAGTACATCGACACCAATCGGGAACTAACGGATAGAGATTTTTCTAGAAACGGCGTACACATGAGGCCAACAGCAAAAAAGAAACTCCTCAAGTTACTAGCTCATTACATATCAATGTTGTCGTTCAATCTCAAGAGTGATGTCCCGCCCCCCACACTTGTTAATAACAATTTAACTTATGTTCCCATCAGGAACAGCGTTTCGGATGTGAATTACATCAATCCAGGCAGTAACGGAGTCCCCCGTTTTCTTTTTTTAGTAAAAGACCTATCGCCGATGTTGGCAGGGTAAGAAAACCTCATATAGAGTCAACTATAACAAACAAAACAGTAGAAATTAGAGTAGGACGTGTTAATGTAAGGTCGTTAATAGGTAAAATAAATGTAATTGAACTTTTCACTGAAACCTATTTGCTGGACATTTTGCTATTGACTGAGCACTGGTTATTAAACGGGGATATTGAGAACCTAAAAATAGCAAACTTAAACTAATTTCATATTGGGGTAGGTGTATACATCAGCATGGTGGGGTAGCGATATTTGGTAGGGAAGGATTGCGTTTGAAAAATATATGTATGGACAATTGGACAAGAGAACGCGATTGTGAAGTGTGTAGTGTTGGTCTTGAGATAGGTAGAAATATTGTAAATATAATGTGTATTTATAGGTCACCCTCCGGTGATTTAGCTAAGTTTTTTGAAATATTGCATGATATCATGAGGTTGAACAAAAAAAGTTTTCTAATTATGGAAGACTTAAATAGTGATTTTTACAAGACTCTCGCAACAAACTTGCCCTGTCACACATATTAGACTCGTTTAACTGCAAAATGTTAATTCAGGAACCGACTAGGTGCTTCACAAATATTAATGGAAAATGTCCATTTCATGCTTGGACTATGTAATAGTTAACGAAGGTTATGAAAAGATGGTAAGCAGCTGCATCAATTTGGAATGCGACATTGCGGATCACACAGCCCAAATTATTGAACTTAGTGGTACAATCAGAAGGCAACCGGAGCTGAATAGGAAATGTTCATTTCGAGTTATTAATGAAAATTTGATTACCAAACTTAAAGGAGACATAATGGCAAATCTAGATATTAATGTAAACCCTAAGAATCTTGACCAATCAGTGAAGGTTTTAGTAGAAACCTTAAAATACTACATAGATTTAAGGCTCCCAAGAAAAGAAAAAATCATTAGACCGAATAAGGGATGGGTATTGGGTAACCACAGAGCTCAAACAAGAGTCATTGGAGTTAAGGGAACTATATTCAATAGTTAAAAGGGGTTCCCTCCTAAATGAAGAATTGGCAAACGTGTATAAACTTAAAAAGAGCATTTTCAAACGAAAAGTAAAACAAATAAAGCGCAACTATTTTGAAGCTAAAATAAGTAAATCAAAGAATTAATCCTGTATCTGAACTAGTGTCCCGCATAATAGTATATTCTTTAACGAGTGTAGAATGGTGGCTATTATTCACGCGGATGAAGTTTCCAAAACGAACGAGCGCAGCGAGTGAGTTTTGGAATCATCCAAGTGAATAATAGCCATTCTACACAAGTAAAAGACTATACTTTCTCCACGACTATACATAAAAAAAATTTTAATCGAAAAAAATTCCTCCATTGGGAATCGAACCTCGATCGCCCGCGTAAAAGTCAAGTATCTCTACACTGAGCTATCTACCACATTTATTTTTGAAAATTAGCGTGATTTCTGATAATCATAGAATGTGATTGGCTGACGAGAGTGAATTCTTTTTCATTCTTCACTGGTATGAAGAATTTATGTTTTTCTTTAGCTAAATATGTAAAAAGAATTTGTGCATTCTTATATAGTCGTGGAGAAAAGTTATTTCTGATTTATCTACCCACTAACATCAGTTACTAGACATATAGTAGTCTCAAAGAAACTAGGGTAGACAACACCAAATGGTGGACGGACTCTTTTAGACGCCATTTTAAAAATGGCTACCGCGAAATTTAAGTTTTTTGTATCTCGATTAATAAACGTCGTAGATTGTTGATTTTGGTGTCCAAATATATGTTTTCAAAGTCATAGAATTTGAATTTTTGATTAATGTAACATATAAATATCTATTTCTTAAAAAATTAACATATAAATACAGATTTCGAACATGGTGGACACACTGTCAAGCCTAAATATAATAGGGAGTTACCGGATATAGACCTCCAGAGTTTAGGAAGGGGTTTTTTCCAGGTTTTTTTTTTCCCGAACCCCAGACCTCCAACATGTCACAGTTGATTATGTGTCGTATTGCAGCTAGTTTCACTTATTCGCTTCATGCCTTGGTTTGTGATTGCAATCCAGCGGTGTGTTGAGGAAGAAATGTATACGAAAACCCCGAGGGGGACTTCTCCCTTCCCCTTGAAATCCAGTGTGGACTAGCCATGAAACCATAAAATCGCTTGAAGTCCTATGGAAATCACTTGACATCCCGTTGAAATCTCGTGAAAGCACATCAACCGTTGCGCGAACTTCTTTATTCAATGCATGAACTCAAATGAATTGTAATTACTTGAAAAATAGCTTTTCTTTGGGTATATTTTCTGAAAATTTCGGGTCAAACTGACCGTTTTGCATTCTAATTTTTGGAACTCATAATCGCTTTACAAAATATCTATATTCGAAGACATGGAATACTATCAAGACGGAAGCTGAAAAAGTGAGTACAACATTTTAGGATTCTGTGACCGAGACAGCCGTTTATTAAAAACTATGAGGGGTGCTTCAAAGTTTTTAGCAGCCAAGTAGACAGATTCCAATAACTGCGAAATATAGCCACGATTAAAAATGAATTATAATGTTGGGCTAATACGCGTCCAGGATACGGTGTATTTTGCAACGAAAATGAGAAACAGACTTTTGCAAAATTCAATAGGTGTTTATAGGAATATTTAAAGCGGATGCATATTTTTTACCAACATTTATTGACAGTGTCGGACATTAATTTTGGCGACAGAATGAACTTTCGTTCTGCGGGAAAGATTTCTTTAGAAATTGTAGTGAACGCTTTAACATTCGATATTTAAAATTATTACCTACTTAAATTTCTTCATTACCTCTTTTTTAAACAAAACGATTGTACATCGACGAGTTTATCAAATATGGGCGTGTCATATCTTTCTTCGAATTTGGCGAATTTAGTTGTACAAAAGTGGTCAGTATAGTCTTAACAAAAATTTTCTCAGCCTTAAATGTTACCATGTATAGAGTTAAATGGGCAAGTTCGTTAAACTCTATCGCAAAGATACAGTATTGGGCTAATATGAATTCTCCTTGTTTATACAGGGTTTCCCACTTGCCTTTCGTTCTTCGATAGTACCTTTAATATTAATTTTAGGACAAAAGGTCAAGAGACATTTCTTATTCAGATGTTCCTTGCTTACAACCTAAAAATATTTTCAGGCCCGCACTGCTCTCGGTTTCGTCTGTACAGGATCGTACTCGATTATTTTAAATGCAACACCTTATAGATTTTTATATTTTTGAAATCCATATTCGATTCTAGACCAAGTTTGTTTAGCCTTTCACTTACTTAAGTCAACTCATTTAGGAGAAAATAAATGTTTTTAAAAATTGTTGCCGAAATCAACAATCAGTAAAAAAAAATCATTATCATAACTATTCAATAATTGGCAACAGAGCAACAAAATTTGAGATTATCATTCATTCATTGATTTTTGTTAATATGTCCTATACCTAAGGGTAATAGTTTCCGAGATAATAACCTTAGTTTAAATTATTTTGTTTTTTCGGCCAATTCTGAAAATAAAATTAAAGGAACCAACAAACAATAACAATAGATATAGTACGTAACAATCTCCATATAATTTTCATTGGGAGTTACCAAGCGTGTAAAAGTTTGGCCCCCCCTCCAGGATTGTTATCAATGACTCATTGAACAATATTAGAGGGGGGGGAAGGTTGAACGGCCGCCATCTTGTCCGCCATCTTGAAAAAGCCCGCGAACCTATTTTTGGCTATATCTTAGCAACCGTATGTCCAAATCGAACGTACGTAGACTCTAATTGCACAGTTTTGTATTCCTAAGATAAATTGTTATATAACCGAAATTGATAATCCTAGCGGATTTCATGTTTTTTGGCTAAAAAGCTTAAATTATGGAATATGTAAAAAAACGCTAAACAACATATCACTTTTTATTTTATTATTATTAATCTTTTAGATCTCGCTTTTATGAATAAAATGCAAAAACAATCAACGAAATCCGAGCACTGGTTACGAAAATATACAGGATTTAGGAATAGGTAGCGCACCTTTGCTGGCACAATAATTGGTAGTTACAGGTCAAATTGAAAATTTCATAAGTTTGTTCTCTACAAAATATGCGAATATGCAAAACTTAGTGTCGGTACAAAGTTCCTTGGTGTAGAAATGGACAGAGAACTCAAATGGAAATCCCAGGGTGATCACGTGGCAAAAAAACTGACAAAATCATATTATGCGATTTACCAATTAAAGGATTATTTATCATTAAATGGTCTTATAAACATATACTATGGGATGGTATACTCCCACCTGGCATACAACTTATCAATCTGGGGGAGGTATGAGAATATTAATAAATTATTTGTGGTTCAAAAAAGAATAGTTCGACTAATTTTCAACATTCCCTTCAGAGCAACATGCAGAGACGCATTTATTAAGTACAACATTCAACATTTCCGTGTGTTTACATTTATAGAATAGTACTCTGTTTCGTTAAATCATACCTCGTAAAGAATAGACATGTGACAACGACGGGTCGTGAGAATAGTAGGTCCAAACAGCTGAAACTACCACAGCACACTAAAACATATGAAAAGACAACGTTACGGGGATAAAATTCTATAATAAACTAGATGTTAGCATTAAACGACTACCTTTGCAGCTGTTTAAAAAGAAGATCAAAACTATATTACTGGCCAAAGCATTCTATACTTGCAGCGATTACATGAATGACAAGTGAGCAACAAACCTGGGTGGGCAAAGTTGATGGTTTATGTTGTGAACTACGCATAAGTACGACAATGATTACAATATTGTAAACAAGCAAATCTTGTAGATATTTTACTAAGATTTATAAGTTTATTTTTTAGTATAACTGTTCTCTGTATATGTATTATTGGTTGTGTTGCCCAGGGTCTTTGCTTTTGCTTTTGGTTTTTGCTTTTGCTTCTCCTTTTCCTTTCTTTTTGTGATTTTATACTGTAATGTAACTGACGTGTTCCACATCCAAATATGAGATATTTCGGACAAATAAAAATTATTATTATTATTTATTGATTCACACTTACATAGTGGTACTTACAGTAATTAAATTTATGGGGGACAACATCCAACCACAAATTCATTTTTAAGGAATCTTAAAATTAAATAAAATTATATTATATTAATAATATTATTAAATAATATTATTAATTATTATTAATTAATAATTACCATTAATAATTTATAAGTGAAATTAAATTAATTTATATTAATTTATATTATTATTATTATTATTATTATTATTATTATTATTATTATTATTAGTGAGCATGCGTGAAACGTCAGCGACCGACAGTTGTTTATCGTAAAGCCTTCGTTCGTATTAGAGTTGTTTTTTTGTTTCGCCGGAAAAATGTTAAGTGTAACAATAGAGCAACGAAATTTCGCATGAAACTTGGAAAAACCGCTACTGAAACTTATAATTTATTGAAACATGTGTATGGCAAAGAATGTTTATCGCGTGCACGTGTTTTTCAGTGGTTAAGCGTTTTCAAGATGGCCGAGAAGACGTTCAAGATTATTCACGTCATAAACGGATGATAATATCAAAAAAATCGGTAATCTGATTCGATCTGATCGTCGGCGTCAGCATCACGTCGGTTAAGCATTCGTACGATTCCTGAAACTGTAAGAATTGATGAAGAATCCGTACGGCAAATTTTACATAACAATTTTAACATGCAAAAAGTGTGTGCCAAAATGGTGTTTAAAATTCTAACGTTTGAACAACAAGAAGCATGCAGAAATGTTTGTACTGGCATTGAAAATGATCCAAACTTATTGTAAAGGATGGTAACATGTAACGAATCGTGGTTTTTACTTATAATCCCTGAAACGAAGTGCAATCCATGCACTGGAGGAGCCCATCTTCACCTAGAGGCAAAAAACCTCGAATGAGCAAATCAAAATTCAAAGCAATGATTTGATATTCATGGGATTGTGTACCTCCACTAGGTTCCTAAAGGTCAAAGTATTAACTAACATTACTACCTTCACGTCCTTGATGAACTCCGTGAAAGAATAAGAAAAAAACGACCCGAATTGTGGAAGGTCATGGCATGGGTTCTCTACCAGCACAATGCGTCGACTCATTCCGCATTGTCTGTCAAGAGGTTTCTAGCCAAGTACATCATCCCCGTGTTAGACGATCCGCCTTATTCTTATTGGCCGGATCTTGCGCCGTGCGACTTCTATCTGTTTCCTAAGGTGAAATCTGCATTAAAAGGAACACGATTTGAGTCCGTTGAAGTGGTGAAAAAGAAAGCGGTCCGCGTCCTGAATCATACAGAAATACAGGGTGTTTCAGACCACCCGTACCGCCCAAATATCTCGCGAAATACAAAACGCATTGAAAAAAGAAAAAATACGTCTAAAAATTTTTTTAAGATTCTATTGTTTGATAGTAATAGGATGTCCCCATTCCCACCCCCGCGGAGTGGAGAGGGGGGTAACTTCGTAATCTGAAATAGCACCCCCCAGTTTATTATGCAGATTTGAATTCTCCGTGAACAAATAGGAACTTTTTGTTTGAAACATTTTTTGAAGTTCGTGACAGATGGCGCTATGATCGCCGAAAGAAGTTTTCCGATTACCTATGCTAATTTGATGGCAGTTTTGTTAAGTGACAATCAAAAATGTTAATGCTTTGTAAAAGGGAAGAGGGGGAGCTTTATTAACCCCCCCTCCCCCACACCGCCACTTCACCCCTAATTTTAAATTTAAACGTATCTCGAATGTCAATGTGTTCTTTACTCGTGAAATCAAAGTATTTCAATTTTTTTTTTCTATTTTCCATCAAAGATAAAAAAGATTTACAAAATTTGACTTCTTCAATCGTGGTATTGAAGAGTTGTTTAAATCTAAAATGGTTGCGTTTTCCCATCCTAGGTTATGGGCCGTAGGGGTAAAGTGGCGGTGTGGGAAAGGGGGGGGTTAATAAAAGCTCCCCCTCTTCCCTTTTACAAAGCATTAACATTTTTGATTGTCACTTAACAAAACTGCCATCAAATTAGCATAGGTAATCGGAAAAACTTCTTTCGGCGATCATAGCGCCATCTGTCACGAACTTCAAAAAATGTTTCAAACAAAAAGTTCCTATTTGTTAACGCAGAATACAAATCTGCATAATAAATTGGGGGGTGCTATTTAAGATTACGAAGTTACCCCCCTCTCCACCCCCGGGGGTGGGAATGGAGACATACTATTACTATCAAACAATAGAGTCTTAAAAAAATTTTTAGACGTATTTTTTCTTTTTTCAATCCGTTTTGTATTTCGCGAGATATTTGGGCGGTACGGGTGGTCTGAAACACCCTGTATATCAAACAAATGCATAAAAAATGTAAAAGCCATTACACCTTTATTTTTTTGAAGTCACTTTTAAAGTCGCTCAAACTGTAAAAATGGTGAGTGATTAAGTAGGTATGTTTTAATAACACTCTGAAACTTGCGATGCTTCAAGGAAGTCACAGATGGTGGAAGAGATTTAAAAAATGTTGTACACCAGTAGTTAGTACAACACAATTTTTTTAATCTCACGTAATAGCCTCTACAATCGTCCCTATATCTGACACTCAGCATACTTCTGATGCACCTTCTTTACATTGTGAATACCCTGTTTAATACTGCGATAATACCATACATAATGTTGGTGTGTGCATAACTGAAATAGACCAACCTTAGCACTTTTGTCGATAATTGAGCTGACAAATACAAATACAAATACCACGCCGAAGTAATCCAAAGAATTTGCTTCAAATGCAATGAAGGTTTTAAGTGTGAACAATAGTGAATTAGTTTTTTCTTCGTTTAATAATTGTTCGCAGTGAACCATTTTTTGGCCATTTGCTTTACAATTTCTGAAAGATGTACCGTTTCGTCGGCTTTCTTGAGGAATTGAACAAAGTTGTATCATCAGGATATAATAGCAAATTAGAATTTACAGTCGTTGATGTAAATTAGAAATAAGGGGGACCAAGGATCCATGAGTCATTGGCAATTGGCAAAGGGGGAAAAGTGCACATGTCCGCAGGAAAAATCTTTTTTCCGGGGTGCTTGTGTCTGAGGTGGGGGTGGGGGAGGGTGTAGTTATATACATATATTGTATATAGTATATGCCACAATTAGTTACAGATTTGAAGTTGGTTGAAATTAGAATTCTATAAGAATTCGCGGCTTTTACTTGTTTAATCTGAACTTATTTATATTAATTTTAAGCTGAGGGTCTAGCTAGAATTATTTTATTAACGTCATTCATCAAATTCAAACTGCAGCGCATGGATTTCAATTCGTTGTCAAACCATTTTATACTAAATTGATTACCGCGATGTAATTTCTGGGTCCTTGGCATCAGTTTATCCCTTCACTCCATCACCCCCTTCATCCACCCCACTCCCAGCCCGTTCCCACCTAAGATCACCTTTATTCCTCTGCCCTCTTCTCTCAGCTCTTTACATTCCCTCATCAAATACCACACACTATCTCTACATTGGCAAAATCTTTATGTATTAAAAAGTTCGGTGAATGGTCCCACAGTTTACAAACTGAGCTGGTTAGGATAAAGTATCCGCGCACACGCACAGCGAGGAATGTCAACAAGCGCCCCCTATCGTGCAAATCACCGCAATGAACCAGTAGTGCACACTGCATCTAAGAAACGGAATCAGTGTGAGAGCGCGTGTCATTGCAATATGGAGCGCAAAATAGAGTAAGGGATGAATATAAAGTTTTGTTTCCAGTTAGACAAAACGGACAGTCAATGGTTTGGTGTTCATTGTCCAATTCATCAAAATCATCATGAATTTGCACACGACGGTCAATCTGACAACGGAGAAATTTACGAGGGAGTTTTGAAACCGCAGCGCTGCAACGTGTCCACTGTCCACTTGTCCAGCGGGTTCGACCTGAACGGTACTGGAGTTGAGTTAGAGTTACTGTACGACAACGTCCGTCTGCGATTCGCGTGCTCAACTTTCTCGCTCAACGCAAGGTCACTGCTCTTCCACACCCTTCTAATTCACGGGATTTGGCACCAGCAGACTTCTTTTAAATTATCCTAGGATGACTTTTTGACTTCTTTTGTAATATGGGATCTGTACAATTATGTCAAATATTATGAATGATAATGGGTCTAAAAAGGACGACTATTTAAACATTTAAAGTTTGGTTATAGGTCAACAAGGTAAGTATAAATGCACCATGTCCTGATAGGGTTGATTTGATCTTTTGGGAAGTGGACTCCATCGTTGATCAGGGTAGTTTTTCTGCAGGTAATTCTAAACTTTCCATATCTGCCGTTAATTTAGGTTCTTACACTTTCCGTGTTCTTTAAAAAACGGACTCCCATTAAAAAAAGAATTAATATATCTGCGGAATCTGTTTCATAAACTAAAAGAATAGAATACACTAATAAAACAGAGAGGGCGCAATGTCGGCATTGGATCAATTGGATCTACAGTGACTGTATTACAAACAGTGACGACAAGCGTGGTATCGATTTTGATTGGCCGTGGTATATTTTGCATCTTAATGGCGGCCTGACTGTGTTTACCTTTGATCAGCGTGTTATTTTTATTTTAATTTAGCAAGTTGCTAGGATACCACCGTTGAGTTCATATAAACCCGCCCACAATTTTGCCTCTTAATGGCGGATAATCGCCGCTTGTCGTCACTGTTTGTAATAAAGTCACTGCAGGGATCTGCAGTGACTCTATTACAAACAGTGACGACAAGCAGCGATTAGCTCCACCCATCCGCCATTAGGAGGTAAAATTTTGGGCGGGTTTCTATGAACGCAACGGTGGTATCCTAGCAACTTGCTAAATCCAAATAAAAATCACACGCTGATCAAAGGTAAACACAGGCAGGCCGCCACTATGAGGCAAAATATACCACGGCCAATCAAAATCGATACATCGCTTGTCGCCACTGTTTTGTTTGTAATAGAGTCACTGTAATTGGATCTGCGGATACGAAGGATTCATTGTTCAGTTACGGAATCTCTGAAGTGGAATATTTTTAAAGTGTAAAACTAGTTATGGTTGACCATTAATTATACAT
The DNA here is from genome assembly GCA_036250285.1 of Pyrocoelia pectoralis. Classification (NCBI taxonomy): domain Eukaryota; kingdom Metazoa; phylum Arthropoda; class Insecta; order Coleoptera; family Lampyridae; genus Pyrocoelia; species Pyrocoelia pectoralis. The sequence continues at coordinate 12,050,599 of CM070078.1, forward strand.
TCTTAAAAATGGGCCAAAAAAGTCCAAATTAACGGATGGTTTGCATTAAAAAAAGGAATTGATGTATAAGTTTTTTTTTATTTAAATAAATTGTTTATATACATAAAAGATACGAAATTTGACATTATTCTTTTATATCCGTTAAGAATTTGTTTAGAAATGTAATAAGAGGATTATTTACAAATGCACTTACGTCGTTATGCCAGAGTAAATCTCCATGTGTAAAGTTGTTATTCTTTATTACGTATATGGGGTACCGTGTTGCCTCGCGAGGCAAGGTACTGAACAAAAACTCCACATTCTAAAAATTTCAGTTTATAATAAATGTAATGGGATACTTTCCTAATTACTATTTTTGTACTCATTGCATCATTTGCCGCACGAATAATATAAGTTGGAATTTTTACTTGACCGAGATCTACAATAGATAGATTCGAATTTTTGTACCCCTTCCCATTTTGTTCATCGCCATAATCGTAACTACGAAATTCACCATTAACAACGATTTGTGATAAATGATGAATGGATTTCATTGACACTACGTCAAAAGTCTTCATTAATATTAAAGGCCAGTATTCCTAAAATTAATTTAAATTAAAACAGCTTTCCTAATCAGTGGCGCCGGGTTTTTAAGATCTACATGGGGCAAGGGGCAGCAGCACTACAGGAAAAGCTCATCTTTTAAAATCATAAGGAGCAACGGTGAAGGTATTTTTGAAATATCAAGATAAAAAAACTACTTTATTGCAGTTTCATTTTTATTCATAGAAGACAAAATTTTGGAAAAACATCTAAACTGCATAAAATGTATTTGTTCGTTTGTAATAGAGTACGACATAGACGAAATATTACCATCTGTTCTATGTTGTGAATGATGATTTAACGAAATAACTGATACGCTAACACGCCAACAGCGACAGCCTAGGAAAAGACTAAACAAAACATTTTTTCCGGTCAGTATTGTCACAGACTGTAGTATCGTGTATAGTCATGTAATTTTGATATAAATCTGCATACACTATACAAACAGGTAAACTGAGCCAGTACAGTCATAACATAATTAAACATCTGCATCATAAACATACAGAATTATTTACTTCTGGATCGGTCCTGATCTGATTTTTCTGATAATTTTTAAATTCTCACGCAATCTGCCTACATGGGGACACGCGCCCCGCTGCCCCCATGAAGTCGGCGCCACTGTTTCTAATATAAATACTTACAGGGTTAGTGTTGTCTAAACTAAAATCATAAGTTAATTTCGTGGCAATTTCGCAAAGTCTCATTTGAAATGGAAACGGTAAGCACAAGGCAGACCAATCAAAATATCCGAATCTCCTGATATCAACACTTCCTGCAGTCATGAAATTCACCACAGGCTATAACATAAAGCGGTAATAGATCCTCGTTATAATAATGTAGGCATACTTTACAGAGATATAATTCCAATTGGAGAAAATATGTTTGTTCTTAGATTTCCATTCCTTTGGATGTACGGTAGGACCCAAACTAACAATTAAGTGGATTTTGCTTTGCGCTATTTCAGGAAAACGGGCACTGTATACGTAAGCGGCCGTTGCGCCAAAGGAGAACCCAACGTATATTATTTTTTGCTGAGTTTGTTCATAAACTAGGTCTATTAAAGATGAAACATCATAAGATACATACTCGTCTAATGAATAATCCCAGAATTTGCTATCTCTTCTAGATAGATAGGTATGAGCTGAGTAATGAGTACCCCTAAAATTTCCTAACCAAACATCATATCCGGCATCCGCCAACGTGAAAGGTAAAGATTTATTTCCCTTCAATAGGAAAGCTATACTGTTTTGAAATAAACCATGTTGAAAGTAGACAGGTTGATGTTTTGCTCCATTGTTTTTCTTTTTCACAATTCGATAGACTTTTAAAATGTGGTGATCAACCGTGGCCACTTCATATGTTTCAGTTTCGTATCCATATCGACGGATAATTTCTGGCTAAATTGTGCAAATGTAAGAGTAGATATATTTCATAAAATACTGATATGCTACTTACGACAGTTAAGTCAAGGTCAGGATTGTAATAACACTCTATGTTTTTATCTACATCGGAATAATAATCACTTGAAGTTTTACACGAATTATTATGAGTTTGTAAAAAATGGCGTGCAATTACTATTGTTAAGAATATACAGGTTAATATCCATGTAACAATATCGGAAGTATGCATATTTGCATCTTACTTTGCTTTACTGGACTAATTCAAAACTAAACCGGACGCTAATGTACCTTTTGATTATCTAATCAGTAAATACTAACTTATCAGTTGACGTGGGATTTTATTATAAGTTTACAGCATTATCGAACATAAATTTCGTGAAATCGACCAAAACAGATTACAGAAATAAACAAAGGTAATTAGGTAGATATTAAAACCTGTTTACTATAAATAGTAGTCAATTGAACATTATTAATCAACGATTTGAGATAGTAATAACGCTATTTAAATACAGATGTCACCACGTTCCCTTTACTTTTACAGTGACTCTATTACAAACAGTGACGACAAGCAGCGATTAGCTTCACCCATCCGCCATTAGGAGGCAAAATTTTGGGCAGGTTTCTATGAACTCAACGGTGGTATCCTAGCAACGTTCTAAATCCAAATAAAAATCACACGCTGATCAAATGTAAACACAGTCAGGCCGCCATTAAGATGCAAAATATACCACAGCCAATAGAAATCGATACATCGCTTGTCGCCACTGTTTGTAATAGACTCACTGTATTTACTTTACGCGTCATCTGCGTTCAGGAAATTTGAAGCTCTTTTGGTCTTTAACTCTTGATCAATGTTTCAGACCTTTTCTGAACCGAATGCTTATCGCCATTAGTTGTTTTCTTGACACGCAAAAAGCAAGATAAGCGAGAGATTGTGCACAGAGTGTACTTCAAGAGTATCCTAACGTGGTTTGTCAGATAATTACTCTTGATGACATTCCTTCTCCAAAACCTAGACCTTCCATACATTGATTTTCGTATAAGCAGCACATTTAATTAATGTTCAAACGTTATGCAGTTTCAGCTAACTTGTGCAGTCAATATCTCCTATTCGATCGGGTGTATTACTCATAGGACGTTTATTTCATAGAATTTGTTCTCTATAAATGTAAGGTATACGCATATACTATAACTAACAAAGTATCATGAGGTATACGGTATACTTTTTCTCTTATTGGATAGAGAATTTTTTTCTGATTACAACCATACAATATAAGTGCACCTTTATAATAAAAAAAAATGGTCAGATATTTGTATTTAGTGACTCAATGTAGTAGGGCTATAAACAACAAATGATACACTAAAAGATAACAAGAAAAACTTATTCCAGGTAGTTACACTTAAGAACGACAGATCATTGAGGTAAAAGGAACCTTTAATTATGTCTAATCGCAAGTTGTTACCATCAGTGAAATAATTTGACAAAACACATGTAGGTACTTACATTATTACTTACTCCTCGTAGTGTTATTCGCTTGCAGATATTCCACATTGTTGCTTTTCAAAATCGTACAATAGATAAAAGTTGCTATTCGTGATGAAACGCAACTAAAGTTTTAGCTGACATCCAGCAAACATTGGACAATAATGCTTCTTTGAAAGCAACTATGCCGCTGTTGCACGTTTTAAACGTGGGGATCTGAATATTGGAGCAACACAGACAATCAAAAACTCTAACAACACCAGAGATAATCGATGAAGAGCATGATCCCGTTGTGAATGACCGAGAATTGATATATCAAGGAGATAGTTGGGATTGTAGACATTTCAATTTCCAAGTTGTTATTGAATATTGACCCAAAAAACGTAAAAGAGCGCGAATATCTAGTGACAATTTGAAGCTTTTCACCATGTCTCCGCTACTGTACTCCAGAATCCAAAGGTCTCAACCGTAGAAAAATATTGCAATTGACTACCTTATAAAGGGCCAAACTTTCAACACATATTATGCTGTAATTTTGCACAAATTAATGTCAGCACTTAATGACAAATAAAGTTGATGAATACGATTCCAAGTTCCCGAGTTTCGGAAAGCTCTGTTCAGATTTCAGAGGAATGTAATGAAAGAACGAAGAGAATTGGATCCTAAATGCAAAATTCACCGAATCAAGAAACCTGGTTGGTTGAACTAAAGAGAAGAGGTGAATGCTGCAATGACGTTAGAAATCTTTTTAAATTTTCGTTTAGTTTAATCCAGCTGTAAAAGTAAGTTTCTTGGAATTGTATAATTTTACTCCAGAAAGTAACTTAACGTTACCGATAAATAATGGTTTTGAATAAAACACACAACCTTCCCCTTCATTAAACGTTTACTGGTAATGTTAAAAATGTGCGAGCAGTTGATTATATAAGAGGGCGACATGTTTCGGGATACATTATCAAGCCAAATATGTTCGAAAGGACCTGGAGGGAATGCACAATTTGTAACGTCCAACGTCCCTTTTTTTTTATGATAATTAATGTTCTTTTGAGCCATAGGCGACACACCTGGGTGTTTCGGAAAGTATAACCACCACTGACCAAATTTCAGATATATTTTTACATTGAGTTTAGTCACGCAAGCCAACCCACACGTGAGATGAATCTGAAGATGCTGGCAACAGAAACGCCCATAATCATAGCCATATCTGGCCAGGATAGTTCCAACATGAAAACCTATTTAGCGCCTATCAGATATACCGAGTGATTTTTACTTAGCTAGGAAATGGCGTTTTTCGAAATTGTCTAAATTCCCTATTTTTCGTAAATTCAGATTTCAATGAGATTTTTTCATCGTCTGTCAGTTTTAGCTTACTGAACATTTTCAAAACCAGAAAAAAAATTTTTTCCATTAACTTCCGCTAAAACTAGTTTTAATTTTCAAATTTTCACATACCAAGACATGATTTCAAAATTCAATTTGATTTCGTTAAAAACCTTAAAGATTTATAATTGAAAAAACAATAGAAATTGTTAATTATTTCTTTCGGTTTGTTATTATTTACAGAAAAGTAATATTGTTGCATAATCTTTACGTTTTTGATGCAACATACTTTATGGAAAAAATGTTTTTCAATGATAATGAATATCTATTTACGTGGCTTCTAAAAACTCTAATTTACCCTTGCTGATTAATTACTTTCACAAAAATCTTGTAAATGTTCATTTACAGTTGCCTAAACGAGGAGATTTTTCTTTATTCAGTTTACATGATTCATACTCTGTAAACTCAGAAACTATTAAAGTTATCGAAATGCGGTTTTCGCCAATCGATTCCAGTTGGGCCAAGGGCGAAAATACTATTACCTTTGATGAGGTCACTTCCGGTATAAGCTAAAATGGCGGCACTCACTTTTTTTATAAGATAAAATTGCAGTTTTTTTATGTAATTTAAGAGTATTTTTTTCTGAATTCAGCTATATTTATTTTTTGAAAAAAGTGTTAATACGAGGGAAGTTTCGTAGTAACTTAACAGAATTTTTTTGGAGTTTTGTGTCTACATTTGTTACTGTTAAGTGTTAATAATCCAAATATGTTTGTGATATTTTATAGAACTTATTTATTACGATGACTTGATCAATACTAATGCATGGTCAAAATGATCTTATAAACATTATTACTTACTATTATTATATTCGTACGTACGTGAACGTGAACGTGTGTGTGAACGTTGCTCTTATAAAGTGCCTAATAACCAGGGAAAGATAAATATTTAATTCCTAACTACAACGAATCAACGTTACTTACACTTACTTACTACTAATTGAGGTATTTATATATTATAATATTATTGCATGCTTTAGTTAATTTAACCGGAATAAAGTTCGATATTTTGGATAATTTCATAACGTATAAAGTAGAATAACACAGATAAACAAACAGGTTGGAATTCGATAAGTGTATCTGAGTCTGCATTAATATTTTCGTACAAATATCAGACGGAAAAGCCAGCGGCAGCTCAGGTTGACCTTTGAATTAAGTAGAGGGCCAATAACTGTTCTGTCGACGCTACGACGCTCTGGTAATTAATGTCTAAAAACACAGAAAAAAAATCTACATCCGACACTATTAAACAAAAACAACGAAAACACAGTTTTGGGTCTATAGAAGATTACTTAAAAATAAAACGACAAGGACAGGATAGCGAACAGGATAACCAAGAGATTTTCGCAAAAAGTAAAAAAATTGTAAGATCACCTCAACAAACAACATCAAAAGAAAATTTACAAGAGGCAAATATGGAAGAATTAAAACAACTGATAATTAGTATGTCTCAAGAATTAAAAGAGGCAATCAAGGAAAACTCAGAGGAGCTACAGAAGAATAATAACGAAATATTAGACCTAAAGAGAAGGATGCTGGAAAAAGAAACGCAATGGGTAGAAGAAAGATCAAGCTGGCTTAGAGAAAAAGAGGATATGAGTAACAGAATTAACAATTTAGAGGGGATAGTAGAAAACCAAGAAAAAGTCAGAAGAAAGAACAACATTATAATTAAAGGTTTACAAATGAAGGAAGATGATGAAAACGTAAAAAGCACGATTAATGAGTACCTAAAAAAAGAACTTGAAGTTAATACGGAAGTGCAAGATGTAATTCAAATTAATAACAAGCAAATGATGATTATAACATTACCCAATTTTGAAAGTAAACTAAAAATTTTGAGGAGTAAACATAAGCTAGCTCAAAAGAAAGTATACATAGATAATGACCTTACTAAAAAGGAGATGGCAGTTCAATGGCAACTAAGGAAAATAGCAAAAGAAGAAAGAACTAAAGGCTCGATAGTTAAAGTTTTGCACCAGCAAATACTTATTAATAACATAAAATACAAATGGGATCAGAATGAAAGTAAACTCATTCCAACCCATTCAAAAAACGAATAAGGATACCTACAATAAATAATAATCAAAGTACCGGTGATGACCCTACACTTAATAACGACTTTAACATATGCTTCTGGAATATAAATGGTCTAAACGGTCTACACAATCTGGATAACGAACAAATACACGTAATAAATAAAATTGATGTAATATTTATAAGTGAAACCTGGCAAACAACAAATGTAATAAAATTACCAACGTACATGGAGGAATATCAAATGATCATATCACCGGCCACAAAAGAGAAAAGTCTAGGAAGAGCAAGTGGTGGACTTATTACATTATACAAAAAACAAATTACAATTACATCCATTGAAGTAACAAATTCCTGGATACTATGCGAACTCAAAAGAGAAGGAGACAATATTTTGCTCATGGGAAATTACTGGAAACCCAGTCTGGACACTGATTTGATTATGGAAATGTTTAGTGATACATTAACCAACATATACGAAAAATATTACAACTACAAATGGATTATCGGGGGAGATTTTAATTCAAGAGTCGGACTATTAAACCAAATACAAGCAGAAACGAGTGACTTCAGTAAAGTTGACACAGAAAGAACCTCAAGAGACAAAATTGTCAATAAAAGAGGTAAGAAACTAATTGAAATTGCAGATAATTTTGGTCTAATCTTATTAAACGGAAGAACAAACAGAGATACCCCAGCAGAGTTTACCTATATATCAAAAAATGGAAAAAGTACTATAGATCTTATATTTGTCAACGAGAATTGCCTTAATATAATCAAGGATATGGAAGTTCATAACATACTGCACACCTCCCCGCATCTACCAACAATACTTTACTTAACACAGAGAGCACAGGAAGCAAACTACGAACGAATTGGCCTATTGCAAGAGGAAACCATAATTAAATGGACAGATGAAAAAGGCGTAGACTTCATAAAACGGCTAGAACTATCCCCAAAAATTTATTGTTTAACGGAAGATGTTAACGAAGGATACGACAACTTAAAAAAAGCATTCCAGGAAGCAGCAATCAGCAGTAATCTATTAATAAGGAAAATTCACAATGCACCACACAAAATAATAAACGGGAATCGATGGTTTGATACAGACTGCAAAAAGAAAAAACAAAATTGGAAGAAAACTTTACGACAATACAAGAAAAGACGGTCAGAAGAATCACTACAAGAATATTTTGCAGCCAAGGCGGAATATACACAAACACTTAAAGCAAAGAAAACAGCTTATGCTAAAGAAGTTTTTGATAAGCTATCGAATATAAATAACCCTAAAGCCTTCTGGGAAACAGTCAATCAATTTAGGAGGAAAAACAAAATGGAAAACGTAATACCGTTAGACGAATGGACATCCTTTTTTGGGCACATGTATGGAAACAGGCAGACAGATATCACAACATTTATATCCGTACTTCATCCATACTTAGACACATCAATAGCAATGGAAGAACTAGCATCGTCTATACACAGAACAAAATTTGGAAAAGCGACGGGTCTAGATGACGTCTAAAGTAACAAATGTAATTTTAATCTCAATCCCGTTTTGGAAACACCGGGAGGTTTTGAATAACCTAATTTATAATCAAAATTGTAAGTTATACGAATGTTTGGTAAAAGGCAGACATAACGTGAAATTTACTGACATAAACGCAATTGTAAACAGTACCTTGTTTACTGCCCACGGCCTTCATATGCGGAAGGCGGGAAAACTCAAATTGATTAAACATTTAATGGAGATTATAGATAAATCTCAAACATCTCAAAATAATAATTTAATTCATATTACGCCACAGGATAATAATGCTCCTGTTGTGCTAGAGGGCTCAAATGTGATAACAGCGCATACACATGTTCTTAAATCGAAAAAAGGCGAATCACAAAAATTAAATACTGTAGTCAACCAATTAAAATTATCAGAAACAATTAATAGTAACTCAATGTATGATTCCCACCAAAATAATACCCCAAGTAATCTACACTTAAATTGTGTCAATGACAAATCACTGCAGCAGGAAACTAGTTGAAATCCCTGGATTACAAAACGAACTTCGAATACCGCAGTAACGAAAGTATAAAAAAAATCTGGCCTTATCAAAAAGACAAAATTTGATAATTTCGAAATTTCGACTTTAAAGTCGAATATTTCGAAAAGTATTTGAGCAGATCTTGAATCAGCATAAAATTTCACATAAGATCTATATCTTAACTCGGTTGTAGACAATACGCATCTCTTGCAACGCACGGACGCACGGACGGAATATTGATTTCAGTAACGAACGAAGTTCGTTGATAAATGATGCAAATTTTTTTTCGTGCATGAAAGAGAAAAAAACTTCATAATCCACCATCAAAATATTAGGGCTATTAGAAACAAAATTCTAAAATTAGAAGTAATATTAAATGAGTATAAATGTGACTTTGTTCTCTTAACGGAACATTGGCAAAGCTTAGAAGAAATCACATGTGTAAATTTCACAAACTTACACTTATCTGCTTCATACTGCAGGCAGTCATCCAAACATGGTGGTGCTGCCATATATGCAAGAAATTCCTACAAAATAGCTGAAAAAAATATTACTGATTTTCAAATCGATGAACTATTAGAATGCTGTGCGGTAGAATTATTGGCTCATAATCTGATTCTGGTAGCCGTATATCGGCCTCCTAATTCAAATTTTCTAATGTTTCTAAATAAATTTGATAGGCTACTTGAAAACCTGACAAGAAAAGAGCATACATTGATAATCGGCGGGGACTTTAACATTGACTTTATGATAAATAGTAATCAATGTATGAGTTTTACGGATTTACTCTCATCTTATGGTCTACAGGCTACGATCAACACCCCTACGAGGGTAACCGCCAACACTAGCACCTGTATAGACAATTTCTTTGTAAGCTCCAGTATATGTAATGTTAATACTTTGAACATAAACTTAAATTTGTCAGATCACTACTCGCAGTTCCTAAGGTTTAACAACAATAACAGGAAAAGCACAGCTAAAAACCAATATATCTATAAACGTAATTTTAACTTTAATAACATCCAGTATTTCAAAAGCCTAATAGTGAATGAGGACTGGCAAGGGGTTTATGCAGAAAAGGATGTGGAGACGGCCTTTGAAAGCCTTAGTGCGACTATGTCCTACTACCTGAATTTGTGCTTTCCTCACAGAAGACAACTGATAAAACCTCACAACAAACGCGCCTGCTGTAAGAAATGGTTATCTAAGGAAGCAGAACAACTGAAACATAAACTTTCCATTTATCAAAATTTGGCAATTACATATCCAATATTCAATTCGATTAGGGATCAGCTGAATGTTAAGTACAAACAGGAACTAGCAAAATCTGTAAAGAAGTTTAATGATGATAGAATTACAAAATCCAACAACAAATCAAAATGTATGTGGCAGGTCGTATCAGAACTCCAAGGAAGCTCAAAGAAACATTCACCCACTAACATAATTATCGATGGAGTGAAAGTAGATGATTATGTAGCTGCCAATAAATTTAACGACGTCTTCACAATGTCCTGTGATAGTTTAAATCAGGTTAATTTCGATTTCACCGATGCTGTGATGCCAATTTCACAAAAGTCATTCTTCCTAGCTCCTGTATGTGAAAGTGACATTGTAGAGCAAATTCACAAACTCAAATCATCAAACTCATGCGGCATAGATAATATAACAAGTAAATTACTAAAAGAGATCAAGACGTTTATTTCTAAACCATTATCATATTTAATTAATTTATCTATCACTACGGGAATATTCCCATCGCAACAAAAAATATCACTTGTGAGGCCATTGTTTAAAAAGGGCGATCCCAACGACTACGGTAACTACAGAGCTATTAGCCTGCTCTCAACTTTCTCGAAGATTCACGAATCCGTTATTGGCGAACAACTGTTGAAATTCTTTGTTGAAAACAAATTATTATCACCCACTCAACATGGTTTTGTGAAGGGCAGAAACACATTAACAGCACTTTGCGCATACCAGAACATAATTGTTAGTACTTTAGATAATAATCAGTCATCTGCGCTCGGGTTCTTTGTTGACTTCTCTCGAGCATTTGACCTAGTTAATCACCGGCTATTGCTACATAAATTGTCAAGGTATGGAATAAGAGGACTAGCTTTGAAGCTACTTGAATCCTACATCACGCAACGATACCAGATAGTAGAACTCAATGGCACTCGCAGTGAACCGCGTAGTGTGACAAGAGGTGTTCCACAGGGTTCTGTATTGGGGCCATTGCTGTATGTGATTTACTCTAATGACTTGTCCAAGTATATCGCCGACCATAACGTTAACATAGTGTGCTACGCGGATGATACGAATCTTTTAATTACAGGGATGAACGCTTCTGAAACGCTGCATGTTGCAAATAATGTGTATGCTAGAATTGTTAAGTGGGCTAAACATAATTGCCTAGAATTAAACATGAATAAAACAATATCGGTCGCCTTTAGTATTGCTGGACTGCCTCGATCGATTAACTACTCCAATAGCAACAACTTACATCTCAACTTATCGTCGAATGTAAATGTATTAGGTGTCACATTTGATGAAGGGCTAAACTGGAACAAACATATTGATATTCTCTGCGCGAGACTTCGGAGCTGCTGCTTTGCCATTCGGTTTCTATCCAACCATTGCAGTTTGCCAATCCTGCTTAATATATACCACGCGAATTTTCACTCCGTTCTACGTTATGGAATTTTAATCTGGGGAGGAAGCTGTCTGGTATCAAGGGTTTTCCTTATTCAAAAATATGCAGTCAGAATCCTAGGACAACTATCATCCCGTGCATCTTGCCGCAAATCATTTCAAGACTTGAAGATACTGACACTCACTGCGACATACATTTACGAAGTTTGCTGCTTTGTCTACAAAAACAAAGATTTATTTCACAAAAACAAACCTTTGCATGGACATAATACCAGATCCAGGAACATATTAAGACCAGACAAGCATCGTACCACATTTTATCAAAAAAATTTTTATTTTCTGGGCTGTAAATTATTTAACTCCCTTAGTGACGAGATAAAAAAATGTCATAATGTGATCATATTTAAACAAAAATTAAAGACTTTACTACTATCTATTAATCCGTACACTGTAGAGGAGTACCTTAATAGAATTTATAATTAATGTATGTTAATGAATTGTTATTATCGTTATTTTTTTCTGTTTTTTTAAATTGTTTTCTTGTTTTTATTTTTTTCATATTATTCCCATTATTGTATTTGTATTATATTTACTTACATGTAAATTTGACACTGTCGATACCATTTTCATGGTTAATGACAATAAACGATATTATTATTATTATTATTATTATCCCAAATGAATGCTATAAGGGAATGCCAGCATCATGGTATCATTACACGCTTACATTAATGAACAGGATTCTGGAAAAGGAGGAGGTTCCCAATGCTTGGGGACGTATTAAAATGTCTATGATTCACAAAACAGGAGACAAAACCAACCCACTAAACTATAGAGGAATAGCCTTAATTAATACAATAACAAAAATATTCACTAACATAATATATAACAGACTAACTAACTGGTGTGAAAACTGTGACATTTTGCCAGATGAACAGGCAGGATTTAGATCGGGAAGAAACTGCGCAGATAACATATTTATACTAAACACTGCAATCTCATTGAACATTATACCAAAGTCATCATATTTATACGGCATTTTTGTAGACTTTCAAAGGGCATTCGACACACTAAACCATCAGTTGCTATGGAAAAAACTAAACGCGATCGGAGTAAGCGCTAAACTCATTAGACTCTTAAGAAACTTATATAACAATGCTTGTATTATAACGAAAATTAATAATAATAATAATAATAATATTCTTTATTGTCCCTGGCAGCTAGTAGGCGCTGTTTGGGATACGTCAAGATTACATTGATACGTACATAAATAAAAGTAAAGTACTGCAGTAACTACGCTTAGGTACTATTGTGAAAAATTCAGAGTCTGTAAGATATTTCGCTCTGGCAATGTAAGTTAATATATTGATTTTTATTTTTTATTTTTCGCGGTAAACCGATAATACTCGGCCACATTGTAAAAGCTATTCTCTTTCAAAAGTTTGTTTAACTTTGCTTTAAAAGCCTTAATAGTTGCAGAACATTTGATATCCTCTGGTAGGGAGTTAAAAATGTTCCGACCATTGAAAACGAGGTTTTTTTGGAAGAGGGAGGTTTTATGAGAGATTGCAGGAATGTCTTTTTTGTGCCTTGTATTATATTGATGTTTGGCTGTGCCAAAAAGGGATTTATGTGCATACACATACGAACAAATTTCAAAAATGTAGGTGTTCGCTACAGTTAGTAATTTCAGTTCCTTAAAATATTCCCTGCATGAGCGTCTATTGTTAAGGTTGCAGATAATACGTATGGCCCTTTTTTGAAGACGAAGAATCCTAAGTGTACTACTACAGCTGCCCCAATTGATGATATTGTATCGAACGTGTGAATGGAAATATGAGTGATAGACCGTTAGCAGCACATCTCGCCTACAAACGCTTTTTAACACACTAAGGGTATAACAGCACCGGCCAAGTTTTTGACACACCTGGTCTATGTGATATGACCAGCGAAGATGCATATCAAGTACCAATCCCAGCATTTTCACTGAACTTGAGCATGTGATTCCCAAAATAGAAGGTGTCGCAGAGGGGCTTCTTGCGTGGCGAAAATGGATGATGTTCGTTTTGTCGTGAACCTATACAGCTATACAGAAGGTACTCCAATGACAAAAGGAATAATGCAAGGAGACTGTCTCTCACCGCTCCTCTTTACTTTATTTATATCCGACATAGTAGACTACTTCGACAAAAATGAAGCAAACGGCGTCAAAATTACACACCAAAAATCAATATCGATGCTTCTATATGCGGACGATATGGTACTTCTCGCAAATAGTATTCACGAAGCAAAGAAGAAACTTAAAATTCTCAGTACATACTGTGAAGAAAATGCATTAACATTGAACATACAAAAAACTAAGATCATCCCATTTCACAGAGGAAGGAAAACGAAAAATGTAGAAAGCCTATACTATAACAATATAAAACTAACGTATACGAATACATACACTTACCTTGGAGTCCCATTTAGTAGCACAGGGATATTTAAGGATGCGGCGGAGCACTTTATCCAAAAGGGAAAGATAGCCACCGCAAAAATAAGGAGCATAATGGTAAATACAAAAACTTACAACTTAGATGTAAAACGTAAACTTTTGGAAAGTATCTCCCACGCTACACTATTATACAGCAGCGAAGTATGGGCAATAAGATATTTAAATGAGATAGAGAAGGTACAACTACAATTTCTCAAGGGAGTATACCACTGGCCGAGAACTACACCAAATTACGTTGTGAGAGGTGAAACAGGGCAACCACATACAGCACTTATGGTAATAAAAAGACTATGTACCTTCTGGCTTAGATTACTTAACACCTCAAATACCAGAACCACCAGAATATGTCTGAACGCGCTTATGCTGAAGCATCATGCCAGTGACAACAAAACAACACTAAACTGGTTCAGTCAAGTACAAGCCTTATTTGCGGAAGTAGGGGAGGATCTCACGTTAGCATGCAACCTAACACAAACCATGTTTAAAACGAAAATGGACGATATAATGGAAAAATGGAGCAACCACCTCAAGTGTATAGACATTGAGGCAATACTGAACTCACGAAACGCACCGATCTACAGAAACATCAGTAACCTAGAAGAAAAGGAAGAACATTACCTGAAATTCAAAACCACGATTAACAGGATTCGAGTGATAAGCCAAACAAGAGTGGCAACCAAAAACTATATGGCATGGTATTTTAACAATTGCTCATACAAGATCGAAAGTGACAGTGTATGCTCTATATGCAACTTGGAAGAAAATGAAACCTTGGAGCACTTTCTTTTGTCATGCCCAATTTATCAGCCTCTACGCGAAACATTCCTCTTAACGACCGGTAAGGAACCGTGCCAGAGAATTGAGGACCTACTGATCATAACAGATAGAGAATATTTAAATAGCCTATACTATTACATAACAAACGCACTTAGAATAAGATCTTTTATTCTAAATGAATAAGGTTTTTGTTTGAACTTGTTTCACCATTAGCTCTTTTTTTTTTGTGTCAAACTTATAGTATAACATCTGGTCATTAGGTATAATATTATAATAACTTATATAATAAACGTCGAACAAGTTGTAAAAGATTGTTATCTTATACAATAAAAAACTATCTATCTATCTATCTACTTATTATTATTAATTTTTTTAAATAGAAAAACATTAAACATTTATTGAATGGACGACTCGCTCTTCAGATATGACTTTACTGGATTCCTTTTTGTGGGGATATATTAAAAGTAAACTTTACTTCAATCGACCAAATAATATGGAAGACTTGGAAGAAGGAAAAGACCGGAAATGGTTGCAATACAGCCGGAAACTTTGCAAAATGTTTGCACAGAGTTTCAAGCGCGATTGGCGTACTGACAAGAAGAAAATGGGTTTCAATTTGAACACTTACTCTAATTATTGTTTAGGATAATTATTGTTACTAAAAGAAAAAACCATTTTACATTATTTTTGCAATAAAATTTGCTTATTTGATGCTTTTCTCGTTTTTCTATTTTAAAAAATTATTATCTCTTGAAATTTGCACTTAAAAGGTGCACGTGCAGTGTACATATTTGCTGAAATCGTCGTTTTATAATCTATTGAAAACCGTTACGAAAGTGGGGTGTTATCATAAAAAAAAAGATGACGTCACTGCGCAGAGGGGGTGAGGGTTGGAACTTTGAGACTATCATAGTCCAGTCAAGTTAGGTTTTTACCTTGAACAAATTGTTATAAAGCTGAAACTTGGCACAGAGTTAGTTTTTGGCCTTAGAATCAAAATACTAAAATACTCGGCCCGACACTAGTTTTTGCGTCCTTGAATTTCAGGGCCATGACGTCATTCCGCCCGAAAAATAGGCGCTCGCTACGTCTAGATGCTCTAGAAAGCGTGGAATTGATCAGAAATGAAAGTTAAAAGATTATTTTTGACACGATTTAATAAAAAAAATATTTCAACATTAAAACAAAGCAAAAAAATAAACAAAAACTATACTTTAGTGCAACAATATAGCTTACTGAATAACGACCGTTATATTTCGCTCGGACACTTCATAAAAACTAAATTTTATACCTATACTTATTTTTTAAAAAATGAACAGTTTTATTATTATGTATATAAAAATACAAAAATTGTTTAAACAAATAAAATAAAAAAAAACTATAGGTACTTCTTCCCAATCGTCATCAGCGTCATTGTAACAATCACATATATTTTTTGATTTATTTAAGCAAAAAGTTCCTCTACAGTTGGCACATAATTCAGAACATATTTGTTCTGTCTGTTTACACGTGTAACGTGCACTCCAACAATCGTTTTTACAGGCACAAGATATAAGCTGTAAAAGAGACGGAGTGGCGGGAAATTAATGTACAACAGATATTGGTACCAAACTACCTTCTTCAAGGCCCGATCCCCAAGAAGCAGCTGGCAGAAAATTTCCAGATATTAGCGAGGATATTAGTTTAATTTTTCTCAAGTTTAGTTATACAGGGTGTCCCACTGCTCCGTAATCGGTCGATAACTCAATATGGGTTGAAGATACAGAAAAAAGTTTCAAATAAAAGTTGCTATGATTTGAATTGCGCATCTTTTAAAAATATTCTTATATCTACAGTATGTTGCATTTTCACGTGGCAGGAAAATGTCACTTTTTTTTAAATGGGACACCCTGTATTTTTTTCTCTTAATGTATCGACCAAGCATATTTATATCACGCCTGAAAATTTTTTTGATATTGGATGTGCAGTTGCCAAGTTATTAATTATTTTGTCAAAATTTGGTACAATTCAAGGTCGGACTATAATATTCATAACTAAGTTATTCTTCAAAAAAGGAAAAATTTATTTAACGAATATTATTACCCTAATGTCGTGTTACTCTACAAAAAAAAACTAAGTGATTAATTTTATACCGAGTGTTTAAAATGAGAATTCAAACTTTGTGAACTTTAAATAGAATTTATACGAATATTTTAAATGGAACACCCTGTATTTTTATTTACCATCAAATTCTCGACAAAAAACCCCATTCAACGGTGATTATTTCCTGGTATTATTTTTTGTACTTTTGTTAATATTTACGATTTTTAAAATTTCACGTAAAAAAAAATTGTTAAAAGTAATTTTTGTTTAATTATTATTACAAAATACCGTTTAAATAGTTGTTATCAACGCAAAAGAACAAAACTCAAGTCCTGTGACTATCTTAATTTCTAAATAATTAAAACAAAATTTTTAGTAAACGGTATTTCTCGAATTTTTAATAAACGGTGTTTCTCGAAAATTAAAATAGAAAATAAATACAATATCTCTCATTAAAGTAAAGTGAATGTTCAAAATGTCTTTCACTTTGATCAATGCACTTTTGAAGTCTAACCCTAAATATTCTCACATTGTTTAAAGTCATAGGAGTAATCGGTTGAAACGCCTCTCGAATTCAAATTTTCATGTCATCTCGTGTTGTGGCAGCTGTTGATATATTTGAGATTTAACAGTTCCCCAAAGATAGTAATCCATATAGGTAAGGTCCGGTGACCTTGGCGCCAAGGAACAGGGCCTCCTCTACTTTATTAGGGTACAGTAAATCCAATTCTCGCGCGCACCTCTGACTGTTGTTTTGCTTTAATTATTTAGAGCTTAAGATAGTCACATGACTTGCGTTTTGTTCTTTTGCGTTGATACCAACTATTTAAACGGTATTTTGTAATTATAATTAAATAAAAATTACTTTTAACAAATTTTTTTACGTGAAATTTTAAAAATCGTAAATATTAACAAAAGCACAAAAAATAATACCAGAAAATAATACACTGTTGAATAGGGTTTTTTGTCGAGAATTTGATGGTAAATGAAAATACAGGGTGTTCCATTTAAAATATTCGTATAAATTCTATTTAAAGTTCACAAAGTTTGAATTCTCATTTTAAACACTCGGTATAAAATTAATCGCTTAGTTTTTTTTTGTAGAGTAACACGACATTAGGGTAATATTATTCGTCAAATAAATTTTTCCTTTTTTGAAGAGTAACTTAGTTATGAATATTATAGTCCGACCTTGAATTGTACCAAATTTTGACAAAATAATTAATAACTTGGCAACCGCACATCCGATATTAAAAAAAATTTCAGGCGTGATATAAATATGGTTGGTCGATACATGAAGAGAAAAAAATACAGGGTGTGCCATTTAAAAAAAAGTGACATTTTCGTGCCCCGTGAAAATGCAACATACTGTAGGTATAAGAATATTTTTAAAAGATGCGCAATTCAAATCAAAGCAACTTTTATTTGAAACTTTTTTCTGTATCTTCAACCCATATTGAGTTATCGACCGATTACGGAGCAGTGGGACACCCTGTATATTTAGGTTAGTTAATTAATGAGACAATATTACATATTGCTCATTGATCCTAGCAAATAAATCAATAGTAACGAATCTTGCTTTGAATCACTAAAAAAAACAAAAACCTGCTAAAAGTTTAAAAAACATCGATCTGTTTGTTAAATGACATTTTAATTTACCTGTAGATAGGTTCGCAAAAGATGTTCAAGAGCTGAAGATGTTGGTGGAACATAATCACTGCCGGCGCTGACAACGAAACGCGGTGAATGAATAATATCAATCTGTGGGTGTATTTAAAGAAGAGACAGACACTTAATAACAAATACTACAACCACAACAACAAATATTACTACAACAATAATCATATACTCGATAATAAACCTTTTAATTTAGCCTTTTGCGAGAAAACAGCTTAGGAGTATTGACAACTTTTATTTATTCGAAGCACTAATTGTTTATATTTGACTTATTTTCGGCTATTAAACAAATTGTTTATCGATTTCTGATCAATTCCACGTTTTCTAGAACATCTAGAAGTAGCGAGCGCCTGTTTTCCGGGCGGAATGACGTCATGGCCCTGAAATTCAAGGACGCAAACTAGTGTGGACCCGAGTATTTTAGTATGTTGTTTCTAAAGCCAAAAACTAACTCTGTGCAAAGTTTCAGCTTTATAACAATTTGTTCAAGGTTCAAGCTATATTTTGTCTAAATTGACTGGACTATCACCAAAATGTTTCCATTACCAAAACCAATTTGACGTGTCCTATAATTTTTTGATATTTCTGACCGGAAACGAAAAAAATTTATTATTCCAAACTTTTGGTCGTTACTATGTGCTACTTTAGAGTTAACATATTACAGTTTACAAAAAGAAAAATAAGATGTAATTACTCATATTCTTTTGAAACCTGAACATTGTTTTGATCATTTCTTCGGTATATGTACCGTATTGTTTAACTAATATAAAATAATTGTTTCGCAACTTTTCGACTCATAATCTCAACTTTACAGGGCAAAGTTTACTTAATTTCGAGCTATTTTAGAATTATGTATGAATCAACGACCTTATCCTTTTGTGTCTGATGATGTACTTTACGTACGTTGCGCAGAACGTTCAGTAGTGAAGGTCAATGTAGCGTGATTCAATACTTACGCAACAAAGAAATTATCTGATAAAATTACGTAAATTTTTTATCAAATTCCTCGTGTGCAATGGTTAATTCCGAATGTATTAGAATGGCCATTTAAAAATCACACGTGGACTAGAAGATTTAATAGAACTTAAACACATTTCCACGCGCCAACTTAAAACCATTAACCTTGTACAATGTACAGCTTCTCACATACAGAATTTCGAACTTCGCTCATTTCTACTTTAAGCAATTTTACAGGGTGTTTGTCAGGTTATCACAGTGCACAGACAAAATTACGATAAGCAAGCAATAAGCAGTATTAAAGATGACATCGATCTTGTACAATGATGCTAAGTTCACAGTTCTAACATCAATTTTAATTTTAATTTTTAGTATTTATTTTTTACCTAAATATAAAAACAATGTTTGCACTAGTTTTTCGGATTACTATGGTGATCGTGATAGCAACAGCAATTGTTATTACAATCCTGATGCTAAATTAAACGTCGTAAGTAGTTACAAATATTGTAGGTATATTTAACAAATAATAAAATTCTAACGTGGTGTAGTCCGAAATTATTCGAAGGAACGGGTATACCGAAGAAGAACACAAAGTAATAACGAAAGATGGTTATATTCTAACATTGTTCAGAATACCCAATCGGAGAGGTTCCATAAAAACACCAGGTCCACCAGTATTTTTACAACACGGTGCTGTCGTAAATTGTGCATCCTTCATTAACCGTGGAAGTAAATCTTTAGGTAACTATGACGTGATTATTATTATTATAAACAGTATTAAGTTCCAACATTTTTGTAGGATTTATTCTCGCAGACGAGGGCTACGATGTATGGTTAGGAAACTTTCGAGGAACAATATATTCAAAACGTCACACCCAACTGAAACCCACCGACAGAAGGTTTTGGCATTTTGATACCTACGAGCTTGGTGTTTATGACACTTCGGCTAATGTAGATTATATCTATAATATTACCGCTCAAAAAATCATTTACATTGGACATTCTTTGGGTTCTACCACCGGGTATATTTACGGAGTGACATCACCAGACGTTGCAAAAGAGAAATTGAAAATTATCATCAGCTTGGCACCAACTCTATACGTAAAAAATTGGAAATCAATAACCAGACACATTTTCAGCTTATGGAGTTTTGCAACTGTAACTATATATAAAAAAACTGGGTAAAAACCAGTATAATTTAGAATATCTTTCAGCCTCTTATTGCTGCCTTAACTAATGAGGAAATTTACTTACGAGGAAAGCCGGGGAATCCCCTGCGAGAGACATTGTGTACAGGATACCCATTCCAAATGTATTATTGCCAATTTTTTGAAATGGTTACATTTGGTTTTGATTACGAACAAAACGATCCCGTAATACAAATTTAATTATCACTCGGATTTACCCTAATATCAACATATTTACAGGAAACATTGCCGATTACTTTACTTCAAAATGCGGATGCCGTCTCGCACCGAACACTTACACATTGTACTCAGTTAGTATTAAAAGGAACCCTTGAGTATTTTGATCACGGAGCGGAAACGAATTTAAAAGTTTACGGATCGACTCATCCACCTCATTATAACTTATCACAGTTAAAAGTGCCAACTTATTTAATCAGAGCCCCAAATGATTTAATTATAACTAAAGAGGTATGTTAATTATTGTCTATATTAGTAACTCATGCAATACTTTCATTTTAGGATGTTGAATACGTGCATAAAAATCTTCCAAATGAGACGAACCCTTATGATATTTATACTGTCAAATATGAATCGTTTAATCATGAAGACTTTCTTACAGCACGTGATATCGTTCCATTATTATACAATCATCTATTAGAGTTTATAAATAAATTATAATTATCCTATTATTAATAACAGCTCAGAACTTTTCATAACAGGAAAAAGAAACGCACACAGGTGGTGGTACACCAATACGAAACAATAAATTATAATATCCACTTGCGTAGGTTTAGCTGCTAGGGCTAGGGCAACAGGTACACAGTCCGACTTTAAGCATAGTAAAAGAGTAAAATTGCAGTGAAAACCTTTTATTTTATATTAGCTTATGAGTAGGTATGTAAAAAAATCTTTTTACAAAAGGGTAGCGTAGTAACTTTTTTAACAGGTGCATTGCAACCTAGCTACGCCACTGACCAATGGCATTGTAAAACGAATAACATTCTTATTTAGTACTTACAAACTGCTACCTTTCAATTGTCGTGACATGTATCAGAAGATATTTTCAAACACTGTTGGTGTGAGACCTACTTCATAGTTAACCTAGTAATTAATTAATCTATTAATCACAATTCAGTTCGATAACGAGAAGAAGAAACAGTTAACACATGCACGGGATGTGATTACACAATGCCACAGGACTAACGAAACCACCAAACATGCAAAATGGTAGAAATGTTAGTCTCTATCAATACGTTTTTTGACTTTTAAGTGAGTCAGGTATAAAAGCTTCAATAGGTACCGTTTTTATACAAAAATTAAATAGTATAAAATATTGTATACAAAAGGCTACAAAAAGGACACGAAACGCACTTGATCTAACCAATTATTTACACTTTCGATAAGGAGATATAGGTATAATACGTCAAGGGTGTGATAAATGGGGGACACAAATCTATTCAAACAACTAAACACATGGAAATTTCTAGGAATGTCATTACTAGTATAGCAACTATTTTCAGGTGTAGGGATGCTTATTATATTATATGATACTGAAATTTTAAAGTACGCAACAGTATCGTTTAAAAAAGGCTTAAAATGCCACCGACACGCACTTGTACATTGATCTAATCTATTTATTACAAATACTTTCAATAAGGGAGAAGGCGAAACAGAGAATGCATGAAGGGGTTGTGAGTAACACAAGACTATCCAAACCTCCAAACATATGGAAATTCCTAGAAATCGCGTAACAGTACTTATTAATAGGTTTTTTCATATTCAAGTAGGTATAATTCTTATCTCAGAAAACGTTTGTACTGATCTAATCTATTAATAAAACTTCACTACGATAAGGAGAAGGAGAAACAGGTAAGGCATGAAGAAGGTGTGATAACTTGAACACACAAGACTATCAAAACTACCAAACATATGGAAATTGCTAGACGTCGCATTAACAGTATCTATTAATAGGTTTTTTCATATTCAAGTATAATTCTTATCTTGGAAGACGTTTGTACTGATCCAAACTATTATTTACACTTCACTACGATAAGGAGAATCAGAAACAATTAAAGCATGTAGGGGTTGTGATTCATTGGTGACACAAGACTATCCAAACAACTAAACATATGGAAATTGCTAGAACTGTCAGTAGCAACTATTTTTCACTTTTAAGTTTTTCTCAGGTATAGGGATGCTAGAGTACCCCCATTATACTGAAATTTTAATGTATGCAACGGTATTGTATAAAAAAAGCTTAAAATGCCACCGAGACGCAATTATATACTGATCTATTAATTCACATCGTCTCAATAAGGGAGAAGGCGAAACAGAGAATGTATGAAGGGGGTGTTAATAACACAAGACTGTCCAAACCTCTAAACATATGGGGCTACAAATCTTGTTAAGAGTATCTATTAATACGTTTTTTCATATACAAGTATAATTCTGATCTCGGAAAACGTTTGTACTGATGAATAGGACACCACACATAGACAATGTTTGCTTAACCCTTAACCACCGTAGTGCGGTCATGGTGACCGCAGCAGGTATTAATTTCTGTAATATCTTTCTCCCACTTTAATATAACCACCCCACCTTCTCGCTACCTTCAATTGAACATATTCTCAGTTTTCTACTAAAATTTGGCGATAGTACTTGTATCGGTTTGCGAAATAATAACGGTTAAAGTTACGGAGCGGTGTCAGTGACCAAGCAGGAGAAATTAGTGACCAAACAAACGAATCTGAAATTGGCAATTTTTTTTATGGAAATAGTTACAAGTGGTCTTCTCAAAGTTTCGTTTCTCGTTCCAGAACCCAGAAGCATAATATTATAACGCAACTTCCGGGGTTGCGTTTTTCGACCAAATCTAGAAGTAATCTTTCTTTCACGTTTTTTGTTATTCATCAATAAATTATGATAAAAATTATATGTTGCTTTCTGTTAGATATTATTTCAGACCCTACTCTATTCTACAAGAGAAGTTCCACCATGAAAAAAGTATTATTTTTGATAATTAGGGCTCTTAATAGTGCGCGGTCATTGAGACCGCACTACGGTGACAACGTTACACTTTTCGCACTACGGTGGTTAAGGGTTAAAACTTCGTAGATGTTGTTATACGCTTACCGTTCTAAAAAGTGTATTACTGAGGTATTACTGATGATGATGATATACCATTCCTATTTTCATTCACACGTTAGATACAACATTATCAGCTGGGGATTCTCTAACAGTACGCAAAGAATACTGAGATTGCAAAAACGTGCGATACGCATAATTATGAATTTACCAAAAAGACAATTCTGTAGAGAATATTTTAAGAACTTCAAGATTCTAACAATTATCAATACGTATATCCTTGAATCATGCACATACGTCTATGCACACATGAACAGGTACAACACCCCCCATCACACATACCATACCAGATATAAAAAACTACTACCTATCATCCCTCATAAATCATCTTTATTTGAGAAAAACTTCTCACATGTGAGCAGAAAAATCTTTAACTCCATACCTACACAAATTAAAGAAATTGCATCAAAGAAAAACTTTAAACAAAATTTAAAAGAATTGCTGGTAGCGAATTGCTTTTATTCATTACAAGAATATTTTTTCTTTGTGAAGTCATGTAAGTAAATAAATACCTTTTTGTAACCTTTATGTAATCTGTGACAATTATTTTATGACTTTCGATGCATTTATTGTGTGTATCGAATGCTTTAATTTATGAAATAAATTATTATTATTATTAAAATTCAATTAATTACACTTCATTACGATAAGGAGAAGGCGAAACAGAGAAAGCATGAAGGGGGTGTGATAAATGGAGCACACAAGCCTATCCAAACCATCAGTACCTACTTAGAATGGAACGCCTTGGAATTGATTAATTGGCGTCTAATGATCTAAAAGAACCAATCTTTACTTGGTCGAATTTCGAGAGTTCGTTTTTTAGCCAGAAAAAATACCAAGTGGTTAACCTTGTTTTTTGTGCAAAAAAGTGTAGAAATCTTTTATTCCAAAAGGGTTTAGAATGTTAGTTTACATCATAAAAGATAGTTTCAAGTAAAAAAAGTGTACCAGGTCCACCTGTATGTATCTCATTTGTACGATAATGTATTTATTGTTTGTAAATTGTGTATTGTTAGTGATTTAGTTATTTATTGTATTTCATTTTATTAAATGCGATTGACGTGTCCTACATCCACATAAAGGATATATTGGACAAATAAAGCTATTATTAATATTATTATTTTTAAAGGGTGCTGCGAAGGGACCCTCTATTTAGATCTTTTAAGTGCGATATCTTCGAAACGGTTCGACTTAGAATGGAACGGCTTGGAATTATTTAATAGGCGCCTAATGATCTACAAGAACCAATCTTTACTTGGTCGAATTTCGAGAGTTCGTTTTGTGGTTAACCTTGCTTTTTTTGCAAGAGAAGAAATTTTTTGTTCGAGATAAGTACTGATTGAATTTATTATTTACACTTCATTATGACATGGAGAAGGCGAAACAGAGAAAGTATTAAGGGGGTGTGATAAAAGGAGCACACAAGACTAGTCAAACCAACAAAAATATGGACATTGCTAGAAATCACGTTAACAGTATCCATTAATACGTTTTTTCATATTCAAGTATAATTCTGACCTCGGAAGACTTTTGTACTGATCCAATTTATTATTTACACTTTACTACGACATGGAGAAGCAGAAACAGTTAAAGGATAGGATGAAGGGGGTGTAGGAGCACAGCAGACTAGTCAAACCAACAAAAATATGGACATTGCTAGAAATCACGTTAACAGAATCCATTAATACGTTTTTTCATATTCAAGTATAATTCTGACTTCGGAAGACGTTTTTACTGATCCAATTTATTATTTACACTTTACTACGACATGGAGAAGGAGAAACAGTTAAAGGATGAAGGGGGTGTGATAAAAGGAGCACAGAAGACTAGTCAAACCAACAAAAATATCGACATTGCTAGAAATCACGTTAACCGAATCCATTAATACGTTTTTTCATATTCAAGTATAATTCTGACTTCGGAAGACGTTTTTACTGATCCAATTTATTATTTACACTTTACTACGACATGGAGAAGGAGAAACAGTTAAAGGATGAAGGGGGTGTGATAAAAGGAGCACAGAAGACTAGTCAAACCAACAAAAATATGGACATTGCTAGAAATCACGTTAACCGAATCCATTAATACGTTTTTTCATATTCAAGTATAATTCTGACTTCGGAAGACGTTTTTACTGATCCAATTTATTATTTACACTTTACTACGACATGGAGAAGGAGAAACAGTTAAAGGATGAAGGGGGTGTGATAAAAGGAGCACAGAAGACTAGTCAAACCAACAAAAATATGGACATTGCTAGAAATCACGTTAACAGTATCCATTAATACGTTTTTTCATATTCAAGTATAATTCTGACCTCGGAAGACTTTTGTACTGATCCAATTTATTATTTACACTTTACTACGACATGGAGAAGGAGAAACAGTTAAAGGATGAAGGGGGTGTGATAAAAGGAGCACACAAGACTAGTCAAACCAACAAAAATATGGACATTGCTAGAAATCACGTTAACAGTATCCATTAATACGTTTTTTCATATTCAAGTATAATTCTCACTTCGGAAGACGTTTGTACTGATCCAATTTATTATTTACACTTCATTACGACATGGAGATGGAGAAACAGTTAAAGGATGAAGGTGGTGTGATAAAAGGAGCGCACAAGACTAGTCAAACCAACAAAAGTATGGAAATTGCTAGAAATCAGGTTAACAGTATCCATTAATACGTTTTTTCATATTCAAGTATAATTCTGACCTCGGAAGACTTTTGTACTGATCCAATTTATTATTTACACTTCATTAGGACATGAAGAAGGAGAAACAGTTAATGGATGAAGGGGGTGTGATAAAAGGAGCACACAAGACTAGTCAAACCAACAAAAATATGGACATTGCTAGAAATCGCGTTAACAGTATCCATTAATACGTTTTTTCATATTCAAGTTAAAATTCTGACTTCGGAAGACTTTTGTACTGATCCAATTTATTATTTACACTTCATTACGACATGAAGAAGGAGAAACAGTTAATGGATGAAGGGGGAGTGATAAAAGGAGCACACAAGACTAGTCAAACCAACAAAAATATGGACATTGCTAGAAATCACGTTAACAGTATCCATTAATACGTTTTTTCATATTGAAGTATAATTCTGACCTCGGAAGACTTTTGTACTGATCCAATTTAATAATAATAATAAAGAATATTTATTGTCAGTGGAGTGTGGATAAGTACACAATTTTTGTCACAGCTACAAACATACATAAATCATAAGTCAACAACATTCCATTACAGAAAGTAATCGTAAGGGTTACATACATAGATCGAAGGAACTATAATACATAGAGAGGACATTGAAACATTGTTATTCTAATAGTTTGCATTGGAAAAACTCTTTCAGGTTATAAAAGGGTTTACCTACTAGGGATGTTTTAAGTGTCAGGTTGAATTGCTTATAACTGGTAATTTGTTTGACATGTTCAGGCAGATTATTAAAAATTTTACACGAGTTGTATTGTAAATTATTTTGAAATAACGCTGTTCTATGCTGCCCCGGATTCAGAAGGTGTTTGTGACTATGTTCACCATTTGAGAGGCGCGCCCGTGACCTGTAGGCGTAGCAGCTTATTTCTAAGATGTACGTATTGATTAGATAGATAGATAGATAGATAGATCATTTTATTATGCTTAAAATACATTACGGTCAGTATCTTTAATTTTGTTAAATATACCCTGCAGCGCGTTCTGAATGGCTGGTTACATATAAGCCTTATTGCACGTTTTTGCATTATTAATACACGATTTGTATTCGTGCTGCCACCCCAGTTGACAATGTTTTACGAGATATGGGAGTGAATGTGTGCGTGATAAAAAATCAGTAATGTGACGGTGTTAGATATATTTTTTAAGTACGAAGCGCATAGCAGCTCGTTTGAAGCTTTTTAAGTATACAGTCTATATGTAATGACCAGGAGAGGTCATGTCTAACAGTTAGGCCCAGTATCCTTGCTGACTCAGAGGATGTGATACCGGCAACCTCCTTAATGATTGTCGTTTTTCTTAGGCTGCCAAAGGGAACTATGGACGTTTTGTTTTCGTTTGTAGCCAAGTTATTACTACCCCACCACCTACGCAACTTATTTTACGTCACCTCGGTTATGGGGCAGAGATCCTTTATATCCCTCGATTTGATTAGGATATTGTAATATTTATTTAATATGCTTTGACTACCATTAGTAGTTTAGCATTAGTCAGGTAAAATACAAACTGAACATAAGTAAAAATAAAATAATAAAAACAATAAAAACACTCCACAAAGTCATATTACAGTTCAATGCCTAGACATAAACAACTAGCAACTAACATACAGACTAAACATCAGCACTGGTAGTGGACTGAAGGCAGCACCTTATATGGTTTAATCAACAAACCACGTAATTTTAACTAAATGAATGCGCAACATACCCTATATTACATTATGTATTAGCGTAGCTAGACTGGCGTGGAAAAAGAGGTAGTTAAATATTCCTCCATAGAGTAAAAGCAATGGCTTAGTATGTGTTGTTTTACTAAATTTTTAAAACGAAAGGCTGACGCATCTCTGACTTGTCTGGGAAGCAAGTTGTAAATATTGGTTTTGATTGTGTTATTTTTCGACATGGTTAATCTGAAGTACGGGGTTCGCAAGTCTTTAGCCCCTCTTGTATTATAATCATGTGTACTACCATTCGTTGGGAGAGACTCTTTGTTTTTATGAATGTCCAAAAGGGTACAGTAAATAAATATAGAAGGTAGTGGCATGATTTTATATTTGCGGAAGAGACTTTGACCGTGTGTTCTGAAATGCACATTTGCTAGAATCTTAACGGCCTTCTTTTGCAAAGAGAAGGCTTTAATGGCTTTGCATGAGTTACCCCATAGAGTAACCCCATAGAGAAGATGTGAGTGGAATAGTGCAAAGTAGCATGTCCTGAGTACGGTAGCGCTGATACATCGTTGTAGATTTCTTAGGACAAAAAGGACTTTAGCTAATTTGCCGATAAGGTAGTCGACATGCTGCTTCCAACTTAAACGGTCGTCTACGTGGATTCCAAGGACTTTAGCGCTGTTGCCTGATGTGAGCTTCGGATTGGAGGAGAACGTAATGGACACAGTTTTGTCTTTATTAAGCTGTAGGTTGTTGAGCGCGAACCACTCATGCGCGCGTTGTAGCGTATTGTGATTTTTTGCGTTAAGTGACCTGGAGTTTTTATCGGTGACTATTAAAGACGTGTCGTCCGCATAGGCAATGCATTGAGTTGGTCCAATATATTTAAAGAAATCGTTTATATAAATAATGAAGAGTAAGGGCCCTAAAATCGAGCCTTGTGGAACACCGTGTTTTGTAGATAGCAATTTGGAACGGGTTCCATCAACTGCAACACATTGCTCCTATTGAATAGGTAAGATGAGAATAGTGAATTAGACAGACCTCTAATACCGTACGTCTCTAATTTATTAATTAAAGTGTCAAATGATACGCAGTCGAATGCCTTGGACAGGTCACATAATAAAAGAGTTGCAAGTTCCCCTTTCTCCAAGGAATCAATAATCAAGAATATGATTTTGGAGACGGCTTGCGTAGTAGAACAGTTCTTGCGGAAGCCATATTGCGCAGGACTTAGCAGATCATAATACGTAAAGAAGCTAAAAAGCCTGTCATTTAGAATAATTTCAAAGATCTTTGAAAATACCGGAATAATGGTGATGGGCCTGTAGTTATTTAAATCGTTGATTTCGCCTGTTTTGAATAACGGAATTACCACGCTTATTTTAAATGCATCGGGATATATGCCCTCAGAAATGCATAAGTTGTAGAGCTTGACCAAATATTCCACACAAATCTCGATTGAGTCCTTTACTAACATTGAATTTATGCCATAATAGTCACAACAACGGGAATTCTTTAGCTTGCGAACTGCGCTAAGAACATCCGAGGTGGAGATAGGATGTAGGAAGAAGGTGCAGTTTGAGGCTTTTATAGATTCGGTGAGAGAGAAGGACTTAGGGTCGGGTTTAGGTAGTTTTTGGATCTAGGAAAGTTTACCGAAAACAGTTTACCGAAAACAGTTTACCGAATACAGTTTACCGAAAAACAATTTACCGAAAGGTCAATTTGCCGAAAGAACAATTCGCGGAATTACAATTGACCGAAACACATTTTTACCGAAGCACAGTTTACCGAAAGAGAAGTTAACCGAAAGGGTGCTACTGTAGTATGCGGTCTACCGTCACATTTATGCTGTAGTATGCGGTCTACCGTCACATTTATGCTGTTATATGTGGTCTACTAGTATTTTTGGGTGGCAGGTTCGCTACGCGAACCTGTTTTAAAAAAAAACTTAAGAGGTCCTAACAACGATTCAATATGCTTCGCCCCCATGTGCACAGAGGTCCCTCACACGAAGGTTTTTACAATGGTCTTCTTACAACATCTAATAGTAAATAGATCGCAACTTAGCAGTAGACCGCATACTACAGTACTAGTGTAATGGGGTAGATCAAATTCTGGCGGTAGACCGCATACTACAGTGGCACCACCGAAAGTTATCACTGTCATTTCCCTGCCGATAAAATCCCGCCGGTCAGTTGCTCTTTGAATAAAATGAAATATGCAAAGATTGAGTTTTAATAACTACTTTTTATTGTATTCAAATGATATATACCTACTTTAAAGCCTTATTATACCTAATTAATTTAAATTTAAATTGTAAGCGATTCCCCTTAAAAACATCAGCTTAATATTATTATACATTCCCATATTTCCACCACGATATACCTACTTTCTTTTGTCGCGATCCTTTCCTGCCTTGAATTCTCCTTTACCTACATATTTTATATTACCTCTAACTTCTTAATTCTTTTGGATATTCCGCAAATAGATTCTAAATCTCATTTCTTTTTATTCTTGCAAGGGATGCATATAATTATTCTGTATGAGTTATAAAAGTAATCAGCTTTATAATACTTTGGTGATACAATTGTTACATTAATGACATTAAAACATGTTGTACCTATATGTATAATAATTAATAATAGTAGGTATATTATTACAAACATGATCAGCACGTACCTACCTCATAGAATTATAGTATATTTTCGGTTAACATTCCTTTCGGTAAAGTGTGTTTCGGTAAAAATGTTTTTCTGTCAATTGTAATTCGGCGAATTGTTCCTTCGGTAAAATGACCTTTCGGTGAATTGTCTTTCGGTAAACTGTTTTCGGTATATTGTTTTCGGTAAACTGTTTTCGGTAAACTTTCCGGGACCGGTAGTTTTTTTGTAATTTGACTGACCGCATTAACAAAATAGGTATTGAAACTGTCGGATGTAAAAGGCGGTTTATTTTTGCCAGCGCAGGTTTTATTTCTTTCATAATTGACTAGTTTCCAGGCGTCGTTGACAGGGTTTGATGAATTACTTAAGAAATCGTCATAGGATTTCCTTTTCTCCAAATTAATTTCCCTGTGATAAGCCTTTTTGAAAACCTTGTATGCGTTGTAGTTATTGTTGACCTCGCAGATTGTTTTAATGCATGTAAGAGTTTTTCGCATATCTTTTAAATTTTTATTGAACCAACGAACCGGAGGTTTCTTATTACAATTATTTTTTAAGCGTAAAGGAAAGTGCACAGAAATTAGAGACTGGAACGTGTATAACAAATTATTGGCCAAAAGGTTCGGATTCATTTCGATGTCATCGTTAATAATCCAATTGATGTTCCGCAGCTCCCGTTTAAAATTATTTCTACTACTAACGTTGTAGGATCGAACCATACGTGATGACATATTGTTGAAGTTCTGGGTTTTAAAGATCAGGTATTGACCTTTGTGATCTGACAGACAGGGGTTCATCAACACCCGCCTGGGAAAACAGCATAGAGTTATCAGGACAATTCCACATAATGTTGTACAGGCAGGTATCATCCGCGTAGGATGTCACAAATGTACGTATATTAGAAATAGTGTAGCCCAAGTATGGATCCCTGAGGGACTCCTGATAAAATAGGACATGTACGGCTACGCTCCCCCTGTGGTAATTCCACTATCTGCGTCCTGTTAGATAGGTATGATTCAAATAGATCTAACGCAGTGCCCCGGATCCCGTATTGGTACATTTTCTCGAGGAGCCTATTATGGTTAACAGTGTCAAAAGCGGCGGAAAAATCGACAAATAAGCCTGCAGTTAAAAATCTCTTATCGACCGAGGTGACAATTTCAGAGACGAAATCGCATAGTGCGGTATTAGTTGAGTTATTTTTAATGAATCCGTGTTGATATCTGTTTATCATATCAAATTTTAGTAGGTAACTCATAAGTTGAGAATTATTTGCAGATTCGAAAAGCTTTGAGAAGCTATCGAGTAAACTATGGGCCTGTAATTTCGGATTTCGTGTGGGTTTCCCTTTTTGTAAAGAGGCTTTATTATTGCTTGTTTTAGGATGTTTGGAAAGCTTCCTGTTTGTAGAGTTAGATTAATTATGTATGTTAGTGGTTTCGCCACTAGAAGCTTCACTAATTTTAACAGCGTGTTACTAACCTCATCGTGACCACATGACGATGATGGTTTTAAAGAGGTAATAATGGACACCACATCATTAGCAATCAGAGGAGAGAGTGGTAATATTGAAGTCGGTGTATTACAGACCGGGAGGCTATTAGGTTTGTAAAATCTGGAAAAATGCGCACTAAACATTTCAGCTGCCTCCGAGTTCGGCACCACTGTCCCATCATTAATAATTGCTATTTTTCTACTTTTTTTCTTTCCATTCACTGAGTTGATGATTTCCCATATTATTATTACATGAGTTTAGCAATTTATTATTGTAGTATTGTTTTTTAGAAGAGAGTAGCTGTTTTTGATAAAAGCCGTTGTGGCTTTTGAAAATTGTGCAGAATACTGGGTAGCGTTCGGATAGTACTTTAAGGTTAATAAGTTTTTGCTTGAGCTTGTAAAATGCTAGGTAGTTTAGTATTTTATTTTTATGTTTAATACACATCTTGTATTATTTTGACTATATTCTTATATCTTACTGACTTGATCTATGCCATAAGTATTATTATTATTTATTATTATTGAGGAATCTAAACAATATCGCCATAGTAAACACATTTTTTAGTGGTATACCATAATGGGTGAATAACAATGTTTAATAAGAAAATTCTAGTTGTAGACGCAATACCCGTCTTTCTAAAACCTTATGTAAAATATAAATAGGCATTTATTAAGACGTTTTGGTTATGAATGGTAATATAACATTACCCGCATTTGTAGAAATAAGAAATACATTGTTATTGAATTAATAGCGTGTGTCCGTTAGGGATATATTTGTAAAATATGTTGTGTTTAGCGCGCCTGTCAGGATTATATAAGTTATGATTATTATGTTTAGCTTACGAACATGAATGTGGAAAAAGCACGTAGACAACCTTACTTAAGGGAGAAAAAATGAATAGACGGGCAGTCAGTCTGTATACGAGATTTGTAATGCGAGTATATGATATCTTTTGGTGATCAATAAAATTCGAGAGGTGTTGTTCTTGGAGTTATATTTTTGTGTTATTTGAGTTTTTCTTACACTTATCGTGTTTAGCTCTTTATCAATGGTTTATTATGCGTATTGGTGTAACAAGGTCATAGCGTGACAAACATAAGGTTACAATTATTATGATAGCAGTATCGATACAGGAAGTATGTACTTAACTTTAATCTTGGTACATGAATTTGCGCATTAATTATTGTAACCACTCCTTTTTCAGGACCAGTTGTTTTGGTTAATAATAAAATAATCTCAATTATCCCGTTACAACGTATTTTAAAATAAATATCAATATATTTAATATATTTTTAAGATAAAACCAATAACTGTATTGCATTTATTACTGTCTTTGTTACTTAAACTTTGCATTCTTTCCCAAGTTAAAACTTAATTGGCACGAGGTTGTCTTTATACATATAAAAAAAAGGCGTCTAAAGTTCAAATTCAAAACGATATTCGAACCAGTATTGAATGTTGTTTGTGTAACGAACAATATGAGGTGGATTGCTATTTTGTCTTTCTTAATTGTACTAATAGGTTTTCTATTTATACCAAGAAGTAAAAATAATGTCTGTAAAACGTTTATTGATTACTACTCGGATCGCGATAATAATGAAAATTGTTATTATAATCCGGATACCCACATGAATGTTGTAAGTTTCTATCAGCCTCACTTCCGCTTGATTCAGATGAACCCACAGAGTAACATCACCTTTTTTAGTCAGAAATAATCAAAATCCGTGGATATCCTGTAGAAGAGCACGAAGTAACTACGGAAGATGGTTATATTTTGACATTATTTAGAATACCATTTGGGAAAAATGCTAGTAACCAAATTCCTGGACGCCCAATTTTAGTTATGCACGGAGTTTTAATTAACAGCGCGTCCTACGTAAATAGAGGAAATAAATCCTTAGGTGTATTATATATTTTATTTGTACTATATAAGAACGGCCTATTTGCAGGTTTCGTATTAGCCGATGCTGGATACGACGTTTGGTTGGGAAACCTTCGAGGTACCGCCTATGGTAGAAAACATACGTATTTAAATGATAGAGATCGTTTATTTTGGGATTTTGATACTTACGAGTTGGGAGTATACGATATCTATTCAAAGATCGAATACATATTTAATATTACACAGCAAAAAATAACGTATGTCGGTTTCTCTTTTGGATCGACAGCTGGATACATGTATAGTATAACTTATCCGAAATTAGCTGAACAGAAAATTAAGATCATCATCAGTTTAGCACCAACGGTATTCTTGTCAAATTGGAGGTCGCTCACCAAATACGTTATTCAATTTTGGCCGTACACAGAGGTATTACATTTTCTAGCTCTCATCGGGAGTGCATGCATCAATTTCACTAACTCGAAGATGATTTGCAGCCATTTTTCACATTTTTAACAAATGGGGAGGTTGCTTTAAGGGGTACTTATCAAAGTAGACTGAGAGAAACGCTGTGTTTGCCATACCCCTTTCAAATGTACTTATGCCAATTTGTGGATATGATCGCAATGGGATTTGACTACGAGCAAAATGATCCAGTATTTTATAATATTATATTATGAAGGATTATTATCATATCGATTTCAGGAAACTTTACCGATTACAATTTTGCAAAATTCAGATGCAACATCGTATAAAACTATAAGTCACGGCTTGCAATTGGTGTTTAAAGGTAATTTCGATTATTTGGATTATGGTACCGATCAACTAAATATCGCAGCATACGGATCGCCGGAAGTACCAAAGCATAACCTATCGCAATTAAGGGTTCCAACATATTTAGTAACCGCTAATAATGATCTAATGATAACAATAGAGGTAAGGTTATAGAACGGCTCCAACTGACATCTAAAGACGATTTTATTATAGGATGTTAAATTGTTACATAAATATTTACCCAAAAAGGTTAATCCTTACGATATCTACGTTGTTAAAAGCGAAAGATTTAATCATGATGATTTTATAGCAGCTCGTGACGTTGTACCACTTGTGTACAATCATCTAGTGAACTTTATAAATAATTTACCTTAGCTTTAATTTAAATTACGTTATTTATATTTTAGTATTATAAGTACATATGCATACTTTAAAGAATTTGGGTAAAAATGAATCATGTCATTAATCTAGGATTTACAATAGTAAGCGTGTAATCAGCTTCGTGCGCTAAGGGTGTACCTACCGTACTAGTTGATTAAGATACTAGCATGAAGGAAAGCTAAAAACATACAGTCTTCTTGGATAGGAATAAGATGCATAAAACCCGCGGATTAAAAATGTATTCTGGATATTATATTCCCTGAATTATGGCAAAATTAGTGTAAAGTAAGTGTTGTACACATATGCAACCTACATAGTATATACAGTGGATGATTAAATGAATTTATCACAAGTAAAGCAGTGTCACTCAGGAAGGTATTCATTTGGAATGCCTTGTGCCGGAATTGATATATATATATGATATATATATTGATCATAAAATTCATTTTCGAGTTTATCTCGTGTAAGTATTGATAATATTCAACGTTTCGAAACTCGCTTGGTTTTCTTTATCAAGAATTATTGACAATTGTTACTAATGAGTTATGCCATCTAATTTTAATTTTTACGTGTTTTACTGCGTGTGACAGGCCCGTTGTATGTAGATGTAGTTGGCACATTTTGAATATTATTCCTAATTGGTTGGTCAGGTTGGTCTTCGGAATTTTCGATAGTGTTAGTTCTTCGTAAAGGTCTATTTATGATTATCTTCCAAACAGGTGGAATTCTTGAACTATCGTCTCTCTTGTTAAGTGCCAATGGTCTCTTCTCAATCTCAATAGCTTCTCGTATGATTCTTTCCTGTAAAGTGTATGCTGGAGCTAATAATTTTATTTTTGTGGTGTCTATATGATGACCATACAACATATACATATACATACAACGGGCCTGTCACACGCAGTAAAACACGTAAAAATTAAAATTAGATGGCATAACTCATTAGTAACAATTGTCAATAATTCTTGATAAAGAAAACCAAGCGAGTTTTCGAAACGTTGAATATTATCAATACTTACACGAGATAAACTCGAAAATGAATTTTATGATAAATAACATAACTCGTGGAAACTTAAATAACAAGATATATATATTGATATATATATAAACCTATATTGCAAAACAAAACCAACTCCTCAATAATTCCTAGTTAAATACTACATAGGTATTTATTTATTTGTTTGATGTGCTTTGACTACAGTTAGTACGAGTAGTAGCTTAGCACTTAGATTACACAGATTACAATACTTTATACAGTAATAAAGATTATCATAGTAAACGCAGGTGAACAAATAGAGCTAACGTAAAACTACGACTAACAAAAAAAACATAAAAGTTAGTCTAGGTCTAGACTGACGAGCAGAAGGGAGCGTGTAAATAATCCTCTATCGAGTAAACTTCTTACAAGCTGTTTGAACCGTGAGGTTGATGCGTCTTGTACTTGTCTGGGGAGTAGGTGATGAGTTTATTGTTTTTAAACATGGTTAGCCTATTGTAAGGGGTTCGTGGGCCTTTACGCCCTCTGGTGTGATATTCATGTACAGGGTGGTCGTATTTGGACTGTTTTGACAGGAAAAACCTATTTCTGAACTAGATAGAGGAAATCTGACTTACATGTCAAGAGGTCGATTTTTGAGAAACGGCCGATAAACAAAACCGCATCGCGATATCTTCAAAGCCAGCTGAGATATAGGGTGTTTTTCGAATTTTGGCTATTTTGAAAATTGCCGATAACTTCGTTATTTATGGAGATTTTCGATTAGGATAAAAACATTGTTAAGACACTTTTTCGAGACAAATTCAGTGGCGTACACAGTGATAGAGGGTAGATTCCAAAGGAAGGACGCGGGTACGAAATTCGCGACTTCATATTTTATAGGTACAAATTATCCTGCTTCGATGGTACGAGTATCAACTTATTCTGCTCGTGGCAAAGGGTACTTCACTCTTGAGCCGAAAAGTGATCGGGGGTAGATTCCAAAGGAAGGAGGAGGGTACGAAATTCGAAACTTCATACTTTAGAGGCACAAATTATCCTGTTTAGATCGTACGAGCATCAACTTATTCTGTTTATGGCAAAGGGTAGTTTACTCTTGACCCTAATAGGCTTCATATCATTTGGGTGTCTTAGGGAAAATATTTGAACATATTCAATTTATTTTGATGGTACAAATTAGTACAAATTCAGATCTTTGCGTATCTGCCTTTTTTGTGGGTTTTATTTATTTTTGTCTTTTGGTCCTGCTAGCTTAATATGAGGCTAGCAGCGCCACTGTTTTTTTCAAAACGGCAAGGAGTACAAAATTTTTATTAGTGGTACAAATTAGTACAAAATAAGTACTAAATAATTAAATACGTCCGACTTGATTCTGCCGATTTGGTCCTGCCAGCTTATGAGAGATGACCGCTTGCGTAGTAGAGCGGTTTTTACGAAAACCGTACTGTACCGGACTTAACAGATCCTGCGACGAGAAGAAAAGCGAGAAAGCCTGTTGTTAAGAATGCTTTCAAAGATCTTTAAAAATAGGGAAATGATAGTGATTACTGATTAAGGTAGTTATCTAGGTCATTTGCGTCCCCTTTTTAAGTATCGGTATTACTACGTAAATTTTTAAGGCCTCTGGATGGATATGTACCTACAGAAATGCATGAGTTGTAAAGCTTGACCAGGTGTTCTACGTCTATTGTGTCTTTTACCAACGTAGAGTTTATGCCATAAAGGTCGGCGCAACGGGAATTCTTCAGTTTGTGTACAGCACTGAGTACGTCCATGGTCGATATGGGATGCGTGTGGCGATTTTTGGGGAACCGATGCGATAGGAGGACTTTGGGTCACGTTTAGGTAGGTTTTGTGTTATTTGACTGACGATTGCCACCCCGTACGTTTTCGAGAAAACGGCATTTTCCAGAAGGCCGCTAACTTCACGCCTCGTTGGAAGCACAAACGAAAAGTTTGGTATCATTCGTTAGTGCCTCGTTTATGCCTGTTTGTGCTCCGACAAAATCGATTGCGATCCCATACGTTTTCGAGAAAATGGCGTTTTTTAGGAAATCGCTATATCTTCAATCCTTATTGAAGCCACAAAGCACCACTACCAGTGTTACGGTTTCAACAAATAATTGTACATACATATCTACATATTACACATTTAGTTTTACAACCCTTTAGGAAAGAAACTCGAATTTAAAAAAATGATACCAAACTATACATTTGTGGTTCCAACCATGCGTGATGTTAGCGGTCTCCTGGAAAATGCCGTTTTCTCGAAAACGTATGGGGTCGCAATCGATTTTGTCAGAACACAAACAGGCACAAACGAGGCACTAACGAATGATACCAAACTTTTCGTTTGTGCTTCCAATAATAATAGTAATAATAATATTTGTCACAATTGCAAAGCTAATTAATCAAACAATAGAAAAGTCCATTACAATGCGTGGCCATTACGTGTTACAGAAATGAATAAGCAAGGTCACACACTATGGACTTTTTTATCATAACGAAATGCGTCAAAGCTGTTACTAGAACAATGGATAAGTACAACGACTTACGACGCTTTCTTCATGTCGCTGATAAGTTAGCAAATCTTTCAAGTCCATTGTTCTTACTGCTTGAATAAAAAAAAATGATTTGCTATGGTCCATTGTATAGTCCGCTATGATATTTTTTGTTTTCTCATTATCTGACTATTTGAGCGTTACAACTAGAAGTCAAATTCAAATAGAAAAGTGTGTTTTTATTCTATAATATTATTTACGTATAACTAAAAACTGTAATTAAAGAAATAAGTTGGTTTAAATTTACGTCTTTAACAATTTTTGCGAACCTTGGAAACCATATTCTAAAGTGCGTTTTCCTCATCTAAGATACCCAGTTGAGAGGTCGATACGGAGTGGCTAATGATTAGATAAAAAGAAGAGGGGAAAACCCGCTTCTTTCAAACGGAACCTCAACAAAGTTTATGGAAACAATAAGTAAATTCCTTCTTTATCGAAAATAATAATAGTTACTACCGAAAGTTTCATTACAGATCATAAATTTTTTAAAAATTGAATTAAATGGTTATAAAGCAGGGTGACAATATCTTTAGCAGCAAAAAAGTCTATGTGGGTGAAAGATTCGTATGGAATCTTGTACTTTCCATAGGGATGAAACGCCCTGGGTAAGTTTTTGTCCAAGAGTTCAACATCCTGAAAATATAGAATATGTTAATGATATATAAAGTTATACGATACCTCTTCCGCAATTATTAGGTCGTTTGTTCCATAAATTAAGTACGATGGGACCTGAAGCTGTGATAGATTATACTCAGGTATTCTTGATGATCC
This sequence comes from Pyrocoelia pectoralis, assembly GCA_036250285.1. Taxonomy (NCBI): domain Eukaryota; kingdom Metazoa; phylum Arthropoda; class Insecta; order Coleoptera; family Lampyridae; genus Pyrocoelia; species Pyrocoelia pectoralis. The sequence goes on from CM070078.1 coordinate 12,090,407, forward strand.
ATATTTAATCTTGTTCATTTTTTCGCCGTGATCATAATAAGCTAAGTTTCCCCTTGCTAGCAATTGAAATCCGTGGCTCATCGTTTTATAAGAGGTTGAATCGGGGTTTTGAAGTAACGTAATTGGAAGTGTTTCCTGAAAGATATCGAACAGCAAATTAGCAGTTAATTAGTAATCTATTACGGGATCGTTTTGTTCATAATCAAATCCGGCTGTCATCATTTCCCAAAACTGGCATATGAACATCTGGATAGGATACGGGAGGCAGAGAAAATTTCGTATAATGCCTTCGGAACTACCTCGTAGGTACACTTCACCGTTGGTTATAAGTGAAACTGGCAACTAACAAAATAATAGAGCTTCAAAAAATTAGAATTTTATTGTGGATTACCTCTAGATACTTCCAAAATGATGTCATATATTTTGTTGATGATTTCCAATTATGAATATATACAGTTGGTGCCAAACTGATGATAATCTTTAATTTTTGGCTTGATTCAAATGGAAACCCTATACTGTACATATAAGCAGCAGACGATCCAAACGAGTAGCCTATTAAAATGATCTTGGTCTTGGTCAATTTATATATTAAATTAATTTTTGCTCGGAAGTCGTACGCACTAAGTTCAAAGGTGTCAAAATTCCAGTACTCTTTGTCTTTATTGCTCAAATAAACGTGATCCTTTGAGTAGATAGTTCCACGAAAGTTTCCCAACCACACATCATATCCTGCGTCAGCCAAGACAAAAGCTAATAGAAATTTTCAAAACTTCGCGCAAAGCTTTTTATTTCACTACTACGTACCTAAAGATTTGTTTCCACGATTGATAAATGTCGCACAATTTAACAATACGCCATGTTGCACTAGTACTGGTGGTCCGGGTTGCTTGTTTAGAGAGTTTTTCCCATATGGAATTCGAAACATGGTTAGTATGTACTCATCTTCCGTTACTATGGTATGTTCTTCTAGTGGGTAACCCCTCTTCTTTATAATTTCTGACTAACATAATTTTTGATTTAGAATCTACGTTTCCAAAATGTAAAAATTGCTTCCTACTAAAGATGCAGTTGGTAGAATTTTTTAAGGCTTTCTTTATAGATAATGTCCATGCACATACATTTGCCAATGTTCACACATTAATTTTAAAGACAATGTGCAACAAACCCTTCAGTTCTTATTAAAAGATTTTACATAGAAGTTACGGTAAGATGGATATCAGTGTAAGATAGTACATCGGGTTGTGATGCAGCATGTGAATTACAATATTCAAGCCTGGATTCTGGATTCTGGATTACGATGGGAGGGTGGGCAGAAGTCCACTCGCACATAGGCCACCTATTCGGGCCCTTTGTGCTGCCACCCTGATTAGAGTCGTTCGACCCCGCATCATCACTCAAGCCATCCCACACGTGAGGTAAACCTGAGGATGCTGGACGGGGAAGCAGCTCTAATCTTAGCCATGTCCGGCCAGGAGTCCCCCAACATGGATCATCTTAATTCGAGAAGTACGAGACACTCACAAAGTATGTGTTACGCCGTCTCATCTTCTGTGTAGCATCCTCTACAGTCTACAGGATGGTGATTCAACCAAGCCCATGCGGTGCAGATGCTTGTTAAGTTTACAGTGCCCAGAAAGTATGCCCACAAGTAGCCGCAGGTTCTTTCTGGATAGCCCTGTGCAAAAACGCGCCAGACTACGAGATGGTCCTCTAAAGGCCTCTCTCGCGTGACGACATTCTGACATCAAGTTCCACCTAGCCTTATGCTGGGCTTGGGTGTCTTGAGTTGCTTACAGTTGATACTGTAAGTGGAAGCTCCGGCTCTGGACCATAAAACATATTCAAGCCTTAAGGAGGGGTTCAATTGTCCTAAGTAATACAAATTTCATAATTTCAAAAGCCACGTTATAATTGGACTTTGGCATGCATTTCTGGACAACTCGCTCTGATCATAGTTTTGCTCCGATCATGGAGTTTTATGTCTCAAAATGACCCGAAGAACATGCCACGGCTCATATGCCTAGTTTTAGCAAAAAGTATAATGTTTCAAGCTGTCTAGGATGTGTGTTAAGTGACAGATACTGTTTTCTTGTGATAGAATAGAAATAGCATACCGCAATGCGATATCGATAGGCATAACTGCCGTGAGGGTTCATTGAGGTCATTTTCAGATATAAAAGCCAACAATCCGACCAATACAGTGGTCACAGCGAGTTTTCCAAAAAATGAAGTCCGGGTATTTTCCAATGGCGAGTGAACTTTTGGCGTAGCAAATTGTATATTCTGTCGAGAGCGGCTAAGAAAATCTCTCCTTATGTAACACTAATAGTATATAACTCCATAATTCAACCCCATTTTGATGCGCTAGTATATTGTATTTTAGTAATAAAGCATGTAAAACTTCTTTACAAACCTTACAAAATAGGGGTATGAGGATCATATTAAGTTAAGTAATAAATACACCCCTATTGGATTTATGCTGGATGCATTGAATTGGTTTAATGTTGATAAACGTCAATTACTTTTTTTACTCACATTTATTTACAAAATATTAAATAATCTAAGTCCCCCTTATTTTCAAAAATTTATAACGTATGTACATCAAATTCATTCGTACAATACGCGACAATCTAACTTACTATACATTGGCAATGCAAACAAAACAAGTACAACGAAATCCTTCTTCTCAGTTGGATTTAAAAAATATAATGAGCTACCGGAAGAGATACAACATGCATCTTCGTTAAGTGCACAGAGCAGCTCATATAATACCTAATATTGCATTAAAATTATTATATTGTTCTAACGAGGTAAACACAGCTCTAGACTGGCGTGGAGAAAGGAGTACTAAAGTATTCCCAATGGCTTAAAATGTGTTTTTTTTATAAGATGTCTAAAACGAAAGTCTGACATATCTCTGACTTGCCTAGGAAGTACGTTATAGATATTGGTATCCAGTTTGTTGTTTTTCGACTTAGTTAATCTGTAGAACGGTGTTCGTAAGTCTTTAGCTCCTCTAGTATTGTAATTATGTCTGCTTCCGTTCGTAGGGAGTGACTTTGTTTTTATGAATAGACAACAGGGTGCAAAAAATATTTATAGAAGGGAGTGGCATAATTTTGTATTTACAGAAGATGCTTTGACCGGGTGTTCTAGTGCACATTAGCTAGAATTTTAATAGCCTTCTTTTGCAGTGAAAAGGCTTTAATGGCTTTACACGAATTGCCCCATAAAGTAACCCCATACAAAAGATGCGAATGGAATAGAGCAAAGTAGCATGTCCTTAATAATGCAGCGTTGTAAATTTCGTAGGACAAATGTGGCTTTAGCTAGTTTGCCGATAAGGTAATCGACATGCTTGATCCAGTTTAAACGGTCGTCTACATGGATTCCAAGCACTTTGGCGCAGGTGCCTGAAGTTAGCTTCGGGTTTGAGGAGAACGTAATGGACCCTGTTTTTTCTTTGTTCAGTTTTAAGTTGTTAAGCGCGAACCACTCTTGCGCACGTTGTAGAGTATTGAAGTTTTTGGTGATTAGCGACCTGGAATTTTTGTCTGTGACTATTAAAGACGTGTCGTCTGCGTAAGCGATACATTGAGTAGGTCGAATATAATTAAAAAAGTCATTTATATAAATAATGAAAAATAAAGGTCCTAGAATTGAGCCTTGGGAAACGCCGTGGTTTGTAGTTAGTAATTTTGAACGGGTCCCATCAAGTGTAACACATTGCTTTCTATTGTATAAGTAAGATGTGAATAGTGATTTAGAAAGACCTCTGATACCGTACGTCTCTAGTTTACAAATTAAAGTGTCAAAGGAGACGCAATCGAAAGCCTTGGAAAGGTCGCATAATAAAAGAGTTGCAAGTTCCCCTTTCTCCAGGGAATCAATAATCAAGGATATGATTTTGGCGACCGCTTGCGTGGTAGAACAATTTTTGCGGAAGCCATATTGCGCAGAACTTAGCAGACCATAAAACGTGAAGAAGCTGGAAAGCCTATCATTTAGGATAATTTCAAAGATCTTTGAGAATAATGGAGTAATAGTGATGGGCCTGTAGTTATTTAAATCGTTGATTTCTCCTTTTTTGAATAACGGAATTACCACGCTTATTTTAAATGCCTCGGGATATATGCCCTCAGAAATGCATAAGTTGTAGAGCTTAACCAAATATTCTATATAAATCTCGATTGAGTCCTTTATTAACGTAGAACTTATGCCATAATAGTCCGAACAACGGGAGTTCTTTAACTTGCGAACTGCGTTGAGAACATCCAAGGTAGATATAGGGTGTAGGAAGAAGGTGCAGTTTGAGGTCTTTAGATATTCAATGGGAGAGACATAATATTGTATTTTTTTACACTCACTAGGTACGACTTCACAAGACACAGAAGTTTGTAGATATATGCACATGGTAATGTTAATATTTCGTGCGTAATAAATGTATCTTTACATGTTCCTCTGTGATTCTCCCAACATAGAATAGATCGTCTCAATTCGACAAGTACGGGACATTCACATAGAATGTGTTGCGTCGTCTCGTCGTCTGCGTAACATCCTCTACATCTACAGGATGGTTATTCGACCAAGCCCAAGCTTGTTAAATTTACAGTGATCAGAAAGTATACCTACAAGTCGCCGCAGGTTTCCTCTGGATAGCCCTGTACATAGCATCATCGATTTGTCTAAAAACGAGTATCCATTTTTCTAGTTTTGTCAATTTCAGAATACAGAAAATGAATTTTGCATAATTTTTTCAGGTAGTTTTTACCTATATGTATAGGCTTTTCCTTTAAAATAGTTAATAAAGCGAATACTAATTGGATATTAAAGATATAGTAATGTAAGTAATCCCTATGCAGCAAGTCACAAGCTTGTATAGAAAAACTCTAAATAAATTTGATTCAGATGTGATTAGTCTTAAGATTCGTTGTAAAGTAAGGATTGTTACCAGTGGTCGTTTTTCGCATATTTACAATTTGTGCTTGCCATAGTAAAGTCCATCTGATACGACGTAATTACGTGCATATCAAAGAAATACTTCACCGTCATAACCAAACTTGACAATGAGACGTTGTTGTAAGAACTACAAGCATTAAGGTGACAAAAGAAAAGATATAACACGCAAAATTAAGAGATTAATGTACGCAGTTACTTTGAAAATAAAGTAGGCTCGTAGAAAAGAAAGCATAATAAAAAATGTAGAAGGTAGTTAACATTTTGTCCTTTGATTAGCCGTTGAATTTGAACATCTTGAAAGAAGAGGTTGCAGGGTTCAAAGTTGTTGGGTCTGTTTTAATTTGACTAACTAATCTTTTCAACAAGGGGAAGCGTTGAATGTAACTCACCCTAATTTTTATCATTTTACTTCAAATTCAAAATCCGCGTCACAAAATGCTTTCCGAAACATACGCTTAATATGAAATGAAGGAGGAAATTTGACCGAATCTGACACGACATGTTTTACGACAAAAGGTCCATCGGTTACCGTTTAGGGTATACCTTAAGGATGAGATAGGTTTAGGTGTGTACTTACAGCATTTAAGTTTGTGTCTGGATTATAGTAACAATTTTCATTTTTATCACGATCTCCGTAATAATCCACGAAAGTCTTGCACACATTATTTTTACTCCTTGGTAAAAATAGGAAGCTAATCAATATAAACAAAATAGGTATCACAAGCACCCACTTCATTTTAAATATCTATAGTAGAATTTCGATCTTAATACGAGAAATAACTCACGAAAGATGGTAATTTATATACAACAAATACGTGAATAAAGACGTTTTATAAAAGAAATTTTAGACATTTTTACTTATCAGTGAATTTATATAATGAAAGTTACTACATTACTTAGCTCAAGTTAAGTACCTACCTGTCTTATGTAACCATATTTTATTACAATTTTCCATACCAAATTTTTTTGATCTCTCTTTTTTAAATGTTAATTTTATCCAAAATTACGTTGTGAAACTCCATAAATTGTTACATTGAAAAAATAAAGCAATAAGTAGAATTACTTGTAAGTATTATAATATAAGTGTTAATATGCATCACACCGTTACACTTCTATTAGGAGAGCTGCTGCTAACAGAGTATCAAACATTAACGAACCACTATTGTATGACGCGCAATTTAGCACACACATAACGTACCATCTTTATTATTATGTAAAATGAAATAAATGTATTTAAATTTTCGAACGTAAGACTAAATAACATACATATTTCCTTGAATTCTTTATAGTTTAAAAATATAATTTAAGAATATTTGATAATTACAAATATAAAATTACTAATTGTATAGGATTTAATATGTAGTTAGAGAGCAGGGTCAGTTAATTACGTTTTGGAAAACAGATATTCAAGGTTCATTGTTTTGCAAAAGTGGTACTTAAGAGACATGCAAATCTAGAATTAGGAAATTAGTTTTCGGTGTTCATTTATGAACCTTTGTCTAAGACTCCCTGTAATCAAATTGACTGTCTACGGTTAAATTTGATTATTAAATGCAATAAACATACATTGTAGGATTTGAAAATTGGCATCACATAACCTACATTACCTACATCATCTCGTAAATCAATTAGAAAATTTGTTATTTAAACATTATGTTCTATAAATACTTTATGTATAATGCGCAAAAAGAAATTTTTATGAAATGAAAAGCATCTCTCATTATGTCATTATGCTAATACTTGCATGACTATTCATCCTATTCTATTTAGTCAACTTTGTGTTGTATTTCCAATCTAAGATATTCGTAATCGAGATCGAAGCGTTGTGAAGTTTATTAATTTGAAGTTTCTACATGCTTTTCCTTTATGTGTTGGCGTGTGAAGCTGTTTGCAGTAGATTTTGAACAAACCTTCTACTCGTATTTTGTTGAAATTGAATATTAATCAATTTAAAATTTAATGATTGCTGTTTAATGGGCTCTTCACGAACTTGGGATTTATGTTATCATCTTTTAGTTGTTCTGCTGTAAGAATTATAATTGTTCTTTAAAATAAAAAACATCGATTTTATAAAACAACGGAAACTTTTTTACTTGTTCCCTAAGCCAGAAGCCGTCTTAATGGAAATGGTAGAATGTCTATTTTTCTTATACCTACAAAATAACAATTAATAAGAACAAATTGAAACAAGGAGGAAACAAAAGACAGTTTTAAGAATTGCATTCAAAATTGATGGGAATAAGCATGCACATGCGCAGGCAACTTGTTTTTGTCGACCATTTGCAATTTTTTTTTAAGTTTTTCTTTGATGCAATTTGTTTAATTTGCGTAGGTAGGGAGTTAACGATTTTTCTGCTCACATGTGAGAAGTTTTTCTCAAATAAAGATGATTTATGAGGGATGATAGGTAGTAGTTTTTTATACCTGGTATTGTATGTATGATGGGGGATATTGTACCTGTTCATGTGTGCATAGACGTATGTGCATGATTCAAGGATATACGGATTGATACTCTGGCAACTGTGTGTTTGCATATCTTTAAGGGATTAGACGACACTTCGTCGATACCGTATGATGCAGATGGTTTCAAGGAGTTAATAATGGAAACTATATCTAAAGGAATGAGTGGCTTGAAAAATAGAGAAGAACAAGAAGAGAGCAATGGAGCGCTGTGAGGTGTTGGAGAGAGGTTAACACTTGCATTAACATGCTTGAATGACTTTGAAAAGTGAATACTGAACATATTCGCAGCTTCCTGATTACTCACCAGATTGAATGAATCTTAGCCGTGGTGTTATTACTATTAGTTAAAGATTTAACAATCTCCCATGTGGTTTTAGATTTATTAGAGGAGTTTATAATTTTAAGCATGCATTGAAGGTGCGCTTAAATGTTTCAAAAAAGTATTAAAAGCTTTATTAGGATTTGAGAGTTGTTGGTGCATATCGTTTCATTTTTCAGATAGAAGCAGCTTACAGAAACGTGAACAGTTGACTTCGGAAAAATTTCTTTTTTTAACACAGCTAGGCGATTTAGTATTTATTCTAGTAGGAACCTTAAGTAATTGTGCGTTGTGGCCCGATAGTCCCAAGTTATCATTAAATAATAATAATAGTTTATTAAATCCAGGACCAAGACATAATATGGTACCTATAGATCAAGTCAGTAAGACATTACTTAAAATAATACAAGATGTGTATCAATGATCAATGACAGTGAAGGATGCGTAGCTCTCCGAGATGAAGAAATTGTCAATGTATGTGGATGATGATTTATAGATTCGCGTGGGCTCTCTTAGCGTAGGCTTTCATTTTATAGAACTTGCCCTAACCAAAATCCGATGTCCAATCTAAAGGTAATAAAGTTAATTTCTACTACTTCTTGACTATACTCAAGCTTCCCTACACTTGAAAAATCTTAAAAGAATCTTAAAAGTAAAAAATGTATTAACAGATACTCTTAATGCGATTTCTACTACTTCTTGAATATAGTCAAGCTTCCCTACACTTGAAAAAGCTTAAAAGTAAAAAACGTATTAAAACATACTCTTAATGCGATTTCTACTACTCCTTGACTATACTCAAGCTTCCCTACACTTGAAAAATCTTAAAAGTAAAAAACGTATTAATACATATTCTTAATACGATTTCTACTACTTCTTGACTATACTCAAGCTTCCCTATACTTGAAAAATTTTAAAAGAATCTTAAAAGTAAAAAATGTATTAACAGATACTCTTAATGCGATTTCTACTACTACTTCTTGAATATAGTCAAGCTTCCCTACACTTGAAAAATCTTAAAAGAATCTTAAAAGTAAAAAATGTATTAACAGATACTCTTAATGCGATTTCTACTACTTCTTGAATATAGTCAAGCTTCCCTACACTTGAAAAAGCTTAAAAGTAAAAAACGTATTAAAACATACTCTTAATGCGATTTCTACTACTCCTTGACTATACTCAAGCTTCCCTACACTTGAAAAATCTTAAAAGTAAAAAACGTATTAATACATATTCTTAATACGATTTCTACTACTTCTTGACTATACTCAAGCTTCCCTATACTTGAAAAATTTTAAAAGAATCTTAAAAGTAAAAAATGTATTAACAGATACTCTTAATGCGATTTCTACTACTACTTCTTGAATATAGTCAAGCTTCCCTACACTTGAAAAAGCTTAAAAGTAAAAAACGTATTAAAACATACTCTTAATGCGATTTCTACTACTCCTTGACTATACTCAAGCTTTCCTACACTTGAAAAATGTTAAAAGTAAAAAACGTATTAATACATTCTCTTAATGCGATTTTTACTACCTACTTCTTGACTATACTCAAGCTTCCCTACACTTGAAAAATCTTAAAAGTAAAAAACGTATTAATACATATTCTTAATACGATTTCTACTACTTCTTGACTATACTCAAGCTTTCCTACACTTGAAAAATGTTAAAAGTAAAAAACGTATTAATACATTCTCTTAATGCGATTTTTACTACCTACTTCTTGACTATACTCAAGCTTCCCTACACTTGAAAAATCTTAAAAGTAAAAAACGTATTAATACATACTCTTAATACGATTTCTACTACTTCTTGACTATACTCAAGCTTCCCTATACTTGAAAAATTTTAAAAGAATCTTAAAAGTAAAAAATGTATTAACAGATACTCTTAATGCGATTTCTACTACTACTTCTTGAATATAGTCAAGCTTCCCTACACCTGAAAAATCTGAAACCCAGGGATCGTTGAAAAGACAATTTAAAGTAGGTTAGAAATTCATGTGTATGTTTATACCTAACTACTGACCAAGCCGCTTGCTTTTATCATCATCCGAACCAAAATCATATAAATTCACTCAACTAATAAGGTTTTATTGACTGATTATCTTAGTTTCACTACACATGTGCAATATAATATGTCACTTTCATACGTTTTAAGGAAAGTATCACTAAAATTTTCTTATAAAATCAACGATATGCTCATAAAGTAGTTGCTTTACGTCGCGTGCATGGGTAAAATCTCTGTGACTGAATTGCTTATCCTTCACTTCATATATTTGGTATGGTTTGAATTTTTTCGGTATTGTGGCATATAATCGAACGACATTCTAGAAAGAAATATCAGCTTAATTAATATTGTAATTTTAAAACAAACCACCTCCTTTAAAACAAGACGGTCGTTGTGTCCATATATAAAATACACTGGCACTTGAATGTTTGAGAAATTATAAACAGGGGGTGAAATTGTTCCATATCTCAACATGTTTTCGTTATTGCCATAATCAAATCTTGCAAAGTTGTTTGATTTGTAGGTTTGTATCCAATGATCCCCCATTTTTATTGGAAACAGGTCGTAGCTGTGTATTAATGTTGCGGGCATAGTTTCCTGTTAGTAAAATGTGCAGTTATAGTAAATAGTAATAGTAAATTCTTGAAAGTTTAATTTACCGGGTCAATCTGTTCATCATTGTGTCCCATAAAGTAATCCAGTACCAAGTTACAAAAATTTAGTTGGTGGGGATAAGGTAAACAAAACAATTTCGGTATGGATACCGTTCGGTAGAATAATCGTCCATATGACAGCTTTCCTAATATCTGCAAATCACAAATTAAGTTAACACTTACATTCTCAGGGTGTTAAATTTACCTTAAATAGTGGCCAAACTGGAATAAAAGTACTAAGAAGTTTTACATTTTTGAGAGACGTGACCGGTGCCATTCCGATAATTATTTTAAGAGTGTTTTTTGCTATTTCAGGGTGAGTTATAGCAAACACATAGGATACCGTTGTCCCCATTGAAAACCCCATGTATATAATTTTTTGGTGTGTTTTTGCGTGTATGTACTGCAATTGAGCCGGTATGTCATACATTCCTATTTCGTCATAACTGAAATCCCAATATTTTTCCTGATACGAACTTAATGCTGTATGATTAGTGGAGTAAAAGGTTCCTCGATAGTTACCTAACCATACATCGTATCCCGCATCGGATAACACAAAAGCTAAAATTATATTTGCATACTTCTTTAAACCGTACGGTATAATGTAGACGTTGAAACTACTAATGATTCCCATATTGACTATCAAAAGAGAACTAGCCGAAAGATGACTTTTTCGCTATGATGTTCGATAATGGATGTTTTTGCTGTATGTGTAATTATTTAAGTGACACTTTGCAAAAGCAGGAGATATTGTTAATATACGATTAGCAACAGATAAGCAGAAATCAGTAAATTTATATCAATGTCTACTTTATATTGGAAAACCTTTTATTTAATGGCAACTACGTATAGTTGGGCCAATGGATCTTTACCGATCTATATGTTCACATACAACGACGTGCGTATCTGTCATTCGACTACTTTATTACTAAAAATAAACAAAGACAAACTGCAAATCTCAGTCAGTTTGTCCTTGTTTGTTTTTAGTAATGAAGTAGGCGAATGACAGATACGCACGTCGTTGTATGTGAACATACATCGGTAAAGATCCATTGGCCCAACTATAACTCTTTACGGGTCTTGTTGTTATGTGTTATATGTATGTGAACAGTTGTGACTTATCCCATGCAATGTAACATTGTTTACGGGATTAATAAATTTATTATTATTATTATTATTATTATTATTATTACACTATAAACTTACCTAACGATTTACTCCCTATAGTAACAAATATAGCAGAATTAACAACAAATCCGTGTTGTAAAAACACCGGAGGTCTCGGTGTTCTATCAGTGCTATCCCTGCTACGAGGTATACGAAACAATGTCAAAATATAACCATCTTCTGTAGTGACATGATGTATTTCTACGACGTATCCATATCTTCCGATTATTTCCGGCTAACGCAAACAAATATGTTTAAATTAAATGTGTAACTTTTTTCAAGTTTAAAGCGTCCTGTAACTTTTTACATTTCTAAAATCTTCATGTTCCTCGTTGTTACGCTTTGGACATTGCATTCATAAAGACATTTATGGTCAAAATTTCAAAATACAGGAATATACTTACAACGGTTAGATCAATATCCGGATTAAATGAACAATTTTCATTATTATCTCTATTTGTGTAATAATCTTTAAAGGTTTTGCAAACATTATTTTTCTGCTGCGGTACGAAAGTACGAAAAATAAAAATTATTACTAAAGAAGCACAGAAAAAACGCAACAACATTATGCTTTACTCTTTAACAGTGAATGAAATTACAAGTATTACATCTGAAAACAAATTGCGGTTAATTAGTAGGTAATTGATCTTATACACAAAATGTAAAATAATGGAAATTAGGTTCAATTAGTGTTTTAATCACAACAATAATATCCGAATTATGATATGAATTATACAGCATACCAGTATGAAACTTCCGGAATACAATATTATTATCGCTGCTATGAGATAAGGTAGTGGAGCACCTGAAAACTAATTCCTAAATTGTTGCTTGGTAGGATATGCAGGACTCTTCTGTTTTCGTATTTTGTACTTACACAATTCACTCGTCTTTGTTAGTGTGGATGATGATCACCTGTTTAGTGAGTAATGTACGTGTGTTTATCTGTACCTGTTCTAAATCTGTATTGGTCGACATTATTATTCCAAATGAATAAGTAAGGACCGGTGTATCTAGCATACGTGTTAATTTTTTTTTAAATTTGTATTTAATTTCAGTAAATTGGCCTCACTCAATCTTTCCTACACCTGAGGAAATCTTAAAAGTAAAAAACGTATTAATAGATACTCTTAATGCGATTTCTACTACTTGTCGACTATACTCAAGCTTCCCTACACCTGAAAAATCTTAAAACTAAAAAACGTATTAATAGATTCTCTTAATGCGATTTCTACTACTTCTTGACTATACTCAAGCTTCCCTAGACCTGAAAAATCTTAAAACTAAAAAACGTATTAATAGATAGTCTTAATGCGATTCCAACTACTTCTTCACTATACTCAAGCTTCCCTACACCTGCAAAATTTTAAAAGAATTTTAAAAGTGAAAAACGTATTAATAGATGGTCTTAATGCGATTTCTACTACTTCTTGACTATACTCAAGCTTCCCTACACCTGAAAAATCTTAAAAGTAAAAAACGTATTAATAGATACTCTTAATGCGATTTCTACTACTTCTTGATGTTCATTACTTTAAGTCATTTTCTCGTGACTTCGCACCTGTTTGCGTTTTCACCTTTCCTGTTTTCATCATCTTTATCAAATTTCTGAGTCCCCTGCCTGGGATCTCTCTGTTATTAACTAGTTTTTCATTTATTTTTTAATGTTTTTCCCTTTCAGGTGAGTTGTATTTTTGCAAGATGCCGCAACCTCAAATTTTGTTTTTCAGCACATTAATTTATTACGAAACAATGTTTTTATTAACTTCAGTTACTGTCCTTTCTTCACATTTCATAACCTTAAGCCTTCGCTTGATAATGAGTCGAGTATTGTGTCGAAACATGTTGCTTACATTATAATCCCCCTGTTCTTTCATTTTAAATTTTAATTTATGTATAAGCTACAGAGAGTATGCCGCAAGTTTGCTACTGCTCTTAGCACTCCCGTCAAAACTTTTTTCCTATTAATAATAATAATAATAATATTGTCTTTATTTAAATATACCAAAAATAAACAATTTAATTAAACGAAATTACAGGGCGAAGTTCAGTTCAGCAAAAAAGAATTTTGCCGTCTGCTCTTGCACTTAACCCTGTGTGCAAAGCTGTGCGGCGAGGGGAAACATTATACTTGGTCAGTTAGCTTGTGTAATATTATTATGTTGAGATAAGAATGTTAAAATTGAAATGTTATTGAAATGTCATTGAAATGCTTGGCCACCCTTCATCATGTTACGCAGTTTTGTTTTGAAATTGATCGGGGAGAGATTAATCACCCGCCTACATACATTCTCTGTTTCTCCTTTTCCTTATTAAAGGATGTGTAATTAATAGATTAGACCAGTGTATAAGCGAGTTTCGGTTTGTTTTAAGATTTTTTTATACAATACTGTTGTGTCCTACTTATAATTCATTTATGTCAAATAGGAGTTACATTCAATAGCAGGCATAATATTTAAACAAATCCAATAATATTCATGCAATAATTGAAGTAAAAGGAATACCGTTTTACTAAGACATTATGCAGTCATACAAGAATGAAACCTGAGCATTGACACTGCCAAGATAAATGTTTGGAAATGGATGAAAAACAAGTTTTATGCAATTTCTATAAGAAAACACTATATAATTAATTGTTCGTGTTTACTAAATTTATTGTACTGAACGAAAGCAGACTCTGGAACTCTGTGAATAAGAGATTTTCTGTGACTCTAGTTCCAAATTCCTTGGAAACGTCAACAATATTTCCCCATTAATGTCATCAATTCTTTATTAATGGCAAAAATAATCAATGACAAAGGGTAATTATTATAGTTATGGTATTCGTTGGACAGTTAATAACTAACCTGTCGAATTTGCGGATTCACTATTCTGTGCACTAAAATCAACTACCTATCTGGTAAAAATGCTGTACTTTTTTAGCTTATACCTTAATGAGAACTTCCTTCTCTATGTTGGCTTCTTGAAATGACCTATTAACAATATAGTAAGATTTACCATCAATCCCTTTAATTACTTTAAATGGATGATAAAAGGATAGAAAGCCGGATATTAACACAAAATCACCTCCCTAGAATATTCAACATCTGCATCTTTACCTACTTTGATGATTACTATTTTCATTCTCACAAAAGTCATAATTATTACATTTTGGAGATCAAAAAGATATCCCATTATCGTGCAAGGTTGATGTAGCCTCAGCGACTGTGTGAATACAAATGGTTCTTAAAGCATTCCACACCTAACATTCGCACACTTTTCAGACAAGCTTTACTGAACCCAATCATATAAGATAAAATGTATATTTGATATCTCCTTCAAAGGGTTGGCAAAGTTTTCATTTTCGGAATTTTCATTGGTTTCTAGTAACATAAAAAGATTATTAGACATACACCTAATTTTAATTCCAAAAATTATAATACGAATTGTTACCACACCATAAGTGATTGATAAACAACAATATAACTGTCGTTACGTAGAATTTATGATAAGTACAATATTTAACAACCGTCTACAAAGGCTAAAGGTCGCATTTGATAACCTACTGTGTATGAAACAATATTTTATTAAAAAAACAACTATAACTTGTACAGTTAATGGGAGGAGTAACAAAATATCAATAATGAGAGTTTTGTGACAGACGTAGACATTTTTTGTTAGATATTACAAATGCGCAGTGCCTCTAAACAGTTAATGAGTAAGTCAACGGGCTACTCAATTTTCAATACTATCAATTCTTCAACACATTGCGGGTCTGTGTGAAGCTATAAGTATGCCATAAAATAAAATCGTAGTTGGTAGGTAGGTATAAAACTATTTCGACAATAGAAACCTGGCTAAAACTTCCGAAATAATCGACTACGTAGGATGTAGTACTAATTTATGAAGAAGTGCCGGCACAGTTTCATCAATAATTAAACTAAAGGTGTTTTTGATACGATAACTTTCTTCACTATCCTGGTCTGACTGGTGTCTCCGAGCTAAAAATGAAAGTAATGTCTTAAAATTATCCTTTAAGGAGGAGCTTTTAGTTATTTCTATTATTTTATAGAACACCTGATTGGTGTTAGTCATAATCAAAATATATTCATAAAGAAGAACAGACGAAATGTAGGTAAGAATACTTTAACGAATATTAATCAATGAAGCAGAAGAAGAAAAAGGGCAAGAAATAAGAAAAGTTGAGGCAAGTCAAAGTGATCAAAGAACAATAGAGTACAGAACAAAATGGTATTAAATGTGCTGGTGTAGAACATTTACGAGATCATAATTGATATCTGCCAGAGTAATGCGAATAAGTTTCAACAATCCCAATTCTAAAAAATGGGGAAGAATCGTAATGCAATAATGATATGGGAATAACTCTACTCACACAGTAGATACTATCAACAGTATTTGAAGTGAACCTGGAAGCAATAGTCGAACTACAAATACCAAGTTGACTTCAGGAAATCGAGCAATTAATTGCAATAAATAAAAATAATAACCTGCTATGACTATAATATACCTGCAGTTTGTTCTATGTATTTGTGTACTTCAAAAAGGCGTAACTATGACTCGCTGAAAAAGAGTAATTGAGGAGTTTGTAATACCTGGAAGTAACAGAGATTAACGGTGATGACATTAAGAAAGGCGATCTGCAAGGTGAGGATAAAAGGAAGGAAATCGGAAGACTTCATAATTAAAAGGCTTCAGGCAGGAAGACCCACTGCCTTTTAACATGCTATTTAAAAAAATGGAAAGGAGGAGCGAACTTAATAAAAGAGCAGATATACAGTTAGTGGGATACTCTGACGATCTGGCCAAAAGCAAAGAAGAACTCACAAAAGTAACATAGAGCTTGATAGAAGAGACTGCGGCCAACTTTGGTATATGGATACGATATACATATAGGTACTGAATCAATCGGCAAGAGAAACAGTAAGACGAGGGGAACGGAAAACATGGAAGAATGATAGAAGGGAAAAGGAAGGAAGAAGCGATGAAGAAATGTAGGACTTGTACAAGCAATCATAAATCGACATGTTCAATAAGGCAAGACGATTCCTGGTTAGCTTACATAGAAAAAATGAAGGCGAGAGACAGAATTGTGAACAAAATGGCTCGGCAAGGTCCAGGATATAAGAAAAAGAGGAGACAACCAAGGAATCGGCGGAGGGAGGAGGATCAACAAAACCTAAAGGACAAAGGAATAACAGATAAGAAAAGGAAAGCTAAAGACAGAATTTGAAAAAGAATAACAAAGCTTTGGCCTTGAAGGTCTCCTAAAACCTGCTAAAAACATCTTCAAGTTAAATACGCTTCAGCTAAAGTTTATGTTTCAGAGGGTTCCGATTAGCTTGAAAAATTGACGAGACAATGGTGCCAAGAGATTCGTGAAGGAATACATATCCTCCTGCTCCGATTTCAACATTTGGGATGGGAACGTCTTTCCAAGTGGTAATTGGAAAAACAATAGTGTCATAAAAAATACATCCCCTGAATGTTTAGAAATGGAAAAATGTTAATCAAATGGTATCCTACAGTTTCATTATATTTTTAAACACTTTAAATAATTGTAACTCGGGAAAATTGTGATAATTTGGTTACCAAAATAAGTATAGTCTTAAGTAGTACGTGTAAGCAATGTCCTACTATCGGAGTAAAAATGCAAGGCCTCTGACTTTAAGTGATCATAACAAAAAAACTGAGGGGTGAAATTTCTTCATTTTTGGGCAGTACATTAGTCATTTATATATGTTTAACATGTGTAAAAACCAAAATGGTAGAATCAGTTGTTTAACTTTTATTTTAATTAACAGCAATAAAAACGCTGTATTTAGTATTTTCCTGGCTGACGGTCAGTTTTAACTCATCATAAAATTGTTATTGTTTCATAAATTGTTACCAAATTTACAAATGTTGTAGCACACATACTTCTGAAAAGTCGATAGCCAATAAATATTGATTATTCATATGATTAACTGGTTTTATAAGCCCTAACCGAAAATGTGCTATTTCGCAATTTACGGAAGTTAAAGAAAAAATTCTTGTTTTAAATGCTAAATTTGATATTACTTAAATCTAACTGCATTATTCTCTTATTGAAAATAAAATTTGTTTTCTTGTAATTCCAAGTAAAATGTGTTGTTTATCGCGAAAGAAAGACGCACATATTCCCGCGAGAGGTAATCTACCACATCGTAAGCAGCGAGCGGCAACCCACAACAATGTGATTATTCCTTTGCATTGTACAAAACCATGCGCTTTACAGCAATAGTGTACGACAACAGCTGCCCCGCGCGGCCGCGCTTCTCCCCTCCAACTGGTGCATGCATCCTTTTTTCAAAATTTCTTTAAAAAAAAACGATGTATAATGACATTATTTTTGTGAATCGTGTTAGACCACAGTATAATTGCTTTAACCTTGTTATGTTACTGTCAAATTGTTAATATCGATCGTTCAGGTATTGAGTTACATAAGATGTCGTTTTTTCATTATAGCTTTAAGACTAATAAACCAATTGGCCTCAAAAGCATTATTTTAGCAGGGGGGAATGACGTAGATAATACTTGTCTTTATCCTACTACCAATTGCATTCTTAATATTATCAATCAATGCAACAATGTAAATTTACTGTTTTGTACAATACCGTATCGGTATGATGCGCCGTCGTTAAACGACAATATTTACAGATTGAACAAAAAGCTACACCATATCATCAATAGTTGCTCAGGTAGCTCCGTAGCCCTAATAGATATTAATTTTAATCTTAGACGAGCATTATATACTCAACACGGGCTTCATCTTAGTATATCCGGAAAGAGAAACGTTGCCAGAAGTATTGCAAATTTTATTATATACAACGTACGCAACAATTATAATAGCTTTCAAGGGAAAAATAATGGTAGTATAAATTTAATTAATAATGTAGATGTAGAGATACCCTCTAATATAGCGAGTTGTACAAAGGTATCACTAGTCAATAATACTGAAGTTTTCACAAGAAAAAATAATAGTTCAGCATAGCAACCAAGGTATAATATAAAAATTTTGCACCAAAATTTACAGAGCATGAACAATAAAATCTCTGAATTTGAATTATTATTATCATTAGAGGAAATAGATATTGCTTGTGTTTCAGAGCATTGGTACAGAGAAATTGCTACAAATTGTATTACACTTCCAGGATTTTCTTTAGGGAGCACTTTCTGTAGATCTCAGAAAAAGAACGGCGGTGTGGCTATATTCTATAACAATAACCTAGGATTAAAAGTTAAGGAAATAAACCTAAAACAATTTTCTAAAGACCAAATATTTGAAGTATGCGGCATAACCGTATCTTCTTACTGCAATGACTTCTCGGTGAATATATTAAGCTTGTATAGATCACCTTCTTCAAATATAGTGGACTTTTTACAACAATTAAATTTAATGTTAAACGAACTGAGTATATTAAAAAAATCCCAACTCATTTTGGGCGGAGATTTTAACATAGATTATCTTAAACATTCAAATACTGTAAACATACTTAAGGATATTTTTAAATGTCATAACATTGTAAATTTAGTAACGGAACCAACTAGAATAGTAGGTAGTTCAAGTACTAGTATAGATTATATGTGTTCAAATATGTCAAATACTTTTTTGCAGTGTAAGATCGATCACAACGGGCTTTCCGATCATTCCGCACAAATTTTGGAAGTAACAATCCCCTTTGAAATTAATAGGATCTCGGACTTTAAATATGCTAGATCATTTAATGATAAAAATTCCAACAATTTTCTGCGTTATATGAATGACGAGACTTGGAATAATGTTTATGAGACTGATGATACAAACTTAGCTTTTGAATTATTTACTGCCATACTAAGTTATTATATAGACATTTCATTTCCATTAAAAAAAATTATATCACGAAATTGTACCGAAAAACCATGGATAACAACTGGCATTAGAATTTCAGCAAGTACACTTAAACGTTTATATACAAATAAAACTAACACAAATTCGGATCATGACAAATTAGTCTACCAACGCTACAAAAATGTGTATAGATCCGTGATACGGGCTGCCAAAAAATTACATTGCGACAAATTGTATCGAAATGCAAAAAACAAATCAAAAATTGCGTGGAAAATTATAAATGATAATATTAAAAACGATAAAGTCTCGTGTGGTAAGGTAGAGAAACTCGAAACTGCTTCTGGTTTAATATCAAATCCGATAAAAATTGCGTCATTATTTAATAATTATTATACTAACTTACCACGGCAAACGGGAATAGGTTCACAAAATAATACGAGTCTGTCAAAAAAATTAAATTCAAATTTTCCAACAATGTTTTTAGAACCTGTAACTGAAAGTGAAGTATTTAATGTAATAATGGACTTAAGAAATACGAAATCTGCCGGAATAGATAATATTAACTCGTATATATTAAAGAAGTGTGTATATCACATATTAAAAATCCTTACCTATCTAATCAACAAATCTCTATCAGATGGTGTCTTCCCGAGCGTTCTCAAGATAGCTAAAGTTATACCTTTTCATAAAAAAGGAGATAAGAAACTTGTGGAGAATTACAGACCTGTGTCCTTATTATCTACAGTTTCTAAAGTGTTAGAAAAAATAGTTGCAAAGAAAATGATACATTTCTCGTCCAAATATGGAACCATAAGCAATGTTCAATATGGTTTTTGTAAAGGAAAATCTACCTCTTCAGCAATATACAAATTTTTAGATACGGTATATAACAGCTTGGATAAGGGAAATAAATGTATGGGAATATTTCTAGATTTTAGCAAAGCATTCGACTTGGTAGATCATACCATACTATTAGACAAATTAGGGTATTACGGTTTTCGTGGAAAGATGCATACGTGGTTAAAATCATATCTTTGTAATAGGAACCAAATTGTGGAAGTTAATAACGTAAGGTCGGAAAAATCGAAACTTATAGCCGGTGTGCCACAGGGTTCTGTTCTGGGCCCTTTATTATTCTTATATTATATAAATGATCTACCCGATGCAATTTCAACTAAGAAGGGCGGTGATATTGTTATGTTTGCTGATGACACTAGTTATCATTTCTCTGGTGGTACTATCGGTGAGGTAGTCGAGAAAGCTCAGTCTACAGCAAATAGCGTTGTTGAATGGGTGAATAGAAATAAGTTAGTCCTCAATATAAGCAAATCATTAATTATAAATTTTAATCTGCGTGCGAATGTAATAAATGAATCTCTTTTAGTTCGAACAAGCAAGAAATCAATTCCTCAGGAGAAATGTACCAAATTTTTGGGCATTTACCTTGACTCTAATTTAAAATGGAATAGTCACATAAATAGGCTATCTAAAAATTTAGCATCGAGTGCATACGCCATACTTAAATTAAAATCATTTAGTAGTGAAAAAGTGTTGTTAAATTTCTACTATGCTCACTTCTACAGCAAAGTTAAATACGGAATTTTATTTTGGGGTAATTCTAATTTAACGCATAGGATTTTCTTAATTCAGAAGCAAGTAGTGAGAACTATAGTTGGAGTAAAAAGGAGAACATCGTGTAGAAATATTTTTAAACAACTTAGACTATTAACTGTACCTGCTATTTATATTTTAGAAATTCTAATGTTTGTTAAAGGAAATCCAAACGAGTTTTCGGTAACTAATTCTTATCATAAATACAATACACGGCGGGGAAAGGATTTCAGCATTCCTGCACATAGATTAAGTATGTCAGAAAATAATCCAAGATATATGGGCACATTGATTTTTAATAAACTGCCAGAATCTTTAAAGGCCGAAACCCGACATAAACAATTTAAATTGGGGGTAATGAATTTTTTATTGTCCCATTGTCATTATACAGTAAAGGAGTATTTGTCACATTCATATACTTAGCTACTTTTCTTTTTTTTCTTTTTTATGGAGTTTTGTGTGTACATTTGTTATTGTTAAAAATCCAAATATGTTTGTAATATTTTATATAACTATTTATTATGATGACTTGATCAATACCATGTTGCATGGTCTAAATGATCTAATAAACATTATTATTATTATTATTATCTCACATTGACAAAAAAGTATACATTTTTCAAATATATAAGTATCTACCACTCAGTTTCAATAATATAGCCGTAATTAATTTTTAAAGTGGAGCGCTTGTGCGATTTGAGTCATAATTAGCGCTTTTTCTCACATACACTGATACAGAAAATTAACGATGTGTTGCAAAAATCTAAAACTGTACACCTTTTTGTAGGAATAAATGATCTTTTAAATGCACTTTATTTCATTAAATTATGATTGCTAATTACTGAGATACAAGCTTCTAAAGTCAGAGGCCTTGCATTTTTACTCCGATAGTAGTTACTTAACCTTTGCGCTCATGTTGAACACAGGATCCTATAATAAGTGTAAGAAGAAAGGCCAAATGGTGCATGGAGTGATAAGTTAAATAACATAACTTATAACCTTAAACTTGAATTGATAAAAATAATTAGAACATTTATATAATTGAGTGGGGTGTGACGTAAATTCGAGATGTGATGTAAGGACTTTGTACTTACTATCAGCGTTTTCAAGGATCGTTTGAATAAAACAACGTACCTACACGAATATCTTTTAAATATTCTCATATGCTCACCTCCGTCATTTCGTTCTTTCATGATTTCAAACGTAATAAAAGAAAAATACCCTTGACTTACCCGTAGGGTTGAACTTCGATTTCGTGTAATCCTTTGTGTCACAAATCAATACGTACGTATCTACAGAACATTTATTCAAAATTCTTACAAATAATCTATATTTGAACTCTCTAATAGGTATTTAATAAATTGAAAAATGGCACCCTACATGTAAGTTAAATCTGTAATGTCTCCTGTGGTCACTTCTAGGATGCATTATCGCACCGTTAGGGCAGAGTAAATACCAGAAGTAACTTCCCATTTAAAGTTTGTTTAGAAATGATACAAGTGGTTGGTAAACCAATGGTACAATATCTTTCGCAGTAATAAAGTTGAGATGGTTAAATTGTTTGTCTGCCACCTTGTAAATACCATGAAGCGTAGTATGTTTGGGTAACGCAGCGTGCAATCTGTTAATGCTCTAAAATCATAAAAATTTGAATTATTTTGATATACGAAGGTGTGTGACACATACCACCTCGGACACACCTTTATCATTTCCAGCAAGAAACGTAAAAGTGGGAACTCGTACATCCGACAGGTTGTAACTTAAGGGATGTATACTTCCGTATAATTTCATATTTTCTTCAGGGCCATAATTAAAGTGCTGAAATCTTTTGAAGTAGCCAACCTGTGTTAAATGAGTGATGGTTTTAACTGACGATGTATCAGTATTATGTAAAAGTGTTATGGGTAACGTCTCCTATAGGATCAAATTATTGAATGTAATTTATGAATTTGATAACTTACCGGGTCGTTTTGATCAAAATTAAAACCTAATGCGAGCATTTCAATGAGCTGACATATTTTCATTTGGAATGGAAACGGTAGGCACAATAATTTTGCTAAACTTGGAATTGGGTGCCTAACAAACATCTTTCCATTTGTAATTAATTGAATAGGACGCTGAAACCACTTTTCAAAATAATATTATCAGACTAGAACCGTACCTCAAATAAGAACCACAAACGTCCTACTAATTCAAACAAGAATCCTGCGTCTTCAATAAATACTGATGGTGCAAAATTAATTATTATATCCAGCTTTTTTTTTGCGACGGATGGGAATACACTACTGTAAACATAAACTGCTGTTGATCCTAGAGAGTACCCGATAAAAATCATTTTCTGTTTAGTTACTTTGTACACAAGGTCTATTTGTGGTGGAAGATCAAAAATACCGTTTTCGTGGAAAGAAAAATTCCAAAATTCACTATCGTCAAATTGAAGAGATTGGTGTCCTTTTCCATATAGGGATCCTCTGAAGTTTCCCATCCAAACGTCGTAACCCGCATCGGCCAATATAAACGCTGAAATAAAAGTAAATTTTTTCAAAACCATTTATTACTAGATGTTTCCTACCTAAAGATTTATTTCCGACGTTTACGTAGATACCACTGTTTAAAGTCATTCCATGTTGTAAAAATACTGGTTTTCTTGGTTTGCCATTGGATGGTACTTTTCCATATGGTATACGGAATAAAGTTAGAATATATCCGTCTTTTGTAGTTATATTGTATTTTTTTATTGGGTACCCATTTCTTTTTACAATATCTGGCTGTAATTCACAAGTAGGTGATTCCAACTTCTGATGTAATGCTTATTATACTTACTACTTCCAGTTTATAATCTGGATTGTAATAACAGTTTTCGTTGTCATCGCGATTTGAATAATAATCTTCAAATGTCTTACACACGTTATTATTACCCGTGTTAATAAATAGTACACTAATAAACACAATAAAAGCAGATGAAAGTATAATCCATTTCATTGTTACTGTCATGAGTGTCATGATGAATATTTGAAGTGAATATCAATTTATAATTAGTTGATAATCTGTTTTATTACGGCGATGTTAAAGATTTCTATTATCTTTTATGATAACCCATTCTCGATACACCTTGCGGTACAGCTGTACTCACAATACGTATTAATATTTCCATCAGTGACGAGCTTGAGATACGTACCTATCGTATATGACCTTTTCTTTGATATTAACTTATCTTTGTTTATATACCAACTTTAAAATTTATGTACGTCATAGCATTTTTATGGTATGGTTTTCAGGTTGTAATAATTTTGCAATATATTGTGCAATTATGGTCATGGGTTTTCTTCTTATGGGAGGCCTAATCTGTTTTTGTTGCCATAATGTATTTATTAATTTATAATTGATGTCATTTGTTCGAAATGCAGTATTAATCCTGTAATTTTGCAATAAAAGTGCTAAATACCGAAACTACTCCCTGTGAAGGCGTCTTTGAATTCTGTTGCATTAAAATAATTGGTCTCAACATATGTGTTGTAGGGGTCTATAGACCACCAAATGGAGACGCTGACACATTTTTTAACCTGTTAGATACTCTTTTAACTGAAATATCAACCCTTAATAGTTACATTATACTGGGGGGGGGACTTCAATGTTAACCTATTAGAGCTAAGTAATAGTAAGACAAATACCCTGATTGATATTATCTACTCTTTTGGTCTAATACCTACCTTGAGAGAACCTACACGTATCCACAAGGAGTCGGCGACGTGCATCGACAATTTTTTTATCTCTGAGGCTCTATCTTCTTTTTCTGTTCTCAATTTTAATTTAGGACTATCAGATCATCATGCACAACTGCTGAAGCTGCCAACATGTAGGAACAAGGGAAATCCTGATAGGACTATTATGAGAAGAAGATTTTCTGAGCGCAATTGCTCTCGTTTTTGTGATTCGCTATTAACAGAAAATTGGACCCAAGTGTATGAGTCGTCTGACCCAAACGAGGCATTTACTGTATTTTTTTATAAGTTTAAACGTCACTTCGACTTGTGCTTCCCACAAAAACCAGTCTCAAAAAATACCAAACGATGTCCGTGGATGACTAAAGAATTAATTAAACTAAAGGGAGATGTTATCCTTTATAGCGATCTTGCAAAACTACATACAGGATTTAAGGAAGCCTATCGGCACATCCACAAACTATATCAGAGTAAACTCATCCAACAAAAAAAGGAATACTACAGTAAGAAAATTGTAAACTCCTCTAACAGAACAAAGACTACCTGGGATATTGTGAAAATATTAACTAATAGGAACAATAAAAACTCTGCACAAATAAAAATTATGGAGAATGGCAACCTTGTTGGTAACCAGGAAGCTGCAAACATCTTTAATAACCATTTTTCCAGATCGTTAATAGACACAAGTAGCCGTAGTCAAGTCAGACATATGGATGGTTCCATCCCTACAACGTGCGCATCTTTATTTTTCAAGCCCCTCATTCCATCGGACATCATCTCCATCGTTAATTCTATTAAGTCGTCATCTTCGCATGGCAACGATGAAGTCTCCACAATTATACTAAAGAAATGCAAAAACATTATTGCGGTCCCATTGTGTTTCATAACTAATCTAATGTTTTCATCGGGAATATTTCCCCATCACCTTAAGTGCGCAATTGTTAGGCCCGTGTACAAAAAGAATGACCCCCACTGCGTCAGCAATTATAGACCAATAAGCCTACTCTCGAGC
Source organism: Pyrocoelia pectoralis (assembly GCA_036250285.1). Taxonomy (NCBI): domain Eukaryota; kingdom Metazoa; phylum Arthropoda; class Insecta; order Coleoptera; family Lampyridae; genus Pyrocoelia; species Pyrocoelia pectoralis. The sequence goes on from CM070078.1 coordinate 12,116,171, forward strand.
TTCTCCAAGGTTCTTGAACACGCTATCAATTCACAACTTCAAAGCTATCTTATCCGTTTCAAAATTGTAAATCGAGCTCAGCACGGCTTCATGAAAAGTAGATCCACTGAAACAGCTCTAGGTGAATTTGTGTCCAATGTAGTTTCGGCTGTCGATAGAGGCACAGTCACAGTCGGATTATTCGTAGACCTCTCCTCTGCTTTTGACACAGTCAGTCACAAGCTACTGCTACAGAAACTACAACTTTACGGAGTACGTGGCATTGCTCTCACCCTTCTTCAGTCTTATCTCGCTGATCGAACACAAATTGTTGAAGTTCCAACTGGGGAACGAAGTAGATGTGCCCCGGTTCTATCCGGAGTGCCGCAAGGTTCCATACTTGGACCGACCCTATTTGTGCTATTCATAAATGAGCTCCCAGCGTATATTACAAGTGGTGCGGCCCCAGAGGAGTTATTGGTGACCTGTTACGCTGACGATACCAACTTTTTAATAAAATCACCCACTCTACCAGAAGTAATAGAAAAGACAAAATCAGTATATGACAAATTATGTTCTTGGTGCTCGCGCAACAACCTAAAAATCAATCACGACAAAACGAACATCATCCATTTTCGCCACGCAAGAAGCCCCTCTGCGACACCTTCTATTTTGGGAATCACATGCTCAAGTTCAGTGAAAATGCTGGGATTGGTACTTGATATGCATCTTCGCTGGTCATATCACATAGACCAGGTGTGTCAAAAACTTGGCCGGTGCTGTTATACCCTTAGTGTGTTAAAAAGCGTTTGTAGGCGAGATGTGCTGCTAACGGTCTATCACTCATATTTCCACTCACACGTTCGATACAATATCATCAATTGGGGCAGCTGTAGTAGTACACTTAGGATTCTTCGTCTTCAAAAAAGGGCCATACGTATTATCTGCAACCTTAACAATAGACGCTCATGCAGGGAATATTTTAAGGAACTGAAATTACTAACTGTAGCGAACACCTACATTTTTGAAATTTGTTCGTATGTGTATGCACATAAATCCCTTTTCGGCACAGCCAAACATCAATATAATACAAGGCACAAAAAAGACATTCCTGCAATCTCTCATAAAACCTCCCTCTTCCAAAAAAACCTCGTTTTCAATGGTCGGAACATTTTTAACTCCCTACCAGAGGACATCAAATGTTCTGCAACTATTAAGGCTTTTAAAGCAAAGTTAAACAAACTTTTGAAAGAGAATAGCTTTTACAATGTGGCCGAGTATTATCGGTTTACCGCGAAAAATAAAAAATAAAAATCAATATATTAACTTACATTGCCAGAGCGAAATATCTTACAGACTCTGAATTTTTCACAATAGTACCTAAGCGTAGTTACTGCAGTACTTTACTTTTATTTATGTACGTATCAATGTAATCTTGACGTATCCCAAACAGCGCCTACTAGCTGCCAGGGACAATAAAGAATATTATTATTATTATTATTTGGTTTTTGAATCTCGATAAAGGGGTAAATCCTCAAAACCTCCTTCGTATATCCTGAAGTATTTCCAAAAGGCCATCAGAGTATGTAAATAGAGGAGCCACACACCTTACTCCCTCTAATATGGTAGGAAATAATTCAGTAGAGTTTCATTCTTATCAGGTTTTGAGACCTGATCTCTCTGTACGAGTAATGTTGGCTAGGGAACTACGCCCCGCAAGGTTATTCAATGAGTGCCTTCCATAAAATTAACTGTTCTAGATCGATTTGTTCTTGTATTTGTCTACTACTCATATTTATCCTATTGTGGTGGGCCAGTGTGTTTAAGGTAATTCTTAAACGGGAATGGGTTGGCCTTAGCCGGAGAGCGGAAGATAAACCATTGGTGAATGCATTTTCCAACTAGCCCCCCTACGAGTTAGTGGTATCTCGCCACCACTTTATTTTTTTAAAATGGTTACACTTCACGACTTTTAATCTTTGTGCATTCTTAAATACTGTCTATGTGATGGATCCTAAAACCAACATACTACTAATACTCTTTCATGAACTATACAGGGTGAGTTTTTTTTCATTATTTGTATGGGGATCTCGGAAACCATAAGAGTTACACATTTGCTTAAATGGGGAAAGATTTGCTTCTTTGGGAGACTAATCCAGATACGCTTTTGTTGATTTAAGAAAATGCATGGCTTACTAGATATTTGTGAAAAAGTAAAATTCTCCAAAATCGTTTCAGCCCTTTAATTCGTTTATTTCTAAAGATAGACAAAAATTGTTCAAATACAATTTGTAGATAATTTTGTGCCGAATAACGTCACCGTACTAGTTTTTTTAATTTTGCTTAGCATTTTGAGGTTATGAAGTTGAATTTTTTTAAATGGAAACAATAGTTGGCTATAACGTATTTTAATAGTGCATTTTTTTCTGATTGTAATGATATAAGGGTTGTATCACTTATTTTGATAAATAAATGTACAATACACGTTTTCCTATTATTTATAATTATAATTTCAGTTAGTTTGTCGGAAAGTTTTTTTTAAATTTCGAGTTGAGCAGTCGTTCTCGATTGACCTGGGTCAGCTACAGACTCTGTAATGTCTATATCTATATAATCGGAGCCCCGTAATAGCTTAACACGTAGAGTGCCACCATGCAAAGTCATTTTGGCAGTCCCTACTGGCCAAAATTTTTTTTTGTTGATAATCGTGTAAAATGATCATAGATAGCAGAAAACCCAACCGGTGTCAGAATAATTCACTTGAATTAAACAAAAAACAATAACAAAGTTGGTGGATAGCGTTGACCACCGCGGCCACAAGGAGTTTAACCTATGTTATAAACCCACGTTTCAAATTAAACAAATAAATATTTTGGGGATATTTGTGTTTTTTATACTTACCATGTCACCAATAATTAATCAATCATAAAATAAGTTATAGTTACGTCAGAGCATCAATAAATATTCAGTGTTCATATTTTGTGGGTGGTGGACAACAAATGACCACCAGGACAAAAACCCAGTACATCAAAATATTGGTAAAAGCATTGTAGGTAAGTCACCTCCTATATGTTTAGTGTGGCTCCAGTGGACCTACGCTGGCCACCACGGCCGGAACAGTATAAATGTGTGGTGGACAACATTAGCCCACCGTGGCCAGTAGAGACAAATTATTTCCCTTCAAATGGTGGACACTGTTGACCCACCATGCCACTCTACGTGTTAAGGTGTAAGGGGACCACAGAACACACCCAGTCACTGAGTAGATATGGTACAAGCGAGGATTTCTAAGAAAGGAATTTACCATCAACTGGGGAAACCGGGAAAGCATTTCTTCACTGATAAGTTTACGAAAATTACGAAAAAAAGTTCATAAGTTGCATCACATGGATGGGTGTTGATTGCTATATTTGCCCACTGTGGTCAAAAAGTGTTCTATATTCATCTGTGGTAAGGTATTTAACTATTCATTTAAAGTGGTTATACTGCAATATTTTATTGTCAATTTGTCTTGTTTTCTCATGTAATTGAGCTTTAATTAACTCAAAGTCTATATGCTCCCATTTATATTGCTGATTTTGTAAATACCACCAATTACTTCAAGGCGGTGGTTTCAAATCCCTCAATTTAAGCGAAATTTATATGTCCGACAAGGTGCTATTTATGTTTAGGGAAGTTGCTGTTAATACTCCTGTTATCCTATTTCTAAATTGTGGGTTGATACCTATTGACCGTGTTCCATAATTTATGTTGTACTGCGGCGTGTGTGATTTCAGATTTAAGTTGGGCGTGCTAATACATTTATTTGTTAGTTTCAGATTCCCAGTCACTGTTTGTTTAATGTCCCAACAAATAGAAAACGAATTTATATTTGCCGTAATTCACACTAAAGCCGTCTATTTACAAACTCTCTCGGAACATTGCTGCCTCCATTATATTGTATAACGTTTACTCCCCTATTCCTCGCTGTTCAACTATTGGTTTGGTGTTTAGTGACTCGAGATATAGAAGATCTGGATTTACTGCACGCTAGTTATTATTACGTCTTTCTTAAATTTACTTTGTTACTTGAACTGTTTAAAAAGGATTATAAGCGAATTTAGTTCAATATAAACCCGAATTTAGTGTTACTTTCGAACATTAGTTTGCTTAGAAGTCGAATTACGAGTTCATAGGAATATGCACGTGAATATGCAAGGAATAAATTGCAATTTTGGCGTGATTCATGTATGCAATTAACACGTCCTGAGGGTAGTTTCAACGTGCGTAATAGCTAAACTAAAGATTTTTAAAATCCTTGAGAAATAAATATGTGGACCAAGAATATAATTTAGTGCAAGATAAAACTATATTATTGGAGAAAAGGATTGGTAGCACATCAAAAGGACACCCTTCGGTGTTCGGCCCGAAGATGCGAAGGAACACATACCTACCTACGCGTCTAAACATTTCCCGAAAGTGAACAACAAGAAAATATTGATAAAGTGGCTATTGGAGAAAAATATTATTGCGTCCACCGTTCAGTGTTGACGCAAGATTGTTATAGATTTATTATAAATAGAGACTACTAAAAAAACCAACATCATTATAGTTAGACTTTGGCATAACATTTTTTACTATCTACTGATAAACTGTAGGTAAGTATTTTCAGCAACTATCAAAGCTTGAATTTATTACTTTGCAACATCACTATACTTATTGAGTCACATCCTTTTGTATTTTCAATATCTTTACTAATAAAAAATAATGGATTAGTGGTGGTTAACCGGACAGGGTAATATTTCATAAAAAAACATACTCCAATTAATACAGGGCCTGCCGGTCGGAAAGTTTTAGTCAGCTTTACTAAATTATTTAAGTTTGGTAATCTTACATGCACAGACAGGACGGGAACCCGTAATATGTTTAAGCCACTGTCAGGGTGTTTAATTGTGAGTGAAGTTCTCAGGACGGACGATCAATTTGCCCATTTCTGATCGGCGGCCTGGTCTTATATGCATTGGGGACCCGAAGTGGGATGATCTGGTGGGAGAAGTCCGCACACGTTCTGGTCCACCTTCCGAGTAATACCATCCAGCCTCGTCTTTAATAAATGGGTCTTCTCTAAAAATTGTATAAAGTGGGTGCTTACAGACCAAATCAGGTAAGCTTTTAAAGTCCATTGATTGTAATTATACCGTTTTATCATATCCTATCGCTAATTGGAAAGTAAAGGATTTAAAGGATAGTATGGATTTAAGTAAAATATCGATTATATACTCTGAAGTCAATTTTTTAGGATGCAGGATTCGGTTTTTGATCTATATTTTTAAGCTTAAATTGGTATATTAATGTTCCATGAAGTTTAAATATAAGGTTTGTATTTGTACTACCGCATTCCACATTATCCAGAATGCTTCGCAGTTTCAACGATTCTGGTGGAGTGTGCAAAAATCAGAATCTTGAAATTCCTATCATTGCCTTAATTCATTAATCCGTTCAAGAAAGGTTAAGTAAAAATTGTACGGGGACAGATCATTATATTCATGCTACTAACCATAACGTTCGATCTACCACCTCCTTGGACCACCTTTTCTTAGAACTCTGGTAGTTTGAGGCTTTGTTTACTAGATAATTTACTTGAGTAGTTCGTTTAACTGTCTGCTTTATTCAACGTGTATATCCAACTAATTTGGGTATCAGGCTATTGATAAAAGGATGTTGGGTTTGCATTAGCCATTCTTGAAATATTTTTGTTGTTGTTAACAGTGAGATCATATTTTTGATACCATCATACTGCTAAGGCGAGCGCTAAAGATAATGAATGATATTGTAGCTTCTTGTGATAAAAGGCTTGTTAGTATGATGGTGAAGATGGATGATATTTTAACTTTTTTTACTGTAAACAAAACGTCACAATGTCGGTGCACCCCAGCTTGATGATCATTTTTGGTTTTCAGGCATGCTTAAGACAATGTTAAAATCAAATTTGTTCTACGTCAATAATACAAAAACGTGCATATGGCAAGCTGTATCTACAATTAATACTAATAATAACAATAATAATATTTATTTACTATCCCTAACAAATGGTAGCCATTGCATAGGATACGTCAAAAGTAAATACATACATATAAATCAATTGTTTAAAAAATAAATAAAATTACATCGAATACACACAACATATCTATTTTTAAAATTAAAATTGTAAGCAAAACACACCACTTTTAATCGTTGAGGGTGACAAATTCATTTATGGTGTATGGAGCTTGATCAAGGAGGATTTTTTTTATTGATGATCTGAATCCTTTTAGAGTCGTCTGTTTCTTTAAATTATCGGGAAGAAGGTTCAATATTTTGATACCCAATGTAGTGGGTGAATTCTGCGCTAATTTAATCATTGTTTTAGGGGTAGCATATTGGTCCCTTTTTCGAGTGTTATAAGGATGAAAATCGCTGTTGCGTAATAAATGAGATCGGTTAATAAATATAAATGAAAGCACTTTTAGGATGTATAAAGAGGCAAGAGTTAGTATTCGTAGTTTGGTGAAGATGTTTTTGCAAGATGTAGTTTTGCTGCTCCCAGAAATACAACGAATTATCCTTTTCTGAACAACGAATACACCCATAGCAGGGCTGGATGAGCCCCAGACAATAATGCCATATGAGAGCCTAGATTGTATTTGCGCAGTCATAATATGTTAAAGTGTGCTGGATTCCTATATGTAGATTCCCAAGAATTTGGCATTAGCTTGAGTAGGAATAGTTGATTCGACTGTACTGCTGCGCATGAAAATTGAATAATAAATGTTTTATCTTGGTTTAGAAATAATCGGTTAAAGTTAAACCATTGGCTAAGTTTACTTAGCATCTCACAGGCCTTTATTCATATTCATATTCATATTCATATTTATTTGTGCTTTTGCATACTGAAGTATTTTTTGCACTTGTCATACATTTAAGTTGTAAATATAAAAATATACAGATATAGGCAACAAACTACATAAACACAATACATTAACATTAAGAATTACAAATATTATAGAGCAACATTACAATAAATATAATTATATTAACTATGGATGCAGTGGACTAACAGTTTAGACTAGACAGGTCATCGACAAGAAATTCCTTTACTGCATAGTAGGCTTTGTTTACTAGAAAGATTTTTAATTTTGCTTTCAGTTGTTCCCTCTCGAGGACTCTTATTTGAAAAGGCAGGCGATTAAATATTTTGTTTGCACTGTTCATAGGACTATTCAGTGTTCTGCTCAACCTGCACTGCACAATTCTTATATCTCTTCTGTTTCTTGTGAAGTGATCGTGAACATCCGATTGCAGTTGAAGCTGCTCCATGTTAATAATAATAATAATAATTTATTTTCATAATTTAAAGCATTCGATATACACAATAAATGCATCGAAAGCGATAAAATAATTGTCACAGATTACATAAACGTTACAAAAAGGTATTTATTTACTTACATGACTTCACAAACAAAAAATATTCTTGTAATGAATAAAAGCAATTCGCTACCAGTAATTCTTTTAAAGTTTTTTTAAAGTTTTTCTTTGATGCAATTTCTTTAATTTTGTTATCTTTTACATATAAGATGCCTTGTAATATAAATACTGAAGGTAACGTAAGAATTTTTAAATGTTTGAAAGCCTCTCTACAATTCTCCCTATATTTCAGTGAGTATAAAATTCTAATTGCTCTCCGTTGTAGGCCAAACACTCTTTTAGATGTGGCGCAGTTTCCCCATACTAAAGTACCGTAACTTAGAATCGAGTGAATCAGAGCATAGTAAGCGGTGATTAGAATATGTTTCGATACATTATCGTATAGCCTTCGTAAGACGTATATATTTTTACAGATTTGTTTGCTTATTGCTTCTGTGTGATTCGCGAAGTTTAGTGATGGGTCTAATTTTATGCCTAAGAATTTTACTTCTTTGGTGTTTTCATAGCAATGTGGTCTGAGTGAGAAAAGTAACTTATGCGATTTATTATTATTACTACTGAGTTCATTTAGCGTGAACCAGTTCATTGCCAAATTTTCAACTTCCTTCTGGAGAGTAAGGAGTTCCTTAACGCTATGCTGTTTCATTATCAGAGTCGTATCATCTGCATATAAAATACAGTCTGCATGTACATTGATATGGTTAGGGAAATCATTTATGAATATAGTAAACAGCAGTGGACCCAAGATAGATCCTTGCGGCACTCCTCTACTGACAAGCAATTTGTTCGATATAATATCGTTAAATGCTACATATTGGTATCTATTTGAGAGATACGAGGCGACCAATTGAGTGCTGTTATTATCGAAGTTATATATTCTTTCTAATTTTTTTACCAAGATGTTGTGTGAGACACAATCAAATGCTCTAGATAAGTCCAGGAACATAGCCATTGTGTACGCCCTTGTCTCATATTTGAACATCATACCTGGTTTTCCAGAGATTAGCGCCGTAGTCTCATCAGCTTATAAAATTAATGACTTTAACAATGTCATTGATAAATAATATAAACAGGATAGGGCCCAACACGGATCCTTGGGGAACTTCTACGTTTAGAGACAGGGGCGAGGATAAAAATTTAGAAATTGTCTTCCCATTTATGAATATAATTTCTACCCGCTGACATCTCTCAGAGAGGTAGGAGGAGAATTGTCTAGATGCAGAACTTTAGTTGTGTGACATTTTGTAGATGAACTACGAATGCAATTTACTTTACCGACGATAATCAGATGCATGCATAATTGCATATGTTTATTGTAAACAAGGTCTATGATGTTATGTTGACTGAAACAAATAACCATTAATTGATAACATTTTTCACCCATAGTCACAGTTTTGGCTTACATAAGATTTCCAAACCAGCGCACCGCGTCGGTTTGAATGTGCAATGGTTTTTATTAGTTAAAAAGGTGATATTTGTCTGTTCCTCAACAGTGATATAACCGCCTTAATATCCATTTCTATGCTATCATAGAAAGAAACGCAATTCGATTTCAGTGCTAGAATATTTGGGGATGTTCAAAGTAGCATTGATTAATTATTATCAAATATGAAAGAAAACAGGGAAACGGTATGCAACCAATTATACGATGTTCAGATATAGGTGCCTAAGTTCTAGGATTATGTATAGGTTACAAATATCTAAAAACGAAAGCATTATTCAGATACGCTGTTTAACAAATTGATAATACGTTTATACACAAGGTAATCAGCACTTTTACCGGAAAGAAAATTCAGATGGTTAAGAGATTCATCTACTATCTTGTACAGCTTATGAGTATTGTAAGTCTTCGGTAAAGCTTCGTATAACCTTTTAACATTCTGAAAATGCTGTATTGTGAGAGGGTACTTAACGAAATAAATACCAGTTTACCTTAACTGTTGACAATTTATCGTTCTTGGAGTAGAATAAATGATTGTCGATTTTTATATTGGACATGTTGTACAGTGGTGGCGTAGATTGATTATAGACTTGCCAATTTCCTTGTTCTCCGTAATCAAAATATTGAAACTTTCTAGATTTATATACCTGATCATAATGCCAAAAGGTATTGACACTTACTGTATCGGCATTATACTGGATGGAAACTGGCAATGTTTCCTAAAAGAAGCGTTTGAAATCACACACCAACAATTCGTTAATTAACCTACAGGGTCATTTTCTTCGTAATTAAAACCCATAATTATCATATCAAATAATTGACACAGTTTCATTTGTATAGGGTAAGGTAGGCAAAAGTACCTAAACATCGATAAAAACCTTGGATACATCTTTCCATTGGTAACAAATTGAACTGGAGTCTAAAGCAGACAGTTGCAGATTTAACCAGCAACTCCTAACAACTTACCGCAATTACAGCCCAGATTTTAGAAAAAAATTCAATAAATGGCACTTCGTGTATATAAATTGCAGGGGCTAGACCAATAACCATATCTATCTTTTCTTGGTCTGGGTGAGTTGTCAAGTACACATATCCTGCTGTCGTTCCCATTGAATAACCGATGTAGGTAATTTTCTGTTTAGTTATATTACTAACCAGATTTATTTGAGCGGGTAAATCATAAACACCGTTTTCGTGAAAGCTAAAATTCCAGTATGCTACACCTTGATTATCTAAATAAGTATGATCATGTGAATATCTATTCCCTCGGAAATTTCCCAACCAGACATCGTAACCAGCATCAGCTAACATATAACCTTAAAATACATCTGCTTTAATTGGAAATGGCAATTGTGTTTTTGATACGTGTATACCAAGTGATTTTTTTCCAATGATAACGAAGGCTCCCGAATTTATGGATAGTCCGTGTTGTAAGAATACCGGTTTCTTTGAAGTACTGTTTGAATTAGTACCATGTGGAATACGAAATAGTGTTAAAATGTAACCATCTGCGGTTGTTACTTTATGCACCTCAATAGGATATCCATATCTCGCAACGATCTCCGGCTGAAAATGGAATTCGTAAAACTAACAGCAATTGTTAAATCCAGTCAACGAACGACTGAAATCGAAATTTTTAATTACCCCTGCAAACCGGATATTTAGGTTTAGGTATTATCCCAGGTACTAAATCCAAATTTACAGGAAAAAAACGTCCGGGAAACGTGAAAAATTGATAATAAACGGTGGAAATTTCTGTGTATTTTGCTTCTTTCACTATTATTCAAAAAAACGGTAAGTTATATGGAAAAATTTTCAGTGTAAAAGTTGTAGAGCGGAAGATTCTACGGAATAAATCATTATATGATAATGTTGATACGGTATTTCCAATTAACAACGAATTTTCCGAATTGTCTTAAAGGCGTACTACAACCGAGGAATCAATGAATTAATTATTCTTTGAAATTTCCGCATGTTTTGCTATCTTTACTAAATTTTGTAGACCTTGAAATTTGTACAGAATTATCTGGATCGAACAGTTGCATAACTTAATAACTTAAACAATAAACATATATCTAAATTTATATACTTTGCTTCTGTATTATGGATGATCTTTTTTTTTAAATTAATACTGACAATAATTTCTTTTCACAATAATACTTACAACCTCCAATTCGTGATCAGGATTGAAGTAACAATTGGGATTCTCATCTCGATTAGAATAATAATCATCAAAGGTTTTACACACATTATTCTTATTCGTTTTGAACATTAAAATCGCAGTAGTAATTATTAAGAAAGCCACCCGTTTCATGTTGAAGCAAAACATGTACTATGAACGAGTGATGAATGTTCTCGCTTTTTTATCGTCAATAAAATTATCTTATATATTGATGTCCTACTTTTCTTGCTTTTATAATAAATGCAAAAACGTTTCGTGTCATTCTTTAAAATCGCAAGATAATATTATTTTAATGCTAATTGTGTGAATATGATAATGTAGGTTTCCCACTATTACTTTATGTTCTTGATAGAATATCCCCATTAGCATAAATTATCAGATACAAATTACACCTACCTGGTAATACGGCCTAGCAACATTAATGTGTCTGGTATGTTCTTGAAGGAAATATTCTCCCATACTCCTAAAATATTGAATTTTTAATGGAATTAATCTCTACGGTCTGACTCCTTTTTTATGTGCCTGTGTTTCTCGAATTGAAGGCTGGACCGGATTCATTTCCCACTACATACTTTTTGAAATATATTGCCCTTTTACAAGCCAATTAGAAAAAAGTAGCACTTTTCTGCGTCAATATCTCAGAAATATGAGAGAATCGCAACACAAATACCTACTCTTTCAATAATAGCTTTGTTGTGTCTTTGGAAATAACAGAATCAGTTACCTAAAGTGTAAGGATTGTAATTATTTGAAATAAAGCAAGGTAAATATTTATTCGATTAATATGCATTAAATAGAGCGAGTATAAATTGGAAGGAAAATAAAACGGGATAAAGTGAAGCAATTGAAAGATATTTCTATAAGAACATAACATAACTTTTACATTTTATACCTATTAATTATCCACATTTAAGTCACACACATGGTCACGATTATTTTTGAAGTGAAAGATCAACACGATACAATTTTGAAACATCAGGTTGGGTTTTTTCCATTAATCTAGCTTATGTTTCGGTTCCTGCAATTATTATTGTCGAGTTTTTGCAATAACTGAATCAGAGGTTCATACACAACTGAGCAGCTTTTCTTCCAAAAATAATATTAAGATGACAATTTAACTCATGTATAAAAAATCCCATTAGCCGCAGTGCAATTGTCACTTTTACAGCGACAAATTTGGGAGATCTTTATTAGTTAAGCAAAATTTTATAATGAATGTTAATAATGTGTGGTACGGCCTCTTTGATTTACACATTCATTGACACGCTGTAGTATTGATTGAATAAGGTGGTTTATCTCGTCTTGGTGTATTGTCTCCCATGCAAGTTGGACCTCATGTCTCAAAGCCTCCAAAGTCAAAGGAAGACACTGCATGTTCCGCAACCTTCTATCCATTTGCCATCCATGGACATAATGGAAAAAAGATCTGGAGATCTTGGAGGCCAGGGAAAAAGATGAATCTGGACATGTTCAAAAAAGTTCAAAGAAAACCATGCTATATGACGTGCACTATCTTGCTGGAATAATGGATCATCGAGTTCTTATAAGTATGTTGCCTCGAGTGAAGACCAAGGGAGACCGGCTCCCATAACTAATTGGACCCCAAACAATAACATCCACGGTAATTATTTATCAGGAATATTTTATCCCGAATTTTACTTAACTGTTCTCTTGCGTTTTTGTTTTTGAAGAAACAAACTACTGTAGAACTCAATGTAATAAATAAATACATAAATAAAAAATTTTGAGCATTAATTTGATCTAAAGAAAACTGTTGACGTTGACAGTTTTTGTATCACAAACGAGTTCAAACAAAATAGAAGAAAAGATCTATGAGATAGATTTTCAAATCGCCATAGGAATAGGAATGAGATATACAAATAGTGGGTAATAACAAAGTAATGTAACAACTTCCAATCCCAATCTAAAGGAACCGTGAATAAAGTATTCTCTTTTAATCTATTATGTTCACGTAAAACCTTAACAGTTGTTCCTCTTTTTGAGTAACACAGAAATAATCTCATTTTTTAAAGTTGTTTGCATTGTTTCTGCAAGCGATTAAGAAAGAACCTGCGTTTCCTGGGGACCATACCTTTTAGGCAGTGTGAATTAAACGAACATATGTGCTTGGTTGAATCGCCATTTTGTAGATGATCTATGTTGAGCAAATCCCAACCGAAGAGGCTTATATATGAGGATATGAGGTTGTGAGGAAAAGTTACTCCGCAAGGCAAGCGTGGTCTTATATGCCCTATATCATCTAGAATCCCACAGGGATCCATACTTGGCCCTACACTGTTTTTGCTCTACTCTACTCTAGGTACATCTCATAGAAAATGATTCTCAAAATATTGTCTTTGTGACGTTTGATGCCGATGACACAAATATTTTAAATAAATCACGTAGTATATCTAATGAACCTTTCTCTTAAAACTGAACTAACTTAAATAAGTTGTGTAGGTTGTGTGATCACAATAACTAATACATAGAGAGAGAGTGTTTATTTTTACCATATTGGCGTATTACACACATAGTCCAAAAATACAAACAGATACATTTACAATAACAAACTCTGGTTATAGATTAATAAATAACATTAATTATTAAAACAGTGTAATAAAATTAAATATGAAGTAATGAAAGTTAAAGATTAAACAGCAGATGCATTCGAGAAAAAATCATCTATAGTATATAACACCATTTTCCTCAAAACTTGGTTCACTGCGTCTTTGAAACGATTAAACGTTGCCACACATTTTATTTTTTCGGGAAGGGCATTATAGAATCTTAAGCCCATCTGTATATATGAAGTGTTGTGGACTTTGCTTTTTGATGTTATGATGGAGAAATGGTTTTTTGTTCTTGTATTATAGTTGTGGTGGTCTGAATTTAGTGTTAAAGTCCGTTTATTTTTAAAGACGTAATTTAAACATTCCGAAATGTATAACGCGTATATAGTTTTTATTCCATGGGTCTCGAAGTAGGGCTTGCACGAGTCTCTTCTCCGTAAGGAAAACATTACACGAATGGCTTTTTTTTGTATTTTAAAGATATCGTCTATTAACTTGTGATTTGTGTTTCCCCATAAAAATATGCCGTATCTGATCTTTGATTCAAATAGAGAGAAGTAAATTTGAAGCAATGTTTTTTGATTGCAAAAATTCTTACATCTCGACAGCGCGAATAAAGATGAGTGTAGTTTTGGTTTAAGGTTTTCGATATGTTCGTGCCAGTTCAGTCTTCGATCCAGAAAAACCCCTAGAAACTTGCCGGAACTGCATGTTTCAACTGACATATCTTCAAATTTTACTTCCTTTATCTCTGAAATTGTATTTTTACTATATATTAGTATTCTAGTTTTTTCTACATTCATTAAAAGTTTGTTGGCACTAAACCAATTGACAAGTGTTGATAAGGCAATGTTAAGATCCCGTTCCAGATCGAAATTGTTAGTGGCGATGCTTACACTCGTGTCATCTGCGTATGACGTAATTGCATATTCTGGGGAAAAATTATTGGCTAAGTCATTCATGAAAATGATAAACAATATTGGTCCCAGAATTGATCCCTGGGGTACACCATAGCTAATCTGCTTTAAATCAGATGTCGTTTCTACAATCTGGCCCGAGCTGAGGATTTTATCTGTTGCTACATATTGATGACGCTCACTAATATAGGATTTCAAAAGATTTAGCGGTACGCCCCTTATTCCATACATATCTAATTTAGAGATCAACAGATCGTTGTCCACTAAGTCAAAAGCTTTAGATAGGTCACTGTTTATCGATGCCACAACTTTTCCTTTGTTGTGAGCGTCAAGTATATACTTCGTCATGCTTTGCAGAGCTGTGCTTGTTGACTTGTTTGATCTATATCCATGTTGTGAGCTATTAAACAAGTTATGACTTTCAAAAAACCCGACCAATCTATTTTTTAACACTGACTCAAATATTTTGGCAATCGAATTTAAAATTGATATTGGTCTGTAATTTTGGGTCTCCCTTTTGGATCCCGATTTATACAAAGCTCTCACTTTTGCGATTTTACCATGTTGTGGAAAGATTCCAGTAGTAAAAATTAAGTTTGTAATATAAGTCAACGGTTCGTGTAAGAGATCAAAACACTCCTTGTAAATTATTATCGGAATATTGTCGTGCCCACAGGCTTTTGTATTATTTAGGTTACTTATGACGTTGTAGAGCTCGTTTTTTGTAACCGGTCGTAAAAAGAATGAATGTTGTGAAGCAGCGATAGCTCTTGTGTCAGAAGATTTTGATGGAATCTTTTTTCTATTTTCTTGAGCCACAGATGTAAAGTAAAGATTAAAAATTCCGGCCACCTCTTCGGCGTTGTCGATAAATTTACCATTAGCGTCCAGGGATATATTCGAAAACTTCTTTATCTCCCTATTTAAATTTCGGTTAATTAGTTGCCACGTCGTTTTAATTTTATTGGACGATTTCATAATTGTTCTTTGCGAGTGAATTCTTTTTGCATTCTTGATAACTTGCTTAAAAATTTTATTATAACGTTTGTATTTGATCAAATTGAGATGAGGGTACCACTGTACCACTGACGCATATCATGCAATTAGCTACAATCTGTCAGTGATAATAAATATTAATATTATTATTAATCATTAAAAAATTTTTAATAAAGCGTTCTCAAGCATCGGGCACATACAGTACTTAAGTAATTCTCTCTTGTGTCCATAGTTTTTGATCTCATTAGTTTCAATCTCTGTGTAGCTTAAAATGGTCAGGTCTATTAAACATACATATTTTTTATAGATTCATTATATTAGTACGTAAGTGAAAAGCTCACTTGTCTGAAAAAGCGCCCTTTTATACTGTAATTGTAAAGGGGTGGAATTATTGATTTAATTGTTGTCACACTGTACCCAACCGAAAAATATATTTTTTCACTTATTTAGATAACCTTGCGACTTTTCGATCGATAATCGTCCCGGGGGGCCTTTTTCAAATTATTTAGTTGACAACCAATGAAACTCCTTGGGTTGAATAACTTCCAAATCCTCACACCTTCTTGTTTTAACATCTATTTTAGGATATCAACTGAAATCATACCGCCTAAACTACACAATTTATATGCCACGTTAATACCAGCGCTACAGAGTTACTTGTATTGTTACAATGGCCTTAAGAGCACGTATAGTCTGCGCCATTAGTCAAAATATTAATAGTCAGGAAACCAATCGAATTTCAAAAAATCGATTTATTCCGCAAGAATCCGGTTGTGGAATGTTTCTTTGTTTCACTTTCAATTGTAACCCGCTGAACTTAATATCTGTTAAGTGATAATAAACTGACTAATTGTTACAAGTCTTTATCTTCCTAATTTAAGGAAAACAATTCCGCTATTGCGACGAAATTCGTGAGTGAGCTATTGAGTGTATATTGTACAAAAGTAATACTGTATATTTATGATTTAAAATTAGACACCTGAGATATGCCAAGGAGGTGTGTTTCCCTGGCCCGCATTGTCAAGCAATTTAAAATTGTAGAATCAATTTGATCATCTCTATTAAATCTACCACTTCTCTCTTACCAACATATATATAGTAAGAAATATGTCTACGAAGAGCTTAAAGGGCATTATATCTGTTTCAAACATTTAGTAATACAATATGTAAAACTGCAACAACCTTAAAAGATTGAATATCAAATGTCCTTTAAATACTTTAAACGTGATTTTATGCTTTGAAGTAATAGTGTAAACCATGGTCAAAAACGGAAATACCGTTAAGTACACATTAGATTGCGATCGATGGTGATTCCCCATTATGGGCAGTTTCGATTTGATGGAAAGGTGGAAATCTATGTAGCAATTTGTCGCGTATACGATGTGTTTTTACTGGCACCCTCTGAAGGAGCAAGGTTGTTGTTTCCTCCAAGAAATCTAGTTATTGGCTGTTACTACAAGTATAATCAAGGTGTTTTCGTTTTTATATCACCATCCAATTAAAGTAAACTGTAAAAGTATGTTGAAAAATTGCCCTGAAAAGTTTGGGTTCTTAAACAAGGAAGTATAAGTATAATAATGAACACATAAACATACAAAAATAAGAATTATTATTTCACAAATTCCAATAGGTACACAATTTGTGATGTAAACTAAATTTTGTACTAGTAAGTCAATTACGTTTGTATATTATTGGTTGATTACCATGAGCGGTGGTGGTGTTTAGTTACAATAATAGATTTTGCTACTGGTACGTGATGATGTACAACGTATGGTACAGGGTGTGGGACTGGTACCGCATATGGGGCCGGTACAGGTACACCTACTGGTCTAGGTACTGCCACTGGGTACGCCTGTGGAACAGCATAAGGTACGGGTCTATCGACTGGCACAGGTACTGGCCTATCCACTGGAACTGCGTATGGCTGAGGTACATGTACAGGGTAAGGTCGATCAACAGGTACATTTACATGTACAGGTACCGGTACGTGTACCTGCCTTTCAACTGGAACTGGGAATGGGGCTGGTACCGGCACTCCAACATTTCTAGTTAGTGTTGTATGTACATTTGCAGTTGCGCCGAATTCGATACCAGGACCAGTAGCTACCGGTGCTGGTAGAGCTATTCCTCCCAAAGCTATACCTGCAGCTTCTCCAAAACCATAACCCAAACCATGAGCCCCACGTTTGTCATGTTTCTTTGCTGATTCTTCTGCTAAAGCGGAAGCTACCAGTAAACACACAACCAGCTGAAAAAGAACGCATTCATAATTAATTGAAGCTTTTCAGTTAGAAAAACGAAAACAAAGACTTGACAAGAAATCCATTCAATTAAATTAGAGTTTAGTAGCATAAATATTAGTCTACCTCTAACAACTTTAATGGGGCTAAAAGATCAAGTAATACTTTCAAATAACGCGGCACTTCAGGGTTCCGTATCTAATAGTCCTTGGGTCTTTCACGATAGGTACGTAAAAAATTTCACGATTTGAATTTTTTCAATTTGGTATTTTATTGGCACGACCATCGTTGAATAATTAATTATGGATGTCACATTCGTGATTTTGCGATAGCGAAAGTGTAGTTACAAGTACTTAGATACATATTGAATAAATTATTTAAACTACGATATATTTTATGAGTTTGAAAATTAAAAAAAAAGTTATATTTGTTCAAATCAGATTGACATATTTAAAGAAATAATTTTAACAAACTTTATTTAATTGACGGCAATTGGCGCACAAGGTACAGCAAAATGTATTTACATACCAAAGTCTTCATATTTTTAGATGTTACTAGTAATTGTCACCTGTAGGGTAATTTGCAACTGAAACATTACTTCTTTGGGGCAGCTTTATAGTTCTAACCCCACTTTACTTTATTACATGTATTGTCTATGACACTAGAACGGTGTTTCAGGGATATTTGATAAGCAAATCACTTTCTCTCTTCATTACGTATGCGTTTGAAAATTGACTTATGCGCTGATATTTGATAACGACTACCGAATTATGTACATACTAATTTTGTGCTCGCACATCTTTCTCTTTTGTGTCAGCCGTAATTTCTAATCGAAGTTACATTGTGAAGTGTATGAATTAACTTATAAAGTTTACTTGATCATCTAGATATTGAAAAGAAATGTTTGGATAATAACTTCCAGTTGAAATTGCTTAGTACCTACTCACAATTTGCTCTTCCAAGGAATATTTCAGACTTTATTAAAGACTTCTTTTAAAATCTCCACTGTACATACTTATTCTATATCCTGATATTCTCGCCAATCATGAACATGTAAAAAATTAGTTATTAATAAACTAATTGTGGTACAGAAAGAAATACTTGTGCTCAGTGAAAGAGGTGATTAAATGAAGACACCATAACTTCTGGGTTTGGGCAAAACTACCACAGGAATAGATTTAAACGCAGAAATTCTTCATTGAGGATTATTACATTGCAGAGTGGAACACTGTTGGATGTGTAAAGAGCACGGTCATGAAGTCCCATATAAAACTAAAGAATTTAAGAATGTGACAATATCATTAATATATAGTATAAAAAGAATAGGGCCAAACAGGGATCCTTGAGGAACTCCTACATTTACAAAGGCGAAGACAAAAATTTAGAAAATGTCTCGCCATTTTTAAATTTAATTTCTACCTGTTGACATCTATCAGATAGGTAGGACAACTAGTTTACAAAACAACACCCCTTATCCCGTAAATATTCAATTTGTGTAATGATAAAGAGTGATCGACAGTATCGAAGACTCTGCTAAGATCACAGAAAATTGCAAGGACACTTTGCTTTTTATCAAGAAATGAAATCATATCGTTAACAAAGGAGTTAATTGCAGTCAACGTTGATTTGCTATTACGAAAGCTGTGCTGTTTGTTGCTTATAATGTCATGTTTGAGGAGATGAGTGTTCAGTCTTTCCAGCATGGCATATTCAAAAATTTTGGACAGAGCTGAGCGGACAGAAATTGGTCTATAATTTGCCCAGTCTTGAGAGCTGCCTTTTTTATGAATAGGCTGAACCTTTTAAGTTTTCAATTCTTTCGGGAAAACACCCTGCGAGAACGACAGGTTACTAGGCGTGTAACAGGGTTTATTATAATCGGTAAACTACGCCGTAGTAAAGAGGTAGGTATATGATCTGGACACGAAGAATTTTTAATTTTTATGGAATTAAAGCAACTCAGAAGTTCGGTTTCGCTAAAAGGAAATGCATACATACTGCTCAGATACTAGTAGAACCAATACTAAAATCATCATAATTATTATCACCTTAGGTTGAGAGAGATGTAATCTCTTCAATAAAGTTGCCCCGAAGAAGGCTACACTTCCGTAGCCGAAACGTCGACCTTTCACGCAACACCAGTGGATTATAAAGCCGTACCGCATATAACTCCTCCTGAAGGCTCCTGTACTAAGGAGAGCAAGCTAAGGTGATCCAATTAAAGGAGATAATATTCAATAATAAATTATTATCGTCACTTGAATTTTTGTTTTTGTTTTTTATGCATCGTAGTATGTCAAGGGGGGCGTTGATAAATATCTTTTTAAACATGTCAGAAATTGTTTGAGAATTGTCAATTTTTCCTTCAGGTGTTAAAAGTGTATTGTTTTTGTGTTGCTTTTCGTGACTGTAAACTTTACTTTAAAAGTTAACTCTGCCATTCATAAAGGCTAGAGTGTTAGCTTAGTTATTTGGCAACATTAACAGAAAGTGTTTAACTAAATATCAATTCCAGAAAGATAATGAATTGTTTAAATACATCTGTATAAACACTAAGTAATGTTCCAAATTATGTTTTCCTGTTTTAATGTCTATTTAGGTGCTGTTACCTTTTACCACAGTTGTTTAGTTATTGTGTAAATGTGCTTACGCCAGTCTAGGCTCCTGTCTAGGTTCATTCCCAATACTTAATGTCGTCTTAGTTTCTTAACTTCATGCTTATTTATTTGTGTTTATTTATTATCCCCCATTCTTGAATTGTATTTAGTGTTTTTTGTAGATTGTAGGCGGCCTTTTCGTGATTGTTGCGGGAGGCTAATGTTACCGTACCATCAGTTGTTGCTTGTCTTGTTGTTAGCATATCAGTAGTATATGTGAGTTGCACCATAGGGCCAACTTCTATTGGTTTAAAATTGGTAAATTGGAATTTTCCATGTTGCTCAACGATGAAATGTCTGTTCTGTTTGATAGTTCCAAGTTTGCTCTAAAATCCGGATTGGCAATCCGAGATTATCTTATTGTTGTGGAGTGGAAGCAAATTAATTGGTTTTTACGGTTTAAGTTTTCCTGCGAATTTCCCAGGCTTAGGGGTTATAATAATTTTAGAGTGTTTAAGGTCATTACATGCCTTGTTGAGCGCCATTTTATTTTTGGGAGTACGATTATTTTGCCAAAGTTTCTTTGGCATGCGGTGTCTAACATGGCTAATACAGTCATTTTACTATTAGAGTTGGCACACTTTTTCTCATTTATTAATAAGATTTCGAATATAACTTTTTTGTGCTTCTATCCATGCGACATTTTGAAATGTAAATTCAGATCCATTCAAAATTCACGGCCACACGAAACATTTTAACTACTCGTGAAATGTAAGACTTTATTTTTGACATAAATGGGTTATGACGAACATACATTGTTGTGGTATTTGCAATGGTCACAACATTTCTTGAATTGGAATATGGAAAATTCGGAAAACATTACATACTTCATAATTCATTAGTTACATGAATACGAAATTTCATTTCTGGAAGAAAGGTGAGAACAATATACATATGTGTAATTTATAGCCACTGGAGAGTAACACTGTAATGTGTACTTTTTTAAGAAATTGAATACTTTTATTTGAAAAGAGTTTTCCGATTGTTATACACATCAAATGAATTTAATACCTGTAAACATGCTATTGTTATTATAATAAATATGTAGTACTAATGAATATATTTTACTTACAACTTTCTACGGTCATAAAGAAACCGATAAATTCAGAAAATATTATCAGTATTCTTATAACGTTAGCAGATTTGATTTCTTTTTGCAACGATAAAACTTTTCAAGCTTGTGGTAGTTTCGTAATGTGTAAGAGTAAATTGGCTTACTATAATCCAACTTAATTTTCCAATTTCAGTTTTATGGTATAGTAAAATATAGTTCTCTATAGACATGCAAAACTTTTATCACGATTCGTGTAGTACATGGTTACTGAGTGTGCAAAAGAAATATTTTTAACAAATCGGCTACATATGCAGATTATATCGGATTTACGTTCAATAATAATGGTATTCATTTCCTATATATCGCACATTGTGGTTGTTACGAAAGGTTGGTGACTTGAATTGTTAGACTTTTGTGAAGGATATGGTACGGTGGTTTCGTGTAATTAATAACCATTACGTATTCAAAGCTTGTTTGATTGACATACATTTGTAAATCAATGAAGTATGGGAATATAATCAATTTTTCTAAGATACTGTATACCGTATTAGTGTTTACAAGATTAATTAGAGCATTTATAAAGTGTTAATTGTCTTATTTTATTGATGTAATAAAATTGAGGTAGCGTTAATAAAATACGTAGATACAAACTGTTCCCTGTGTAATAAAAAGTAAAAGGTCGATTTATTCTATTTGTTAATTGTTATAAACAAACTTAAAAACTAAACACAGTATACGTGGTTATTTGTGTGGTTGGATTCTGAAGTAGGTACATTTATATCCTATCGATATTATGTATAAGAAACGAGATATAAATTCCCTGATAAATTTACGCACATTCATCGTTTAAAATTGAAATGATAAAACGCATTTGGAGTTATAGAACACAGCAATATTTGATTCATAAAATGTAAACCATATGGCTTTAGAAAAATATAATACCTTAACGGCTACACGGAAATAATAATTTCGTTAAGTTTGCGAAAAGCGAAACGTGAAATTCACCCTTAACATGCATTTAAAAGAAAAAATACAACATTCGTTTTTCGAAGAATAAGCTCGAAAGAATGTTTTCTTACTTTACATGCATATACGAGAGATATTTGCTTAACATTGTAAATCTTTACTTCAAAGGCTTTTGATAAGGTATGGCACCCTGGGCTGCCATACAAGATCAAATAAAAGCTTCTTCACAACATATGCCGCATCCTAAAATCATACCTAGAGGGAAGCCATTTCCTAGTTAAACAACTAGACGAATAAGTATATGAACTTACACACAATAAATGCAGGAGTCCCACAAGGAAGCGTACTGGGACCACTACTGTACCTGTTATTTACAGCAGATTTCCCAGTATCAACAAATACAACCACTGCTACATATGCAGATGACACAACAGTAATAGCATCCCATAAAGATCCCAAAACAGCCTCTAAAATTATTCAAAATCACCTTAACAAAACGGAGGTTTGGCAAAGGCGCTGGAGAATTAAAGTGAATGAAGAAAAATCAGTACAGGTGACATATACAACAAAAAAGGGGACATGCCTAATAGTAACTCTGAACGGAAAACAGATACCGCAGAAAGATTCAGCCAAATATCTAGGAATGCACTTAGACCGCCGACTAACATGGACAGCGCACATCTGGAACAAAAGAAAGCAACTTAATTATAAACTTAGTAAACTGTACTGGTTACTAGGAAGAAAATCCCAGCTCACTCTAGAAAATAAAATACTAGTATATAAAACGGTGTTAAAACCTGTGTGGCTATACGGAAACCAATTGTGGAGCACGGCTTCTTATTCAAATATCGATATTATCGAAAGATATCAAGCTAAAGTACTACGCATGATAATTGACGCACCGTGGTTTGTTACAAACAAAATCATTAGGGCGGACTTAAAGATGCCGAGTGTGAAAGAGGAAGTGAAAAACCATAGTGCTAAATACAGTGCAAGACTAAGTGTGCTGTGCATCCTAAGGTTACTAACAGAACAATCAGACATACGTAGGCTTAAGAGGTTTAAACCAATGGACCTAGTAACTAGATTTAATTAAGCTAAACTAAATTAAATTTAAAATTAAAACAAAAACAAATCCAAATTAGGATGGTAGTATATGGGCATTAGCTATTGGGCGATTGCCGACATGTTACATTGTATATAGATATAAGATTTATATACTTATTGTCCACAGTATGGACAGATTGTAAATTAACCTGGAAATTAAAAAAAACATTGTAAATCTTTACTTCAAATTATTCGTCCCAGCCACAAGAAGCTTAAAATCTCACTGTTACTGAAGTCTGCTAGTGACTATACTTCTACATGCCATCACTACCGCCATGCAATTTGCTGAATGTACTTGTACAAATTGTAAATGGAGTATCAATAAAAAAAAATTCCTCGTACGCTTTTTATCGATTCAAATAGTTCTTTGACAATTATTACTGTTCATCGGAAACAATAAACGATAAGATGATGTGGCAGTAATTGCTCCAACTTTTTCTTCAGGTTGGGAATCCATAGTCACTTTTTAACTGAATACTATGATAAAATACTATCGTCTTACCGCTTATTTTTCACCAGTCTTTTAGTATCCTTCCTGCTAAATTACGATATAAATGGACCCTATAAGTTCGCTATTTTGAAGCAGGACAAGCTTTGTATTTGATGTGTACATATTGCTCAAATGTGCAATTTAACTGTTCCACACAACAAATTATTCAAATAATTAAAGAAGGTCAATTTCCATCAGCCTTAAAATTAGCATCCGTAACTTTACTACATAAAAAAGGTGACCCTAGTAATGTTGAAAATTATCGTCCGATCGCCGTTTTAAGTATATTTTCAAAAATAATAGAAAAGGTCGTGGCAATGCGAGTAAACTCATACCTAAACAAATTTAAATTAATAACCAATAGCCAGCACGGTTTCAGAAATGGATTCTCGACAGAATCAAGTGCTGCAGAATATGTACAGTTTGTTAATAGTAAACTAGATGTCGGGGAATATGTGGTGGCTATATTTTTCGATTTAACTAGAGCATTTGACACTGTGGATAAATCCTTTGTATCAAAAAAATTACATAACCTTGGAATCCGAGGTTGTATTAATAGCTGGTTCGTGTCTTTCTTGGAAGAAAGAAGAATTATGGTCCGTTTTAACAATGTTCTTTCGAAAGAAGTTAATTTAGATTTAGGAACTCCGCAGGGTAGTGTCTTGGGACCACTCATCTTTCTTCTATATATTAATGATGTTGGTAATTCTATTCCTTATTGTAAAATGCTAATATATGCGGACGACACATGCATGATCATATCGGACCCAACAACTACAAACCTAATAAATAAAGTCAATGCATGTTGGAGTGCATTCTCAAATTGGTGCTTTAGGAATAATTTAATAATTAATACATCAAAAACTTCCATTATCGAACATCATAGCGCACGAAAAAAGTCATCTTTTCACCAGTTTTCTTTCGATAAAATTATAGTCAAAACATCAACATCTGTAAGGTTTCTTGGAATTATATGCGACAGTGGACTTTCCTGGGACAGTCATATAAACGACGTTTGTAAAAAGTTGAATAAATGTTACTACTTATTGACTACGCTAAAACAATGCTGGACACTGAAACCCTGTTGAATGCATACTATGCGTATGGATATTCAGCTATAGCGTATGGCATTATAGTATGGGGGCAGGGACGAAATATACAAAGGGTTCTTATCCTACAAAAAAGAATTCTTAGATTAATCTTTGGTATTAGTGGTAGAACCTCATGTCGAGAGATCTTTAAGAGCAAAAAAATACTAACCGTAGCATCAATATACCTCCTCAAACTATTAACTTATATTTACCTAAATAAGCACAACCTTTTGAGGCACTGTGATATTCATAGCCATAACACCAGGCACAAAAACAATCTCGTTAACAGTAAAGTTAATAACAATTACCACACTAAATCACCCAACGTTGCCGGCATACATTTATTTAATAAGCTTCCGTGCGATTTAAAAACGGCTGCAAATAAATGCATATTTAAAGGTAAGCTAAAAACCTTACTACTAAGTAACTGTTTTTACAATGTTAAAGAATTTGTTACTTTTATTTCAAACCATTAGTCTTTTGTGTACTTATTCGTATTGTAATGTGTGTATCTTTAAAGGTTGTATTGTGTTATATGTATGTGAACAGTTTTGACTTATCCGATACAATGTAACATTGTTTACGGGATTAATAAATTTATTATTATTATTATTATTATAATGTACACGGTTGTCTAAAAAGATGTTACCATTTACATGTGAGTGACTTATTTGAAAAACACATAATAACACACTGTGTACACAAGTCCAAATAAAGCTAGTGCACTCCTTCGACCTGTACACTTTCGTCTGTAATGCATGTTTCAACAACAAAAGAAAATTTGAAATTATGTAAATCCCATCTAAGTGGTAACATCTTTTTGGACAACCCTGTACATTCCATTAAAACATATAATTTCTGTTAATATTACTAGGTGATTATGTACGTATGTACATAATAGGTACTATCTTAACTTTTTGATTGCAACATTTTAACTATTGATATAATATTGACGTAAATCTACAATGGGTTTCGTTATTTTAAGGATTAGAGTATTTGTATTACTTATATGTAATTGGTTTACTTGCCAGTGATAATTATATACCTAAATGAGAAAAAGCGATATCTAATACGTCCTAAGCACGTAGGCAGGTATTCGTCTTTCGACGAAAATTGAATGATATCCAATTTATGTCTATTTTTATTTCGAAGGTGAGTGATTTGATAACGTCACCTCAATTCGTGTTTACCTATATATTTTTACTTTATATAAATCAGCAACACAAGGAACCTTCAACTGTACATACTAAATTGTATTCTTTTGGTTATTCTTACAAATAATTAAAATTCGTACAGCAATCTGACTACTTTCTTTGTCAGACGGTCAGTTATAACGTTGCAAAAATGCTTTACATATTTATGGGGTCGCGTTGTTAATAGGAAGTGGATAATGTTAAGTAATCCAGTTTACTCACTCCTACTATAACTTTCACTTACTACGTTATACAGCCAGTCATGAACAATCCATAGATTACTATTTATGGTCAAAGTGCATAAGTAAGAAAAACAAATAAAAAGACTAAAAGAATGCCATCACATTATAGAACACTAAGTATACATTTTAAAATGGGTAAAATGTAAACTGTATTGATGTTATTAAAATGGTTTATGGTTAAGTGCACCCAAGTGATTAAATCTTATAGATATTGTGTAATTAGTAACACATTATTGACACTTATTTAGTAAGCGTTAGACAAACTTAGAAATGAGGTTGTAAATTTGTAGTCATATTAACAACGGAATCCGGAAGAAGCCAATGGAGTGTTTTCGGTTCGCTAATGAAAGAGAATTATAATCGTTACCTTTAATATTCTGGTCACGTTCGCGTTAACCTCTTTAGTAGTGATATCTATTTCTATTCGGAAGTTCATTACTAATCTATCGTTGCTTAAGAGGTTACTGCTGCAGCAAAGCGGTGAAGTTATCCATGTGTAAGATGTCCATTAAGGTAGTCGTCAATATTTCACGAGAATTTTGAAATTTACCTACGACTAAAAAGGGTCACAGCATAGGATTTGTGAAGGATTAAACTATGAAATGTACCCAACTCTATTGAAAATACAACATCCTCTATGCCGATTTCGGGAAAACATAGAGTGTAGGATTGGAGTGGTTTAGTTATGCACACACACACACAGTAGTTAACACCTAGTTCTACAATACAAATTTGATTTCAAGATAATAATAAAATATTTTATGGAGCAAGTCTTGATTTAATTTCAAGGACAATTAAATTCCATTCTGTTTTAATACAAAAGTTTTTTGATAAAAGTTCAAACGAGAGCCTGAAACATTACACAAAGGACTTAGCTTTTCTCGCCAATAAGTTTACGACTCTCTTATACGTGAAGGTAATAGAAAATGTGGTTACCAAAAAGAAAAAAATTAAACACGTTACAGGTGCATCTTAATGTGGCATCAACAATAATGATTTGATTTTAAACCTTCAAAACGATCCAATTATCAACTGAGTTTTTTAAATAAATTTTATACTATTTAGTATTACGATGACCTTAAAAACATCAATTTGTCTATGGAAAACAAATTAGTAATACAATGTGAAAAAGTGAATAAAATGTATCAACTGAAAAACTTTATAAATATAGTAATACCCCTCCACCACAAACAGACATGTGAAATGTACATAGTGCAAACCCTTTCACGAATATAATTGACTTAAATATGGCGAGAATGGTAACACAAACCTGCATAAGTGCACTTTTCTGTTTCAAGAATGGGTGGGGGTGATTCTTGATTTTTTTGCACTGAAAACGATCTGACCTTAAATTGCTCCAGTACGTCAGGTTTTTTTGAAATGTTAACTTAAATAGTCAAAAATGGCTATTTTAACCATTTTTATGATTTTTTTGTTTCAATTTTCCACAATTGAATCGCACAGTAAGTACTACGACTATTAAAAATTTGTAGTTTATCTTTTACAACCTTTATATGCTGTTTTTTTTGTTCTATGTCCTGATTATGCTACATAAGACTAAAAAAAACTACTTAGAAAATCGAAAAAGCTCCAACCCGTTCCATCTATAAAGAGCAATTGTGGAAAATATGGTGTATGCTTATAAAAATTTGGGCTGCAATATGAAGTTCAATCCATTTCTTGAACAGTCATTTGGATTATTTTGGTGAAAATTTAGGCAACATGAGTAACGAACAAGGCGAGAGGTTTCATTAAGACATAAAAGAAATGGAGAAAAGATACCAAGGAAGGTTAGCAGATTACTGTTGGTGCCTAAAGCGGGACAATTACAATGCATTTCACAAACGCAGAAGAGAAAAGCGCAACTTGATACAAACAGAATAAACCTTTGATAGTATGTGAAATCGACAGGTTTTCTATTCATTGCTTTTGACTCTGTTAGCTGCTTCATCTATAGAATTTGCTTTGATTGGTCGGATCTCCTACTGATCTTTCTTTTGCTGCTTAGTACATATTTGAATTCAAAATTGTATATCTTCATTTTAAAAAATCGTAGAATAAACTATGAATTACCATTTTTTCTTTTATTTTCTAATAAATAATATTTCCACATATCGATCATCCGCTTCTTTTCGCTTTTCGCTCATGTTACAAGAATAAAATAAAATATGCCAATGTTTAAGTTTTGTCAGCTCATTTATCCGTCGTATCAACTCCCCTTTCTGCGACTTTGGAGTAGGTACTCTGAGGGGAATTGATGAAACGTACCTACGCCAGGCACCCCTCAATTGTTGAGTAGGATGCGCCATAAATTATTTCATGGAGAGCTCTTTTGACAACTTATACAAGGTGTTTACGGTCTTGTGATTTTATTTCTAAGGAGTGATTAAACATCTTAAAACAAAGTCATTAACGTAAAATAACGGCTTCAATCAGCCATGAGAGTTTGTCGGTCTTATTACGACTTAAGATCATACGACCACTCTTTGATACGACCTGAAAATTACGATCTAAACTATTCAAATCGATATATCTCGTAAACCGTTAGAGATATCGATATGAAATAAGATTATCTTTTTTTCGTAAAATTAATTGGACTTTAATAATGCCTGAAGAGAATTCGAAAATACGACCCTGGAAAAAAATTATAGTAAAATTTAAAATTTCAAAGCAGGTTAAATCCGGATCTGGATATTAATTTGATACTTCATATTTAGGCTATCTGTAGCTATCCTCAAATGTTAACCTTGTGTGAAGTTTGGAAACATGATCTTGAGTCGTTCCAAAGTTTCGATCATTTTTCTGAAATAAAATTGTAACTTGACAGGGCCGTATCTTCGCAAGGAAACATTTTTTATTAAGACATTTTTATGTTAATGACCTTTTTTTTCAGATGTTTAATCACCCCTTAAAAATAAAATCACAAGACCGTAAACACCCTGTATATTAACAAGTATGTATCAAAAGTTGCGAATTCTTATAGAATTCTAATTTCAACCAACTTCAACCAAACAATTATGGCACCCCCACCTCAGACACAAGCACTCGAATTCTGCACAAATGAGTCATTGTTTTCCTTTCCACCCTTAAGGGAGATGGGAGCGGAGAGGGTGACAGACAATTTGTAAAACACAAAAGATGGAGGAAAAAAAGTAAAGAAAGATCGTTTTTCTACGAACATTTATGCAATTTTCCCCCTTCTTCCTCCAAAAAAGGGGTTGCAATTTTAGAATAGTTTTTATGGAGAATCCAAAAGTGCAATAAAAAATAGCTGTTCCCATTTAAGTTTTCAAAACTTACCCCTGCTCCACCCCCCACAGGGGGGGTGAGGATGGTCTTTCCGTATCGTGACTTTCAAAAAATAAAGGAAACAATATGTTTCTCTGTTCTTGTAATTGGATGTGTCGTTGTCGAGATATTCAAGGGTGTATATTTTGACTTTAATGGCCTCCCGACGGCGAACAGGGGATGCGATCAAAAAATTTACCACAGATTTGGAATCAGCGAAATTTTTAAGACCTAAACCATAATGTGTTATTGAATGCGCCTCTCCGTCTTAACTCATGTACTTACTTTTTACTTGTGTCAATTGGTGCTGCCAACATTTTCTTATCAATGTGTATAAAAATAAATAAATAGTGAAACGTTTGTACTCACTTTACATTTTTGATAACTATGACTCACGTTAAATTGGGCCACAAAGCTTTCCTAATTAAAAAAGCACTTGCAAGCGAAGGAGTATTTATTTATTTATTTATGTATTTATGAATTAGTTACATGTCTAATAGATCTCATTGAGTACACATGGTCATTTGGTTTCAGAATTAGGGTTACCTTGTTTAGTACTTGACATACACATATTTAGCAATCTTAACAGCTTTACATGAATTGCAATCTCAATTAATTATGGAAGAAAATTCACATTAACTTACATAACGTGCACTCATTTGGCAAAAATAGAGTGTTAGAATTGTGTTAAATGATTTCATTTTTAAACAAGTTTTAACATTAGGTATATGTATATGCAAAAATAAGATATTAATTTATGTTACTTTAACTTTATATTTTAGCCCTTTTATTTATTGTTCATAATCTTTGTTTCATTTCCTATTATACAAATTGTATTACAATTAATTGTATCTAGACTTGAATCTAGTCGCTATTTCACTCAGAAAGATTTTTGAATAAAACCTAGATATCAATTAAATTAGATCTGCATCTGTATCTGTATTGTCACGAATAGAAATGTTAAAGGGTAAATCAGTATCAACCCCGTAAATAAATAAGGAAATTTTTTACTATACACAGTGTTAACCTTACCGTAACACTCTACTACCACCATAAATTACTGATACATTTGTTGTAAAATATGACAATCTGTACAAAATTACATAATAAAATGGATGCAGCTAGAATAAGCTTCGTTTGTAAAATAATATTCCCCGTGCGTCGGCCTCGTTACGAAATTAAATATAGTTTATGCTTTATTCATTTTTAGGAATGAATTACCATTTGTTTACTTAAAGTATATAATTTGAGATTATTTTGTTATACATGCCGGAATGCCGGTAGTGCGCCAAATCCGTTTTCTTTACAAACATTTTCATATTTCACATACAGTAATTTTTATTGGTGTAATAGTTGAAATCTAATATTTTAACCAATTTCATTTGATATTAAACCAAAACATTATTTACAGTTGAAATACATTTTTGTGTGGAATTTTGGTAAACATGTTAGTGACCTGAAAGGGATGTTATTTGATCCTTACAGTGTAACTTGTTTATCAATTCTGAGAAACTTTCATTCTTTCGATTATTATTTATTAGTAGACATCGAAGTTATATTACCTATTGACTTGAGCTTTTGCTTTATTGTTATTAGCAGTAATGTAGTGTTAGGAATTTTTACTTACAGTGCCATTGTGTATTTTGCGTTAATTAGTTTAAACGTAAATGAGATGAGTCTCAATTAAACACTAAACCTTCCCCATGTATATAATATATTGACTAAATTTTAAAGGTTTACTTGCGACATGTTTCGATAATTTTATAGTCAATATATTATATACATGGGGAAGGTTTAGTGTTTAATTGAGACCCCTCTCATTTACGTTTATTGTACCCACCCCATTTGGAGTACCACCATTCATCAGTTATGGACCTCTACAATTTACAGTTAATAGTTTCACATTCAGCAGGCAACATTTTCTAAAATTTTGCTAGTAAGTTGGAAAGTGCAAATTTATCCTTTATGTAAACATTATTTTTGTTTGTTGGTAAAGAATGAGATTCTGGATTCGCGATTAAGATGGTTCTCATACTAGGGCGTTTGTTTGTTTGTAAATTTAGACTCAATGATTTTAGCCGTGAATAAGACATAACGTCAAGTTTTTTATGGCGACAAGAAGTTTGAAACATCCGCAATCGTCCATCGGAGTTGCCTCTTTCGTTATGCTGGTCCACGTTAAAAGCAATGAGACAAACTTGGTAGCAATTCATCTAATTTTAAGATCATCATATACAATACTCCGGATGTCCCATATGATATTTCTAAAAAGTTGTTGGACTGTTTGTTGTTGTGGTGAGGATGATTTTATCACTCCTGACAAATGTTCCTGGATTGATTCTATTTGCCTTTCTCCATAGAATAATATACTACTGTAAAAGGTCTGAACGTCCCAAAAGTCATTCATCTACGAATATCTTCATCAAGAGCTAAAAGCAACATCTTTTCGGTCTCTATGCTGCACAGTTTCCAATGAAAGTGAATGAAAATTCTTTGTTCTTCGACCAGCGTTACCTCCAAATTGGCAGAACGTTCAAAAAACTACTGCACGTACAAATTTTCGTTTCTAGTAGGCAACTTGGTGTTAGTAGATGCATGGTACAACTGTGCTAATATATTAGTTCAAATTTTCTGTAAATT
Source organism: Pyrocoelia pectoralis (assembly GCA_036250285.1). Taxonomy (NCBI): domain Eukaryota; kingdom Metazoa; phylum Arthropoda; class Insecta; order Coleoptera; family Lampyridae; genus Pyrocoelia; species Pyrocoelia pectoralis. The sequence continues at coordinate 12,148,667 of CM070078.1, forward strand.
ATTGGACTCACAGCATGCATAAGGGCCCAAGGTCGTATGTTACAATAAATAGAGCTGTTTGTCCGTTAGATTCATGTTTTGTGCTATGTTACATTCCGTAAAGGTTACATACAGGTTGCGGTAACTAGTTGCTGAACAATATGCAAAATATATAGGTTATTCCAAAAAGTATTTTGAGTAGAATTAAAGTAATGAAAAATTTAAAAAACCACTGCATTAAAACATTCGATCAACCGCACACCTCATGTATGCTTTGTAAACCTATACTCCACTGTTGTATTTTAAAAAAATGTTTATATATTTGTACGGATGTGTTATTTGAATTCACATGTATTTCATTATTTAGAAGGGCTGTACACTAACAAATCGGGTGATCTTTTCTGGTATGTACTCTAAAGGTACCAATAAATATATAGTGGTAGTAGTAAACATATGCTTCATTAAACATTTTTTCCATGATCAATGTAAGACGTTAAATTTCGTATCGACTCTGTATCACTCTTAGTAATGCTGATAATACTGGTCCCGTTTCGTTGTAAATCACATTACTTGTTGAGGATTAAAGCATTGTTACATCTACAATTTATACTAACACATTTTTTAAACAACTATAACATTGCCTGAATTGCAAAACAATATGGAATGAAGAAGGTGTACTTTTATCTTATTTACAATTACTGCAGAAGTTGTCTAAATTTATTATACAAATTAGATCAACACGATTTGTCATTTTTCTTCAATGCAGCTGTGTCCTTGACAACAAAATTGTTGCATAAACGGAAGCCTTTTGCCTTTTACCATATACCAATTCTCTGTACAAAGATATATCACAATAAAGCACTTTTATATGTGTTACATACACGGTTGCTCTACTTACAATTTTAAGGGAACCTATTAACAAATTTATACGAAATAATGAAACCATTTTCATTGTTTGTTCTTAATCATAAAGGGATAAGTTCATATTAAAACATATTAAATAATAATTGTAACATTATCCGTTTAAAGGTTCTAATTAACACGCATAATACAGATTAGTGAAAGTGAACGCAGTATCCGATGATACATCTTAAATCGCTATTATATCGAGTAGAGGTGGAGTCGTTAAGGTTTTAATATATAAGGATAACCGACAAGGAACTCCAGCATTCACACAAATACATACAAACATGAATAAGATACAGGTATGTCATTAATCTTATTATAGTAAACTTTTTAATCAAACTGTTATCTATTTAGGTGTTTGTCATTGTGTTGTCAATGTTGGGAGCAACCTGCGGGGAAGAAGCAAAGAAACAAGAAAAACGTGGCCTCTTAGGTTTGGGGTATGGCCATGGTGGAATAGGATTAGGTGGTTTGGACGGTCTAGGGTATCATAACGGACTTGGGTTTGGAAGTGGAGGGGGTGTTAGTGGAGCCGCATTGTCATCGGCTGGATTAGGAGGTCCTGGTCTAGGCCTTTCATTAGGTGAAGGTGGATTTGGTGGTGGAGCTGTTAGTGGTGGGGTTAATACCATAACAACGATTAACAGAGCTGTACCAATTCCAGTACCACAACCGGTACCCTTTACAGTCAACCGTCCGGTACCTGTACCGGTACAAGTCCCAGTACGAGTGGATGTACCAAGACCAGTTCCTGTGCCCGTTCCTCATCCAGTACCAGTTCCAATCAACAGACCGGTACCGGTACCGGTACCTCGCCCTTATCCCGTGGCGGTACCAAGCCCCGTTCCCATTTCGGTGCCCCATCCTGTTCCAGTACCAGTGCCCCAACCAATCCCTGTACCTGTACCGCAACCGATTCCCATTAGAGTACCGCAACCATTAGTAGCATCCGCAGCCGCACCTTTAGGTGCAGGCGGTGCCGGTCTTGGAGTATTGGGATCCGGACTTGCAGCGGCTGGTAATGCAATTGGTGTTGGAAGTTTTGGAATATCGGGAACTGGACTCGGTCCTGGATTAGGAGCTGGACTAGGTCACGGATCATTAGCATCTTTTGAATTGGGTCACGATTCGCTTGGGTTGGGACACGGACCGATAAGTTTAGGAGGAGGACATGGAGCAATAGGATTGGGCCATGGTGGAATTGCCTCCAAACTATGGTGATTCATCACGTTTTACAAAATTTTATAGTTTTACTGTTAATTAAGACGTAGATTGTGTACAGAAAACTAGCAATTTTTGTTAAAATATTGACTGCCAATATAGTTACCTTTGTATAATTTATTTTTAAATAAATTTCGTATAAATTAGTACTATTATGAATACAACAGGAAGGAATCATAATAAAAACGTTCCTTCGTAAATATATTGAATTTGATTGTAATCTTATTTTCTTACATGCGAAAACATAAAACTATGAGTACCTATGTGAGAGATAAATTTGATAGTGATCCAAAAATACAATCCTACGTCAGTTGTACGTCAATACCTCTGATTAATTGGATAGTTGTACTTCAGTACTGAATTTGAATTAAACAATGACAGGTCATTCAATTTTAAGAGTTGCGATCAGCCAATGTGTAAGGTATTAAAATTTTTTAAAACGTAAGCTAATAGCAATCATTTTAGACTCTCTTTGCACTTTTATGTTACGTATTTATAACATTGGGATATACACTTACTACTGAGAATGTCGTATACTACCGCAGTAAGTCAATGAGTCTATTATTATTCATCTTTTTAACTTCGTCCACTTTCAGTTGAAAGGAATACCTATTATGTAACAGCAGGATGCTTTATGGTACCTTTTCTATTTTCAACTATACTTTTATTAGGAGTGTTAAAGGTAACTTTGGTTTTAAGGAAGAGATCTGTGATTCAATAAAATTGTAGGAAAATCTTTTGTTAGTACGAATATGGATTTTATCGAGCATGTTTAATACGGTCATCCTCATGTGTTTTCTCTTAATAGCGGCTATACGTGCCTCGAGGAATATTCCTGTTCCTTGGGCGGTACTTTTAAATATACTTCCTATTATACTTGTCAGTAAGTACAGTACCGTTATATGAAGTTGCTTACTTCTACAATGCCATTTTAGGTTGGATGTTAGATAATATGGTCGTCGTTATAGAATACTCTAAGCAACAAGAATGTGCCACAAAACAGAAGGAAGCTAAACAAAACATTTTATCAAATATTTCAATTGCATAAAATTAATTTTCAGCCGAATGGATCTATTTTTTAATATAAGTTTTGGTTTTTACATAGACCAAGAACTAATCAATCCCACGAAGAGTCATTTAATTATCGCATTGCATCAATAAAATAAGCGCATCTCATTTAAAAAGTATGTGAAAAATAATTAATTAGAGCTTACCAACCAAACGTCAGAATGTACAGATTTCTGATTTCTTATAATTGGACAAAGTCATCAAGACGTTACAAGGAACCTGCATCATCGTTGGCAGTCAAGATATACTTGATGTGATTCTCAATAAAGATCTGAATTGTTTTATTTACTTACATATGTTAATATGATCGAGACAATTTCCTTTGGCTCCCTAAATGTTTCACTATAATTACAAGTATAAGAGCTTTCATTATAGAAAGCATCATTACATGTTAAACTGATTTAACAACAGCAACAATAAACACAACACGTTACAAAGTTTTAACAAAATAAATCTTACTAACAGAGGGTATCCTTTTTGAAATAGTCACCCCTAAATATTTTATCTGATTATTCCGTAATCATCAGATATACTAATTAGTCGATAGTGTCTTCGTCACGAAGTACCCGAATTTGAAAATAATATAAATATAATACATTTGTTTGTGTTTTATGAAGTAATTTTGATTTTTGATTTTGGATTAATTGGTGCTCCATTTACGCTCTCACAATAAAAACTTAAATAATTTACCAGTACTCTTAGTACCTACATCTAGTGCAGAATTATGGAAGTAAAATGGAGTATGTTTGTTCAAATTCTTGAACCTTCATTATATCACTCTGTTAGTATAATGATATTGCTGACGATACAAGGAAAAACGAATGTTGTGTATTATCATTTTGATCAAGTAGCATTTGTGAATTCGACACATCCGTTTGTGATATTAAATCAAGGACTTCCTTCCGTTTTCATCTTCACCCTTCAAGCCTAACTTGGGTTCCTCATTGCGAGGACCCTTTATTTACACAATTAAATCTATGTAATTATCCGAAAAAAATTTCTCTTTATAGAAATTTTTCAAATCCATGTTAATGATTTAGTGATTACTGATTACCTTTTTTTCCCTTCAAGCTTATTTATGAAACCATAATTTTCAATACTGACATTTTAATGATGCTTGACAATGGGATCTGTGATCCCGAAACATGTCGCTTGACGTTTGGCTCATCACAAATAAATTGTCAATAATTACAAATTTAACGGGGAGGTTGTGAGGCTTTTATTTCACTTCTCATGAGAGAAGTAAATTGAATATTTCCAAAGAATAACATTAAAGACAGAATTCCAAGTGTAATTGAAAATACTTTTAAACCATGGAAGACCATGTAGACACGCTGTTTCGTATAGATTTGTACTTATGTAGTCTAGGTACAAGGCAAACTATTAACTATTATTACCTTATTTTTTCCTTTCGACTTATCAAACAAGGTCGTGGGATGGTATTAATCGTTCATTATCTAAACATTATTTATCGGCGATATTAGTCAATATATTATTGTATACAGCGTTGCCTCGTTATCTATAGTACACTCCTTTTCCTTAACTGAATTTTCAGTTTTATAAACCAACGTCAATGCAATCGTACAAAAATTGTTTCCAGAATTTTGATAAAGCATGTTTTATAACTGTAGGATGCCAACTTGTAAGTAATTCAATGTTTAAATTTAATCAAATAACGCCTTTTTAGGGAATATCGCTTTTAGCGTTTATATTACTATGTGTGGCTTTTACAGAAATCAAATCACCTGAAAATCCACCGTCAGAAAAGGAAAAATTCGTCGCAAATTGTAAGGAAGTTCATTCGGTTGTATTATTTAATATTTTTGCTTTTAGTTCAAAATTATTTTATCTTATCATCAGCATTGTCATTCTTAATACTGTTATTATTTTCCTTTGCTCTTGGTATTGGAATAATTTACGTAAGTTATAACTCTGATTGATTATATTTATAAAAATAATTTGTCTATAGAAAAGTTATAAGATTTTATTTTGGTGGATAATTGCGGCATCGATTTTTTCCGTATGTATTATTGTGGTCCATATCGGTTCTGGTATATATCTGACTGTGGAACGAGCTTACGCTGTTGGAATTTCGTCTATTGCCGTTTCCATATGTGTTTTTGGTTAGTCTAAATGTTTTTTGTATATAAGTAATAGTCATTGTTGCAGTGTTTATGGGGCACTCTATATTAATCATTTATTGCCTTCGTAAAGATTATCTTAGGTCACAAATAAGAGAAGATCAACAATAATGGAATTAAAATCAATTAAAAAAATTAACATCATTTTGTACGGAAAACATATAATTCGTATACTAACGACTGCATAAAATGAACTGAAAATTGAGTGCTGTTTCTTACATGTTCCATCAAAAGTTTAGAGTTCTCAAATGTTTATAGAATCTGTATACTCTAACAATGTTGTATCCTCCAATTACTGAAACAAATGCAAAGTTTTAGTTTACTGAACGTTTCTCGAGTAGATATGTGTCAATTATCGGTGGTATGTTTTATTTATGTTGCATTATATAAATTAAATTTTATTAGTTATCGTTAAATTCAGTAAATAATGCTGCTTCTTAAATACATTACCTCATTGGTTGGTATAACACTTTTCATTTACTCCAGCCAATCAGGGTAGTGCAATTTTACGAAATTGTAACCAATTGGAAATAAATAAATAAATAAAAAGTAATGAGATATAAGTAGATATTTTTACGATAAGTACTTACAACATACTCCTAGTCCAACCATTAAATGCCCAACGATAAAATATGTGTTATTAATAGCCGAATGTTGAATCATTCCTATTATTGTGGTGATAACATACGCAGCAATGGAAATCGGATTAAAAATTAACCATGGTAAAAACAGCAATGGTCGGTTCTGAAAGAAACAACAATTTGGTTATAAATGGATCCGCGAATGGATCTAAAATCATATAGAAATCTTAATTTTTAATTTTATTAAGTACACACAACCAAACTTATATGGAATCATCTATTATTTTACATAATTTTTGAGATGTATGATCATTTGTGGTTTATGAATAAAACTCATTCCTTACTAAAGACTTTTAATGAAAAATAACCCACATATCAATAAAAAAAATTAATTAGTTGATATAATAAACCCAACGGTATTTTTTTTGGTTTCTGAAACGAAATGAGATTTAAATTTTTAATGGTCAAAAAGCAAAAATAAAAAGAAAATTGGTAATTTTAATAATCCGTATTGCCACCTCTAGCCCTTATGCAAGCTTCTATTCGCGTTGGCATACTTCTTATTAAATTGTCAACATTTTCTTGGGGTATGTTTTCCCATTCTGCTAATGCTGCATCAATAAGCTGTGCGACATTTCCTGGATTGTTTCGACGAGCTCTAACCCTTCTTTTGAGCTGGTCCCACAAGTGTTCAATAGCATTTAGGTCTGGTGAACACACAGGCCAGTCTAAAACTGTGACACCTTCCGTTTCAAGACATTCTCTAGCCACTCTGCTGGTTTGGGGAGGTGCATTATCGTGCATGAAGATAAAATTATCCCCAATTGCAGCTCTCCAAAGCCTAACGATTGGTTCTAGCACTACATCAACATACCTCCGACCGGTTAAAGTTTGTTGAAGTGGTAACAATGGAGTTTTTGCTCCCAACATAATACCCCTCCAGAACATTACAGTTCCTCCTTTATATTTTGGGACAGATCTGGCCGCCTGGAGTCTTGCTCGTCTTTCTGCAGCTTTTAGAACCCAAATTCGATGGTCATCTGATCTTAGGCCAATTCTGCACTCATCTGACAAAAGAACATTTTGCCAATTCTCAATTGTCCAGTTTTGGTGTTGAAGGCACCAATTTAGCCAGTCAATTTTATTTTGCCTAGATAACTATGGAACCCGTAACTCTCTCCTACTGTACAACCCTCGAGCGCGAAATCTTTTTCTTATGGTTTCAACTGAAACGTTCGCACCTGTAGCTTCTAGAAGTTGTCGTTGCAGCTCTGGATGAGAAATACTGGGATTTCTTTTTGCAATTTGGCACACAAAGCGGTCCCGTTGTTCAAATACTGTTATTATTTTCCTTTTCTCTTGGTATTGGAATAATTTACGTAAGTTATAACTCTGATTGATTATATTTATAAAAATAATTTGTCTATAGAAAAGTTATAAGATTTTATTTTTATTTTTGACGAATCTGAAGACGGTGATTTTGTTCATTTGTTCAAGCTCTACAACTTTCTCATGAAGCAAAAATTTCTATTTTGTGACTAAAAAGAGTTTTAAAGTGAAAAGTGTCAATTTTTTTATCTTTTTTCGCCAATAACTCGAGATGTGTTAATTTAAGGGTATGGTCGCTCAAGAGAAAGTTGTAGGGCTTAAAAAGACCTACAAAATGAGCCGTGAAAACTTGAAATCTGATGAAAAGAATCTGTGTTATTGCAAAAATAAAATTATTTTGGTTTTTTATGGACAGAGAAATTAGCGCAACCTTAACCAATTCGGAAAATTAAATTTACGCTTTTCAAACCACCCCCCACACCCCATTTGTAAGGCGATATATGGGGAAGCTGACAATTTGACTGGACTAAATTGTATGTTAGCAATAAAAGTGTGACAGTCTGATAAATGATAGGTGACACATAACATATTGATATTAAGTATCACCTTATTCATGAACATCTCTGATAAAGAATGTTGCATAAAGTGTAACTTTCAACTTCTAGATATGTTAACCAAGTCCTTATCAAAAGGAATTTGTTATTGGTTTGCAATGATTATACAAAATGTGGGACTAATGTAGTTTTGCATACTCATCATGGTAATAGTTGGAAGCAGTCGAATGTATGTATTCGATTAAATAAGAACATTCTGTTTTTTTATTATTATGGACTATAACTCTTGATTTATACACTGGAACCCACTGCATAGCGGCACTTTCCATCTTTACCTATCCTAAATTATTTTCCAAATAAATTGCTAGGCAGCTATTGTTTCAACAATTGTGTCTTATTAGTTGTTTATTATGCAAGGGGGAAAAGTAAGTGATTTTAGCGCGAGCATAAAGTTCGCGTGAGAGGCAATTGTACGAGCACTAAAATTTACTTTTCCTCCGTGTATAATATACTATTTTTGTCTATAGGTACCCCTCAAAATAGTTATTAATTACTATAATAGCTAAAAATAATTATTGTCGACGCCGCCGTTTAAATACGTAGATCATCAAAGTAACTTTGATGTTTGACATTTTATAAAAAAATGAGTAAAATACTGGTTTGAGACTTTTTTCTAGGAAGTCACTTTAGCCCAGCATAATATGCAGGTGAAAATCGTGCCATTACATAGGGTGAATCGGAAGGATCGCACCGAACTCCAGGACTGCATTCTACACATCAAAATAATAAGAAAAAACTCAAATGTTCTTATTCGATTCTCATTTGTTTTCAAGTTAGAGCGAAATTAAAAAAAAAATACAATGTAAGGTGTTTAAAAATACCCCCATTGAGTTCTAAACATGCTCTGCTTCGCCTGCAAACAGCGCCTGTTGTTTATCCTATTTGCTGTTGTTTATCTTGAAGAACTGCGCCAGTATTAATTATTCGTTGAATAAGTGCCTCTCGACTATTCACTTTAACTTTTTAAACTTCTGTTGTAAACCAACCCATAAACAAAAATCTACTGGTGTTAGATCTGGACTTCTTGGAGGCCAACCAATTGGCCCTACGCGACCAATATTAATTTATTTTTTAAATTTCGCTATAACTTGAAAACAAATGAGAATCGAATAAGAACATTTGAGTTTTTTCTTATTATTTTGATGTGTACAATGCAGTCCTGGAGTTCGGTGCGATCCTTCCGATTCACCCTATATAGGGTAGGTATAGAAAAAAATGTATTTATGGAGTGAAAGATCGCGCACAAGTAGCGTAGTTGGTTACACATACTTTTTGCATTATTAATATTTCTCTCACTCTCACATTCTTTCACCAAGACTGGTAATTTGAAATCAACAGAAAGGAAAGAGTATAAAATTTAAAAACTGAGGATAAATGTGTGCATAATGCATCCTTTGTTAAATTTTTGAATGGAAAAACTACATAAAACGTTCAATCTCAATAAGACAAAGCAACGATTTCCTAATAATTTTACTTTTCACCTTGGCATCATTAATAAAATAATTTGCTTACCGTTTCTGCACCAAAAATTAAAAATATGGAGAAAATGCATTGTAAAGCACTTGCAACAGCAATAATAATAAGTAGACAGCGTAGCGCTAAAAATACATACAATTAATATAACTAGAAATCCTTTCTGACAATTTACTTAGAGTATCCGGAAGTAAAGATTTGTCTGTCATATCTACAAGTTCGTGTGGATTTTCTGCATACGCGGCACAAAGAATCATAAACATGAAAGATAAAATGCTTTGTATTACGCCAATAATTATTGTCCCTGTTTTTAGACTTATGCCGCAACAAAAATCTGGAAAATCGACCACCATTTTGATGCTAAAACAAATCGTGATTAACTGTTAATAAAGTTTTGCTTTTTATGGTAAATTAGGTGAACTTTACCTTTAAGTATAAAATAAACCAATCCGAGTTATTTGAAAAAATTAAACGAACTGGCGAAACAGCGTTACATTTGGTTGCACAGGATAAATGTTGAACTTTACGTCACCAAACAGAGAGTAGATAACGACACACTTAACACTGTAATATTTATTATTGTTAAAATAAGATTTATAAGACGTACGTCGCTACTTAACGTGCCATATAACATTAGTGAACGGTGAGGTAAGTATAAAAATTGTTGGTAGTTGTTTAGTTTATTGTTGGAGTTGGAGGTTGTTGAAACAACTTTGAGATGTGCAAAATATTTTCAACGTTCCAGTATTCTATTTTCACGCAAACCCGTTTACCGGAACAACGTACCGTTAGCATCTTACACATGATGTTACACATCTAATACCTATAACCATAAATCTCTTGCGTTTTATAATTAACAATTTATTCAAAAATAACACTAGAAAACGAAAACCGTGCAATGATAAATAGCAAAAAGTAATACGGTTTAGTAATCATGACGAAAGTGACCTTACACAATAGAGTACTTTCACAAATTTCTTATTTGTTAGTAACAATGATTAACATTTCTACATCTTTAGATCAAAGTATTTTCTCCCATTCTTGATATAGTTAAATAATAAATTATAGACCTTAAGTACCACTAGCCTTGCACAGAAAATTAGAGGACTTAATATATATGTAGGTACATATTTGTATTTCTGCAAAATCAACGACCTTATTATAACCATTGACTTTTAGTGTATAAAGTCAAAGTTATAACACCTATCGCTCCGCGTCATCAAAGATCGTAGGCCAAATAGTAATTTTTCTCAGTTGTGCACGTTTGGTTGCATAGAAATACGTATATAACTAATAAATTCGAATGCAAATAAATGGAAGGTCGTCAGACATAGCAAATAAGGTTTTCACGTTTCACAATACCCATTATTTAAAAGTTAATTAAAACAAATAAAGTATGTAATTAAAAATAAAATACAAAATTGTCATAATGTATCTACCTATTATGACATAAGGAACATAACGAAAAAAATTTCCAATCGCGATGTTCAACAAAAAGTTTTTTCAAATAGTTCGGAAATAAATAGTGAGTATGTTCACAATATATACAGAGCGACATTGAAAAAACTACAATGCATATTACCACGCGATAGAGGGCCAAGAAATAATAAAAAAAATTCCTATACATTAATGTCCGATCACCTTTTGTTGTTAAGATAGAGCATCTTGACTACGAAATTATGGCACCTGTCAAATTAATATTGTAATAATTTATTCAAGTTTCTCGTGTTCCTGATTACGTTTTTGTTTGATTATTTTACTTGTCGTTTTATAAAATTGCTTTTAAAAATGGTTCTGTATACGTTTGAAGATTACAGAGACATGATTATGTGTTATGGCGAGCTCGATCAAATTCTTCCGAAGCTCAACGTATCTATCGAGAGAGAGATCCATTAAGACATGTTCCTAATGTTAGGTTAGAACATTTATTGACGTGCATAGATTTTTTTTGTTATAAGATGTTGAAGAGCAATAAATTTTCGAATAAAAAATGTTAAAATAATTTTCAAAGCGACAAAAAAAAACAAAAACCTTTAAGATCCTATATCTTAAAAACAAAAGGCGATAGGACATTAGTGTATAGGAATTTTTTTGATTATTTCATGGCCCTCTATCGCGTGGTAATATGCATTGTAGTTTTTTCAATGTCACCCTGTATACAGACATTTATTAAAATAATAATAAATCGCACCTTCTCAACATGAGCATTAGTTATTATAGTAATTAAGGTATCTAGGGCGTTATGTTCATAACGCCTGTGATGCCTTCATACTTGCAAGAAGTTGATTAAGATGTTTTCTACGAAGTGTTCCATATTTAGCTCTAATTAATAAAACAAGAGGTTTAAGTAAGCTAAAATTTATATTAATTTTCTTAGGCAATCGATTTCGACACTATTTTTTGTGTCATCATCAGGCCGAGCTGTAAGACAATGCATAAGTAATATTCTAACATTTAAAAAAACAAAAAAATAGAATATTACTTATGCATTGTCTTACAGTTCGGCCTGATGATGACACAAAAAATAGTGTCGAAATCGATTGCCTAAGAAAATTAATATAAATTTTAGCTTACTTAAACCTCTTGTTTTATTGATTAAGATGATTAAAACAGAAATATGTAAACCTTTATCAACAATATTACTAAGTAGATAGATATTATAGACAATTATTTATTATATTTTTAATAAAAAATGTAAGTACAACGATTCTTCTTATTCTTTTTCTCTAACTCACAAAACAAAGGCAACTATCTTACGACATCTAATCCTTGTTTCCTCCTTCTGGTCACCAAAACCTCTTCCATCCATTTTATCCCCCCTCCTCCATCACTCAACATTCCTCTCCAACCTACTTCATACATTCTCACAACCTGCATCTTCTCTTATCCCACTCCCACCAACACTTGTTCTTATTTTCCTCATTACCCACCCTAAACCGCGCCACTGTCCTCTTCCTTCCTATCCCCCCCCCCACACATCAAGTACCTCGGAATGTCATTTGTCACCAACTCCACGTATTTTTCGCTGTATTTCCCCTACCTTATCTTCTTCCATAAGTTCGATTTAATTTATAATTTTTAACTAATAGTTACTTGAACCGTTTGGTTTCTTTAGACATAACTAATATAGCAATCATTTCAGTAAATAGTTACACTATTGCACAAATAATATATTATGGTAAATGTCGAACTAGTTACTGAACGGGGCTTTTTTATCATAAAAGGTCCATCTAGTGAATGGAAGTAAAATTGTATCACTATCAACTTTATGTTTTCGCGTGTCTTGTCATGCATGCACTAAAGGTAGCAAGAGCGCCACCAATCTGTAATACGTGTCAGTCTAGTAATGTTGACATTGAACCCAATGGTTACACGAAGACTGCATTTCATCCCATAATGTTCAATTTTTATGGACAATTTAACGTTTGCGGATATAGATCACCCTGTAGGAAAATTTGCAAATTTTCGAGCTGTCGCCTGAATTAATAAGATTTTGTTGATGATCACCTCCTTAGCCAAATAAGTGATAGTTCTTTTTATGTTCAAGGCAATGGGAATGTTGACATCAGACCAGCGTAACCCAATATTTGTTATGGAAGTGTTGGAGTGTGAGAATTTTCAGTTTTTTGGAGCTTCTCATACGCAATGTCAAAGGTAACGTAATGGTAGAGAATTTTAGATGATCCAACCGAATAGCAGAGATTGTTGAAAACAAACTCTTTCTGAATATGTTCAACGTTGATTAAAAATAAAAATAAAAGCGTCTAACGTATCATTTGAGCATTTGACTGATCACTGAAGGATAGTTCCTTCCATAATAATGGAGTGTTTGTGTTTTACGATTCCCTCCCTTGTATACATAGTTAATTATAACTTTAGGGAGGCGCACAATTGCTTCAAATTTAGATACGTAAGTCAGAGCAAAATCATTCCATCCGCATGTCGCTTATAGGTACATATACTTTTTAGAATAAAATTTATAATAATTACTCAATCTGGTAATGCTTGCGTTCCGTTTGTCATGTTACTTAATGACATTGCGTAATGAAAACAGTGTTTTGCTTTGCGTGTGCAGTAGAATTTTTAACTACGTTTTTTTCCAAATTTCCTTGTCATTATGCCCACAAAGCAACAAGGCTGTTATTCTACATATTTAAAACATTATTTTCAATTAATTATTGGTAATTATAGTCTACACAAACTGAGATGTTACTTAATATATTAATAACGAAAATTAAAATAAATAAAAGGTCATTTTTAAACAAATTTAAGGGTTTTTTTAAACTATGAAAGCTTTTTAAGGATTTATTGGCACCTTATTTAATTCATCACGAAAAAATGGGACAAGGTGACACTGATCGTTAAATAAAAAAACGCTTAAGCTCTTATTTTCAATATTATTTATTTAAGAAATATAATATGAGTTAAAAATCGTCGTCATTAATAATTAAGTAAATTATTCCAATTTTCATCAATAACTCATAAAAGCAGACCTTAAGTCACCTGTGTTTTATTCTAACCTATTTAAATAATACAACTCGTTGAAACGATTCTTGGTATTATCATTTAAGTACGTGACGTGTTCTACATACATAAAGTATGTATCCTGAGAAATATATGTATTTTGTACATAAATACACATATTGTTAAAAAAAATGCAAATCACATAGTACTGTTTTGCTTGTGATAACTTATTGATTCAAGTGCATCCCCATCAACTAATGAATGTGAGAACAATTGCAATGCACGGGGCAACAGCTTTCTTTCCATTGAAAAGTGGAACATTTTTAACCCTGAGTGAAACAGAAAGGGAATTGATATCGGGAATAATAAAAAAGCACACGCCCTGAAAGTTAGGTTGATAATTTTAAAAGCTCAGTTCCGCACGCCTGTACAACGGGCAATCGATTTTTAAAACATTAATATTTTATCATAATTTAACCTTGCAAATTTCCGTAGCCACAGTTTTTTAATAACAGGGAAACGTAGGTTTCACATGCTATTCACATAAATCTGCATAGGTGCATCTGGCTTTTACTTTACACTGCAGGGTTTCTAGTGTTACTTTTACGTTATTACAAGTACGTTGCTTCGAATGACTTTCCAGCACAACACTAAATAATGGTCTCGTTAAAGCATGATAAGTTCCGTTTAAGTTTAGTGCACTATAAGTACATACATATAATATTGCCTGTAACGTTTTGAACGGGTGCTGTTTAATAACACTGTCTACGTAATCTCTGTTAGCGATTTGTGGATTTTATTTTTTGTCATGATTTTCTCTACAATACCCTCACTGTGCTGTAATATTTGATGAAGTCTACTAATAAAATCGCTTTTGAACCACTCAAAGATATATTAGAGAAATTCTGTATCAAGCGAAGTTTATTAGTCACTGGGCAGAAGGTGCTCTTCACTGTTCTCCATTCCTTCATACGCTTAGAGCGTTTGCTGTACACCTGTACGCCATTTGCATGTCACACCTATACAGGGTGTCTCACGGTGACCGTCGGTTAGAAGTATATCAAGAACTGTAAAAGCTTGAAATTTGAAATTTTGCACATGCGACATGCCGTATTTAATCTATTAAATTTTTTTTTTTTTATTTCTAATCCTTTATTAGCAATCACAGATAATACATTTCTATAAGCTAATTGTATGATGCAAATTTTGTCATGAAGAGAATTACACCCAGCGGTGCTATCTCTGCTATCCCTAATATGCAATAACAATTAATTATTTTATGTGATTGTCACTAGCTTATTATGTCGCTGGGCCACTTTTGCTTCAATCTCCTGTGGAACACTTCGTCGAGTAAGGGTTGGACAGCTTCGTTTGGATGAGTCTGCAGACGTTTTCTGTGTTTGTCAGCATATTGGTGTATTACTTCCCTCACAAATGGTATTTTTAGGTCGCCATGTATTGTGCGATTTGAGACAAACCATGGTGCATCTATTATTAAGCGGAGTGTCTTTGATTGATACCCTTGCAGGATTTCTATATTCGAGGAACTGGCACATTCACAAAGTTCAACTCCGTATGTCCAAATTGGCCTTATAATGCATTTGTATAATAACAGTTTGTTTTCTAGGGATAGGCCGGATTGTTTCCCAATCAGCCAGTACATTTTCTTTGTTCGAATGTCTAGTTCTTTTCTTTTCTTGCTGATATAGGTTCTCCAGTTGAGTTTTTTATCCAGGTGCATTCCTAAATATCTCACGGAATCTGATTGTGCCACTGGGATGTTATTCAGGGTCACAGTGGGACACTGTTGCTTTCTCAGCGTGAATGTGATGTGAACCGATTTGTTTTCGTTGACTGTAATTTTCCATTTTTTCATCCACTGGGAGATGGTATGTAAGTGGATTGTGGTATTTGGGTAGCTACTTCAGGAGATTTATCACGGGCAAGGATAGCTGTATTATCAGCAAAGGTACTTGTTACCGTTTCATGGGTAGTAGGCAGATCTGAGGTGTATAGAATATACAGCGTGGGGCCCAGAACACTGCCCTGCGGCACTCCGGACACTCCGGCATGTATGCAGTGTTGGGATGAAAGGGCGGTTTTAATTTTGAAGAGAAGGCCTTTATGCCACACTCTATCAAATGCCTGTTGGACATCCAAGAACACAGCAGAGCAGTATTGTTTTTCCTCTAATGTTTTATTTATAACATCTGTAACCCGATGGCACTGCTGGATGGTGGTGTGGGCATGTCTAAAACCGAATTGATGTGTTTGAATGTAGTTTTCTAATAACGAATTTTCTTGGATTCTGTGTAGTATTAATTTTTCTAGTAATTTTGAAACGATTGGAAGGAGGCTGATGGGTCGATAAGAGTTGGCCTCATGGGGCGGTTTTCCCGGTTTTAGGATCATGATAATACGAGCGAATTTTAATTGAATAGGCCAGTATAATAAGCGCAAGATAGAATTGAAGATGATCGTAAGTGATGTAATTGCTTTCTTAGGTAACCTTTTCAATACTTCTGCTGTAATGAGATCAAAGCCGGGAGCTTTATGATTATTTAGACGTCCAATTTCGTTCTTTATCTCAGTAGGCGAAAAAGCCCGTATTGGTGGCGAAAGTTGAAAAGGAGCTTCGAGATATTCGTCAATTTCCTCATTTATTTCCTCGGTATGGCCTATAGACTTCAGCAAGATGCTCTGCAAAAGTTTCTGCCTTTCCTAACTCCGATCTAGCCCAAGTGCCCGTTTGGTTTCGTATTGGTGGTATGGATCTTTGCGGTCTTTTCATATTTTTTGTGGCTTTCCAGATAGACAGATCTTTGGCGGAGAGGTTTGTTATATAGTATTTGAACTGTTCTTCACGTAAGTCTTTTAGCATTTGTTTGAGTTTCCTGGTTAGACGATTATATTTTTGCTTGTCCATTATATTATGGCTACGCTGCCAGGTGGCTTTAGTTCTACGTTTTTCGGCTATTAGCTGCCTTATTTGCAGGGGAACATTATTTTGAGTTTTATATGATCTTGTTGGCGTGTTGTTCCATCCTGCTAGCTGAATCGTTGTAATTAGATGATCGGTAGCCTGTTCCAATTCTTCGGGTGTTTTTAAACTAATATCTACATTTAGGTGGTTGTCTATGTAAGTATTCTTTAAAATTTTCCCAATCAGTTTGTTTATTGACAAGTGATGGAGGTGCTCCTTTGATTATAACAGTGGCACTAATTGTTAGAATTATTGGAGAATGATGAAAGGTCGTAGTTGTCATCGATTTTGATATAATTACCGGATATTCCGTTAGTGATAAAGAGATCCAACAAATCCGGAATCTTATTCTGGTCTGTCGGCCAGTAAATGGGTTTTCCAGTAGATATAGGGATAAACTGTTTATTGCTAACCATTTTATAAAGCTCCCTACCTCTGGTAGTAGTCAGCCTTGATCCCCAGTGTGTGTGCTTGGAGTTAAAGTCTCCTCCGGCTATGAAACGTAAGCCTAGAGTGTTAAAATAACGTGTCAGATTTTCCTGAGAAATTCTATGCCTTGGTGGGCAGTATAATATATAAATATGGGTTGATAGGGAAGTTGAAAACTTTAACAATGCTGCATATAGACGTGTGATCATCGATTGAAAATTTTTAGTAGTATTATTTCACTACAGGAATTAATAAATAAAACTCTGTATGACCATTACTTTTAAAGCACAAAGGGACATGTAATTAAAAATGCCACTGCAACTGCAATTACTTAACAACATACAGGGTGTCTCACGGTGACCGTCGGTTAGACGTATATCAAGAACTGTAAAACCTATAAATTTGAAATTTTGCACATGCGACATGCCGTGTTTAATCTATTAAATAAAAATACTTTCCAAAAGGCAGCACTTCCGGAAATACCGGAAGTGAGCATCAACATCTTTATTTTAAATACAAGCCCGGCAATTTTTTTTCATATTCTGATGTCATAAAATGTTTAGTACGTATGCTTAAAATAATCGGCCTATCAATTTTTATTGTTGAGAAAAAAAAATTGTTTTAGTGGAAAATTTCAAAATCTTGTTTAAGAAATAAAATTGAAAGTTGAAAGTGGTAAAAGTTAGGGAAATGAGATTTTAGGTTCTCAATGTCAAAAGATGTTTATTCAATTGTTTCTTATGCTTATGCTTTTATGATTATTTAAAGTTCTATCTATGGAACTTCTTGAGTATCCAAAGTCTCTTTCCGCCGAACGAACACAACTTTCAGGGAAAACATTAAAATATCCTAATACATTGGTTTCTGCAGCGTCATGGGAGACAATTGGCTTTGCCAAATTTCGTGGCGCATTTACTTCGCCAAAATTTAGAAAATTCTTTTTAATCATCCTGAATTTTTGTTCCGTCATTGCAGGCAAATGCGGATATCTTTCGTTAAAGGTTCTGCAAGTCCGAAGAGTAATACGAGCAGACTCGCCATGAATGTAAAACAAATTGAGAATATCAGCATTTGTGTATTCTATATGGTCATACATAAACATAAGAAACAATTGAATAAAAATTTTTTGGAAATTTTCAAAGCCAACCATGTTTTGTAAATTTTGTAAATTATAAATTTAAATAGAAAAACAGAAATAACTCTGTAATCATTGATTTTAGGTATAGGAACATGGTATATCAATTAATTTAAAGGAAATTTATTTCTGCATCGAATGGACTGATAATTAAATAGGCATTCTATTTGAAAAACAGACTTTTTAAAGTTTTTCTTAAGTCTGGAAATAACGTCAGATAGATACGTAACCGCGGGCAATTTTTTATTTTCCTTTACAGACAATTGTGTCTCAATCTTTTGACATTGAAAACCTAAAATCCCATTTCCCTAACTTTTACCACTTTCGACTTTCAATTTTATTTCCTAAACAAGATTTTGAAATTTTTCAGTGAAACAAAATTTTTTTCTCAACAATAAAAATTGATACGCCGATTATTTTAAGCATACACGCTAAACATTTTATGACACATCAGAATGTGAAAAAAAATTGCGCGGTTTGTATTTAAAATAAAGACGTTGATGCTCACTTCCGGTATTTCCGGAAGTGCTGCCTTTTGGAAAGTATTTTTATTATTAGATTAAACACGGCATGTCGCATGTGCAAAATTTCAAATTTCTAGCTTTTACAGTTTTTGATATACTTCTAACCGACGGTCACGGTGAGACACCCTGTATTATTTAGTTGGAGATGTTGCTGAGTTGTTACTTCGTCAACATTTACAACCAACCCCCTTAGAGGATTTTAGGTAATCTATTAGTCGTGTAAAAAAGCAATTACGTTTTATCAGTGTATATTTTATCAATATCAAAGTACACACATCAGAAAAGTCTAGGGATATTTTTTATTAACACCTATTCGTTCAGCTACTTCGACTTGCTTTATGCCAGCTTGCAGAAGGCCTACCGCTCGATTCATCTCTTCTAAATTTAAATGACGTCGTTCCATTGTAAAAACACAATATTTTGAACTTAGTTACTGAATAAAAGAACTATAGAACGAATATAATTGCACAATTTAATGGATTAAAGAAATTCAGTGTTTGACATAAATTGTTTTGTTTAGTTTTTGTTATCTCGTTCGCTTGTTTTTAAAAGGAAACTAGTGTGCCATGAACATTGAAACTAATACAGTACGTCTATATACAAATATTCTTAGAAATCTATTTTTTTTTAATCAAAATGCTAAAATAAAAAATATCCCTAGACTTTTCTGATGTGTGTATATAGGATTGTAATCCAATCCAATTTAATTTTTTTGTCTTTTATCCATTCTATTACTGTGCTGCATTGCTGACAGTGCTAAAACTTTGAGGTTTACTAGTTCCGTTGGAATTTACTGACACTGTTAGTTAACAACAAGGTCTATAGCCTGTTTTCTAATACTTCGCAAAAGAGACTTTCACATACCCTTTAGACGTGGTGATGGTGCCTTCCTAAATAACAAACGAAAGCTCCCTATTGTGCGCTTAATATAAAACGTAATGTCAACATATACAAAATTATTAATGTATCGCTGCATGTAGGAAATTATTGATTAATTCATTTTATTTAAACTTACTTTGTGAAACTGCACAAGTTGTATTACAATAAAATGGCTATCGATTACTCTTGTAATTAATTCTTTATAAAAAATATTAATGATTAATATCGCAAAGAAAACTAAGTTTTTAAAAATCGACAAGTATCGCCTCAAAAGATTAATATTAAAGAAAAGTAAATTTCCTCTACTAGAGGCATGTTTTCTATTTTCCTTTTAGTCGGAAAAGTAGCTTAAACATGTTCAGCCAGTTACAGAAAATTCTAAACTTGAGAAGCGATTCTTCGTTGATGCAATTTAGCAAACTTTAACAAAATTTAGTAGTTTTGTAGTTAATGCAAGAAACCTTCATGTAATTTTTCTACGAAGTCTTAATGTTTAAGTTCGTACTGTGTCAAATACAAAACCGATTGTAAAATTCACAATCTAGACACGAAGGGTACATATTCTTTTTCGATTTCTCTAAATCAGTGACAGTTCTGTATTAGTTCTTCAATTTACTACAAAACATGTTTAAAAATAATTTGATATTGCATTCTGTATAAGTATGTAATTTCATGAATGGAGGTACGTTATTATGACTTAACGTTTCTTAGTTTACAAATTAAAGATTTACATTGATGATACACTTGACAAAAACGCAACCTCAATTGTTACATATTCTCAGAAATTTTGGTATCTACAAATTTATTAAGAAGAAAAATAAACGTATGCGTTGTGTCTTAAATAAAATGTGACGTTGTGAAGGAACAAACCAATTAAATCCCTCAACGTGTTGCTTTTCTAACTCAACACCACCCCTTTTCATGTTCCAGCATTCAAGGTAAAATAAAATTGTCTACTACTGAGTTCTAATAGTAAATATTTAATTGGTATTAAATGGTAAATATTTAATCAGAAGAGCGCTTTGAAAATTTAATCCTTACTAGATGACCCATCCCCTCTTATTGCTATCGATACTTGTCATTCATTGCTATAAAGTAGCAACATCAGTAGTAATCAACTCGTCCATCAATCAAATACACATACGATGCCTTACTAGTGAATGTCGATCTGTAGTCGGTTACAAGATACTGCCTTTTTACTTTTTCCTAAATTACGATTAATTCAATTATTCTTACAAGAATTATATACAACGTTTAGAAAAATGGGTAAAATGAAGTACCCTGCCAAAATTATGATAGGTTGTGGTAGTGTATTTGTTATAATTGTACTATTTGGGTTTATAATAATGCCGATTTTATTGAAAAGTAAAATAAAATCGGTACGTTGGTATCAATCAAAATGCAACGTGAATGTTACCAACTATTTTTTAGAATTTAACATTAAAACCAGGAGGTGATGTAAGAGCTTTGTACACAAAAGTGCCTTTCGCTATTGACTTTAAAGTTAATGTCTTTAACATAACGAATCCAAAAGATGTTGCCAATGGTGATACGCCAGTTTTGGACGAAATTGGACCATATTACTTTGAGTAAGTACCGTCATAAATTATTTTCCGTCTTATTTTCTGTTACAAGATATAAAATTAATTCGAGGATTTTACATGTTTTATATAAAATCAAATTAATTATACAGGGTGATTCATTAAGAATGTCCAATCTCTGAATTGTAGATTCCAGACCTCAAAATATGATGATTTTGCCCAACATGCCTTATACAAATATTGCTAGTTTCCGAGATACCGGGTGTTTAAAGTTTAAATATGAATTTTGATTTTCGCAATAACAATTAATTAATGTGATTAAAAATAATAGACAAGGGTTATTTGATATGAAGAGATCTTTGCGAAAACGGATCATAAATAATAGTTTATTGTTGTTACACATTTAGAGAATAAATTTTTTTTTTAAATTAAAATTTATTGAACTGTTTAGAAGCAAATAACTCGATAACTGATCGAGTTACACGAATCAAACAAGAGTAACTTTTTTTTGTAGAATCTAACGCTTTTCCATATTTTATTATTAGTTTGCTAATAGTTCAGCCGAAAAAAATTTTTGCTTAGATTTACTAAACACAACCAAGTATAACTAGCGCCCTCTATTAGCAATGCTAAATTAGAGTCCAAATTGGCAATCCTCATGCAAAAAAAGGTAAAACTGCCAATTTTCAAAAAGAAATTGTGAAAAAATAGAAAGTTATTGCGAAAATCAAAATTCATATTTAAACTTAAAACACCCGGTATCTCGGAAACTATCAATATTTGTATAAGGCATGTTGGGCAGAATCATCATATTTCGAGGTCTGGAATCTACAGTTCAGAGATTGGACATTCTTAATGAATCACCCTGTATAGTTCCCTGAGTTTACAACCCTTACAATAACGCGTAAAGTGACTGCTTTCAAAAATTTGTAATTCAATGTCTGTCCCTTGAATTTTCTCCAAAATGTTACCAGTACGAGTACCATCATATTCATAAAGGGAAATTATTTTCTAAGCTCTTGACGATCTCTTTACCAAAATATGACAGACCAGATTTGAGTTTTTCCTCCCTCGAAGATATAAGCCAACGAAAATTTGTTTTTTCGGTATTAAAATTGTAATAATGAATTGATAATTTCACGAGTCATGATGAATAAGCGTACATACGTTTACGTGTTATATGGTTTCATCGACGGTCAAAGGAAAGCAATGAAGTAGAGTAGTAATTACAACAAATACCACGCAATTTCAGTGATATATTATTTATTAATAATTATGAGATACATAATGAGTAAACGTTCAACAAGTTTTACATGTCAAGGGATACCGGATATGTTATTTTGACCAAGGTTAGAGATTGGTCAAAATAAGAACGGAAGGTAGCTTTGAGTCATATTAACTTACACGAAAATTATTATTAACTTTAGTGTGATATATCAGTAGTTCGACAGTTCGACACTAGATTCAAAGAACATTCTAATGCTATCAAAAATAATAACTCTGATCATAAATCCGCATTTGCGGAACACATGCTGGTTACGGCCCATTCCTTTAATCGGAACTGTGATTTCCGTATTCTTCACAAATGCAAGAAAGGTCGCCTTCTCAATGTCCTTGAAATACTTGAAATTAACCGCAATAATCAAAATCCTGCTTTGCTCAATGAGATTGTAGAATTTCACAACGATCCTATCAGTTCACTCTGTATATAAGTTTGGTTCTTGGTTCCTTTCAGTTTTCCCCTTGTCTGCGTAAGTACAATTGGTTGCCTGCGCGCGCCATGTTGTCAGTCATTTCCATTTTCAGTTGAAGTCATTTAACTCTCCATAATTTTACTCATTTTATCATTCCCCTTTTTCCTTGGCCCTTCAGGTGATCTTGGGTCCCTCAATGCGAGGGCCCCCTTCAATTTTAATATGTTTGTCTTGATCAATCAGATCAAAAATATTTTTTTCATCAACATCTGTTTAACTTAAGATGAGTTGCATTTATTGTAGTATCATGGTAAACTTTTTTTTTAGTTTGTTAACTTCTTAATTATAATTTAAATGTAAGATTTATATACAGGGTGAGTATAAAGTAAGGAACCGCTCAAATTTCTAATAACGGCAATATAATAGCGGCTCCTTACTTTATACTCAACCTGTAAATTGACATTTTCGATTTAATCAACTTGAGAATGGGAACAGTGCTTCCCGAAACATGTCGTTAATTCCACAACCATAGAAATCTTTTACAATAAAGTACAAATAACAAGAAGGGCAGGTTGAGAGTTTTTATTTCTCTTTTCAGTAAAATTAATACAGTCCTGATATTTTTTCCATAATTTTCACCCACACTTTGCTCTTATTTTTGGATTTAAGAAAAGAAACACCTTTGGTAGGTTAGAATCGCCGTAGCCCGCATTGAAAATATACCTATACTTTTAATCGTCATCCGTTTGCCGAACGGTTGAAGATTTGACGTTTTGCTTTACTTTCTCTCTCTCCACCAGTTTCTTTATAACGGCTTCCAAAATAAGATATATTATTTATATCTGGTTACTTTGGTTTGTTATGTAATTTGTAATGGAATGGAATTTTTTCGATAGCAGCAAAGTGATTATTATTTTCATACTGTACCATTGCTTTCATACCTATTAGACCTCATAAACGTTTGCATCAATTCACTATTAGTTTCCATGATAATTTTTCAGAAGACCAGGGACGTATGAGCACTTAGGTGCATCATAAATAATGCTATACAGCAAATTGTACTTAAAAGCAATTTTATGTTTGTAATAAAATTATAGTTGGTTCTGGTTTCCTG
Organism: Pyrocoelia pectoralis; assembly: GCA_036250285.1. Lineage (NCBI taxonomy): Eukaryota > Metazoa > Arthropoda > Insecta > Coleoptera > Lampyridae > Pyrocoelia > Pyrocoelia pectoralis. The sequence continues at coordinate 12,172,742 of CM070078.1, forward strand.
CAACGTTTATTAGTGTCACGGCGTTAGATGTGGTCATTAGCTAGACATAGCTACACGAACGGATTTCTTAGCGGGCCAAACCCGCGGATCACAGCCGCTGAAAAACCCACGAGTCTAATCCGCGGATCCTCGGCCCGTTTGTCGCCTCCGTCAAACGTTCTGTTATCGAATTCGTCAGCGGTCGAGATCCGTTCGTGTATGGTGTAAAGCCGCCGATTTTTTTGTAAGAGAAAGTGTGAAATTGGAAAGTTGGAGAGATCCATTAGTATAGTCAGTCCATGTATGGGCAAGTAACAGTCTTGCCCCTCGGGCCTCGCCTCGGTCTGCCGTGCGCCAGAGATGTCTGGCTCAGCGCCACTAACGAACAGGCCGAGCGAACGGGTTTTACTTTTTTTCCAAGAAAAATCCGTGGCCTCTCAAAAATATCCGTTCGTGTATGCCTAGCTAATAGGTTCAGTTTTTTGAAATTTGCTCCAATAATTGAAAATTACAAAAGGGTTTCTCCAGGAGAATATGTTGGAGACCATCCAGTGGGAGACTAGACCTATCCTAGTTGAAACGTCGGCACAAATTATAGAAGTACACTGTTGTATCTCTAACCTTTACCAATCAGCACTCCACTAGAAGGTCTCCAACATCTCCTGGAGAAACTCTCTTGTAATTATTTCGGTGAACATTCTCACCAAGAAATGTCCAGCCAGTTGGGTATGACTTAATAGGTCAGCTGGAAATACACTTTTTATTTTAAATAATAGGCTTTCATTGTCAAAGGCCTGGCTAATGTCTAAAAACACTGCAGAGCAGTATCTCTTAGTTTCTAATGTTTTGTATATTTTGTCAACTATTCTGTGCACTTGCTCGACCGTGGAGTGCTGCTCACAAAAACCAAATTGGTGATGGGGTAGTAGGTTGTTATTTAGGATTAACGGTTTGAGTCGTGATAGTACTAACTTTTCGAAGATTTTAGAGAGAAGTGGAAGAAGGCTTATAGGCCGAGAAGAGGCTACCTGTTCCGGTGGTTTACCAGTTTTTTGGATTGGAATTACACATGCAACCTTCCATTGGTCGGGGAAGTATCCTATTCTAAGTGCAGCGTTAAATAGTTTAGTAAGAATTTTCTTGCCTATTTCTGGTAACTTCTTGAGTATTGTGCTTGTTATAAGGTCGTAATCAGGTGCTTTTTTTCCTTTTAGACGTCTGATAATAGCATTTACTTCTTTTGTTTTGATGGGTTTGGTTGGTAGAGTAACGGTGCAGTTAGGAATTGATTGATTTCTCTCTCGACCTCTGTGGTAGTCTCAGAAGGATGTGGCTCAAATACCTTATAAAGATGATTAGTGAACGTTAGTGCTTTTTCAGAGTTGCTTCTATCCCAATTTCCATCTTGGCGAAGGGGTGGTATGTGTTGCGTAGGTCTTTTTAATTTTCTGGTTGTTTTCCATAAACTATGGTCAGATGCTTCAGTGGGTGATAACTTTTCCAGATACTGCTGTATTGATTGGTTTTTTATTTGCTGGAGGAGGATTTTGAGCTTACCTATTGCTCGGTTGAGGTTTAATTTGTCAGTTGGAGCTTTGGTAGTTTGCCACCTTTTATGGTCAAACCTCATTTATTTTTTGAATTGTTTAATTTTCTCTTGGAATAGCTTCCCATGCAGCATATGTACTATTCTATTAAAGTGTTCTACTGTGTTTCTTAAGTCCTCTAGCGTTTGTAAGGATATTTCTAATTCTATCGATTCTCCTATCTTGTTTTTAAAGTGGTCCCAGTCTGTTTTTCTATTGGAGAGAGATGGTGGTTTTTTAATATGGAGTACCTGTGCCAAGTGTAAGTAGGATAGGACAGTGATCAGAAGGTAGCTCTAGGTTAGATTGGGCTCTAAGGTAGTTCAAATTTATGTTTTTAGTGATATACAAATCTAAAAGATCGGGTATTTTATTTACATCGGAGGATCAGTAAGTTGGTTCACCGGTGGAAATGTAGTTCAAACTGAGGTTATGGCCTTTAAGAGTTCTCTTCGGTTGGTGGTTGTTATTCTGGACCCCCATTGAGAGTTCTTGGCGTTAAAATCGCCAACACCAATGAATCGGTTACCGAGCGAATTAAAGTAGTGCTCATAATGTTCTTGTTTGTTCATGTGCCGCGGAGGACAATAGACTGCAGAAACGATTAGTGGCCCTGTCCAGTTCTCGGTTACTACGGAGTTTGCTTGTAGGTTTTTCTTCGCAGTACTTCTGAACTTCGTAGTGTTTAATCGAATTTTTTATAATAAGAGCTGTGCCATCTTGCGCTGTACCATCTGGGTGCTGAGTTACATAAACTGAGTAGTTTGGAATCTTCAGAAAATTTCTATTAGTGAACCGAGCTTCTGACTATGAGGTTGTGTTGTATGAAAGTATTAATTTCAAGTAAATTCTGTTGGGGGCCATTGGCATTCCATTCGGCAAGTTTCAGAAAGTGAGCCATTATGACGTTTTTGAGACACGAGATGTTAAGAGGTTTAACATGGTTGACATTTGTTCCATTAGGTTCTTCATCATTTGCGGGTAGTGGCAAATACGAGTCGTGCAAAGGCATCTTCAAAAAGTTACGCATATTAACCCTTACATCGATATACATCTTAGAAGTGTTATCATTCATTTTTAATAATCGACATCATCTATTACGGAATAGCAATATACAAATACATTCATATAACACGCGAAGGAGAGACCAATTCGTAACCCCTACAACACGGCTTAAACTAGCCCAGCAATCCCCCACTTCAATGGGCATTAAAATATTTAACCTCCTCCCCAACACCATAAAACAGCAGAAGACACTAAGAGGATTTAGATCACCAATTAAAAAAATCCTTCTGGATCGTGCCCCATATACATTAGATGAATTTTTCAATTCATGTTGTTAAAAATGGCGTCCACTGTATAATTTTAAACACTACCTTTAATACTAGAGAACCCTAATTGAAATATTATATTATATTATTGTAGACATTGATTAATATGTATGTATCTTTTTTTGACGTATCCCACGCAATGGTTACAAATTGTCAGGGATAATGAAATATATTATTATTATTGTGTACTTCGATTGTTATCGATACTCAGGCCAAGCCTGGTTAACTAATCGCACGGATCGAAATCAAGTTACGATTAGTCCTAGTAATACATATATCTATACAATATAAATTTGAAGTTGCTGTTAAAAAGTGAACATACTAAATACTATACACATATTATGTTCATTAAATTAAATGACGTTGATAAAACCAACGCTGATCACATTTTAGATAATGTATTTGTTTGAGAAGCCTCGTTGTATTTGATCCCAATTTGTAAAAGCCACGTCCCGTCGACCCTCTTTCCGCGAAGGCATTAACATGAACGCAGCGTTATTATTATTATTATTATTATTATTATTTGTTTTAACTCGTACATGTCACTAGTTTGTTGAGTTGGTTGAGAAGGGGTAATTTGCTGTGATATTGGTACAATATACCTTCACTAAGCTAGACTTTGAGCATAGGACGATACTGTTAAATCTAGCTATGAAAAATTTTAATGATGACAACTTCTTGTACTACTTCTATTCAACTTTATCTCAGCTTGAAAATACGAAAATTCATTTAATATGCAAAATTCCATCATTCATAACATTTAATATGTGGTTACAAAACAAACTTCTAAAATGAAACTAAAAACCCCATTTATTGGTAATCATCATACATTATTGAAAAGGTTCTCCTTATAACTTGCATTTGTGAAACGCTATTTAAAATATTATTTCAAACTTTTTTCCTCAGAACCAATAAAAATTACTGAAACTTATAGCTTTCAATCGTACTCACCGAATTATTTATAGTTTATTGAGTTTTCAAAACCTCCAGGTTATTTATAAAATACTTTATCATTCAAAATCCATTACTTCTGCAATGCTCCAGTCTTTCTAATTGACTGAACATTGCGTTTTCTAATACGCTCTTAATGAAATTACAATTAGATATAATTAGTAGCCGTTTTACACTGCGAATAAATTTTTATAAACCGACTATTTACCACACCTTAATAACAACAAAAATTGACCTATCAATTTTTCAGAGAATGGAAAGAAAAAGTAGAGTTAGTAGATAATGATGCCGAAGATGAACTGACTTACAAACAAAGAATTACATGGGTATTTAGGAAAGATTTGTCTAAACCCGGTTTAACTGGCGAAGAAATGGTTACCATGGGACATCCATTGATGATTGTAAGCTTAAAAGTGTATTGCGTTAACGATAAGTTTCAATTACAGGCAATGCCGGTACTCCTCGCCAGAGAGAAACCAGCAATGTTGACGCTAATCAATAAGGCCATTAATGCCATTTTTAAGAATCCTCCTTATCCATTCGTTACAGCACCGGTGATGGACATCCTTTTCAGGGGGGTTGTTATAAATTGTTCTGTAACGGATTTTGCCGGAAAAGCTGTTTGTACCCAACTTCGTACCGAGGCTAAGGATTTGGATCATGTATCTGATACGATATTTAAATTTTCATTTTTTGGAATGGTAAGTGACAACTAAAATTGAAATTATTATAGCCAGTTATTTATTTAGCGAAATGGCACAATTGATGAGAATACACTCACAGTGAAGAGAGGAATAAAAAAATCACACGACGTTGGTAAAGTTATCGCTTATAATGGGGCAAAGGAGATGTCAGTGTGGCCAACAAAGGAGTGTAATCAATATATAGGTACTGACTCGACGATTTTTCCGCCGTTTATGACCAGAGAGGAAGGGGTGGCAGCCTACGCACCTGATTTATGCAGGTATTGTTGACAAACTTAATTTCTAGTGTTAATAGTCACTTTTAGATCAATTATCGCCACTTTTGACAGAGAAGAGATGTATAGGGGTATTAAGGTAAACAGGTATGTGGCTACTTTTGGCGATATGTCGACAGACGAGCGCTTTAAATGTTACTGTCCTGCTAACGCATCATGCTGGAAGCAAGGTCTTCACGATTTAACTAAATGCGTCGGGGCTCCAATTGTTACATCAATGCCTCATTTTTATGACGCCGATCCTATGTATGTTCAAATGGTACGAGGTCTCCACCCAAATGAGGCTGAGCACGGTATTTCTTTGGTTTTTGAATTGGTAAAGTTCGATCTCTAGAAGCAACTCTTGTTAAACTATCATTTCTAGATGACGGGAACCCCTGTTTCGGGTAAAAAACGGTTGCAATTCAATTTACCTTTAGAACCCGTTGAAAAGGTAAATGTAATGAAGAACGTACCAACAGCATTATTGCCACTGTTATGGGTTGAGGAGGTATGATTAGGTACTTGATTTAGTTCTTTTTTATTAATACATGTGTGTAGGGAGCAGACCTACCGGAAAATTTTGCTAAGCAGTTAGTGGGAATTTTTAAAATGCTAAAGATAATTAAAATTGTCAAAATTATAATTTTGATAGCGTCACTGATAGGCTTTGGTGTTGGTGGATTCTTACACTATAAAAATAGAGATTCCATGACTGTAACCAAAACTGTAAAACCTTTAGATAAGGATATTAGTACAGTAAGCTCAGCTCAAAATGAGATCGATAAATATTAAATTTGTCAGGATTTTACTATAAGCATCGTCGTTGCTATATTTTTCACTTTGTTTGTTTTGATTACATGCCTTAACGTTAATTTCAAATTAAACCAAATGTTCAATTATGTACTATATTAAACAATAGGTACTATATTATGTAAATACAGCAGCATTAGCTGGATCAAATTATCACTAATTAGGATTTAGTAACGCATTTTAACCAGCTGGTTAAGAAATGCACTAGCTTACTTTTTCTTGCTAGCTATGTTTTCTAACTACTTCGCAATACGCTTTCCAATGAATTAAATTAAGCAAATACTTACGAATGAATTCGATATTTGCGAAATACTACAATCTGTGATGTCGATAGGATGCAGAATGAAGTGGATAAATATGGTAGTGATTCAAAACGATTCTGGTCCTATTATTTTATAGCAATTTGGTTATTCTTGCACTACTATAGTACATAGGTACATAAGATGTGTAACAGAATAAATAAATTATTTACAATGTTTTCAATTCTATCTTTTAAAGCAAATCCCATTTTAAAATTAAATAATATAGGTATTTATAACCAAAGAGGTCTATTATATACTCTTTGGTAAACGTAACAAGTGTAAAAAACACATTTTGTGTATGGGGCTCTATTAACTTATCAAATTTCAATTTTTTCGGTGCACCCGGGCTCCGGGGTAACAACTCTTCACTTCAGCTCTATCGAATAGGTTCTAGACAAATAAGCCATTTAAATGAAAGTGCTATTAAATAGTTGGTACATACTGACCGACTTTAGGGTAAGAATTGCATTTCAAGTACCTAAGTAAGGAGACATCATCTGAGGGATCTTTCCAATCGATAACACAAAGCAACTTCTTATTTTCATATTGTGATAGCACAAAACATGAGCTTTTAATAAATAATACAAAAACAAAAGAAAAAAAAACTTTTGTGTAAAAGTTTGAAATGGTTATAAGGACAATAAATTATGTAATAAAGCTGTTTACATTCAAGAACTCATGCCTATTCTATCTTTATTGTCTTTCTAAACACTTTAAAGCTAATATTACCACTAAACGTGGCCATAAACAACATTAGAATAATTCTACATGCCAACAATAACAAGTAACAAGACAACAATAAAACAAATATAACATCTACTAAATAATATTGAAATGTATTGAGTTCTCTCATACTTGACTGCAAATGCTTTGCACCTCGATGCCTCAAAACGTATTCTGTCCAAAAGACAGCTCTTTCTAATGGTGTCTCTTTTTGATCTTTTAATAAAATTTGTCTCTTCTTTACATCTTCCCGATATGTAGGATCATAAATTACTTTCTTTATAGCGATCAATAAACCTTCTGCAGTAATGGAAGGTAAATCTAGCTTAATAGCATAACCATCCAAAGCCGCTTTGGCAGCATTTGAATCATGATCACAAAATACTGGTAAGCTAACAATCGGTACACCATGATATACTGTCTCAAACATACTTAAGAGGCCGCCATGTGTAACAAATGCTCTAATTTTGCGATGGCCTGGAATAGAAGAGTTAGTTGAAAGAAACTTGCCACAAGGAGTATACCTAAGAGGTCCTGTTGAGGTAACCATTTTCCCAATTTTACATTTGGCGGCAAATCGGGCATATCATCATTTGCTTCCCATTTCCACAAAACCCGTTGCGGCAATTGTTGGAAAACTCTCAAAAAGAGCCTCCTTAAATATTCTGGCATATTTGCAGCTTTTACCGATGAACCCATGCTAACATAAATAAAGCCTGCATCACCACTGCCACTTATAAATTCTTCCAAATCCTAGAAGGCAAAGTAATCTGAGTTAGACACATTGTTTCATTTTTACATTAACTGAAATAGATAACTGTTTGAGTTATAGTTCTTTAGCTTAGTTTTATGTTGTTAAATTTCACTTACATTTAAATTTACAACGAAATTTATAAAGCATGTTAAGCTGATTTCGTGATATAACGGGACTAACCGTGCTTAAAGTAACCGCTCCTACTGGCGAGCTTCAACAAATGAACTGCTTGTGACTCAGTTTAAGAAATATAAACTTCATAGATCATCACAAACAAACACGGGCTGCAAGTTAAGAGGGTATGGGAAGCCAGCTTTAGGAAGAAGTATCTAAGCTAATTAATTCTATTAGGATTTTATATAATGTATGTAATAAAGGTGTTCGCTTTATTATCTATAATAAATGGCAATCTTTACCATTATTTAACTGACTACTACAAAAAAAATTATTTTTGCCATTACTTAATACCCAAGGCACGATAGATCTTTTCCAGTTAATCAAAATGTGCTCAATTTAACTCGCCTCTCGGCTAAATGATTTGTTAATGAAATATGTCTTGTAAATGTTATACAACAGAAGTATAAATATCTATTGATGGCAATATGAGGTTGATGATTACATACTTATGTACTTACATCTTACATAATTGAAAAGGGCAAATAGAGAGGAGTACATAAATTAGTGAACTAGCTGGATAAATTTTAAATATAAATCTAACGTGTAACAATAAGTACTTAAATTGGAAATTAAGTTTAATCAATAATTATTCTAAAACTTAATTAACAATGAAAGGAAAGATTTTTTATTTTAGGAACTAGCCAACTATAAAGTTTATGAACTATTGCTCATTACTCTAAGAATAACGCACGTTGTTTTGTAATAAATTAATAAAGAGTATTTTTGCCGTGAACATTAATGCACTTATCCCACTGTTTCAATAACTTTCGGATACCCTGGTGATAACATTCTAGCATGTGCAGATTAAAAAAATCTTGCACCGCGTCATACCAGATTACAGAGTATTACAGAGAGATGAAAAAACTGAGGGTGTTATGCAGAGACCATGAAGGAGACTGTGAAGCAGTCGTTTATGTGAAGGTCATTTATTTTCCTCCTTATCTACCTTTCCATATTTGTCGCAAAAATGCAATGTGCGATGGATAAGAGAAGACTTGACTGAAATAAAAATATTTTTTTATTCTTTGTTCAATTGTGAAGAAAAAAGCTCTCTTAACTTTTTATCGTACGACGTACCGTTTTTTAGTAAAAAAAACATTTTAGTGCATATCCATTTATCATGCGTACAAACATATTTTTCTTGAAAAATAGGCGCCTGTGACGTGCCAATACGCGCGCAACCGGTACGACAGAAACATCGTGTTGTATTGCAAAGTATGTGTCTCCCACAGCTATTAACACGCCTAAAATTTCATTATGATATCGCAAGCCGTTTTGGAAAAATCTAATTTTTACTCTTTTTTTTTAATTAAACTTCAACACGCTGTAGATCGGTAACGAAGCGTTTTCATAAAGCGTTTATAGGAACTTTTTTGTATAAAATGACCTGGGAAATCACCCCCTTTAATATTGCCGCATCTTTTCTAAACACCCTGTATATTTAAGTTTAACTTAAATATGTATTTGTCTATGGCGAAGGTTTTGTGAAGTTATTTCCTACATTCTACGTTCCACCCCATTTAGTGTTCTGATTAACACCCTGATGGATCCAATCAATTTGAAATAAATTTTATTTATTTTTAATAAAAAATGTTTTCTGGACTTCAGGCTTCCATAAATAAGTTCTATTCCTGTGGTGAGGGATGTGATGGGGCGGCACTTTTCTTGTGCCCCTAGGCGGCAGAAGCATAAATACGCCTCTGTTTATTTAGCTGGGTTACCAAAATTAGCATATAGTTATTTGTGTATCAAGGTTGTAAAAGTGATCTTTTTTGGCCGAATCTGATGATTGCAGCCGAGGCGAAAGCCGAGGCTAACAAATCAGATGAGGGTAAAAAAGAACTTTTAACCGAGGTGCACACATTTTTTAGGTGACTCACAAAAAGATATAAACTTTAATTTAAAATCAATTTCATAATTTTGATAGTGACAGTTACCTGACAAATACAATCATATATTTGATTATTATTTATGTCACTTACAGAGTGCTTTGCTCCATCACCTGGACAACAAAAAGCGGTTGTAAAGTAAATGCGGCCGTAAAGTTGTTTATGACAGATGTTAAAAAAAAAGTTATACTTTACGGCTTTCAAAAGATACGTAAAACAACTATTTATGTAATAGCCGCCTAAAAAATAACTTTTTGCATACAAAATACTATTGCACGTGAAAGATAAAGATATAGATTTTACAACGGCGCGGCGTTTGTATAAACTAAAATTTTACTAATTCGTTCAACATTCCCTGCAGCATAATTATATAAATTTCACATTTTTTATACTATAATAAAATTGCAAGTATTTGGAACTAACCTCACCAAAAAGTTACAAATTTATAACTCGTGTCACGTAGAGTAATTATATACTTTAAACGTAACCAAGCAATAAACTACCTACTCATTTATGTCCGTTATATGTGAAATTGTATAGTTCGAATTTCTAAATTATTTCGAGTAGTAATAAAGATTATCTAACTTTATTTTTAATTTGTTGCAATCGGTTACCCTTGATAATGATATATAGTGTCGAAACGCGTTGGGGTCAATTGAAAATATGGATACCTACATTTAAGTGGAATTACTTATTATTATTATAATTATTTATGGTATTCCAAGTTTACAGAAAATTTAATTATAAATAAAAATGACACTTTATACTCACCGTAGGCAATGGTTTCGGTTGCTTACAATGTATACAAGCAATTTCAGCAACGTTAGGTAAATACGGTCTTGGATACGTAATTGTAGCATATCCGTTCTGTAAAATAAAACTGACATTCCGTGAAATTTCATAAATGGGAGGAACATCTTCTCCAAAGTGATTGCGTAATATGCTTTGCAACGCAAATCGCACCATGAACGAATGCATTAAAGAAGCCATCAAGTGCCATACTGTATTCGAAGTTCTCTGCATTAAATTCATCGTATCCGTGAAAGGGCGCGCTAAGAATGGTGTAACAGAGTATAAAGTTGGATTTCCGGCTAGAGATAATGATCCTGTGTAGAATCCGACTGTATTTATGTACATAAATGGAGCCTTAAAATGATGAGTAAATCCTACTGCGCATTCAGGGTAGGCTCCATCCAAAATTAAAAGATCAAAGTTGCGATGCGTGTAGAGGAAGTCTTTTGTTTCAGAGTCTGACAATAGTTCATCGCAAACCTGAAACAGGAAATACAATTATTTACTATATAGCTTTCTACAAAATTCTACGATTGCAATCTCTCCGTGACGTACATTAATGAAGGGTTTAGAAGAGATCGCAATTATGATAATTTATAAACTACATGGCGAATTTAGAGAACTCAATGTCACAGCTAATGAACCTGCGGGTTTTATATTCGTTTAATATTATTTTCACAAAGAATAAATTATTACTCCTTATATAACTGAATAATTAGTATGCAAACTCATAACCATTGTGAAATACATACAAACGCTTTTGTAGTTGATATCTTTTTAGCCATTTCTATATGAACTAATGGTGTATGTGCTCTGACAGGCATATGGACTGATTATACTTCATTAGCTATACAAAGGACAATCATATACGTACGTGATCACAACAAATAGTATTTTAAGAATCATTTTTGCTTTCATTCGCAAATTCAACTAAGAAACGCACAAATTTGTGACAGTTAGCACAAGATAATTGCCAAAATATACTTCATTACAAATGCTTTACGTACATACCTCATAACCATATCTAAGCATGTCCAAAGGATGTACTGGCTCTTCACCTCGCATTCTGGAACCCACCAAATCCCAATCCGTAAAGTTTTTCACATAGAATACTAAACCGGGTGGTGTTATTTCTTCTAATCCGGGAAGAATGAAATCAGCGGGGAATGCACTTATAAAAGATATGTTGTGCCCACGTGGAATTAAACCACGTGCCAGTTCCCAGAAAGGTATTTTATGAGATTTCGTTCCTCCCAATGTTATCATCAAGATATTAGCGGTTGAAGATAACTGAATTATTGTTCCAAGAAATGTAAGGAGTGTCAAGTTTGTCATTCCTGAAAACATAACTCTGTAATTATTCTTAAATTTTGTGATTTTATTTTATATTTAATACGATAGCAAAAAACAATTTAAATATAAATAAACTACATGTATGGAAAGGTGTTTAAAAAATTATAATTAACCCCTTGACCGAGAGCAGGACATCAGTATTTTGAAAAAGTTGTTACTTTTGTACCGAAATAAATCAACTGCAAACACCAAAGATCATTCACCATTAAAACTATTAAAAACTCTAACTCAAAAACCATGCAATACGTGGCCCATTGAAGAACTTGATACCACAATTCCATTTTGTTGTTATATTATTACAAATCACTACTAGATGGCGTTCTTGAAATGTATTGTCCAGAGTTAGTAGATTAACAGAGTACCGCAACCTCCGCCATTTTTAGTCCTTTCCGCGCTTCACTCACTACACGCTCAGTAAAGTAGATGACGTTTTGACTAAATTTTTCGGAATATAATAAAACAAATACACTTAACAGCACAACAACACGGCATTTTATTAAAAATTACGCACTTCGTAAGTATATTTTATGTATATGGACTAAACATGGCCGCCAGGGCGGCATTTGTTGCGTCAAAGGCTTGCGGTACTCTATTAATCTACTGACTCTGCTGTGAAGCAGAGTCAGTAGATTAATAGAGTACCGCAACCTCCGCCATTTTTAGTCCTTTCCGCGCTTCACTCACTACACGCTCAGTAAAGTAGATGATGTTTTGACTAAATTTTTCGGAATATAATAAAACAAATACACTTAACGGCACAAGAATACGGCATTTTATTAAAAATTACGCACTTCGTAAGTATATTTTATGTATATGGACTAAAAATGGCCGCCAGGGCGGCATTTGTCGCGTCAAAGGCTTGCGGTACTCTATTAATCTACTGACTCTGGTATTGTCCAGAGTCAGTAGATTAGCAGAGTACCGCAACCTCCGCCATGTTTAGTCCTTTCCGCGCTTCACTCCCTACACGTCTATCTTATGTATATGGACTAAACATGGCCGCCAGGGCGGCATTTTTCGCGTCAAAGGCTTGTGATACTCTGTAAATCTACTGACTCTGGTATTGTCTAGAGTCCCTATATGTAACATAGGGATTCTAGTATTGTCACTACATTCGTAAAACTTCAAAATTTTTATTGTTAAATCAGCGGCGATTAGAAATCGGCTAAGTGATTTGTTTACAGTGAGCGTTTTGTGAAAAAAATGGAGTTTTCGTAAGGTCTAACTCAACAACAATGAATCGCTTCGTTCAACTTTTGCTAATGAAACACCATTCGAAAATAGAGTTTCAAATTTTTTTTGCAGAATTTCGTTGTAGTCGTGGGTCCCTTAGGAATGAATCTTGTGAAGGTCGACCAAAGTCGGTTGTTATTCCAAAAGATATCGGCGCTATGCGCAACATGGTTTTAGAAGACCGTTCGGATGGATTACGCATAATTTCACCAAAACTCAAAAACATGGTCGGGTTAATTCGTCTAAGGCAATGCTTAAAAAATTCGACGGAGCAGCCGCAAAGTCCACCTCACAACATCGTTACAGGTGACGGAACTTGTATGAACAGGAAACTAAGCAACAATCCACTGTTTAGGTGTTACAAGATGAAGTTGTTCGTTCATGAAGCGCTTGGTTGTTCTGTCCCAGAAGTCATCGATGAAATTAGAACATACATCAAAAAATGTCACATCATGAAAATACCGGCTGCCACGTCGAACAAAACACAAATAAAAACAACAAATCAATGTCTCATTACCCGTATTCACTACATTTATCGCCTAGACTTTTTTTTTTGTTCCTGAATATCAAAATAAAATGTGTGGATAGCGTTTTTTATCGCCTCAAGAAGCCCTTGAAGCCTCTGAAAACCATGTTTTTCAAATAACAACTTCAGAGTAAAAAAATGCCTCTCGCTTAAAGATGAATATTTGAAAGCAAAAACCCGTATTCAAAAAGATTTGTTTCTTTCCCAGTTTTTGTAACTACGTGAAAAGTTGTCCTCGTAAATTGTTTACAAAAATTATTCCTTCCAGGAAAAATAGCTTACTGAATGTAGTTTTATGAATCTCTATAGTCTTTCTGTTATTGCACATAACATTGGTTATGTAAAAACAAGTTACAATAAGGCCCCAAGCCCCAAGACTCGCGATTTTAATTATTCGTACATATTACATTACTGAAGTACCATTATACTAAATATATAGATATATTATTGCATAAACATCATCTTTAACCTTCGGATGGCCAAGGTGGGGTCCAATCGGACCCCAGACCTATTTTTTGTGTCGTAGCTATTTTAGTAGCAAGAAAATCGGTTTGAGGTTGTTTCTAGCTAAATATTTATCATTTATACATACCCTCATATAACTATTTTGCGTCAAAATTTTCTCGTTTTTTAGAAATGAATTAATTGTTGGATGGCCAAGACCTATTTTTTGTGTCGTAGCTATTTTAGTAGCAAGAAAATCGGTTTGAGGTTCTTTCTAGCTGAATATTTATCATTTATACATACCCTCATATAACGATTTTGCGTCAAAATATTTTCGTTCTTTAGAAATTAATTAATTGTTGCTTGGGGTCCGCTTGGACCCCACCTTGGCCGTCCATGTAACGAAATGTTTGTTTGTTTGTTTGTGTAAAGGTTTATTCAAATTTTCGCTATTCTTTTTAGTCTGATATATTTTGATGCTTATTATAAACAAATACTTCAATTTACAATGAACAACTAGATAAAATAGAGGCACAGGGCGAAAAAACCTTGGGGTCCGCTTGGACCCCACCTTGAGCATCCGTGTAACCAAAAATAGGTTGGCCATCCGAAGGTTAATAAGTAAGTAGCACATACATCACGTATTTTAATTAGTAGCACATTTCATACATCTTCAAACTTCCATCATAGACTTTATTCACACTTCCCTAATTCCTCTGTTGAATAAACGGGGTTAGGCAACCATGATATTTAACGTGAAATTACATATTTATACACCATCTTGAACTAATCCAGATATATGTCAATTTCTCCGGGTTATAGACATTAATGAAGTAAAACTTTATAACTTTACCGCTTTCAGTGCACATATTAGGTAAAAGATGGAAGACTAAATTTCTGTTCAGTTTGCCAAATATAAATACATTTATTATAATTCGCCCTTCCCACAACTGTACCGAACTGTAACTTTCTTTTAGACCCATTACGATTTTTACGAAAAGGTTTATTTTTGCTACTAATTATTTGTTTCCGTATTTATCACAATCGTTCTATTTATTATTTATACTTGTTATACTTATTATTATTTTAATTAATATTCAATTTATTATTTATACTTATTATAATCTTGTGTTCGAAATAATGACATTACATTTATACCCTAAATCAACATTAAAGTCATCAAAATGTGTTTAATGCTCATTTCCGGAAACGCTGAGATTAACACGTTACATCTACTTCTTTAAACATATTAATAAAGGAAAGTTGTAATTTCCTCGAAATCATATTTAATATATATAATTTCACTGTTACCTACACTTGTAAACTTTCATATGTACCGACAAATGTTTACAAAACGTATTGTTGCAATATTTTAAACAACTAACATAAATAACTTTCCTATGAGAATTCCCAGATCTTATTTTTAATAATTTATTTCATTTTAACTTGATTAACTAATTGCGTTTTCAAACATTTGTAAATAATTTACATAAATGATACCTTTGGAAAAAATACGATGTTACATAAAGCATTGAATTGAAGTTTAATTACAGAAATAAACCTTCGACTTGTTGACTCGTATGGGCAACATGAAACGGCAATCTATTGACATTTCAAGATAAACAAATAATTGGTGAGGATTTTTTCAAGATTCTTTAGTAAAACAATTATCATCCGTGTTACACTTTCAACCGATGGCACCTTACATTTTTAACATGTTGTACAGTACAAGTTATACAACTAGATTACTAGATAAATTAATAGGATAAGTGTGGAGAGTGGGGGAAAGGTTGTTTGAAATGGAATTTTTAATAAATTAATAAAAAGTGTGGTGTTATATGGGGTAGAAGTACGAGGGGGAAGGAGCAAAGGGCTCAAGAAAAATATTGAAAATGGGTATTGGGACCGATTGGGACTAGATTAAGAAACGCCGTGGTATACTATAAGAGAGGACGTGCAAGAAGAAAAAAATAAGAGTAGAGACGGGAAGCAGGACAATAAAGTATATGCGGAAGAAATTAGAGAAAGAACGCAATGTAAAATATTACAGGAATGGTGGAGAGAGTAAAAGAAGGGAGAGTGAAATACGGACAAGATAGTACAGAAGAATACTACAAAAGAAACGGGAACGCGAGGGAAGAAGTAAAGAGATTAAGAGAAGAGGGAGTAAGAGTAAGAGAGAACAGAATAAGACGAGACAGGGAGATGGACAAAAATAAAAGGGGTGAAACTATAGGAATATTAAGGGAGAAGGGATGCCAGAATACCTGAAAGGGGAAGGGAAAAAATAAATGACAGTAAGGTTCAGATGCGATAATTAAGAGTTGGTTAATAACTAATAGAGAAAAGAGGAAAAATGAATTGCAGATTATGCGTGGAAGGAATGGAGAATAAGACGCATATGTTAAAAGAGTGTGGGGAGTTAAGGGAAGATTAAAGGAGGGTGGAAGAAAAATTGGACGATAATGGAAGAGGAGCGGAGTGGATGGAGGAAACTTGGAAATGGAGAAAAAAGATAATGGGGATGGAGCAAAAGAGAAGAAGATAACGTAAGAGAGGAAAATACACATTAAATGTATAAACATACATATAGCGAAATAGTTATGTAAACACGAATACTTTGCAACATAATGAGCAAATAAAGGTAAACCTACAACTAGATTACTAAACAGTTCGGATTTCTTTTATTTTATTTCAACGTAAATTTGTCATCTCAGCAAAGATCGCCGCAATTTATTGCAAACGGATCCAACAATCGCATGTAATGCAAGTTCATGGCCGTTCGTTCCTCTCATAAGCCCCATTACCTGTGAAATTGAAGATTCCCGACCGTAACAGGAGATTTGGCCTCCTGTTCACAAAATACGTCAGCACTCAGCAGTAAAGAGAAATTCATCATAAATCGACAGTGTAACTGTGTTGCTTGGTGTTTCCCTTAAAAATATCTTCACACATTGCTCTGCGACCTGCTTCAAATTTAATCCTCCTGCTCCTCAAATTCCTTAAGAACAGTGATATAATGTGTCACTTTTTCTTCTGTTGTGACATACAGTGTTATCCAGAAACTGCTGTCATCGCGTCCGACAATGTGCCTTATTTTTCGTGTACCTTATTCTTCGTTTCTTTTTGAGTTTAGACTTGCATCTAATTTCACTAAATGTTTCAAGTTTCAATGCACTTAATGATAATGAATTAATGACGCTATATATTAATTACTCATACCTTGATTTCAAGGATTGTATCACACAACACAAATAAGGTCGATGAGACCTATAAAATTGAACACCACATTGTTAGCGGCCATTAGCGGTCAGTTTCAACCAAAGCAATTATGACCTTCCTAAAATACATGTTCCAAGGATTTTCAGAAAATCATTGTACAACAGCGATTTTGTATTAAAACTATTATATGAAAATAAACAAAAATTGATTGAAACATTAAATTCTACCAATTTCAACTTTAAAAATTATACAATTTTAAGCAGTCTATGAGCGTATTTAGGGGAGAAGTCTATTTCTTCTATGAAACTACATACGTACAAGTCGTTTTGTTTTTTATTGTTTTGTTTTGTTTGGTATGGTATATTAAAAATTGTTCGAAGAAGTTTTAATTGAAATCGTTCCTAAAATTTGTATATCAGAGTTGGATGTGGTGTCCAAAAATGTAATATTGTAACTTTATACTGACTTCAAAATGGCTTTATGCGCTGATAGCTGTTTGGTCCTAACATCAGAAATTGTTGAGGTCAGAAATTTACTTCTACATCCTAATTTAGGTAATCGTTAAATAATTTGTTTGCATATTAAATCCGCCAAAGCAGCAATTAAACAATAAAAAATTAGTGATTTAGTTTAAGCGGTAGGTACATTCACTGTTGGTTTAAAGTTTTCATCAATAAAGCTGAAAATCGCTCATTTATTAGAAAAACAACGTATTGAAAAGAAATCACTAATTTTATATTCTTATACAAGGTGTCCAAAGATAAACGTTCACCATTTTCGTTATTATTGAAGCTACAAAGTCGGCTAAATGGGCAAACAGAACAACAATTTGAACGTCCCGTTATCGAGATACGTATATATTTCTACACATTTCGAAAAGAAGTTTAATTTTGAACAAAATTGTTAATACATAATGACCCTAAACTAAATAAATAATAAGCACTTAAACTTTGAATGTTAAATGTTGCAAAATTTAAGTAGTGACGTCAGATAAATTAAATCTGTCAATAGTTGTTTTACAATTTATATTTTCATTTGTGACAGCTTTAAAATGCCTTTCACTCATTTACAAAAATGTCACATTCGGAAATATAATCTGGTAATATTGTACTCCTTCTGCAGATGTTTTTCTGCACACATCAAGTGTGTCAAGTTTGTTCCTATGTAAGTTTTGTGATATTTAACAATAAAAGTGCTTATTATTTGTTTATGTGTTTAGTTTAGGGTAGTTATGTATTGACAATTTTTTGTTCAAAATTAAATTTACTTTGGAAATGTGTAAAAATATACACGGTGTTCCATTTAAAGAAATGTTGTTTTTGTAAATATTTCGACAACGGGATGTTCAAACTATGTAATGCGTTTGGGTGCAATTGTTGCAAAAAAAGCGATTTTGACAGCTTTTGATCAAAATTCATGTGATCACAAAAAATGTCATTGGGCGCCGAACGAAATTATAAATAACAATTTTAACGTGTTTTGGTTATAAATCATGTGATAGCCTAAAATGCATGAAATTCGTTTATTGGACATCGATGCCATACGTTTGGATGTTTTTTTCACGAAATTCCTGGATAAATAACCATGTTAAAGTTTTGTTCAAAAACCATGTGTTAACCTAAAATGCATGAAAATCGTTTATTTATCAATTCAATGAGTTTGGACGTTTAACACAAAACTGCTTCATAAATTAACGATTTTGGGTAAATTTTACTCCATACTTTTGATCTGGGCCACAGTTGGGAATTATGTGAAATAATGACACATTGAAGAATCATAAGCTATAATCTAGTAAAAGTACAAAGTCGATACGTGACATATGGAATTAATAATTAGTAAGTCTAAATTGTTGTCAGTCTTTCCTTTTCCTTTTTTTTTAAAACGATAGGCAGCTTCTAAGAAGAGTTATCGCTCGAGCGGACCGCCAACAGTACAAAACTACAAAGGATCTGATACTTTAATAAATATAATTAAATACGAAATTGTAATTGGATTGTTGACTGAACAGTTTTTTTGTAAAGGAAACGCTTTTGTTCTTTCAATAATCTGGTTATTGCTTATTTCGTGTATTTTTTAAAGATGTGTGCAAATTGTTATTAATGTAATTAGGTATCTTCTAGAATGACTCTACTTGAAAATTTTTTTTTTCTTTTTTTCCAGATATTGAACGGTTGAAATATTTTGCTGTTTTTGTTGACGAATATGCGATTCTTCTTTTTCGTATGAAGACCTATAATAAAAGCAATTATTCAAATTGCTTTTATATAGATTCTTTTACCGTACTTCATCATGACAAGATCGGTGAAATGTACAAACCAAGACAAAGCCCTTCAGAACATTTTCTTACGTTTGTTGTAAAAGATTGAAAGACTGTTGATTTTATACATTTCCATTTCATCATTACTCCTTTGACGAGCATCACACCTTCAATAAACACTAAAATGCACATAATTTATTTCCTGATATATTGCAGCTCAAACAGCATAAAATCATCCAGTAATGACCACTAATTTTATTAAAATAAGGAAAAGTAAATGCACAATGATTTTAAGAATAAATAAACAAATGCGGAAAAGAAACGTTTCTGCTCGTTGCGCCCCAAAAATAATGCACGTTGTACTGTACAATAAACTTGAAATTAAAATGGGTTATTCATATATGTTTAATTTGAGTGCACATATAAATCTTTGTCACGAATTTTGATTAATATCATATAAATTAAAATATCTATCAATTAAATTTTCTGATTACACTTATCCGTGTTTACCAATCTTAAATTATACCGCCCTTTTAATAATAAGCCTTTCGAAAGTGAATTTGTTACTCGGTTCCAACAATTTAAGTGATAAATAATATTCATCGTCGTGTGGTTTTTTTTGTTACAGAATTAATTATAAATTTGATGAGGCGGAACAGAAATTCGCAGAACAATTTATATTGATATTGGCTTTCGGTGGTTACATGTGCGCGGTTTTCAATTAAGCTTTTATAAGTGAACGAAAAGAAATGTAAATTCAAATTACGTTTACCTAAAAGTGATACAAGTTAACATAAAAATTGTATAGGCAATAAAAATCCGTATAGAAAAAATTAATAACCTATATGCATTCCACATTCCATTTACATATATAGAATAACGACTCGCGTTTATCACATAATAAAGTGGGCATCATAAGAAAATAAAAGTTTAGATATTAGTCGTATTTCTAGAAGAATTATATATAATTCTCCAATTAAGTTATTGTTTTTAGATCATTAACAATTTTTTGTTATGAAAAGTGTAAGTATAAGAAAGAGAAAGGCTACAACAGCGTATATTTTAGTACCATAGATAAAGATAGAGAGAAAAAATTCTTCACATCGCTGTTGTTACTTTCTATAATGGAAGTGAAATCTCAGATCAACTGTAAAATATTGTAGTGCTTGAATTACTGACATGGAAACAACATAAACGGAATTTGAAAATAAATGTTGTTTATGCATTTTTATAACAATTTTCACCAATATCAAAAAAAAGTATAGGTACATAATCTACAGTTGAGCATACAAAAAATTCAAAAATACTCACTGTTAAGGTGCCAGTGAATATGTAGACCAAATCGTTGAGCGTTGTAGTTTAATGTCTTGATGCGTTTCAGAGTATTCCTCTCAAGTATCGTAATCCATTATTATTGAATGATTATAATCACATGCGCTTTAAAATGACACAAATCGTGGCAACAAAAATTAAAAAAAAAATGCATAAATTGATCATGAAGTGAGCGTACGCAAAAGTTGTCGAAGAACTGTGTTAGCGTTTCAATTTGTCGGAGTTACCGCTATTGAAAGTGAAGAGAAATGGAAATGAAATTATACCTACTCGTACTGTTCACTACTATTTTACAGCGTATTAAATAATTTTCTGTAGTATGCCACTAGCACAGTTATACAACGGCAACAAAGCATTTAGTTTTCATTTGAAAAATAACAGAAAATAATCGACTTTATATTTTTGCATTTACCTCTTTATTTAATTTTCACGTCTATTAATTGATGTGTTAAAAGTACCACGGTACCAATCTGTCTGGTGCGACCAAGTTATAGAAAAAAAAACATAAAATGTAATAATCATAAATTAATTTTTGCGAACCGTACTGCAACCATATCAAGGACTTTGTGGTAATTTTCTGAATTTTGTTTAATAGCCGTTTATGTTTCCTGTTGATCGATCTAGCTACACACACACAATATGTCCATTAGAGACTAGAGGTAGATTAAATGTAATGATGAAAATTGCTCTTTTAAAGTTGAAGATTAATTGTCTGTTGCTTTACAATGTAAGACTTTAAGGTAAAAGAAAAGTTGTAGTTTATATGACTAAACTTTTACAGTGCAAATGACTATAAATAAAACAGATTTATCATTTTTACATGCTTATGATCCGTATTGCTGTTCAATTTCATTACCTATTAAAAAACGAAGGTAAACCTCTAATGGTGGTAATTTAATCAAAAAGGGTAAAATAATGTCAATCCTTACGACATACTATCTGCATTCTAGAACTGATTTACCGGTTAATCGTTCAATTGACGAAATCATTTTGGTGTAATATGTTAATATGTGCAACTTAAATGAGTGAACCAGTGATATTTGGTAATAATTTTTTATGTAGAAGAAATATCAAGGAATGTCGTCTGCAAGTCGTGCCTTAGATGTGCAATCTAAATAAATGAATACGTTCGGTAACTTTCCAATGAAACAAATAGATATATTTTGTGACACTTTATTTTCATAAATCAAGTTCATTTGTTTTAATAAAAGTCCGCTAAAGTATACCTATTTTTACTAGATTTTTCTTCGGTACATTGTAGAGGTTTTAATTAGAATTAATAGTGATCTAATCTTTATCGTTGATTCGTCTTCTTGATTGGTAGATCTCCTTTATTACGTATGAAAATCTGCAGTAAAGTAAACGTCCAAAAGAAAATTAGGTGAAGTATGAGGTCGTTTTTAGAAAATTCTGATTGTGGCATATTCCGGTTCTGTACGTTACTATTTTGTCTGTGCTTGATAGACACACATTGGTTTCATTGAAAATTAACTACATACAAAATAATGCTCTAATTTAACTTGCAGATTCTTGGTAACATTGGAACCTTTCATTTCTTTGGTTTTGTATTTTCTACATAGAATTAGTGCACCATGAAATTTCGTGATGTTCTATTTTGACTAAATTACGTGTAAATCTATCAGAAAGAAAAATTAACTTGACTTCTTTCTCTATACTTTGAAGGTGTAGAGGGTACGTAGCGTCCCCAAATTTTATTTGCAGCATCGCTCAATCCTATACCTTATACTATAGTATATCATGATACTATAACTAAAGATATGCTCAACTGACGAACGAATTTAAAACTCGTTTGCACATGACGTCATCGTGTGACAAAAAATGTAAATTCTGTATACAAATACAAAGACGCACTTTGATTGTTGTGATGTTATTGATTTGTAATTTGACAAGTAGAGCATATACAAATTAGTATAAATGACTGAGATGGTAATAATAAATAATGTAAATAAAAAAATAAACAAATGAATACTTTATTTGGTAATTTTTACAAATTTTCTTTTTCTAACATTTGATTGTTTTTTAATATTGCGATTTAAAATTCTCATTTTAAAAAATAATTTACATGTGAAAAAAAGTTTTTTGCCGTCAAGGCTTAAATCCACATTTTCGGAATTTTTTATTAAGTTGCATATATAATTTCTTTCAATTTTTAGAAAATTTTCATTATATGCATCAAAAATAATATTTAGTTGCCTACACTTTTCAAGAAAACTGTCTGTTGGTTTCATTAAACCACCTTCAGAAACATGATTGATCCACGAAATTGAGCTATCACTGGAGTCTGCAATGTATCCAAGATTTTCTTTATTTCTGAATTTGAAAGCAATAAATCCTGCTAAGTTTTCCAATCCATCCCACTGTATCTTTGTAAGCTCATTTACTAAGGTAATTTCACTACTTCGAAATGTATCATCCCTATCTACATCTATATTTAAAGTAGTTATTTGCCCAGTAATTATTTTTGCATCGTCTGTGACATCACAAACATCTTTTAATAGGTGAATGTTTTCAACTGTAATATTTGGTGCATCATTTAATGCCGGTTTTACATTTGCAAAATGAGAAACTATTTCATCATTTCGCCCCAATACATGATTTCTAAGGCGATATTTGAACTGTAAGGGAGTTGGGTGGTCGTACAGACCGCCAATTGATCTAACAATTGAAAAAAAACCTTCCAATGGATCTTGGTTCAAGTGGTATGTTAACAAATACTTCGTATTGAAATCAATTTTTAGATCATTATACAATAATTTTAATGATGTAATGCTAATTATAATTCCTTTTTGAAATGGCAATAATGTTTTAGAACCAATTTTTCTTAAATTAAGCATTGTATTTGACATTTCATCTAAAATTCTGTGTTGCTCATTTAACGACAAACCATAAGCTTTCATTCGACTCCTTGAATCACATTCGGCAACCTTAGAATTAAAGATATCAAACCAATCGTTTGTAATTTTCAGTAATTGTGAGCATTCTAAACAATTACTATCCTGACTTAACCCTAAATAACCTAATCTTTCAACAGCTTTTGATATAGTATGTGAAAATAATTTTGTAGCTTGTATATTAATTACTTTACCATTCAAATGAAAATCGGTATCAATAAAATGATTTCTTAAAAGTTTAATCATGTGAGGTGCGTCCGCAAAAACATAGACATTTTTTTAGTGACAGGATTTTCAAACCATGTTTGTTTTTCAGAAATATTTAGTAATGTCCAAAGACCTCTCTTACTCCCACCTAGATCTGAGTTTATAGCATACACGGGATAGCCAATGTGCTCAAGTTTTTTAATAATTTCAAACAGCAATTCTTGAGTTAATTTGCAGTTAAAATCATAAAATATGGGTTGTTTCCAGTTTCCAAATATACCCCGAGCCATTACTACTTGAACATATTTTTATGGACTTAAAGTTGTGTCAGTTTTTCTCTCGTAATCAAAACAGCTTTGTATCTTCATTTGATCAAACAAGACAACGCTAGCTTTCTCCATTGTGGATAGTGAACTATTTTTCATCAGTTTCAGTACCATATTTAGGATACCTAAACATTAAAATACAATATTTAATTGCATTGCAAGTCAATGGATGGTCAATGGTCAATAAAATTTGTTGTAATTACTTGAAACCAATTTTATAAAGATAAATTTTACCTGGCTGGACATCAATTTTCTCTGCCCACCTTCTTAAAGTTGAAACACCTGGGAGAGGGTAATCTCTTTTTCTTAATAAGCGGTAAGAGCGTGGGCCCCCACATTACACGATTTGTGCTCGACTTTAATTTTCGAAGTTGCCCTTTAGTAAAAATTTTTTCTACTAATTGCAATTCTGTGCGTATCGTCGCAAGCGTACTTTTAAGGGCTTCAGATTCTTGTTCCACTTTCATTAATTTCTCCTTTACTAGTTCTAATTCAGTGTTTTGTTTTATAATAATATTTTTGAATTTAATGCATTCCTCACAAACGTGTTGAGCACTTATAATATACAAACAATTTTATAACTATATTATTTGAAACAAAAATTATAATTACTTACATTTCGATTGAAGTAGGAATATTATTAGTTCCTGAGCTAATTTCATTTTCATTTTTACTGTTTATTAATACTGAATGCCTGTACAATGATCTTCATTAGTAAATGAATTGGTACCTACCTATTATAACTAAATACTTACTCATGTATGTTTTGTACCAGACGCCGTTTTTTTAACCTTTTATCCCGTTCGGTTTCTGTCAAGCTTTGAGATTCAGTTTGAGTTTGATCCAATTTTGCTAAATTTACTGAAGGGGTGGCTCCATTCCTTAGATTCCATTTATTACGTGGGTCATTTAATAACTTTTCTTTTAAATAATAATCCACCGATTTTTTTAAACATTCATGAGTATTTTTTTTCAAAATCAACTAAACTTTTCCAAAAAAAATGTTACTATAGGAGACTGATAATAATGACATTTTTTCCTGTTTATACTACATTCATAAGACTAAAAAAAATAGGCTACATAATTTTATTACCAAAAATTAAAGATTAAGTGAATAAAAAGTCTTATACGTGATTTTGTACATATTTCACGATGCTGAACCGAAGACCCAAAAATAAAAAAAAATTCTTTTAACTACCCAAAATTTGTTTAAAGTTTCTTTAACTATTCAAAAAGACATTTCATTTTTTTGTAGATTAAAAATACACACAAAATATTTTAAAAAAATAAATCATAACACCCTCATCAGTAATAAAAAGAATAATAAAATAGCTTCATAAAATAATTCGTTTCTCGATTATTTAACATAGTTCCCTCTTGCGTGTTTGGCAGAAGGGGTGGTTTTCCTGCTAAGGGGCTGCACCTCGACAGCCAGTTTATATGTATTTCGAAAGCTCCTAAATCGGAGGATAATATACTGTCATAAAATGATTCGCTTCTCGATTATTTAACACAGTTCCCTCTTGTGTGATGGCACAAAGAGTGGATTTCCTGCTAAGTGGTTGCAACTTGGAAATGAATTGTTACATATTTTTGTATCATATTAATGCTGGAACTATAGTTTGTCGCACGGATAAACAGGTTCCATTAACATGGCCGTCGTCTCAGATACAGTAACATTAGTACGCAAAGTCACTAACTATCTTCCAGGCCTTTTTTTGTGGGGGCACGCAGGAAATTTCGAAAATATCGAAAAATTGCCATAAAAATTGAAAAAATGAAAGAATTTGAAAAAAATGAAGAAAAAATCAATTTTGGTAACCTTTACAAAAGCTACACAACGAAAGCGGAAGAAATACACAGCAACCCATAGACTATTTATTCTGAATTGCAGCTTCTATGAAAGATCTTTTACTAGAATCGAGTGATAAAAATATCGTTCAAGTTTGTGATGTTCTCATACCCGAAAAATGGCCAAATGAAGTTGAAAAAAAACATTACATTTGGAGAAATAGAGATTCGTACGTTTCATTTGAATGAACTAAATATTATCCGGGCGTTTCGCTATTATTTAGTAGACAAAAAGGTGCCAAAAAATTTAACTCCGCTCATCAATACTGTCCATACCATAGCAGTTTCAACGAGCGAATGTGAGAGAGGATTTTCGCAGATGAACTTTCATCGGTATTGGTAAAGTTCGTAAGCATGAACAGATTTATGATGAAGAGAGACTGCTTTAAAATTTATGTACCTTCCTACCTTAGGCTAAAAGTATATTGACAACGAAAGTTACTTTTTTATATTGTTACTCACCTAAATATAAGTTCACGTTTTATTTCCAAAGAGATTATGTTTTTAAACAATACAAAAAAACAGTGGTAAGAGGTGGGGAGGGGGGTACAAAAAATTATGGACAACTTTCGAGAATTCACGCGCCCCTAAAAAAGAAGTGACAAAAAAAGGCCTGCTATGTTAACTAATGTATGTTCCCTATACCTATCTCTTCTAGTTTTTGAGATATCTACTGTTTTTTGTGTAGTCAACTAAGGTCATTCAATTTCTTGCGAAAATGGCTTAGCAGGACTTCAAAACAAACCACCAGTTATTAGTTGTCAGTCTAACACCAATAGTGACAGTTAAATTGAATACTATTTATTAAAAAAATTGAAAACAACAAACGCAAGAAATTGAATGACCTTAGTAGACCGCACAAAAAACAGCAGATATCTCAAAAACTAGAAGAGATAGGTATAGGGAACCATGTCTTGCTGTAGAATTCACATGGTGTGATAGATAGTGCTTCTTTTAATTTTTATTTAAAAAATTAAATATCTCGGAAACGGTTAATTTTAGGAATACAAAAACTTGATGAACTTGATAAAATTTTACGTAGAATCCAAAATCAGAATAAAATATAGGGTGTTACGTTTAAAATAACAAAGTTGGTGTCATTTCCGGAAAAACCGGAAGTGTTACGTAGACGCCATTATTTTATTTGAGGAGGCCACGCCCGAAAACCCCCTCACCCAAATTTTCAAAATTCAAATCGTAATAGTTTCTGAAATATTCTAATGGGTGGTCACCGTGAGACACGCTGTATAATAATTGTCGTATTATAACAATTTCTATAATGATTTTCTAACAGGGATTAAACAAGTGAGTTATGATTTCTATTAGAATATTACGATTGTGTTAGGTGTATGGATCGCGGTTAAGGCTAGAGCGGGGAAATGGGCTAAAGAAATAAACATCATGGAATGGCAATTACTATGGAACTCTAGAATATCATGGACGAAGACATTAATTACTGATTTGAGGACTTGGCACACACGGTGAGGTGGATTATGAATTGACGCAATTTCTGACTGGATACGGAGAAAATTGTCAATATCTAAGAAGAACAGGAAAAGGAGACAGCGCAGAATGTGTAGATTGTGGCTTAATGGACGACAAGGGCCATGCTTTTTACGAATACCCTAGATGGTATGGGAATGGGCCAACAAAATTGGAGAGATACCAACACCGAAGAACAGCATAGAGATAATGTCTAAGAATGAGGGAAATTGGAACACCATTGCCAAATATTGCAAAATGTTGGTTGGCGTCATAGAACGAGAACGAGAAGCATGACGGATTAATAGAATAGACCATCTAGAAGAATGCCCTTGCTGATACTTGACTGTGTCTGTTGAAGCTATATAGATGAGAGAAGGGGTTTAGTGGGTACGAGCTCCACACTACCTCCACAGTGGAACCAAGTGGTGATATGCGATAGGCATTACCCAATACTCTAAAAAAAGGTGTATGGACAAAGGTATAACCTGTGCTAATTCAATGTATTGGTTAGAGATACACAAGATAGACAATCAGAAGTAAATTTGAACCTTTTTAATCACATTACATATTTAAATGCGTGTGAGTACTAGTGTTACCACGTTCTCCAAAGCTATCCCTTCTTTCAACATGTACTTTTAGATAGATGCAGAATTACTATTTTAGGTTTAGCACGTCGCGTCGGGGCAAGCTGGCACATTGGCAAAACGTCACTTCCTGGCTTACTCGTTTAATAATAAAATAATTTGGCCCTGTCAGAAGTGTCTAGGTTGTTGTGAAAACAATTACGTAGGCAGTTCCCGCGCTTAGAAAGTAAATAAAGATTGTTATCCAAGATATCTTCAATGATTCTACAGTGTCAAAGGTGTGACGAGACTATTACCAAAGAAGTAAAAGAGGATCTTGTGGTAAAAGACGATTACTTTTCATGCGTAATTACTTAATCAGAACTGGTACATTCATCAACTACATATTAGCATTATACTCCGTTAATTATAATCATATATCTGTTACGTTTATTGTTATGTTGCAAGCATTGTTGAATTTTATACATATAAGTACATTATAATTATTATGGTGTTGAATATTTAATTTATTTTCGAATGATTTTCTTCCGCTTTTTAACTTAATGGGACAAGTGAGAACAAAACAGATGCTGCGTTTGTTAGATATGGTTACACTTCACGTTTTACGCAAAGACGTAAACAATAAAATATCACAATAATACGTAAATAAGGGAGAGGAAATTGATAGACATCTTTGTATTGAATTATAATCAAAAACAAACCGTACAAAATTAACCTTTTTATTTTCTTATTGTGTAACGCTTACGCAAGCAGTGGGATTTCCGTCAATACCAAATTGAATTTTCTGATACAATACATTACATGGAAAATTGAACTTTCTCTGGCATTACTTACTTCCTTCAGTAAAATTACAAAATCTGCTCTCTAATTATTTCTTTGAAATGAGTACGTAAGACACCGAAATACATTACAAAACGTAAAATTAATAAAAAATAATAAACAAAGTAGGTATCTTAACTGGGTTAATTAATCATGTTTTGTAAACATCTAAACCGTAGTTTTTAATTTCACTTTCGCTTTGCATTTATCATGAATACAACTACCGAAATCAAAATTCGTTCTGTAAATTTAATTTCGATTTCACTACAGGAAAGTTGTTAAAATCTATTCTATGCCACTTTAATATTCTGAATAGTGAATGATACAACCGTGAAAGTATTAAACGAAGTAATTAAGATCCTAACCTTTTTATAAAGTTTATTACTTCAATAATGTAATATTTCTCAAAGCCGCTTTTGTGGGGGAGCAATTTTGATTACAAAAAGCAAAACACTGTAGATTTATAAAGTAGCGCATTACAAATTAATCATATATAGGGTAGTTGGTATTTTCTTCAGTCGAAGATGTGGGCCACATTAACATACGAATAAATTTAACCTTGAATCTCATACATATCGGTCATTTAAAATAAATAAAAGTTTACAATCTGTGTTTTATAGTATTTTGCCGTTGAAGGGCATTTATACTTACCCAGTGCAGAATTTTCCTTGGTTAATATCATATGATTTTTAATTTTGTTCATAAAGTTTTATACATAAAGAAAAAGTGTCCGAAGTTTGATGGATATAGTGAGGGGCCCTATTCCTTTGGTAATTTTAAAACGAAAATACCCTACAAGGCCTACACAAATGCATAATTTCAATAATTAAAGTTATGGACGATTTAATTATTCAGATCTTGTTAGATGATTTGGTATTCAAATAAAGTAAACAAGTGCATTGTTTTATCATATTGTTATGAGTACGTTAAGTACTTTTATTAGTGTAGTTGTGTTTATTTTTTGTGTAATTTAATAATGGGTAGAATGTCACTTTGCTTATGGATGCTGTAATGGAAATACAAAAACTGGTTGAGGAATAATCCTGGGGGGTTCCTGCATTTAGCGAGAACAATTTGAATATAATTGTATTTAGATTAAAAATGTTTTTTTACAAAAGTATTTCTCCGTTTGCTCTGAAAAATTAATGTCGCCTATAACTCTTTTACTATGGGAGTATTTCTATCTACCATCTATCGCCATCGATTAACAGTACACCCTGTATAATGTATATATTGATATTTTGATATATTATGCTGTGACTATTAGAAGTAATAGTTTAGCATTCGTCAGACCATATACAATGAAGTACACAGTATAAAAAGTCCTTATGTAAAAACTACGGACGCATATCACATTAAATCATCAACAACATCTAATCATATACCTACTAGTTATGTAATAAGTCATTTCGCAGACCAATAATTATTTGTTTTGCAACCCACATGCGATCTTCATCATTTTGGAAACATAAAATGTAGTAATTCGGTTAAATCTTTAGGTCAACCTCTCTCGCCTCCATGTAGACCAAATTCTTTGTTGAAAACCTGGCAAAACAATACACATCCAATGACTCGCTTCAGCCGATTTCTTTTTATTATGCTGAGCGGTACAAGTTCTCTACACTTTTTGCTTATTATTCGGCTTTATTTCACAATCCAGGTTTATTGGTTTTAGTATTTTCCAGAAACGTAACTTATCAATACCAAGTGGGAACATTCTGGTGTATCTGTTAGGCCAACGTCATTCGAACTACCACATCATCACTTTTTTAGATGCACTAGTGTCGCACAAAATGTATGTATTTGTTCCTACTACTTCTTTAGGATTACGAAACTATTTTACGTCTAAGTGGTTGGGCTAAATATACTGTGAGATTTATTTTTAATATTGATCTCCTTTCATCATTTCAACAGACACTGCGAAAATATATCAACTGACAATTGATGATAATCTCAAGCCACGTAAAAGAATTTTGTGAAGGTAATTTCTAGCATTTCCAACACTGACCGTACCTTAGCACACCACGTCGGTCTCGTTCCTTGCAATTCGCTGCTTGCACCACCTTCTCTAATAAGGTGTACTTATGTCTTTTGATTTGCTTCATTTCTAAGGTAGAACAACTGTGTTTAGTCATAAATTTATCAGCAATAACCTTAATCATAATTATTTATTTATTCAACGACGGACCTCATTTCTTTGAGGTGTCAACTCTAAGCTTTAAGTATTGAGACCCTTCCTTTATATACTTAACCAAATCTTGAGATAGATAAGATAGTTTCAGCAATGAAAGCATGAAATAGCATTCTATACGTTCATTCCACCCTTCGTTTTTGGGTCGAAGTTGATTAAGTATGAAAACAAAAATTTTCCCTGCATTGCTCAGCTATAAAGAATTCTACACATTGAGCGCAATCCTAAGCTCTCGTTCTTTATGTACTTTCACTTGGACACCGTGGCTTTCTAGTATTTTTCAATAACAACACTTGTTTGAGCGTTGAAGGGCAGTACTATTGTTAAATTCAAACACCTCAATTCAGTTTGTTAAATGATGAGGATGATTGTGAAGATCACATGAAGGTGAGAACCGAACGAAATAATTTTAATATTTAATTCGGTCTTCTTTAGTTATCCTTCCAATTCAGTACATGGTACATACTGGTGTAGGTACTATCAAGCGTTGAAAAGTGACGAAACCAGAGAGTAGTGACCAAGTTGTTTAACAACAGGCTGCAATGTAACTAAACCCCCAAAGTTCGCTAGTCTAGGCATTGGTCAGATCAGTTTTACGACCACAGTTAATGTAGCATAGGTGAGATTCTCCAAAACAATGCTAAGCTACATCATTAACCTTAAATAGATGCACCTTACATTATGGTATGGTTTTCATTCAACCATATTTTTTATAACTACGCAAACATCTATGGTAATGACGGTAGCTCTCCTAAATTTGAGCGGAAAAAGAAAAAATGTTGAAACGTAGCTTAATTCTATCATGGTTTATGAGGAACCACTTGGTCTTTCAGGTTGGTCAGAAATTTCACATTATTACAATTATTATTTATTTACAATATTATGAGATAAATTCAATGTTATTATTTAAACATAACATGACTTAACGTTTAAACTTGCATTATTTACTACATTTTGTTGAATACAAGGCTTGATTTAACTTACTCGGGTTCAGTTAAACTTTCTGTTTCTGTTTCTGAGGCACTGTCTATTAAGGATGTGCGATTGTATGACTTTGTAGGATAATTAGGTATTTAAAACTGTTATCGTCACGTTTTTCGTTTTTAATGTTATCATCGTGTAAAAGGTAGTAAAGTTATCTAGCGACCATGAAGGTTATACTAATTCCAAAAATTACATAGTAGACTTTCTTAATACCTTTACAACGTTTTTGCAATCATGTGCTCGGTAAAAATAAGATCAAGTTAAATCTATTTGGTTGTGAACACTTTCGAATTTTTAATGT
The DNA here is from genome assembly GCA_036250285.1 of Pyrocoelia pectoralis. NCBI lineage: Eukaryota > Metazoa > Arthropoda > Insecta > Coleoptera > Lampyridae > Pyrocoelia > Pyrocoelia pectoralis. The sequence goes on from CM070078.1 coordinate 12,205,024, forward strand.
CGTTAGTTTCAGTTGTTCTTGATTTGAACAATATTATAGCTGCCTAAACATTACTGCCCAAACAGTTGATCCATCAGGTATGTATCGTTTCTATTTCCACAACTCTTATTCTTAAGCACACGGATATGACCACGTAGTCGAATGAGGTGCTCAGAGGTCACACGAGCATATTGATGTGGACGTTGAAATGATGTAAGCAAATGCGTCAAAATCTCAGATAAACAACTTCGGACTGGTCCAAACGAAAAGATTTGTGACTTATTTTGTACTACTTGTACGACAACGCATAACTATTGAAGACCAATCTTTGTTTCAAACGCAAGACTGTGGTATTGATGAAATAAAGTCAGTAAACTAATTGCGGTGGGTTCCTTAATTTTAATATCAGATTATTTATTGCAAGTACTTAAAATACTTGTATCACCTAGTATTATTGTGTGATGCGAAAAAATGTAAAATATAGTAAAAACTATACTTTCCGTCAGGTGATTTTCAACAAATGTCAACAAAATGCTCCTCAAAGGTCATCTTAAGCAACCTGTTAATGTCGCTGTACAAAAAAGAGACGAAGTCTATTTGGGGACTTCACTCAACCTCGAATTAATAGTATGATGCACACATAAACCAGCAAAGTTTATTTATCAATATGGATCTTATCCTCATCATGCACATCATTTATCAGTTTTTTTCCTCAACTGTTTCATCACCTTCATCGGATTATTAACAGGCACGCCGTTTATCGACACCACCAACAATAATATAAGCAATTTAAATACTTGAGCACCAGCCACTCAATGAAACACCTCCCTATAGTTACGTATACATATCCTTAAGTTTACTTACTATATTATTATTATGCCGGTTTTCTGTCAAAATGACCTCGAAGTTTGTATTTTATGTGAATAGAAAATTTACTATTCACCGAAAGCAAAATTCTTCGGGAAATTTATCAAAAATAATTAAAATCCTGCTAGCGGTTACCCAGTCCACTATTACTTCCCGAGTCCGAAGTAAAAGGGAAGTATTGTTACTAGCAAAGAGCATACGGTCTTTGCTATTAGTGTTCCAAAAAAAAATTGACCTATGTAAATTTTATACATATATTTTTGTTTGGAAAAACAATACCTTCACGCCTCGCACACATCATCTTGTTGGTTCGAAAATTTCGAATTGTCTTTTAAAGGCTGCTTGCTGTCAGTAAATTAGTTGGAGCACTCTGAGAAATATCAACCGAAGCATATGACATGATATAGTGTGGTGGATCTTGACTGTTCTTTGCAGCAAACTCGTATATTGGTCAGAATTTTCGCATATTACCTGTCCTGCATCAGTGGTCTTGTTATGCGCACATCTTGATTTATTGACAATATTGTTCACTATTGTCACACGAGCTCCGCACATTACTTTGTGGTAATTTTACACTTTCAATATACTGTGGTTTCAAGGTAAACTATTGTCGGTGAATTGCATTTGGTGAATTTCACGCACACCTCAAGTAACTTGGATGACTCCGTTTTCTCGCTTTTTTCTTCTTGAGCAAACTATGTAGAAGAATAACATTCACACCACCAATACCAAGATCTACAAAACTACAGATCAACCGCCGCGAATAGGCATAAATGAGGGAGCTGCAGGCTTACAATGCGTGTGCAAAAATATAAATAATTGTATTTGGAAAAAATGAGAACAAAACAATATCAAATACTACTCAGTATCATGGGTTGCATAACTATCAATACATTAGATTTTCGAGGAAATGTACGACGGGTAAATCAGGAAAATTAATTGGTTGTTGACACTTTTGATTCAAATACTTTGCGGAACGTTTCTTGGGAGCACTGTTAATCTAAATTATCTAAAAAAATATATTATCAAATGATAAACAAAATGATATAAAAGCTACATTAGTAGATACTAAAAAATATGAAAATACAAGAAGTAAGAAAAACACTTCTACTAATGCTTTGTAATACCATCGGTGGCCTATCCAGCGCACACAGTACGTTTTCCTTTAGATCCAAAAAAGGATACAACATCCATATAATAAATGCATCAAAGCCTCACAGAGTTTTACAAGTTCTGCAAGATGATAGGTATATTTTCGTTTAGTACACAATCTCTCGAAGCTTTGTCTGAGGAGTTCAGGAAAAAACCACGTAATGACTACAACATGGGTGTCGCTGTCGGTGTTACAGCCTATAACCGAATTAGTGATCCAGAGTGTAGGAGTGCTTGGACTAAATAGCCAATTTTTGAGACCATATATGACAACGCGTTCATCATTGACAATAAACTAAAGACTGTATATTGACGCATTTGCGGCATTTCATGTATCCTGTGGGCTATAATTGGATGGCTATCTGTTGTCTGCAAGTAAAACACCGAATAAATAAATAAAATAAATAAATAAATTTCGCGAATTTTCGAATGACTGTGTGGCATTGAACTGCAAGATACCTAATGGAAAATAATGCAGAGACAATATTTTAAACGGGTAGGCACCTATAAACATTTCTGAATTTGAAGGGGAACAGAAATATTTCATAGCAAATAATATCTAAATATAATTCCGTTCATCACACTCAATAGTATTTTTCTTAACACTTTCACTGCTCATGTATCGTATCCGAGACATGACGGATTTTAGCTATATGCTCATGTCTCGTTTTCGAGACATTCGTATAATGCATTTCAATGTATTAGTACGAAGTGAGCGTTACATGTAGGTTCATTTTTATTCACGAGCGCACAGCGAAGATTTTCCAAAGAAAAATTTTATCAGCATATTGCGAAAACCGGTCTTTGACAGTAGCAGTGAAAGTGTTAATTAATACAATCGTTTATGACATTAATATGTTAAGTTATTTTAAATGCATTAGATAAATCATAATTATATGTAATTAAAATTATATAGTTTACTAACGTTATTTACATTAAGTTTGTCCTTTGTGCAACTGAGGAAATTAACCTTTGTCTTGCACATGATATGAAAGGTACTTTATAATTATTAATTAGAGACGATTATTGAAAGTTATTACATTGAAGTTATCTTTAAAGACAGTCAGCTACACCTTGGAAAATACACTATCAGATACAGTGAAATGTTTTTCCATACTCACTACTCGAAACAAAATATACTTCACTTCAATACGAATAAATTTTTTTCAAAAACTTTTGCAAAAACATTTCAGGAAGTATGTTATAATTTGAGCAAAAATAGTCAAAAAACATCAACTGTAAACCAATTTTATAGTTGTGAAAGAACAAATGAATTAAGTATCTCGCTGTGTAAGATTACAATTAATATAAATAATATTGAATTATAAAATTTTTATAAAATGAGGAGAATTAATTTTGAGTTCTTTTATTAAGGTATACCTAAATCTAATTAGTATAAAACATTTCAAGAAAAGCATGTTTAAAATAATTGGTTTCTGCATCTAAAAATTTGTTAAAATCTAATTTAGGACCTTATAACGTATCTGAAAATGATATCGAGCTAAATAATGAATTCTTAATCATCTTTATAAACACTTTGTACCTAAATTAATTATAAATGATTGACCTCGTCATTTTCATGTTCAGTGTAATCTTAAACAGTAAGTTACTTTATAAAGTTATCCTTGAACGTTTATAATTGTTTAACAATCGTTATTGATGAATGAGAAATAGTTTCTTCAAGAGATGATGGAGACCTTCTTGTGGAGTTGCTGAGTGGTATAACTATACCTATAACTATACCTATTCTAAAAGATACGACAATCGTGCTTCTATCAATGCTGACGTTTCGACTAGACCTAGGCTAGTCTTTATGAACATCAACTGTAACCCAATTAAAGTTGTGAAAGAACAAATGAATTAAGTATCTCGCTATGTAAGATTACAATTAATATAGGTAAATAATATTGAATTATAAAATTATTTAAGGTTTAGTCTAGTATAGTCGAAACGTCGGCATTGATAGAAATAGAAATACGATTGTCGTATCTTCAACTATACCACTCAGCAACTGCACCAGAAGGTCTTCAGAACATCACTTAGAGAAACTATTTCTCAGTTATTAATTAGTGGAGTAATTTTCACCAGTTATTGATGAAGGTGAAAATAGATTCCAGAAGCTATAATTGATATAAACCAAACTGGACAATAATAATCAAGCATTTCTTAGACGTGGGTCAACAGATACAGGCGCAAGTGTGAGTAATGATGTGTCTTGTGAATAAAGTTTTTGCGTTTACACAGATTTTCTACAAATGCATGGCAAAAAAGAAGCATAAAGCGCAGTTGTTGCAATCAACCGAGAGGAATAAAACTTAAAAACAAAATAAAATGAATCGATTGAATGAAGGCCTGAAAAACGTGGTAACATTTTCATCACTAGAAAAGAGAAATAAACATCATGGTAAAATAACAATAAATAAATAAACAAACCAACCAACCAACAACCAAACAAACAATAAATAAATAATGGTTTATAGTTTAGCTTTAGTAGATGGCACTGAAGAGTTGAAATTAGATGAATCCGCTGACGATAGACAATCATGGATATGACGCGATGCCAGTGCGCAACGAGTAATAAACTCATCCTGAATAAACATTCGTAAATTGACGTTATGTAAGTTACGGATCGACTTCTAGGGCATTGCAAAGAAGTGATAATTTGTAAAATTCAACACATCGTGTATAGTTTAAAACTATAATATACCGAAAGTAATGGCCATCTCGAAGATTTTGAATTCGATAATTTTTCGAAACGAATGAGAGTCTACACTTGATAAAACAACAATTTCATTACTAAATTACTAGATGAAGAAAATCCAATGAAGAGCGAAAACAGAAATCAAGCGGTGCAATCCCTGCTTTTGATTATAAATTCTTTTGTAAATACAAAGCACTCTGGAGCACTCCTTAAAAATAATAACTTGAGCTGTTCACACCACAGTCAACTTGGGGTATAGAAATGAGTGTTGAAACCCCTTTATTACAATAATATGAGGATACTAATTTTGCTAAGAATGTTGGTACTAACCTATACACACAACAACCAGATAAAATTTAGGAAGTAGCAAATTCCACTACTATTGGAGTAAAAATGCAAGGCCTCTGACTTTAGAAGCTTGTACTCAGTAATTAGCAATCATAATTTAATGAAATAAAGTGCACTTAAAAGACCCTTTATTTCTACAAAAAGGTGTACAGTTTTAAATTTTTACAATACATCGTTAATTTTTTGTATCAGTGTATGTGCGAAAAAGCGCTAATTATGGCTCAAATCGCACAAGCGTTCCACTTTAAAAATTAATTACGGCTATATTATTGAAACTGAGTGGTAGATACTTATATATTTTAAAAATGTATACTTATTTGTCGATGTGAGATGCTTTTCAGGCCAATTGGTTTATTAGTCTTAAAGCTATAATGAAAAAACGACATCTTGTGTTTATTGCTGTTAATTAAAATAAAAGTTAAACAACTGATTCTACCATTTTGATTTTTACACATATTAAACATATATAAATGACTAATGTACTGCCCAAAAATGAAGAAATTTCACCCTTCAGTTTTTTCGTTATGAGTGACCACTTAAAGTCAGAGGCCTTGCATTTTTACTCCGATAGTAGTTCTATGATTACAGTCCTTAAACCGCCAAAACTCCATAATACATTAAAAGAAAATTCCAGACATTACTTAATAATAACCCTTTGAAGGATTTAGGAGTAGTAGAGTTATACACATTACTTTGAGCATAACATAGACAAATAGGAAAAACTTCAACAGTGAATGACCAAACGCTTATTTTACCTTCATCTTCAGTGATACTTCTGCAAAGATATTTGAATATTCTAAAAGTCTTCTCGTTTGATTCACTATTTTCCTTATATGTTGTAACTTTTTCCTTTTCTCCAGCACTGTTGCTCGTTATTGAAGGTTCTGGAATTAGTCACATAGTTTATTGTAACTTTCAAAATGGTTCTAACCGCAACCACAAGGCTTTAATCAGTGTAACAATAATATCAATCTTACACTGTTCTTAACTAAAATGTTATCCGCAAATATTTCATTGACCGCATTATTTACCTACCAGGTTGAATGGATTTTCTTCAGAAAAACCTGGCCTATTAGGAGATTTTCCGTGAGTACTTAGATATAACATGTGGTGTTTACGTGACGGAAGATCTCCTCGTTTTATATTCCGAACCATCTACATACATAATAAGAGGGCTTCATATAAGCTCCTTGATATTAGTTAATTAGTTCCCTCCCTTAACAATGTACTTTATTAGAATGTTGAATTTTTGGTAAGTAATATTTTGTTATTTGTCACACATCCGGCACTTTTCTTATAAAGTTTTCCCTATATTTCACTTCTTAACATACATGAATAGGTATTATTTTGTTACAGATTTTATTATTATAATTAAGCTAAGCATTGAACTGGCGAAACGTCAATTAATTTTTTATTAAATATATTAAATACTGGCAATTATACAGGGTGATTCATTAAGAATGTCCAATCTCTGAATTGTAGATTCCAGACCTCAAAATATGATGATTCTGTCCAACATGCCTTATACAAATATTGCTAGTTTCCGAGATACCGGGTGTTTAAAGTTTAAATATGAATTTTGATTTTCGCAATAACAATTAATTAATGTGATTAAAAATAATAGGGTTATTTGATATGAAGAGATCTTTGCGAAAACGGATCATAAATAATAGTTTATTGTTGTTACACATTTAGAGAATAAATTTTTTTTTTTAATTAAAATTTATTGAACTGTTTAGAAGCAAATAACTCGATAACTGATCGAGTTACACGAATCAAACAAGAGTAACTTTTTTTTGTAGAATCTAACGCTTTTCCATATTTTATTATTAGTTTGCTAATAGTTCAGCCGAAAAAAATTTTTGCTTAGATTTACTAAACACAACCAAGTATAACTAGCGCCCTCTATTAGCAATGCTAAATTAGAGTCCAAATTGGCAATCCTCATGCAAAAAAAGGTAAAACTGCCAATTTTCAAAAAGAAATTGTGAAAAAATAGAAAGTTATTGCGAAAATCAAAATTCATATTTAAACTTTAAACACCCGGTATCTCGGAAACTATCAATATTTGTATAAGGCATGTTGGGCAGAATCATCATATTTCGAGGTCTGGAATCTACAGTTCAGAGATTGGACATTCTTAATGAATCACCCTGTATAATTGCCCTGAAAAAGGTTTAGCTGTTTATTTCTTCCGTCAACCCAATTTAACCCTACTGCACAGCTAGAAAAATTATTCAAGATATTAAATTAGTTAGTTAGATTTTCGTTATTATAATTATAATACATAATTAACACATACTTTTGTAAAAAAGTCCATTAAGTCATAAAAATTAATGCATATCAGTAAAATCTTCAGACAGAAACCGGGGAAATATTTGCATAGATTATCACAGCGATAGTCGTATATTTGCATAATGCTTGATAACGTAGCTGAGCGTACCTGTTGTTATTGAAAAACAGTAACTAATTTTGTACTTTAAATAACATAGTCGATTTTGTGTGCTAATCAACTTTATTACAAGACTGTTAAGTAGGTAATTTCCTTTTTTGTTATCTGCTTGACTTGATCTGGCGCCATGTTGAATGATGTTTCTAAACGTGACATAGATTATAGTTAAAGCGCAGGCTAGTATTATATTATTGTCACTCTCTGGTGTTTATAAACGTAGCTCGTGGAATTTAAAACATAAAAGGTAGTTGGCTTTTTAATTACTTAAAGACATATAGCTCCAATAATAATATTCGCTAACCACAGCGTTCTCCTTAGTTGAGAGGTTGGTGCGATAGTGCTTCAAAAGGTAATAACATGTATTTCTTAACACTAAGCATAGTGTTACATACATGGATAATCGAAATAAAATAATAATAAATAAATCAAAGTATAAATGTAACACTTTGGGCACTAGCCATAATGAATGAATTAATGATTGAATACTGAGCTGCACGCGAATGCGAATACTGAATATTGAATATCAAAATTTGTTCCTGCATCTCATATTTATGCCATCGTATTTTTTACAATTCCTTCCTGACAACTCCCTATGATCCACGTGTTGAATCTTGGGTATTCACAAGATCCTTCCGTGGACCTAATTCTTACATAAGGATGACTTACAAGGAAGCTAAAGGAATACATATATGGATACTTTGCACAAAATATTCGACATTTTAGCCCATCTACTATTCCATGATTTCGATTTACTCGAAAAATAATAATTTGACATGTCGATTGATAGAAACTGATATTCGGTAATGATTCCAAACAAATTCCTGATGCGACTTCCACGTTTATGATAACGAGGTCACTTGTAATCATAGAGAAAAACCACAGTATACTTAATACATATAACCATTTTGTGCTTTACTACCTAATTACCTTAATATGAGTTTCAAGGAAGCTGATAATTTCCCCGTAATCTAATCTAAATCCAAAAGCCTTTGTTCTAATTTGTAGAACTGAATTTCTTAATTATTATAACTATTCGATTTTAATTGATTTTCTATATGTCTCATTATAATTCAGTAAAGGGAAACACCAAACAATCAATGATAGTAAAAATAATGTTTATTCAACAAACCCATTTCGGCAGGGTCACCAGTTTCAAGAATCTTTTCAACCATTGAGAACAAGCTAAAAGCTCATGAGTTTTTCATCACATAAAAATCTATCAATCTTAATCACCTTCATCTATGCTTGTAGCTGTTAGAAAATATATCGCTTATTACAAATACGATATGTTTAATTCGCATTTCTACACAGAACGTCTGTAAATAATTTGTATATTTTAGCAAACTTCATAATGAGGATCTTAAATTACTTAAATTATTGTAAATTTATGGGGTCGACTGTTATCATAATATTGATGCTTTTAACATTGCATAATATGCGTCAAAAGATCGCCAAACGTGAAGAGGTCCCGAGCAAACGATTAAATTCCATTTTGTCTAAAATCGATGTGCTCAAGAAGCAGAATTTGGTGCTTATAAAGAAACTTAGTAATTTTCGAAATAGGTGAGGTAACATTAGAAGATATTTCAATGTAAATCTTATTTTTAGTAATGCCATCGGTAAGAAACTTACTTCATTTCAAAGGGACCCTAAAGACAATATGGCAAACGGTCCTTCCCTAAAATTTCAAATTTTGCAGAGACGAATATTAAATAACATAAAAGACTTGTGGTATTTCATTAGCCAACAGGAAAAGCAATTGCGAACGATTAAGTCAATTCATTCAACCTTGAATCATCTTCATTCTGTAGGGATTGAACATATTCGGTATGGAACAAAAACAACTATAAAACATTCTGTTATATTATTTGTTTTAGTGCATTATTAAGTGATACTATGGAGCTCACTAATAAAGACGGATATAATGAATGGAGAAACGAAGAAACGTCTATTTTATCTAATACAGTACAAAAACGCTTTCATAGTTTACAAAATCCTAAAAATTGTAAAGAGGCAAAGAAGCTCCTTTGTCATGTAAATTATGTAAGTATTTTTGGTGTTTTTTTGAGTCTGTTTCTGACGGCAACAGCTACTATGAAATGTTGAAATGATAATTAACTATTGCACATATAGAAACTTTAGGAAAGTTCATTTTTTTTTCTAGGCGCGACCTTTTATCTTAAATAATCAAGTAGATTATATAAAATTATATTATTATTCTAGCTTCCACGAATGTCTTTATTATCATTTGAACACATTTTTTAGATTCGATTCGTGTAATTAACGTTTTTAGTAACTATCTACGTTTCGGCAGCCTTTCTTTCCTGCCTTTTTCAAGATAAATTCTATAAAATTCAATATACAGGGTGATTCACGACTATTCCCTCGGTCTCTTGTGCCTAAAGGGTACAAGATATCAGCTTCATTTTTTTGGTGACATATGTAAATTGATAACGACTATTTTTTAAAATTATTTTCACTTATAGAGGATGCTTCACAAAATTGTAATATATCAAAGTTAGGTTTTTTAAATGCAACCCCCTGTATTTTATTACATTTTTAGATTATACGTTAAAAACTAAGGTAACTTTATTAAACGTTCCCTATACCTATCGCTTACCAATTTTGAGAAAATTGTGATTTTAAGAAAAATATTTGTTGTTTAAATTGAATATTTTTCTTAAAGTGGGTTGCATTTAAAAAACCTAACTTTGATATATTACAATTTTGTGAAGCATCCTGTATAAGTGAAAATAATTTTAAAAAATAGTCGTTATCAATTTACATATGTCACCAAAAAAATGAAGCTGATATCTTGTACCCTTTAGGCACAAGAGACCGAGGGAATAGTCGTGAATCACCCTGTATACAGCTCTACTCAGCAAACAAGATAGTTGGAGAGGGGATACCGGCGCTGGAGTAGCTTTTAAGGGTCTATCACCAGTTGGAATTGACACTGATTGAATGGGTTTTTATGTATAAATAAAATTGAAATAATACATTGTTGTATAACCACAACAACTTGTAGGGCCCTTCTGATAGGGATAATTTTTTACAAAGTTTATCAACGCACTATGCAAATTTTAGCGCTTGCATGGGTTTAGAAATATACATAAAATTTGGATAATAAATAGTTTTATCGAAATACAAAATATGTCATTGCAAAGAGGAAAGGTTCTTGTAGGGCTATCGTGTATTAGAATTTTCCATTTTTGTTCGTATTTCTTGTAAAATATTCGTGAAATTGAATGAATATTAAGCAATTTCAAACAAATTTTACAAAAGACTTTGTAAAAAATTAAAAAATCCCTATCAGGAGAGTCCTACAATAAACCTTCATCTATCCATTGACACCTTTTTTGTGTTTATACAACAATGTTTTATTTAAATTTTATGTATACAGCAACACCCATGAAATCAGTTTCAATTCCAACTGGTGATGGACTCTTAAGGTAGAATCCGAAAAAATATTTGGGCGCTTAACTTAAATATGTATTGTTGGATACACATAAATGTATTGTATGCTGCATGAGAAGTCATCAGAAAGATTGATTTTAGCAAACAAGAGTAACACAATAAAAGGATTAAGTAATAAAACGCACGCGGAAAATGTCAGCTGTAAACTGTAATAATTTACTTTCAGCTGTGAATGTACATCTTAGAATTCTCAAATATGATTGGACAAATAATTTGCCGCGTCAAAAACATTATTTTAGTTGACATATTTTCCGACTATCTTGTTTGCTGAGTGGAGCTGTATACCGTACCTATTAATAATATTTCTAAATACAAGCAATGAAACTTCAACGTCCATCACAAAAAGAGCGCCAAATTCCAATACCATGGCCATTTAATCATGCTACGCTATCACCTACCATGAAATCATCTGCTTACATTCTTTAAAAAAACAAGTGCAAGATGAGAACACTTCTTTTTTATTGTAGCTTTTCAAAAAGAAATGAGATAAGTGTATATTTTGCATAATTTAAAGTAATTACAGCTCATAAAATCAAAATGTCGTTAACTAATAAATTATTCAAACAGAAATGTGGCTACGGTTGCCAAATACACCACCTTCTGTCATGTTTTATGGTAGGGTATGGTTTAAAAAGAACTGTCATACTGGAATCGAAAGGATGGAGCTATAACCCTGCAGGTTGGGAAGAGATATTCAAACCTGTAAGTGAAACGTGTACAGTGAATAATGGATCGCATAAAGTTTGGCCAGGTAAACACCACGTTTCATCCATTTTCCACTGCGCTATTTCACTTTTAACAGAAATTGACAAAAAGGTCTTTAGGGCAAACATTAATGAAACAATTTCTTAGGTATCACTTTTGTCATTTTACCATTGTAGGTACAAACACTTCCCGTATAATTTCCATTCCTATCGAGGTATCAATTGAGCCAAGGCCAAAATTTATACCTCAAGCAATACCCGAAGATCTGGCTCCACGATTACTACGATTGCACGGTAATCCAATTGTGTGGTGGGTTGGGCAAGTTCTAAGGTATATATTGAGGTATCAAGACAACACCTTCAACTATATACAGAACATGATAAGTCATCTGAACATAATGGATCCAATTGTTGGGTACGTAACGTGTACATATTTAAATATATGATGCAAGATTGTCATGTTATAGGGTACACGTGCGACGTACTGATAAAATTGGTTTAGAAGCATCATTTCACAGTGTTGAAGAATATATGGTGGAAGTGGACGCATACTATGATCAATTGGAGTTAACACAAAATACATCTAAAAGAAGAATATACTTGGCAACGGACGATGTTACAGTAATTATAGAAGCGAAACGAAAATATCCACACTATGACATAATTTTCAATTCAAATAAAACATGGACCCATCGCCAAAATTTTCTTCACACATCAGACACTTTAATAGATATCATATTGGACATACATATATTGTCAACATCAAATTTTTTGGTTTGCACGTTTTCCTCAAACGTAAGTGTTTGAAAATCAGTCGTTACGAAACTTGTCCGTTAGTAGTAATAGAATGAACACACCAAATGGCTTAAACGTGGCCGCGTTATTCATCTTGTTTACTCCACTATTAAGACAAGTGTCGTGGTGCGACCTATCGCTTAGTTTCTTAATCAGTCAATTCTTTTAGGTCTGCAGATTAGCATATGAGTTGATGCAAACGTATTATCCAGACGCATCGGAAAGATTTAGATCTTTAGATGATGTGTACTATTATTCACAGCAATTGTACAATAAACGGAGGGCGGTATTACCACACAACAAAACCGATAATACTGAGATCGATTTTAAAGTTGGCGACATAATTCATTTGGCCGGTAATCACTGGGACGGTTATTCTTTAGGAACAAACCTACGAACTATGCAGTTCGGACTATTTCCATCGTTTAAAGTTGAAAATGAACCCGAAATTGTAAAATTTCCCACGTCTTTATAACTGATGGTTGGAGTTGGAGATGGCTTAATTTTTGTTATGTGATACTATATAAAGAATGTTATTATAAAACGATATATTAGATCATTTATTATATGAAAGTGAAACTACATCTGCGCTTCTTCATAGTCATCTTACCCCTTGCATCAGTATCCATGTTTTGAAAACATAGATCACATCCCCACCGGGAATGTAACCTGTATTCTGTATTTCATTTATAAATCGAGATAACGGTTTATTTGATGTCGGCATCTGTCTGCTCGCAAATCAAAGTTCAGTTCATACAATCGCAATTTAACGGATATTTTTGGTACGGGATGATACAACGATATGCTGCGAATCAGTCAAGCCATAGGATGTGGTACGTTATCCAGTGACACCGAGTTAATTTACCAGCTTTTTTTTCAAAAATAGAAGAGATAAGTAGACTAACTAGATTAAAAATACTCTTTTTCTAATATTCCAAGTCAATGTATAAACATTAATTACCACGAGACATAATAAACGTTCATGTTTTTTTAACTCTTTATGGTTCTGTAAAATAAAAAAAATTCGCTAACGTCACAAATTGTTATTAGTTTATTTATTAATATTATTATATTATTATTGCTAATAATATTATTATATAATAATAAGGTATTACTGTTATGCAGTTTTTTGTTATTTTAGGTTTCAGAACGAAGGAAACAATAACTTTTGAGTTGTCAGAATCTCTCGATATATGTCTTTACCACACACCCCATGTTCATCTACATCACAAACATCCTCCAAGCTACCCCAAACATCCCGAAGGCGCATTGACAAATGCTATCAAGTGTTGGATGTGATTGCAAAACGTTTAAAAGATAAATTTACCGATACTGGGAAAGCATGGGCATCAAAATTGAGAGACCTTCTTCCATAATAAGCTATCCATGCACTAATTAATGATGTGTTTTTCGGAAATTTAAGTCGCAGTGTTGTTTTTTTACAAATTCAACAAGCACCTCATTCAGTTAACACACTGAATCCTTTACAACTACGTATAAGAGTAATTCCATCCTCAACTCTTAGCCCACATCTTGCACTCGACTTCCATTTCATACTCGACCCAGTCTGCATTTCACATTCAACGCCCATTGAGCGCCCAGTTCGAATTTAACATTCATATGCCATCCACGCAAAACCAATTCCCACCTTACAGACCAGGTCATACCAACTCATTTCGTTACTGTCAAAAAATGACCCTAACCAAGAAAAAATAAATGTTTGTTCAAACCACAGAAGACATAATACAGAAGCGACACTCGTTTGATGTTCGTTTGACAAATCCTGGTGACCTTCGCCATTTTGTTGTTAGTACTTTACGTGGGAAATTTAAAAACACTTTAGTTTTCAGCATTAATCTACTTCTCTGGATGGCAACGATATTTCGCAAATGTTAACTTAATTTTTAATAGTTTACATTTGCGAAATATCGTTGCCATCCAGAGAAGTAGATTAATGCTGAAAACTAAAGTGTTTTTAAATTTCCCACGTAAAGTACTAACAACAAAATGGCGAAGGTCACCAGGATTTGTCAAACGAACATCAAACGAGTGTCGCTTCTGTATTATGTCTTCTGTGGTTCAAACATCATACTACTGCGCTCTTACATTAATGGTGCAACTAAATTTGGCAAATACTGGTATGTGGTTTCGTCCATACGCAAATAGTTGCGAAAATTTACGCAATGCAGCAATTAAATTGATGCGGGAAAGCAAATTTCATTTTAACCTGTACATTATGATTAGATTATACGTTGGGAGATAAAGCTTTATAAATAGATGTTTTGTTTAAATAAGGTAGATATGAATAGTCTATTCTGGTGGCAGTAACAAAATTGTTAGCACATACCTATAACAGAATAAAAATACTGTGGAATTTTCTGGGTCCCCGTCACCAATATAGTATAGGTAATACATTTTCGTACACTATTACTCGGTTTCAAACGATTGTTTAAATATGCACGAGTAATTTTTTTAGTCCAGAACGTTTTCTTATTTCATTTTGCCTATATTGTAATTGACTCACTCGCACTAATAAAATAATGAAATGTGCTTTGTAGTGAGTGAAGGTATAAAGAACAAAAATAAGCGAATACATAATATGTATTAGAAAATTGATATGGTTATTTCATTTTGAAAATTTCAGGTAAAATCGGGACTTCTCTCTTACTAGACAACGTAACAAAAACTAAAAGGAAAACCTTCCATTACATCACCTATTTGAAGTAACCAATAGGTAAGTACGTGATTTAATTTATTATTATAAAGTAATATAACAAGGAAAGAAAATTGAAAATCTTTAAAGCAAAATGACCTATAAATGAATTTCATTTGGTACACCGTAATTTTTATATAATACGCCACCTATTATCACTTGGTCAACGTTATTTTTTTGTTATTTAGCTTATAATGAGGAAACACTTTATGAATATAGTTGGAAAGTGGAACCGTTTTGCCATATTCTCTTCATTGCTTGGTATATTTGTACTATTATACATTATTACGCAAGCCCTTAACGTTCAAGAATCGGTAATGACAACAGAAGTTGTCAATCGTTTAAGCAAAGCACAATCATACTTGTCTGAGCTGGAAAGGTACAACCGACACCTCATAAAAATTCTAAATGATATTGAAAATATGTAAGTAAAATAACTGTGTCCTCTTAATTATTATTTAAGTTTTAGTGACGTGAAAATTGATAAGGCAGATAGATTACTAAACTTACAAGAACAGTTGTACCGATTATACGTAAGCAATACGACCGAACCAAAAATTGTAAGATCTAATAAACCCTCTATGGAGTATCAAAAGTTACAAAGAAGAATAATGAATAACATTAAAGAATTTTGGTATTTCATTGTTGATCAAGTAGATAAATTGAAAACAGAGGCTTCCACGTCAGTAATACCAAAATTGAATTACATACTGTCTCTGGGACAAGAACATACCCGGTAAGAACACAAACTGTAATCATAAATCTTATTTACTGTTTTCTCTCGAGATTTCTTTTGAGTAGTATAGATGAGTTGATGCAAGAGGACGGATTTAATGAATGGCGAAAAGAAGAAGCTGATGATTTATCTGCCTTGGTGTGGCACCGCCTATATTCTTTACAAAATCCTACAAATTGTAAAGAAGCAAAGAAATTAATTTGTCGTATGGACTCTGTAAGTTCATCTTCTATTATCTTAGAAACTAACCACTTTTTTAATTATCTGCTGTGAGGGTATAAACGTTAATTTTTTCATCAAATCTTTCCATATCGCCTATTAACTATGAAACAATCCGGATAATAATAAGGAAGACAATGACTAAATTAGCCCCTGCTTCAGTGCAAATATCTTTTTTTCTTTGATTGAACAATTGTAATGTATCCTTTATTAAATTCTAATTTGTGTGGGAATAGGAAACAGTGTTTAATATTCTTTTGAAACGATATCTACAATATTTTTAAATGAGAGTGAATGCCAAAGGAGGAATTTGTGGGAGGTCACTATACAGACAAGAAGCCATTAAAGAGCTACCTAAGCTTTGTCAATCTTATGTTTGGAAACATGGCATACGGGAAAGAAATAGAAGTTTTCAAAAACCACCATCTTGGAGGTTTTAATGTCAGCCAGCAAACCTACAAAAAAATGGAAACATAAAAAATCTATTGTATTGTAGAGCTATTTTGTTCAGTGTAGCAAATTCGCTGCACGTAACCCGAAGACGTGAAGAGGAGCTTCACCGATGTTACCGAACTTTGAAGTCAATAGAAACTCCTCTTCTGCTACTAAAGGGTCTCGAGGTCCAACAAGTTGGGCTGAATGTCGTGAAGCACTCGTGTGATTTTGGTTTTTAAGTCTTCGCGGGTTTGTGGATTATTCGTGAATACCAAAGACTTTACATTTTAGCTGTATAAACTGTTTTCGCAATTTACCGACATTTACAATTTACACCCTTAAGGGCTGCAGTATGAAAAAAAGTTGTTGATAACTTTTTATACGATTGATAGTTCTCTACATTATGTTTTTTTCCCGACCTTCTACAACAAATATTAACGGAGCTACAGTTTGGCCCTTTAGCCCTTTTCATGCAATATCACTGACTAACGAACTTAACCTTCATATTTCGACAGGAAATTTATCCCGAAAATTTGAAGTCGATATCTTAATCCGTTCTCAAGTTATCGTCGCGACAACCACACATCCAATTTTTTTTTTATTTTTGGAAATTTGGAAAATTAAACTAAACTCACATTCGAATAGAAGAGGTGAATCCATAAATTTTTTTTCAAACGATTGATACGCTTTTTATAATTTTTTTTACTAAGGTTAAAAAATTACCGCTTTTATTTTTTCTCTCTTTTAAATAGTCAAATTAGTCACAACGAACGCACGAAAAGGCGTTAATTTTTCTTTTGGATGTAGAAATAGCTTATATTATTATATTTTTGTACACTGATAGACTTGGAAAATGAGGTTTGAAAAAAATCAATAGACTTTAAGGGAAGCGAATGAAACACAATTCTTATAAAGAGGTTCCGTAAAAAGGAATAAAAGCCCGTAGCCGGTCTTGTAACTTGTCACTCAATTACTGTCACATATACTATATTTAAGATCGGCGTATCGTTCTGGAGTAGGCTATAAAAATTTTGTTTATTAGTTCGGAAGTCACTGCATCTAAAATGAACATTATTATTTTTACCAGTGGTTCAGGCAGTTTAAGAGGAGCTTAATGAAGGTAGAAAATTAGAGTCATCAGTTAACAGGTAAGTCTCAAATGTCCTGGCTATTAATATGGCTGCTTAGTACATACTCAAATTCAACGAAAATAAATACAATTTTATACAAACCAGAACATCAGCCAGCAATCAATCTATCTTAATAGCTCAGCAAAAAGCTTGTATGAAAGAGCAGTATAAATTTCAGATCATATATTCGTATTTTCACAAATCCCTTCAAATTCATTGTTTCCCGTATCATACCTTCATAATGCAATAGGGTTCCAACCTAATCGATAATTGTGGTGCAATATCATAATAAATATTTATTTTGCAGAATTGTGATTATGGATGTCAACTCCATGATTTGCTTTTCTGCTTTATGGTTGGTTATGATACTCAAAGAACTGTAATACCTGAATTTAACGGATGGGATGACGTTTTTCAAACTTTGAGCGAGACATGTACAGTAAATGATGACGCTGGTGACCCATGGCCTGGTAAGTTACATATATTTTACTCGAAGTCCTTATAATAACACTCATAACTTTTTCATTTATTGATAACGTTAAATTTGTACACATCGCCAACGGTGACCCATAACTTCTTTTATCTTTTGAAGAAAAACCAAAATGAGTACTATAGCTTTTTGGCAGTGACCTTCGAACGAGCACTTTTCCAAATTCCTTCAAAATGCACACAGAAAAATCCATGTCATACTTTTACCACAGAATAAAGCACTGTGCTTTATTCTGTGCTTTTACTGTATTCTGAATATTCTAATGTCATTCACAAATCCATTAAATAGCTACAAAAGAAAGATAATCAAATGACGGTAGAATTTGTCATAATGTTTGTTTATAGGTAAGGAGGATTCTCGGGTAATTTTTATCACAAGTAAATTAGCAATGTCATCAAATTCTAAATATGTGCCTCAAGTGGTACCAGAAGATTTAGCACCTCGATTAGGACGATTACATGGGAATGCGGCCTTATGGTGGACTGGTCATATTTTGAAGTATATTTTAAGTTATCAAAAGAAAACAAAAGATTATATTGCATCTATCATCGGTAGGCTGGATATTAAATATCCAATTGTAGGGTACTTGGTTATTAATCGATACTATAACTAATCACTAATTACTGCACCTTTTAGTGTATATATAGAGAGCACCAATGCAAGTAACTCAAAAACACAACCTCATTATGTGGACAAATATATGGAGGAAGTTGATGAATACTATATTCAACTACAATTGACCCATAATATAACTAAAAGAACTGTTTACTTAGCCACAGATAATATAAACATAGTGTCAGAAGTAAAAAAAAGGTATCCGCATTATCGAATACTATTTAACGACAAGGAGACAGAAACTTCAAACATGAAGGCCATGAAGCTTATATATCCTTCGCGTGAGTTACTTGACTACATCGTGGATGTACATATACTATCGTTGACAGACTTCCTAGTTTGTAAATTATCACTCGATGTAAGTGTTCACAACTTTTATACTATTTGCACTGCTGGGTAATCCCTAAAAAAGTGAGCGGGATTAAGGATTAAGGATTAATTACATTTCCTGCTAAATAATTAGATTAAGGATTAAGGATTAATTCTCCATGATTTTGAGATTAAGATTAGGGATTAAAGATTAAAACCAATCGCACAGATTAAGGATTAAGGGTTAATTTGATTTAATTTAAAGTGCCAGATTAAGGATTAAGGATTAATTTAATCCTTAATCGGATTAATTGGATTGTGATTATTAATCCGGAATTACCCAGCACTGATGTACACTAATAGTTAAGAGAGGTATATGATTTTTTTTAACCCTTTTGAATAAATATTATTCCTTGTAAAAAATTATTTTTAAAAAGTCGTAAGATTTACGACGCTGCAGTATTAACATAAAGAGAAATCGGTGCAGTATTCTAGGGTTAGTCATCAACGCGAAAGTTTACCATGTTTAGTTTGGCCTTTCCAGCTTTTGAATTTTTATTTAATCCTTAATCCCACAAATGGATTAATATTCCATGAATTAATTGGGATTAAGGATTAAGGATTAAATGGATTGAGAAACAAGGATGGGATTAAGGATTAAGGATTAATTTGATTTAATTTAAAGTGCCAGATTAAGGATTAATTTAATCCTTAATCCGATTAATTGGATTGTGATTATTAATCCGGGATTACCCAGCACTGACTATTTGTACTAGCTTTAAATGTACTTTCAATTGTTCATGAAAGTGGTCGAGATAAAGTTGTTTACCTCTCTTTTTTAGATATGTCGGCTAGCCTACGAGCTAATGCAAACATACCATACAGATGCATCAGCAAGGTATAAATCTCTTGATAATATTTACTTCTACCCACAACAACTCTATAATAAGAGAAAAGCTATCTTAGCACACAAAGGTGTAAATGGCAATGAAACAGATCTTGAACCGAATGACATAATTAACATTGTCGGTAATCACTGGAACGGTTATTCATTGGGAACAAATCTACGTACAAATAAATCGGGACTGTTTCCATCGTTTAAGGTTGATATGGAGATGTTCTTGTAAAATTTCCAAAATATTCGGAAGCGAAATATAGATATTATTTGGTAACCCCTGCTTTTTCTGGTTCCTTACTTCCTTCATAAAAGTTATTTCCATTTGTTACGGTCAGAACTGGGGTTGCAACAAAATTCTATATGCAATGACCACGGTCGCTCAGTCCGTGTAGGCAAAGTGGGGGTGGGCTAGTTATGATGAGTAAAAGGAAGAGAGAGAGAGAAAGAGATCTTTAGGGAGGGTAACAAAAGGAAGAGAATTTCCGGTTAAGGGCGCCACGAAGATCTAGAAAGCTTTTGTTGTCCAAAACTGAAAATCAGAACTACGAAGATATCTTCAGTCTCGTAGTGAACAGTGATGGGATAGCTGAAAGAGATGGGGTAATTGAGAAATAAATACAGTGGTTATAATGAGTATCAAATCAAAACGGTAACAAAATTTGTCTATAATTAATAAATTGATAATAATTAATGAAGTTATAATTAATGTAATGTGAAATAATATTTAACAATAATCTTGTTGACATTTTGCCATTCTTGTAAGTATTAATTTTGTGCTACACTCAAATATTGATGCCTTAAATTGTTTAGCAAATAGCCTGAGGAAATTAATTAAAATTTGTCGAAACGTGTCGCTACAATCACATAACTATCTTAATTAATTCAAAATAAAATTATCCATGGGGAAGGTTTTTGGTTTCAATATCCTTTAAACGAAAAGCAATAGGATTGATTTATTTGTTCTAAAATTGCAAGTGCATTTGAATTACAAAAATAAAACTAATAAATAAATGTTTAAACGAATTATTAAAGATAAAAGTCAAACGCCACTGATCGATTCGAATAAAGTAACATTTAAGAACAATTTTAATAAATTTGATAATTAAATTTGCTATGTAACCGAAGGACCAAAATCGATCCCCTTCCCTCGTGATTCTTTAGTTTGACAAGAGAAAATCTAATTAAAATTACAATAGTCTTGGTCTGCCCCCATAGGTGCTTTCCTTTCTTATACTAAAATACACAAACCCAAAAACAATACTTACATCGAAACCACTCTAACAAAGGCAAAAAATAGATTTGTACTTGTATTTATGATAATAGTATTAGATATAAAATACACAAATATTGCTCAGGATAATTTCTTAGGTGAACTTGAAAATAAGAATAAATGGTACACTTTTCAGAAAATGAATAATGGCTAGTTGCTTATATTAGGGATACCCTTACGTAATGAACAGATTGTAAGTAAAATGATCTGCAATTAAAAGGGAGTTATAGAATATTAATTACATTGCAAGGTACTCGCGTTACGTGAAATTAATCCACTTTTTCAGTGTTTGGTTGCCTCGTATCTCTACCAAATAAAGGGTTAAGGATGGGTGATCGATACTACTAACCTCCGTAATGAAAAACTAAAATTAACAGGTAATCGTGAAAATGAGTTGTATTATAAATTGTACCTACCTACCGAATAAGCACAGCCAAAGAAGAATATATTACTTATCTTAAAAGTATAGACTTTTGTGATACAGATGATGATCCTTGTTTATTCTACAACGAAGGCAGAACTGTTATGATGGCATTTCATGTAGACGTTGGTCTGCTAATAGAATCTGGAAAAGAAGTAGACAGATTATTGAAGAATTTAAACAAAGTGTTTGAAATGAAAGTAAGGGTCTGTTTAAACTATTACGAGAAAAACTACTTAATAAATCAATCAATTTAATTTATTGTACTTATTACATGTACAAGATTCCTAACACAATAACATAGTAATAATACTCACTAAAATAAAATTACAATCTATCCACTTCCCATCCCCTACAGAGTACCACCCTCTCCTTTTCCTAAATTCTATCACCTCCTCCATCCACTTTATCCCTACTCCTCCCTCGCTTAACACCCATTTCCACCCTCTCTCCTGTTCTCTTAGTTCACAACATTCCTCTACCATATGGACCATCGTCTCCCTTCCCTCTCCACACAGTCTGCATACCCTCTCCTCCTCTTTACGCCACTACTTATTGTCTCTTTCTTCATTCCCCACTCTAAACCGTGCCACTATCCTCTTCCCCATTATGTTGATCTCCCCGGTTAAATACCTCGGCAAACCGTTTGTCACCAACTCCCTGTACTTTCAATTGTACCCCCCTGCATTAATTTTCGCCCTCCTCTCCTGCTTTTGGACATCTACTCTTCTTACTATATCACCAACCATCCTCCACCCCTCCTCTCTCCTCCTTTCCACCTCCTCTCTCGCATATCCACCCCTCTCGTAGAAGCACCTTCTTCCATCCTGCCCATATACTATCTTCATCTTGTTCACTTCAATCCAACTACATATCAAGATCCCCCCTTCTTCCCGCCTCTCCATCCTTTCCTCAAAGGCCATCGCTCTCTTTCCCGCCACTATTCCAATTTTATCTAACTTCACCTCTTCCTCCACCACATATCCCGGGGTTTCCCTTTCAAGCCCCAATACCCTCTTCCAGTATTTCACTTGAATCCTCTCTATCTGTTCTCTTTCTATCCATCCCCACACTTCTGTCCCGTATACCAATACACTTTTTACAAGTCTGTCGAAGAGTCACCTCCTTTTCCACATATCACCTCCCATCCACCTTTCTCCCAAGCCCCATACCTGTCCCACCATTCCATTTCCTTTCCTTGCCAGCTCCCTTATCTGCGCATTGTCCTTGTCATCATAACTTATCCTGTATCCCAAATACGTCACCTCATCTACACTTTCTATTTCTTCCTCCCCCCACTTCCATATCGCCCTCTTTCCTCTCTCTTCTTTTAAAATTCCACCATTGCCTTTTTTGTGTTTACTTCTAACCCGATTCTCTCCATATATTTTTTCACCACCCTTATCATGCTCCTCATTTCATTCTCCTCTCTCGCCACCACCACCACATCGTCGGCGTAAGCCAAAATCCATACCTTTTTTCTTCCTACCACTATACCACCCCTTTGGTTCCTCCTCAACTCTTCCTCCATGTCTCCTATATACATTGCAAAGAATAAATCGCACTTTTAGTCTTGCCAGTAGTATTATTTGAATCGCAATAATTTCCTCTTTCTGTTAATACTATTGCCTTTTCTCTATAGGCCAACAACAATTAGCACAACCGTTCAATACCATGTTACATTCCTATATTCGTCTTTGAGAACGAACTCCCGGTATAACTGTATATGGCATTTTTTCTACCTCATAGTTAGTCCTCGTCTTATTAAATAGTTGACAACCGTTCTTCATTCATTGCTCGGTGTGTATCATCGTTACTTTATACACTGCATATCTCTAACAGGTCTGTTAAAACCATTAAAACCGAGAATATAACTCATATATTTCTACAGTCAATGAGATGCATGAAAAGCCGTGGATACAATGGCTATCAAACTGATAATAAAAAACAAACGAAGCGGTAATAAATTTTTTTGGTGCTGTCACATTTTTTTAGGATCCAATCCCACGGAAAAGTGGCATCTAAAAACACAAAAATAACGCCTGCCTTATGTGCCGGGGGACGGACCATCTTTTTGATAATACATAGCAACATATACCTGCAGAGGCAGATCTTCTGTTATAAGAACAACAATATTGCGTAAAATTTCCAAATAACGTTCTGTTTCAAATTTTCTTGATAAATGTGGATACACAAAATCTTGTAATTTTTCACCGCACAAAATACATCAAATCTCTAGCACTCTTGATTCAAACAAGAATTTTGATCGCACCAGTAATGCGAGCAACAGCGATAAAACATTCCAATTTTACTAAACTTTGCCTCCTCTAACCAAGTAATGTTCCCCAAAAAATCAACATCCTCCTGGTTCCTTAACATTATGCGCTCCCTTTTGATTATTCTACAATTTCTTTAGTTATCGATTATGTACAGCGTCTCTTACAGGTTATCCGCTAGTATATAAGGCCATTTAAGCTAACGATAATAAATTCTACACATTCCGTTGCATCTAACGTAAGTCTACCTACCCGTTTAGCGCTCCCATCCCTAAGCAGTAGAAGTCGATTAGGAGTCAATAATCAGTACCTCATAAGGTCTGGGAGAACAAATATTACCAACAAAAGTAACCGCCAAATTAGCTGTCCGTAACAAAAGGCACTGACCTCGCCGTTTTATCGCCTGTCCCAAACCTGAAGGGTGAGATGCGGTGAAATATTGATAACATCCCTATTACGTACCATCCGCAATTATTTAACTAATTTATAATTACTTATCTAAGCTTAATTTGTGTTGTAAGCTGTAACTAGTCCTAGATGGTGCAGGTAGTTCTGAATGATCATTCTCCTTGAACGATCAAATCGAGGAAGTTATTTAATTAAATCTAAGCACGTAGAAGAGAAGTCTATTCAACGTTCAGTAACTTGGAGAAGTTTCCCATTTTTTGCTATAAATTAATTATGAAAATATAAGTAAAATGAAACAAAAATGTGAAAGAATCATTAAAATATCTCTACAAATGAAAAAGTTACGGGCCTTTAAAGTGAAGAATAATTTTGTGTCATGATCCAGCGTGTGACGTCACTTTACCTGTTCGTATTCGCTTAGTACATACGTGTACGGTTATTGGGGTGCACTCAGTTGCGCCTATCATGCGTGTTTTGTTTATTACAAGATGACTGATGCTAAAAAATCCTCCTACAATACAAATAATGTATTCCCTCTAATTCGATTAGGTAAAATGACGTCACACTACTGTCGTTCCGCGCTAAATACGTAAAGTTTAATAACTTATTTCTCAGTCATTTATTGACGGATTTTAAAAATTTTTGTATTGGTATATTAGTTTTGATCTATATTTTAATATTCATTGGTTAAATATAGTATTATCAACATCATGAAACTTCTCCTAGTCATCAGACCAGTCAATTTTAGACAGGTTGGCGCTCACTAACACTAACCCCACGACCCCCTCGCGTTACTTGGTACGTTATATTTACTCAATCGTGATTTGATTTTAATTTTTAATTTGTGTTATTTTTTTTTATTGTTGATCTCTGTGTAACATTTACATCAATTAATTTTAAATCCACCCCAATTTTTTGCCGACATAAGGACTGCGATAATGAATT
Source organism: Pyrocoelia pectoralis (assembly GCA_036250285.1). Classification (NCBI taxonomy): domain Eukaryota; kingdom Metazoa; phylum Arthropoda; class Insecta; order Coleoptera; family Lampyridae; genus Pyrocoelia; species Pyrocoelia pectoralis. The sequence continues at coordinate 12,230,364 of CM070078.1, forward strand.
TTTTATCACGTAAAAATTCTTATCATTAGTTTACATCACGTTTATCGACATTTGCTCTTACGATATCATTAGGTATTTTTCATTTTTAACTAGACCGTTCGTAAATAATTTGTATGTTTTAACAAATTTTATAATGAGAATTTTCAATTATTTCAAATATTTGGGGCTCGGTGTTGTGATAATATGGATACTTTTAATATGGCATAGGTATATGTTTCCAAAGATCGGTGAAGGTGAAGGGATTCCGTTTAATGCAGTACACAGCGAAAGACTGAATTCCATTTTGTCTGAAATAGATGAGCTTAAGAACCGAAATTTGAAGCTCATAAAGAAGATTAATGAATTTCGAATTATGTGAGGTAACATTAGGAGACATTTTTATGTAAATCTTATTTTTAGCGATGCTATCGGTAACCAACTTCCTTCATTTCAAGTGTTCGAAAATCATACTCGCCTTACAATGGACCCTACGGACAATATGAAAAACGGTCCCTCCCTAAAATTTCAAATTTTGCAAAGACGAATATTAAATAGCATAAGAGACTTGTGGTATTTCATTAGTCATCAGGAAAAACAATTGCGAAAGATTAAGTCAATTCATTCAACCTTGGATCATCTCCATTCTGTGGGGATTGAACATATTCGGTAGGAAACAAATCCAACTGTAAAACATTCTGTTACATTTGTTTCAGTACTTTGTTAAATGACACGATGGAGCTCACTAATGAAGACGGATATAATGAATGGAGAAACGAAGAAGCATCAATTTTATCTAATATAATAAAAGAACGGTTTCATAACTTACAAAATCCTAAAAATTGTAAGGAGGCAAAGAAACTTCTTTGTCGTGTAAATTATGTAAGTATTTTTGTTTACGGCAACAATTAGTTATTTATATCTTCTAATGGTAGATATAATTCACCATTGCACATATTGAACCTTAAAGTACAGGTACATTTTCTGTTATCCGAGACGTGACCATTAATCTTAAATACTCATAATTAAGTATGTAATTATAACAGTGTAATTCGATCAAATTTTATGTACCTGTAGGTAGACTGTATTCCTAAGCAATCTGTTACATGATCTAATGATCCATTGTTTATACATACCTAGGATACATTTATTTACTTTTAATACTCCGTTTATGAAGTCTATGCACGTCCCTAGGAATGGTGTTTATTTATTTATTTTTATTTTATTTATTTATTAGAAGTGCAATCAATATTGTAATGCCTCTAGAATCTAAGCTACTCTAACACTATCATTTCTTAATCCTACACCTCGACTATTGCACTTTAATTTTACCCCATCCCTCCGTGTTTTCCCGATAATGTGTTATCAGAGATTACCTTTTCGCTACTTTATCAAACAATCGTCATGAGTCCTTCTTCTTCCAACAAAAATTGTATATATTTATATGCGTAGAATGGAGACAATTTCTTTTTCATTCTAGCTTTTAAAAAAACAGAAAAGTGCATTTAATTTAATCAATAAGTAATCCAACAGGAATGCGGCTACGGTTGTCAAATACACCACATTCTGTCATGCTTTATGGTAGCGTATGGTTTAAAAAGAACTTTCATACTGGAATCGAAAGGATGGAGCTATAACCCTGGAGGTTGGGAAGAGATATTCAAACCTCTAAGTGAAACGTGTACAGCGGACGAAGGTTCGCGTGAAGTTTGGTCAGGTAAACGCTCCGAACAAACATTCATTTAATCGATTTTCCATTGTACTACTTATATGGGTAACAATTAGACAGGGTGTCCACTTATATTTTCCCTTATTTTAGCTGCCTATAACTTCTAAACGGTTTGGGATAGAAATATGCGGTTTTCACTGAAATGTTTCATTTTAGTACAAGTTTTGTTTGAATGGAATAAATTTTTTCCATCGATTTAGATTACGTCGCTACAAAAATGGTGGATTTTTGACATTCTTTTTTGTAGGATTTTTAATGGAACACCAAGTATATTTTTTTGTAGTTTGAAAGAACTGACCTTCACCTATCCAGCGGTGCAAAATTTTTCAAAATCGGTTCGAAAATGACTGAGTACATAATTACATAAGAGAACATTAATTTCATTTTACATAAAACGATACACAAACAAAAAAGTGCAAATGTTGTTAGTTCATTAAATTTTCAGTATGTCGTCCTTCCTGATGAATACAGTTGCTCCAACGTACATATTATAAATTTGTAAAGGCCTTGTGTATCGTTTTGTGTAAAATGAAATTAATGTACTCTTATGTAATTATGTCCTCAGTCATTTTCGAACCGATTTTGAAAAATTTTGCATCGCTGGATAGGTGAAGGTCAGTTCTCTCAAACTACAAAAAATATACTAGGTGTTTCATTAAGAAATCCTACAAAAAAGAATGTCAAAAATCCACCAATTTTGTAGTGACGTAATCGAAATCGATGGAAAAAATTTAATCCATTCAAACAAAACTTGTACTAAAATGAAACGTTTCAGTGAAAATCACATATTTCTATCCTGAACCGTTTAGAAGTTATAGGCAGCTAAAATAGGGGAAAATATAAGTGGACACCCTGTATATAAAAAAATTTGTCCATTTTATTGTTGTAGGTAAAAACACTTCCCATATAATTTCCATTCCTATCAAGACATATTTTAAACCAAGACCGAAATTTATCCCTTTAGCAGTACCCGAAGATCTGGCTCCACGATTACTACGTTTGCACGGTAATCCAATTGTGTGGTGGATTGGACAAGTACTGAGGTATATATTGAGGTATCAAGACGGCACCTTCGGCTATATACGTAAGATGGTAGATAGTCTGAACTTAAGGGATCCAATTGTTGGGTATGTAGCGTACCTACACATATTTAAGCGCTACAAGATTGTGTATGTCATAGGGTGCACGTGCGGCGTACTGATAAACTTAGAAGAGAAGCAAGATTTCACCGTATTGAAGAATATATGGTGGAAGTGGACGCATACTATGATCAATTAGCGTTAAAACAAAATATATCTAGAAGAAGAATATATTTGGCAACAGAAGAAGTTAATGTTACTTTAGAAGCTAAACGAAAATATCCACACTATGACATAATTCTCAATCCAAATAAAACATGGACCCATCACCAAAATAATCGTCACACGTCGGACAGTTTAATCGATATCATATTGGACATACATATATTGTCAACATCAAATTTTTTGGTTTGCACGTTTTCCTCAAACGTAAGTGTTTTAAAATGTATAATTCACATGCTATCAGTCACACACCAAATGACATGGAAGTTATTAATTTTGTTTGTCCACGACTACGGTATAATATAGTTGTTATATGTCTCGGCAGACTGTACTAATATCATTCATTACACACTCATTTTCATTAATCACTGTTATTGTCATTATCAATGGGAGTAATGAATATTACACACTGTTATTTTATATTGTGATGGTAACCGCTGTATGATTCGCTTAACGCGTGCAAAACGACAACGAGTGATTCTGGATTATGCAATAATGACCATGAAATCCATGCGATTGTTGTAAGAAGGAATTAAAGAACTACAAATTGTAATATTTATATAATATGAAAAAACATACAAAATAAAATATTTGATTCAATAAGTAAAAGTAATGCTAAATGAGAATGTAGGTATGACTATGTAATTCTTTGGTGATGCGTAGGTATATGCGTGCAGTTCTAAAACAATTAGCGAATAAACGATGGAAACAAAGGGTTAAAGGAACTTACTTGTTTGGAGTTTCCTGCGTGAGGTATCCCTTTGTTTCTATGAAGTATGAATGGTAACGAATTGATTTTGATAACGTCGATAACGATCTTCTTCAGGTTGTACTATAGTTCGATATTTGATGATGCGATGCGAATTTATTGGAACGACGATTGAGTATAATAGATGTAGATACGACGAGTGCACTATTTAGTTAATTGAATTGAACGAATTGAATTGGAACTGTCAGCGTTTTCGGTTGTAGTTATAAAGTTAAGTAACAAAGTAAAGTCAAAAGTGTTCTTGAAATCTTGATCGACGACTCACGCATTTAATATGCTATTGCGCTTAACTCCGCGCAACGTAACGATAGGGAAGGGTAACAAAATAGGGCGAAAATGAGGGAATTTTAAGGTGACGAAAGGAACACAGGAAAATGATATTTAAAGGTGATAATGAGCAGAAGCGGCGTAAGGCGTGGGCGACGTGGGCGACCGCCTACGGCCTCGCGGTCCGAAGGGCCTCGTGTCTCGGTGGTTTATGCAGCTTTCTTTCTTTAACCCATGGAAATATTTATCTAAGCGGCACCGCCCGTAAAGATTTTACTCATCATAAAACGATAAATCCCATCGGCTTGTGACTTGGCAAAATGCTCTTACAGCGTTTCCCTAAGTGCGTAATACAATACAAAATATGAAGGGCATTTCAATTTAGATATTGCAAACATAGTAGTTGAATCCCTTTTCACAGTGGCGGAACTACAATTCTGCAGACCTTCCAATGCACGGAGGGGGGGGGGGGGCGAAGCTCGATGGGGGTCCGTTTTTGAGAAATTTTGGGTAGCGATTAAAAATAATTTTGCCTATTTCACCAATTAGAGCCGAACGTATGCAGGCGCCTTCATTCGGCTCATGTCAACGGCTCCATCTGCCAAAACGCTAAATCGACTTTTATTGATTATTGATCAGTCGCACCAAGTCGCAAGCTCATTCAATGCGTGATTAGATTATGTTTGTCACGAGTGGTCACGTAAGCGAAACCTTCGGTATGACACGCCGCCGCCGCACCGCGCAGGAATCATGTAGGTAGGTATCTTAGGCGCCATAGACAAATAGACAAATCTTTGGGTTCCAGACATAGGGCCCTGTTTTTAGGGATCCACCCAAATCTTTTTAAAAAAAATGTAGAAGAAGCTTTTCCTTTTATTTTACAAAATGCGTAAATAAATATTAAAAATAAAAAAGAACCTTTTTTTAGTTGTGGAAATGGGGCCCAAAGATTATCTTGCGGGGGGACGAAATTTTGAAGTTCCGCCACTGCTTTTCATGTAAAATTCCATAACACCAACCATTTACCACGCGTTATAAATAATATGCATCAATCAGAAAATATCTCTGTTTAAAATATTTAAAATCTTTAGAAATTTTATTGTTTTGTATTGTCTAAGCAGGGAGGAAATGTATGTTTCTTTAATTATTTACTCATAATTATTACTTAATAATATTAGTTAAAGTGAAGATGTTTGCATTTTTCTGAATAAAAATTTGACAGTTCCACAAATTTTTTGTCTCTATGTAAAATCCGTCCTCTTGCTCCAGCAGAGGGCCTCGCAAAATGTATCCTGCCCACATCAACTTTAGGTCTTGCGCCGCCTCTGATAATGAGGACGCAACAACCGCTCAATACAGTCAATCAAGAGTGTCGGTTGTCATAGTATCCGTTAAATCCATTCAATCAAGGGTGTCGGTCGATTTGTAGAGGAAAATGTTCACATATTTGACAGATTAAAATGTTCGTGTTAATTTTAAATGAAATAAATATTTGAATTAAATTAAAAATATTTGTAGTTGTGGACAAAGCGTAGTATACAACTCGCATATAAGGGATATTAATCACTCGAACGATTTGCTTCACTCACCTGCGGCTCGTTTCGCAAAAGTTCGTTCTCGTGATTAATAGCCTCTCTTATATGCTTGTTGTATAATGTACTATTATTCCATTATTGAGACAAGTGTCGTGGTGCAACCTATCGCTTGTTTCTTAATCAGTGAATTCTTTTAGGTCTGCAGATTAGCATATGAGTTGATGCAAACGTATTATCCAGACGCATCGGAAAGATTTAGATCTTTAGATAGTGTGTACTATTATTCACAGCAATTGAACAATAAACGGAGAGTGGTATTACCACACAAAAAAGTGATAAAACTGAAATCGATCTCAAAGTTGGCGATATGGTTGATTTGTCCCGTAATCACTGGAATGGTTTTTGTTCAGGAAAAAACCTGCGTACAAAGAAGTCCGGCCTATTTCCATCGTTTAAAGTTGAAATTGAACCCGAAATTGTAGAATTTCCTACGTATTTATAATATAACAGGAAAATGTACTCATCTGATTAATGATGGAAATTTTTGTATAAATGTTTTGTAATATCTTATGAGGCATGTTTTTATAAACTTATGTGCTCGTGGATAATTTATTACCTACATGCAAGTACAAACTACTTCTACCCTTCTTCGTAATCACTAATCACCATTCACTTTTATTATAGTTCTACCCTTGCAACAGCATCCATGTTTTGAAAATATAGGGAATTATATCCCCATGAGACCTGAACTTGATTTATAAATCCAGAAAACGAGTGTCGGTGTTTGTCTTCTCGCCAAGTAAAAAGTTCGTCCAATGCCGATCTGCCCAAATACTTTTGGTCAATCTGTCCTGGAATAACATTCTCATCGTAATGATTAATTTGACGGGATGATAAAGAACGATCAATGCTGAAGGATATTTGCTTAAATCGAGAAATCACCTAACGCATAGCCTGTGGTTCTGTTATGACCTTATGACCGTGGCCAATCACCATTTTCTACTGGTTATCGACGTAAAATCTCGATGGGCTGAGATCAAAGTCATAAAACACTCTCCAACATCCGAAAAAACAATTGACTTATTAAACAGCATTTTTTCATTTCATGGGTTCCCAGCGGCAATGGTTTCAGACAATGCATCTATTTTTGTAAGTGAGGTTTTTGTGACGTATTGTAAACAGCATGGAATATTCCAAAAACTTATAGCACCGGGGCACCCAGCTACAAATGGCTTAGCTGAACGAAACGTACAAACGCTGAAGCATAGGCTTAAAGCCATGGAAGATGATCTTAAGAGTATTCAAACAAAAATTCAAGAAATCCTGCTAAAATATAGAGCCACACCCCTCGCCTGTGGCAAATCGCCTGCAGAGTTATACCTCAATCGACCAATCCGGATTAAACTAGATACAATCCGACCTCACAATGTTGAATTTGGTATCGGCACAGTGCCAACGTCGAGAGTGCGCTCATTACGAGTAGGGGAGAGAGTACAAGTGAGAATGTACAGAGGGAGCCTCGGCACAATTCTGAACAAGTTTGGTAATCTTCACTACAAGGTGAAGCTAGACGACGGCCTATGCCTAAAACGGCATATAAACCAACTCAGGAGTACACAAGTCCCAGAGATCGACCGACCTAACGCGTCACCCAGTCAGAATCAGAAGGTACCGTCCGCAGCACGGTCATCCCCAATCAACAAGACACCTCCTGGAATGCTGCCACCTCCAATGGTACAAATTATCGGGAATTCAAGGGCCACTTCCTGCCCTACAAGAGCCGCCATTTAACCAACAGCCACCGCCTGACCAGGAGCAAGAACCACCGCCCACTCCACCCATACTACATACTACCAAGGCGAACAGGAAGAATACGACACCGACCAAGTTACCTTCAAAATTACGTTTAAAATAAGCCTGGGAGAACTGTTATGACCGTGGCTAGGTAACGGCGAATTGTCATGTGATATAATTATGTGTTTTACAAAAACGTTAATGTTTAGTGTTCTGTATTTTCGTTTTTAAAGTAATATGAAATAATAATTGTGATACTGTGTTAATTATTCCGACACAACAGGTTCGGTATCCTAAAAAATACACACTTTTTTGTTCGCTCGCTGAAATTATTATTTAAAAATTTTAGGAGCACTTTCTTTTTAAAAGGATCATACCTAAAAATCTTTATTTGTGAACAGTGTGAAGTCATTTACGTTGGTATTAGGGCGGCAGCCCAGCGTCATTTTAGGTAGTGATCCAAGCGCGTCTGCAAATCATAGTACGTTGAAGATCATGAAAAATGGTCGCAAGTTCTGAACCTGGGGATAACATGTTCAAACAACACTTTTTTTGTGTATAAAAAATCACTGTTTTAAAGTGATTTGAGTGCGTATAATCGAAAGGACAAATGAAAAACGTCGTCAGAAAGGTATTTGCAGACGGTTTCGGAGATGCAATAACCTTGCAGACGGGGTTGAAGTTGCATTATTTTTATAGATCTTATGTCATTTGAGCGCGTCTGCAATTCAAGTTAATGATTTATGTTCTTGCGTATGTCACAAAAAAAATTGGATACAATTCGGATGTGGATAAGTATTTTAATTAAGCAATTTAAATCATAGTTTTGCTAAAAAAATGGTACATACTTCAATTGTTTAATTAAAATTTGCTCTTACGATATCATTCTTTTTCATTTTTAACTAGACCGTTCGTAAATAATTTGTATGTTTTAACAAATTTTATAATGAAAATTTTCAATTATTTCAAATATTGGGGGCTCGGTGGTGTGATAATATGGACACTTTTAATATGGCATAGGTATATGTTTCCAAAGATCGGAGAAGGTGAAGGGATTCCGTTTAATGTAGTGCACAGCGAAAGACTGAATTCCGTTTTGTCTGAAATAGATGAGCTTAAGAACCGAAATTTGAAGCTCATAAAGAAGATTAATGAATTTCGAATTATGTGAGGTAACATTAGGAGACATTTTTATGCAAATCTTATTTTTAGGGATGCTATCGGTAACCAACTTCCTTCATTTCAAGTGTTCGAAAATCATACTCACCTTACAATGGACCCTACGGACAATATGAAAAACGGTCCCTCCCTAAAATTTCAAATTTTGCAAAGACGAATATTAAATAGCATAAGAGACTTGTGGTATTTCATTAACCATCAGGAAAAACAATTGCGAAAAATTAAGTCAATTCATTCAACCTTGGATCATCTCCATTCTGTGGGGATTGAACATATTCGGTAGGAAACAAATCCAACTGTAAAACATTCTGTTACATTTGTTTCAGTACTTTGTTAAGTGATACTATGGAGCTCACTAATGAAGACGGATATAATGAATGGAGAAACGAAGAAGCATCAATTTTATCTAATATAGTAAAAGAACGGTTTCATAACTTACAAAATCCTAAAAATTGTAAGGAGGCAAAGAAGCTTCTTTGTCGTGTGAATTATGTAAGTGTTTTTGTTTACGGCAACAATTAGTTATTTACATCTAGAAATGCAATTAATACAAAGTAATGCTTCTAGAATCTAAGCTACTATAACTATAATTTCTTAATCATACATCTCGACTATTGCACTCTAATTTTACCCCATCCCTCCGTGTTTTCCCGATAATGTGTTATCAGGGTTTACCTTTTCGCTACTTTATCAAACAATCGTCATGAGTCCTTTTTCCAACAAAAATTATACAGTGTGTCCCCGGATTGAGTTCACAATAGGTGAGATGGACTAAAAATTTTCGAATTGGAATTTCATATTTTGGGATTCCGCCCTGTTTGGTCTGAAACTTATTTTTTAGAATTCGCATCATTTGAGTGCTTTAATAGATCCTACTAAAGCACTCAAATGACGTTATTTGCGTGCTTTAATAGACATTTGGGTGTTTTAATAAAACCGGTACAATTTAATTTTACTAAGATGGTATTTACCGAATTAATTCATAGCAATTAATACTGTAGTTAACCTTTAAATAAATTTTAAATTGACAATTTGAAAAGTAGTAGTTCCAATCTCTAAAAATTCCCTAGATTTTGATAATGTCAAATATTTATTTAAAATTGCTTGCAAAAGGCGCAAATTCTAAAAAATAGTATAAAAAACTCATTCATAAGGCTTTTATGGCACTCATCATTAAGAAAACTTGTGGCTGCGCCACTCGTTTCCTAAACTTTGATTCGTGCCATAAAACGTACCTTATGAAACTTGTTTTTTAATATACTATTTATTTTACTTTCGATTTGTTAAAATCAAGTAGGCCTTTACAGTTGAGCAAAAATAATAATAATAATAATAATAATTTATTTTCATAATTTAAAGCATTCGATATACACAATAAATACATCGAAAGCGATAAAATAATTGTCACAGATTACATAAAGGTTACAAAAAGGTATTATTTACTTAAGTACATGACTTCACAAACAAAAAATATTCTTGTAATGAATAAAAGCAATTCGCTACCAGCAATTCTTTTAAAGTTTTTCTTTGATGCAATTTCTTTAATTTGCGTAGGTAGGGAGTTAAAGATTTTTCTGCTCACATGTGAGAAGTTTTTCTCAAATAAAGATGATTTATGAGGGATGACAGGTAATAGTTTTTTATATCTGGTATTGTATGTGTGATGGGGGATGTTGTATCTCTTCATGTGTGCATAGAGGTATGTGCATGATTCAAGGATATACGACATATGTATTGATAATTGTTAGAATCTCTTAAGTTTTTAAAATGCTCTCTACAGGATTCTCTTTTTGGTAAATTCATAATAATGCGTATGGCACGTTTTTGCAATATCAGTATTCTTTGCGTACTGTTGGAGAATTCCCAGCTGATAATGTTGTATCTAACGTGTGAATGAAATAGGAATGGTATATCATCAGTAATACCTCAGTACTACATACAGTTTTTAGAACGGTAAGAGTATAACAACATCTACGAAGTTTTAAGCAAATATTGTCTATGTGTGGTGTCCAAGAGAGATGAGAATCGAGAGTGATACCTAAAGTTTTTGTGGATGAAGAACATGGTAAACCCAAAATTGATGGTATATTATTAGTATTTCGTGCATGCCTGAAATGAACTATATCAGTCTTACCGTGATTTATAATTAAATTATTATCCTTACACCAGTTACACATTTCGTCGAATATAATTTGTGTTTCCTTTATCACGTTAGGTATAGTTGCAGACTTAATTAAAATATTAGTGTCATCGGCGTAAGACGTAACGAATATAGTATTCTGGTTAGTCTGGTCTATTAGAAATTCTGGAAGGTCGTTAACAAAAATTATAAACAAAGTCGGGCCTAGTATGGAACCCTGGGGGACTCCCGATGTAACAGAAACACACGTACTTTTTTCTCCCGAAGGCATTTCCACAATTTGAGTCCTGTTTGATAGATAAGAATGAAATAAGTTTAATGCGCCACCACGAACACCATAGTGTTGCAATTTCTTTAAAAGTAAAGTGTGATCCACCGTATCAAAGGCCGATGATAGGTCAACAAACAATCCGACTGTATAATTTGTGTGTGTTGTTAGTGCAGATAAAATACACCTGCACCATTTAAAAATTTAAAAATTTAAAAATTAAATTAAAAGTTAAATTATCTTCGAGGCCAATATGCCAAAACGCTTATCAGAATTAAAAGTATTTGAACTAAAAAATGAATTAAGTAAACGGAAAATTTCTACGACTGGTAAAAAAATTGAGTTAATAGATAAACTTAAAGATCATTTAAATTGTAGTTATGTCACTGAAAACACAGAAAGTAGTTCTTCGATTAATCATATAAAACCGAAAACTGTGCGAAAGAAATTCTGTTATGATCAAACATTGGTCTACCTTAATAGAAGGATTAGTTTTTTAGAAGCTAAAATGAAGAAATTGGTAGAGTGCAACAAAAAACTGTTTGAACTTTCCCGCGCATATTCACCGAAGATGGGTAAGCCCATTAACAAACCAAATCTAATCAAAGAACCAAACACTGCTACTATTTCTAAAGTAGAAACCGACGTGAAATCTAATAATACCAGTACCGCCAAATTGGAAAAAAATAACGTTGTTGATAAAGTTGTTGATCCATCGTTAACAAAAAATCGTAAAACCGTTCAAGTTAAAAGTTTAACAAAAAATTGTGCAACCAAATCTAAGGTGCTACTGTTAAGCGACAGTAATGGTCGTAATAGTGTCACTATGCTACAAAAATTACTACCATCTGATAAATTTAATATCCAGTGTATATTTAAGCCTAATGGTACCTGGGAAAACACCGTCGCCGATGTGGCTAATTTAGTAAATGGCTTTTCTAAAACTGATTATTTAATAATTTGGGCTGGTGCAAACAACGCTCTAAGTGGTACCACAATAAAAAACAGTATCTTAACGTCAACAGTAGCAGCTACCGCAAGTACTAATGTTATTTTTGTATCTGTTCCATTTAGTAGCTCCCGTTCTATATTAAATAAATTTGTATATAACGTAAACAAACAACTGTATGATTGTATACTAGAAAATTCTAACGACATTCGCTTTATCGACATAAATTCCTTGTTTACAAAATATGTCGCAGATCGTAGCTTACACGCTAGTGGTGATAACAAAATGTACTTGTTTAAAAATATTGCAAACACGATATTAGACGACAATAATTTTCAAGACTATAGCAACGAATACTATATCAACTCAGACAACTTGATTAATATTAAATTTAGGTAGCAATTGAGTAATACTTCTGTTGAAAATTCACCATGTACTTTATCTCATAACAAAAATTCGAAGCTTCTCTTATTAAATATCCAGTGTATCCGTAATAAAACTGATGAATTGTTCGCTTTTTTGCAAGAGCATAAGTTTCCTGCTATTGTATGTTTAACCGAACACTGGTTGTCACATGATGAATCCTTAATTATAAGTAACTATAAAACTGTGTCCATTTACAAAAGGACTGTTAAAACTCATGGCGGAACAGCTATTTTATCAGTAGATGGTTTAGAGTGCTTACCGATTTTCTTAGATGGTTTACTGTCAGAGGTCAATTTCGAATTTTCATGTATTCGTTTAGTAAACAACAGCACCTCAAACATTTACATTTACATTATATGCATTTATAGATCACCATCAGGTGATTTTGATATTTTCATTCGCAATCTTGTAACCTTACTATCTCATTTTAGTTCTAATGACATAATCATTTTAACAGGCGACTTGAATATAAATTTTACGGAAAACTCTTCGAAAGTAATAATGCTAAACAATGTGTTTTTATCTTTTAACTTAACTATGCGTGTCCATTGTCCAACCCGAGTCACATCAGTAAGTATGACAACTATAGACTATATCTGCACAAACTTACCCGAGACTAATGAAGCATTAGTTATAAATTCAGGCCTTTCTGACCATGAAGCATTGTTTTTTGAATTTAAATATTACTTGCAAAAAAAAACAAAAACTACCGTTGGTAGGAAATTTAGCCCAACAAATTTTAATAGATTTAGAAAATCTCTCGAAAACTTTAACTGGAATGATCTCCTTGTTGGTACTGTCGATGATAAAATGGATGCGTATACTTCAATCATAGTTAATAAATGTAACTTGGCGTTTCCTACACAATGTACTAAAATCAGAGTACAAAAATCATGGTTGACCAAAGGACTAATAATATCACTAAAAAATAAACGCTTCTTAAGCTATGCGAAAACATTTTTTGATGATATATGGTTCCATAAATATTTTTCAACTTATAAAAAAATATTAAAAGCACTAATTTCCTTATCAAAAAGGCGAATCACTGCCATTCGCTTACGTAGATCTAAGAACACCGCTAAAGAAATATGGAAAATAGTAAATGAGTGTACAAACTACAAGAGACCCGTTCATGACTTAAAACCAAACCTCATAGTCAACGGAAAACCATTGACAAACCCTTACGAGATTTCTGAGTGCTTTAACAAATTTTTCTCGGAATATGCCAGCAAATTGATTGGTAATATTGACACCAAATCAACTACACCCCCTCTCAACAATATTGTAACCAATTCAAATTTCTTTGCTTTTCCGACAGACCTAAGTGAACTAAATATTGTCATCAATAAATTAAGAAATAAAGATTCCTCTGGCATAGATGGTATTCCATTAAAAATAATACGAAACCTTCCAATTTCTTCCTTAAAAGCCTTATGCACCATAATTAATGACTCATTCCTTCAAGGAATATTTCCTTCGTGTCTAAAAAAGGCAATAGTTGTCCCTTTACACAAAGGTAGTAAATCGAACTCGCCTTCGGATTTCAGACCGATTTCACTACTTCCATGCTTCTCTAAAATAATTGAGTCGCTTATGTTTTCAAGAATGTCTTCGTTTATAAGTAAACATAACCTAATATCTAGGTTACAGTATGGGTTTCAACCAGGAAAAAACACGCAAGATGCAATCTTCCATTATACAAATTACATCTATAAACACTTAAACGACAATCAATTTACCGTCTCTGTATTATGTGATTTGGCTAAGGCTTTTGACTGCGTGAATCATTCACTCTTGCTAGCAAAGCTAGAAGCATATGGATTCCGCGGAAACTCGTACAATTGGTTCCAATCATATTTGAAAAATCGTACTCAACTAGTTCGAATAACAGTTGAACACAATAGCTTTTACTCTAATCCCTTGCCGATCCAACATGGAGTTCCGCAAGGCTCTATCCTGGGGCCTGTCCTTTTTATCTTATTTATTAATGACTTCTGTAGGTTACCTATAGACGCCAATATAGTTTTATTCGCCGACGACACCTCAATCACCTGGAGCAATAACAATCCATTTGAATTACAACGAAAAATAAATGCGGATCTAGTGGTCATAAAACAATGGTTCGAAAATAATAAATTAACTTTAAATCTAAATAAAACTACATTCATAAATTATAAACGCTGTCATAATTTTGATCTTAAGCTAGATCATGTCAATATTGTGGAGTCTCGTCATTGTAAATTCTTAGGACTTACAATTGACTCAAACCTGATGTGGACTGTTCATATTCAAAATTTGTCTAAAGTTCTGTCATCTGCCTGTTTCGCTCTTCGTACCTGTAGTAGCAAAATGGATAATAAGCTACTACGAATGATTTACTTCTCTCTATTTGAATCGCGTCTGAGGTATGGAATTGCCTTTTGGGGGTTTACCTCAAATGAGAACCTAAATCTATTATTCAAAATTCAAAAGCGAGCTATAAGAATAATAAATCATGCACCTGATAGAACGTCGTGTCGTGAGTTATTTATTAAAACTAATGTATTAACTATTTTCTCATTGTTTATTTTAGAAACTTTGTGTATCATGTTTAAGCACCGACATTACCAGCAAACTGGGCAAGATCATCATAGTTATGATACGCGTCAAAAGTCACATCTTTATCTACCTCAACCTAATACTAACTTGTGTAAGAAGTCCATATTCTATATGGGCAAAATGTTTTTTAATAAATTACCTAATGACCTCCGGAATTGTGCAAATATAGGTCAATTTAAAAAAGTAATAAAACATGTTCTGGTCAATGAAGCGCTTTATTCTTTAGAAGAGTTTTTTCAAATGAAATTTTAATGTGTTTATGTAAAACGATATTTACTGTTTGTGTTTACTGTATCTATTATTTATTTCATTGTGTGTAATTTTCTTTGGCTATATTCAATAGTAACTGTACCTATTTTGGTGTTAATAAATACTACTACTACTACTACTACTATACTGACCACGATCCACAGCGGATGCTACTTCCGATACAAATTCGCACAAAGCGGTGTCGGTCGATTTATTCTTTACGAAGCCATGTTGATGGCAGTTAATAATATTTATGTGTTGTAGGTATTGCGTTAGCTGATGATTAATGGCGTATTCAAAGACCTTAGAAAAACACGTGAGCAAACTGATGGGCCTATAATTACCAATACAGTGGGGGTCGTTTTTCTTAAACAAAGGTTTAACCACCGCACATTTAAGTTGTGTAGGAAAGACGCCGGTTATAAAAATTAAATTCATAATGTGGCACAAAGGACTGGCAACTGCGTGTTTGCATGTCTTTAAGAGATTAGACGACACTTCGTCGATACCGTATGATGCAGATGGTTTCAAGGAGTTAATAATGGAAACTATATCTAAAGGAATGAGTGGCTTGAAAAATAGAGAAGAAGAAGAAAGCAATGGAGCGCTGTGAGATGCTGGAGAGAGGTTAACATTTGCATTAACATGTTTGAATGACTTTGAAAAGTGACAACTGAACATATTCGCGGCTTCCTGATCCGTTATTCCGTTATTTGTCAATTTCGTTTCAGGTAAAGTACCTTTTCCGTTGATAGTACGCCAAAGTGTCACTAAGAAAAGTTGGTCAGAATGAAAAGTCATAGCGTTATACAAATTTTCAGACTGATCGGCCTACTTTGATAATAGAAGTGGAAAATAGGAGAGAAATAAACTATAAACTTAAATAAGAACTAAGGAACAAGTAATTTGAAACTTACTGAGATAAGTAATCAATTTTAGAACAAATACTTCAAAGTTTTGACGCGTATCTAAGGTAACAACAGTAAAGATAATAAAAGCGGATTTTATCGAAGTAGGCCGATCATTCTGAAAATTTGCATAACGCCCTAACTTTTTATTCTGAACAACCTTTCTTTGTGACACTTTGGCGTAAAAAGGCCTACTTGATTTTAACAAATCGAAAGCAAACTAAAAATAAGTTTCAGAACAAGCAGGGCGGAATCCCAAAATATGAAATTCCAATTCGAAAATTTTTGATCCATCACACTTTCTTTTTGATTCTACTTTTTAAAAAAACAGTAAAGTGCTTTTAATTTAATCGGTAAGTAATCCAACAGAAATGCGGCTACGGTTGTCAAATACACCACATTCTGTCATGCTTTATGGTAGCGTATGGTTTAAACAGAACTGTCATACTGGAATCGAAAGGATGGAGCTATAACCCTGGAGGTTGGGAAGAGATATTCAAACCTCAAAGTAGGTACGTGGTTTTATAAATCGACTGAGCCATTGCCAAATGACAAATGGGGGACAATTTGAACACTTACTTTATAATTACTTAGTTATTAATTTGTTTTTAGTGATAAGATTTTGATAACATATCCCTCACGTGGTTGACTTGATAAATATATAAAATGTATTATTTTTAAATCCATATGCCGATATGCGGAGGATACTCATTTTGCTTAACAATGACTATTTTGAATTTTCCATGCTTTTTTGCGCGATTGTTGTTACGCCGCAGATAAAATTAAAGCTCTATATTGTTTAAAAAATAATGTTTCCGAGAATTAAACTTAAAAAAAGGATTGCGCTAGTGAATTTTTTATCACGTAAATATTCTTATCATTACCATAAATCACGTTTACCTACATTTGCTCTAACGATATCATTCTTTTTCATTTTTAACTAGACCGTTCGTAAATAATTTGTATGTTTTAACAAATTTTATAATGAGAATTTTCAATTTTTCCAAATATTGGGGGCTCGGTGTTGTGATAATATGGACACTTTTAATATGGCATAGGTATATGTTTCCAAAGATCGGAGAAGGTGAAGGGATTACGTTTAATGCAGTGCACAGCGAAAGACTGAATTCCATTTTGTCTGAAATACATGAGCTTAAGAACCGAAATTTGAAGCTTATAAAGAAGCTTAATGATCTTCGAATTATGTGAGGTAACATTAGGAGACATTTTTATGCAAATCTTATTTTTAGCGATGCTATTGGTAACCAACTTACTTCATTTCAAGGGCTCGAAAATCATACTCGCCTTAGAATGGACCCTACGGACAATATGAAAAACGGTCCCTCCCTAAAATTTCAAATTTTGCAAAGACGAATATTAAATAGCATAAGAGACTTCTGGTATTTCATTAGCCATCAGGAAAAACAATTGCGAAAAATTAAGTCAATTCATTCAACCTTGGATCATCTCCATTCTGTGGGGATTGAACATATTCGGTAGGAAACAAATCCAACTGTAAAACATTCTGTTACATTTGTTTCAGTACTTTGCTAAGTGATACTATGGATCTCACTGATGAAGACGGATATAATGAATGGAGAAACGAAGAAGCATCAATTTTATCTAATATAGTAAAAGAACGGTTTCATAACTTACAAAATCCTAAAAATTGTAAGGAGGCAAAGAAGCTTGTTTGTCGTGTGAATTATGTAAGTATTTTGTTTACGGCAACAATTAGTTACTTATTTACATCTAATGGTAGATATAATTTTATATACCTATAGATAAACTATATTAATATTCCTAAACAATAATCTATTGATCCATTCTTTATGCATACCTAGGATACATTTATTTACTTTTAATACTCCGTTTATGACGTTTATGATACGTCCCTAGGAATGATGTTTAGTGATTATACGTTCATCGGTCAGTTTAGGAAGGTTATCGTTATTATGTCGTTGAAATGTAATTTCTAATTCTAAGGCTTTCCAATTGAGCATTATTTGAGACCAGCCCGTATCATTGTAGAGTGGTAGATTCAATTGATGTGTAGTCTCTTCGTTGCTGGAAAGTTGAACGTTTTTGCTTGTATCATTTATTGCGGATTCACTATCATCTCTCTTATTTCTGTGAGATGGACATAGTTTACTGCTACGTTAGCTTATTATGAAGAACGATATGCACTTTTACAGTAGATAACTTTCCACAATTTGTCCTCTGTCCTGGTTGAACTGTGTTTTGCATTAAAATCACAACCATCATGTCCATTTCATTTGGAAAACCTTCACTATTGATGGCGTTACGTTACAAAGGGGTACGAAAGAAACTCCTGCGTCAGTGCTTTTATTTATAGTACCCGTTTCAACAACAAGACTGTTTACGAAACTTGGACGTCATTTTATGATATTTGCAAGTTGCAAACATCATCTATATAAATAAGATAATTGTAACTGAGCTTAGGGTAAGGGGGCGCGTGACTACGTAACTTCCATCAAGATAATCATAATTTATTACTGTATAAGCAGTGAATTGTTTACTGCGCAGTGATTCCCAGTATTGTTATCACCACTACTGGTACTTATTAGCAGTGGCTAATAGTGCGAAGACGATTTGCTTTCCTAATTCAATGAAATAACCATTGCTGCCCCTGCTGTGCAATAAACACTCTCCCTCTTACTCTCCAAGCTTTCACTCTGAATCTGATAGAAAAGTCATTTTACCCCATCCCTCCGTGTTTTCCCTACAATATGTTATCAGAGTTTACCTTTTCGCTACTTTATCAAACAATCGTCATGAGTCCTTCTTTTTCCAACAAAAATTGTATATATTTATAGGCGTAGAATGGAGAACATTTCTTTTTCCTTCTACCTTTTAAAAAAACAGAAAACTGCTTTAATTTAATTTAATGTAATTTAATCAATAAGTAATCCAACAGCCATGCGGCTACGGTTGTCAAATACACCACATTCTGTCATGCTTTATGGTAGCGTATGGTTTAAAAAGAACTCTCATACTGGAATCGAAAGGATGGAGCTATAACCGTGCAGGTTGGGAAGAGATATTCAAACCTGTAAGTGAAACCTGTACAGCGAAAAATGGCTCGCGTGATGTTTGGCCAGGTAAACGCTCCGAACAAACCATTCATTCGTTTAATCCATTGAACTGTATGCTATAAGCAACTGGAAGGGATACGGGCGATTGCAATGCATTATAGGCGTTGAAACTGACAAATACAATGCGAAGTAGGTGTTTCTGTCGCCTTCTAGCTTACCGAGGTAGTTAAGCAGATGAGAGAGATAACTGCCGCATCGCTCCCTGTCATCGTTTGTATAACGTTGCGTGCGAAAGAAAAAGATAGAGCTCCCTATATGTTGGGCTTCAGTGTTACTTATGCGCCTTTCCTTTCCAGTTGCTTTAGCATACAGTTCAATGGTTTAATCGATTTCCGATTGCACTACTTATATGGATAACTATTGTATATAAACAAATTTGTTCATTTTATTGTTGTAGGTACAAACACTTCCCAGATAATTTCCATTCCTGCTAACACATATTTTAACCCAAGACCGAAATTTATCCCTTTAGCAGTACCCGCAGATCTGGCTCCACGATTACTACGTTTGCACGGTAATCCAATTGTGTGGTGGATTGGACAAGTACTGAGGTATATATTGAGGTATCAAGACGACACTTTCGACTATATACGTAACATGGTAGATAGCCTGCACTTAAGGGATCCAATTGTTGGGTATGTAACGTACATATATTTAAGCGTTACAAGATTGTGTATGTCATAGGGTGCACGTGCGGCGTACTGATAAAATTGGAACCGAAGCAAGATTTCACAGTATTGAAGAATATATGGAGGAAGTGGACGCATACTATGATCAATTAGCATTAAAACGAAATATATCTAGAAGAAGAATATATTTGGCAACAGAAGAAGTTAATGTTACTTTAGAAGCCAAACGAAAATATCCACACTATGACATAATTCTCAATCCAAATAAAACATGGACCCATCAAAATCCTCTTCACACGTCGGACAGTTTAATCGATATTCTATTGGACGTATATATATTGTCAACATCCAATTTTTTGGTTTGCACGTTTTCCTCAAACGTAAGTGTTTTAAAATGTATAATTCACATGCTATCAGTCACACACCAAATGACATGGAAGTTGCTAATTTTGTTTGTCCACGACTACGGTATAATTTAGTCCTTACATGTCTCGGCAGACAATAGTAATAGCATTCATTAAACACTCATTTTCATTATTCACGGTTAGTGTCATTAGCAACGGGAGTAATGAATATTACACACTGTTATTTTATATATTGTCATGGTAACCGCCCAATACAGTCAATCAAGGGTGTCGGTTGTCATGGGTATCCGTTAAATACATTCAATCAAGGGTGTCGGTTTGTAGAGAAGAATTTTCAGATACTTGACAGATCAAAATGTCCGTGTTAATTTTAAATGAAATAAGTATTTGAATTAAATTAAAAATATTTGTAGTCGTGGACAAAGCATAGTATACAACTCGCATATAAGGACTATTAATCACTCGAACGATTTGCTTCACTCACCTGCGGCTCGTTTCGCATAAGTTCGTTCTCGTTATTAATAGCATCCCTTATATGCTCGTTGTTTTATTATTATTACTATTACTCCATTATTGTGACAAGTGTCATCGTGCGACTTATCGCATATTTCTTAATCAGTGAATTCTTTTAGGTTTGCAGATTAGCATATGAGTTAATGCAAACCTATTACCCAGATGCATCAGCAAGATTTAGAACTTTGGATCGTGTGTACTTTTATTCACAGCAATTGAACAATAAACGGAGAGTGGTATTACCACACAAAAAAAGTGATAAAACTGAAATCGATCTCAAAGTTGGCGACATGGTTGATTTGTCCCGTAATCACTGGAATGGTTTTTGTTTAGGAATAAACCTGCGTACAAACGAGTCCGGCCTATTTCCATCGTTTAAAGTTGAAATTGAACCCGAAATTGTAGAATTTCCTACGTATTTATAATATAACAGGAAAATGTACTTATCTGATTAATGATGGAAATTTTTGTAGGTATATGTTGTTTAATATCTTATGAGGCATGTTTTTATAAACGTGTAAAACTAGTGAATGATTTATTACATGCAAGTACAAACTACTTCTACCCTTCTTCGTAATCACCATTCACTTTTATTATAGTTTTACGCTTGCAACAGCTTCTATTCCATGTTTTGAAAATGTAGGGAATTATATCGCCACTGGAAATGAGACCTGAACTTGATTTATAAATTCAGAAAACGAATGTCGGTATTTGTCTTCTCGCCAAGTAAAAAAGTTCGTGCAATGCCAATCTACCCAAATACTTTTGGTCAATCTGTCCTGGAATAACAATCTCATCATAGTGATTAATTTTACGGGATGATAAAGAACGATCAATGCTGAACGATATTTGCTTAAATCGACGAATCACCCAACACATAGCCTGTGGTTCGTTATCCTAAAAAATACACACTTTTTTGTTCGCTCGCTGAAATTATTATTAAAAGATTTTAGGAGCACTTTCTTTTTAAGAGGATCATGCCTAAAAATCTTTATTTGTGAGCAGTGTGAAGTCAATTACGTTGGTATGTGTCTACATAATTTGAGGAGTTGCACTTAATACGATTCTGTAATACAAAGAAGATAGTTGCTTTGATTGGAAAAGAATTTGAAAAGAAATTACAACACCACTTCTTTTTTAGGTCAATGCTATTGAGAAAGGAAAGAACCTGAGTAAAATAGGAAGGAAAGGTAGGTATTGATTAATATTAATATTAAATGACTACGTGTAATCAAGGAAGCACGGTGTAACGTATAGAAATACCTAACTGGAAAACGGAAAACGTTGCAGTGCAATGCTATAATTTTGATGGTGAATAAATGCCAAAAGAGAGGTTGTTTCAAAAAGTATTAGGTTTAAATAAAGGAATTGACGGAAGCTATAGCAAGAAATTGAATGACAAAAGACACGTACACGAAAATATGATGGAAAATAAGAAACGAAGGAGTATACAGTGCTCGCCCAAAAGTCGTCACCAAATGGATTTTTTTTTATTTTTGATTTTTTTAAAAATTTTTTTACGGCAATAATTTGTGCTAGTTTGAAAACCTATTTAACTCCTATTAGATATACAGAGTGATTTTCACTTAGCTAGGAAATGGCGTTTTTCGAAATTGCCTAAATGGAGAACAATACGAAATCTCTGAAATCAATGTAGTACACATCATCATACGAAGATTTCAAAAAAAGTTTTGCCGTGTAAAATTTTACGGCGATCCGAATAGTTTTTTTTTTTTTTTTTTTTATTTCCTTTAAAACAAATACAGTTTTTGTATAGGAATCGTCAGCAATGGTTATACAAAGTACATTTTAAATAATTATCACAATAACAGTAACAGATAAGCTAACATTAAGATAACAAGTAAGTGTAACTACAAAGAGAAGGAAGACAGCAAGTATATATCACAGCATATCATAAGTACTCATCTACTTTATAAAAACATTTATCTACAAAAAATTCCTTAAGTAGTTTTTTAAATATATTGGAAGTGCATGTTTTAATATCAGTTGGTAATAAGTTAAATGCTCTCTGAGCCAGAAACAACGGTGTTTTGTATGCTGCACATGTTCTAGCAAAGGGTACGTAGAAATTATGATTATAACGTGTTTGAATATTATGAATGTTTTTACAATTTTTAAATTTTTCTTTATTGGTATAGGCATAAACACAGAGTTCGAAAAGAAAAAGACTTGGTAAAGTGAGTATTTTATATTTTCTAAATATATTAACACAGCTGTGTGTTCTGGGTACTTTTTCTATACATCTGAGCGCACGCTTTTGAACAATAAAGACAGAATGCGAGTTGGCCGATCATCCCCAAAAGATATGCCATATCTTATTCTTGACTCAATTTGTGCGTAGTAAACCCTTATTAATTGATCTTTACTTAACACCGAGGAGAGATTTCGTAGTAAGTATGTGGCTGAGTTTAGTTTTGATGCTAGTTGTCGACAATGACATCGCCAGTCCAACGAATCGTCTAGATGTAGCCCTAGAAACTTTGTATTGTGTACATTTGTAATTTTCATGTTATCCACACCTATTGATATTTCTTCTTTTTTTTAGCTTTATTAAAGTTTAGAAAAACTGTTTTTGTGGTATTTAAGAAGATTCCGTGATCGCTTAACCATTTCTGAAGTGCCTTTAGTGTTTCGTTGCTTTTTTTTTTGTCCGTAATTAAATTATTAAGTTGCCCTAAAATTGGCGAGAGCCGATCACATGCCGAACGTTTCCGAGTTTCCCGATGGCACAGTGACGTCACAACCCATACAGGACCTGTTGATTCTGGCTTGCGGAGTTGTTTTTTTTACGATTTTCAACTGTTTTCACGGAATATAAACACTAGGTGAGTGGTTTTTTTAATTACATAATTTGTTGATGAATTGAAAACAAAAGGACACTTGAATATCTTGCACACAAAACTATTTCTGTGGCCATATATAAGTGGTCGATTTGCAGACCGGATCAACGCCGCCGGTTAATACAAAATCATTATTAATTATTTCTTGTCTTTATCATCATATTCGGTTTTATCACTTTAAGAACATAAGTCGGTATGCCTAAAAATTAGAAAAATAAGTTCACCGATTTCTTAATGCTGTTTTATCACAGAATGTAGATGCTGTTTACTAGGTCAGGTTAAGGAAAGAAAAGTTGTTTTGCACTTCAACAAAACAATTCTTGTGTTTGGTATACCTCGGAACTGGAAATTTACAGATAAAACCTTATAAATGCTACAAACCACGTTCTTACTCGTTTTTATTGTTTGAAGGGTATAAGACGATAAATACGATAACACAGTCAATAATTATATTTTATTACCACTTTCTTCTAAAACGTAAGTACAAGAAATAATAAACACACGGTGTAATGAGAAACGTAGTAAACAAACCGACGCAATGTTTACGTTTAGCTACGCCGGTCCCAGAACCTCGAGAAATTTATAAAAGTTCCCCAATGGTATTTTGGGAGACATATTTTAATTGTAGTTTAGAGCGTTAATTACTTTATTACGTTATCAAACAATAAATTATGTTACTAAGATGTTCCACTGCACATTATGATGAGCAAGAAAGGTTAGGACGGGTGTCTCCCGGTCACGATTTCTCACTACCCAAAGAAATATACTTGACATTAAATAACATCCTTTAAAACCAACAATATAATTGTTTATAAAATGGTAAAATACAACGAAAAACTACATAAATACAAGATAAAAACGACTAAAAACACTGGTCTCCATACGCTCCGTACATTGCCGTGTGGGACGTGACGTCACAGGACCTTAGTAGGGCATGGTCGGAAACGTTCGGGCTGTGCTCGGGTCCAGCTGATAACGAAGCAACTTTAAAGCGCTATTGCTAAGGAACGGCTGGTCGTAGACGACTATTTCTTGGGGGGGAATGATTCATTATGATTCCTCTATGAGAAAAAATGGTTTCCAAAAAATCGTATTTTTCCCCATTCTAAAAGTGCTATTTTTCGTAAATTAAGCAAGATTTCAATGAGATTTTTTCATCGTCTGTCAATGGGCTCATTTAAGATTTTTTTTTTAATTAACCAATCGAAAGATTTTACAATTTTATGAGTCCCTGCAAAAAATAAGAATTTTTCAGAACGTACAAATGACTTTAAAATAATAAAAACCCGAGCGCTCGAGCTTCGACGCGAGATTGCACTGTGACGTCAGTAAATATGATTTCATAAATGCTCATATTAATATCGGTCAGCCTCCATACGTTAACGTTATTTAATACCGTTATCGACGACCTTTCCTTATTTATGAAAGTAAATTTTGTATATTACATGATCTGAGGATTTATTGACAATATTTCCATGGCAGACACGGGAAAGAAGTTACAAGTACATTTTAAATTTTCTGCCACATTGTAAAAATCTAAACAACTTTTTATCTTACCGTTTGCGGTATTTCTTGTTTGCTATCTATTTACATGTTAAAGAACAACACTTTCTGTTAACAAGGGAAGGTCCAGCTCTGGGTGGTTTATATTATACTATACCGCCACCGCAAAGATTTGTCTCAATAAAGTTATTAGTTTAATACTACTAAGCTTTACTGTCTTATTTCTCAACAATGAGTGTATTTTACCGACAAATAGGTTCTGCTTTTCACGCCTTCAAAATTTAATTATGTTGATCTAGCTGTAGCGTATAGTCAGTGAACTCTAAGTTATATTAGAGTTTACTGCGTATAGTATGTAAGTGTAGAAATCCAAAAATGTCGCAGAGTATTGTATAATCCTAATACTTATAGTTATAATAATGTTAAACTCCTACGGGGCTAATACACATTTTAAAGATTACATTACAACCTTGCAAAGGTCAGGTGGTGTGTACTGAGGGACAAATAATTTAATTTTCAGCTTTAACTGTGACATAATAATATGTAAAACATTAACTTAGTTTTACATTTTAACTCCTCTCATTTCTGTGCTTATAAAATCATAACTTTTATTAAAATACTTCATGACCATAAATAAGTCTACTTGCGGTAAATTTGAAGAGTCAGCTTTGATAAAATTAGCTTCACACATGTTCTTCAAACAAACAATATATTATAATTTATAAAATACAAAATAGCCGCAGAATGGGACAACAGCGATGGCTTTATGAGAATGAAAACGCGTTAAAATATGCAGGCGCAAGACTGGTGTTTTACGATTTCATATTTTGTGACGTCACAACTCTCAGCGTCTGTATCGAGAAGCGCTCGTATTTAAAATGTTATAACTTGTGAACGGCTATCGGATTGATTTGAAATTTTCAGGATTATTTAGTGTTTAAGGATTTTATATGTTAAAAAATGTTGAACCATTTCCATGGTTCATTAAATGAGCCCATTTTAGCTTACCGAACAATCTAGCATGACCAGAAAATATTTTTTTTCTTTAACTTCCGCTAAAACTAAAGTTTTAATTTTTTCTAACATTTTCAAATTTTCACATACCAAGACATGATTTCAAAATTCAATTTGATTTCGTTAAAAACGTTAAAGATTTATGATTGGAAAAAACAATAGAAATTGCTAATTATTCCTTTAGGTTTGTTATTATTTACAGAAAAGTAATATTGTTGCATATAATCTTTACGTTTTTGGTGCAACATACTTTATGGGAGAAATGTTCTTGAATGAATTAGAATGATACTGAATATCTGTTTACGTGGCTTCTAAATACTCTAATTTACCCTTACCGATTAATTACTTTCACAAAAATCTTGTAAATGTTGTTTTACAGTTGCCCAAATGAGGAGATTTTTCTTTATTCAGTTTACATGATTCGGTCAATTAAATAGTGAAACAATAATCCACAGCCGTCTCATATTCTGTCTACTTAATTGACTGAAACATGTATTAAACTGAATAAAGAATCTGGCCCAATATTGTTTGTGTCTGTGTCAATAAAAGTAATGTAAACTTTGACCCAATGACGATCTACATTCTTCATATTATGGAAAATGACATAGGTACATGCTTTACATGTTGTTCTCACGATGTTGTAAGCTCTAATCCTTCTGTTGTAATTGTATTTGCGAATAAATGTAGTAATTCGTTATAGTGACTTCATGTCTCAAAATGTTTTGCAAAACTGCTTTTATACACAGCTTCAGAGAAACTGTTGAAAAGGACTTCAAGACGTGAATGTCACATTTTGTGGATTTCTAATTTCTAATTATAAAAGTCAATTTCCTTCCCTCCACTTGCTCAACGTCAACCACCCGATTTCCTCGAATCTGTATCAGTATTAAGGTGGTTGTTATCTAAAAATGACGGTTGAATATTTTTTTGAACATTGTATTATTATAATTAGTAGATTTTAGTTAATTAGGTATCATTTTCTTCATGTTAACATTATCATTTTCTTATTATTTAGATAAATATCATTCTTGCACATTTTTGGGTTTATAGGGAATTCTGAGGTCAGAGGTAATCTATCTTTATCCCAGGTCGTAGTTCATCATGCAGGTATAAGATAAATGATAGGTAAAAGTTATAAATATTCCGATACGTTTTAATCTGTATCTTTTCGATTCGAAACTTCGTTGTGTGAGCTACCTCTTACTGCTACAGTTTCAGTAATTGAGTTTGATAAATAGTTAATATCGTCAAGTAAGTACTTGGATCATATTTGCTGAAATTTGTAGGGTATTAAGTAATATTGTAATGTGTACAATATACCTTTGGTAAACCCAGTCTTCGTAAGACTAGCACTATAATATTTTGGTACAGCCCATATCAAGGGTAAGCGAAGAATCATTTTATCTTTTATCGTAATTATCTTGTGTATCTTGACGTAGGTTTTTAATTGATGCTGTTATTAATCTGAAAATTTACCTACGGAATCAACGATTAATTCAACTTCAAAATCAAGTTTTCTACGTTCCGGTATTTTTGGAATTCAATCACATCATCCGGAAGCATTCGTCTCTGATATCATTTCATTTGGCTGACGACTACAAGAAAGGTAGTACTGCATCCTGAAGTTCATCGAAAGGTCAGATCTATTATATTAAACCTACTTACCGGTTACACCATTATCTTTCATCTTGTTTTAAAGACTTTATCATTATTCGTATTATTTTTTCTTGCATCGCATATCATTATGTAATTATTATTCGTACATTGATTTCGATATTTATCTTAGACCATATACACTTATGGACTGTTAATACTCTGTCTTACACAATAAGTGACAAACGCGACAAGATGTAATAAAAGAGATCGATATACTTATGATTCCTTTCTAGTGGCGGAAATGATTAGTGCGCATGTTAGTATCCATAGTAAATAACAGAGAAAAACTCACAGCCTCCCCTTGAAAACAGTATATATTTAAATAAAGTTGATGACGATGGACGAAGATGAAGTTTTATGTTTTTAGGTATAAGTACCGAAGTACTGAAACTGACGCCAATTCAAAACGTCCGGGTTAAAATGTTGAAATTAGGTGGACGCTGACACAGCTTATCCAATGATAGCCTACTGTGTCTAGTCGTCTCAGTCGAAGTAATGATGAATGAAAATTAAAATTTAAATAGGTATGGGAATTAATGGCAACATGTTTCGACGCCTTACTGGTGTCATTATCAAGCCAACTATCGGTTAAGTTAAAAGAGCTGAAAAAATTTGAATTAAAAAAAGATACTTAACACTACTCACTAACTCACCATGAGTAAAAAGTTAAATTAAAGGTTGATGAATAAATACATTAAATTTTGGGTGTTGTAAAATACATAAAATGTTCTGAAAAATAATAGTTTAGGTTATAAAACGTGCTATTCTTTGTTGACTTACCTGAAAGGGAAAAAAACAAATCAATAACAAAATAATTAAATAAGAGCACTACTCCCTTAAGGGGAATTGGAAAATTAACAGGAACATCATTGATAACCTGGATAAAACCAGATAATTAAATAAGTAGACAAGAAACAACGACTGTCACACAAAGAATCAACAGGTTATGAAACCTAAACGGTATAACTAGATGGCGAATAAATTTAGTAAAATTACAAAATACGGGGTGAATCGAAAAAATATTTAAAGGTTTACAAACAAATTGAAAATATGTAGTCTAGTCGAAAGTCAATAAAGAATACATATGTAGTCTTGACGAAAAAAAGTGCCTGAAGAACGTGGAAATTATCTTTTCTATTTTCATAAATAAGCGAGATATGGCCATAAAATAAAAACTCGAAAATATGAACTTTTGGCCATAACTCGAAAACAAATGACGTTAGCCAAAGTTGAAATGCACCATTGAGTTCTTCTCAAAAAAAAAGGTCGAGGATGCGCGGTTCATTTTTCATACGACCTATAGTTTACAAGATTCCCTATTAAAAACATTGAAATTTGGCCACTCTGTATATAGCTGATCTGCTATCTCGTTCATATTCGAATAATGAACTGGTAGACGATAGTTGGAGTGATGAAATTGTACACTCTATTAGTACAAGTCGTAATATCACAGATACGAAAAGGACTGAATTTCAAAAGTACACAAATTCAGATCGTATACTCAAAGAAATCAAAGAATATCATTATAATGGCTGGCCACGAAATAAAAATTTAATTTCAGAAGGTGCAAAAGCATATTACAGATTCCAAAACGAAATTTCATGTGAGGAAGGATTACTTTTCTGAATTTTAGAATAATAGTGGCATCAGCACTAAAGACATACGTATTAAAATTATTACATGAATCACACATGGGTATAGTAAAAACAAAGTCTAGAGCTCGTGATACAATTTTCTGGCCAGGGGTAATGACAGAAATAGAAATTTAATAACCCGATGTACAGTATGTGAAAAATATCAAAACATAAATCGGAAAGAACCATTACCCATGACATTCCAGATATTCCTTTTAATAAAGTTGGTTGTGATATTCTTGAATTTGCAGGAAAGGATTATCTGGTAATGCAAGACTACTTTACAAAATGGCTGGAACTAATTCCATTATCTAGAAAAAACTCAACTGAAATAATTTCGAAATTTAAAATGGTGTTTGCCACACATGGCATCCCAAAACAAATTATCAGTGACAATATGCCGTTTAACTCTCGAGAATGTAAGGAATTTTCCAATAAATGGAACTTTGAAATCGTTACAAGTTCACCAAGGTACCCGAGAAGTAATGGCCAAGCTGAAAGAGCAGTAGGTATAGCAAAAAAGATGTTAGGTAAATGTAAGGATAGGGGAATAGACATTGAAAGAGCTCTCCTTGAATTTAGAAATACTCCCATTGGTGGATTAAACGTGTCTCCGGCCCAATTATTGTTTAGTCGTCGAATGAGAACTAAATTGCCAGTACACTCGAGTCTTTTAAAGCCAACCATAGTAGAAGGGGCACATAAACCAATAGAAATGAAGCAACTTCAATATAAACAGTTCTTTGACAGGAACACTGCATTGAAACCAGAGTTAAAGTGTGGTGATAATGCAGTAATGTATAACTCAAATCACTGGATGATCAATTGACTGTCCAAAAGGGCAGTCCCTCCTCAAATAATATCAAGTTAAATTTAGATGAGAATTGTGGTGCCAATACATCTGGTAGTAACTCTGCAGTTACTAGAAGGAATGATGTTGAGAGTGGTGTGACTACACGTAGTGGAAGGTTAATAAAACCGCCAGTTAAGTATTAAGGATTTTGTTTCATAAGAGGGAAGGTGTAATGTATATAGTATTGTGAAGGTAGAATAGACACAGCAAGTGACGCTGAGAAAGGATTCTGATTGTACGTAAATGTAGACCGATAATTAATAAATAAAGTTGGGGCCATTGAATAAAGAATAGAGAGGAAGGAGAGTATCGTATCATTGCTGCATAAAAATTGGTGACGGAAGTTCGGCCATTTGTACACCACTGTTGAGTCATCTTTGTTTACATTTTGGTCGTGTTGACAATTCACCATAACCTGCAAAATTTGAAATATTCATTTGTTGATTGTTACAGTCACTGAACTCCAATTTAAGGCATCTGCATCACGGGATCATATATTTCGCTTGGAGTACAAACATAACCTTTACTGCCCTTTACTTGTTTAAAAAATTTATTTTGTTCGATCGATATTTCATTCAAGTGGATCGCAGCCCTTAAAAGAAGCGATAACTGAATTAAAACTTAAATAACGGTCGTGTATGTTCGAGACATTTTATAGCAGGTACATTTATGAGATCATAAATCATAATGTTCTCATAAAATAAAATCCGAACGTTAAAGGGCCCCATTCATGTTGAGATAGGTATCGATACATGTCGCAAGTATCAGTAATCAGTATAGAGAGACAAATCTCGACGTGTATGTGGAAGTATCAGTATCGCAGTCTCAGTAATCCGCTTGTCTAGTTGTTTGTCGCACTGCACTGCGACCGTGTATGTGCTGGTATCATATTAGGTGTCGTACAACACAGTAGTTTTGCATTTAGTTATTGCAAGGGTATTGCAGAAAATCGTCAATTTTGGGAGGACTTCCTCTTCGGCATCAAACAATAATAATTTTGTCCATACTCTCTTTCGTCGACGATTTTCTTATAAGCACTCCATTAATACTACTGATGAAGCTGCTATTACAGCTTAAGGAGGAACCGTTTCACTTCTATATGAAAAACACGAAATATGTATGCACATTTCGAAAACTAGTATCATTACAAACCTGTGTGAATGGAGCTCTCCGTTTGAGACAAATCTCAGATACATGTATCGCTGCATGTCGCGATACACATATCGATACCAATCTCAATGTGAATGGGGCCCTTAAAACTGCACCATAATAAGTATGTGGTTACTTTTCTTTCTTTTTGGTAACATGTCATGACGACTTGCTACTTGTTAATTACCACAATCGACATTTGAGTGTTATCGGTGTTGCACTGTTGGCACTTAGCTTTACTTATTGCAATCATACAACAGTATCTAGGATATTTCGTAGAATTTTAGAAATACTATATGAGAAGTTGCAGGTAATTTAAATTAGGATATAATAATATTCTACCATTGAGTAAATGAATTCTACTTTATCACTACAATCAATTAATTTTATTGAATAAGGATCAATCTTTACAACACTTATTTTACTTAAATAACGACTGGAATGTTCACTATCTAATGTCTTATAATAATCACTGTAATTATCCATGATGAGTACCAAAAAACACTATACTGCTTTATTAATTATTACAAATGGTTGTTTACTTGCTATTTTAGGTTATATTTGTTGTACTCCAGGCGAAATTCATGACGTCACATGCAGTTGTTTCTGTCAATTTCTATTTAACAGGAAACGTGTTAGTAGCCATTTTGCAACCACTTTGATTTCAAGGTCGAGGGCATATACTCCTTCCTCTCTATTCTTTATTCAATGGTTGGGGCAAACCAAAAAGCGTTGCACGTCACGAGTATTATATACATGTCAATAGTGTTGTCATATGGATTAAAACGAAATAGAATAAAATACGAAATGGAAGACAATAAATGGCAGATGTCCTTGGTTGCAACTATGTAATTTTATTTATGATGCCAACTTGTAGAATTATTTTACCCTAGAATATTACCTTTAATGACAATCCGAAAAATTAGTATTACATTGGTACTGTTTTTACGTCATATGTCACGTGCAACGCTTTTAGGATTGCCGCATTGCCGTGACAAAACTTAAATACATATATGACAATCATAAAACACAAATATGGAAGATAATTTTTTATGTACGCCCCATGAGATACGTGAACATGCCAAAAATACGGTCGCAAATTTTCTTTCTGATAAGTCCTCTGCAGAATATTCCTGACACATTTTGTAATTTAAACTGTCATGCATGACAAGATAATTCCGCATCAAAAGTATTGCAAACCTAAAAATTTTCGTAAAATATTCCGTGAATTAATGACCATGATATCACAGATGATGACGTCAGGTTTGTTAATGTGTCCTATTAAAGAATCAAAATGGAGGCAAATTACAAAAAAGATTTTATTGAACGCGTGAATATTTTTTGTATAGTCGGATATTTTGCAGCGCCACCCATCTCATCGCCGGCCAACTCATCGCCGACCCATCTCTTTAAAATTAAAAATTGTTGGTAGTGGAACAACATAGCACACAAAAAACCATCAATATCCGTTAATTACTTATAACTAATAATAATAATCATATACGATACAAAAGTACCGCGTAATGGCAATCTATGTTTAAATTAAGCATTTTTTTACTTCCAAATTTTGTTCAGTGTTGCCATTTTGTATCAATTTAAAAAAAATATACTACACTTGCAAATAACCTAGACGGTTTAATGGCAATCTATAGTTCGGCCAATGGATCTTTACCGATGTATGTTCACATACAACGACGTGCGTATCTGTCATTCGCCTACTTCATTACTAAAAACAAACAAGGACAAACTGACTGAGATTTGCAGTTTGTCTTTGTTTATTTTTAGTAATAAAGTAGTCGAATGACAGATACGCACGTCGTTGTATGTGAACATATAGATCGGTAAAGATCCATTGGCCGAACTATACGTTTAAGTTTAGCATTACTTTTATTTCCAAACTTTTTATATAATATGAATGTTAATATCAGCTAAGAATGATTCATTGTCTATTAACGCTATCATTATCGATTTAAAGCTCTGTAAAGCTGATTATCAATTGATTAAGATTTAAGGGAATGTTAATGTAAGATCTTGATGATCGGTATCAGTATTTATACAAGCAAGTAAAAGAGGATAGGTAAGAATGTGCTGAATTTATCGAAAATAAAATCGGCGATGAGTTGGCCGGCGATGAGATGGCCGCGATGAATCGGTCGCGATAAGTCGGCGGCGCTGACTTCTCCCATTCCGATCCCTCACGTGGTTAACGTGATAAATATATAAAATGTATATATTTTTAAATCCATATGCGGAGGATACTCATTTAGCTTAACAATGACTATTTTGAATTTTCCACGCTTTTTTTGCGCGATTGTTGTTACGCCGCAGATAAAATTAAAGCTCTATATTGTTTAAAAAATAATGTTTCCGAGAATTAAACTTAAAAAAAGGATTGCGCTAATGAATTTTTTATCACGTAAATATTCGTATCATTACCATAAATCACGTTTACCTACATTTGCTCTTACGATATCATTCTTTTTCATTTTTAACTAGACCGTTCGTAAATAATTTGTATGTTTTAACAAATTTTATAATGAAAATTTTGAATTATTTCAAATATTGGGGGCTCGGTGTTGTAATAATATGGACACTTGGCATAGATATATGTTTCCAAAGAACAGAGAAGGTGAAGGGATTACGTTTAATGCAGTGCACAGCGAAAGACTGAATTCCATTTTGTCTGAAATACATGAGCTTAAGAACCGAAATTTGAAGCTTATAAAGAAGCTTAATGAATTTCGAATTATGTGAGGTAACGTTAGGAGACATTTTTATGTAAATCTTATTTTTAGCGATGCTGTCGGTTACAAACTTACTTCATTTCAAGGGCTCGAAAATCATACTCGCCTTACAATGGACCCTACGGACAATATGGAAAACGGTCCCTCCCTAAAATTTCAAATTTTGCAAAGACGAATATTAAATAGCATAAGAGACTTGTGGTATTTCATTAGCCATCAGGAAAAACAATTGCGAACGAATAAGTCAATTCATTCAATCTTGGATCATCTACATTCTGTAGGGATTGAACATATTCGGTAGGAAACAAATCCAACTGTAAAACATTCTGTTACATTTGTTTCAGTACTTTGCTAAGTGATACTATGGATCTCACTAATGAAGACGGATATAATGAATGGAGAAACGAAGAAGCATCAATTTTATCTAATATAGTAAAAGAACGGTTTCATAACTTACAAAATCCTAAAAATTGTAAGGAGGCAAAGAAGCTTCTTTGTCTTGTAAATTATGTAAGTATTTTTGTTTACGGCAACAATTAGTTATTTACATCTTCTAATGGTAGATATAATTCACCATTGCACATATTGAACCTTAAAGTACAGGTACATTTTCTGTTCTGTTGTTCGAGACGTGACCATTAATCTTAAATACTCATAATTAAGTGATTAAAACAGAAATTAATAGTGTCCATATCTGTGATGCGTAAAATACCTCCAAATGGGAAATGATAATGTTTAAAGTTTGAATTATATAAACCTTTCCCCATAGACTTTTTAATACAATTAAAATTTAAAGTTGAATGGTAACTGTGGCTACATGTTTCGACAAGAAATTGAACTTGTCATCATCAGGCCTCTACAAATTACGCTAAGAATAATGAGTACCGTTAATATCTATACTTACATTAAAGTTTAAGTTTAAATTAAATTAATTGAAGTTTAAATGGCTTAACATCGCCATGGTAAATCGAGACATTCAGCTGTAGATAAATCATCACTGACAGGAGGAAATACAAGTTGAAACTTTAAATTGAAACAAATAAAACCCACATACCAAGGTAATACAATAAACGAGAAGCAAACGGACCATGCTGTGGGAAACCTCAATTTCGTTTCCCACAGCATGGTCCGTTTGCTTCTCGTTTATTGTATTACCTTGGTAAGTGGGTTTTATTTGTTTCAATTTAAAGTTTCAACTTGTATTTCCTCCTGTCAGTGATGATTTATCTACAGCTGAATGTCTCGATTTACCATGGCGATGTTAAGCCATTTAAACTTCAATTAATTTAATTTAAACTTAAACTTTAATGTAAGTATAGATATTAACGGTACTCATTATTCTTAGCGTAATTTGTAGAGGCCTGATGATGACAAGTTCAATTTCTTGTCGAAACATGTAGCCACAGTTACCATTCAACTTTAAATTTTAATTGTATTAAAAACTCTATGGGGAAAGGTTTATATAATTCAAACTTTAAATAATGATTAAAACAGTGTGATTCGATCAAATTTTATATACTTACCTGTAGTAGGTAGACTGTATCAATATTCCTAAACAATCTGTTACATGATCTAATGATCCATTGTTTATGCATACCTATTATAGGATACATTTATTTACTTTTAATACTCCGTTTATGAAGTCTATGCTACGTCCCTAGGAATGGTGTTTATTTATTTATTTTTATTTTATTTATTTATTAGAAGTGCAATTAATACAAAGTGATGCTTCTAGAATCTAAGCTACTATAACTATCATTTCTTAATCCTACACCTCGACTATTGCACTCTAATTTTACCTCATCCCTCCGTGTTTTCCCGATAATGTGTTATCAGAGTTTACCTTTTCGCTACTTTATCAAACAATCGTCATGAGTCCTTCTTTTTCCATCAAAAATTATACAGTGTGTCCCCGGATTGAGTTCACAATCGGTGAGATGGACCAAAATTTTTCGAATTGGAATTTCATATTTTGGGATTCCGCCCTGTTTGGTCTGAAACTTATTTTTAGTTTACTTTCGATTTGTTAAAATCAAGTAGACCTTTACAGTTGAGCAAAAATCCTTTATTTGTCAATTTGGTTTCAGGTAAAGTACCTTTTCCGTTCATAGTACGCCAAAGTGAAACTAAGAAAAGTTGGCCAGAATGGAAAGTCATAGCGTTATGCAAATTTTCAGACTGATTGGCCTACTTTGATAATAAAAGTAGAAAATAGGAGAGAAATAAACTATAAACTTAAATAAAAACTAAGGAACAAGTAATTTGCAACTTACTGAGATAAGAATCAATTTAGAGCAAATACTTCAAAGTTTTGACGTGTATCTAAGGTAACAACAGTAAAGATAATAAAAACGGATTTTATCAAAGTAGGCCGATCATTCTGAAAACGCCTTAACTTTTTATTCTGAACAACTTTTCTTAGTGACACTTTGGCGTACTGTGAACGGAAATAGATATTTAGGATCAGTAATAATTCACTCAACCTCCCCTTCCGATTGAAGGGGAGGTTGAGTGAATTATTACTGATCCTGTTCGCCCCCTTTACGAGTATGGAACCTACCAACCAATTTAATAGATATTTATGTATCAAGTACGCAAAATGATGTTTTAGCGGATGAGTCGTGTTT
Organism: Pyrocoelia pectoralis; assembly: GCA_036250285.1. Taxonomy (NCBI): domain Eukaryota; kingdom Metazoa; phylum Arthropoda; class Insecta; order Coleoptera; family Lampyridae; genus Pyrocoelia; species Pyrocoelia pectoralis. The sequence goes on from CM070078.1 coordinate 12,267,116, forward strand.
GTCGGATGAGGCGTTAAGCTACGGTTTGTTAGAACTGTAGGCGACGCAAAGCAGACAATCAGTTGTGCGACTCGGACTTACGTTGAAATCTAAAAGATAAGAAGACGCGTAGTTGGTTTGTTAGAACCTGCTCAGGTAGACTCACGGTAGACAGAAAATTATGTGCGTCACGTTTTCGGTCGGAATCAAACTCGATTTGATTTCAACACAGTCTTTCAGCTGAGCTCACAGTGACAGTGGAGTATAGTTAGTTTTTAACGAATTTTAAAATGGCAAGCAAGTTTTCAGCAGAAGAAGACGAGAAATTAATTGATCTTGTTACGAGAACATCCTCCACTATGCACCGTTAAAAGCAAAAGCTGCAAAGACCATACTATAAAAAATAACATATGGCAAAAAATTGGAGGAAAACTTCAGTTTTATTTTGGCGACGACAAATTAAACTCAAAAGAAGATCTTCTTCATGTTCTTCTTGCTCAGTAAGTGCCTATTGCCAGCAACAAATGTTCAGCCATTGTTACGATGTAGATGAATTTTCTCACAATAATAATAAATATTTTTGACTGCACCTATCAGCATACAAACACGCACTGTTTTAACAAAACACTCTCTCCTCAAAACCGAATTAGTTGAACGCTACAGATTCTGCTAACCACGTATGTTGTCTGCGGCGCACAGTTCTAACAAACCGTAGCTTTAGCCGAGTCCGAAAACTTCGACGAATCCGCTAGCGCTAGAGCATTTTGCGTACGTGATGCATACAATATTTTTTTGCAGGAATTCTTTAAACTATCAAATTAATTTTAGCCCAGTCATTTTATGCAATATTTTGAGCAAACCCAGAAAAAATAATAGGCAGCTAATTTTTTGTATAAATGTTCTCTGAGGGTGAAAATTCAACATAGTAACAGTCCTGTAAAATCCTCTTTCCGCAACCCCCCTTTTTCCACCCCCAAAGGCGGAATTTTTCATATTTTGCTTATTTACTCAAAAATGATTGATTTGATGAAAAAATCATAGAAGTACTCTTTTATAGCATACAAAATTTCCTTTCCAACGATATATAACATGACCTATAGTTCTTTTTCTATAACCGCCCTAGAGCCGTTAACGTTAGAGGGTTGATTTAAAAGTTACCAAAAACAACCATTTTAATACTAATAATTATAGTTTTTCACACATGTTTTAATACCTTTGTCATTATTATAAGCTTATTTTTGATTTTTAGTGTCCATAATGAAACATTTATTTAAGTATATTTCACCAGTACTAGTTGTTTTTCTGTACCGCCCCCTAATAGGCGTAGATATCTATGAGTACATGATCGTTTACTTGAAGGTCGGCAGATTGAAGGCACAAACGCTTGCGCGTGTTTTAAGAGTTTAAAACTTTAAAGTGTGCGTGTTTACATATTTTTTTCAATCAAAACGATCATGGAGAAGTGTGTGTTATGTAATTTATCATTGAGTGATGGAGTTTTGGTCAAACTAAAAGAAAAGGGATTAAAAACCATGTGCAAAGCAAGTGAAATTATTTTTAACGAGGAAACTTGCGTTGACAATTTGCAGGCAGATTTTCTACCAAACAAGAGGAATAAGGCTCGTCTAATATCAATGGTGTCTAATTTATTAAAAATGGCAGGTGTTAATGTTGATCAAGCCCAGGACGACGCAGATGAACTCATCGTTAGTACAGCTCTTAGTTATTTTAGCTACAGACACCGATATACTTACAATGCTGATTGCCGGTTACGAGTAAAACACCTGCTAAAGTTTTCGTTGTTGACGATATTCAAAAAAATATAGGAGTAATGAAAGAGGCAATTCTGTTTGCTCACGCAATATCGGGGTGTGATAAAACATCTGCTTTATATAATAAGGGTAAAAAGAGTTCTTATAACTTGCTACAAAAGAGTAAAAGCCTGAGGGAGAAAGTTTGTCGCATATTTAACACGCCTAATCAACGTAAAAATGAAGTAGTTGCAGTTGGCGAAGAGTTTGTGACGGCACTATATCCGGACGGCCAAGAGTTTTCAAACATTAACCAGCTTCGACATCATTTATACAACAGAATGATGGTTGATGGTTAAACAATCTGCAGCTTCTCTTATGGAGCTTTCAAACTTACCACCCACTAAGGCAGCAACAGAACAACACTCCTTGAGAGTATATCTTCAGGTTAAACAACCACCACTATGTTGCACTACCATTACAGTATTTTTGATCTTTTATAGGTACAAGAATGGCTAGGAAATCCATATCCACCCACGGAGTGGGGTTGGAAACTAATACAAGACCAATTGTTTCCCATTCCAACGACACTACCCCCTGCGACTGAATCCCTTCTGGGACTGATTCATTGTCAGTGCAAATCTACTTGTGCCGGTAGGTGCTCATGCAGGAACTCAGACCAAAAATGTAGTATCCTATGTGCAACTTGTAAAGGTGAAATATGCACCAATACTGATAAAAGTTCTATAGCGTAGGACTTTGACGAAGAAGAAGAGAATATATGAAGATGTTTGCTTATTTAGAGTTCGTGTGCCTTATTTCCGAACAAGAGCTATTAAAATATAAATAGTAGGTTGAATGACAATTTTATGTTTTATATGTTTTATTTGCGTAAATAATAAAATTGGCTGTATGGTTTACAAAATTATCCTATGTGGTTAACCCCCGGCTTTGGCTTGTTTTTAAACCAACCGCCTACCTACTTCAAACTCCTCTATAATAAATATTTAATCCTGAAAACTTAAAAACCAATAAGAAGCTTATTAAGTAGTTATGACAAAAGTATCCAACAAGCTTGAAAAAGTATAATTAGTATTAGTATGGTGTAAAAATGATTGTTTTTGGTAACTTTTAAATCAACCCCCTAACGTTAACGGCTCTAGGGCGGTTATAGAAAAAGAACTATAGGTCATGTTATATATCGTTGGAAAGGAAATTTTGTATGCTATAAAAGAGTACTTCTATGATTTTTTCATCAAATCAATCATTTTTGAGTAAATAAGCAAAATATGAAAAAGAGCGCTTTTGGGGGTGGAAAAAAGGGGGTTGCGGAAGGAGGATTTTACAGGACTTTTACTATGTACACTGTTTGAAGGTTTCTATCAATTTCATAAATCGTAAATGATATCAAGTAAGTAATTGAGGCGTATGTAACCTATAAAGATGATTCGCAAAATGCATAACTTTTTAGGTTATCGTATGGACTTATCTTTATTGGTACTGTATACAGGGTGATTCACGACTATTCCCTCGGTCTCTTGTGCCTAAAGGGTACAAGATATCAGCTTCATTTTTTGGTGACATATGTAAATTGATAAAGACTATTTTTTAAAATTATTTTCAATTATACAGGATGCTTCACAAAATTGTAATATATCAAAGTTAGGTTTTTTTAAATGCAACCCCCTGTATTTTATTACATTTTTAGATTATACGTTAAAAACTAAGGTAACTTTATTAAACGTTCCCTATACCTATCGCTTACCGATTTTGCGAAAATTGTGATTTTAAGGAAAATATTCAATTTAAACAACCCCTAATAACACGGAAACCACTTACTTTCAGTAACACAAATTTATATCGATTTATCTTGACCTTTAAGGCTTTCATTTGCACTACGTAGGCTTTCGATTTTTTGTATAGGGTGTTTAGAAAAAGGATTCATATTTTATATTTTTCAAACATCAAAAACTCACTTAACTTAAATGGAACACCCTGTATGTTTTTATTCTATGTTGAATAACTTTTCATTTTCTATCAAAAACTATGAGTAATAGATATGTCTAAAATCAACGATTAAAAAGTTATTAAGATTTTTCTCTAAAATTTGTATGGAAATGGTTTTTGTTTGCATTCTAGTAGGCCATGATTTTTTTATTGTAGTTGATAATTAGATATGTGATCAAAACTTAATTAAAAATGAAATTAATAACAAGAAGTAATCATTTATCGAAAAAATGCTCAATATGATGACCATTTTCTTCTATGCACAACCGCACTCGATTTTCAAAAGATCTAACGTTTCTCAGGATATCTGGTGTTATAGTAGCAAACGCATCCTTTATTGTAATCTTTATGTCATCAGCAGTGGTAGGTGGAGTGTTGTGGACCCCTCCTTCCAATCCATTTATTGAGGAATTGTCTATCTAAATATTTTTGAAAAAAACATAAATACCATCATTATCACATTCAACTTCACCAGAATTTATATGGACGAGGCTTTCAACGAAGGTTGAATTTTTGTTTATGGAGTCTCGAAACAGTTGGAGAAGAAGATGAATTCTTTAAATATGTTTTATTTACCGACGAATCCACTTTCCACAACATAACGGCTTGGTAAACCGACATAACTTTCATTACTAAATCGTCACCTGTATCGCACTGTTGACCGCCAAAACCGGTGGAGCCTCAATGTATTTGGGAGAATTTTGATTTTTTGATGGACACTTGAACGGAGTAAAATTTTTATGGATTTTAGAACAACACTTTTTCGAGTCTTCTTGATGAAGTTTGTTTAGATATTATTATTATTATTATTATCTAATACTCAGGCCAAGCCTGGTTAACTATTATTATTATTATGTACTTCGATTGTTATCGATACTCAGGCCAAGCCTGGTTAACTAATCGCACGGATCGAAATCAAGTAACGATTAGTCCTACTAATACATATATCTATACAATATAAATTTGAAGTTGCTGTTAAAAAGTGAACATACTAAATACTATACACATATTATGTTCATTAAATTAAATGACGTTGATAAAACCAACGCTGATCACATTTTAGATAATGTATTTGTTTGAGAAGCCTCGGTGTATTTGATCCCAATTTGTAAAAGCCACGTCCCGTCGACCCTCTTTATTATTATTATTATTATTATTATTATTATTATTATTATTATTATTATTATTATTATTATCATTAAAAATTTAGTTTACAACACTCCACCTACCACTGCTGATGACATGACGATTGGAATAAAGGATGCGTTTGCTACTATAACACCATAACGTTAGAAGATCTCTTGAAACGAGTGCATAGGAAAAAATGGCATTATTTACTACAGTATTTTTTCCATTGCTTCAATTTCATTTTTAATTAAGTTTTGATCACATATCTAATTATCAACTACAATAAAAAAAAATCATGGCCTACTAGAA